>OY728143.1:1083754266-1086254266 GCA_963277665.1 Viscum album | reverse complement strand
AAGTAAGCCTCTAATTCATATACTTAAAAATATCCATCACACTAATCAATCTACTTGAACATTTCCCCTTTGTTGGTTTGGACTATCATGTTCAATAAAAATTGGGAGAAGTCTCTAATGAACTATTAAAAAAATCTAGATCTTAAATATATTATGAGGGATCCCTTAATAAATTTCAATATTAACCTCTTCAATATCTATAGAAATGCCTATATTAGATATAAAATAACCAAATAATCATACTTACTATATCAACAAATGTCCCAAATTTCATATCATAAAGCTAGTTCTCTCATAGTGTAGCCAACACAATATCTAAATGACTATCATGGTCTTCAATTATCCCAGAATACACTGGGATTTCATTAATGAAAGATACCATCAATATGTTAATATAATGGTGTAATATCCAATTTACTATATCCATTAACACAACCAAAATATTTTTTTCAAATTAAAAAATATTAAAAGAAACTTATACAGTTTATGTCTTTTCTTGGGTGTATTCTATGGAACATACTCCACCCTCACCCTAAGATAGAGGTAGACTAAATGTAGATTAATCCTGGAGAACCCTAATATCCTATCTAATCAAATAAGTCTTAAATATATGGAAGTGGGTATTAGTTACTAAACATGACTTGGTTCAACCTCCAACAATATATAAATAAACATTGGCTACTGATAACCTTCTTGGTGAATAAAATGGGAGCACCCAATAGAAAAGTGCACAATTGAATGAATATAATCACATATAAATCCTCTCATTTGACCTTAAACATCAACCAATCATTCATTTATACCAGTAAATTGGTATTCAAATGGGATCTATATCAAACACTATAACAATTGTAAACTCAAACTCCATCTCATGAGATAACCATGAAAAGTTCTTTATAAAATGTTTTGAAATTGATAGATAACAATAGTTGTTAAAAGTTATACTACCTAATCCTTGGTACTTAAAAACTCTTTTCCAATAATATGTAATCATTACCATTTATCAATGACTAGGTCTGACATGACCTACCAACAAATCCCATTGCTTGATGAAAGTGTAACAAAAACCAGTAGGAAAAAATAAATAAATATTTATCTTATAGAATTCAATATGATCTCATAATCAAGTAAAATAATCCATACTGAAGATCACATTTAAAAATAATATGTCTAACTAGATGAAATACTATATTTTGTTTTAACTACTCACTACCAAAACACATCATATACTTCTCTTAATACCCTCTCTTAACTTCCCCAAAGTCACGTCAATAGTCATCTTCCTCATCGATCACACCAAGATAAACCCAAAATCATTAATAATAAATATAGAAATGAAGCAGTCAGTTGAACCTGAATTGAACAAAACCATAGGAAAGGTATATTCCATAAGCATCACACATTTTATAATGAATAATCCCTAATTATAATATACTATAATATTCTCAGTAGTAAAAAAATAAGAAATAAAATATTGATGGAAATATGAACTAAAACTAGAACCATGGTGCGGTAGAATTAACCATATCATGGTTTGTTTTGGAGTAAACGATATCAAAGTGAAGGACATTGTACCATGGTTCTTTGCATTATTGTGATTAATTAATATTATAATGAATGACTAGAATTTATTCTTCTATATTAGTTATCATAATCATTTGAAAGTATCATGTAATGATAGTTAAGGAATTTTTAATTTCCAATTCAATTGTTTAAATTTTAAAAAATTAAATACAATGACTATACAAATATTATAAAAATATATAATGCTATGAAATATTTATGAAATAGTTCATTCATATATGAATTTTTTGAAAAACTTTGAGATCCAATGATTACCCTTAGAGGGATATATAAATTAGTTCATGTTTTATGAAATTGGTGGAAATAGTTTTATTCCTATATTAATCAATAATATTTGAGAAAATTCAATTCAAATATCTAATTCTCTTTAACTAAGGTTCTAGAAGACTCTAGAGAATATGGAATCGTTTCTATGAATTATGGGATTCCTAGTAACCTATTGATTTCCATCAAAATTTGGATATTTTTTCCTCTAAGGGATATCAACCAAGCTCTTGTAAAATAACAAATATAGATTAAATAAAGATTTAAAATGGTATATTATTCATTTATATTTTATGTAATTCAATTAAATAGATGGATCTTTTGGAAAATAGGTTTTGGTGATTTTTCAATTTCCCATGGACAGGGTTATACTTGATAAATCCTAATAGTGGTATTATATTTACTTATATTTCATTTGGATTTCTATTTAACATATAAATAATCTTAATTTATTTTCTTGAACTAGGATATAGTTTACATATAAATAGATGTAGTTTATGATAATTAATTAAACCATTACCCGCCTTAAAAACTACAGAATTTTTTATGTTAACAAATATAAAATTATACCTTAGTTTAATTAAAGTAGGCATGAAAGGTATTAAAAAATAAAATATATTTTTATCAAATTTTTGGTTAAAAAATTCACTATTTTTAGGTGAATAGTATTTCCATAAGAAACCCATGATATAACTGAAAAAAACCATGCTGTAGTTTCAAAAGCATGTCATTTGAAGGATTTATCAAAAATGGATTAACCTGAGAAAAAACATTAGAAATGTGTACCACTTGAGAAGAACCATAATATAGTTTATAGTTTAAATGTTTTTGGTTTATGTTTTAAGAAAAAATATTTTTCTTAAAATTCCCAAAAAAACTTAACTAGTGTGAGCCCTTCATCCATGCAATGAATCCACATGGTGGTTTATTATGTGTCAAAAACATTCAGGTTGATGTGATCTTGGTTTAAAATATAATTTCATTGTCTATTAATTTATAATGAGTTTAGAAACTTCAATATAATTATAAATTTAAAATAATTTATATTTATTTAGGAAATTTTCCTAAATAATAATATGAAATTTTAATATTAAAAAGGCTTATTTGTGTATTTAATTAGAGAAAACAAAAATTAGTTTTGGTTGATTTGGAAAATGTTAAAATGAAGTAATATTAGTGATAATTATTTTATATAAAATATTTATATAAAATTTTAAATTTAAATATTGAATTTAAATATGTACATATTTCCATATATATTATATATTTTAAATATAATGTAGTTCATATTGAATACAATATAAATTGATAATATGGAAGAGTTTATGTTGAAATACATATGAAATATTCCTGATTATTTATTTATAAAACTTCCATAATTCTTATATAATTATAAAGTGTTTATAATTATTTAATTATGAAATATTCCTAAATTTTTATCTCATATATATATCTATGAATTGTCTATTTATATCATTTATTCCCTAGTTTATTTATGTATTTAATATAAAATTTTTATATTATGAATAAATATATGACTTATTTTAAATGATTTTAATTAGTTCATATAAATACTATGACATGCATATAAGGAGTTTTATTCTAGACATGAGATAAGATTTAGTTATGTTCAACTAAGACCATTATTTTATTAGGGGTTATGAACTCCATAGAAAAGTATGATTTTGATTTATGCATGTGAGGTATTATGGTTGTATTATAATTAAGACCAATCTTGAGTATTTATCTATGAATATGGGGACATTGGGTCAAACTTCTTATTATCCTAGGTTTGTACGTTACGTTTAAAAAATCAATTGTTTACTACCTATCACACCATGCCTACACTTTTAAGGATTTTAGTTTCATATAATTCTAAAACATTACATGAAAGGGTTTCATATACCCTATGTATATAATGTATTTGGATATATGTGTATATAATAATCTTTTTTTTTTTAGGTGAGTACCACAATTCATGAGTTGTAGAATTTTTCATACAACAACATGTTGATAATGTGTTAATTAATGTTAATGTACATGATTAAAAAACAAAATAAGTAGAAGAATTATTATATTTAAAAATATTTTTAATTATTAACTAAAAAATATGTATATGATACATATCATGTATTATGTTTCACCTATTTTAATGTAGGCTAAATGCATGTATATGCTAAATCATAGGCTATGTTCATGCATCTACTATCTCTTTACAACATATTTTATTCAATTTCTAATCTATCATGAATGGATTAATTATAGCTTGATTATCGATTGGATGGGTTTAATATATTAATACAATTATAAGTAAATTATTAACCCAATACATTTCATATGGAAAATTCATTTCATTAAATTGAGACTATGAAGGTTGGAAATATAAAGGGATGTGATCTCCCTTATTATGGGTGGAGAATGATCATTAATTACATACAAAGAACTTTAAATCCATCTTCCTTACCAAAGAGTTGTTCAACACATACAATGAAGTAGTTAACCCTACTCTCAACATTCAAAAATCCTCACAATATGATCATAGATTCAGGGATGGTGTAATCCCTTAGATATAAGAGGATTTTATTCTATTTATTTGGTGATAAACATAAAACATTCCTCTCTGATAAGAAATGATGTAGGTCATTACTTATAATTTATAGGTATGTAATTTTATTTTCTTAAAATTTCATGTCATGTAGATTCTATTGGGGATATATCAAAAAATTTGGGTTTTCTTCCAATTAAATGTTTGTAAGATAAAACCCATAAATCCCATCACTGGTTTTAAAACCATGTTTTTTGATATATCAATAGGTTTATTATATGATTTAAATGAAGAAAATTTTAACATAACATGAACTATAATGTCTCCACTTAATTATATGTTGTGTTAAAATGTAATATTATGAAGTTTTTTTAATATCACAATAAACGTTAATGATTCTTGTGATTTATACTTGTATTATATTAGTGACACAATGTATCATGTGCTAAAATCTTACATTATATTAAATAGTTAACATAATGTTTAGGATGTTTGTAGTTTACATTAGGGGATAATTAATATTTGTCCCATTCTATGGAAAATAGAGTACCATATTTGGGATAATCAATAGTACATTGAGTGTTGATGTAGTGTGTGATATCTCCCGGATACAACATTGAGTGTCGGTGCAGTATGAGGCTGTTACCTAAAAATACATTGTGAGACAACATAATGTTAGGGGTAATACTCCACCATGACACTACATTGTGTGGTAACATACTGTAGTGAATTAATTTGATTTTACACTAAGGGTCAATGTAAAATTAAGTGTCTGTAAAAATAAAAATTAAATAATTTTTTTATATTTAGTAAATTTTTCTTATAGTTTATAAATTTTTTATAAATGATAAATGGGAGACTTTGTAAAATGGAATTTTTTAGTCCAAAATAAATATTAAAATATCTTATATGTATCTATTGTTTTAGAAAATAAATAAAATGGTTATTTATTTGATAAATTTGTTTTATATTCATATTAATTTTTTTATGAAATATGAATATTTTTTATGAAAAATTAATTTGATAAATTACTTCTAGGAGATAGAGCCCTACATTTTATGCTAGTTAATAATCCATAAAATTTTGTTTTCATCTTCTGTAACCTTAGTTTTTAATAAAATTTATTAACTTAGATTTAGTTTTTATGAAAAGATTCTGATATTAGGTTATTGAATTATTATGAATTTCATTCTCTCTTGAGTAATGTGTCCCTAGGTAGAGGGACTTTGTTTCAGACTTTCCACTAGCCTGGAGGCTTATGGCTTGTAACATAAAAGGAGTTTGGCTATTTGTGGATATAGTTTTACTCATGTGAATTTTATCAATCTCATACAATTCTAAACCACCACATGAAGAGTTCATGTACCTTATGTATAATATGCATATTGATATGTATGAATATGTTAAAGTACTTTATTTGAGTGAGTAACCTAAAATTTGGGTTATGTAAGTGATTAGAAATTAATTTTTTCAGAAAATAATAATTTTGTGGGTGTAATAAGGATTAAAAAACAAAATATTTAGAATCATGAATATAAATTGTAACAAAATAGAGAAGATAAAGATTTCAGTAGATGAAAATAGTTAAATATTTAATAAGAATATTATATATATTAATTTGGTGATAATTTTAAAAGGAAAACCCTATAAAATACTAATTTTGAGTCTCCTTCTATAAAGACACTTGTAAATACCTCAATTATCCAACTAGGTATGTCATACCAATGTTGGGTGCCTCAAGATTATCTTGTGTAATATTATAAAGTGATAAGTAACTATGTATTATCCTATTGGGTAGGTCTTTACAAATATGGGTTCCCCTTAATTATCATTTGTTAGATTATTATGGGCCTTTGTATTGGGTTCACTAGCCAAGAGTCCCTAGTATGATTAGTTTACTATATGAATAGATTTATTAATTATACATATGATGGATATGAATAAAATATTTTCCACATAGCTATATAATAATCAATACCATTATGGTTGAGATGATTCCCTATCTAAATAACTAAATAGTGATATAAATTCCTAAGTAGACTTATTGATTAGTTAAATATGGATATTTACTCACTAAATGTGTATAATGAATGGGGTTATCAATTTTGGTGGGACCATATTTATTAAAATTACTTGATGAAAATTTATAATACATTATATTCACCCATATATATGTCTCTATTGTAGGTTTGGCTTAATTAATGGTAATAATATAGATATTCCTCATAGGTATGACCTATAATAAAGTTGGATATTTTTATCTAGCATTGAGAAATGTTCTAAATGAGAATAATTCTGAGAATATGAATGTAAATTTCATATAGATCAATTTCACTAACTATAACTATTGGGTATTAGATATTAGGTTTCAATTGTGATAACCTAGACCTATCCTCTTGTATTCAGTACTATAAACACAAACTTTACATACCAAATTTGATACCAGATGAAAAAGCCTAGATATAACAACCCTTAATTAGAAAATTAATAATGTTTACTGTATCTATTACATTTTAAAGACCTTTTTTAGGTTTAGAGCATTAAAAAATTATTATTCAAACATTTCCCCCTATATATAAAAAACTACTTAAACCTTAATGAGTCTTCAACATCTCCCATAAATTCATTCACATGTTATATCCTTATAAATGTGTCACACGTATCAATTTTATTTATAACAAGGGGAAATAGAAACATAATAATGGATGATATCAAACACTCAGTTAGAGAAAACATACCATTGAGTCAATCATGGAATAAATACAACTTAATTATTATGGAAGAAATAAGTAGCAAACATGAATATATAATCAATTTAAAAAAAGCATGCTATATGCATGACAATAAATGGAAACATGGATATCAATAATAATTTTCTCATACTAATAGAATTTATAATTAGAGACATCAAAAACATACTATTAAGGACTTGTTCCTATGTGATATCCTTTTGTAGGAAGAGGTTTACACCAAAACCCAACTTATTTTGTCTCGTGAGACCTGTTGATGAATTGAGGGGCTATAAAATTATGATCCCCAAATGTCAATTGTTTCATTATAATGAAATCACCATAAGAGTCAATAATAATTTTCAATATATTCCCTAAGGAACCAATTACTAAATAAAACATAGATATTCATATAATGAAAGATACATAATTTCAATACATGATCAACCCATGTTACTAGCAAATAATCATTAAGTATATAAATAATTTTACACATGTGAATAAATGGGATAACATGGTCATAGACAATCTAGAGAAAGAATGTGTATGGTGAAAAAATACATAGTCCACTTTCCAAAAATAATCTATACTGTAATAACAAAATGAAAAATGATAAAACTTTTTCCCTTGTCAATATAATACGATTCTTTCAAGGTGATCATCATCCAATCTAAATTACGTCAAAATGTGATGTTCAAACCATATAGGGAAATGGGTATATAGATAATTAAATACTATAATAACATGATCATAAACCATCCAAATAAATAAGGTGGATTGTTTCGAAATAACATAACCCCAAGGAAATAAAGGAAGCTTATAAGGATATCAACATTGATGAAATATATTATTAAAAAAAGAATGTTTCGAATGGTATCATAAAAGAAGGCACCAAGAATTGAATTGTTTGATATCCTGAGTTCAATACTACCCAAATATATATATATATATATTAGAGTAAAAATCATTACATATAAACCCCATTAGGGTAAATCCTTTGGAAAATAAAAAGTGAAGTGGAAATAAAAACTTAAAGGATTATTTAGAAAACCGTTTTAAAATTAATGAAAAATAAAATTTGCATATTTCTTTTAAAGGTAATTTTAAAATTGTGATGTTATTTTTTTTTCAAAACCTTTAATTCTATGAAAAAACTCTAAAAATGTATCCTTTAAAATACATAATGTTTATCTTGGATAAATGATAAGAGGATATCAAAACCTATTAAATTGAAATAAGAAACCATTTTTATTCTTTCCAAAATACATTTTTTCAAAACTCACATTATAAGAAGATTAATAAACATTAATTTTTATTACAAATTCATTTTACCCAATAGGATTATGAAATACCATAAAATAAAATATTAGGGTGAAGATATCAAGCATGAAATAAATAAGTTCATGACTAGACAATATAACTCATTGAAAGATGACTTTAGTTATCAATATATATTACATGAAACATAAACCTTGTGGAATGAAGTATTTTAAATGGTGTTTATATAGTAAACATGTAAAAAATTTGTGAATACCACATAATAAAATCAAATTTAATAATATTCCAAACTTATATGAAATAATTTCATGTGAATGATCATAACTCAATGAATAAAAATTGAGTTAGAAAAAAACTCTTTCGACTGGGGTAACACTTGAGTCAAAATACATTTGAGGAAAAGAAATTTATTTGGAATATTTTATCTCATGAATTAAAAGAAAATAATGTATATATAATTATTGGTATTTTAAATTAATAGAACACTGCACACAAAAATTTTGGTTCATAACTTTTAGTATGTCTTAATGAATTAGAATTTAGGACAAGAAAATCCTTGAGGGTTGTGTAAGACTATAATAAAAACTCCATGAAAGTGTGGTCTCATAATTTAACTTAAAATAACATTATTAAAATATGAATTCTGATATGATATCTCAAAATGGTAGTATTTATGGTACATAAATGAAATTAGGTGTAAAATACGAATCATGTCTCTAAGAGAGAAATTTTAATTAAAAACTATTACCTTTGTTCTGATCCATTCTACACTTGCACCAAATATATGGAATAATTAAATTATGTCAATTAAATACATTATAAATAACCTTATTCATAACAAAATCCATTTATACTCTTCATTTTTAATCATTATATATATATATTATTTATTTTTACTTATTTTCAACATTGAGAGTAATTAATCTTTATCGCTTTGAACTAGTTTCGTAAAAGAGGTGTCAATATCTATTATTTATCCAGAGTACATCACTATTAGATCATCTAAGCCTCTAGAATAGATGTTCCAAGATATCTAATAAATATATAACTTTATTCCACATAGTTTTTGTTATAATCCATTTGGTTAAAATCAATGATGAACATTTTTTGGCGATTATTAATAAATGAAGGGTGATTTATAAATTAATCAGTTAAATGGTGATATTAATTTAACAGAACGAAAAAAATGTAAAAATTAATATCATATTATACTATTATATAATTTCTCATAATAATTCATGATATAAATGCACTTTATTATTCAAGTAGATTGTTAAACTGAACCAAACATGAACCTATAATGATTAAGGGGTGATTATGAGTTGGTTTAGTTGTAATATCATAATTAAAGAGGAATAATGATATTATTTAGTGTTAATTAGTGAAATATATTAAAATTAGAAGGAATCATTGGAATAAATAATTTATATTAAAATAGTACGTAGTATGAAAAACAAGATTTTCCTCTTATGATTCTTGTTTATGCAAGGTAATGTTACAATGGAAATTATTTATAATATTAATTATAAGATACATAATTTATATTTAATGAATATAAATAATTAAATAAGTAATGAATATGTACACAAAACCCATTTCAATAACCATCATTGAAAGGTGGTGATGAAAAACGAAAAGTGTCATTCATTGAGGTGGTAGTCCATACACATTCATAACTAATGTAAATTTTTTTTTATGATTTATTTAAAGGAGAATTGATAATGTTTATACTATGTATATAATAAAATTTTTGTATATTATTTATATTTATGTCATTATATTAATACTTTTAGGATTATTTTGGAGGAGGGTGGATGGGAAGGATAAAGAATAAATGTAAAAGGTTAAGTAATACTTACACCGATAATTTGTATCTTCTCTTGAAGTATCATTTATAAATGGGATTGGGGAACTTTTTTGAGGATAGGGTATAAAAAACCTATAAAGGGGATATAAAAGAAGTAAATTAAGTAGATTTTCATGAGAATTTCAATATTAAAGTGTGTCTTGAAGTATAAGGAATTGAGATCCTTTTATAGGTGAAAAGGGAGAGAAATATTTGGAAAAGAATGTTAGGTAAGGGAAATGAATGAAATTTCATGAGAGTTAGGCATATAAAAGGTTGTAGAGATATGTTGGTATGAATTTAATACCTAACAAAGATTTCTAGGAGGTGTATGTGATCTTCAAATATTAAAAATTCGAGATGCTTTATTTTACCATTTTACCCTTATTAATCATGAATTAAAATTATCCTTGGTAATTATTTTATTACTAAAAATATAAGATAAAACTTCTTACAAAATTTTAAAATGTTGAATCCAAATTTGGTATCCATTTAACATAATTAAATTTGTAAATATTAGAGAATTACCTTTTAAATTAAAACATAACATATTGGAAAAACATTTTTATAAAAAAATGTATTTTTATATATTAAGTTGTTTTATTCTTATTTTCTATTATTATTAATTAAATGAGTGTTTATATATTTTTTTATGTGTTTAAAAATAATATAAGTGTCATATTTTATATTCCATTAATATAATTTATTTAGATTAAAATTAATTCTTTGAAAATAGCCATTTTACTTTTATTGTGGTAATTAATCTTTATCTTATGTAATTTATCTTCGATGGATAAAAATTAAATTCAAATAATTACCTAATTTATACATACTAATTCAAAATATAAATTAGATTTTATAAGATAAAATTAATTTGTGTAGAGAAAATTAATTTTAATACTTCATCGTATGAAACATATTTAAAAAAAAAATCCCAAACAACAATATAAGAAAATATTACTATTTAGAATAAAAAATAATTTTTTTTTTCAAATTATATTTTTAAAATTCAATAACTCAATATTTAAATAAAATCCCAAAATATAGTGGAAAACTATTCATATTGGGAACTAAAATTTTAAAATGTTATTTGTTATTAATTATTATTTTTATATCAATTAATAATTAATTTAAGGGTTATATATTTTTTATATTATCAATATATTTTCTTATTATCTAATCATAATATACTTAATTTCATAAAATAAAAAACCAATTTTTGAAAAATATATTTTTAATCATAAAATGGTTTTCTGAGTTATTTTAGCTATACTAAATGAATTTGAATCATATTAAAAGTAGCCATTATTTTCTTCTTATAAATATTTTATAAAGAAGTTAATACTATTCATTACTGATAATTTAGTGGATAGGTTTTTGTAGAGATACCTAAATATTTATATTTTATCTAACTATTTCACAGATTTGTTTATGTTCTGGATTGAAAGTGGAGCAAGATATTGTACACATTGACTTATTTAGAGGAAATCATATATTAAGACTGTGAGGTGTAACATTCTCCCCCTTAAATAAATTGTGTCCTAATTTTTTTTAATATTACTCATTGAAGAATGTAGGTTATGGTATTATTACCATATTCATCATCTAGGATATAACTTTGAATATGACATCTACCTTACTCTCTTAGGCTAGATTAAGTTACTTATATTTCCTCGAAAAACATTATCCATTCATAAAATCATATACTGATGTATGTATACATCCTAATCATATATTACCTATAACATACCATTCCTAAAACCATTTGAATATATAGGTGAATATACCATAGTGAAGTTATATATTCCTCTAAAAAAATAACTCCATATTTAATGCTCAAATGGTGCTAATCACTAGTTTATAAGGTTACACACTTGTCAATTTATATCAGAATCTTAAAAATTAGATAAAAATTAAAAAAATATTATGAATTAACATCAATACCAAGGATATTGATACTAAAAAATATGAATTAATAAAATAATTTGACCCTTTATTATCTTGACATCAACATATACTAAACCTAAAACTCATCCATGCCTCGAACATGTGTTCTTGAATAGTTATATAAAAAAATATAACCTTTACATAAAAATAATTTCTCAAGGTTATTGATACCATTTAATATATTGTTTAAAACCATTAATTCAATACTATTGAATAAATATCCTTATATTTTTCACACAATCCTCAATAACAATTAGAATATAACTAATTTTCATCGATAAATATTACTTCACTAATTAAAATAGATAATATTATTAGGAATTAATTTATATTATGATATCAACCTCACTAACATAGGTAAGACTAGAAACCTAACCATTTACACCATAATAGTAATATATTAAAATTACTAACATTTTTACGCATGCTCCCTTATTCAGTTATAAGACATAGTTGTAGGAACCTGATTTTTTTGTGAGGTACATAACCTTTTTATTTTTACTTTAATTCCTTTTTTTGACCTAATATGAATTCCTATTGAAAATATGGAAGAAAAAAGGGTGTTCAGGACATAACCTTTTTTGGAACTAATATGAATTCCTATTAAATAATTGGTTTATTAAATAGTGAATACATTTGTTATGATGATAATATAGGGTTTACTATATAGAACTGACAACCCACTTAGAATCCATAGACATTTCTACTGCATAGATCTTGCTTACTTGGATACCTTGGAAATTTTGATTCCAGGGATCCAGAATATTAGGGTTCCAGGGACATTTATAATTCTTGGGTCATGTTTAGTTACCATATGAGGATTCATTAGAAATTTCTACTATTTAGATCCAATGATCATATTATAATGCCTTGTAAATTTATATTCCTTGGATATGAATTAATTACTTTACTTGCCTCCCCAGTATACCTTGGAAGTTTCTACTCCTTGTATATGAAAACTATGTTAAGATTACTTGGAAATTTCTATTCCTTCGATCCAATAATCATATCAGGATGCCTTGGAAATTTCTACTCATTCGATTCGATTTAATTAGTTTACATGATTCATTAGGATGCCTTGGAAATTTATAATCCTTAGATCCAGTTTACCTAATTTACTTGTTATATCAGGAGGCCTTGTACTTTTCTACTCCTTAGATCTTGGTCCATGTAGGCTTGATACATTATTACTCTATATAGGTTTTTTATGTCACTTTTCTATGTTTTACAAATATTCATTTTGATTTAGTTTTTTGATCATAACGAGGCTTGATATTCAGAGAAATATCACTTCTATTATAATCATTGGTACTTTTATTATATCTTCACACTGCTTCATCTTATATGAACAAATTAGATTTATTATAGTCATTATTTGGGGTGACCTACATAGTGTTATCTCACACCCTGTTCGGTCTGTCGTTGGATACAAAAATATACTTCATGGATACTAGTAGGGATTGGGGAAGCACCCACTTATTGATGCTTGATTTATTATTGTAAAGGATAAGGGGAGTATAATATTGGGCTATGGATCATGATATTTTAAAGCGATTGTTCCTTTTCTGTGTTTTTGTACTTTTGATATATGTATTGTACTATATGCCTATTTTCATGTAACATTTATATTTTGTATATTATTCCATGAACATAATTTTTATATAAAACTGTTTGATGATATTACTTGGTTATTTAAACGATGGTTGTTTATTCTTTAGCTACCCAGTTATTTCATATGATTCCATTATTGATTGATATGATCTTAATATATGCTATACTTTGATCGTGAGGGTATAGTCTCCCCACTATTCCACCATGGACCCTCCCTGATAGTCATCATCCTCTAGCATATAGAGAGGCACAATTAAGGCCATGTGGCTAACTAGTTTTAGTTATTGTTGAGTGAATATTTTATGATATGTCACAAAAGTGGATTTTGGATACATCAATTTCTTAGCTTCATTTTTTTTTATCCTATTTCAAGAAAATACTAAAACCAAGATGTTTATAATAATTTAAAAAATATGAATATTAAAATAAAAATCTAAATTTTCCTTCCCTTATAAAAACTTTATTTTTTTCAATTGATACTTTTAGATAACCTATGACTCTCTTCGTTGAATTATTGGTTATCCATGATCATTTTTCTATTAGTTTATCTAACCTAATTAATTAAAATATTTTTTTTTGAATCCTTAATAATGGTTCATAAAGTGAATTTTATTAATAAATCCATATCCCCTAAAAGTACAGGTGTAGGTTCTCAATATTAGGCCCATTTGTCATGTGTCATAGTTGTGATTGATTTAATGGTCAACGAACATTTTTTATATGATTACCCTTATGTGAATACATGCTACAGTTGTATCCACTTTCTAGTATCCATACAAGGATGTATTGCTTGAAAAATATCATAAAATATATTTTATAAAAATACCAGGATATTATCCTATAATTAGACTTATTACTAGGGGTTTCACTAGAGTTATCTCATCCTAGACATAAATAAAATTTTCATTATTTCCTTATCATTAAATCATATATTATTCCAAAGAGTTATCAACACCATTCAATTATGATCGAGTGTTTCTTATAAATATTTTAATTATCTTCAATAAAAATTGTAATATTCAAAGTTATATAAAAATTTTCTTTGATTACAATAGTGATACCCTAGACCCATAATCCCAAATTCGATGTAATAAACACATATTTTACATACTCAATTTGATACCAGATATAAAATCCTAGATATAAACAATGTTAATTTAAAAGTAAATAATGATATTTTCCTCTATTACACTCAAATGATATTTTTTTGTTTATAGTTTTATATAATTAGGATAAAAAATAAACTAAAAAAACCGTGTTCTTTTTATGAAACAAACTTTTATTTCCACTATATATAAAAAACTTTTTAAGCTATAATGAGTCTTAAACATATACCATAAATAATTTAGCATTTTTATCCTTTTTAAATAGGAAAACGAGAGCATTAAATATCCATGAGAATAAATAAAAACATTTATATTAATAATACTGTTCTTATACTAATATAATGAATAATAGAAGATATAAAAAACATGCTATCAAGGCCTTTTTCTTTGACACTATTCTATTATGGGGATATGCATACACCAAAACACAACCTGTTTTGTCTCATGAGACTTTAATCATGGTCAATTTTTACCCATAAAACATTCAAAGGTTTAGTGCTATGCTGTAATGTGTTTATAAGCCCAATAATCAAATCTTCGGTGATGGTACTATATTTTGGAGTCAATTATTTTTGTTTTGTATTTTTAAAGTTTGGGGGGGGAGAGGATTGTTTACAGAGTTTAGGTGAAATGATTTATTAATGAATTGGAATTAATAATTTATTAAATATTATGATTATTTTATTATTAGGGATATAATATTGTTACAATCTTGAGCTTTTTGATATAATTTGTTAAATTAACACCCACTACACAAGATGATTTTGATCTAAATTCCCAAATATTGAGGATTTAATACAAACATAAACTATTGTACTAATATAAATCAATAATTTCTCATGGAAGTGTATTTATTGTTATAATAATCCATGGAATTCACATGTTAAACCAATCATGAAATTAATCCCTGAAATTTAACATTTTAACTATATAATGTTAACCTAAATAATATTTAATGACAAAAAGCTCCAAATCACCTGAAATACCCAAATTATGACCCATCCCAATAGATAATTTAATCATAAATTTAGGTAGTTAGTAATTTAATTTGAGATTTTTATTGTAATGCATTCAAAATAGAATACAAATAATTGGATAGGAAAAGAGCAGTGCACCGAATACACACATGAACAATGAAGAGAAGTAAAACACTCAATTTGGATAGAAGGATAAAGTAAATGAGGGAAGGAGTTATACTAGAATTGAATTTATTTTAATAAATTAATAAAAAATAAACATAATATTTATTAGGAAGTGATTTAATATATTTGAAAACATTCATTACATGAAATTGAAATAGAATGAACTTACAAAATTATAATTAAAAAATATACAAATGAACATGAAATGAAAAGTGGAGGCGAGGTATCGTGTAACATCCCCCCTATACTCATTGGATTGATTCAAGTTAGAATTTCTACTTGGCCCTAAGGGAAATTCCCAAGGCACCAAAGGATAGCAATAAATTAAAAGGGATTCAATACAATTTGGGGACAATTTTTCCTTTGAAAACAAAAGGAATGACAACAAATAATTTTATAACCCAAACCACAATATGTTGCATAATAATAAAGAATGGAAAATAAATGTAATAACATTGATATAAAAACAAAAATTCAATATATTACCACATATGAAGAATACTAACATCAACGTAAAAAGAGGAAAAAAACTAAGAAAAACAAAAGACTCCAAAAACAAAACTCCGGCTCGAAACATAATATATGATCCAACTCCACAAAACAATCAAATTATCATGAAGAACCACTAAATAAATGCAATAATTTTATTATACTCATGTATAGATAAGAAATATCTTCAAAATAAACAATTTTCCAAATCATGGGTGAGTAATGAAACCTAGTAGGATTTCCCCAAATGACTTCCCTACACAAGCCACTAGGATAGAATAAGTTAATATATTTTTATAAAAAAATTTATATAAAAACATTGGAAATAACTCAACAATATATAAAAAATCCAAACGATTTCATACCAAAATAGTTTTCCAGGAAAGAAAATAGATAATTATTTAAACCATTCACATTCTTTTTTGTCATACCCATTCCATGGTTCATAAACACACACCAACACATTCATTCTTCACTAATAGTTCCATACTCTGGAGAGGTTTATCATCTATCCAGCAAATCGTTAAAATTTCTCTAATATCCTTGTGCCCCAATGAAATATTCCCCTTATCCAGGGTCACGTCCCTCTATACCCCAATGGTACACTTCCCTTATTCAGGGTCACGTCGAAAGAATATACTCACACATAACCATGTTTGAAAAAACCCATTAAAACCAACCATTCCAAGACATTTAAATAAAAACTATTATTTTATTGAAAAAATTTCAAAAATAAAATTTTCATAAATAAAAAAAAACATATTTTAAAATCAATATTTTAAAATCAATAAAATAAATCACTTTACACAACCAATTTCCACAAATCCACAAATCCACAAATCAAAAAAAACATTATTATATAAGGTTTATACCATGCTTTTAAAACCAATTTCACAAAACAAATTCATGAAATTTAACCAATTTGAAAATAATAAATCATGTTTTAAGAATATGAGTCATGAGTGAATCCACCTACCTTGACAATAATGATGAAAATTAAGAACACCATGAAAACGCAAAAAAACCAGGGTTGAATCTAAAAAAACTTTGCTTATATCTCTTTACCTAACATCAAAACACCCATATCACATCATTATTAGCATAAAAAATCACCTATTTATCCACAATGGACTAGATATAGGATTTGGAGAGAGGGAAAGAAAGTTGATCTAAGAAAAACTACAAAACAATGTATACTTACTAAGGGAATATAGATTCAACACACCAATAAAAGCCTTTGGATCGATTCCAGTTTGAAGGGAAATACTCCACATAATTTAGGAGGAATAAAAATAAAATTTGGAATGAAAATAGTTAAAAATGATAGTTTTGGAGGTGAAAATGAGTGAGATAAATTTTTTAGGATCTCACTTTTAAACTGTTTATGATTATTCACACTGTTAGGAAAACCAGGGGCTAACCATGAGCTAGCCTCTGCCTCAAGGATAACTTTGCAAGGTTTATCCACATGGTTAGAAAAACAGTGTTCCAACTATGAAAAATATATCTATAAAACTTTTCATGGTTTCTCCTAGGAGGATACATGGTCTAGAAAAACCGTACACCTACCCAAAATCCCCTATTTCACCTTGCATAATTTCATATAGGAGTTGCATAGTTTCCACTTGTGATCAAACCATGATCCTTTATAAAAGCACATAAAAATTCCAAAATTATTAGAAAAACTCCCAAATTTCACCCAAAAACTTTACATACATGAAAATCATATGAAAATGGTTACTCAGTTGAAAGTGGGGGTACTACATTCTCCCCAACATTGGATTTTTTCTTCGTTGGAAATTAGAAAACCAAAACTTCCTTGAATTATTTTGGGCCATTTCTCAACCATTTATTTCTCCCATTCCCAAGTCTCTTCTTGAATCTAACCATGTTTCCACAAAATCCACACATGATAAATTATTTTACTATTTAAAGATTTTTATTTCCTATCCACATTCTGTACTGGGATATGAACCAACAATGCCTTTGAATCTAGGTCAACATGATCCTATCAAATCACATAGTAAGGATCAGGCTGATACTTTTTCCACTAAGATACATGAAACAAATTATACACAATAGTAAAACATAGTGGCAATTCCAATCGATATGCCACCTCACCACCCTGTTATAATATATCAAAAGGGACTATATATCATGAAGATAAGTTGACCTGCTTCCCAAAATGATGATTCCCATGCCTTGGAGAGATCCTTGAGAACACATGATCACACAACTTGAAAGAAAAATCTATCAATGATGATAAACATATGCTTTCTGATTACTATGAGCTGTCTCCATATATTTAATGATAAAATGAAACCTCTTTATTATTTCTTGGACAAGGCTCGACCCAAGTGAACTCTCACCAATTTCCACCCAAAAAAGAGGAGAATGAAAAGGACACCCATATAATGCCTCAAAGAATCCATATGTATCAAGCATTGATAACTAATATTATATGATTACTCCACTAACGATATGTGTTATTACCATAAGCCGCAAAAATCCATTACACAAGCCATAATCATGTCTTCCAACATTTGTATCATCCTTTTAGATTCCCCATCTATCTGAGGATGATACGCCGTACTCATGTTCAAATGATTCTCAAAGGATTACTGAAAGGATTTCCAAAAATGAGACATAAAACTCAAATCTTAGTATGATACTATGAAAAATGGTATACCGTGCCTCTTTTTCACTTATTAGATATATATTTTTGACAAGTCCTATACCATATGAGATTCAAGAATAGGGATGAAATGAGCCAACTTTTTGTGATGATCCTCTATCACCCATACAGAATCATGCATCCGAACCATTCTTTGGAGACCTTTACAAAATACACAGTTATCTAATCCCATTTCCAAATAGAAGTAGGTAAATACTATAACATACCTTCAAATGACTGATTCTATTCTTTAACCTATTAACAAGTTATGTATCTCAAAACAAAATCAGCCGCCTTAGTTTTCATTCCAACCCACCAAAACAATGATTTAAACACCTTATACATATTCAGTATTCTAGTATGAACAACCCATCTAAAATGGTGGTAATCATGAAGAAGTTGTTCATGAAAATTCAAAGGTATGACCATTAGATCTCAAAACCACAAAACTGAAACCCTATCAAGCTTCTATCCCTCAACAGTATCCCCACCATTGAGGTTTGACCACATTGCAACACATTATAAATAAGAAGTCTGTTTCTTTTTAATGGTTGTATCCAAATCAAGAATTAATGAAACTAGAAATAAAATTGAAGCATCTCCTTGGTCTTTATATTCAAAGATCATGTCCTCTATAGCTAACATCAACTATCACTGATCTGAAGCATCTTTTTCCAACTGAGCGTATGCAATTCCTCTTAATGATTATTCCACCAAATTACCTTTACCTGATGTATAAATCAAGTCAAAGTCATATATTTTGAGATAATCCATCCATACTATTTGTCTTAGGTTCAAATCCCTATGTGAGAAAATATGTTTCAATATTTTTTGATCCATAAAAAAAGTAAATTTCTCACCAAATAGGTTGAGACTCCAAGTATTAAAATCATGGACTATGGTAGATAACTCTAAATATTTTGTTCATAAGTTCTTATCAAGAAACCAGACACTCCTTAATCCATATGAAACCATATACTCTCCTTGTATGAAAACACATCCAAACCAATATCCCAATGAATCACAATACACAACATAATCTTGTCCTAATTCTGAAAAATATCATGATTGGTGTTGATTTAAGGTAAAACTATAGATCTTGATAATACTTATAACAATCATCATTCCATTAGAATTAAAAAAATTTCCTTATCAAATATATCATTTCTGATGCTAGCTGTGGGAAATCATGAACAAAAGATTGGTAATAACCATCTGGATGAAAGAAAATTGCGTATCTCGAAGACATGATTTTGTGGTTTTTAAGAGATAATAACCTCTATATTTTTTTTGGATCCATATAAACATTACATTTAGAGATTAAATGGACAAGGAAACGAACCTATTATATCGAAAAATCAAACTTTGATAATTTGGCATACAGATGATTATCTCTCAAGATTCATAACATTTTCATTAAGTGTTCCCTATGCCTAGACCTTGTTCTTGAATACACCAATATATCATCCATAAACACCACCATAAAAGAATCCCAATATATATGAAATATCTAATTCATTAATACTATAAATTTTTCTGGTGTATTCATAAGACCGAAAGGCATAACCACATACTTGTAATGGCCATATATACTCTTGAAAGCTATCTTTGAAATATCCTCAAAATGAACCCACAATTTGTGATATCCTAATTGTAATATTATATTAGAGAACCACTAAGATCCCGTAAATTGATCAAAAATGTCATAAATGTGTTGATGTGTATACTTATTCTTTATCGTAACTTGGTTAAACTTATAATAATACACACACAACTAGAGAGTTCAAACCCTCTTTTTGACAAACAAGACTGGTGCATCCCATATAGACGTGCTAGGCCAAATGAAACCTTTTCTTTCTAGATCTTCCAAATACAATTTCAATTACCTTTACTCTATTTGTTCCATTAGATAAGATGAAAGTGAGATTGTATTGGTCCCTAAGAGGTGATCATTCGTAAACTCCACTTATCTTGTGGGTAGAAACCCTGGGAACGTTTTGGGAAAACTACCTGAAACTAATCAGAAAATGATGGAAAATTAATATTCTCAATCACTTCCATTGATAAAAAAGTCAATGCTACCTAATGGTATGAGATCGTTTCAACTATTGGTGATCACAAGCCCGTTGACCTTCCTCTACATTATGGACTCCTTTAAATAAATGCTCAATGACATTCTTAGTTGTAAAATTGACCTGTCGGGTATAATACGATAAGAGCCTTAAACACCATCAATAAATCCATTCCCAGGATTATTTCATATACATATATATAAAGTATATAGAAATAACAAATCAACTCATATACATAAAATATTATCAAATATGATCTACACATAAAGGCTCAACATTCTCTTTGACCAAGAGGAGTTTGAATTTTCAAAACAGAAGGTATGATCTAAACACTCAAATATAGAAAATCAATAACATACGAAGAAATAAATTAATAATATGTACCCATATCAAAAAAATATTTCATAATGATATAATTCAAAATAATCACACCTCTCACCATCAATGGTCCATATTGACCATCCATAATAACTTTCTTGTCGATAATATAACTGCTTACTTGATGAAATTTATTCTTTATTACCTTGTTGAGATTTACTTTATCGAGGAGTCATGGTATTATTGGAATCAACATGGCTAGATCATTTCTACTATTGATGATTATTCTACTATCCTCATCCCATTGAAGTATATGACCTCTACGACACATCAGAAGTTTCCTAAACACCTGACCGTAGAGCACTGTTACAATAGTGATGAAGAATCCTCATATGGTTGAAATTATGGAATTCTCTAGTTGGTTCTATACACTCTCAATTCATGTGGTCAAAAGTAACAACATTGGAAACATCCAAATTTAGTTTTGGGGCTTGGAAGAAGATTCACCAATCCGGCTGTCTGATTATGAGTCATCCCCATAGCTCCTAATATTTTCCTTTCTGCCACAGTCACTATATTTACCATATCCATATAATCCATTATACAAAGCACAAAAATATTTGGGAGAATCTCAAGCCTCATCCTCGATTCAAAAATGTGTTCCTTCAAGGGAATACTAGTAGAAAATTTGGGTGAAAAGAAGACTATACTCATAACTTTATCCACATAATCTGTCACTGAGAGGTTATGCTACTTCAATCTAAAAAGCTGGTTGTTCTTTCCATCATTAACACATGAGGATAGAATTATTTTCTAAACAATTCTTCAAACTCCTCCCATGGAATTCCTTGGTCTAATTTAGCACGAACCACTAAATCACACCATTGGCATGTGAGATAATCTAGTATATATGTTGCAAACTTGACTTTCATCTCTTCTGGTGCGCTCAAGAAATCAAATATTCAATTCATCCTATTCTGCCACACCACTGAATTCTCTTCTTCCAAGTCATACAGAAAGATGGGTGGATTCTTCTTGTTGAATTGGATGGAATGATCCACTTTACTTCGTTTATCCCTCTTGTTCCTACTTTCCAAAGTATGAAAATCTTGAACTATACTCTGAACCAGCTGTTGTTTCACATGTGGCTTAAGTGAAACCACATTCTCAGTAGCTTCTTCTGTTTGGTTTCTATGATGCCTTCCGAGGACCATTTCCTATAAACACAACAAAATACAAAAGTTTCACTCTCTATATTTTCAAGGCTTAACAATTTCAAATCTAAAAAAGCACAACAATCACAATATTGATTTCCAAAATTCAAAATTTTCAATTTTCAACCATTTTTTAAAATTTCACTATGACTTTGAAAATATAACCTTTTTCAAAACACCATAACCATTCCATTTTAAAAAATCATATTTTTGAAAACTAATTTAGTACATAAAAAAACAACCTTTTCCCCCAAATAAAAAATCATTAATCAAAATGATGTAAGTAATCCTATTGGGAAGTCATTTCTAAAATGCATTTCATGCTCGTCTCATTGGATAAACCCATGACAATGAGATTCTAATTCCTATAGGTGTATCCAAAACACTTATGTACCCAACTCCCTAGTGACTTGAAGTTCAAAATAAAAAGGTTATCTACATATTATTGTGCTCTAAATTTCAGGTCATGACAATCCAACTCCTTTCTAACATCCCAACAAAAGGAATAGACCATAATGAATTTAAACTCCAAGACCGACACATATGATAACCAAGTGTCAAAAAAACTGATACTACTTGTAAGTCAAGGACTGAACAAGATAATACCACTTGTCAAAATGAATGATTGACCTACCATGAATGATACCATTTATAACATCTCACCCCTCCTCATTGGCTTGAGTTGAGGTAGAATTTCTACTCGGACTTAAGTGACATCTCCAATGCACTAAAAGTTGACAATAGATAGCCAGGGATTCAATACAATCAGGGGATGATTTTCCCTTTGAAAATAAAAGGAAGCACAACCAAAAATGTTATAATCCAAACCACTATATGATGCATGATAACAATGTAAGACAATTCAAAGTAATACCAATTATAACAAGACCAAACTAGAATAGAGTACCACCGTGGAAGACTACTAACATCAAAGTACAAAGTGGAAAACAAAACCAACAAAACCAAAAGACTCAAAAAGCATAAATCCATAGCTCCAAACATGTTCTATTTTCAAAATCCACAAAACAACCCATGTATCATGAAGCACCACTAAAAAATGTGATACATTCCCTTTACCTTTGTCTCAATAAACAATACCCACAAATTCACCAAGGTTCTAAACCATGGGTGAGTAATGAAACTCACTATGATTTCCCCAAACAAGTTCCCTACTCACTCTACTAGGATAAAACAAGTTATCACATTTATATAAAACAATTTATATAAAACCATTTGAATAAAATAAAAAATCAATAAAAAATCCAAACAATTTCATATCAAAATAGTTTCCGAGGAAAAGAACAATTCTTCAAACGATTTCACATTCCTTTTTTCCCATACCCATTCCATGATCCACTAACAGTTGCCCACTCATGAGAGGTTTCTCATCCATACACCAAGTCATCACAAAGTAGCCAGTCTCCTTGTTCCCCAATGAATCACACCCCTTATCCAAGAGCACACCCCTTTTTACACAAATGGTACACGCCCCTTGTTCAGGGTCATGTTGAAAAAATGAAATAAAAAAAGTATGTATGCCAAAACCATTTGAAACAAATCAATCCAAACCATTTCATGAAAATCATTCTTTTATTAAAAACCATTCAAATAATTTTTTTTATAAATCCAACAAATCAATATTTTAAATTAAATATTTTAAAATCAAGAAAAAAAGGACTTTGTATAACTAATTTTCTCAAATCCAAAAATCAACAAACCATCACGGAAGAAGGTTTCGAGCATGCTTTTTTCACACCAATTTCGAAACCATATTCACGAAATTTATCCAATTTAAAACTAATCCTTCATGTTCTAAGAATAGGATTAGAGGGTGAAGCCACCTACATCGGGAATAATGATGAAAATGAAGAACGACATGAAAATGACATAAAAACCATTTTGAATCTATAAAACCCACCTTACATCTCTTTTCCAAACATCAACACAACCATATATCATCATTATTAGAATTAACCACCATAGATCTATCGCTAGTGGACAATATCTAGGATTTAGAGAGAGGGAAGGAAAGTAGATCTAAGAAGAAGTAACAAAAACGAATACTTACAATGGGAATTGGGATTCAACGCACCAATAAAAGAATTCAAACCACTTCTAGTTTGAAGTGGAGAGACTCCATAGCCTTTGGGAGAAAGAAAAATCAAATTTGTATAAAAAATAATGAAAAATGAGAGGTTTAGAGGTGAAAACGACTGAGATCCATTTTTTAGGATCTCACTTTTAAATCGTGCATGGTTAGGAAAACGATTCACTGACTATACACCATCCTCTACCTCAAAGAGCAGCTCATATTGTTTTCTTGAAGATTTAGAAAAACTATCTACCTACTATACATAATCCCTATATCCCATTTTGTACAACTTCTCCTTGGTGGGCACATTCTTTAGCAAAACCGTTCACCTATCTATGCACCTATCACTGTGGAAAAAATGGACATTTGTGACGGGTCAGGGGCCTATCACAAATAACCTGTCAGAAGGGGTTATTTACGCGGGGGGGGGGGGGGGGGGGATTAAGGACCCGTCACAAAAGGTTTGACGAGAAATACGCGTCAAACCGTGAGAAGAGCATTTGTGACAGGTTCGTATTCTTGTCACAAATGCCCGACGATGGTTTTTAGTATTCGCGACGAGATACTTGTCCCGTCGCAAATAGTATGTCGGCAGGTACCCATTTGCGACAGGTCCCGTCGCAAATACCCCCATCAAAAATAATCTAACATATATATACCCTCATCTGTTTTCCTCTCATTCTATTTCTTTCTCAACTTTTCTCTCTCTTTCTTTTGAAAAATTTTCGTCTAAATTTTTTCATAGTTTAAGCTTTTAAACTGGAGCACAATCCACATAGTTTTTACTCCGAAAGCTTCAGTTTCAAGGTTTTTATATTTTTTTTATTGTTTAGTTAATTTATTTTATTTTAAATTATTTATAATTTTTTTTAATTAGATGCACCTAAATTAAATTAGAGTTAGATATTTATTTTTTTAGTATTTATTTTTATGAATATATATGTGTAATTGTTAATTAGTAAAAATTAGTAATAATTATAAATAATTACTAGCAATTAGTAATAAATTGTAATAATTTGTAATAAATTGGAATAATTATAAATAATTTTTGATAATTATAAATAATTAGTAATAATTAGTAATAATTAGGATTAATTAGAAATAATTTGGATTAATTACGATTAATTAGTAATAATTACGATTAATTAATAATTATTAGTAATAATTAGTTATAATTAATAACAATTAGTAATAAATTGTAATAATAATTTATAATTATAAACTGTAATAATTAGTGATAATTAGAAAAAATAAGAATAATTAGAAAAAATAGGAATAATTAGTAATAATTAGGAATAATTAGGAATAATTAAAAATAATTAGAAATAATTAGGATTAATTAGTAATAATTAGGATTAATTAGTAATAATTTGGAGGAATTAGTAATAATAAGGATTAATTAGTAATAATATGAATTGATTAGTAATAATTTGAATTAATTAGAAATAATTAGGATTAATTAGTAAAAATAAGGAATAATTAGTAATAATTAGGAATAATTAGTAATAATTTGTAATAATTAGTAATAATTTATAATAACTAGTAATAATTAGTAATAATTACAAATAATTTGTAATAATTACAAATAAATAGTAATAAACAACAATAATTAGTAATAATTATTAATAATTAGTAGTAATTACGAATAATTAGGATTAATTAGGAATAATTAGGATTAATTAGAAATAATTAGTAATAATTATAAATAATTAGGATTAATTAGTAATAATTAGGATTAATTAGCAATAATTAGTAATAATTAGGATTAATTAGTAATAATTAGGATAAATTAGTAATAATTAGAAATAATTAGTAACAATTAGTAATAATTTGGAATAATTAAGATTAATTAGAAATAATTAGGATTAATTAGAAATAATTATTAATAATTAGAAATAATTAGGAGTAATTAGGATTAATTAGAAATAATTAGTAATAATTAGTAACAATTAGGATTAATTAATAATAATTATGATTAATTAGTAATAATTAACAAAAATTAGTAATAATTAGTAATAATTATCAATACTTGGTAATAATTAGCAATACTTAGTAATAATTAGGATTAATTAGAAATAATTAGGATTAATTAGGATTAATTAGAAATACATAGCAATACTTAGGAATAATTAGAAATAATTAGCAATAATTAATAATAATTAGAAGTAATTAATAATAATTAGGATTAATTAGGATTAATTAGTAATAATTAGTAGTAATTAGTAATAATTAGTAATAATTAGTAATAATTAGTAATAATTAGTAATAATTAGTAATAATTAGTAATAATTAGTAATAATTAGTAATAATTAGGAATAATTAGTAATAATTAGGAATAATTAGTAATAATTAGGAATAATTAGTAATAATTAGGAATAATTAGTGATGATTAAAAATAATTAGGAATAATTAGGAATAATTACTAATAATTAGTAATAATTAGTAATAATTAGTAGGTATTCATAATAATTAGTAATAATTAGTAATAATTAATAATAATTAGTAATAATTAGTAATAATTAACAATAATTACAAATAAAAAGTAATAAATAGTAATAAATAGTAACAATTTGTAATAATGAGTAATAATTATGGATTAATTAGGAATAATTAGGGTTTATTCATAATAATTAGGAATAATTAGAAATTATTAGTAATAATTAGGAAGAATTAGTAATATTTAGTAATATTTAGTAATAATTAGTAATAATTATTAATAATTAATAATAATTAGTAGTAATTAGTAATAATTAGAAATAATTAGGTTTAATTAGAAATAATTAGGAATAATTAAGAATAATTAGGAATAATTACAAATAATTAGAAGTAATTAGGTTTAATTAGAAATTCTTAGAAACAATTAGAAATGATTAGAAATTATTAGAAATGAATAGGAATAATTAGCAATAATTCGAAATAATTAGTAATAATTTATAATAATTAGTAACAACTAGTACTCGCCCGTGTTATTGCATGATGTATTCGATTACTATTTTTTCTTTTAATAAGAAATTATTATTTATAAAAGGTTAGAAGAAAAAAAAATGTTGAAAAATTTTTAATTAAAAAGGGGTGTATGATAATGGAATAGGAGTGCATAACATATGGAGATACTATTTAAATTGTTAACAAAGAAAAATAATAGATTAATAGTATATGGATTTCTAAATTCTCTGGATGGAAATTTGATTTCATTTTCAACTTCAATCACAATAACACTAATGCATGCACTAAAATAATAAGTGATAGATAAATCAAAGATAAAACAGTTGTTGTAATAATAAAAATGTTAAATGTGAAAATTATTTAATTAATTACTGATTATTAGAAAGTAAGAAATTGATATATAATTTATAATGTATAAATTTGTAGAAGTTTTTCAACAACATGAAGTTATACAGTCATCCATTAACTAACTTTGTTTTTGCAAATAATTCAATGCTCTAATAAATAACTCACTGCTCAATCCACTACCCAAAAAATACATGCCTAATGGTCTAAAAAAATATCTAAATTTAAATAAATCATCCAATTAAATAAGTCATCCACTGATCAATGAGAAACACTCTAATAAACCCACTAATTAGTAAGACACACTCCGTACTTAATTGGCACCATTGAAATCTTCACTTCCTAACTGGTGTTATTTTTACTTTTTGAAACAATCCTCTGTTATCATCTGAACCGTTGTTTTCTCATTAACTGTACCAGATTTTTTAGCATCCTCAATGGAAATGATGGTGGAATCTTAATGAATAGATGGTAAATAGTGTTTTTTTTGGGTTCCTTCATTCTTCTGTTGTAGACATGAGCCTGGTTTGTGATATTAAACATCTTCAGGTCAGATTCTACCTTCAAACAATTGCTTGGTGTATTTGTAAAAGTCGTTAAATTAATGAGGCATTCTTCTTGAAATCAGGTATTTCGAGAGGGGCATCTGTCTACGATACTGCAACCTTATAAGAAAGTCCATAAGTGGAATCAGGATACCAGAAATGAAATCTACAAAAATAAATCATTACTCATACTCAATACATGTAAAATAAACTATTAACTGAAACCAAATAAAATGAGAAAACAACTTCATAAGGCTATAAAAGAACTATCAGAATGTAATCCACAAAGTTATGATAACAGAATGAATTAAAAGGGGTATTTTAAACATGATGCAACTCAGACCATGTCTCTTCACCATCTACTAGAAATTTAAACATTTATAGAAGTCAACAATGGGTTTTGATGCCCATACAAGGAACACAATTTTTAACAAAATATTAAAAGATCCATCAAGATCCAATGTTATTTATTCAAAACAGTAAGCTAAAAAAATGTTATAAATCTCCAGCACCATTGCTTCTCACCCAGCTCTAACAATATAAACCTAAACCATGTAGACATCAACTGTCCAAAATTTCCCTTAGTAAGAAATTTTTTCAAAAACTTGAATCTACAGGAATAAAATCCATCATCATTCATAGAAATAAATCATGTAATAATAATGCAAATATATAGCTGATTTATGAAGTACATATCAGATTTATTGAACTATAGTTGAACCTGTTTTGGAAAATATATATATAGTAAGGTTTAGTAACAATGAAATATAACAATAAACTATTCTCCTATATGGCGTCATATATTCCTAAAAATATGAAGTATTTTCCTATCATTACTAAAATGTATCCTGAATAATTATCACAACTTCTGAGGAGTTGAAACAATACTAATTTCAAAGTATGATATTAAATAGTAGGAGTTAAACTATCACAATATTTCTTGTATTCTGAAAAATATATGACAAACTCACCTGTAGAATTTTTTCCACTGATTTGAGTTTCTTCAGTTAGCAACTGGACTATAGCATCAGTATAATATTACCCAATAATAAATACTAATACATCACCAATGGTATCCTAAATTAGAAAATGGGAAATAAATATGCAAGATTTCATTTTTTGAAGATAAATTATTTATATTTGATCTGAAACTATGAGATACACTATGATGAAAATAAGTGTGAATTAAAATCATTGAAAACAATTACATAAATGAAAATGAAAACCATTTGAATGATAAATCATTGATAAGAATATGAAAGTGGAACTATATAGTGGATTGAACATTTTTAAAATTTGTGCATAAACTTAGAGGAGATTTTGATTATGATTGACAATCAGATAGTTGATGGGCAAATTAGGTAGAGATTTTGGGACCAGATCAGGGTGTGGGGTGAGTCGCATGACCTTGCTTATTTACCTATTCCCACAAACTTTTATAGGTTTGAAGGCAAGGGGAATGCCTCCACCACTTCAATATGGTAATTCCCTGACCATGGAAGATACATTGGGGTCAAAATTTCAGTTGTCATTGTATCATCCTAGATAGTACCCTATACTCAAAGGTAGCTTAATAACTACTGAAAAGAAGGAATACCTAATTTGGACCCGAAACAGCCTAGACGTGCTATTGAGCATGTTGAACTATGGAGAATATCAAAAAAATATCAAGGATGAAACAATGATGAGCATGGTAGAGAAGTAAAATAACTTGTTGTCTCATCTTCATCAGATTATACATGACCCAAACAATGAAAGAATATATCCATCAATATTGATATAATCCGGAGTGCTGTATTCATGATATGTCAGAAAGAAATAGGGGGTAATCTAATTTATCATACCTAAAATTTTAATGCAGGGATGAGTAAATGCAGTAGCATAAATAAACTACCTGAATTTTATTACCTTCAACTTTTTTCCTCCAATTTTTGATGCATCATAAGAATCTAATTGATGTTTGATTTCATTGAAATTTGATTCAATGATGAGTAAAATTATGGTTTGTTGTCCATTCAAATCACCCACATGATATCAAATTATAACGAGATGATATTTTACAATTTTTAAATATGTACATATACACCCTTCAACTAAACCAAAACTTAACCTTCTTTAGTAATTCATTGAATCCATTTTTAATAGTGAAACCGTTGGTTTTAAATGTGACAGAGCTGATACACATGTGAAATTTAAAAATAAAACCATTAGTTCTCATTGGTTTATTATCCAGCAGTGGCCATGTAAAATACCTTACTTCACATTACATTTTCATCAATTCAAATATAAAATATTTTGGACTAACACATGTATGTATATTATACAGTAGCATTAGAACAGAGACTACCATCTTCATATAAGTCATCAATCTTGAGAGAGAGTATGGTAAAAATCTTTTTTTTATCCACCAAATCATTCTCAATTGAAATGAATACAGTTCATCTTATTCATCACTGTAAATAAAAATAGAAGAGGCAAATTCATACTGATTTATATCATATAAGTAAGAATAAAAAAATAAAATTAACAATGTTACATAAATAGGGAAATTTGGGCTCTATGCTATGTTTAAAAACACATTGAAAAATACTTATCCTATGAGCATGAACTGTATGTTTGGTTGGTTCAGGATTTAGTACCTTATACTATAAAAAATATCTGGTATGAGCTATATGGATATAAACTTGAGCAGCATTTGAATCCAAACTACAATCCCATAAATTATGGAGAAACAGAACCAAAAATCATTAGGTCAAAAATGAATTATATAATCAAACACATTTCACGATCTTATTAATATATTCACATGCACTAAGAAAATAAATAAGAAAGTTACACTTTAAACAATAGTGGAGTAAACCAACCAAGGATTATTTTACCTTAATAGTCTCACAAATGTCCATTATAGAGAGCACTAAATCACATCTTGGATAGCAGTTACCTGAAGCCTGCACATAAAATGTATTTTAGAGAAACCTTCACATTAAATGGGAAATTTATCATATAAAATTTAAAGAATAAGGTGGAAAACAAAAAAACAACATAGAAACAAAAAACATGGATGTATTTTTATGCTTCCAACAATAGTATGATTTTATCTTCAACATGTGCGTGAGGTGTTGTCCATTTTTTTCCTATCCAGAAAACAAAAAAGAATGGTATTAAATATTAAAATGTCTAAAGAAAATAAAAGAAAAGAAATTGGACAATAATGGTTTGGTTTAAAACCCGAAAAAGGTGTTATAGTTAACCTGTCCATAGCTGGACAATTCCAACAGGTCAACCCCAGTCCATTAGCGGGTGTGGTCTTCAGAGTAGGAACCAAGACATCTTGTTTCTATTGAGTGTTCATTTTAGATCTTCTTGAACATGAACTTGAGTGAATTCAATACAATTTCCATTATGTCCTCTCACTATACATGTTGTATTATGGTACAAAAGAACAAGCAAACATGCCAACAAGTTACCTTCAAGAAGAAGGGAACCTTTAGAGTACTTTGGGGATGTATTTCTTCTACTTCTTAAGCCTATGTTTTTCCTGGAAGAAATAAAGCAGAAAAAATTCAAATGAAATCGGAAGTAATACGGTAGAGTAGAAATAATAGATAAGAAATATATATATATTTATGTGCATGAAAACACACACGTATCTTGAGAAAATACTACATGCAAGGACCACAAATCAAATCTGTTGGAGGTTTGAATGCCTAAACCCAAATCAGATTCACTAATCATGAAACATGTTTTTATGAAACAATAGTTGATGATAATTCATCATTTTCCTCAATTTTAATAAAATATCTAATTCATGATGAATGATCATATCCAGAGGCCTTAAGTATGAATTTCTAGAAAATGATACTTTCATAAGGTCACTTATTTAGTATATATCAGCACATGGCTTACCACGTCTACTATTCCCATGTTTAAAGAGAATGGAAGTATCTATGACTATTATACACCCTTGAATTAATCACTATTAAAAATCATGGGTTATAGTATTCACAATCAAGTTGAAATAGTTTGTAGATGACTATTATAGACATTTGGAGACTGGGATTATGCACTAAAATCAGGTGATGAGGTAGTATTTAAAAAAAATTAATGGAAACCACTAGAATATTTTAATCAAACACATTTCTAGATATTCTTAATGTATTCACATGCACTGAGAAAATAAAGAAGAAAGACACATAGTCAAATAAATTTATAAATAAAAACCGTATCCTGAACTATAGGAGACTACATCAAATCATCACATTAAAAGTCCACAAAAAATAGAATTATTTAATAAAAAAACATGTAAAGGGAGGTTAACTCCACGATTTTATGAAAAAATACCTCCATTCATTTCCAATTCTTGTTGATGTATTCATAGGTACTGAGAAAAAAATTACAAAGAAGTCAAATAAAAAGGAAGAAGAAACATAGAACAATAAAAATTCCTAAGATACTCAATCACCTAATACTAACTCTTGAATATAGGTTGAGGAATTTTGGTCACATCATATTGTAAGTAACATATATTAGAATCCTTAAGAAAAATGCAGTACTCAAAAAATGATTTCAAACAGATCATTAATATACCTATCAATCATAGGAAGATATTTTGATAAAGGAATAAAGACTTCATAAAAATGACAGTAGTCAAATATTTGACCAACAATAAAATAAATCACACCTCAAATCATAATTAGTTATGTTGAAATAGCGTCATTTACCTATAGCTAAGGTGATCTTCAGTCTCTCTTGTGGGCATGGCATTGCCACCCGTCCCATTATTTCACCCTTTACTATAATACGTGTGTGATGATCAATGCAAAATAAAAAACTTGTGGATGATCCAGCCAGGATTGAATGGATATTTTGTAACACTGAAAACTATATATTTCATTTATTGAATAACCATGATTCAATAAGGGACATTGCATCTCCAGAAACCTTGGAAAATAAATTTTCCTTCGTATAATCATCTAGAAATTTACCATCATTTTTATTTGCAATCATGACAAATCTAGCCTCAAGAAAAATTGATCAATTTAATAATAAAAACTACGGGATGGTTCTCTTGCAATTTAGAATTTAGAATGTGTTCATAATCAAAAAAATTGAGACAAAAATACATATATATTACACTATCAATACAGTATAAATAAAGAAATAAACAATTTAAAGGACATGACACCCATATACCTTCTCTAACGACATCATTACAAGCTTTTAACATCCTTATTTACTTTGATTTTCTATATAAACCTCTACCAAGGAGAACCTATGAAGAAGTAGGCTTAAATTGAACATGTGATTGAGTGGAACAGTTTGTTTCTAAGTTGGATTTCATCAAGTCAAAGGAAAATATATAAATAAAAAATTTTAGGGAAGGATGGGACACAATATATAGGTATTTTTTAAGGGAAAATTATTGAGAAGGATCAAAAGATGAAGTTGGTGACATTGAAAGACTAAATTATAACACATAAAAAAACAACCTTTTGATTAGTTTTCATTTTTATGAAAAGTCATTATTTTCTAGAAAATCAAAATATGATTATGTTCAACTATAGTGAATGAAATATATATAGTATTGATATAATTCGAACCGAAAAACCACATAAGTAAAAAAAAATTAATTGCAATGACCATTAGATAAAGTATGCATGATAGAGACAAAAATTTAGGTATTGTTTATAAGAAATTACTCTAACCTACGCTTTACTATATGATGTGTTGTAAGATACAGACCGAAATTCTGGTACATATGATGTCAAAATAACCAAAAGTAGTGTAGATGTTTCTTCTAAATCAAGATAGGTGATATGTAACACCAATATTAAGAATGTTGTTAGAAATTTTATAGAATTGAAAATACACATATGTGTGAAATAATGAGTTACTACAAGTTGATTTACCTGTTCAATACTATTGAAGGAATAGATAGATATAATGGTGATGCAAGGTGAACTTACCACATGGCCATAAGGCTTCCTCAAAACTATAACTTGGTTAGAATCATGTTAATGTAAAGAAGATAAACAAGAAATAGAATGCAAAGTAATCGGAAACCGAAGGTGGGTGTTGCAGTAGAAAAAATGATACTATTATAGTATATATAAAGAAAAGTAATCATGATGAGGAGGTGTATTTGCAATGTATGAAGGATAATAAAATCTAAAAGAATGGTTACCTTATACATAGATGGTGAAAATGGTGATATGATGCTGCTTCATTGAACCAAATATAATTCGAGCAACGACAATCCTAAACGATGAGAATGAGCCACCAAAATTCTGCATTTGACCCGAATTTCTCATTTACAAGTTTATGAAGAGAATTTAGGTGAAACCGTTGTGTGAATCAATGAATCACATTGAAGATTTGGAGAATGGGGAGATGGGGAGGTAGGTGGAATTAGGAGACTGAAATGCAGAAGGATGGGGTAAGAGAGTCATAACTGGACCATCTAGAAGCAAACATGGTGGAGTATGAGCAGCTGTAGTCATAGTAGGAGTAGGCGGAAGACAGACTATAGGTAAAATAGATGAGTGTGACCCCAACGCTGGGATTTTGAAAAAACCCTAGCTTGAGAAGTGCTAAATCCCATGTGAGACCGATAGAAGGAAATGTGCAGAGATTAGAGTATAAACTGGGAGAAGGAAAAGTACATAGATTAGAGTAACAACCTGGAGAATGAGGACATCAGAGACAGAGATCGACTGACTTCGGCTTTCTCGAGAAAGTTAGGGTGACAAAGGTAGGGGTTTTAGGGTTGTTCAGGTTGTGTCACGTGAAAACCTAAGCAGGAGCGTTAATTGTCGGCCGCGAAACCAAGACATCTTGTGCAAAGGAGCGACGTGGATAGTTGGAGAAGCGACACGTAATGAAAAAAGGATGTGGAAGAACAGGTTCATGACACATGGAAGCAGGAAAATCCATAATTACTATATATATTAGATTAGTAACAAATAGTAATAATTAGTAACAATTTTCAACAATTAGTAACAATTAGTAGAAATTAGTAACAACTAGTAACAATTAGTAATAATTAGTTACAATTAGTATTAATTAGTAATAAATTGGAATCATTAGGAATAATTAGGAATAATTAGGAATAATTAGTAATAATTAGTAATAATTAGAAAAAATTAGAAAAAATTAGAAGTAATTAGAAATAGTTATCAATAATGAGGAACAATTAGGAATAATTAGGAACAATAAGTAATAATTAGGAACAATTAGTAAAAATTGGTAACAATTTGTAATAATCGGTAATAATTAGTAATAATTAGGAACAATTAGGATCAATTAGAAAAAATTAATATTAATTAGGATTAATTTAGATTAAATAGGATTAAATATGGTTGATTTGGATTAATTAGGATTAATTAGGATTAATTAGGACTAATTAGTAATAATTAGAAATAAATTGGAATAAATTCAATTACATTGTGAAAAACGGGCACAATTTACAATGGATTGGTGACATTCCTTTTGATTGATACCTGAGCTCCTTGAAAATTTGTCCCACTAAAATTAGTATGAAAAATCTGGTCCAGAGTACATCAGAATATATTTTTCATAGTGATGTCAGTCAAAGAATTTCCAAGGAGATGAGTTGTCGGGAAAAAGAGCCTCTTTTTTCCAATGGTTCACCTCCTTGCAACTTTCTCCCACTGAAATCATTATGAAAAATCTGCTTCGACATACAAATATTAATTTTTTTATCCATGAGTATAGAGATCAGTGCAGTGAGGTCTCCGTACTCTCCATCCTCATGCATACGAAAATGGATATTCATATGTCGGAGCAGATGTTTCATAGTAATTTTAGTCCCAGAAAGTTGCAAGGGGACAATTCTTCAGGAAAAATAGCTGCCACCAATCCATTGGAAATTATGCCTCTGGTAATTAAAAATAATTAGTACAAAATACCAGTAATTAATACTAATTGGTGGTAATTAGTATAAATTAGTTTATATTAGTATAAAAGATTAAAAAATTGTATAAGCAACTATAAAATAATATAAATTATTATAAATTTATTTAAAATAGAATTTAATTGTTTTATATTTTTTGGATAGTTTTTATATTAGATATATTTATAAAAAATAACTAATTATTTCATATTTTATAGGAAAATATTGAACGAGGAAGTCGAAAACAGTGATTATTTGATGATTATGCTTGGATAACTCAGCAGAGGAATCCAAATGGTTCTGGTTTAAATCATGTATATATTGAGGGTGTTCAAACTTAATTATCATTTGCATCATCAAAACCCAAATTTTTTTAGAAGGGAAAATTAAGATTCCTTATAAAAAATGTGCTCTGAGGATGTATGACACCTTTGAAAATGTTTGAGGTCTTTTATTGCATTTTGGTTTTCAACCATATTATGTTTTTTGGTATCAACTTGGTGAATGCAGTTCCATAGAAGATACAAATAATTTAGTTCCGAATCTTGCACAGTTTCAAAATTTAGTACATAATGCGGTAGGTCCATATTTTCAACATACTGAAACTCCGGATAATATTTATTTAACTCTAGAGTTTGAATCATCTCATTTATATGAGTTGTTGAGATCTACTGAGGATGCCTTATATCATGGTTGCAAGATAAGTAAGTTTGAAGAAGTTGCTAAATTTATAGATATTAAATCAGATAATTTAATGTAAATAGTTTTTTTGATCAGATATTCTCATTGTTAAAAACATTGCTACCTAAAGAAAATTTGTTGCTTAAAAATTTCTATGAGAGAAAGAGGCTGGTTTGTAATATGGGTCTTGGTTATCAGAAGATTCATGCATGTTAAAATGACTATATCTTATATTATGGTGAAAATGAGTCATTGGATAGTTTTCCTACATGTAGAAATTCAAATTATAAAGATTCTAAGTCAGGGAAGTTCAGATTTACTGTAGTAAAACAATTAGGATATTTACCGCTCACACCCAGATTTTAATGTTTATTTATGTCTCAGAACATAGTGGAAATGATTTCATGGAGCAAAACCTATAATTCAAGTAGTAAAATTTTAAATCATACCTCTGATGGTGATTCATGGAAAAATTTTGACCATGTGCATCTGTCTTTTGATTTTGAAGCCCGAAACATGCGATTAAGTCTTTCTACTGATATTTTCTATCCATTTGGTTCTTACAGTAGTTAGTTTTCATGTTGGCCTATCTTTATAACTCCATACAATTTACCTCCATGGATGTTGATGAAGGATTCATATATCTTTTTAACCTTATTAATTCCTAGATATCTAAAAAATAATATTTATTTTTTTTGAAACCATTGATTGATGAGTTAAATTCACTATAGAGTAATGGTGTCAGTACATATGATGTTTCAATGAAACAAAACTTCCTACTAAAATCTATATTGATTTGGAAAATTAGTGACTTCCCAGCATATAACATGTTATCTGGATAGAGTACACATGGTCCAAAATCATGTCCATACTGTATGAGAGACAACAAAGCATTTATTCTTTTAAATTGAAAACAATTTTATTTTTTTGACTGTCATCACAGATTCTTTCCAACCAATCATCCATTTCAAAGAAACAAATATCATTTTAGAAAAGTAACAATTACAAATGATGGACCTCTAAAAATTATATTAGGTACAGAGTTAAAATCAATTGTCTCTTTATTACCTCTGATCATATTTGGACCAACAATAAACCAACACAAAATTAATGGGTTTGGAAAAGAGCAAAATTGGATAAAATGGAGCATTTTTTTTTGAGATTTTCCATATTGGTTTGATTTTTCAGTCCATCACTTGTTAGATGTGACTCATATTGAGAAAAACTATTTTGATAATTTATTTCATATAGTTTTGGATAGTCTAGGTAATACCAAAGATAATGTGACGTCATGATTAAATATTACCCAAATTTGCAAGAGACTAAAACTTAAACTGTTTAAAAATGTCAGATCACAGAAGTGTGTGAAGACAAAAGAAGATTATACACTATCTAAAGAGAGTCAATCATTATTTTTTCAGTGGATTGAATATTTGAGACTTCGATATGGTTATTATTTCATTTTGGGCACATTTGTCAGAAATGGTCATATTATCAGATTGAAAAGTCATTATTGTCATGTTTTAATGGAAAGATTTATGTCGATTGGATTAATAGGTTTATTTTATCCTATGATTTGGGATATACTAATAAAAATGTAATATTTTTTAAGATATTTTTACATCAACAACAGACTATTATACAGTAAGAAAATAGCAAGAATATATCATTTTAATTTTATATAAACTATAAATCATCTTCCAGCTGGATTTGTTTGACTCAATGGAACATTTGGTAATAAATTTTCCACATAATACAAAATGTGGATATTTGGTAATATTTGAATGGATGTACCCATTTTAGAGATGCATGATGAAATTGAAGAAAAAATTACGTGACAAAGTATCAGTTTAAGGATCAATTACATAAGCTTATTTACAAGAGGAAATATATTTTTTCTACTCTCATTACTTTTAATCTGAATATACCTCATAACCCAATTGAATGGGCCATAATAAGGAAAATGGTGACTATAAAATGAGAAATCAATTATCCGTTTTCAATCATCTTGAACATGGCTTCAATGGAGTTCATGAATGATGAATTTTAGATGATGAACATCATATAGCTCACATATATATTATTCTCAACTATAAATAAATAAAACCATTTTTACTATAAGTTCTCATATCACGTATTTTATAATTTTCTTAATTGTACATTAATATTATTTTATTTTTAGGTTATATGATAATCATATCAAGAAACAATTTCTAAAAATTATGGTAGCTACTCTTGAAGAATGCCGTCAAATTTTTTTCCAACTGGTTTCAAAAACTGGTAACATAAATTATTTTTTATTTCACATAAAAAATAATTTTAATAATTGTTATAGTGACAATTTTTCTTCAAACTTTTAGGTATCTCAACATACTGATAAAATTGATAATCGATTGTGTGTATTGAGTAACCCACCATCCAAAATAGTTAAATCTTATAATGAATTTGTGGTGATTTGTTTTTATTTCATACACATAAATTTGGGGAATAAAAAAAACAATGAATAGTGGTGTTTTCTTGGGAGGATCTCATTATAGAAAAACTAATGTTTACTTTTATGGAATGCTAGAAGAAATTACACAACTGTGTTATATGGGAAAAAATCACATAATAGTGTTTAAATGTAAGTTGTTGGATACTGAGAGAGGCTTGCGTGTTCATCTGATCCATGGAATTATTGATATTAAATATAAAAGTATTCTTGTAGTGGATGAACTATTTTTATTGGATCATCAGGAAAATCCAATTTATTATGAAAATTACAATTCAACTTCATGAGAGTTGGGTGATTAGTGGAAAAAAATAAAAATTGAATCTTGATAGAATCAATTTATTGAAAGTGAATATGGTTTCTCTGAAGTGAAAAGAATTGAAATTTTTCAAGAGACTGCTCCGAATCCACATTTTTTATGAAGAGAAACGAATATCATTGATGACACCACATAGTTAAGGGTCGATGGTGACAATGATATTAATGATGTTACAAAGGAATTTGAAATGAAACGAGATGATGAAACTGAAAATATTATGGAAATTAATGATGTTGAGGAGGAAGATGAAGACATTGAAATTGACAGTTATGAATATCAGGATGAAGATAGACATTGAAAGAGTTAAATGCTGGTTATAATCATATATAATATATATCTATATTTAATAGTTGTTTTAAACTATTTTCTAAAAATAATAATTTTGTGTTTTATATGGGTGAGGATCTATATCATCTGTTGTAGGAGACTGATCTACCTTTCAAAAAATATGATGTCAGATCATATGACCCTCAGACTGCTGGCAGTCTAGGGAGCACTCAGAGGGGGCGTGTTCTTGTCTTACTGATGATTCTGGCTCCTATCCCCGAGTGGAGTCCACATCTTGGGTTTGATCCATATACGTATAGGTATTTTTATCTGTGTATTTTATTTAGTTTTCATTAATTTATGTATATTCTAATTCTTTGATTAATTATACTTTTTTTCATAGCTTCACACATATAACTATTGGATAGGGTAACACTATATTGCAAAATTATTTTTCCGAAGAATGGGTTTCATGGGATCAGATTCCCATTGATATTCAGCACCACATGTTCAAGCATTGGATGGTACGTAAATAACTAGTATTTATTTTGAAATTAATTAAATTAATAACTTGATATTATAAATTATTTTTAGGGTTTATGGTATTTGATTGATGAGACCATGCGTGAGGCTATCTGGAAGACATGGTAGGGAGCTATGCATCTGTGTTGTACTCGGGGTTTGCACATTTTGAAAAGGAAAGCAATAGAGAAAGCATGAGTGGAAGAGTTTGATGAGACATGTTGCATACACCGACCTAATTATATTTCGTCTTAGGTTTGGGATTGATTATATACACATGGGTTATGTATGTGGTTTCAAAGTAGATCGTCAGTATTTCATAAAAATCGGGGGAGAGAGGAGGTGGCACATCGAGCCGGTAGTTGTAAATTTAGTATGTATAGGAAGCATATGGTAAGTAAATTTTTTTTAATATTGTATATTACTTTAAATGTAAACATTTTATTTTATATTCATATAGGAAGTTTCACATCCCAATATTATGAAGTTCGATGTTTATAGGAGTATGTACAGTGATCTGGCCACTTGAGAGATTAGAGGTTCTCTCCCATGTCAGATTGTGGCCTGTTTAATTTATTTTTATGTTTTAAATTTAACTGTAAATAATATTTTAAATATTTTAATTTTAAATTGAAATTGATGGAGTCATATAAGGCTATTACATCTCAGACACATAGTGAGAGTCAGGTCGAGACCGATGGTCAGACTGGTGCCAACCGATTTATTGAGGCATCATGGATAAATACGACCCAGTATGCCTTCAGGAAAGGGTTAGTTATTGGTATCGTCTCTTTATTGACCCCTGAGAGTTTTTAGGGAATCTCTGGGATGTCAGCATCTATCTCAAAAGGAGCTTGTAGAGATTCATCACTATATGATGCACAATATTAGGAGCAACTAGGAGTTTAGAGTGAGTAGGAGGAGATTCTTCAGTGGTAGCAGTAATAACAGGAAGAGTTCCCATGACAGTAGTAGTAACAACAGCAGAGATGTTGGATGAGATTCATCGATGGAGACATCAGTAGGAGCATGAGTAGATGGAGTACATGAGATGACTAACTTGTAGTTTAGGGATGGAGTTCCTTCCACCGTCACCCCCAACTCCTCCAAACGATCCCCCCTCAGTGATGTATTTTTATTTTATAATGAAACATTTGAATGCAATTTTTTATAATATTAACTATTTAAGATTTTAAATATCGTGTCTTATATTGTTGTGAATATTTCAGTTTTGAGTATTTATTTAATTTATTTCTACATTTATTATTTTATTAATTAATATATTTTAAATTTTTTTCGAATGCTGAGGTATTTATTATATTTCTAATATTAATATTATTATTTTATTAATATTAATAATTATATTATTATTATGTTATTTATTTTTTATAATTAATTTTATTTTACTAATATTTAAATTATTATTTCTTCTATATTAATATTATATTATTTTTGTTAGTATTATTTTATAAATATTTTTTTCTACTAATATTAATATGATTATTTCATATATACTAATTTTATTTTATTATTAATATTATATTATTTAATTTATTTTTATTTTATTTTTTCTCATTATTTGTTACGACACTGTCACAAATACTAATTGCAAAGGGTAGTTGCAAAACTATTTATATTAATATTATATTATTATTAATAATATTTAATATTATTTATTTTTTCCCATTATTTGCGATGGGTCTGTCGCAAATAATAATTGTGATGGACTATCACAAAAATGTTTTTTAAAAATCAGGAAAACTATTTGCGATGGGTGGCCAGCCCATCAAAATAGGTCTTTTAAAAAACTCACCGAAACTATTTGTGATCGTATCCTATCACAAATCGCATGTCATAAATAGAATTTTTTCTGTTAGTGTACCTAGAAGCCCTTATTTCAAATTTCATGGTTTCCTATAGGAGTTTTATAGTTTCTAGTAAACATTCTCATACCATTCACCTATAAAAAATCCACCAAAATCATTCCAAAACTATTCCAAGCCATCCCAAATTTCACCCAAACACTTTACATACTTTAAAAAAATAAGGAAAGGGTTACTAACTTGAAACCAAGGGTGCTAAAAATATTTTTTTTAAAAAATATTATTGAATGTAATTACAATACCTTTTTAAGGATATGGTCCTTAAAATTATCCTCATTGAGTGCTGAAGTTTCATACAATGTTAAGAAGGAAATGAATTTATAGCCCAAGGTGGATGATTGTTTTCCTTCAAACAATTCCACTCAAGTTGGATTGAAAATTTTACCATTAATAATATATAATATCTAGATATTTTATTCTTTAATGATTATATATTTATGTGGAAATGAAACACAATAAATTTTAAGGCCACTAGAATTTTGGAGAAAAAGTTAAGGCTGGTTTGGTAAATTATGTTCCACTATCTATAATTATCTCTATTTTTTCAAAGTCCATAATGAGAATGCAATTATGGATATGAATATTACATCATTTCAGATAAAATTATTCTAATAAGTATTTTTTATAAAAATTTAATTTCTACAAACAAAATTTCAGCATAATTGGGTGGATTGATTGGTAGAAAACACAATAATGGTGAGTTTTTCTTCAATAATAGGAAAACTTGTGTGATGGAATTTCATTCATGAATTGGGAATCACTAAGGATGACTAGAGAATTTAAAATTTTATATATGTTGTAATGGAAGTTTTCTATATTTTTGGTATATTATAAATAAATATGGTGTTCTATATTGATCCAAGAAAATTAAATATCACATCTAATCCAGTTTCACTGGAAGATTCATTGTGTCTTATTTTTTGATCCATATAGCCCTTTATATGGAAAAATTAGCCAAATATTCCATTGAATGATTTGTTGTTATTTTAATCAGGAGTGAGAAAAAACTATAATCACATCACTTGCACAAATATATTGAAATATATGATCAGAATAGTAAACTGATGATTAATTGAATGAATTCAAAAAATGTTCTCAATAAATGTCTATGATCAAAGAATAAACATTGACTAGAAATTAATCATTTTCAGTGTAAAATCAGTAATGGGAGTAACCTAAAATCATGAATAAATATTTAATATAAACTCCCCCATACTTTAGATATTTCATTTCCCCAGAAAAACAAACAAACATACACAACAAAATCATTTTCACTCACAATACATATTAAAATCTTATATATTTCGATGAAGGGGGGTTTAGAATAGTTCACTAATCCAAAAGGAATTCCACAAAAGTTTTTTAAAATAATATTTTGTAAAAAATCATTTTTCATACTCAAAATTATAAAAGGAAAATGTGGGCACTCAAATCTTACACCTCCCACAATGATGTCAATTTTGTTAATGGAGGTTCACTCATTCACAAACCAAAAGTAAAAATCATAGTGTTTATAAGAGATATTAACTTTTATTTACTATTATAAATTACAAAATAATCAAGTGGTATTTCGGGGTTTTCTTTTCTATGGCTATGGTATTCTAGGAATAAAATCAAAACAAAAGAGGAAAAGTGGGGAAAACACCAACATGGAAAAAAAATAATTGTTTTTGAAATGGTATATGTAAATAAATGAAAATAAATATTTTTAAGAGTATAAATAAGTAAAGATATAAAAAATCCAGAGAATAAATTGTAAGAGGATAAAAATTTGGAATATATAAAAACAAAAAACTTATCTCAATGACTCAATAAAACATGATGTATGTGTTTTTTTTCTCTTATTTTCCTTTTTTTGAAAGATTCATTTGGAAAAAATATCACATTCATATATCAACCCTTATTTGATATTTTCATGAAACTAATTGTAATAGTTAAAACTAGTTCAAAATTTGAGGAAGTGTGGTTTTTGACCTACCCAAGACACAACCCATTCTTTGATTTTCTTTCACTTTTTCATATTTTTGAACAATTTTAAATAACATTTGTTTAAAATTTCAAAAACATAAATCAATTACCAAACCTTAATTAATGATAAACTATCTCCACACTTAAACAAATTCATTCTTACAAGTATATAATGATACATTAAAAATCAAGGAAAGGATACTCCAAATGATATCCATTCCACCCACATAATTTTCAAAAAATAATGCAATGAAAATCCATGTTTATGTTTGGTAAAACAAGGTTTTTGTCTTTTAATGTGGATATCAGAAAATATTTTTCAAAGGATTGAAGGTTATTTCAAAAGGAGGATCAATATAAGTGTAATGGGAGGATGTTTAGATATTTTTAATCTCACATGGTTTAGAAGTGTCATCTATCATATTAGTGCACACAAAAGTAGGAAATTATGATTGAAGGTCCAAAAACACAAGACTCATAATCAGTGGTGAAAAAAATAAACCATGAAAAGATGGTTATATGTGACCTTGTAATTAAAAATGAATTCATTCCTCATGGTGGGGGAATAATTATTTTCCAAATTAAAAATTTATCCTTCAATTTTTTTGTATTAACAAAAAATTGTGTATATAAGTTTATGAGGAATATTTTTTTATTTTGATAGACCAAATTGGTTAGAGAAAATTTCAAAATTTAGTGGTGAATAATTTTGACTCAATTTGTTTTTTTTAAATTACACACCTATATAAAAGAGAAATAAGGAAAAATGTTTGATGAAGAAAGTGGTAGAAATGGGAGAGAAAGAGAGAGATAATGGAAAGGTGAGAATGAGTGAGGGAAAATAATAGATATAGAGAAAGAGATAGATAGATAGAGAGAAATATAGTGACAAGGATAGAGAGATAGTTAAAGAGAAAGAGTTTCCACCTTGTTAGGATTTGGTGCATCACTGCCTCCATCCAATGGTGGGCCTACTACAACAATTGTGGATCCAGTGGAAGTTGAAGTGGTTGTTGGGGTTTATTTCCCCTCATGGTGATACATAACCAATTTTCTTCAACTATGAATGTAATTTTCAAATATGGGTCTTGGAAATACACTACACTAAATGGGTAAACATTTATAATAATAAATGGACCTTCCCAATAAGAATTAATCCTACATTGGTGAATCCAAAGTCAAAAATTGAAGGGAATTACCATTCCAACTTCATGAAATACTATTTAAAATATGTTTCTATCATGGATTTACAAATCTATTTACTTATAGTTATTATAATTCTCATATAAATTAATATGATGATCCTTCAGTTCATTCAACTATAACAATCTCTCTTTACAAATTTTTTCACAATCAAAATTAAAAGTTTTCACATACCAAAATGGCTTATATTTTATTTCTACTAGTAAATGAATAAATTTACCAAAATATAAAAGGATACATACCAATTGATGTTTCATAGGTAGTTTGATAAGCCCAAATCACTTCACCAATTATCTTAGAGAAGTATTTTCTTATGGGTTTAACAATTTGCTCAAGCACTGCTTTCACCTCTTTGTTGAAAAGTTTGTCCATGAATTTTTTTTGGGGGTGATATGAAGTTAATGTTTTATATATGATTTCATAATTTTTTTAAAATGGATTCCACGGTTTGATTACACAAATGGGTTTCTAAGTCACTTACCAAAGAAAATAGATTTCCAAATCAATGAAATATGTGGTTTTTGAGGAACTCACTAATAATATGTGCATCATCCTTTATAGTGGGTTTTTCTTAGACCAACTAGAATCATAATAAAATATAAAAATAATATAGGAGAATAAATTGGAAGGGTTAATGGTCCCATGAAATCGATACTCTAAACATCGATGATCTCATAGAATATTAAGGTCTTTTGTGGCATTTCATTTCTTTTAGAAATTGATCCAAAATTTTAGAAACTAGAAAATTATTTATAGAACTCATGTGAGTCCTTGATGACTGAATTCTAGAATAATATAGAGTCAAGGATTATTCAAGAGATCATTTTTAGTCCAAAGTGTCCACCACTAGGAATTAGGTGGAAACATTCTATGATGGAGTAATGCTCATCTTTATCATCACATTTCCTGATCACCATGTTAGACCTAGTTTTCCAAATCTTATTATCATAAAAAATAGTATTTTGAATCACTTTTTAGCTTCATTTTTTATTATTTGGAAAATTTTTTAGCAACAATACCAGTAAACAAGTAATTTACAAGTGTGGTATACCATGGTAACTTTTGAGTAAGAGATAAGAGGTGTTTACTAGGAAATATTGGATCAATGATTTTATATTGAGAAGAATTAGAAATTATAATCCGGTGATCAACCAAAAGGTATTATTTTCTAGGTATATATTTAATCACATTGTATAAATATTAAATAATTATGATCCATATTATTACCCTCATTTTTTAAAAAATAAATTGGATTAATAACTTTAATTATGATTTTTTTTGTAAAGATGATGATTTTTGGAAATGAAGACGTAGGTTTTCAATTTATCCAAGGAAAAAACCATACCTAAAAGTTATTTTTCAGTGACCATGTAATGATATTGAGTTTAATCTAGGTGTTTTGAGCCATAATAGTTTAAATTAGTAATTTTTTCTTCTTTGAAAAATTATGACCCCAATGAACCAATTAGAAGCATCATACATCAATTTTAATGGTAAGTACCAATATGGGGGTTGAATTATTGGGGAATATTTAAGAAAAATGTTGAGTTAAATTAATACTCTATTGAAATACTCATAATAATAGAATTTAACATAAATTTAAAGTATACAAGTGAGTGGGAATGAAATCTTACTGAGTTTATGGTTGAATCACTAATAGAAACTAGTATGACCACGGAATGATCGAATGTATCTAACAGATGTGGGTTTAAGAATTTATTGGATCACCTATATCTTAACTAGATAAACTTAAATACCCTCTTTGGATATTTTGTGTCCTAGAAAAATTCCATGATAAAACATGAAGTTATGTGTTTCAAAATTCAACATACAGTTACATTTGACACACTTGTGTGGGACCATAGCGAGTAAATGAAAGAAGGTTTAAAATTAATCACAATAAATGGTAAATTAAAACATGAATGACTCCATGAAATAAAAAATTAATCAATAAAATATACTACTCATACACCTATATAATATTTTAGAAATCTGAAATTCATTCCTCTATATTTGTATGTTTCAAAGGTGAATTTGAATATATTATTTTCTTGTTCCTGGGTGGTGATTAGGATTTTGAAGAAGGTGGTGTATCCATAAAGAAAGCAATAATGAAACTTTACAACTAATCTATCTATAATTTTATCAAGGAAATTATGTGAGTAGTGATATTTTAATTTTTTAGCATTGGATTTCTGATAATCGATGTGCACACACCATTTTTTTCACTTAAGTTGTGACAACATCTCCATGTTCATTTGTGATAGCATTTATCCCACCCTTCTTAAGTACAAATTTAATTGGACTAAACCATTCAAAATTAGAAACATGTTATATAATACCATCTTGAATAATATAGGTAATATCTTCTCTAAATACATGAAGTATGAGTGTATTTAGTCTTCTTTGATAGTTTCCAATTTTTTTGGTTGATTCTTTAAGATAAATGTGATGCATGAAAATGTTAGGGTTGATGCTTGGAATATCATATAGGGTCCAAATTGAGGCCTTTTTGTTTTCATATAAAACCTAAACAAGTTAGGAATCCTTATTTTTAGTAAGTGTAGAAGAGATAATGATAAAAAAATAGTGTTCCTGGAAAATAAATTTATACTTTAGGTGTATAAAACATTGTTTCAAATCAGTTTCATCCTTTATTTGTGGGCCATATGGATTAGGAATAGAGGAAGGGATTATTCTTTGTTTTTATTTGTTTTATTGATTACTATCCAAGGTTTATCAGTAGATATCATAATTGACATGGAATTCTAGAGAGTTTTTAAGATCGTTTGATCGATGAATTCTATAAATGAATGGTCAAAATCAACTTCTGTATTTATGACTAGGTTAATCATGGAGAAAATTTTAAAAATACTATCTCATTAGAGCATTAAGAGAAATATGGAATGGGGGTTCAATATATTATAAAAATTTTACTTGAAATCATGGATAGAGAATGTTGAGTAATCATCTAATAGGCATTACATGGATTGAAAAATATTAAACTTGACCAGCTTGACACCAATTGTTTTGGATAAGATGTCTGTATAGACATCAATTTTACCTCTATATGTCATGAGGAATGATCTTATTAGAATATGGGGATATCAAGAAGAATATGTCTCAACTTAATTGTCAAGGACATAGAAATCAGCTGGGAAGATAAGATCATTGACCCAGAAAGGACATCCTCAATTATTTCCTCACGACTGCCAATGATTTGATTTTATAACTAGATAAATACACATATTTGGTGCATGAGACCTAAACTAAGGTTAGAGAAGGTGGATTTGGGAATGAAATTTATTAACACTCCTAGATATATTAGTACATCATCAAAGTTAGAACTCTCTATTTGGATTTCACTTTATGGGAATGTATGGTTGGGTTGAAACATTTTTAATTGTCCTAATATATCTCCAATGAGTGAAATATTTCGTAAGAAACTTTTCAAACTTCTGGATTTTTTTGATGAAATAAAATATGTCAAATTTGAATTCGACACATCTAAACATGTCAAAAATTTTAGAATCAGGTTTAAAGGTATTTTTGGCTAAGATATAGCTTAAGGTAGAAGAATTTGGTTCATTAGAGTGATGGAAGGAGGAAAGGGAGTGGATTTAGGTTCTTTATCATGATTTTATTTCTTTTCATTTTTCATCTCAACATTTAATGGGGTTTAAATGATTACTCATGAGGAATAGAAATTTTCTTTCAACATCGAATTGAAATTTCACTTACATTACCCTTTGGGTTGGTCAACGGTTGGGCTAGGAGTTTGAAAGTAGTTGATTTTTTTTTCTGCTATATTAGGTGGGATACAAGTTGTCTAATTTGATTTTCATTATTTTCGATGCTAAAATAGGTGAAGGAGGAAAGATATTCTATATCACTTTCCCATGTTTGATTAGAAGAATAGGAATGTCACACATTATTACTTTCTTGATATGGGTTATTGGGAAATTTATTATTTTGGGTTGGGAATTTATAAGGCTCACTTGGATAGTGGAAACCAAGAGGAGGATGATTTCTCCTTTGATGCTGGGGAAAAAGGATAAAGTTGTTGGATGTTACTCCCACCTTGAAGAAATTGGATTTGGTTTGAATTTTGAGGATGAAATTGAGGTGGATGAGATATATGATTACTATAAATAAATCTGGGGTTATACATATAAGAGAATAAATCACAATGCGGTTGGTTGTAGTTTCTAAAAAACTGACCTAAATGTTGAGGGTGGGCGTTCCTATGAGAAACTGATGTGTTGAGCGATATTAGACTAGAATAATATGATAGATCATTCTTTATTTTTGTTATAGATTCAATTTTTTGATATATTTATAGAACATATATTCAGGAGAATACAAGTATTGGAATTTTACGGCCACATATTGTTGTTGCACAAGACCTGTAAACTAACCCTTCCACTTTGTCATATTGTTAGGCTCTATAGACCAATTCTATTATATATGTTTGACTTTAACATATGTTAAAGAATTTAATTAATGAATGTGTATATACATGTTCCTTATGTGATATCATGTACCTTCATGAGTTTTGTAAGAAAGGGAACCACCACTTGTGACATCGATAAAAGTTTTCCCTATATCCAATAACCCCTTATATAAGTATTTGATCAAGAGTTGGTCAAGGATTTTTTAGTGCGAGAAATTTTCCATAAGATTCTTGAACTTATCCTAGTACTCATGGATGGATTCATTAGGAAAATAAATAATACCACTAATTTCATTTGGATAGAATAATTTCAAGAACAAGGAAATAATTTTTCTATAAAAAGATGCTTTAGGTCATTCCATGAGTTTATAGAACCCAGAGGGAGGTAGTAGAGCTAAGATTTATCAGATCCAGATAGGGATAAATTGAATTATTAATGTTTTATTTCTACTTCAAAAACCACTTGAGTCTTCATAGTAGAGCATAAAACTTGGAACTATTTGAGGTGAAGATAAGGAGCCTCACTGGATAGCCCTTGGAAATGAGGTAGAATATGAATCAAACTCAATTTGAGTTTGAAATTTTTCTTAATTTTCAAATATTGAATACTAATTGGTTGGTAATTCTTATTAGGGGTAGTGATTTATTTGAGGGGTTTCCCTTGGATTGGCTATATCTAGATCAATTAGTTGGGAAAATGTTTTGATTATCCCTAATGTTTCTCCTATGTTGGTAAAGGGTTCACTCGAATTTTGGTTAAAAAAACTCAAGTTATTTTTTTGGAGGCTACATAGAATTTATAGTGACATAAAATTTTATTTTGAGGTGAAAGGTGGTAAAGATAGGGATGTAAGGGTTTTCTATATGTCTTTGTTTCAATTTTTTTGGTTTTTGATTTTGGTTATTTTGATTTGTTTTTTTATAACAATCAAAACAACCAAATACTAATTGAATCATCCCTAGGAACAACCCCATTTTAAGAACGTTTAATTTTCACTTATTTACTATTCAATGGTTTGATGCTATGATATAATTTGTATAGCTGCACTTGGGACAAATCCTTGATAATGATACTATATTTATAGTTAATTATTTTTGTAATTTTGAAATGGGGGTGGGGGTTTTTTTGAAGAGATTTTGTGAAATGATTGAATGATGAATTTAGTTGAAAAATTTAATAACTATTTGGGTTAGATCATTAATAGTTATTTCAAATTTTGATATCCTTGATCATTATTATATAATATATTTAATTAACACCCACTTAAAAAGATGATTTTTATTGGAATTCTTAAATATTGTGGATTTAATACATGACTAAAATAGGGTATTAATCTCAATAAATAAATTTTTATAGAAGTGTATTTATGTCTTAAATAGTCCTTGGAATAAAAAACATAAACCAATCATCTCATTAGTCCCTGAATGTTTATGTTTTAACACACACATTATGAACCTAAAGAATATTTAATGACAAAAATCTCTAAATTAATTCACACCTTTAAATTTTGACACACCCGAATGGATGATTTAATCAACCATTGGTATGTTTAGTAATATTATTTATGATTTTTATTGTGATAATTTAAAAATATAATAAACATAATGGGACAATATAAGAGTTGTGTGCGAGCACAGAGATGAATGGAGAAGTGAAACAAAACACTCACTTTGGATTTAATGAGAAAGTCAAGGAGGGAAGGAGTTATATTAGAATTAGATTTATTTTAATAATTTAAAAAAAATATACATATTTTTTAGGAAACGATTTTATATCATATAAAATATTCAATATATGAAATTGAAATGAAAACAACTAACTTGATTACAATTTAAAACAAACACAAATGAACATGAAATGAAAAGTGGAGGAGAGATTTCACTTTCTAAAAAAGAGTATAAACATAAAAAGTATTAATTTTTCAAGGATATGGTTGTGATAATTCTTTTACTTGAGTTCTAAACTTACAACAACTTTCAAGGAGATGAAGGGAATGCATTTATATCCCAAGGAGACTCTTTAACTTCAAATACCACCCTTCATGTTAGATTGACCATTGAACATTATGATAGTAGAATATTGAGAAATATTATTCTTCAAATTTATATATTTATATTTTAATGGCAGTACCTCAAAATTTGGAGGCCATTATACCTTTGGGACCACTGTTATTGCTATTTTTTTAAACCATGATCTTCTATCCAGAAAGATATAATTTTTTTCAAAGGACACAATGTGAATTAATTTATGGCTATTAATATTCCTTCATTTTTGATAAAATTATTATAAAAACAAGTTTGGATTTATTTTTAAACTATTCCTAAAAAAAATTAGCTTAATTTCATGGTTGGATTGGTTGAAAATTTAATAATGCTTAGTTTTTCTTCAATCTAAGGAAAAATAGTGTACTAGAATATCGTACATAAATTGGGACCAATAAAGGATGAATTGGGACTTGATTTTTTAACCAAGTTGTAACGTAATGTTAATGGAATTCTATAAGAGTATTAATTAATTTTTATTTCTATATAGAGCTAAAAGATTGAACATCACAGCTAGCCCAATTTCATTGAGAGATTCATTGATCCTTATAATGAGGTCCATATAGACCTTTATATGTTCTTAATAGACAAATCTCGAGCTGAATTATTGTTTTTAAATTTTAATAACTTGTAATAAAAAATCACATCATTTGGATCATTATATTGAAATATATAATTAAAATTGTAAATTAAAGTGTAATATAAAAAATTTGTAGAATGTTCTCAATATGTGTTTGTGATCAAAAGATGAACACTAACTAGAAATTAATCAATTTTCAGTGAAACATTAGTGATTATGGTAACATAAAATCATGAAATAATATGTAATATCATTAATTTTGATGCATCAATGGGCTATATAATTCTAGTTCCCCAGAATCACTATTTTAAGTACATTGAATTTACCTTAAGTTCCAATAAGACTTTTCATACCATTCCCTAAAGAAATTATCATCAATTAAAACATAAATATCGATATAATTAAATATATTAAATGTAAATACATTATAAACAAGTGACATTTTTAAATAATCCTAAATAAATACACTACTTTTATCTATTTCAGTAAAAGAGATAACATGGTTATAGCCCATCCAATGAAATAAGGTGGATGGTCAAAATATAATCAGTAAACATACCAATAATCATATGTATTGGAATAAAAACATATTAAATACCAATACTTTACCCCATGTTAATATAATAACATTATTTCTATGTGATAATGATCCAATTTGAATTATGTAAAAATATAATGCTCACTCTGTATAGAGAAATGAGTATACGACTAAGTAGTTACAAGAATAACATGATCATAAGCAATCCATAGAAACAAGGTGTATGGTTTCAAAATAAAATACCCCCATTATAAAACATTACACACAAAATAATGTTGAAATAGATGAAAAAAAATGTAAAAAATTAATTCTTCAAACCATTTCAAAAAATAAGGCATCAAGAATCGAATTATTTTACACCATGAACACAATCCACTAAATAATATATATATATATATATATATATTAAAAAAATTCATAAAACATAAACCAAATTTGGGAAAATAATTTTAAAAATAAAAAGTGAAGTGGAAATGAAATATTAAAATAGATTTTAGAAAAAAATTCAACATTGATGAAATATAAAAATTTTCATGTCACTTTAATAGGTAACTTTTGAAAAGGTGGAATGAGAGATTTTAAAAATGTTTAATTTTAAAAATAATCTCTAATAATTTATAATTTACAATACATAAAGTTAATCTTGTATAATTTATGATATTAGTGTGTAACCTATGAAAGAAAAAGTAGAAACCAATTTTATTATTCTAGAAATACTTTTGTTAAAAATACACATCATAATAAGATTAAAAAACTTTCATCTATATTAAAAAATAATTTTAAAAATAAGGATTATAAATTAACATATAATAAAATATTAGGCTACAATAACCAAAGCTTGGAAAAAATAATTTCATGATGAAATTATATATCTCAAGGAAAGGAGACTTGATTTATCAATTTAACTTATGGGAAACATACTTCATAAGGCATGAAAAAATTTGAAAGGGGTTTGATGTGTTAAAAATGTAAAAAATGAGTGAATAACAAATAATACAATAAAATTGGAGAATTTACCCAACATGTATAAAATAAGTTTAAGTGAATGATTATTAATCAATAAAAAAAATGAGTTACTAAAAACTCTTATGACTGGGGTAACACTTGAATCAAAATATATTAGAATAAAAGAACTTAATTTGGATTAGTTTATCCAATAAATTACAATAAATATATTCATATAAAATTCATGGGATATTAGATCATTATAACACCATGAAAAGGAAACATGGTTCATATCTTATATCATGTCTTAATGAATCATAATTGAGATAACCCTTACAGATTGAGAAACCCTTTAATCAAAACACATTGAAAGAGTGGTTTGTATCTAAAATTTAAATACAATGATTGAAAGAAAATTCATGATATGATTTGTCAAATTGGAAGTATATACACCACAAAAATTTAGTTAGGTTCATAATACCAATGATGTCTCAAAGAAAGGAATTTCAAATGAAAACCCTTACCTTGGTCATGATCCATTCTGAAATTGCACCAAATGTCTTGAATAATCAAATTAAGTTAATTAAATACACACCAATGAAATTATTCATAATTATAACCATTCATACTTCTAATTTATATTCATTATAAACATATATATTAGTTAGCTATTACTAATTTTCAATAGCATGTGTAATTAATATTTTTGGATTTTAACCAGTTTCATAATAGTGGTGTTGGTATCTACTATTTTTCAAAATTCCATAAATATAAGGAAAGTATTTTCATTGTGCCATGTTTTTTATTGGTTGTAGAACTTTAAAGAAAATTCAGAGGGTTACAAGAATGAACAAAGAGAGTCTACATTTGGAATTAAATTTATAAGAATCAATTATTATTTTTTGAAGGGTGTATGAAACCAATCATACATTATAAAAATGTTGGAAATATATACTATAGTTCAAAACTAATAAAGAGTTTATGGTTGGATCTATATGTTTTAATTATAATGATTAAGAAAATGGATGAAACATCATGGATCTAGATGAAATTTATTACATAATAGTTCAAAAGGTTTTAAAAATCATAATTTGTTTTATATTTTCTTCATTTTTCTCTTATATGATAATAATTTTTATTGAAAACAATGGTTTTTGACAATAAATGATATGATTAATTTTTTATACACATGGTTTATGTTTTATACAATCTTATATATTATTTAAAAATATTTATAAGTATATTTTTTTATCCATGATAAATTATTTTATAAATTTTTTTTGTTAAAATAAGTGGGAAAGAGTTTCTGCCACCCAAAAATGAGATATTTTAATGAATAAAATATTTTTTTCAAAATAAGTTCTCCAAAAACATAGAATACATTATAATATAGGTAAGTTAGTATTTTTTTTAAATATTACCATAAAGAATGTATTTTTTTATTTATTTTCATGATAGAGTTTGAGTTATTTATTTATTTTGATAAAATATAATTTCCAAGAGGATAATAATATTATATTAAAACTTGATTAAGTTTACAATGTAACAAATAAATGATTATAGTATTATAATTTAAGGTAAAATACTCATTATATCTTAAATGTGTTTATCAAATGTTATCAAAGAATAATCTAACTCTAAAGAGTTATATATAATTTTTAAAACGAATGAACTCAAAGATAATTTTGAATTGAAAGGTTCTAACAGGATGAAAATGAACATATAAAGAGTTATTATTAATAAGTGATTAAAATTATAATATCAGATATAATGAAGTAAAAATGATTGAATATTATATTCAAAGAGTAAAAAATTAGGATTATGATTCCTAATATAATAATTATACAAGAATTATCTCTTTATATATATATATTAACCAATTAAAGGATATTAGTGGAGGGATTTCTCATATGTTCATGCGGAGATGTGGTAAGAATTACATAACAATACAATGAATTTAATAAAAATTTAAAATTAAAGTAAATTTAAGGACTCGAGGTCAGTTTACAATGTGGTGTATGATTAAATTGATTTTATGGCTATTTTTATTAGTATTATTAAATGAGTCTAGGAATATATATAATTTATCACCTTAAACATAAGGTAATTTCTATATTATCACTAATTCATTTTGGATGTATATATTACATGAAATGAAATGAAAATTAACCTCTCAAAAAATATCATTGAATTATTCCTCAATCAATGGTTATCAAGAAGTGTTATAGCATCTGATAATATGTGATAATAGGTTTGTTTTGTGTTTTATATAGATATATAAAATTCACTCATAAGTAAAAAAGGAGTTTTGACCAAGTATACCATATGGCATTTCATACACTATTTATTTTGTATATTTGGGGTATATATTTAATATTGAATCACCATTAACTATGGTTTAAAGGATACATAGTTTGATAACCTTTTTACTTTTATACCTTTCTTACACTAGCCTTGAGGATTGACTAATTTTGTTATGGTTGGATTTGTTTCTAATTATGTCATTCGTTTACATTTACCCAAGATAAGGTTTATCCTCTTGTATAAAACTTATGACATCTAGGACCTTAATTAAGTTAGAATTAAAAACTGTATGAACATACCTTGATATGTGAAATATGATTCACTTATCTATTTGGATGAGAGCTAATTTATTTTCTCACCTATTAGGGTAAAAATCATGTACTATGTTTATGAATTTAATAAGAACACACTAAAATAATCAAGAATTTATGATTTAGTTATATGTGATTGGAATAATTTATGTCTTTTGGTTACAAGTGGTCTTATAATAATTTATTATTTTAGTATGCAAATTTTATATGATATAACTTATGGAAATATATATAAATATACATGTGTTTGATAGAGATCATACAAAATACCTTTGTATCTTGAGTAACAATAATTTTTTTAAAGGTCTTTTTTTTATTTAATTAATGTATGAGTGAATTCATAATTATTTTCAACGATATAAAGTCATGTATAGTCTCACATGGTGGTTATGTAAATGAGATTAAGTTTTTCTACACAATGTTTGTATAATTTCATTAAAAATAATCCAATAGTGTTTTAGAGAATATACATAAGTGTTTTTTGTTTTATTTCTATAAGTTTTTAAATATGAAATAATATATTTTTAAAATATATGACACCTTATTTAAACAACGTTCTAATAGATATTTGAAAATTATTTTTTAGGTATTATTTCCCAAGGTTTTACCTATGACGTAATATAATGTGAAAAATGCATTAAGTCCATGTGTTTGTATTGCAAGTGGGTTGTTAATATAAATATGAACTAATAATTAAACCATGAAATAGTGTTATTTATCACATCATGGTCTTTACTATAGTAAATCATGTCATAGTGACGGTCATTTGTTGTGGTTATATGATTGATATTGCATGGATCAAATTATTTTTTCCATAATAATTATCAAAATTAGTTGAAAACATCAAGTGAAGGTTCTTAAGCCGTTTCTAACACCAAAATAAATAGTTTAAAAAAGGAAAAAGTTGACACAATATTTAATTATATATTATAAAAGTGTAATTTTATGAAATTATTATGGTACATTTCGCTCATTGCCAAAATTTTGAGATATGTTCAGGATCCAAGTATTATCCATGAGATATTCCCATTCATGTCATGAAGATAAATTCCATGAATATTTTTTTTGTAGTACTAGATTGTTTTCAATGGTTATTGTAATCATTTAGTCATGATAGTTTTTGAATTAATTAATGAGAGTGATATGAATTGGTATATTGTTGTGTGAATGACATGTTGGGTTTATAGATTAAATTAGACCACCATAAGCTAAGTTGAAGTTGGATAAAGTAAGGAGTTACTCTGTTAGAATAAAATTGAAGATTATAAAATCATATATGGGACCAAGTTATCTATGAATATAAAAAGTGATGTTGGTGTATATTTTTTTCCCTTATTAGAATCATAATAAGGAATCATAAAGAGTCATATAGATCTATTTTAGAAGAAATCTATTAAAGAAAACATTCCTTAACCAAATTATAATGTATTATTATAGGAATGTAGAATCACATGGAGTATGAAGTATAATAAAAATATTGTGACTAATTATGATGGTCATGGGAATTTATATTGACCACATGAATGTATATGCACCAAGGGATAGTGATATCTCATAGACACTATTTAATTTTATAATGTAGTGGTATGAAGTTTCCAAGTGGAGTTGGCTATGGATTATCCCATTTATAAGGGGTTCATGATGTACTAAAATATTTCACATATACATGTTTTGAAGTTATGTCCTATAGGTACTCTTAATAAGACATACTTATTATTATACCGAAGTATGCAATATAAAATTATTATTAATTGGATGACGAGTATAGAAAAAGGAGAGTGTACATTAATAAGAGAAGAGAATATTGAGGTGGTTCTTTATCATCATGATGTATTTTTTAGACATTATAGATTTTGGAGTTAAATGAAATAAGGGTTGAGTATCACAATTGAGTTGTTGGATATGTATTTTAATTTTTGAATTAAATATTCCATAGAACCAAGTAGAGCATTGTGTAGTATAGTAAAAAGTGAAGAATACATTTGAAAATAGGAATATATAAATATACTTATCCAGTAGATGATCTCAAATTTCTCAAATATGAAGAAAACATGATTATTGGAAGCTCAAAGGAAGAGTTGAAGAAAATCCAAGTGGTCAGTATGAGATCATATATAAAATAGAAATTTCTAAGTCACTCTTATGTCATAGTTCAAGGGTGAAATGGAGTGGATGTTATGCTAGTGTGTTTGAGTCTTCTGGGGATTAATGCAGAATAAAATACTTGGAAAAGGATTAGAAACATTCATTTTTCTATGTATTATGAGATGATGATTTTTATGTTCCCTATTAATTTTAAGAAATGATTAAATAAGAATTTTTTAGAAGTTTAATTTAGTATGGAACCTAGGATTCACCTAGGAAACTTGAAGGGAGGCTTCAAAAGTCACCATTGGAAACCATGCTCAAAACAAGAATTGTAGAACCTTTTTTAGAATGGAAAAAATAATTATATGAAATAAATTGAGGAAAATGGTCACATTATCTAGTTTTTTTTGATTAGGGATAAGGAGATGATGAAATAGTGAAATCAGGAATATGGTGTAGTAAACCCACAGAGTTACTAAGGTCAACCATATGGAGTTAGATAGCCACTGTTGTGAGTGTTTTGAGTTCAAGATGGAAAATGATAAGATGTGGAATAAATCATTACCCAATAGTGTGTGTTGGAGCTAAGCTCATGGAAAAAACGAATAAGTGAAAAATAAGGATATCAAGATCATATATTACCTTAGAAATTTGATTTTTTGACTGAATCACAGTACACTATTGTGATCTCCCAACACACAGTGGTTTGGGTAAAATTTCAAAAGATAAAAAATCATATTCCCTAATAATTTATGGATGAAATAAAGACTAAAATTGGGATATATTAGTGGTATATAAAATAAATATAACTCATAATTTAATTAATATATAACATGGAGAAATATAAATACATATAAGACTTATGGATCAATCAGTATTGTAGATGATGATATATAGGCATGACATTTCTTTATAAAATTATCATTCATGTTGTTTGGAAATGTGTACTTAACCGGGTGTGTTTATATAATGAGTAAATTGAGTGATGAGATAATCACTATGGCATAATTGATAAGTGTAAATCTACCCATAAAAGTCATTCATGAGAGAATATTATGGGTGAACAAGTAGTCCACATTCTAGAGACACTTTAGTAAGACAAAGGAAGTATCACACATTCCAAAGAACTTATTATTTCCAATATATTTCCTTTTTAATTGTATTTTTAAATTATTGTATGAGTTAAAGGTTATTCCTTTCTCCATACATATATCCATTAATTACTGATAAAAAACTGGTTAAGTGGATAGCATGATTTCAACTGCTATACACCAATGAAATAAAAACTTGGTAAAAAGAGTGTTACGATGCTTATAACCATTGTGCATGTGTAATATATCCATCACCTCTCAACTTCACAATCCCTATCATAATCAATATCATCATATGGTCCATGAAATAAATATAAATATGGAAAATATAGTGTGTAAATGTAAAAAATGGAAAAGATATATTAGACATCGACCATTGATTCACCTCCCCTCAATGGTTAGGAATATCTATTCTAGAATCTATACCTCTGAGGTCTATATAAAAAAGTTTATAGTTTGTGGAATTTAAAAACAAGGATGCATAATAATATTGATCTATAGTGTGTGAGAATATTTAGTTTGAATTTATAATTCATTCTTTATCTAAAACTATGTCTCTAAAAGATATCAACAAATAAAGAATCCTCTATAATCATTTAGAGATTAGTAATAATCCATACATTACCTTTAAAAGAGGGATGATTTTAACTCTAAGTGATCTACATCAATATACCATAGAGTATCTTGGAAAAATATTCTACACATGGAGAAAATATATAATATTCTTTTATATTTTATTAGATTTAAAAAATATATGGATCTTATGGAAAACATGTTTTTTTGGTTTGTTTTCACTATAGTTTGACGAGGGTTTTCTCTAGTAAAAACCAAAAATTGTGCTTCAGTATTGACCTATGGATACTTGAATCACCTATAGTTTCCCAACCTGTTTAGGATACTATCTAGGTAAAACTTATCAACCAAAATTCCCTAAACACCCTGAAGTCCAATGGCTATAACTCATAGGTGACCCCATAGATTAATCTAATGAATCATGTGACTACCCTAATCCTTTCACACTATTTGACTTGGTGTTCTCTCACTGAATAATTATAGGTTCCCTATCTATAAATAAGGTCTATTCACCATCAATTTAAAATTATAGTAATATTGGTTATGTTAAACTCAAAAAAATTAGAAGTACTATAAAGGGGTTCTGTCTCAAGAGGGAAGAATAAACCCATACCCTATACACTCTTATTGATACAACTTGATGAGAAATTTTGAATATTCTCTTTGAGTTACCATAATATCCACACCTTTTACAATTAAATGATATTTATAGACCTTGTAACATACTCTCCACCATGTTTCCCTCTACCATGAACACATAGATTACTTGTTTATAAAAATATATCAAAGATTTTAGGGTGGAAGAGAATGGTGGATAATCAAGCTCGAACCCAAAATTGGGGAATTATGAGACCATTATTTAATTATTGAGGAGATATGTTCATGAATACGTGGTTGAGGACTGAATTTTTCAGAAGGACCTTTTCAGTCTCTGTTCTAAAAGGCACTCTGAGAACCTTCAGGTCACAGATGGACATAACATGAGTTTTTCTGAAGTTGTAAATGGTATATGAAATATCTTTTTTTTGGATTGTGATTCCACCTCATCAAGAATGATTATATAAAATGGGAATATTTCATATCTTTCTGCGAATCAAAGTGCGATTTAATAAAGGATAAAACTTTGCAGGTTTTCAATAATTGCTCAGGTTGAGATTCTTAAAGGGGTGAAACTATGGAAATTCAATGGGATCACTGATCGAATTGCTGAAATCTGGGCCTTTGCTGATTGGAAGATGAGAAAAATGGGTTGTGGGTTTTATCACATCACTTATCCTTTAGATGAGATCAAGCGATGTGCATTGAGTCTTGGCTCGGTCCCTCTGTATTAATGAATGGGACTGAAACATCAATCCTAGCTCTGTTTATAATACCTTTGCACAAGTATGGGTACGAGTCTATAACTTGAATTAGCTGTATTGTCACCCTCAAATCCTATGGGACATTGTTTCATTGATTGGGAATCCTATTAGACTTGATAAAAAAACTAATAATCCTATATTTGGACATTATGCTATAATTCTTATCAAAGTTGATATGGATGCTACCTTAGTTGAGGAAGTTGTGTTAACCACGCAAGATGATAGTCTCACTATTGGAATTTTGTATGAAAGAAAGCCCAAGTTCTTCTTAAACTGTCACTTTTTTGGTAACATTTCCCTTGATTACAACAGAAATAAGTTGTGAAAATCCAACAAAGTTTGAGGTCATGATGAGGAGAATTTTATGAGAATCAAGGGTAGGGAAGTGGTCCCCAATACTGGATCTAGCCCCTAGTTTTCTAAGGAGGTTCATGATGACTCACCCATAGTTGATCCTATTATTGGGAATCAGGCCCACATTGATGAAGTTCCTCTCATCAGTAATAGTCCTAATCATGTCTCTGATAAATCTGCTGATAATGATGACACTATACTTGATGGCGCTCCCAATCATACCGGGAATGAGGATATGTTAATACCCAACTTCCACGATCAAGCACATTCCTTGGCTCCTGGAAATGTTTCTTTCTGATCAGAGTATATTGTAGTGGCCCCTTTGAAGGATATTGAGGGAATGCAAGAAACAAACTCTGCTCACCCGTAACAGGCTCTAGTTGTCTTGGACCCTATTGTTTGGGCATAATCTCTTACTATGACACCCTAGGAGAATGTCACTTTGAAGGCTAGTGAAGGGAATGATCTTGTCCTGAGCCTTGATAAATCTATTCATGCTTCTGATCATGAACCTATCCGTACATGTCATGGTGATGACCAGGTTGATGATCCTATCAAGGGTGAAACTTCTGGTTCTTCCCCTACTAACCCAGGGGACTTCTCACCAGTCCAACTTACTAAGGATGCTAAAAAAGTTACTTTCTAGTCTACTCTCTTCTTCAGTTGATTCAGAAAACATGTTCTCTCTGCTATGTACTAATGATTCATATAGGGGGGATTGCGATTCTGCATCTTCTGATCAAATGTCAGACCTATCTGTAGGCATTGCCACTGTTTCCTCTGATAAAGGTTTTCCAAAAATTATTTATGGGCCTAGCACTAGGTTCAGGTCAAAAAATGAAAATTCTTTACCCCAAATGATGACATATTGCTCTTTGGAAAAGTTGACAAGGGAACTATTTCTTGTATTAAAGGTATATTTTCACATTATGAAGAGGTTGTAGGTCAGGTCATCCGTTGGGGTAAATCTTCTTGTTTTTATGGTGAAAGAGTTGTTATTTTAAGGAAAACAAAATAACTATAAAGCTTGGTGTTAAAAATGGATGTCTTCCCTTTACATTCCTTGGTGTGCCATTATTTTGGGGAAGAGTGAAAAGGTGCCAATTGGAAAGAATTTCCTTAAAAATTACAAATCAACTGGAAAGCTGGAAAGGGAAACATATGTCCTAGGCATGGAGAATTTGTTTGGTCAATTCTATGATCACTTCAATGTTTGTTTACTCATTATCTATATATATATGGCCTAGAGCACTTATTAAAGAATTAAGTGGCATAATTAGAAACTTTATATGGACCTGTTCAATTCATGAGAAGAATATGGTCATAGCTTGTTGGAAATATTACATCAAACCAGTCCAAATGGTTGGATTGGGAATCAAAGATATCATATTGTTCAATGATAATTTGATAAAAAATTTCACCTAGAAACTGATTTCACACTCTGATTCCTCCTTGCATTTTCTTATTTCCATATGTTTTCTCAAACATCAGAGTGACCATACCAATTACATAAGATACTCTATTTGTACTACCTTAAAGTTGGGCTAATCTGAAGAGATGACATGATCAAAATGGGTGGTGTGTAAACAATCATCTTTGAACTGCTGGACCACCCCTAGTTATCTTAGACTATATGTGTGGATTTTGTCATCCCCCCTTCTCTAAAATACACATCTATTGAAGAGTTTTATAAAAATAAATATTTTCATGAAATGTTTCATAGCCAGTTTTGCATTGATGTTTCACGTTACATCTTCATTTACTCTGATGTTATCATTTGGATACCGAACATGAATGGTATTTTTTCCACAAAAACATGCTACAAAACCCATTGTGGGAGCTCACTGAATCCTCCACCTTGGTTTACAGGATTCCTCAATCATTTTATTCCTCCATCCCTATATTTTCTCATCAGGAAAATTTATAAGACAAGACTTCCACTATAGGGCATGTTGTAGATGGTTGGACTGCATCTGGCTACGGTCTTCCCATTCTCCCTAGAAGTCGATGAGACTCTTTATAACTTGTTTGTTTCATGTAAGTTTGGATTAAGGTTATGGGAGTATGTGAATGATTTCTTCCAGTACTATTTATCCTTTCAAATAGTTGAAGAGATGCTACAGTTCGTATGCAAGGCCGACTGTAGTGAGTAGGTTTGTGCTCTCCTGCTGTCTGTGGTGGCCTGTACCATTGACCACTTTTGGAAATCCATAAAATCATTGATCATTAAAAACACTAAACTATCATTTCATGCTGATATACTACATAAGAATCATGGTATTCGAATTGCTAACAATATTCAGACTGGGTTCATGAGGAAAGATGTCTCTGATCTCATTCTGTTGAGGTCACTTGGTGTTAATGGCAGGATGAAGAAAACCCTAATGATGAAATATGTTCGATGGATTCCACCTATCCCGTGGTGTCTAAAGGTGAATGTTGATGGAGCTTCCTCTGGTGCTCTAGGACCATCTAGTTATGGAGGTGTGTTTCGTACCTATTGGGGATTTGTTAAAGGATGCTTATTCAACTTTATTGGAAATGGTTTCGCTATTGAAGTGGAGCTCTAGGACATGATTAAGAGATCATGTATGCTATCCAGTTTGGTTGGCATTAATTATGGAAAGAGTCAGACTCATCTATTGTAGCTCAAATTTTGAAAGATCTCCCATAAAAAGTTCCCTGGATGAAGTTACTAGTATGGATTGGCTACCTTCGGATGATTTACCACATTTCCCTTATGGTTACACATGTTTATCGCGATGCCAATCAGGTTTCAGATGCCCTTTCTAAGCGAGAAATCCTTAAGGTCAGCTTGAACTAGTCATTTGTGTTAATTAAATTTTGTAATAAGTTTATTCATGAAGATTATTATGGCGAGGTTTACAATCGTCTTTATATAGAGGATTCGTGATTCTCTACTTTGTACTGAACATTAATTTTTATTGTTATTATATTTTCCTAGGAGCAGGTACTCTGGGATCCTAGGAAAATACGTCAAACAGAAAAATATAGCCTGAATTCAAACAAGAAGGCTCAAACCTATCTTAAAATAATCGGCCCTCAAAGCATATGTAAGTGGATATTTACCACTTTATTTATTTATGTTTGGATAATTTCATAAATCTCCTTAATTATTTACTAAAAAAAACACTTTTTAATAAATTTTAAGTCTATGTGTTCATTATGTTTTTTGAACTTATTTTAAACAAAAATATAAGAATTTTACTCTTATGTATTTTTACTATTACTTATTTTAACTAATATAGATTTTAACTTCCAAATTGGATAATTACATTTTCTCATGACATTAATTACTTATTGTAGAGTATAATGTTTTTATAAATGATTTTTTAGTCACCATTTTATTTTTTAATATATTCTATTTCAAATCATCTTTACACATTAAGGAATTGATTTTAATGGTGTTTATATGATCATCCTTACCTTACTACATTTCATCCTTAATAAGTATATAATACTTATTATGGTGTTATTTTTTTAAGTATTTATCCTTATAAATATAAATATAATTTTAAATAGAAATTAATTGACCCTTACACAGAACATAATTTATTTTACAGAATTTCAGGTTTAAGAAAAAATTGAATCATGTTTACATAAAATGAAATTGACCCTTACGTGAAGTAGATATAACCATAAAATAGAATTTTATTATGTGAATTTATCCTTACCTAAAATATTCCTATGTGATTTATGTTTATGAAAATGGACGCTAATGTAAATTTATCTTTACATGTTTTTATGCTAATTTATTATAATCCTTACATGTTTTTTATAATGATGAATAATTTTATCCTTATGTGAAAATATAATTATGTGATTATATACTTATATTAATTCACACTAATATGAATATATTCTTATATATATTTTCATCCTTATGAAATTATTTATTCTTACATGATTTATCCCTATTTGGATCACTCTTACATATATTTATACTAATGTGAAATATCTATTTACATGAAAATGAAATTCTTGGATATATAATTTGGATTTAATATCATCTTATAATTTCATTTATTTATTTGATTATGAATTATTATTTATATGTTATAATCATGTTACAATTTATTTTTTATGTGTTAATTTATAGATGATATTTGTTTATTATTTTTATATCTAAATCATGTTTTTGGAAATATTTTTTAAGTTCAAAATTTTTATAAGAAAAATAAGTTGAGAGTTTCATATGATACCCTGAACTTTTTTTATTGAGGATATTTTAAAGACATTAAGAAATTAATTAAGAAACTTCAAAGTAGTTCTCTATATGAAGGCTAATAATTTTGTAAATCTAGAGTAAATATTCTTGATTTTTTAAATAGAGGTGATATTGGTTGAAATTATTAAGGAGTTATTTGTTTTTGAATTATTATAACCATTTTAGAATGTTATTTAGCTATTATAGTTCTTATTTAACGAAGAAAAAATTATAAAAAAAAATACATCGATACACCTATAGATACTCTAAGATGAGAGATATACCCGACTTTTGAACTTTACTGAAGAAGTAAATGAATTTCTTGACCCCATGAGAAAAACTTTAAAACTACCAAAAATAATATTATGTATAAACACAATATATTAAATTCTTACTACCTTGAAGAGTCATACTATTCCACTACTTGGGAACCAGTTGTCGCGCTTCAACTTCTATTCATAAAATTTCAAAATCTATTCTCTATGAGTATATTATTAGTTTTTTCTATCTTATTCATCTATTCTATAACATTTAGTTTATGTCTTTCAAAAAAAATCATTCTTATATTTGGGTTGTGAATCTAGGGTTGAAAAAGTTTTATTTTGGTTATGAATCTTATAAAGAAAGTCAGTTTTATAATTTGTCTGTAAATCCACATTAAAATTCAGTGTTGTTGGGTGGTCGTATGACCACTTGGAAAGGTAAGATATAATCTGGTTGTTACTCCCATATAAAATTCAGGTCATTTAGTAATTAACATGCCTCTTAAAGAGTATACGAGTGTGAATGTAAATATTAAATTTTATCCCAAATTCTATAAAACTTTCTTGAGTTCTTTATTATAATTTTCCACTGCTTAATACCTTGAATGTTTAAATTTGAATGATTAATTTTTTACATTAAATAATTTTAAGGGTAAATTATATTTTCTAAATTTTTGAATTTGGTTTATTCAACCCATATTCAAGGAATTTTTACATATTAGATGATATGTAACAAATGTTATCAAATATTAAACCTTGTTAAGGATTATTTTTTCTCTATTGGTTTATATTTTATGTTCTAACCTGTTTTGAGTTCTCATAGTCTAAGGAAAATATTTTTTAGTTGAGAGGAATGATATCAAATTATGGATGGATTATATACAAACTACCCAATTTTGATAGTACAAATTGGCGATTTTGGAAAACTCAAATGGAAGATTATTTAAAGAAACTCAGTATTGATAATTGTTAAAATATGGTAAAAACTTATAAATTATCTGATTTTGACCCTGATTTTATTATAGTATGTTATGATAGTAAATATTTTTTAAACTACTATGTTATTAATATTTTTATTTTAATAAATATATAAATTCTATTAGCCATGTTTCTTCATGTAAAAGATATCACATAATTTATATAAATTTTTAAGTTACTCACCCTAGATTAGGTAACTTGTTAAGGACAAATAGTGTAATAATTTTCAATAAAAAATAAATAATTTAAGATGGGTGAAGATGAAATAATTAACTGGAAGATTCGTAGGTTTACAAAAATTATTAATGGAACGAATGATCTTAGAGAAGTATTAGACACATCATTCTGGTAAAAAGAGTTTTGAGATCAATACTCAAGAAGTTTTATAAAAAGAAGGTTTCCATTGATGGGAGAAATATATTAAAGGACACACTCTTGATGAAATCATTTTTTAAAACCCAAATATTTTAAATTATATTTTACTTCAAAACACAATGTGTTTAATAAATTATTTTACATGAAACACCGATCCAAAACTAACCAGGAAAAATTATATAACCATTAAAATGAAACTATTATAATGGTAGGTAAAAATAGAGGTAACCAAATTATATAATATTTTTATACCTAAAATAAAGTTCATTTTTTAAATACTAATGAATTAATGTAGTTAAATAACTAATACAACCATTTTATGTTAGAAGGTTATTATTTTTTTTCAAAAATAGGATTTTTTACTTTATTTTAAGAAAATAAATATATTATATATAAAATATTTTATTGATAAGAATTATATATTAACACCGATCTAACTATTAATTGGAAGGAAATAAGAATAAGAATATTTTAAATTTTATAAAGTAATTTTCTAATGAAAATAATTGTAAATATATTTTCAAATTTTTATTTAATGTTAAATTATCAAAATATAGAATTTTATTTTGATAAAGTAACATAAAATTTGGATTAAAAATTTTAATATTATCATATGATAAATGTTTTATATTTTTATGAAAATATTGATTTTTTAGGTGAATAGTAAAAAATACAACTTTATTAATATTGAATCATTTGGAATTTATCATGATATAAGAATGATTCAAAAATTTTAGAAATCATCTTTTCATGATAGAAAATGTATTTATATGGTGAAATTATGAATTAAAAAAAATATCATATTAAATTTACAAAACACATGATTTACATTTTAAAAATTAAGAAATATTTTTCTAGTAAAAATAATTTTTAGTCTTTCTCATTTAATTAAGATTTTTCTAGAAGAAATTAGGTTCTGGATATATTTTAAGGTCACTTAAATCTAATTTATTTAGTATTAAGCCCACTAATTTAAATTAAATAGACAACATTGATAATTGCTTCATAAACATACCATTTATGCTTAAAAAATAAACGTTTTCTAAAAATGGGTTTTACAAGTTAAATGCATTAACATTAAAATTAGTTTTTCTTATTTCTTTATTTGATAAAATTAATTTAATATTTTTAATATGTAAATATAAATTATTTAATAATTTATATTTTATTTTAAAGAATAAAAAATAAAATACTTGGGTAAAACTAGTTATTGTAGTAAAATTAGAAATGGTAAAAGTAATAAATCAAGGATTAAAAGGCCTAAAACACATTTAAAACTTATGTGAAAATGAATATTTGAGGTTTGAGAGACCATATAACTTTATAAAATGCATTATTTTCCACTTTTTATCCACATTCCATGGTATTTTATTCTCTCTTTATATAAAAAATTTATAGTTACAAAAATTTCTTTACATTCACATGTAAAAGGACATAAAATCCACCCCATTTTTTGCTAATTATAAATCATTATATGAACCAAAAATCTTCCTTGGTATCTCATAAATACTCTCCCCATTCCATAGAGTAATCATTGTTTCAAAAATACCTAAATAAGGATCCTTAATTTGTTACCCAACTGAGAATATCTAAAGGGAGAGCTGATGTTCTCAATCGAGCTATCATAATTGTTTTCTTCTTATACCCCATAAAACCTATTATATATATGAAATTATTATGTAATAACTAGGACTAATATTATGAAATTTTATTGGTATATCCATTTTATTCCTTCCACTAAAACCATTCAAAAAATGAAATGTCTTCATGTGTATATGTGAACTACCGCAACCACAAACAATGTATTCTAATTTTGATAGCCACCCTACAAGGATTGTAAAAAGGGTTATTTAATGAAAAATATAATATTTATGACATAATTGATACTATTAAATTATTATTATTTATTTTTTTACCTTCATCCCATTATATGGAAAATGGAATTCTCATTTGTGTACACCTACGAACACCCGCCTTCATATAACAACCCATAGTTTGTTTTCCTTTATTTCCTAATCTGAATGAATTTAAAAATTTATTTAATTTATATGAATAATATTTGTGACACTATTAATATTCATTAAATATAATATTTTACATTCTATAGGTGATACTAATAATAAAAAGTCATATTACATTTAATTACATTAAATGAATATACCAAGGAACCTTTCTTAACTTGAGTCTATTTTGGGAAACCCTAAGAAACTATACATTTTTTGAACTAATAGAATAATAAAATTAAAAAAAATATATTTTTTGGATATTATATATCTATTTTACAACACATTTGACCATGTTCAATATATCAAGGATGTTTCAGAGAAATTGAGTAAACCACCTCAAGTAACTGACATAAGCGAAGTCTATTTAACAAATTAAAAAACACATTATTATAAATAAAAAATATAAATGAAATATACATGAAAAAGGTTCTTAATATGTTTTTTAATATAAATAATTTTATTTCTTAGTAATATAAGAATATATTTAGAGAAAATCAATACCTAAGGTAAGGGAACTTACAAACCACCCTCATTGGTTTTGGGTTACATGTTCTATCTCTTTTTTTCTCACTTTTCCTCTTTATTATTCTCATTTATTTAATCTATATTATATATATACATATATTTTTAATATAAATATAAACTTAATTTTATTTAACATTATTTTTAGATATAATATATATTTTAATTCCCTTTCAGAATTATATCTTCTACATAAACACGATTTACGTAAACTTCTATATTTCTTATTTCATGTCAAGTACTACCCCCATAAAATGTTTTTAACCAATAATATTTTATTAAAAACTAATAATTTTCAATAAAACCATCCTAGTATAATTATTTTTTAATGTAAAATAATAAAATATTTACTTCTTTAAAATATCATTTACTCATTTCATAAATCATGACCTAATTGGTTTATTTTAATTCCTTATTTTTTCTAATCCTTCTCAAGATTTTTTTTTTCAAATTTGAACGGAATATTTAGGACCTTTAGAATATTATTAAAATTTGAATGTCCAAAATCATTTAATTTATTATTCCCTTTTTAATCCTTATGATATAGCCTTCAGCTATGCTTCAAGATGAGATTATGAAACCCACTTTCTTCTAATGGGGTTTATTATGATTTTTATTTACGTACAATTTTTTATTTTATAGGAAACATATTCATCTATATGTTATTAATAGAATAGCTATACCTTGATAGAGATTAAATTTATTGGGTAATTATTTCATCTAATTAGATACCCATGCATGGTTCAAGAGTAATAATCCTAATCACACTATGTTATGTTTTATTAGTGGTGATACATGACTTGTGATTAGGATTTCATGATTTATGTTGTTTCCACAAATTTAGGATTCTATGAACATATGATAGTATTAAATTATTCCATGTTTCCATGCTTATCTGAAACTTTAATTTCATGGGACATGTTTTTTCCTTTGAGATTATTTGTTCCACTATCATGACTTATGAATAAATATTATTGTCGAATGTTATATTAAAAAATAATTTTCTCCCATATTAATGTTTTCTTAAATGATTCTGATTTAAACCTTGATGTAATGTTGATAATATTTTCCTTTACTATGCATTTGATATCCATAATTTCTTAGGATTCCATTCCCTAGGCATTAAATATGTGTATAACCTTTATAGAGTCTATAAGGGGGTCTAGTGTGGTTTAATTATGGAGATATTTTCAAAAATATTCTAAGATAAAATTTATATGTACCTATTCCTCATAGAAAACAAATCATCCATTCTCGGGGTTGTGTGATTATTTGTGAATTGTAATGTTTAACTTATGGAATTGATATAAAATAATGTTTTGTTTATCTTGTTCTATCGGACATGGTATTAAAGATTATGTTTAAAGTATATATTTTTAGTACTAGTCATAGGAGTATACGTATGGGGAATTTTTTTGTATCAGAGTACAATTTAGTTATTTTTTAGGATTAGTTTCATCAATTTTTTTTGAATTAGGATAAGATAACATTACAGAAAACCCTGGTGATAAGTCTAATGTATAAGTATAACTATAAGATAACATCTTTGAATTTTCATAAATTATGGAGCACATATTTTTTAAAATAATGAAATACATTTTTAGATACTGGAAAGTGGATACAATTGTGGAATAGATGCACCAATGGGTAGTCACCCTTAAAATGGCTGGTTGAGTATCAACTCGATCTTCAATAGACGCTCGACGAGTGGGTCTAAGACTACACACTTGATTAAACACTCCCAATGGGTGTGAGTTGGTTTATCATATACTCTTTATAAACTATAAACAAGGATTTTAGAATATCTTTATTGTATAGTTAGAGAACCAAATAGAAGATAAACATTAAGTAACTTAGATTGAAACCTAGAGATTTTTATGTTAGGGTACAAAAGTTATTTACAAATTTATTACTTTTTAGTTAATATTTTTTCTTTTCATAAGGTTATTGAATTATGTTTTATTATATTTAACTTTCATTTATTTAGGTAATGGATGGACAAGGGGAAACCAAGTTAACAATGGGTGTGATAGAAAAATCAATGGTTATCCTAAAGAGAAAACAAATGAGAGAGAAGTTAGTCTTGGAAACCTTGTTGTTATAATCTCCCAAATATCTTGAGTTATGATTAAAAATTTGAGTCTTGAAAAAGTTTTGAACACAAATATGATGTGAATTATAGAATCTTATGGAATTTTAAGTGATGAGGATAATGAAGGAAATAATATTCAATTTCCATTATATAAAAAATATAGGAAGAGGGGCCTAAGGGAATGTCCCAATGGATCTAGAATATGTTTTATCTATGGTAAAAGAGGACATAATGAAATAAAATACTATCGAAAAATGAAGTGTTTAGTTAACATGATGGATAAAAATGATGTTTTTCCTAAGGATCCATTAGTAATTCAATGTTTTAGATGTGAGGAATTTGGGCGTTGTGAAAAATAGTGCTCTAATCCAAGGGATTAAGATAATAATCAACACAAATAACTTCCTAAACCATGAGAACAAAGAAAACCCTATGAAAAGGATACTAATAAATTGGATAGTGATAATTATGTGGTGTTAGTTATTATTCGCTTTAGATTTTTGTATGTATTAAATCATGTATGATTTTCCCACAATTAGCTACTAAATTATAAATAAAAAGCATATAGTGGTATCAGTATTGTATCCAATGCATATGTAACACTGTGCTAAAAATATTATTCAGTAGTACTTTAAACCATTTATAAATGATGTACGATTCATTCTAGAAATCACCATATTTACCAGTATTTCTAATCAAATTTCAACAGTTTTTATTCCACGTATCTATTCTAGAGTCGGTTTAAACCACATTAATCAGTTATCGATAGTTTTTAATTTTTCTATAATTTTTTAAATATTTAATATCTAATATTTAATATTTAAAATTTATTTAGTCACTTATTTATTTATCATTACACGTATAAATTTAACATATATATTTGTGGGGTGAGATATGAACCCTCTACCTCTTGGTTATTCTGTAAAGACTTTACCACTCCATCAATTTCTTCATGTGGTGACAAAATATACTTTAATATACCTATATATATTGAAAGATATATATATATATATATAAATACATCTTTATACATATATTTATATGTTAAAATAGGTTAGGTCCATGCCCCTATATTAATAAATGAAAAACAAAACCCCATTAAATTGAGTGGGAACCCATTACATGGTAAAAATCCCCAAACACACACTAATGAAAAGGCAAATATATGTTGTGGCCTAAGATCCCATTGTCACATGGACCAATACACAACCCATGGAAAAGACCATTGCATTATGGTCCAAATCTCCCAGGTCTTGCCCACAGGAAGTCCAAACACACCCCTAAAGAGGGAATCACTTTTGGGAGTGGCTTCCATAAGAACCACCACTACCGCTATTATTGCCAGCTTCGTTAGAAGAAACCAAACCACCCCCCACAACGAATGATGACCTCTTTTCATGTTAACCCGAAAATTGAGTGGGGTTTTAGAACTCCACACCAACCCCAATGATGAGTGGCAGACCTTCCTCCTATGCCAACCTCCACCACCGAGCAAATGTTCTAATTGGGAATCGTCCCCTTTGCAAAGTGGTGCCCCTTCCTCTACTAACAACCCCTCCATCAAGTAGGGGTCTACTCCCACTGCCAAATCTGCCCAACCCTCACTAACGAGCGGGGGTTCTGAATATGGATGAGGCCCACTTAATCTATCAACCCACACCATCGAGCGGGGGTTCGGAACATGGCGCCTGCCCTCACGATGAGCGGTGGCCCTTCCTCCTCTGCCAAATAAATAATAAATATTGAATAATTAAACGAATAATAACTAAATAGTAAAATATAATAAATAAAAAATTATAATATCAAATAATTAATAACAAATAAGTGCTACATAAATAATAAATAATAAATAAATAATAAATGATGAATAATGAATAAATAATGAATAAACAACAAAATAAATAATAAATAGCCAATACATAATAAATAAATAAATAAATAAAACATCATAAACAAATAATAAATAAATAATAGATAAATAATAAATACAGAATAAATAAAGAATAAATAAATAACAAATAAAAAACTAAATAATAAACAATAAACAATAAACAATTAATAACAAATAATAAATAATAGATTATCTATAAATAATAAATAATAAATAATAAATAAATAAATAAATAATAATAATAATAATAATAATAAATAATGAATAGTGAATAGTGAATAATGAATACTAAATAATGAAAATGGATAACGGATAATGAACAATAAATAAATAAAAAATAAAGAATAAAAAATAAAGAATAAAAAATAAAGAATATATAATAATTATAAAACTAATAACTAATAATTAATAAATAGATAATAAAAAATAAAATAAAAAATAAATTAATAGGAAATAGAAAATAAATATATAGTAGTATATAAAAAATAAATAAATAAATAAATAAATAAATAAAACATACATAAATAACTAACTAACTAAATAAATAAATAAGATTAAATATAAATTTATTTAGATACAATTATATAAATAAAAATATATTAAAAGAATATATAAATATAAATAAATTTACCTAAATGTATATGAATAATAACACCGATACAGAGACAAACACACCACCATAATATATATATATTTATGTAAATAAATATAAATAGAAATAAATATAAATAAATATCAATAAATATATATACACATATCCGAATGTGCATAAATATTTATAAACACACACATTTATATAGCTAGATATAATTATAATTATATATAAATAAATATAACTATAAATAAATACATATAAATATATACAAATATAAATACATATAATTATCTATACATATACCAACATAACATATATAAATATATATAATAATATAACATATAAATATAGATAAATATATATAATTATAAATTAATATACATAGATATATATATAAATTATAAATATAAATAAATATATAGAAATACAGAATCACACACACACACACATAATAAATAATAAATAACCAAAAGAGGGAAGTCCAATATAATTAAACATGATCATATATATAGGAACTTAAACATAAAGGATACAAATTGATGACCTGACAAGCATAAAAGACCCTATTAAATGAAGTTGAAATTAAATAAAATGTTCATAAATCAGGGTATCATAAATAAAAACCTAGTTTTGGATTCCTTGTAGGACTTTTGGATGAATATAAATTTAAAACACGCTCCCTTAATTATAGATTATATATAGGTTTTCATAATCATTGATTTGACATATCACATGGCCCTAACAGAATCCCAAATCAAAAGTTATGGATGTTTAAAGTTGAAGTTTTATTTTCAACATCTATTAGATCATTATTTTTTTATTATTAATTATTTCAAAATTATTATATAATTTTGTTGTAGATATTTTCATTATCTTTTATTTAACTAGATGTAGAGTATAAATGGATTCCTGTATTAAAATTCATGGTCATTTGATACTAAAGAATGATTTTAAAATTCTCTTAGAACAATTAATATTTAATAATTAATAGTTAATAATTAATAATGAATAATTATTAATTAATGATTACTTTTAATATAAATATACAGATATGTAAAAATATATTATAATTTCATTTTTAAAAAAAATTAATACATTTGTTGGTGGTTTTTAGAAAAACCACCACTAAATAATCCAATTAAAAATATTTTTAAGAAACTACTACTAAAATTAAATAAAAAATATAATGTATTTCTAATCGAGAATTTAATAGTAGTTTATAAAAAACCACCTCTAAAACATCAAATAAAAGAATTGTTGTTATGAACCTATTGCTAAATATTGAATTTATTATATCGAATCTCCTTCATGATTTGTGGGATTAGGATTCATGCAAGTATTATTTTCCTTACCTTAGATTAATTTTATGTTATTTTGGGAATTCATTGGTTTTCTAAACATAAAATCTATATTAATCAATGAAATGAAGAATTCATATTTCTTATTTTAAGCCAACCTATAATAATATATTTGTGAAAGGATGACCATGGAGTCTCTTCTAAAACTAATTTTATTATAGGAGATATGATACCCAATCATGAGGGTTGTTTAGATAAAATGATTATAAAAATAAATAAATATTAAGAATAATCTTATTCTGAGGAAAATGATATGTTCCTTATGTTTTTAAGGCTGAAATTTCTTTGGAAATTATACATTGAGTCGTGGATACCCTTTAGATACCCTTAACTACTTTCATTAGTATGTGATAATTAAAATTGCATGGATAATATTTATTAAAGTAGGGGGGTGTGGTGGAATGTCACACCCATATATTTTAAGTAATATTTCTTTTTAAAACATAATATGTTCAATATCATACTTCACACACAAAATTGAACCAAAACTAATCATGAAAAATTATATAAGTGTTAAAACACATCTGTTAAATTGGGGGGATAAAAATATAGGAAATTTATTTATGAAATATAATTATAAATAAAACAAATTTTATTTTTTAAATAATAATTCATTAATATAGCCAAATAAATAATAAAATAATATAATTCTATAAATATATTTTTTCAAAAAATGGTTTTTATGCAATTTATTTAGATAAACTAAATATATTATCTATAAAATACAATTTTATATGAATAATATATTATCCCCAATGTAAGTATTAATTAATTGGAAATAAAAATAAGAGCAACCAAAATTTTATAAAGAAATTAAAAAAACAGTTTTCAATATATTTTTTTATTTAAAAGTTATATATAAAAATTTTATAATTTAAATTTCTTCAATTAAAATTAATTTTTTGAATTATCATTGCATTATTATATTAGGATTAATTTTTGGTATTTTTTTAAAATATTGGTTTGTCAGTGAATAGTTAAAAATTCAATTGTTATTCATACTGTAGATGTTTTGACATTATCATGAGCTAATAATATGTAAAAATACTTATAGAAATTTTTATCATAAAAAAAGTATTTATTGTGTGAAATTATGCATTAAAAAATAATAGTTTTTAATTTTTAAAACCCATGTTTAACATTTTAAAAAATAAGTAATTTTTTTAAAATAAAAACCTTTTTTAGTGTTTCTCTTTTGATTAAGATTTTTCTAGGTGAAATTAGGTTTTGGATTTATTTTAAAGTTACATAAATCTCATTTGTTAAATAATAAACCTATTAATTTCATTTTAATCAACAACATTGATAATTTTTCTTAAACATATCATCTATTTTAAAAGAATACCCATTCTAAAAATAGGTTTTTACGTGTTACAAACTCTAATGTTAAAATTAATTTTTCATAAAAATATAAGTTTCATTTTATAAAATTTATTAATTATTTTTAATCAGTTGGTCAAAATTATGTAATAAGGAATAGTTTATTTTTAAGCATAAAAAATAAACACATAGGAAAAAATTAGTTTCCAATATAAAAGATAAAATTGTAAAAGCAAAAAACCAGAGAGTGAAATACCTAAAAAATGTTTAAAACATGTATAAAAATGAATAGTTGAGGTTTTATTGACATTACCCCTTCCACCAATTCATTATTTTCCACTTTTTATCCACATTCTATTTGATACATGTGCTCTCTTTATATTATAATGTTATATTTACAAAGTTTTCATTTTTTATTCACCTATAAAAGGAGTTGACATCCAACCCATTAATCCACTAATTAAAAAGAATTATATCAACCAAAACCCTGCCTAATTCACTCCTCAATTCTATTTTACATCAAAGAATCACTAATCTTTCAAAAAGTATAATCTATGGATCCTTAAGGGGTTACCCAAGGGAGAATATCCAAAGAGAGAGGTAATGTTCTCAACCAAGCTCTCTTAATTCTTTCCTTCTTATACCACCTCAAACCTATTATATCCTCAAAATAATATTAATTAGGTATTAATATTTTTTTAAAATTTAATATACTAATGTAATATCTATGTTCTAAGTTCCTAAAAAACCATTCAAAAACTGAAGATGTCATCATGCGTACGTATGTACTACATCCTCCATGAACAACCTATTTGGTTTTTACTAAATTCATTACATGGATATTATAAAAGAGTTATCTAATGAAAAAGTACAATATTTATAAAATTATTAGGATTATTATATGATAATTATTTAATTTTTCTACCCCATCACATTTTATACAAAATGAAATTTTCGTCCGTGTGTACATGCGGGCAACCATCTCTATGGCACGACCCATTTCATTTTCCATTACCACATAAAATGGATGAATTTAGAAATATTTTCAATGTAATTGAATGATATTTATAACACTATTAATATTATGTAAATATAATATTGGTTATTTTATAATCTATATTTGAAGGAAATATTCCCTATAAAATGATATTTATAACCCGTATAACGAAATGAATAAGAGTAATTTTTTTTCATGCATTGTGTGTATTATTATATAATTGTTGGAATTCAAAATTATTTTCCACAAAATATATCATTTAAAAATACCATTTCATAAAATTAAACATATGGTAGGTGAATATTTCATATGAGGAATGCATATACTGGTAAGAACATTTATTCATGATTCATAATGCATGAAAAAAGTGAGTTGTCGAGGATCATGTTCAATAGAAAATATAACAAAATACCATACGATGGAAGTATATATATATATATTAATATTGATTCTTCCCCAAACCACACTTTAACCAGAATCACATTTCAAATTATTTCTTTGCACTAATGGCTCTAGTAGGCAATGGGGGAATATACGATCTCACATGAATGTTGAGAGATTCAGATCAACCCATGGATACCTTCATAGGTTGGAAGAATTTGTTTTTTAATTTAGTGGTATACATCAAACATATTAAACCAGTATTAAGGTAATCAAAGATATCTTAGGTGAATTGTTTGATTTTAATGTTTTTACTTATTTCAGTTTTATATTCCATTTTATATTATCTTTCATTGGAGATCCCTTATAAAGTGGTTTTATCAATTTTACTTCATCTAAAAAATGTTATTATACTCTTACAAAACCCTAAAATGGTATTAAATGGAATATGTGATTTTTATATGATATTGCATTAAAATGAATAATAAACGAAGAACAAAGAACTATTTCATTTTTTTTTGAAATTCGTTTTCATAAATGGTTTAACTTTATATAACTTGGTTGTGTAAACGTAACCAAATCCTTAACCCTATATGACTTCTATGTTTAAGGGTAACCAAGTTATTACCCTTATATAGAGTTATCTTTCTAAGGGTTATCTCACTTTACAATTATATAGATTTTTCTTTGTAACGGTCATCCTGACATACATTTACATGAAGTAAGGGCTGCATAAATTTAGTTTTGATTTTAAATATGATACTTAAAGGTAACAAACCACATAACCTTACATGAAACATAGATATATAAGGGTAACCAACGCGTTAAAATTTCACATAATGTTCGTTTAAAGGTAACTAATAGGTTACCAATACATGAGGGCCTTAGAATCTGATTACCCTTCTGTAGAGTGTTTACATAAGTGTATAAGATGTATACCCTTACCAAAAATTTGGATTCCACGTAAGGTTAAATAGGAAGGTATTTATAATTTTTTTTTTAAATTCTTAAATGAATTTAATGGTTTATGAGTTTTTTATCAATAATTATAGAAGAAATTTTATGAATATTTAATTTATAAGAAATTAATAAATTAAATAATTTTAAATAAGTTATAATTAAATATATAAATGTTTATGAAACATTTTATTCCCAAATATAATTTTTTAATAATTAGCTAAATTTTAGACAAATTTTATGGCATGAATTATGATATTTAAATAAAAGCATTTCTTAGAAATCATAAATGATAATTTATAAAGGGTTATAAATTTTGAAATAAATCCAAAATATAAAATGTTAATATTTAATTTATAAATTGTTCATAATTAATTATATTTAATTGTTAGAAATAAAAATGGACTTAATTGGATACTACTTAACCCAAATGAAAATGTGTTTTGATGTTTTAAATGAACAATGTTTAAATAATGACTAAGTATTTGATATTTATATTATGTAAAATTTTTACATAGAAAAAATTGGATCGAAAATAGTTTATAATTTATATAGTATCATATATTTAAAATGTAAATTCCATGTAAAGACAAATATGAAATATTTCATATTGGAATGAGTATAAAATTATTATATTCAAAATTATGGATTGAAAAAATTGTTAAAGTTGAAATTATAAATAGTTTTATAGTTATATTTTATTTATGATTTTATCATGAATTATTAACTCATGTTTAAATATTCTATTTCTTATTTTTCTAAAAATGTTATTCCCAACTATATTCAGGTTTAGAAAATTGCTTATTAAATGTGAATATTGTGTATAATTGTTTTTTTAAAATGTTAAACTTATATTATAATAGAGACTTTCATTAAATGTTTGGTATGATAACGAATTTAGTTTTTCATCCACCTCGACCTGGGTTTCTAATACATATTATCATCTTAAATTTAGTTTTTGAATATGGTTTCTATGTATTAGGTTTTATAGTTATGATGTAATTGATTCTCAGCTGAGTAAATTATACCCCGGTAGAGGGACTTAGGGTCAGACTACATACCTACCTGGTGGCATATGCCTTGTCTAGGCTGGTGAATAGGGTTGGATTTATATCACTCCAGTCTTACCCAAATGGATATTTTCAATCTCAAATAACTATATATCTTCACTATAAGTTCTCATGTAACTAATAAAAATGATGAGTTTGTATATGTATGAATATTATTTACTTTATTTTTGGGAGAGTAATAAAAACTTATGGGTTGTGTAAACAGTTATAAATCAATATGTTTTGAACATATTGATTAATAAAAAGGAATATGATTCCAAACTAAAATCAATATAAGAATTCATACATAAAAGGGAATAATTGAAGATAATATTTTGGGATTAAAATCACATTTTAATACTAAGTATGAGATTAATTTTAAAGGGATACTTGTTAAGACATCAATCATTAAACAAGGATGGTCATTCTAAAGTTGGGTTCCTAGGGATTATCTAGTGTAAGGAAAGAAAGTGATAAGTTACTATATATTATCCTATTGGGTAGGTCATACATGTTCTGGATTCCCATGGATTGTACCTTGTTATATTTTTTGAAATTTTATTTTGGGTACACTAGTTAGGAGACGCTAATTCGATTTGGTTACCAGACGAATAATCTTGAGTTTATCCATAAGTTGAATTGGAAAAAGAGTTTTCCAATCACCTATACAAGAGTCACAACTATAATTACTGGGATAATGTCCTACCTAAATAGAAATGTGATGGGATAAATACTCAAGTGACATGGATCTTAGTAAAATATGGATCTTTTACCATTAATGGATATGATATATTTTAAAACGGGTTCATAATTTTTATGGGAGCCTATTTAATAAAATTCATTAATGAATGGTTATAAAAAATGATACTCATTTAATAAAACATTCTATTATAGATAATATCATAATCATAAAGCTAATTTTTTTATTAATACATAATAAGGATAATAATAATGTTAGTTACTCTTATGTCTAATAACTTATGTAAATTTATTAAATAAGATTTTTTATTTAAGAAAATTTTTTAAGGAAAAATAAATGTGTCAAAATAGTTCTTCTTGAGTAACTATGTTCTAAAAATTATCAACAAGTGAATCTATATGGTTATAGAAGCATATTGTGTTTCATTTATGGTTTCAAAGGCATTATATAAAAATTGTTTTTGGAATTTTAGTCACATATACTCAAAATTATTGGGTATTATAAATAATATTCTATATGATTGAATATGTTATTGAATCTCTAATACTAAATTTTTCCTTAAAAATTTATTGTTTTCAAAAATAAATTAAATATTTATGTAAAATAGAAGATATTTATAGAATAATTTCTTTCATACTTATTTTGATGTAAAATAATTTTTTAAGTTATTTAATTGATTAATCCTACTATTATTGAACTATTTTATTAATTTATGGAAGGATACAAATTTTGAATGAAAACAAGATAAAATGTCAAAACAATATCAAAATACATGTAAAAAAATACTTCCCATGATAGGGGTGACCATAGTATATTTACCAATCTCTTACTAAAGAGCAAATGCTAAAACAAAGGAAAACATGCTTGAAAATACCAATTATTTCCATGAGTGGGCTATTAATGACGTGAAACATGAATAGAACCCCAGTATGTGAATTAAGTACATGAAAACCCATACATTTATAAGAATCATGATAATTTATACTGTGTAATATATTTCACACTATAAAATATGTTGGCCTGACCATGATTTGGCTAGTTTCAATATAAATTACGATGGGTCCCACTATTTTTGATTTGAAACCCCCAATTAACCCCTATATTTTCACATAAAGGATAAATTGAATCATTTATGATTACATAATCTAAACATCAGTAAATGGGATGACTATATATTGAAGTCCTTAGTGGGATTCAAGGAGATCTATCTTGAAAAGGGGAAGAACTAGGTGATGAAACCCTACAACTACTATTCTTTTCTATTTTTTTCTTTTTCTTTCATTTCTTGAAATTTATTCCTTATTTATAATATTCTCAATTAACCTTCACATAAAGGGTTAGTATTTTCAAGTGATTTAGTAAGTGGTTGTTGAAATAAACTACTATGATTTAGTTTTTAATCTTAATTCTATAAAACCCTTTCTTTATTTAGAAATATGGTTTCAATTGTTTATTTTCAGTTTTTTATACATAATGTGATTGTTTTAGGATTTGATTCTATTAAATTATGTTATCTTTTTAAATGATCCAAAATCTATATGTACTTAATTATGGATTGTATATTATGAAACATTCTATGGTTGGGTAGTGAGTGCTTGATGATCTAAAACACACATGTGGAGTTGTGGATGAAACTTTTGGTTATTTGGGAATAAAAAAACCTAATTGGGGGTTTCCATAATTAATCACATGGACCCACTACAACACTCACATACATAGGAATGAGGGTATACCAATATGATATTTCAGTTAGGAATAATCACATCATCACCTTCTTGCTAAGGGAGAGAGAGGAAACGATCATGGAATTTCTCTCTTACTAGCAAACAATACAATATTGGAAAAATTGAAAATCATGATAGAATTAAAATAGGTTTAACCAATATTAAATAGGTCGACATTTTCATTAATTATTTTAAATTCAACCAATTTAATTATTCTCTAAATTATAAATTTCTCTAACCAAATCAAATAAATTTCCTAAAAACAACATACAAAGTGAAAATAGTTATTTTATGAACTCCTCTTTAGGTGAATACCTATGTTAACCTATATTTTATATTTTGAAAAAAATTATTTTTCCATAACCCACAATAAGGGTTGTAACAAAATTTTCACCATTATTGGGGTTTCATTCAACAAAACACTGACTTTATCATTGAATGATTGATATTTTAAATAACCAATAATTATAATTTGATATTGAAATTGAAGTAATGATAAAAAATAAATTAAAATTAATGTATATATAGAATTTTAGGAAATAAACCCTTTCATATTCAAGTAAAACTATCAGTGATCACTCTAAACCGAAATGTATGGTTGGGAATACCAACTAACCCTTAAAGATCTCTAAATACTACTATTTTCTAACTAATAAAATCAACTATATATTCCATCGATATGAAATGATTTTGAATATAGAATTAATTAGATTCAAGTGATTCCAAAATTTTAGGGTCTTAGAAGAGATTACCCAAATAGGCATATACATGTGTTCACCTATGTATACTCTGGATTTAATCCCCAAGGAGTCATAAAATAGAATTTTAACTAGAGGAAATTCCCCTTTTCACTTAAAGGAGATATAAATAAATGATTTTACAAACAAAAATTAGGAGAATTAATTGAATGGGAAGATCTAAAATGATGCTTCATGAAAATATTCTTTCCCAACTCCTAGAGCACAAAAAATTAGAAAGATATACACAGCACCCAAAAATCAACTAGAGGAAATCCATATGTGTACTATGAGAGGTTTAAGAAGGTCTACGCTAGCTATCCTCATCAAACTGTTGAGTAACATAACTTCCACATTTTTTTTCTACTTAGTCCTTCTTGAAAATGATCATAAATTTATTGATTCCTCATATAGAGGAACATTTATAGATAAATAAACAAAACCATCCCGATGATTAATTTAGAAGATTTCATAGAACTCACAATAATTTGGAATTTGTGGTATAAGAACTAGTAGAATTCATAAGGAAAGAAATTCTGATTTATAAGCTATACTTAAAAAAAATCTGATAAAATAACTATTATAGTGCAATAATAGAATGGGATGCAAGCAAGTGGAGAACATGCCTTATCTCAAGTATGTGGTTTGTGTGATTCACCTAATCATTTTACTAACTAATGTCTTGAAGTTTAGGTTATAGAAAGTTCTGAGGTATCCTTTTATCCCCAAAAATTAAAATTGAATCAACCTTGGAAACCTTAAGAAAAACCAGAATATATTAACCAATAGAATCAAGATAATCCATTTTATCAAAATTAATTCTCACTAAAACCTCATTTCTAGAAATAAAAATATGAGAAACCACCACCATTTCAAAATCTTATAATATTCCATACTAGAAAAAATACTTTCAATGATCCCATTTCTAATAGAATACTTATCAAAAGCCTTCAAGAAGTTCTTAACCTAATAAATACAGAGTAGTTATTTATGATATGAAAAACTCAATATAATTGTTATCATGTAAATTCTAATGTCACATGGACATGATGTCCAAAAAACTAGGAAAAAACCCTGCACAAAAATAACAAATCCAAAGGATAATGTGTGTATGACTAAAATAAGAAGTGGTAAATAAATACAACCACTTGAGCCTAAATGAATTCAATATGATCATAAACAAATAATGGTAGGAGGTAAGATTCATAATTTTGAAAATAGACCTAAATAGATAAATAAGAAATAATAAGTAAGGATGAGGTTTAGGAAAGAATGACCTAAAACACCCTTTCAAGGATAATAAAGAGAAATAAAATACATTCCACTACAATTACATTATAGGTTAGCTCGTTAAAATAAAACGGAAGAAGAGAATCTTAAAAAATAAAATCAAGAGACAATTAAGAAGGGTGAAATCAACATCAAACTATAATAATCCATTAAAAAAAATTCCCTAATATTCACAATTTCAAAAGTGACCTTGAATAAAAATATATAGACTTGATGGAAACAAGTGAATACGTTTCGTAAGAAGCTTCTTGACCATTATCAGAAGACCCACACCAAAAAATATACAGATGTATTGAAATTCACTATTCCACAAAATATTGGTTATTTAAATTTCATTGATTATATATGTGATCTGGTTGCTTTGATTAATTTTATGTCTCAAACTATTTTAAATATTTTTAGATTGATAATAAAATTCCATAAGAGTGTCGGTCCAACTCAAAAATAGATTTACATTTTTCCCAATTAGTGTTCTGGAATATATATTTGTAAAAGTAAAAGATATACTATTTCCAGCTAAGAATTATGTGCTAAACATGGAATAAGATTAGAGTTCATCACACACACCCTTAAATTTTTAGTGAAAATTCCCAAAGATGTAAAAAAACTATAAATGTGCATGAAGAAACCCTTTCCAAAGAGTTTGGAGACAACATATTTCACTTAAACATTCTTGACTCAAGCAAGCACCAATCAATTAACCGTTCACTCTATGAAATATCCCACGATGGAATTAACGAAACTATAATATAGTTATTTATACTCTATAAATTATTCTAATTATAAGAACATTTTAAATGAAAATACCACAAAATAGTTAATTTTCCAAAAAAATTGGAATTCATATTTCATGTTTGAAGAAGAGATAACATCAGATTTATTTGATAGATTATTAGTAGTAGCTGACATGATTTATTTTACATGGGAGTTTAATTATTTTAATTATGGAACCTATATTAAATATCATATCCTTAAAATATGATGATGAATAAAAATTTGATTTGGGTAATAAGATCAAGAAGTACAATATTAATTAATTGAACATGAAAAGATCATCCCAAATCTAACAAAGGAACTAGTTATGAAGGAAGAAGAACCAGCTAAGACATAATCTATTTGTCTCATTGTGTAACATGAGTTGAACCTGGATATAGAAGAATTCAACAAATATATATAGGTAAGTATACTAATTTTAAAAAAATCTTTCAAAAAAATGTAAATATATTCTAAATGAATTTCAAAATATACATATTTTATTTAATAGTATAGATTTGAAAACCAAAACCAAGGATATGTGGGCCCTGGAAACTAGGGAGAAATATTCCAAAACAAGTGTATGAAACAAAATTCAAATGATTTCACAAACTCTTAAGAAAATTATGTTTAGTTTGGTAATAGGATAGTTATAATACAAATATGGATAGATCAAGAACCAATCAGGAAGAAAAGTGTTTTTTTGGTTTTTACTAGTGTTATGGTAATCATGGATAGAAGCCTATTATTTATGGTATATAATTTCTTTTATAGGAACAATGAAAGAAACAAGGGATAGTTTTAGTGATCCTTTTGGGGAAAATATATGAAAAAGCAACATTAAAATATATATATAACACAGTTACATACACAAAAAAAATTATATATTCTAGAAGAAGATTGTGGGTGATGTAATTTGAAATGTCATAAGGCCAAGGAATGTATGGATAGTTTATAAGGAGAAGGAAAACCATACAATATAAATTGTAATAGGTTGAAGTAATTCCATGGGAACATACTTGAAGAACTAATATAAGATTTCACAATCCTTCAACCTGCTAATAAATGAAAACCCACTTTGTTGTAACTTTACTTTATATTTGATTAAATTTGTTAATTACATTTAAACTGTAATTACACAAATCAATAATTTGAATTCTTTGAAAACACTACATAAATTAGCCGTGGGGAATGTAATATTGTACTCTATTATTTCTGGTAAATTTTAACAATTTTTAGTTGAGCCAATGACGTTAGAAAAAGATATTTTGAGAGGAAGTCCATATGTTTTTACATAAATCTGCATTTCCCCTAATTCATATTTAAGAATAATTTACCAAGTATACACTATCACCCATTTTTATTCTTATTTATTATACCATAAACATCAAATATGGAAACAAAAAGAAACTGTATAGAATTCATTCGATGAAAATGGAGTTCATGGTATGGAAATGGAATTCACACTGTGAAATAAGAATTCACATCGCAAAATAATACAGACTATAACTGTACTAATATAATCCACACAACCAAACAAGAAGATTAATTTAAAGGGTAATATATGTTTCAATTCATTATTTAATTTTACACGCACAATTTTAAATTTGTTTTTAATCTTTAAAAGAAATTTCGTTCCCTACTTTTGAACTCTTATACTCTAGTATCAATCTAAAAGGAATAATTTTATTAGGATAATCATTATGTATTGTTAAAAATTTCATTATTAATATGGTTAGGTGTTTAAAATGGGAATTAAATGAGTAGAGTTAAACATGAGTAGATTAATTTTAAAAATAATGATTTTAGGAAATCGGTTGATGCATATAAATGAAATTATATTAGATTTTGAAAGTTTTGAATTTATGAAATTGATATTGATTGGTTTATTGTTTTTGTGTCATGAAATGAGTAATTTTACAAAACATATGTTCTAATTATGGATAAAATTTCTAATCTAATATTTCTATTTCTTTCTATAGTATATTTTTGAGAGACCCGATCATGTTTTTCTTCAAGAACATTTCCAATATCTTATCAAAGATTTGACAGAACAAAATCAATTTTATTATGATTTAGGGAATATTTTTGTCCCTTTATCCTTGTACCCACCTTGATATTTAATACTACGTTTTCCTAGATAACCCATGAATGACCTTGATATGAAAATAATCGAATTTTAATCCTATCATATCCTTTTCGACACTACTCTCAAAATGTTTTATGATATTTAAAAGAATAAGTGTATTGGAATGTTTGTACATAGTGGACTCGTATGTACTTCTATGAGGATAATTTTTCAAGAGTTTTTCATGGGATTTAGGGATATGCCATGTTATCATTTTTTTCTACTTTATTATTCCACTTTACTGTAAAAAAGTAAATAATAAAAAATAAATTATGAGATAAAAGGTTATATCTTAAGAGTATCAAACATCACCATTGTAAGTCCAAAACTAATTTGATCCTATGTGGTTATGTGGTGGATGTGAGATTTTCCTTAAGAGTAAATTTAGGAAAAAAAAATAAAAAAAATAAAATAAAAATAAATATAGGGTTATTAATTCATTATGCTTATTCATATATTATTCCTACTTTAAGAACTTGGTAATGGGGTGATGAAATATACATAATTACAAGAGAATTTAACTTGGATTATATTTTTATTTCATACACTATGGGTTATAGTCAACACTCCTTTTCGAGCATTATTTTCAATCATTACCTATTTACCATAAGCCATAATGACAATTGATCCTTGACGAAAAGTCCTCATGATTAATTTTTGTTCATGTATTTATGTGGTGGATATGTTATATTCCTTGATAGCCTATGTAAAGTGACATCTACTAGAGGTATGAACATGAATATACTTCACTTATTACCTTGAGAGACGAGTAAAAAAGAATTCTATGGGAGGTAAATTGCATGTGGAATGCGTATTATTAATTTATTAAGAAATAAAATTTTAAAAAAAGAACATTGTTATTACAAAATAGGGAAAAAATATAGGATTTATATTATATCTTTAAAGAGTGAGGAGTTGGATAAATTATATTATGTGACATTTTATGGTTTATTATATTATCCAACATTTAGTCTTGTTGCTCCTAAAATTTAAATTTTGGTAGAATGAAGTTTTTTTTTCGGGGTTTTAAAATTACATTCTCATGGAAAATAATGTTCTATGTGCGGGGGAATTATCATAACCATATATTTATTATTTATTTTAATGTAATTTTTTAGGTTATTTAATTGATTAAACATAATAGTATTTACCTTTTTTTATTTGTATTTGGATATAAAGTTTTAATAAAAATGAGATAAAAGGGGTAAAGAAAATCATGATATATATCAAAAGAAGACTTCCCATGATGGGTGGTAACCATATGATTCTTAACAAGCTCCAAATTAAATAAAAAAGTTGAAATATTTTTAAAATTACTAGAAGAATGATATTCACACCCAGAATGGGCTATTGAAAACATAAAACATGAATGGAAATGCAAGACCTTAATTAATTCTATGAAAAACTGCACCTAGATGTGAATCATGGAAATTAATGGTGGGGGATATATATAACACCATGAAAAATGTTGGCCTGACCAAAATTAGGCTTGTTTCCACATAAATTGGGATGGAAGCTACTGTTTTTGATATGAAACCCCCAAGACACCTTGGGATTAACACGAGAAGGATTACATGAATAATTCATATTGATAAAAGACAACTATAAGTATGAGATATGACAATATATTGACATCCTTAGGGGAATATAAGGAGATATATCTTGATAAGGGAAATATCTATATGAGGTAACCTTGAAACTATAATTTTATTTTTATTTTTTTATTTTTATTTTTTTGTTTTCAATTACTTCCATGTGTTACTTCTCCCAAATCTTCTTGGTTACCCTTCGCATGGAGGGGTAGTGTTTCTGAGTGACCAGGGAGGGGGAGTCTTGACAAAACATATATGTTTTAGTTTTTATTCAAATTTAATAAAAAACTTTTTTTTTGATAATATGGATTCAATTATTTATTTTCAATTTTGAAGGAGAGTATACCAATAATTTATTTTAGTTAGAATTATTATCACTATAAATATCTTCAAAAGGGATGAAGATAAAGTGATCATAGAATCTCCCTCTTACATTCTAGTAGAAATATATTAGAAAAATTAGAAACGACAACAGAATTGAAATAGGTATATACAATCCAGACCCAATCACCCTTTTCATTAATTGTTTTAAAATCAACCACTTTATTTTCATTATGAATTATAAATTAATACAACTAAATAAATTTAATTTCTTTTAACCAACATAAAAAAATATAAATGGTATTGTGTGAAATTCTCTATAAGAGACTACTTTAGTTAACAACTATATTATACTTAGTAAATAATTTATTTTCTACATCCAATGAAAACGAACTCATCATGTATCAACTATATGTTTTAAAAAGTTTTAAATATATTGAAAGGTAAAAATCTTTGAAAAAACTAAAGATTGGTTCTTGAAGTTATCTTTCAATTAATGGAGAAAAGGATTTGCGGTATTGAGAACTTGGATACTTTAATCTTAGATAAACTTATCATAAAATGTGTATTTTTATCTCATTTAGCTATTGATAAGAGTAGGTAAATAATATTTTCTTAAATAAACTAATACTGATATTTTTTAATACCCATAGAATAATACACCACATGGATGTATTGGGTTTAATTCTATAAAATTCACTAAATAAACTTAAATAGGGTTTTGGGTTAGGGAATTTAATATATTTTCATTTATGGAAATGTTCTAACAATATGAATGATTTAAATAAAGGTTTACCTAATATTTTCAAAGAGTTTAGGATAACCGACCTTGATATATAATATTTAAATATTAGTGTTATATTGATCATGGTAATTGGTTAAAGTAAAAACCAAAATTATAAATTTTTTTTGAAATGTTAAATAATGTTTCTTGATGAATATTGGATTGTATTATTCAAGATATACCTAAAGAAGTTTTTGAAACTCCATGAAATGTCCATGTTAGGTATGTATGTTATAGAAATTAATTCATCATTTTTATGGGTGTTTGATACTAATTGTATATTTTACAAAATGTTATAAATATACATGTGGTAAAAATCAAAGATAAAATTTATTGAGCTTAAATTTTATATTCATGAGATAAATCAAACAATTACCAAAGTATGGATTTAAATATAAAGTATTTTACCAAGCTCAAATAAATCTATGTAAAATATGTTTATAATTATATCATTTATCTAATGCGGTGAGAGAATATTTTTGATAACAAAGAATTTATATAAATAAGAATTGACAATTAATTTTATAAAAATGGTTTTTTATTCACAAGGTTTTATAACATGTTCAATGTTTAAGATATGAATAAAACTGTTTATCATGAATTAAAGTGTTTATTGAGCTGTTTGTTAAAAATATGAGAGTATGCATTACCACCTCCAATCTATGGTATATTTTAATAAACTATTCTTTTCAAAATAAAATGTTCCAAACCCATTGAATACCATATATTGAATTGAAATGATAGTTTATATATTAAATGTTCTTAATAAAAGAGAATAAGTGTTATTTCTTAAACAAAATGTAGTTTGTGTTGAATCTTAGTAAAATATTATGAAAATAATATAGTTTCTAAGAGTCTAGTGGGATTATGTTTGGACTTAATGAAGTTAAAAAGGATTATACTATTGTTAAGTTAAAGTGATTTCCAATTAATATCAAAAAATAGGTTAAAATATGTGATGATAAATAAAAATTAAAAGAGTTATATCTAGTTTTCATAAAAAGTTAAAGACACTATTTCTTAAATGATCACACCATTCATAAGAAAACAAATTACATTTATATCCTAAAATATTTTAGGGTATAATGATAAAGATAAATGTAAATAGTTACTTTATTAATTGTGTTAATTTAATTTTCAATTTATCTTACAAGAGTTTGGGAGGGTCATTAAGTAAAAATGTAATTAGGAACATTATTTCCAGGAAAATGTTTAATGGATTAGGGTTATATGGATGATGATTATAAACTTATAAAGAGTTATATATTGAAAACAAAAGAGAACATCATAACATTTGATGTTGTGAAGTTATTAGGTTTTAATATGCTCATGCTCTTGTATAATTAGTAATATGATTCCTAAGTTTTAGTATTATTCAAACTAGATTAATTCATATATTTTTCCCACTAAATATTTTAATGGGATGGTTTTATCAGATGATCATATAGAAATGTGAAAGATATTATATGTGATGTAATGTAATAATAAAACCCCAAAAGTGTAGAAAACATAAGGATGATCTAATAGTTTGTGATGTATGATATAATAAAATGGTTCTTATGAGAGGTCTGTTAAATATTATCAAAAAATATAAGTGTACTAAAATGTATCATATTAGAGGAAAAATCCATTTTATCATTCTTTAAAATTGTCTATATAAATGTATATATAGATATACATTTCATGATGTATAAGGATAATCGACCTGTCAATGTATGACACTGATTTTATCCCTAACTAATGTTTTTCAGGGAGTATTATATATTATGATGAAATTATAATATTATCATGAGTAGGATTATTTTATAGAGATATATAACATGCTCATGAGGTACAAAACAAATAATATTATTCTTTTTGTATATTGGATCACCTACTAAGTAAACCACATGAAGTTCCATATATATGTTTTTGGTATATTATGAGTACATGGATCATATTTTAATCCCCATTACATGAGTTTGGGAATATACTAAGAATAAGAACCTTTATAATTTGATAATATACATACACAAGTATATATATTGAATTTTCTAATACTAGTAAACTTGGGTATGTTTCTAATTATTTCATTAGTTGATGATTAAATAAGATTTGATTTTTCCTCTCAAATGAAGTGTATAAAAAATAGAACCTCCATTGGGATAGATTGTCGGAGTGTGTGGCCACACCAAGATATTTTATATATATCATTATATGAGATACGTTATTTGATAGTCTATAAGGATTAATGAAATATTATGCATTTATCTATCATATCAGTCCACTCCCAAAGAATGGAGGACATATGAGTTGGATATATGAGATTGATATTTCCATGTTCCATGTTCACTCAATATCTTTGAAAATGGGAAAACATGAGAACTTCGAATTTTTCATATAATGAATGCAAGTGTGAACATGTATATGAGATAGATGTTTTTAAATTAAATCATTCTATATCCCATTATGGCTTGAGTAACATTGATGCTTTTATAAAGGGAACTCTTTTATTACATATATTTATCCATAGGTTCATATTTTTTTTATCAATGTTATAAATTTTCATGATGTAAATTTTTTTGGTTTACTAAATGAGGATCTAATTTGACCCAAATATCTACTGTAAACATTTTTTAGAGTTAATCAAAAAATATTTTGTATGGGTGTTCATAAGATATTATATTTAATGTGATATAAGGTGAAGTTAATGAAATCCTTCCAAAAGTGTTTTGGAATATATATAAAAGTAATTTTAGATATATTTTCACAAGTTATTATATATGATACAATATAAGGTGATATAGAAGATCAAATTTTATGATTTATAGAAAAAGTATGGGGTTTATCCCCTTTCCTAAGAGAAAAAAATAGTGACACTAAGATAAGTATGGGGCCAGACATGACATGAAATCCCCTAATTCAAGAAATAAAACATTAAAGTATCCATTATAGATCATTATATATATTATTATAATACTTATAATCCCTTTAATAGACTGAATAATGTTCTAAATAGTTGAAAAAATTGGTCTATGACTTCCATCCATTATCAAGAGGCATCGACCTAATTCTCATAGAAGGATTGATATTTGAGTAATCTTTACTTGGAATTAAATTCATAATATGAACCAATTTAAAGCCTTCATCATGTTTTATCGTGTCCTTAGTAGTAGAATTACAATAATATATCTTTGATAATATAGAATCATACTCAATGTCTACCCATTTCCCCCCAATATTATTCAATTCCCACTGCTAGTTCAACCCCTTTATAAGATGAGTTCTTACAAGAGTGAGATCACAATATTAATTTTTTATATCGAGTGACTATACTCACCTATCCATGACTTCCTCAAAATAAGGACTCTATCTAATAATCCCTTTTAAGATATTTTCCCATTTTAAACCCTAGTATGCCCTTATGAATTAAATACCTAGACACTATTGTTTTTCCCTATCAAGGATCGCCATTAGAACTCAAAGGAACATTTCCCTTATATGTAATCAATATTTAAGCCACTATATTCTGGATAAAATTTTCTAGATTTTGTATATTTCACTCCTATATATAATATTACGTAACAAGATGCATGGGATCCCCAGATGGTTCCCATAGTCATCTGGTACATTGTCTATTCCATGCTCTATTTCCTATGTAACAACATTCCTCTTGTAGAAAAAGTGAGAAAATTAATGGTTCCCATTGATCCTAGCACATAAAAAGCCCAAGTATCCCTAGGAAGAACCTAAATCAAATAGATAAAATTATCTATAGATTTAGCCATAGATCGTGTCTCTATATATTTATCATGAGCAGTCGCAACATTAGAATTATTACTCAAATCCAAAAAATCTATTCTTTCTGTAATTTACCTCATCATGAGAATTTAAAGAACTAAATTTACATGTAAAAAACTTTCAATATTTTTTATTTTTAATGAACTATAATATTTAAATTAGAGTATAAGTAAATAATATTCTCATAGAAATTTATAAGAGTTAACTCATCATTAGATGTATCCAAAATCACTTTTTTTGTTAGTACTGAATTGAGATACACCTCTACTACCACATGAGAAATGCGGAAAAATGTAACTTTTTTGTCTCCATATACATTTTAATGGGTTTAAAAATTGAATAATTAATATCATATAAAATTTTAGGATTCAACAATATCCAATTTAAAATAAATATTTTAAACCAAACTTGAGCACATGAGTTTTTTTTATTTGAAAACGGTTGAAACTGAAACTCCATTAATAAATACAGAGCAAACATAGTTTATGATAAAAAAACCTTGTCCCATTCCATTTTCTTGAGTTATTAATTGGTGAAAAGGAAGTGAATAAATCCATTACCCACTAATATGAATCTCTAGTTAAAAAATCCATGAATTAAGGATAAACAATGATTAAAATCATAAAGTTCCCATGAATTAATAACTTGGGGAAGGGAGAAATATGAAATGATAGAGTGATTTTCATTGAACAAAGTATTTAATGATCACATATGACCTCACATAGACCTATAAAATAGTTTCTTTTTATATAATTGTTGTAAGAAAAATTCCTAAAGAGATTTGAAAAAACTTTGATTGAAAAATATCTCACTTTTGTTTTTGATTTCATATTGATTATTCTTAGGTTGTGATTCCCTATTAGGGGTAGCTATATCCTATGTATCTCTCCCACACTATAGAAGAAAACTCCAACAAGGAGGTGTTTGAACTTAGAAGAATTATATTTTAGAAAATCTATCAAGCTTGAGAATCAATAATCAACACATGAATATCTATTGTTAGAGCTCTCTCAGACCGCCATCCCTTTTAGTTTTTAGTTAAATTGATATATTGATGAAAATATACCTTGAATATTTATATATATATATATAAACTTCATATTATATTGGATACAAATTATGATTTTAATGCATTGGTTATATTATTATATGTGTATTTGAAACCTAAACAATTTTACACTAAAGCTATCATTTAATGAAACTATTTTATAAGATGAAACATACGGAGATGAATAATTCATATAATGATTAAATATACAATCGAGATCATTTATTAATTAATTATAATGCATGAAAAAATTTATTATATTGATTATAATCCTATAAAATCTATATAAAATACTTACATACAATTTTAGTGGATATATATATATATATATTCATGTTAATGCTTGGTAAAACCTCTGTTGAACCCAAGATCTTTTTATCTATTTTCTTTGAACTCAAGGCTCTAGCAGACCATAGAGGAAGACAAGATCTTTCTAGAAGATCAAAATATTTAGATTAGAACATGTATACCTTAAGAGGTGGGAATATATTTTTTAATAATTTCTGTGATCAACATAAAACATATCAAACCATGATCAAGGGGAGTAGATACATCATCAATAAATAGTATATATACAAAGTATTTCTTTATTTTAGTTTTATATATAGTTCCATATTGGCTTGTATTATGATTCTTATTAAAGGGGTTTTTATCACTCCATTTCATCAAATTATTTTTATTAAACACATACAAAACCCTAAAATATTAATAATGGATAGTCATAGAAAATTTAACCACTTTAAATGAACATACCAATAAAACTTTTTGAATTTGAGTCTATTTTGGGAAAACATATGAAACTATATTATTTTTTTATAAAGGAATAATAATTGACATAAAACTGCACAATTATGTAGATTATGATGCTATTTTATAAAACATTTGATGACAATCAATATACTAAGTATATTTCAATGAAATTTACCAAACCACCTAAAGTAACTGATATAAGTGAATAATATTTAATAAATGAATTAAAATTGATAATAAAAAAACCTTATAAAAATTATGGATGAAATTTTTTATTTTTAATCTTTTTAATAAAATTTATTTGATTGTTTAGGAAGTTATTCACACACGCAGAGAAACTTAGGACCATATGTAAATGATTTTCCAAACCACCCTCATTACTTTTGGTATACACACTCTATTTATTTTTATCCTTTTCCCCTATATTATTAAAATTATTTTATCCATATTATATATATATATATTCTCCTTAAATATATACATATTTTAATTTATATTTTTGTTTTGGGGATAATAATTTTTTATGTTGCCATTGTAATTTCCTCGTTCGAGTAAACCCGATTTAAGGGAACTTCCAATTTTTTTTTATTTCAGGTTATATACCATTCCCATAAAATATTTTTAACCTTATGAATTTTAAAAAAACCATAATTATTTTATAAAAAACCATAATATTTAATTTATGGGTTAAAGTAAAATAATAATCACTTTCATTATTCAAAAAACCATTTACCCAAATCATAAAGATTTATCTAAGTGTTTTATTATTATTTATTTTTCAATCCTTATCATGAATGTTTCTACATTTTAAATCCATGTTTTATATAGGTGATTCATTATTAAAATAAAATAATATTAAATGATTTAATTCTTTATTCTTATTGTATTCCTTAGGATACAACCATTGGTTATTGTTTGAGATGAGATTTTGAAACCCACTATATTATCATGGGTTTTATCATGTTTATTATTTTTGTATGATTTTTTTCTTATTTTGGCACTCAAATTGATTAATTGTTTTTAAGATAATTGGTTTTCCATTATTTCACTCTAAATCTTTGGGTAATGTTTTCTTCTCATGGGATACTATGTATGTTACTCAAAAATTTATCCTAATCCCATTATGTTATGTTGTCTTAGCTGTGATCCTGGACTTATGATTATGATGTTAGGATTTATATTATTTCCACAAACTTAAAATTCCATAAAAATATGATATCATTACCTTATTCCATGTTTACATTCTTATCACAAAATCTTATTCCATGTTACAAGTTTGTTAATTTGAAATTACATGTTCAACTATCATGAATTGTGAACAACTTCTATCATCCCATGATATTTTTAATAAGAGATTTATCCATTAATAATGTTTTATAATATTATTATGATTTAAATCTTGATGAAATGTTGATATGTTATCCCTTACCGAGTGTTTCAGATCACTCGCTTAATAATTTTTGATTACCCAAGTCATTAAGATGAATATTACCTATGAGGAGTATACAAGGGGTTATACTGTGGTTTTATTATGGATAAGTGGTCACATTTTTTGTAAAATACATTTCATAAATAGATAATCCTATAAGAAAATAAACCTTACATTCTTGGGATTGTAGGATTATTTGAGAGATGTAATGTTTAACTTATGTTAGTGATATAAACTAAAGATATGTTTATCTTTGGTAGTCTAAATTGGTATTAAATCTTATATATAAATTATGTGTTTTAGCACCAGAACCAGGTGTGAGGGTATAGAGAACCTCACATTGATTTATTATTTCAACATGAAATAGAGTTAAAGAACATTTCTCAAGAGGATCCTTCAAAAATGAAACTAATATATTTAAGATCTATAAATAACTTATATTATAAATATTTTGATTCTAGTATTTAGAAAAGGGAATGAAAATATATGTCACAAATTTTCACTAGTGTTTACAAAAGGCTAAACAATTATGGCTTCAAAAGTCAAATGATATTGAACACTCCAAAAAATTAATACTAAAGGTGAAAGGAAATGTAATAATAAAATTAATTATAATAATTTATATTATATATTTTTTAGTTTATAATGAAAGGGAACATTAAACCAGAATGACCAAGAAAGAAAAATTAAATAAATAATAATAAATAAAAAAAGTAAAAGAGAAAGTATTTATATTCACATTGGATTTGTAAATAAGATCCTAGTTACAATAAATAATTTTAAAATGAATAAGAAACTCATAAATTGTGTATTAGGGATTACTTAATAGAGCTTAGTAATTAAAGATTTTATTCTAGATGTTTTGATAATGATTTGGATTATTAAAAACCAACCATTGATGAATTAAATTAAGAAATTTATATATTTAGAAAAGATGTTTTTAAAGTTACTGATCTATATAATAGACTTTAATTTAATTAAAAGAAAATTTTTAAAGAAATCCAATATCTTTTTCTTAAAAATAAAAAAAATTATAAATATTATTATACCTCAAAAAATAATAGTATTTATGATTTTAAATATGTTTTTATTCTGAATCAAAAATCTATGAATGAAATTGAATATTTATTGAAAACTCATTCTACCTTTCTAAATAGGAAAAAGTTTTCAGAAAATAATGTCATTGATGAAACCAAACAAGGAAAAGGCTTGTTTTGGGTACGATACACAGCTAACAAAAACTTATAATAACTATTTTGCTGAAATTACTAAAGTAAGTGTTTCAAATGTTTTATTATTTAGATATAGAATTAAATTATGATTTTATAATGAATACTAAATCATATTATCACAGTCTCTTGGATGTTCTAAGACTCATATTTCAAGTATTTATCTTATAGAATACCTTATATTATTTTTTATATTATTTTTGGATAACTGATAAATGATTAACCAGTCTTGTTGGACCTAAAGTAGTTTGGGTACCAAAATGTCTACAAATTAATTTTTTAGAAACAATTCATTGGATGTATGAAGAATTATTTGTAGCACATGGGCATTGGAATCTCTGGAAATATAACCAAGGACCCATAAAAAATTATCTATTAATGAATATTACATAGAGACACTATTTGTTTGGGAGATAATTTTAAAATAAAATTAAATGTTTCTGGATAAATTAGTATTTATAAATTTATTATAATTTCTAAAGTTTTATATTTTATAGTATACAACATAATCCAATAAATATAGCTAAATAATGTGATGATGGTATGATATTTGAGTTTAAAAATGATAAATGTTTTTTTAATAATTAATGTTTATTATTTTATACTAACCACCAAGAAAAAATTTTATATTATTAACCTTGTTGAAGTAAGTACTCATAATATAAAGTGTTTGAATATTATGAATAATGATATTTTACATAGGAATAGATGACTTAGAAATAAAAATTTTATATTTTTATATAAAATTTCCAAGAATTGAAGAATTGTTAAGTAACCTAACTTGAAAAAAGATAATTTTAATGAGTGTGAATATATTATAAAATGGAAATAAGAAAAATATTAACTTATATTGACTAATTAGATAAGTTCAAACTGACCCATACATATTGTGTATCTTAACTTATTAGGTCAAACTAAAACTGCTAATAAAGTAGGAAACAAACTTAATTTAGTTATTTTAGGTGATTGCAGAATTTTTACTTGGGTTTACTTACTATCTTATAAAAATGAAACATTATTTATATTTGATGAATTTTTTAATTTAGTTCTAAATGAAAAATGGTCCATGATTACTGTTATTCACACCGATAGATGATGGGAAGTTTAAAATCTAGAATTTGATTTTTTTTGGGAAAATAATTATTATTTATATATTTTCTCATCATCTAGTACACCCCAAAAAATAGAGTTGTTGAAAAAAAATAATAATCCCATGATTGAAATGGATAAAATAATGTTAAATGGATTTAATTTACCTAAATATTTTTGGTATGAAAAAGTTTTTATTTCTTGTATTTTAAATAGAATTCTAATATGAAATTTTTGAAAAAATACCCTTTAGAATCATGGTAATGAAAAAAAAATAAAGGTGGTTATTTAAGAGACTTTGGAGGAAAAGTTTTTATTCCTAACACTCATGATAATTTGGGGGTATTTGATGAATTTTTTTTTCTGAAAAATGTTTCTTAGGATATTGTAATATAAGTGAATATTATATTGTTTTTAACAAAATAACTATGATTATGAAATAATATATTCGTGTTATAATTGATGTAATAATGTGATAAAAAATCTAGATTTAAAGAAAATTATATAAGAATATATATAATTTTATTTTGGTGAATATAAGTCTAATGCATTAAATATAATGTCTATTAAGGTAGAGAATACACTTTCTCAATATGATCATAATTTTTAGAAAACACATAAAAATCCCCATATTGACAAATTTATTTGTAATACTAATTTTTGAATTAAAATTAGATAATATTTTCAAAATATTCATGCTAAATCTACTTTTTTTTCTTCTGATTTTATACCTAATAACATAAATGAATCTTAGTTATTTATGAAATTATTAAACTATTTGATATGAATTTTATCAAATATATTTGGCTAGTATGCATGTAATATGCATAAATTTTCAATTTTATTTTTTGTTTAATGTCTGATGAATATTATTTTTTAATTGTTTATAAATCCATATAAAATTAATTAAATATATTATTAGGTTTTGTGGATCCTTATATCTTTATAAGTTTATTTCATGAGGATTTTCTCACTGGTTTATACATAATATTATAAAATATATACCAAATATGTTTGAAGTTGTGATTTTCTATCTTCTTACTTTATTATTTTTTATTTTTCTTGATATATTTTAAAATTACTAATTTTAAATTGGTATTTATATTTTGGATATATTTTCATTTAAATATACTATAAAGTTATATTGAAAATTGGTTAAACCTTGTAATATATTAGTTATACCATATTTAATTTTTTTATTAATCTTTCTCATGAATCTTCAATTATTCATGTTTTACAAAAATTGATGTAAAAACACTTATTTTCAAAAATTTTAATCTTTTTGATAATTTATTAAAAAGTTATAATTTTTGTAGTTTGGTTTTTGGTGTTTATTTTGGTAATCTATCAAAAAGGGGGAGATTTTTGAGTGGATACTTACCACTTTATTTATTTTTGTTTTGAAAATTAAAAAAACCTCATTAAATATTTATTAAAAAGAACTATTTATTATAAATTTTAAGTCATCATGTTCATCATGTTTCATATGAACTAATTTTAGAGAAAAATGTAATTATTTCACGCTTATGTATTTTTAATGATACTAGATTTAAATGATTTTTTTACTTTATAAATAAAATAATTATAATTTCCTACAACATTAGATACATATGACTGATTATAATGTTCTTATTAAGGATTATACAATCAATATTTTATTCTTCATTATATTTTATTTCAAATCATCCGCTATCACTAAGTGAATGATCCTTATAGTTTTTATATGACCATACTTACTCACATTTCATCCTTATAATGTATAAAGTCATTCTAATAAGATAATTTTTTTAAAAAATTATTGATCCTTACAAATCTCAATATAATGTTTACACAGAAAAAAATTAATTGTTACACATAATAAAATTTATATTCGTGCAAATCCATGTTTATGTAAAAATTGAAACACATTTACATAGAATTAAATTAATTATTACATGAAGTTAATATTAAACATACGAAGAATTATTATTATTTTTAATTATGATTATGTAAATTTATCATTATGTAAAATCTACACACATGATTTATTTTTATGAAATTTAATTCTTACGTAAATTTACATGATTTTTATGCTTATTTAGATATATCCTTACATGATTTTTATGTTTATGATGATTTCCATCCTTAAATGAGTATATTATTACATGAATTTATGATTATTTGAATGTATCCTTATATGAATTTATTATTATATAGATTCTCATCCTTATATGGTGATTTATAATTACATGATTTATCCTTACATGGATAATTATTACATAGATTTATGAATACTGGAAAAATCTTTTAATATGATAATGAACTTATGAAATATGTCTTTTCAATTTATAATATACTTATGATTTCATTTATTTATTTCATTTTGATTTATTATTTATATTTAATGATGATATTAAAATATATTTATATGTTTTCAGTATTGATATTATATATTTTTATATATTTGTTTCATATATAGTGCATGTTTTTTGGAAGGAATATTGTATTTAACATTTTACAGAAGGAAAAAATTGCAAGTTTCATGGGATACATGAACCGATTATCATATATGATGTTTAAAATATATTTAATAATCACAAAATATCATTTTATGAATTGGTAGACTTTGATGTTATTCCTTAACTCAATACTGATAATTATGGAATGCTTTACTAAGTATTCTCTTCTCTTTAAATAGAGGAGATATTTTTCACAGATATTTTAATATCAATATTATTATTATTTTGAATTATTATAACCATTATATACTTTTTTTATCTATTTGAGTTAATAATTATATAAGAACTGAATGTACTTGAAATACATTTATACACATATAAATACTCTAATATTAAAGATATACTCAACTACTACCCATTTCTAGAGCACTGAAATAATTTATAGAAAATATGAGAAAAAATTTAAAACTAATAAAATACTTTAAATTATTAGAAAAATCTATGAAATTGCTACTACCTTGAATATACATTTTATTCCACTTCATGGAAAGAAGTTGTTGTTCTTAATTTTTTTATCAACTTATACAATGTGGTCTCTTTGAATCTTTTTTTAATGCAATATATGTACTCAATCTATTCCTAAATGATTGTTTTATGATTTTTCCGCAAAAATCATTCTTATTCTTGGGTTGTGAAACCTATTAAAAAAATAACTTTGTTATTTGTGACTCTAAGGAAAAAATATAGGGTTATAATTAGTTTATTACCCCAATTAAAATTCAGTATTGTTTTATGGTCATGCCTCCACTAGAAAAGGTAGTTTCTTATTGGTAAGTGAATCACCATTAAAATTCATGTAATTTATCAAATATTATACCTATAAAGGAGTAGAGGGTTGTTAACAGTGGATGTAGTATCACTTTGATATGAAATTCTAAAAACAATTCCTTATTTATTTATTTTAATTTTCTGATACCTAATAAATTTTACTTTTTACATTGATTAATTTATTTTAACATTAACTTTCATGAAGATTAAATTATATATACTTTCAATTTAGTTTATTAAACCCCCTCTTGACCTTCTTTTATCTTTACTGAGGAAAACAAATTGGTATAAATCCAGGATCTTTCTAAGGATTGGTTTAGATCTATTCCCCAATATTTTATATGGTAACATTTTATTAGACTACATAATCTAAAAAAATATTTTTATTTTAACATGAATTATATCAAATTAATAATGAATTCCATAGAAATAATCTCATTTAAATGGTAAAAACATTGAACACTAAAAAAAATGAGTGTAAGCCTACCTAAAGAAACTCAAAAATGGTCATCGGAACACTATGGTAAAATCATACAAATTACTTGATTCCAACCTTGATTCTATTGCATGATGTATTGATGCAAAATATATTTTGAATTAAAAATTTAGGTATACTCTTTATTATTTTACAAATATATGTGTCTTTTTTCATGTATCTGCTTGTAAAAATACTCACATAATTTCAAACAAATATCAAGATAATCACCTTTGATCAGATAAGTTAACAAAGATAAATATTGGTATGATTAAAGATTGATATCAAGAGTTTAATATGGGTAAATATAAAACATTCAACTAGATATTTTATAGGTTTACTAGAATTTTTAACGGAATTAATTCTCTAGAAGAATCTTTGGAAAAAATTGTACTTGTTGAAAGAGTCTTGAGATCATTACCCAAGAAGTGGCATACAAATGAGGTTTCCATTGTCAAGTGAACAAAATTAAAGGAATAAAATCTTGATAAAAACATTTTGTCACTACTTTAATACAATTTGGAGTTTAAAATCATTGATTAAAAGGATAATTAAAATAAGAAAGGTTTAACTATAAAATATATTGATACCATGTCATTTAACTCTTCTGATTATGAAATTATAGAAAGTAAAAGAGAATATATGACTCAACATTTCATTGGGGATTATAAAACGATGAAAAACTAAGTATTAAAAAATATAACTATAAGTAATACTAAGAAGGTTAGTCAAAAATGATAAAATAAATGTAATACTAATAATAATTAACATACTTTTATAATATTTTTTTGAGTGTAAGTATAAATGATAAATTAAAATAGAAATAATAATATTAGAAAATGAAACAAAATAATAAAAAATAAAAAAAATAATGTGAAAAAGGATTTATCTAAAATCATTAATTATATAGAAGAATATGACTATAGTAATGAATATGGAAATGAAAATTAATTGGAAAACTTGTGTTTTGTGGACTCCTTAAATGAATTTAGTAATCTAATTATTTATTCATGATGTTTTAATGAAGATTCATATTCTGATAATTGAACCATTGATGAATTAAATTCAGACATAGATAGATTCTGAAAATATGTTTTTAAAACTAACGATCGATATAATTAACTTATATATATTAATAATAAACATATTATGTAATAAAATGATATTTTGAATGAAAAATAAAAATCTAAAGAATACTATGTCTACCTTAAATACTAATGTATTTGAATATCTTAAATATTCTTAGATTTTGAATAAAAATAATAATAAATTGGATAGTTAAATAAAAATATTTCTTTGTGGGTTTAAGAAAAACAAAACTTTGGAAAAACCCATGATAATTATTAAACTAAATAAAGATAATATTGGTTTTGGTAATTTTAAACATATAACTCAATGATAGAATAAATATTTTGTTAAAAATAGTTAGTGTTTCAAATGTTACATGATTTATATATAATATGAGAGGAAACTATGGTAATGAATTATCACTTGGATTTCCATATTATTTTAGATTTAATAATAATCATATTTATGAATATTTATCTTATAGATGAATTTATTGTATTTGTTTAATGTCTATTTGGGATCCTAAGAAATTTTTACTAATCATATTATTCCCAAAGTACCTTTCATACCAAAACTATCTTCTAGTTAATTTTTTAGGAAAAACTCCTTGGATGTCTCAAGAATTATGTATGATATATGGATAGTGGATTTTATAGGAATATGAGTGGATAAACTTAACATTTATCTATGAAATCAATTATGATGTAGGAATTAACACATTGGGAAATAATTCCAAAGGAAACGTAAAAGGATTTTGAAGGATTGGTATTCATAACTATGCTATATTTTATAAATCTTTATTTATTTATGGGTTACAACATTATATTATAATAAAATCTCAATTATGTGATGGTTCTATGAACATGGTGTGACGTGACAACCTAGGTTCTACTTAAAGGTGCCTCGTGCTGGTGGGCCACATAGCCTCAAGCACATGTCCCTATACGCTGGAGTATGTTGACTACTATATAAGGCCTCGGGTGTGTCTGTGTGGAGACTATAACCCCATGTCAAAGTGGATAATAATAGATATAATACGTAGATAAATAGTATAAGAAGTGTAATAATAGAAAATAGAGTAAAATCGGGCATACATATATAGGAAATGAATACACATAAAAAACTGAATATAATATCCCAAATCTAGAAGCCGAATCATATAAAAAATGATGTTGATGATGTAATTTCATGTCTCTAAAAAACTAGGAAAAATGTATTGATGGTAATAGGAAATACATAATAAACAGAGCAATAAAAAGAATAAAAAAACCACCTTACATCCTTAGTAATGTCTCAGTTATCTACTACCAAGATCAACCCTAGGAAACCAATCAATTTAGGTGTCCAAATCGGGATTCCTCCCCTTATCAACACCTACATAAATATAATCTTATCGAGTACCATTGGAGGCTTGGATAAGGTTTGAGATAAATATAAAGTAGCACACCACCAACAATATCTATAGGATCCATTCTTTGAATATAAACTGAAACAATGTGTACGTATAATTAATATAAACAAATTAATTTAAATAACCCATACCTTATTCAGCCTCAGCTGGTAATGTCTCTGAACATGTAATCATTTAATTAATTATGTTGCAGTTTAATGAGTGACCACAATTCTATATATAATAGATTTAAATTATGAGAATCCAAGGTTTAATCAAGGAATCCTATAGTTATGACAATAATGAAAGATCATCCAATGTAATAATTGAGGAATACCTGACCACAGGGGTCCATCCAACTAATAGTAATAACATGCAGTCTAGAAAAGGGTTCTGGTTGTAATCCAATGGGAATCTATCAATACATTCCATTGTAATATATTCTAACTGATTCCAAGGATCTATTCCATGGTAAGCATGGGCTAAGAATGGCTAGAAACAATGGGGTGTATCCATTGTTCCATGGGTCTTAATAAGTCAAGCCAGAGCCAAGGAGTGTATCCAAGGCATCCTAATATTCAGAAGACACTGATGAGATCCTATGGAATCATTTTAGGCATCCTCTAGTAGACAAGTACCATGTTCTAATTTGGGTATCTCCCTTGGAAACAAACTCTTTGAATCATAATGGAATCATTTTAGTGCTCAAGGAATTGAATTTGGAATCCAAGGTTGGATGAAGTCTGAACACCCCAATAAAAGTGAAAAAATCCATATGAAATACATATAATATACATATATCATCATTTAATTTTTCCCCACTCATGGCTTTTAATAATTCAAAATTTTCATTATATTACCTTTCAAACTAGGTGAAAAGGATTAGTAGGACATGCAACCATTTATTACATTCATTTGATATTTAATTATTAGGTTCATTCCTTTACCTTTCATAGTCACGATAAGGTGGGATAAATACATGGAACCAATCACCATTCAATTACAATTAACTAGGACTAGTGATATATATACATATATAATTTCTATTTAATGATTTAAAGACTCATTAGTTCATTTGGATACTTAACTTAAAATGTTAAAGTTATATACACTTGTTCTATCCATTAAAATTTTATTTATATGATTAAAACACTTAAATTTATTAAGGACAAGTCTAACTCCCTCGAATAGTGGTTATAATAAACCCATCATGTGTTACAAAGGTATAAACAAGGAAAAAACCTACCTGGGGGTGGTTGACATTGAGGGAATAAGTTCCAATGATGTGATTAACATATATAGAAGGGTTTTTAGAATATTAGAATAATTATTATAATGATGTAATATGAATTTAGTAAGAAACACCCAGTGAAACCGTACTGTGAACAACAATGATAAATTATAATATGATAAGACTTGAGGTATGAGACATAGATCACATTACTCGAGCCTATAACATTATCCTCATCTTATATCAAACAATATTTTTCCATGGATCAGAAGTGAACTAAAAAAATCGATCAATGCCCTAAAAAGGGGAATATCAGCCTACATCAAATATCTTCACCGAGAGGAAGAGAAAGGAAAAACCAAGACAATTGATAGAAGTTATTGCACGGAGGACTCCAATAAGACCAACGGTTCTGTAATCCAAGATCGAATGATGAAAATATATCAAAAGCTATGTAGAGGAGTCTTGGGAGCTCTAATGTGACGAAAGGATTTATTCATATATGCTAGAGGAGAAAAATAAAGGAGAGGTAAGTTTAATATACTTTTAATATAAAATGATATTTTTTTAAAAACAATCACATTGTTGCATGGTATGGAAACATGGATGGACAAAACCTGCACCAACCATGCATAGTTTACTTCACATGGAGGTAAACCACATGGTTAGGAAACATAGTTTGAGAAACTATGAACTAATATGATATATGTCTCTATTAAAATTACAGAACATCCACATGACTCTGTGGACTTAGGAACACGGTTAGGGAAGATACATTCCCTATTTCCCCTCTAAAATCCCCCTATTGGTTATATAAAACCATGTGGTCTCTGCATCATGATTTCAACAAACCATGTGGACTGATGATCTCTTCCACCAGTCAAGGTTCCAAGATCTGAACAAGCCTCAGACAGCCTTGAAACATCCATAACCTCATTAGGCATCCACATTATGTACAAAGTAGAGATTTATATCAAAATTGAAAAGTATACATACCTTATAGAAAATAGAAGTTTTTATAGTCATTCCCCCTTAAATGAAGTCATCCTAGAGTTCTCTTCCAATGGTGGTGAAATGCTGTTTGAGAACAACTCCAGCCACAGAACACGTACATCAGTTGCCCATTCCCTAGTCTCATCCTATACAAGGTTATGCTTCCATAAAAACCTTAATAAATGGACAAACAATATTTATAGACCCTTAATTATCCTATTTACAATTCATATATGATAACCCTCAAAATAATCACCATTATATAGATCACCCACCTCAGGATCACAAGTATGAGATGGGTTGGTATGATAATAATAAATAAGTGAAACATGGATGATTATATGCATGGAATGATACATCGTTTTAATATTAAATGATATCCAACCGACCCAAATCTCTCCGAGATATAAGAAGGCCTAAAATAGGTAAGAAACAACTTCCATTTCCTCTGTATCCATCCATGACCAAGCCTAGGTGATACCTGTATGAAAAAATAATCACCGACCATGAAATATAGAAGTTATTGACGGTGTTCAACATAATGTTTCTATCTATATTGTGTAGTAATCATATGATTTATGATCGAATTAACAAGATCATAAGTCTCCTAAAATAGATGAGGACCTTATAACTTGATATCACATGCCTCTAACTAGCACATGGGTATACAAAATGACCAACCATACAAGGCCTCATAGGGATCCATATGAATTGTCACTTGATTTATTTTATTATATGTGGTCTCTATGAGAGGGATATGATTCTCCCAAGAACTTCCAAAATCAAAGAAACATGTTTGGAGCTTGTACTCTAACACTTGTATCATCTGTTATGACTGGAAATTTTTCAACAGGTGAAAATATGTGCCTAGGAGAACTTATGTACCTATAGCTATATATAATCACTTACAAAACATTAATGAGAAATGAGTGCAGAAATATTATGTGATTTTATGAGGCACTAAATGTATTTTTATAATATTATAGACATATAATATTCCCATCTCATCAAGTTATATAGTCACCCAGATAGGACGGTAGTGATATAATTTCCTCAGTAGATCGAAGACTAACCAAACAATGTCTCTACGTTGAGGTGACCTCAGTAAGATAACTAAAAAATACATAGAAACATCTTCCCATTTCCATTATGGGATTGGAAACAACTACAACAATAAAGTAGGCTCCTTATGCTCTTCCATCACCTACTGATAGGTGGAATGCCTTGTAATAAAACCAACTATCTAATGTTTCATCCCATACCACCAATACTAGAGACACATATCATGATAATTCTTAAAGATACCAGAATGAACTTCCTTATTAGAATCATGGTAATGTCACATAATTTACACTATCATATCTTTAGGAACCCATATATTATGTTGTATATGTAGGATGTTGTCTCTATCAATTCCCGAATCTATAGGTGGGTCTTCACCAGATATACTATCCTTGAGAACCAACCCCTCAGAATTAGAAAACTGCCTGCTCTTCACCCAATAAAAGAGTGTAGAGGTAACTTATTAGGCTATTAGATAAGTATTCTCATGACTCTAATGAAATAATATATTAATATTATAAAATATTGATATCAATTTCCATTCATTATTGGCATCTGATATGTCATATGCATGGGTTTTACGAATCAACACATTAGCTACCAAATTTTCCTTCCCATGCATATTAGAAAGATCAGAGCCAAAATATTGAAGGTATTAAACCCATATTCACCATATTAAATTAAATTCATGATATGTAAATATATATTTGATGATCTTGTGGTCCATATACATAAAAAGTTATCACCCATCAGATAGTGTCGTCTGATGCATAACAAATAGACAGTTGCTTATAGCTTGAGGTCATGTATCGGGAAGTTACACTCATGTGGTATCAAATAGTGAGACCCATACACAACTAATATTTCCTCTTACCTAGGTATTATAACCAATACAATTCATTATGAATCACAAAACACTGTATATTATATTTCAGGATCAGGAAGACTTAGAATAAGTGTCGATGTAAGCTTCCCTTTCAGCTCATGAAATAATTTCTCACATGGTTCTAACCATAGGAACTTCACAACCTTTTTAATATTTGTAAGAGGTGTATCAAGTCATGGAAAATATAGTATAAAAATCTATAATATCTTTCTATCCCCAAGAAATTATTTATATTAAACTCTTTCTTGGGATGTTCCTAAGAGACCACAATAATCACCTTCTCTAGGTTAACATATACACTTGATTCTAAGATAATATGGAAAAAGAAGTGAAATTTTTAAATCCAAAAGGGGAACTTATAAATATTAGCATAAAAATTGTTTTCTATCAATTTATTCAATATTATCTCAAGATATTTATCATGGAATCTATGAGTATGATAATCCACCAAGACTTCATCCATGGAAACAAAGAAAAAGGAATCCATATTGGGGTGGAAAGACATATTCATCAAATCCATGACAATAAAAGGTGTTTTTGTGATACTGAAGAACATAAAAATATCCACATATAAACCATACCAACTAGAGAAATCCCTATGTGGTATATGAGAAGGTTTTAATTGAACCTGATGATAGACTATTATCAGGTCGATCATTGAGAAAATCCTAGATCCTCATTGTTGGTCAATGAGATCATCTATATGTGGAAATGTATATGAGATATTAAGCATAATCTGGTTTAACTATTGAAAATATATCCATAAATGAATTTTCAAATCCATATTTTTGGAGAAATGAATGACAGAACCGCATGATGAAATATTGGGTAAGATAAAACCTTTAGATTCCAGATTCCCCAACTATCTATTGAGCTCCTAGAGATCTATTGGTTCAATCCTATATGGAGGAATGAACACTAGATCTACTCCCAGAATGATCTTGATCATAAATTCTACTTCTATATTAAGAGTCAAGCAAGTGAAATTATTGATAAAGACATCGCCAAAATGATCTACTATAAGAGGAATGTCTCCTAAACAAAGTCCATACTCTTCCATATAATGACTAGCAATATGGGTAGTCACTTCTCATAGACCATGATGATTTGGTCTAGATCTACTATATTGGACATTCCAATAACCCCTATGGAGATAAATACCACCCTCTGGTGACATAAATGACACCATGTAGTGATAGCAGTCCATATAGGCATGATATGGAACCTATCAATAAATCCTGAGTATGACATAAAAGCCTGTTATCTCGAGTATAAAGATGGTCTATAATAAGGTATGGCTACCTACCTCAGGGGGGATATCTCTGCATTAGCATATTACCTATGAGTGCACTCACAATGGCATGTCTATTGTCATCACACCAAAATAGTAAAAAATTTCTAACTCGAATCTTTCCATGGTCTATAGGTAGATAAAGGAATGAGAAGCACCTATATCAAAAAAAGTTGATACGATAGTGAATTCTTCTAGAAAAATACATCATACTGTAGAAAGTCATCACTATGATCCTAAGGTATCATATTTAAAGCATTAAAATGACTTGATCTATAACCCTCTACTATTTTTGGACTACCCTGAGACGGTCTGCTCTGTTAGAACTGATCATCAAAAGGATGGCTACCATATACATGACCTCATCCTCATCTAGTCCCATTGATGCTACTCTGACTCCTTTTCTTACACGGTGAAATTGATCCTTCCCCTAAAGGTGGATCTAGTTAAAATCCTCTTCTATTGGAAGCATATGGAAAGGTCCAAGAGAATCTGTAAATATTCCCCATACGGTTACAAGCATGACAATCAAGAGGTTATTTATCACACCGAGGCTTCAAATTACTATAACGTCCACACTGATGGTATATAAGTGAATTTTCATTGTGTAAAATTTGGCTACCATTGATCTGACAAGAATCTTCAAATATATGATTCCTGCTATCAGAATAACTACTTCCTTGTATCAACACTGAATCTCTGTGCCTAGTAATAACAGCTTCACTCAGGTTGGGGTCAATGATAAGAGCCTGATTGAAAATATCAGAAATGTTATGTAAGATTAATAAATTCACATATGGGAGAATGAAATAATTGATCCCGTTATCAAAATGTCATGCTAAAGATATCGCATCAATGGTCAGAAGTAGTGAAAAGTATTTCAACTTAGTAAAATGAGTTGAGTAGTCCATGAAAAACATAGAACCTGATTCAATGTGTATGAGATCTATAGCTCAGTCAAATATAAAAATATAAGGGGATACGTAGTCATATAAGTTAGTCCAGAAGTTATACCAAATGATGACATGTTTAAGACTAGTATAATTAATCACATTACATCAATAATATAGGTGTTGAGATTGAACATCCTCTCTGGAGGCATCTCTAGATGCTCGAAGATAGATAAGGTGGCCTCTAGAAAATTCTCAATAGCTTTAGTACCTCCATACCCTAAGAATATGGGAGGATGATATTAATTGAACTCATTTGTCATATTAGCCATAATAGGTGCTGGTGGTGGAGCACCCTTCATGGACTGCATCAGACGTAGGAAAATCTCATGAAACTTAACATTAGACCCCATATCGATTATAGGAGGTGCTGCCCATATGGAACTCATAGTGGTAAGACTGGTGGCTCAGGGCCCACTATCTCTTGATCAGGGTCATCACCACCCTCTTGGAACATGAATCAATGTCTTCATGCTGTAATATCTCTACAAATTCCAAGAACAAACCTCATATTAAGGTTTAGTAATAGATAGATGCACTAAAAGAAGTAGATCATTAGAAAAAGAAATCATTACTGAAGGAATACTACCCTAACTACCCACATAGAAGTCCAGGGTATTGGTATGTGTTTAACATCAATTTACATGGGTTATAGTAGGTTAAGGATCAATAACACCTTGCCTATTCATTTACTGAAAACCATTTCATTTTAATAAGTCAATATTTAATTTTTAAATTTGTATTTTCTTATGAACATATACCATGGATAGATTAAATGGATCATCATTTGAAGTGAGAAAAGGCCCATAAAACTTATAGTCAAATGCGACAACCATTTAATTTCATTAAACCTCATCTATATTCGGTATCCGAATGTAATAGTTAACATATTATGGATCAAATCTATTAATTACCCATTCCAATCCATTAGGGCCCATACACCTCATGAATTGATATTGGAAATTAATCAGTCAAATCTGAAGTGCAACTCATGTGACTAGAGCTACATAGATAAAATGGGTCAAAATGGAAATTTAAGATGCCACCATCAACCTATATAGAAATAACTATTTATATTCATGATGAAAAATCAAATAACCAATTCCTTTACCCTGGGGAAAACATTAGTATCATAGGAATATATTTAACAACCACGAATCAATCAATAATCATAAAAAATATACAAAATTAAAGCATTGAAATAAAACTATATGGAATGTCATATGAAGGACATATGAATTCTATGTTCCAATAATAATTCATAAAAAGTTGATCCTTTTCATACTAGGTGAAGATAAATATCCATAAATCATATCAAAATACCAAACTCATGTGCATCACCCAACGCTAAAAAGATATCAACTGTACTAGGAAAAAACAGATCAATGATTTTGCATTCATAGGAAAATTTGTATTTACCCCAAACATGGGTTAGCTACTCCTAGAAACAGCTTATAACCAAGTTCCAACACTTCCTAATCTCTTGTATCTATTTTCCCAAATAGTAAAAAAATGAAAAATAAAAGGTTTTGATATGACTTTATGATGCCCCGACCTATATTCCACTAAAAGGCTCCCCAAGATGGTTGAAAACATGGGCTCAAGTGTGACTCCTCCTATGATATATCCCTCCAAATAGTATTGAGGGTCTAGAGTTTGTTTGTGGGGATACTATTACCTCATTTTAAATTGGATCAGAAAAAATATAATAAGAAGATAAATAGTTTAAGTGGAATAATAATAGAAAATACAACATATTAATGCATAAATATCCAACCAATGAATAAACATCAAAAGATAAATATAATAACTATAATTTGGAATCCAAATCATATAAAAATAGTGATGATTTAATGTCATGTATCTATAAAATAGGAAAACATGTAAACATGTAACCAAGTAATTCATGCTACAAAAAAGAATAAAAAAAAATCAAAAAAATTTCCGACATCGCATGAAATGTATCAACCATATATTACCAAGCTCCATCTTAAGTAAGTAATCATGCCAGGTTTCCAATGCATGACAGTTCCCCTTATCAACACCTGCATACATATAATATTCCCACATACCATTTTTGACCTAAATAGGGTATGAGATAAAAACCAGTAGTCCACTACCCATGATGTTTATACAATTAAATATATTAATATAAACTAAAATAGTGTGAAGTTATCAAAATTTAAATCAAGAAAAATAAATAACATATATCTTCTTTAGCCTCATCTGGCAATGTCTCTGAAAATTTAATCATTTAATTAATTATGTTATAGATAAATGACTGACAAACTTCCTATATATGATAGAGACAAATTAAGAGGATCAAATATATAACCAAAGAATCCTATAGTGATGAAAATAATGAAAGCGTATTCAAGGTAACACCCAAGACATTGCTGAACTCAGGGGTCGAGCCAACTCACATTAATAACATGCAGTTTGGAGAAAGGGTTTTGGGTATAATCCAAGGGGAATTTCCTAAGGAATTACACTACAACATATTTAACCAAGTACAAGGATCTCGTCTAAGGTAACCATGAGCTAAGCATGATAGGGGCCAATGATGTGTATACATGTCACCACGAGTCCGAATACATCAATATGGATCAAAAGAGTCTTTCTAACGCATACTAATATTTAGAATTTAGTGAAGGGATCCTAAAACATCATGTCGGGCATTCTCTAGTAGACATGGACCATGTTCATGGTGGGAATATTCATTGGAAACTAGCTCCTTGAATAAGAATGACATCCTTTGAGTGCTCAAGGATTTCTATTAGGAATCTAAGGATGGACCAAGAATGAAAAATCTTATAAAAAATAAAAGGTTCATATACAATAGGTAACATATACATATATCATTATTTACTTTATTCAATGAAATATTAATTCCATTTAATAATTTTAAAGGTTCATTCCATTACCTTTCATACTAGGTGACATGACTAAGTAGGAAATGAAACCATTTATTACATTGATTCCTTATTCAATTATTAGGTTCATTCCATTCCCTTTCATAACCATGATAAGGAAGGATAAAGACATTCAACCAATCCCTATTAAATTAAAATTAACTAGGACAAGTGCTATATAGCAATATATATTCCATTTAAAAATTTAAAGATTCATTAGTTAATTTGGACACTTACCTTAGAATAGTAAGGTGATATAAACATGTCATAGCCATTAAAAATTAATTTATTTGATTAAAGTAATTAACTTTATTAATTCCAAGTCTATCTCACCCAAATAGTGGAATAGGTAATGTGACTCCCTAGACATATTTATATTTGTAATAATAATAATTTGTTAGTTACATTGAAAAATTCTATTATTATTATTATTATTTGTTTTGTTTAATATTGGTTTTATCCAAAATAAATTCTTTTAGAATAAAATAAGACACATTTTATTAAATAGAAACACTAAAACATTACATTTTAATAAGGCTGAAAGACCATAACTATCCTATAATACCTACTAAAATCCCTATTTGGATCATCAAAAGACCACCAAACAAAAAAATCTAGACTAAGTATGTAGTAAACATCCCTCGAGTCCGTCATAATGAAAAACATTATGGAATGTACTATGTAAAAATTACTAAGAGTCAATCGAATGTAGGGCACCATACTTATAATCCTAAATTCTTTTATTTATTGAAATACCCTAAACATTTATTTATAAGGCATTTTTTTAACCATTGAAGATAATTATGACTCTTACCTCTCCTTCTAACCATTGGGATTCAATATCAAGTTACCATAGATATTTTTATAGAACCTTTATAATGTCATTAAGTATGTAAAATATTTTACTATGTTTAAATATTTTAAATGTTAAATGATGAATTGGTTTTAATTGAAGATATATTTTATATTTTTATTTTAAAAATATAATACTTATAACCATGATGCTTCTTTTAAAATTAATATAAAATTTAAAAGTAATGATATGTATTTTGTTTACTATGGGATGGAAGGATTTTATATATGAAAAGGTTAATATATAAGTTCTATCTCTTTTAATATTTTTGTGTTTAATAATTTTTTTGATATAAACAATCAGGTGAATACCCCACATTTTGGCCGAGGGGAGCCTTAAAGGGCATTACCTCAAGGTATGAGTGGGAATATCACATATGAAACTGATGTTAGGCCAAGGGAGAACCCTCGGGCAGTGCATGGATGGTGCATACTAAGTCATGCATGGGACAAGCTAGGCATGGTGTGGGTTAAGCACACACTTGCTTATGTATAAAGACCACTGAAGCACTCATGTAGGGGTTGGGCCAAGGTGCGCATAGAGACCTGTGTGTAGGAGCCCTTGTGTGTGTGCTTGTGTTATTGTAATATGTCTAGTACATCGAGCCTTATATAGTGGTCCTGAAACTGTCTAGGTTTCGATGTTGGGAGATTTTTTTTTGGGAAATGCAATCCAGGCTGTCCAATATCACCGTGCGAGATCTCAGTCATCACCACTAGTTCCCGATCAAACCATCACCATCACATATTATTGTTGTGGTTTTCCTCAACCCTCTGATCTAGACGTGTTAGATTGAGACTATTCTTATGTTTTTAAAACCACAGAACCCACGATAGCCATCCGATCAGACTAAGTGGATCATAGCTATATATCATTTTCATTTGGTTCTTCTCTTTCTTCTTCTCCCTCACACCACACCAGTCGACATCGACTTCTCCACCACTGATCCTCCTTAACCCACGAGTCCTCCCATCACTCAACTCAGTCCAAACCATTTTTTTTCACAAGTCCACCATGGGTTCATTAATTTAATGAAAACCCAAACCATTTCCCATGAAGGTTTCCCATTATATATATATATAATAAAACCACTGATTTAATTAGGGTTTACCTTGATTAAGGTTTTTGTTCCCGTATGAAATAGTTTGATTCGAGTTGATTCGATTTTCCTAATTTATATTTTTGGTTTAAAAGGTAGTATATATATATATATAAACAGTTTATATAAAACTATATTGCACACTTAAACCTATGAGTTTTCTTCTCACTACCCTTCTATCAACCTATGATTAGTTTAACCTCACCCTTGAAGACATGTAAAGGTTAATTTTGCTTCGTTTTTTATATGAAAAAAATCATATATAAACATTATGTATATAAGATTGTATATATATATAGATTTTAATCCAAATTTGATTTAGGTTTTCATATAATTGATATTAGTTATTAACTAATGTTTTAAAAGTGTATGATACTTGTAAGGATATATCAAACTTTGTCTTTGTTATGAAAATACCTTGTATAAAATTTATGTATACATAGTTTTATACAACTTCAAATCCTATTCTATTTTGAGGTTTTCAATTGATGATTATCTATAGTTTACTGATGTTTTTTTATATATATTACTTGTAAAGATTTAATAAGAGCTATTATTTTTAAATTTATAAAATCATACTTATATATATATATATGTATGTACGATATGTATACTTAACAAACTTAATTTGATTAAGTTTCTTTTTGTTATTAAGTTAAGAAATTATTTTTAAAGGTGATATCAATCCTTATAATTATTATTTTAATTATTTATGAAAAACCTTCATGTATATATAAGTACCAAAAATACATATATATAAATATATATGTCTTGTTTCATTTTTAGAAGTTTTGATGTTATTAAACTTATTATGATTTTATGTTTTGAAAGTTATATTTTTATTTTTTCAAAATATATTTGAAAATAAGCATATTTATATAAACATTTTTATGTAATGACTGGTGAATGTTTTATATAATAAACATGTGATAATATCTGTAATTAACCATTTTTCAAAAAAATAATAAAAAATGAAAGATAAAGGATTTATATTTTTCTATGTCCTCATTGCACTAGGTATTAATTAATCATGCTAAGCTACTTTTCAATGAAATAAAATTTTTTATATTTCTACATGTTTTATATTTGTAATCAACCCTTGAATTAGATGTTTCTAATACATGTCTTAATTGATTATATGATCATAAATAAAATTTTATATTGGAAAACTATAACAAAACCTTGTTTTGTTATTATGTGCCTAAAATATTTAAAAGAGGTCATCACCTTGTTATTACAATTAACATTACATGCATGCATCTCAATTAATAATTTTAGGATAAAGGGTTGGAATTATATTTTGTTTAATACATACATGTACATGCATAAACAAATAAATATATGTAAAATTAACCTAAATCGTTATAAGAACTTACAAAAAGAGATTATATAATGTTATATCATAATTATTGAATCTCTCATTTTAGTAAAGTGACTTTAAATATTTTCTTATGTTTTAATATCTCACATGAAATGAATGTTTTACTTTCATAAATATTATATTTTTATTCATGATGAATATTCCATAATGAATACTATTAATTAATAAAGTTTACGATGTAATTTGATTAGCACTCCCATTTATCAATGTACGGTTTAAACATGAATATAAGTATATGAAATTCATAAACATTTATTTTTTTATATAAAATGTTTACTTTTATGAAAAAAGGGTTTTTAATTTTAGAGTCATTATTTTATGTGACATACCTAAACAATATATCATTTTATTTGCACTAGTTATCATCACATGTGCAACGACGTGTCTGTTTTTCCATGCATGTCATTGAAAAATTTGATATATCCATCTTCTAGATCATAACTAACAAACCATGAATTGTTTAGATTAATGTTTAAATTTATTGCATGATTCAATTTTTTAAGAATATAGATAGTTATTTTAATAATGAGATTTATCTCTTATTATAACATATTGATTAAGAATTTAACTACTTAAAGTGGCATGGAACACTTTGAGTAAGAGACATTTAATTATTCAGAGTGGTATGTGGCACTTTGAATAAGAGACATTTAATTATTCAAAGTGGTATGAGACACTTTGAATATAAGAAATATTAGACATATGAGGAATGAATATGAATTTTTATGTGATAGGTGAGGCCCTCTATAGCCTCTCAATGCATTGGTAGGTCTCATGAGACAAACTAAGTCCTGGAATTAGGCCTTAAAAAATGAGTATGTATGGTCTTCGAACAAGGCCTTGATAGAATGTTTATGATTGACCAGTGTTATGAATTCCCTCATTATGTGATTAGAATTTAACCAAACATGTGATTATTTTACTAGTAGAATATCCTTGGTTATGAATATTTTACGTATGATTATGGTAATAAATGCACATGGCATAATGATGTATGTACTTCGAAAATCACTATAATTAAAGTTTAGCATCTATTTTGAGAACTTTAATACAAAATTTAGAAATTCATCACTCTTTCATGAATTTAATTTTATATGATAAGTGATTTATGATATGGTTTCTAGTGATATTCTACAAAATTATTATTTCATGTGTTAATTTGTACCTACACCCTTGAATGCCAACTTTATTCTAGTTCGATAATCTCCTAGATTATATGTAGTATTCCATGATTTTTTTTACTTGTAGGAATTTTTTGAAATGTGTTTTATTTTTAGACTTATATAAATTCTTGTGTATGAGTTTTACCTAAAAATTATTACTTGGAATGTTTGAAAAATGATGATGACGTACTATAAAAAATGTTTTTTTAATAAAATATTTTATGTATAATTATTTTAAATAGATTTTTTTAAAAAGGTTATTATTATTTACACTACTAGAATTTTGAGATATAGCCAATGATTTATAGCGACAGTTTATAAAAATCATGGCTATATCGAATCTAAATCCACAATGGTCATGGTTGTATCCCGACCCACTCGTGATTACTACCCATACCATCCCTCAATCTTAATTCTTCCCCCCCACAAACACTATTCCACTTCCCTCTATCATGATTCTTAACTTTAGTCTCCTTCTTCTCATCTCTATCTCCTCAACCTTTCGGCCTCCTCCGACCCTCCCCTTCTCGCATCTAAATCCCCCCTCCTCCTCACCTCTCTGGGTAATTGCATCCACCTCCACCTTCTAGCTTCCTTGTCTCCCCACCTCCCCACCCCCATTCCTGCATCTATATCTACACATAACCACCCCCTCTTTCCCATATCTCCATCTCCGCCTCGCCGCATCCTTGCCTACTCACCTCTCTGCCTCCCTCCCTCCCCGCCTCCCCACATCCATCGTTTCTCCCTACCCTTCTTGGCTCAAATTTTGGCTCCACCTTGTAGATCATCCCTGTCAAGCTCCCTCACAGATATCCTCCCTCATGGATTTCACATCGCCTCCCTCACAGATCCCATAAGCTGTATCTGCCTTCCTCTTGCACACTATTGTCCCAAAAAATGGATGGAAGGTATGCATTTCATTATCCACACATTAAATATATATTTTCAAATTTTATATTTATTTGATTTTCAATCCCTCCCTGCTAAACGTATGGATATATTTATGGTTTGGCCACCAAAATTGGTAAGATGGGTTTAAAAGTGATGGTTTTCATCCCATACACCTTTAAACCCGAAAGAACTACCACATACCAGGTGGTTCTCACCCAAAAAATATGTTAAAGTACTGATAAGGTGAAAGGCGTGATAGAGGTTTAATAAGGTAAATTTTATCTTTATTTATTTGATTTATCCTTCACTATGGTGTCCTATAAAAAGGTTACTAGAAATAACCCATATAAGGAATCCCCCTTTGTTTTGGAATATCTTCTAATAAATTGAGTCACATTTGATGAAAAAGTTTGGAAAATTAAATTGATAAATAAGAAAAATTCTAAAAGAAGGAAAACCAAATTGGGTGCACCAACCATAAGGAAAAAGGTCAAGGAAAAGAGAATGAATCCATTATTGGATGTGGACCAGAAAATCATTCCCCCAAATAAGGGACTATCATTCCAAAATGAGTATCTTATTCTGAAAATTACATGGCCTCAAAAATACAAAGACTTATCTTTCACATAGGAACTTCATTTCGCAGCATCAGTCTAGGTTGATTGGTATCATAAAACCCATGGTCATGTTTTATAGTTTTAAAAATGTTTGACCAGAATTAAACTGAATATTGTTAGATGATAAATAATATTAAGACAGAAATTGCGGAAAACCTCTGGGTGATTAAAAGTAAGTATGTTCAATATAATATTTTCTAAATTGGATAACAACACATTAAAATCAGTCGTGACTTAGGTAAATCCACTTGTATAGTCTTTTTTATATATTCAGTTAACTGCTATATCAAAATAAGTTTTCTATGAGAGGAATTTTATTTAATATCAACTCTATTCTATGTGAACAGAGTTTTCATAGATAAATTCAACTATATTATAAATATAAATGAAAATATTAGAGGAAACCTTATTATAGTGTCCTCTATAGATTTCCAAAGATTCACTGATCAATGCTTTTTGAATGATATAAGACTATTAGAAGATAATTTTACTTTATTTTATAACACTATCAATAGGAGGAAATCCGTAAAAAAATGATAGGTCATTTAATGCTCTTGAGATCAACTCTTTGTCTATCTCAATGGTTCCCTAAAAGGCTACATCAATTACCATAGGGAGTTAAGGAAAGGGGATACACTTTATACCCTCCTCTTTGTTTCAATTGAGGATTAACTCAGAAGATGTTTACTACAAGTTATTGATCAAGAGAATATTATACATATTATTTTTTCTCAAAACCTCAGAGTTCCAACACTCATCCTTTATGCCAATGACATTATACTCTTCTATGAGGCTAAAAATGGATGTACAAACCTCATCAGAGAAATATTTTCCTATTATTAATAGGTATACAGTTAATCTATTTCAAAGAAAAAATTGAAGGTTATTTTTGGGAAGGGAATTTTAACTAGTAAAAAGGATCCGTCATAAATATCATGGAGGTAAAGAAAGGGGATCTACAATTCAACTATCTTGGAGTACTACTCTTCAAGGTGATGGGGAGGGTGGGGGGAAAGGGGGAGGGTGAAGGTGGGGTGAAAGGGGTACGGTGTAGGGTTCATGTGTGGGGGGGGGGGGGGTGGAGGGGGAGGGTATAGGTGGGGTGAAAGGTGCAGGGGGTTGGTGCAGGTGGGTTGTAAGGGGGAGGGTGGGGTGCAAGGGGTTGGGGGAGGGTGAAGGTGGGTGGTAAGGGGGAGTGTGAAGGAGGGGTGCAAGGGGAAGCGGGAAGGTGTAGGTGGGGGGGGGGGGGGTTAGGGGGAGTGTGAAAGTGGGGTTCAAGGGGAAGGGGGAGGGTACAGGTGGGCTGAAAGGGGGAGGGTGATGGTGGGGTGTAAGGGGGAGGGGGAGGGTGCAGGTGGGGTGAAAGGTGCAGGGTTAGGGTGCAGGTTGGGTGCAAGGTGGAGGGAAGAGGGTGAAGGTGGGGTGAAAGCGATAGGTAAGAGGGTTTATGTGGGGAGAAAGGGGGAGGGTGAAGGTGGGGTGCAAGGGGTAGTGGGAGGGTGCAAGAGGTGGGGTGTGCAGGGGGAGGGTACAAGGGGGGTGTGAAGGGGGAGGGTGCAGGTGGGGTGAAAGGTTCAGGTGGGGTGCAAGGTTTAGGGGGGAGGTGGAGGTGGGGTTGAAGGGGTAGGGGGGGTGAAAGTGGGGGGCAAGGGACAAGGGGACAATGAACAACCAACATATATCAACATGTCATGAAAATCTAATGTTTTAGCACATGATATAATTTGTGATTATAAAGATTTATTAAGCAGAGGTGAATGAACTAAGATTATAGAAAATTAGAGAGTTTATGCCCTTCATGTTTTACTTCCATGTGATGAGATTTCAAATGTTAAATTTTTTTACAGTCTAAGTCATCATTAACAGATGAGATAATTTGAATATCTTTTGAAAAACTCTTGAATTCATATTTTTGAGTTGGTATCACATGTTTCATTTTGATGTATAACATTAATGTCTAAATTAATATTTCTTATTTTCTATATAGATATTTTCTCACATATACATAGATTAGTTTAATTTATGGAACATTAACATATGATATGTTATGTCATCCTCCTATTAATAGAAATGAGTTTTACTCTTAATAATATAGAAGATAAAGGGGATAATATGAAATTTCAAAAAATGATTATCGAATAAGGTGAGTGTCACTTTCAATTACCTAAGAACCTTAAAAAACGATGATAAGAGTGACTGTACTTATTTTGAAAATTGGGAGAGTGAAAATGAGAATAATATTGACTTTAGAACCAAAATTGGAATTGAAAAAAAATCCAATGTGGGGGAATGAAGTAGGTAAATAAATTATAATGATCAGTGTTCTATTTTTTATTAATTATAAGTAAATTCAATATATTTAGAAGTGAAAATGATGAATGGATAAGAGAAAACTAATAAAGGAATATGTTCATCATTATAGTTATTTCCTTAAATAAATATTTATAGACTAGAAGTCCCACTTGGATGATAAAAATAACTTCATATAAAATATAGTCCAATTTTTTGAATGATATCATTCTGACACAATCAAAGTCTAAATCTATTTTCAAAAGGGAGAAATGAAGTATATTGTTATTAAAAATAGTTAATATATAAAATGGAAGATAATTTATTCAAAACAAAATGAAGTTGATTAAATATTGAATATGTTGTTGTTAATAATTTGTTGATGAATAAAATTATATATTTGAGGATTTTTTGGATGGATATTAATAGGAATAAAAGAGGTAATGAGTAGATTGTTAGTGATTTTGAGAGAACTGTTAAAGGCATACAATGTTCTACGAGGTTGGTATTAGAGTCATGTATCATTTATCATGTACAGCTAACACACTGATCACATATATTTAAGAAGTATTTTTACCTCGTTTCTTTTCCCATTATTTCCTTATAGGTGTTTTCTTATGATGAGGACAATTTTATCCACTTCCATCAACGATAGTGATTTGACATCAGGTTCAGGTAAGGTTTTTTCTGTTTTTATTCTTTGGCCCAATTTTAATTAGGGTTTTGTGATTTTTGGGTATCCTATATTTTTGTATTGTGTTTTGGACCTTGTTGAGGGGGATTTGAGCCACTTGTCAAAGGAATCTCACCATGTATGCATAAGTAAGCATATATATAATAATTTCTCCCGTTATATGTATGTTTTTCCATGGTAGAACAATTACATATAAGGGGGATAGGTGTGTTTATGTATATATATATGAAACATTAATATGTGTGTGGGTGATAACGAGATTATGCATGTGAGAATATATATAAGGATCCTCTTATGTATTTTCAAGGGCATGCAAACACGTACATAGGGGTTAGGGTGTCTTTATGTAAATGCAAAGGTGTATATGTCTAGAGGATGGATATAACAACTTAGAGTTTTTTCTAATTAAAATTTCAAGCGCAGAGTGTGTCTTGGCTCCTTTGATGTTGGGTCCCTCTCTTATCCTCTTTAATTCAAGAATTTTTAAATTACATATAGCTTCCTTCTTAATTCAACATGTTTACACTAAATTTCAATTTTTGAATAATTTTTAGTTAAGATAATTGTTTCGTTTGATAAAAAATTCATGGTTTTTTAAAATAAAGAGGTTTACTATGTGTTTATGGAAGTTTATTTTATTCCCATATTTTGGTGTTTTTTTATTTTTGAATAAGAAATTAAAAGAGATGTTTTAAAGATAAAGAGGTTTATTAATAATCATGTTATTTAGTATTGGGATGTACATATCAATCTGAATATTATTTTTTCATTGTTGTTTATGGATTCATGTATCATTTATCACATACAGTTGACACACTGATCACATATATGTAAGATGTTGTTATATCTCATTTTTTCGAACTATTTTCTTAGAGACGGTTTCTTGTGATGAGGCCGGTTCTATCCACCACCATCGATGAGAGTGAGTTCAACATCATATTTAGGTATGGTTTATTCCGTTTTTATTCTTTCGCCCAATTTTTATTAGGGAATTTGTGATTTCTGGGATTCTTATATTTTTTTAGTGCATTTGGATTTTGTTGAGGTGGATTCGAGTCACCATTGATGAAGGATTACGTGTGTATGAATAGGTAGGCATATACATATATAAGTTCCACCTTTATATATATTCAATCATGGAATTATTAATATATATATTGGGGAAAGGTGTGGTTATATATAGATATGAAAATGCCTATATGTGTAAGTGTAAATGGGTATATGCAAGTATAAACATATATATAAGGACCCCTTGTGCATATTTGGCCATGAAAATATGTACATAGGGGCTAGGTATCCTTATATATATGTGAATTTGCATATTCATGCAAATGAAAAAAAAGGAAGATTTGAGTTGTCATTGTAAAAAGCAATGCACCTTGAGTTTGAGGTAGGTTCCCTCTGTTTAGACCTTTAATTTGAATCCTATAATTGTATGATTTTTTAAAAACTTATTTCCATAATTTCTTTATAGTTTAAAAAAATGTTCTCTAATAAACACTATATTTGTCAAGAAGGAATATGAATATAGCCCTTGAAATTATTTATTGGCCTTGTTCAAAGAGGTTAACAAATTCTACTAGTTTCTAGATACTTTAAAAAGAGATCTAAAATCGATACATTGATCATCCTTAGATACATTCATGATCTCATTCAATTTCCCATAAAATTCATCATAAAAGACCACTACATAATTTTACGGATCTATTAGTTCCAATACCATGCTTCATGACATCTTCTCTGGTATAATGGAACTCACCCATAATTATTCTCTTGAAATATTACATAGGGAATAGTGTAAACATATCACACTATAGGGACTGAATCTATAAGGAACATAATTAAATTTTGAGATACATTGATCAACTCCACTCTAAAAAACTAAAACAACTGAAAGTTCTGAGGTGGAAGTTATACAGGGTTGAAACCTTTTGATGAACTCAAACTACCATAATAAAACACTTTTTAAAATGTGTAGGATTCCCTTAATTTCAATCCTGAAAGACTTAACCTCATCCATAACCTCTTGAGACATGTCTAATAGCACCATTGAAAGATTTTGGAACACATAACATTGAGATACAACCGTAACACCAAGATCATTGAACTCAAACTTGGTATCATAAATATCTTTAAAATATACTACTAGACCATTAAAATCCTTATGATCTTTGAAACTTACTTCATAAACAACTTTTTTAATAGGAGGGAATGATTAGAGATTCCGAATAAACTTTTTTTGGGTAGTCATTAACCCAACAACTTGTCAAAATCAACCTTGGGAAGAGGGAGGGGGTGTGAATGGATACATTTGGGGGGGGGGGATGTCTAGGGGGAGGGGCATCTGGGGGGGGGGGGTAGGGAGAAGGGGGTGTGTTGGGGGAAGGGGGTGTGATGGGGGAAGGGGGAGGGAGGTGTGAAGGTAGGGGTAGGGATGGTGTGCTGAGGGAAGTGTGTCATGTCCCATCCCCTGGGGTCCATGCCGTGACTAACCCAAGCCCGATTTCCATAGGGCAGGGTTTGGTGACTATCATCGGAAAAGGGTATCCCTAAAACGGTAAGGCATTGACTCTAAAATTGTACAAACACACAAACCAAGAACACAACAAGAAGCGACCATGAAGTAAACTACTATAGTAAAAAGTTTACTAAATGTAAAGGGGCTGGAATACAATCCCAACTAAAAAGAACAAGTACAACTAAAAAGAGAAAACAACTCCTGGATCATCCACTGAGGATCCAACCTGAAGGGTAGGTAAATATAATCTCCCTAGCACTCCATGTCAGCCCGTCTCCTCTGCGTACCGCCTGGTCCTGAATCCCTCAAGCCTCAGCCCAACTGCTCGCAATCTGGACAAGACACAATAAGGTGTGGGGGAAGCCCGTGCAGGGGTGAGTATTACAATACTCAGTAGATACACTGAGACCCTCGAAGGTATAACAGAATTCCGCAAAGGATAACCACAAAGCATGATCTCAATAAAAAAGCACAAGGAAATATACATATCTCAAAATAGGTATAAGTAAAGCAGAAAAGTAAATATGATTAGTCGAGAAGCTAGATCATCTTATTCTGTTTAGGGGCACTAATTCTGAAAATAGGTAGTTTGACCCACACAGGATAGATAGGTACTAACCCCTACTGACACACATAGGATCAGATCCACCCAAGAAATATATGTACTAACCCCCAATGACCCACAAAGAATCTGATATGCCATGGATCAGTGGATAATAACCCTTGGAAGACCCACACAGGATCTGACCCTCACAAGATCAGTATGATGTTGATCCACAACGATCTGCTCTAAGGATGGTCCTCTTCAGGCCGTGCACTACTCATCCACACAGGGTTTCTAGAATGCTGATCCACACAGGTTTCCTAGAATGAAGATTCAGATAGGGTCGTTAGGTGATGATCCAACCATGATTGCTCGGTGCTGATCTGCACATGATCGCTAGGTTATGATCCACACATGATCTCTAAGTGATGACTCACACAGGATCGCTCGGTACTAACCTTCGTATGATCTGTCTCCAACGTCTACCTCAATGCTTGCCACAACATTCCAACTCATAGTACGCTTGATTTTCGGAGAATCTATCCTCAACCCATCAGTTGTGTTTCAACCAACACAAATTCCTACAAAGAAGTAACTCGATGATCCGTCACAACAAAAGGGTCCAAACAAAAAAGATGGTTCGTCAACCAGACGCCTGTTATGTAAGTTATTGGAATTTTAGTGTCAAGGGCCCGGTTGGATTTGAAGTCAATCCAACCCGTCCATACTCCATCATTATCCAAAACTCTCATGGAGTATTTCAGTGGGACAACCTTGTCATTAGTGTCCTTATGCCATAGAGGGTGCAACAATTGAATGCCCGATTTGTTAGTTACATCCCTTTCTGTGAAATTGGGGGGGGGATCTCTCCTTAGCCTTTCCCAGCTTAGTCGGGCCTGATAGAATATGTCAAAGGGACCGCTTCCCGAAAGGGGTCCCAATGCCACTAACGGTGTGTAAAACAGACACCTAGTTCGTCAGTTATAGGCGTTTATTTATTTGGGGACCAGTTTGGTCTAGGCCCAGTCCGACTCGGTCAGACCATCCCGACTCATTGGGTCTCGGGGTATACCTGACCCCACCTAGGCCTGGACCATTAAGGGTCGGCCCGGTTCACTCGGTCTGCCCCATCAGGGTCGGCCCAATTCGGTTCGTGGGTCTGGCCTGCGGTTGGCCCGGCATACCGAGTGGGGCTCGACCCACCCGCGCTGGCTTGCCGGTTGGGGCTCACCCCACTCGCATTGGCCTGCCAGGTCCGGTTCACTGGGCAGGTCCAGCCCGCTTGGCCGGTCCACATCCGGTTCGATCTGCAAGAAGAAGGACTGTTGTGTCCCACTGGCCCCGCGGTTGCAGGGCCATTACGCCCAACCGTTGAGGCACTGACCGATCACATTAAATGGTCCACCATTTGGCCAACTGATTTTTTCCAACGCGGAATGGCATGCACTGCACCATACCCTCCTACCATGGCCTATTGGTCACATCCAGTTTTTGAAGCAGTGCCTACGGGTGCCTCCCTTGTCCTACACGGCCGGCTCAGGCTGGTTGCCCTTGGCTGCGGCGGCGCGCGATGGCGCGCCGCTTTCCACTGCCCGTGGCCAGTCGCCGTGGGACTCCCTCAGCCACCGCCAGCCTCCGCCAACATGGCCTGTCAATGGTTTTTTACGTGGACCACTGGACACACTCCGATGGTCCTCCTTTGATGCCATCAGCGCCTACGAGGCTCTCTGGTAACCGTCTCTACTGCATAACCTGCTATTTCATGTTGCCGTTGAGTTGGAAATTATTCCCCAAAATTCGCACCAAGAACAATGTAGTGGAGGGTACATGCATTTTTTGTTTGTTCTGTGCCCTCTACATTACATAATAACAAGTGGAAGAGAAAACTTATTCGTCAAAGACAACTTCAAAATAAACCCCATACCTGGAAGAGACGTTCACTGATGACGATCAATGAGACTCCTTCATCATTGTCGTCAGTTTGTTATTTAGTGTTGCTTATCACCCCTCGTTGAAATCAGTATCATCCTCCAAGTGGGTTTCATCGTTGTACATTTCTAGAGCTTCGTCGCTTGATGAAGTCTTGCTAACACTCTACCCTGAGTTCCATATAAATAATACAAGGGATGGGTGAGTAACACATGTGGAATTAATGAGTTTTATTTAATAACGAACCTTTCTAATTACAAAAGTGTGATTACAAGAATAAAGAGGAGTCAATTCATTCAATGTCTTGACATATCGTTGGTCCCTCCACCATGACTCGTCCGTTGGAGGAAAAGAAAAAGAGAAATAATATAACATCAATATTTTTTTTATTCTTTTAAATGTCCAAAAACTATCTTCTTCTCCCGACCTACTACGGTCGAAGTGAAGCCTCCCTTAAGTGAATCCTGGCACTGCAGATTCAATAATGCTCTCATATTTTTGATTCGAGCAACCTGTAAAATGATAGAAAACATTGCCCGCACGTTTACTGAACATACCTAAAAAAAGTTTAGAAAATTACTAACAGTCACCCTCATCCCACAACGGTTGAGGTTTGGGTCCTCCTAATGGGAAAACACCCTCATGAGCTTAATAGAGCTCTTATATTTTCAATTTGAGTTACCATTTATATGTTAATGATTTTATAATAAAATAATTGTCACTTAATTATTTCATTTACGACCCAAAACTAACTTCCACTGGTGGCCCACGCCGACCAATGTTAGTATCAACCTAAGGAAATCATAACCTCATTAGTTCAAAGGTGTTCTCAGATTTTTAATCTGAGTCACCATTAATGATTTATAAGCATTTGAAAAATAATATAATTTTATTTAATTATTTTATTTACGGTTATGCCATTTTCAGGTTTTCCCACCGGAGGCCTGTGCCTACTAAACTTAAGTCACGCCTAGGTTAAGCTCACCATCCATAAAACAACGGTTTCCACAGATATCTGACCCGAGAACCCTTTTAAGATTTATTTTACTTTTTCAAGAAAACCACACATGTATGCTATTTCAAACTTAACATTTTTGACGGATCATTCTAGGCACTTCGGGCCTCGAAATTACGCACCGTCAGATTTCAGGGTCTCAAAATAATTCCATAGAAATAAAAAAATATTATACAGAAATTACATGACATTACATAGGGGGAAAGTGGGGTGTGATGGGGAGGGGCAGGGGGTGTGCAGGTGGGTGGGTGGGGGGTGGGGTGGGGTGTGATGGGGGAAGAGGGTAGGGGTGTGTGAATGGATACATTGGACAGAAGGGGGGGGGGGATTTTTAGGGGTGAATTTTTAGGGGGTGTTCAGGGGGAGGGGTGTCCATGTGGGAGGGGTGGGGGATGCCCAGCGGAGAGGGGTGTCCAGGAGGGAGGGTGGGGGGTGTTCTGGGGGGGGGGGGGGTTCAGGAGGGGGGAGGGGTGTCTACGAGGGAGTGGAGGGGGATTTGAAGGGTGGAGGGGGGGGGGGTCTACAGCAAGGGGGGGTCTACAGCAAGAGGGTGGGTGGGGGTTGTCTAGGAGAGAGGGTGGGGGTGTGGTGGGGTGGGGGGGGTGTCCTGGAGGGAGGGGTGGGGGGAGGGGGTGTCTAGTGTCCAGGGGGGAGGGGTGTGCAGGTGGGGGGGGGGGGTCCAATGTCCAGGGTGGAGGGGTTTCCAAGAGGGGGGGAATCTAGGAGGGGGGGGGGGGGTTTCAGGGGGAGGGATGTTTAGGAGGGAGGGTGTGAGGGTTTACAGGGTGGAGGGGTATCCAGGGTGGGTCCTACCAGGAAGGTGGGGGGGTGTCTAGGGGGACAGGTGTCCAGGAGGGGGGGTGATGTCCAGGAAGGGGGGGGGGGGTAGTGTCCTTGGGGAGGGGTGTCCAGGAGGGGTGGGGGTGATGTCCAGGAAGGGGGGGGGGTAGTGTCCATGGGGAGGGGTGTGTAGGGGTGTGTCTAGGAAGGGGGTCCAGTGTCTAGGGGGAGGGGGAGGGGTGTCTAGGGTAGGTCCTATCTAAGAGGGGGGGGGGGAGTGTCCAGGGGGAGAGGTGTCTAGGGGGCGTGCTGTCTAGGAAGGGGGGGTCCAGTGTCTAGGGGGAGGGGTGTCCAGGAGGGGGGGGGGTGTCTAGTGTCCCAGGGTAGGGGGGGGGGTGTCCAAGAGGGGGTGGGTGTCTAGTGTCTAGGGGGAGGGTGTCCAGGAGGGGGTGTGCTGTCCATGAGGGGTAGGGGGTGTTCAGGGGGAAGGGGCTGCAAGGGAGTGGGGGGGGGGGGGGGTTGGCTACAGTAAGGGGAGTGGGGGGGGGGTGTCTAGGAGGGGGGGGGGGGGTGGGGTGGGTTGGACTACCAAAATAGATGATTTCTTCATTTGATTCAGAATAACTTCTTAACTACATGTATTTATTTTTTTACAATTTTTTTTTGAATGTAATCATATATCTCTTCATTCATCATCTATCAGTTCATCACAATTTTTGGGAAACATAGTTCTGTTGAGCTCCATTGTAACTTTAATATCATTGTGACTTGAAATTTTTACATCCACTCATTAATCTCTCATGTTGTCATAATATTATTAAACTATCATTCAATGGGGGGGGTGTGGGGGGGGATTTTTAGGGGGGATGTCTATGGGAGGATTTTTAGGGGGAGGGATATCTAGGAGAGGCTTTGTAGGGGGGAGGGGGCTTTGCAGGGGGTGTCCATGGGGGCTATGCAGCGTGGTGGTCTACTGCATTGGGAGTGGGGGCTATGTGAGGGTGGGGGGTGGGGGTATTTTTTTTTGATTTTTAGACCCTCTAGCCTCAGTTTTTAACCGTGTATATAGGAATAATGCCACAATTAGAAACCGTTGCAATAAAGTGTGTATGTCCTCTTGTATAGCCATTTTTCAAAACAGTGTCTATAGGTCTAGGCCTATAGCCACTTCAAAACTTATCCACAGTTCTTGAAACCATGGCTATTACCTATATCCATAGTTTGAGGACCTATAGACACGGTTTTAAACTGTGAATATAACCCAAATTTCTAGTAGTGTTACTTTTAAAACCCCTTAATGTGTGTTTTAAATGCTCACCCTACATTTTAAATATTTTTTTTCACAGGATTAGTAGATTTTTCAATATTGATCTATTCTATGTGGAGGAAGTACTATGGAGTTTATCTCTTACTATTTCGAATAAATTTATCAGTTTTATCTGGTTTTCTAGAACGTAGACCAGGAGGATCCTCTATAAAGAGATGTGATGTGTAATTTTATCAGTATATTTTTATAAAAAAATTACACACCATGTTTTAGGAATCTACTCTAGGATTCTAGGGACAAGGAATTTCAGTTGGTATCAGAGGAATGGTCTAGACAATTCTGGAAAATTATAAGAAAACTAAAAAGTTAACTATGCTTTGTTGAGTAAAGTTTTTTCTTAAACATTTTAAGATGGAATACAAGAGGCCACCAACAAATATATTATCTCTTCCTACTAAGATACTAGAAACCATATTTTTCAAATCATGTATGGATGAATTTAATCCCTTTGGTAACCTTTTATTGACCTGAAAATATATTTACCACATATCCAACACTCCTAGAATACTTCATTTCCATCGAGGATCAGGCTTTGTTTATTTCTTCATGATGCATGCTCAACTCCCATTCTTTGAATATCGGGGAAAGTACATTGATGGTGTATTTAAATGTTTTAACCTAGATGAAGGTTTTATATATCAGGGGGATTTACATAATGCTTCAAGTGGGGGTGAACTTCACCCAACATACCTATGTCCAATCTTTTCCAAGAGTTTATATGGTCAAATTAGAGACATTGAAATTATTGAGGTCAATCCTTTTTGTTTGTTTTACTGACATCAATTCCATGATAATGTATCCCAACTTTACACTGCTAATGCCTATCCCTCAAGATACTATAGCTATGTACATGATTTTTACCCAAGTTTTTCAAGCTACATTTGGTCTAAAGAAATTAAGGAATTAAAAACTATACTGGGGTTTCGTTTAACCAGAAAGAACTGAGAAAATCAACGACACTGATAGTGCTGGTGAAGGTAAAAATTATTTTTTTCCCATTAATTTTGTTAGTGAATAATACTTATGATGGTTATTTAGGGACATCAAGGTGGATTTTAGAAGGTCAATGCTCGTAAGACTACAATAGTATGGTTGTACTGTGAGGAATCTATTATTTTGAGAGGGAATAATGTAAAGACCTAGACATATTTATAATTTTCGTGATTATAATTTGTTAGTTATATTGATAAATGGTATTATTATTTTATTGTTTTGTTTAATATTTGTTCCATCGAAAACAAATGATTGCATAATAAAATAAGACACATTTTATTCAATAGAAACACTAAAACATTACATTTCAATAAGGAAAAAAGACTATAAATATCCTAGAATACTTACTGCAAGGCCTACCTAGATCAATAGAAGACCACAAAACACAACAACTATTCAAATTAAGTAGTGAACATCCCATGAGTATGTCATAATGAAAAACATTATGGAATGTACTATGGAAAAATTATTAAGCATCAAGGGAATGTATAGAACCATCCTTATAATACTAAATGGTTTGATGTTTTGAAATACCCTAATCATTTACTTGTAAGGCCTCTTTTTAACCGTTGAAGATTATTATGACCGTTACATCTCCTTATAGCCGTTGGGATTCAAAATAAAGTTGCCCCTGTTATTTTTATAAAACCTTTATATTATCATTATGTATGTCAAAAATTTTAAAATGTTTAAATATTTTAAAAGTAAAATGATGAAATGGTTTTAATTGAAGATATATTTTATATATGGATTTTAATAATATAATACTTACAACCATGATTTTTCTTTAAAAATGAATATAAGTTTATCAATGAGATTACATATATTTTGTTTACTATGGGAAGGATTGATTTTATATATGAGAATGTTAATATATAAGTTCTGCCAATTTCAAAAATATTGTGTTTAAGAAATTTTTGTAATAATAAAATTGGGTTAGCACCCAAAATTTCAACCAAGGGTAGATTTGAAGGCCAAGCCCTCATTGTATGAGTGGGCATCTCAAATAGGAAACCGAATTTAGGCTGATAGAGAACCCTCGGGTAGGGAATGCATCGTGCATGCTGAGTCGGGCACGGGCCAAGACATGAATGGTGTGGGTTAAGCACACATGGGACCATGTATAATGCCCGCTGGAGTGCTCATGTAGGGGTTGGGCCAAGACACGCATGGAGCTCTATGTGTAGGATCCCCTGTGTGTGTGCTTGGGTTATTAGCATATAGCCAGTACACCGAGCATTATATGGTGGTCCTGAAACCGTATAGGTTTTGATGTGGGGAAACATTTTATTTCGGGAAATGTAATAATGGCCATCTAATCTCACCACATGAAATCTCAGCCATCCGCACTGGTTCCTGATCTATCCCCATCCGCCTTATCTTAATACTATGGTTTTCCTTAACTGTTTGTTCTAGATGCGTTAGATCGAGACCGTTCTTATGTTATTAGAACCGCAAAACACATCATAGCCATCCAATCAGACTCAATCGATTGTATTAGTCAATCCTTTTCATCTTATTCTTATCTATATTCTTCATCCTCATTCTATACCAGTCAAAGTCCCCCTCTCCTCCATTACTTCTCCCTAACCAGTGAGTCCTCCAATCACTCTCCTCAGACTGAGCCGTTTCACTATTCTAGAAGTCCACCATAGGTGCATTAATTTAATGAAAACCCACACCTTTTCCCATGAAAGTTTCCCATAATATATATATATATATAAAATAAAACAACCTATTAATTTAAATTTTACCTTGATTAAGGTTTTTGATCTTGTATTAAATAGTTATATTCGAGTTTTTTAGTTTATATTTTATGTTTAAACCGTAGTATATAAAAATATATATAAAAATTTTATATAAACCCATATAGAACACTTAAACATATAGGTTTTATTCTCTCCAACCTTTAATCAAATTCTACTCAGATCAGCCTCGCACTTGAAGAGAGGTAAGGGTTAATATCGCTTCGTTTTTTATATGAAAACCCATATATACACTTTGTGTATATACAGTTTTATATATATATATATAGATTTTAATCATAATATGGGTTAGGTTTTTATATAATTGATATTAGTGTTTAAATAATGTTTTTGAAGTGTATGATACTTGTAAGGATTTATCAAACATTGTTTTGGTTATGCAAATCCCATGTATACACTTTGTGTATATACGATTTTATAAAACTTCAAATAATAATTAATTTTGTGTTTTTCAAGTGATGATTATCAATATTTTACTGATGTTTTTTATGTATACATTACATATAAAGGTTTACTAAGATCTTTTATCCATAATTTTCTAAACTCATACTTTTATATATGTATATACGATATATATAATTAAAAATCCTAATCCACTTAAGTGTATTTTCTTATTAAGTTAACCAATTATTTTTAAAGGTGATACCTATCCATATAATTATTATATTAATTATTTATGCAAACCATCATGTATATATAAGTACCAATAATACATATATACATGTCTTGTTCCAATTTAAAAAGTTTTGATGGTATTAATCTTGTTATGATTTGATATTTGGAAAGTGATATTTTGATTTGATCAAAATATATTAGGAAATAAGAATATTTATATAAACATTTTCATGTAATTATTGGTGAATGTTTTATACAATACACATATGATCATATATATGGTTAACCATTTTTCAAAAAAAAAAATATATGAAAGATAAAGGATTTATATTATAATTTTTTTTTCTAATTCCTTATTTTACTAGGGATTAATTTATCAAGCTACGCTACTTTCCTATTAAATATAAGTGTTTATATTTCTACATGTTTTACATTTGTAATCAATCCTTGAATTGGATGTTTCTAATAAATGTCTTAATTGATTATATGACCACAAATACACCTTTATATTGGCCAAAAATAACAAAACCTTGTTTAGTTATTGTGTGCCTAATTTTTTTAAATGTTCATCACCTTGTTATTACAATTAATATTACATTCATGAATATCAATTATTAATTTTAGGATAAAGGGTTGGAATTATCTTTTTTTATTACATACATGTACATGAATAAACACATAAATATATGTATAATTAACATAAAGAATTAGAAAACTTATAAAATGAAGGTATATAATCTTAGATCATAATTTTAAAAGTTCTCATCTTAGTGAAGTGAGTTTAAATATTTTATTATGTTTTAATATATCACATGAAATTAATGTTTTAAATTTATAAATATTATATTTTAATTCATGATGGATTTTCCATAATGAATACTATTAATTATTAAAGTTTATGATTTAATTTTATTGACACTCCCATTTACTCGTGTATGGTTTAAACATGAATGATAAGTATCTTAAATTAAAAAACTTTCATTTTTGTATATAAAATGTCTACTTTCATGAAACATGGGTTTTGAATTTAAGACTCATTATTTTATGTGACATACCTAAACAATATTTCATTTTATGTGCACTAGTTATCATCACATGTGCAAAAATATGTCGGTTTGTCTATGTATTTCATTGATAAATTAAATATATCAATAGCCTAGATTATGACTAAAAAACCATGAAATTTTTATATTAAAGTTTACATTTGTTTCATGATTCACTATATTTATTAATATACACATTTATTGAAAGAATGAGATTTATCTTGTGTGATAACATATGGATTAAGAGTTCAATTACTCAAAGTGTTATGTGACGCTTTGAGTAAGAGACATTTTATTATTCAGAGTGGTATGAGATAATTTGAATTAGAGGCATTTAATTATTCAAAGTGGTATGATACACTTTGAATATAAGACATATTATAAATATGAGTAATGCATAATACTTGTTATGTGATGGGTGAGCCCACTATATCCTCTTGATGAATTGGTTGGTCTCATGAGACAAACAAGGTCATGGAATGAGGGCTTTCCAGAACGTGTATGTATGGTGTTGGAATGAGGCTTGACATAATGTTTATGATTGTACAGAATTTTTCATTCCCTCATTATGTGATTTGTATTTATCAAACATGTGATTAATCAACTAGTAGAGTATCCTTGGTTATGAATCTTTTACGTATGATTATGTTAATAAATGAACATGGAATAATTATGTAAGTACTTAAAAAATCATTATAAATAAATTTTGGCATCTATTTTTAGAACATTAATATAGAATTTAAAAATTAACCAGTCAGTCATGAATTTCATTTTATGTGATAAGTGTTTTACAATATTGTTTATTGTGATATTCTTAGAAATTATTAGTTCATGTGATAATATGTAAGTTCACCCTTGCATGTCACCTTTAATCTAGTTCAATCAACTCCTGACTTGTATGCATAATTCAATGCATTTTTTTTGTGTAAGAATATTTGGAAATGTCTCATATTTGTATCCTTTAAATAAATATATAAATTATTTTATCTGAATTTTCCCTAAATATGATTTCTCAGAACCTTTGAAAAATGAGGACGACGTACTACAAGTAATGCTGTTTTTATTTTAGGAAAATGTTTTATGTATAAATAATTTAAATTTATTTTTTTAAAAGAATTTTATTATTTGCTTTTAAACCCATTACATATAATTTTCAATGGTCTCTCTATGTATTATATTTTTTTTATTTTTTATAGGGTTAATAGATTTTTCAGCTTGAAGTTATTTTATGGGGTGGTAGCACTATGGAGTTTATCTCATACAGTTTTGAGGAAATGTATCAGTTTTATTAGTTTTCTAGAACATAGATAAAGAATATCCTCTTTGAAGAGATGTGAGGTGTAATTTTATCATCATATTTTTATCAAAAAAAATTAAACACCATGTTTTAGGCACCAACTCTAGGATTCTGGGGCTGGGGTATTATAGGTAAACCCTTCATGGGTTGCAAAGGAATAAAGAAGGAAACACCCCACTTGTGGCAGTCAATGATAGGGTCATAACCTCAAAAAATGTGATGAAAATTTGTATAAGGGGATCTAGAATACATGCACAATGATTAGAAGCAGGGAATATAAATTTAAAAAGATATGACCGGTGAGCCTGGAATGCTCACAAAAGAAATGGTTAATAAAATTATGAGACTTGAGGGATGAGTCACAGACTACCTCCATCGATCCTATAACACTCTCCCCATCCAGTAATAGCCCTTAGTTTGGCATGGATAAAAAAATGAATAAAAAATAAATGGTTTGAAAATAGGGTATATGATCCTACATAAAAATAGTTTCATCAAAAGAATGAAAAATGAAGAAATAAGCTCAAGGATTGAAGATCTTACCTAGAGGAATCTGTTGAGACCAATGATTCTTGAATATGAGAATACATGATGAAATGAGATCAAAAGCATAGAATAAGAGACTTGGGATCTTTGACGTGATGGAAGGGAGGCCACTTACCCAGTAGAAGAGAAAAGGAGAGGAGAATAAAGTTTAATAGACTTATAAGTGAAAGAATGGCCTTTCCACCCAAAAATCATAGGGTCACATATTTTGGCCACACGGTTGGCCAAACCGCATGGCAACCAAATGTAGGCCACTTCCTAGGGAGGGAACCAGTATGGTTAGGCTTCATAGTTTGAGAAAATGTGTTCCAACCGTGATATATGCATTTAATAAAAATTATAGACCATTTGGACTATCATGTATCCCTAGGAACACTTTTAGGGTATACCATTAATCTTAATATACCCTATAAAATTCCCCGCATGGTTAGGGGAAACCGTGAAGGCTTGGTTGCAAGATTTTAGCTAACCATGCTACCCAATGTTTTTTTAATCATATGGGGTTCAGATCTACAAACATGCCTTAACACCCCCCAGACATCCATAACATCATTATTCATACATATTAGGTCCAAATGAAGGGTTAGAAAAAATTTTAAGAGGATCCAAACCTTATAGAAAAAATGGGTTTTACATGTTGAAATTAAAAATGATAAATGCTTAGTTTATGAGAATAAATATTTATTATTTTATGATAACTAAAAGGTAGAAATTTATACTATTTACCTTTCTAAACTAACTAATCAACATGTGATGTGTTTTAATGATGATAAAAATGATTACTTACATTGTAATAGATGACTTGTACATGTAAATTTAAAACTATTATACAAACATTTCAATTATGGATGACTCCTGTAGTAAACTTATATGAAGTAAAATAAGTTTCAGGTGTGGGAGTCTTATATGAATGGGAATGAATATAAATCTTCTTACAGATTAATTAATTAGATAATTCATAATAAAACCTCATTTGTAGTTAATATTTACATATTTGGTCATTTTCAAACTTATAATATTCGAGGAAAGAAATTTTATTTTTTAATTATATATTATTTCATTTGATTTACTTATGTTTACATTTTATCTCATAAAAAGGAAACATTTTCCAGATTTATTTCCATTTAAATTTATTTCAAATTGAAAAAGGCCACATGTCTAATGGTTTTCATAGTGATAAAGTTTGTGAATTTCAAATACTTGAATTTGAAAATTAGTGTCTAAGTAATGGTTATTTACATAATTTTTCAGCACCCAAGACTCCCTAATAAAATAGAGTTGTTGGAAGAAATAATCAAACCTAAATTGAAATAGATAGAACTATAATAAATTAATATAACTTACCAAAATATTTTTATTATGAAACAATTTTTACTGATTTTTATATTTCAAATATACTTATTAATATAAATTTAATTTATAAAATCACCTCTTAAGGATTATAGAAAGGAAATAAATCTAAAGATGGTAGTTTAAGTGTCTTTTTTACAGAGTTTTATTCGATTAATTTAATGAAAAATCCTATAAAAGAATTTTCTTTGAATATTATAATTTAATTATATATTATAATGTTTTTATTAAAATAACTCTAATTATTGATGAATATTTTAATGTTAAATTTGATGAAAATTATGTAAACAAATCCATAAATAGGTAACATTGAAGAATAATATAGAGAATTTAATTTTTATGAAGATAAAAAAATGAATTAAATAAAATATATTTGGAGGGAGAATATAATACTTCTCAATATAATCTTAATTATTTGAAATATCATATATATTTTTCTATTGATAAATTTATTGGAAATATTAATTCTGGAATTAAAAAAAACATTTATTTTGGATTTTTATGACAATTTTATTTTGTTTATAATTTTTAAAAAAACAAAATTAATGAAGATTAGTCAATTTTTAAAGGTTTATATTATTTGATATGAATTTTAGGAAATCATTGTTTGGATAGTATGCATAAAATCTATATATATTTTCTAATTTAATATCTTTTTTTATTATCTATTGAATATTATTGTTTAATTCATTAAAAATCCCACATAATACGTTGAACATATTATCATGTTTTCTGGATCATTTTAAATTTTGATTTATATTTCTGGAGGATTTAATCATTACTTTATACTATATATTTTCAAATATGCAAAACCCTTGTTTGATGTTTCAACTTTATATCATCTTACATTATGATTTTTTATTTCATTTGATATAATTTGGAATGCATGATTTTAGAGGGATATTTAATGTTTAAGTAGGATTAAATTTACATATATTATTAATGAATAAGGAAATATATTTGAACCTTGTAATATATTATGTAAAATATATTTAATGTTTTTATATAGATATTGCGGGACTTGTCAGTTATTCATGTTTTACCACAAATTGATTTCAAAAATATTATTTTCAAATGTTTTGATCTTTTTTATCATTTACTAAAAGGGGGGAGATTATTTTTATTTTTATTATTTTTTTGTTTTATCAAATATGGGGGGGGGGGGTATTATTGTGTCTCTTTGTCACTTTATTTATATTTATTTTGATAAATATAAATATCTAATTACTTATTTATTATAAAAACCTCTTTATTATATTTTTTCAATCTTCATGTTCATTATGATTCTAATACAATTATTTTGGAGAAAAATTTAAGAAATTTACTTTTATGTATTTTTAATATTATATGTTTTTACTTTATAAATAGGATAATTAAAATTTTTGATAACAATAGTTACTTATTTATAAGTATAATATTTTTCTAAAATATATTTCTATTTTTTTATTATTTATTGTATAATATTTTATATTATCCTTAGGAACTATGTAAATGATCATTAATATTTTTATAATATCTTCTTCATATATCCTTATTATATCCTTACAAAGTATATATTCATCTTTACTATGTTATTTTTTGACAATGTATTGATCCCTACAAAGATCATTATAAAGTTTATGTAGAACCTAATTGATCCTTATGTTGAATATAATTCATGTTTACACAAATTAGTGTTTTAAAAAATTGAATCCTATTTACATAAAATGATATTTCCCCTTCATTTAAGCTTCTAATACCCATACATGGAATTATGATTATATAAAATTATGCCTATTTTAATTTAACCCCAAGAAAAACATACCTACATGAATTATATTGAAACAAATTACAAGTTATTTTAATTTATCCTTACATGATTTTTATGCTTATATAGAATCATAATTTCATGTTTTTATACTTAAATATATTTTTATCCACACATGAATATACTCATATGTGGATTTATGCATACATGAACAATATTTTTATATAAAAAAAACTTTTGAGATATTTATTTCATATTTTTTATATACTTTTGATTTCACTGATTTATTAAAATATAAAATATATTTTTTATATATAATGATCATATTCAATTTTATTTTCATGGGGTTAATGTTGATATTATATATTCTTATATATTTTTTTCATATCCATTTCATTTTCTAGGAAGATTTTCAGATTCCAAATTTTGTAGAAGGAAATTATGTTGTATGTGTAATGGGTGACCTTGACTGATTATTATAGAGGATATTTTGAATCTATACAATATTCCAAAATATCGTTTTATTAATTAAGAAACATTGATGTGAGTCTTCTTCAAATATTCTGGCATGCCCCTCATCATGGTTGGATTAAAATCAATATTGATGGGGCTTTAAAAGGAAACTCTGGACCCACTGATTATGGTTCTGTGTATAAGGACTAAAATGGTAAAGTACTCAGTTTCTTTCTTGGAACATGTGATATTGCCTTCTCAATTTAGAATGAAATTCTAAGTTTTATTCATATCATTCTATTTTCTTAACTAAAAGGGATGGAGAGCCTATAACTTTAAATCAAATCCACCATGGTAGTGCAAGCTATCCAAAATGGAGTGATACATTTGTCTTGGAAGCTCATGACTAGATGGATGGAATGTCTCACATCCCTATTGTACTCTAACTATATAATAACTCATGTCTACCAGGAGGAAAACTATATGGTAGATGGGCTTTAAAACAAAGGTATCAATAGGGAACTTATATAGTTAAATGGTTTTCCATCTGATATGATCCCCTTCCTTAATAAATACTATAATAAAATACATTCCTTCAGAATAAAATAACGTGACTTTGTTTTAATAAATTTATCTTGGAATCTTGGCCATGATACCCCCAAAAAAAAGTAACTTTGAAGTGGTTAGTTTTCTCAAGGATGATAATTCTGGATATCCTGACTATGTTTTCATGGTTCTTTAGGAAAAAGAGATATTTGGGGAGATTATTATGGTATTATTATTATTATTATTATTATTATTTATTCTAGGAATTTTAGAATGTTTTTCATATATATTAGTTCATATTTTAATTAGAACTAAATCTATACACATTACACTAAGAGACATTTAAATAATTTGAGATGATATAAATACTCGAAAACAACACTTAGATGAACCAACAAAATAATTTCTTGATCACATGTTAAAAACTTTCAAAAAATAAATTGCTATTAATGTAAGATAGAAAATATGAAAATTTTACTATATTTAAGAGACATAGTATTCCACTTATTAATATCTAGTTGTTAAGCTTTAAATTTTATCCGTCGACTTCCATATTCCGATTTCTCTTAGTTTGTTGTTAAAACCTTAAATCTTCTCTATCTATGTTTAATCATTTGGATTATGCTTTTCCCCACTAGAATAATTCTTCTCATTGGGTTGTGACTCTAGAAAAAAATTATGTTTTTGTGACTATGAGAAAGAAAATAATGTGTTGTGATTTGTCTGTGATTCCTCATTAACAGTTATAATTGTTTTGTGACTGTACCTCCACTAGAAAGGATAAATTATAACCAGGTTGTGAATTCCCGTTAAAATTTTGAACATTTAGTGAGTAACATACCTCTCAAAGAGAATAGGGGTGTGAAGATTATAGGTAGGATCACATTGATTAAATCTACTAAAAAATGTCTAGAGGTATTGATTTTTATTTTCCACTAAATAATCTATTTCATTTTTAATTTTGATTAATTGATTTTAACATTTAATATATTAAAGAGTTAATTTTATTTTATAAAATATATAATCTACTCTATTCACCCCTAGATTTCTTCCATCCTAATCAAGACCAAATAATATAATATAATTCTAAAATTAGAGAAATATGGAGATGATTTATAATGTTCAATCCATACTCAATTATAAAAAATCACACTATTTAAGCTACACAATCTTTGACACCTAACCTATGCTTAATATCACAGGGAGAAATTTCTCAAAGTGTGTTTGGAAGACCTTATAAGATAATCCCTAATGACAACCTACTTGAAATAGAATGTTTCATCCAATATTCATTACCATATTATCTATCTGGGACCCAATATGATTGAAAATAAATTGGATAGACTATATTTAACCCTATATTCCATTTAATCCACTTTCACATAGTAAATGGGTTAGTTGTTTTATTTGGAACTCATATGGTCTGAAATATTTTCCTCAACCCTAGTAACACAAGGACCCATATTAAAAATTAGAAGAAATCTTAACATGAGATTATAACCATTCAGAGGAACCTTATTCACCGCATTTAGATCATAATCATCTCCTCCGTCCTGATGATTAACCAACAATGTCAATGTGTTATATCACTAATATTAAATACACACATATCCATATAATTATATCACATTTTTTAATATCATATTTTATATAAAGTTATAGCTGGAAGCATATCCCACTACCCAATTATCACACATGCCACATTTCTCACAAGGATCATATCTGGTTCACACACCCAACCTACATCAATGTATTCATTTATTCGATGGCATACACATTCCCAAACCACCCACTATTAACATTCATTTTCACTATACTAATATAAATTCCTTTATTGTTATCAAAAAATATGTTTAATTAATTTATGAAAATTGAAAAAGAATTCCACTAAATATTTAACTAACTGAACCACATTTCAAAATGATTTTCTCAATCAAACACAGTCATGCTCATGTAATGTGAAACTACTTATTGGATATGATGCATGAACATACGATTTCATTCCACTATGAAACTAGAATAAAATAATAAACCATAAATTAGAATATATTACTTAGATAAATCAGAAAATAATAAAATTAAAACAAATCATTATAATCCCATATTCTTGATATCTTGGAATTTAACTATATAAGTAGATAAGAACAAACACAATGTCTATCCCAAGTCCTATCCAACCCATATATTTCTTCCATTCCTCATATAAGAAAAATATATAAAAAGGGTATGATGATATAATTTTATAAAATCCTTAGTTTATAAGCCATATAGATAGAAAAGTTGTGTCACTATGTGACCTCAGTAATGCCTCCCCATATACTAGATGTTTCAGACTAGTGGAAAGGGTTACATCAATATTATGAGGACACCATAACCTCAATAATATAACCATTAATTGAAATAAAATAAAAATAAAATAAATATATAAATCAATAAAATAATATGATATTTTTAGTAATTATTTAACTATTCAGAAATAATATCTCTATACAATAAAAAATAGTTTAACCCTTGAATACTTATAAGTCATCCTTACAAATAAGGATTATCTGATGGTTTAATCATATATATGTATAAGTAAAAAAATATAAAATACTAGAGATAATAATAAACAAGGTTTCAAGGATACAACCAATCTCATCTCATAGTCTTTATCATTCAACTTTAACTCACCCATCCAATATGGGGGGGGGGATTTATTTTTTCGTATCGCAGACAATGAATTATACACACCCATCGAGTTAAAAAATAAGAGGTGAGTAAAATATCAAGTAACAAATGACAAGTGAGCAGTAAAATAATCTATAATATCCTCTACGCATGAATAATATAACATTAAAGAAATTAAAAATGCATATAATACAAATTTATGTCATCCTATTTTAAAAAATAAACCATAATGAGAAACCTTAGTTGCTTTTTTCATTGCCGATTATTTGGGTGAGATTCTTGAAAAGTGTGAAAATAATAGTTTAATAAGATTAAGATCCTTTATCACCTTACAAAAAACCCTAATATTCTAATAATTATTATGATACTAGGTCATCTATGCTTAACCGATCCATATTTATAATAATTTGTATACTAGGACATAGTTCATCCAACCTATCCATACTCATATTAATTGGGATATTAGTTCAAACTATATCTAATAGATCTATACTCATACTAATCTGTATACTTAGTTGGCCTACTTCAAACACATCCATACTCATAATAATAAGGATACTAGGTTGGCTTGTGTCCAACCCATGTATGCTCATAATAATACAATAATTATGGCCTCACTAGATAAAACTCATAACATTAGTCAACTGATGTGTCAACCTTCCATCATACTTTTAAAGGCACCCAACTTGAGCTTGGACACCCTTAATAAGTCTCGTAATATCCGATAACCACTACTAAAAAAATAACCAATCCATACTAACCAATAACAACTATCTCACACCTAAAGGATATGTTAACCACTTGCCCAATCAAATGACATGACTACCCCCTTTATAGAGGAATGTCCAATTGTACTTATCAAAGTCAAAAAATAACTTCACATGGAGAGATACCCTCCATGGTTTCCAATTCTAATATATCCAAGTCTAATAATTCAAGACATAACTATCAAAACTATATAATCAAGGTATAACTTCTTGAAAATATAACATAACAGGATTATAAGTCATATAATTGGAACCATGGTAATAAATGTATAGATCATTGGGATGTAAGATACCATGAGATCTTTAAGTACACTAGTGAATCATAATAAGATAATAGAATGCGATATATTATAGTAAAATTATATAAATTTAGGAAAACAATTAATAATGAAACCCTATAACCATATGTAAAGGCTCAAAACTAAGACTATAACTTAGTAGAGATAGGATATATATTATACCCTATATATAGTATCTCATGAGTTTAATGCTTTACCAAATTCAATAGAGGGTTATAAAATTTTAGGCCCAACCATCACAACATAATATGTTAAAAATAATGTGCTCTCCAAAGAAAATAAAGTATACACTGATCATATGTAAATCAAAAACCATAACATGGATAACCCATGAAGAAAAAGAAATCGGTTTCTTAAAAATATCACATATCATGTAATAACATCAACAAAGGAGTAAGAGGTATGAATAAATAAAATACCTAATAAAGAAAATGATAGGTTAAATTTTTTCAATGATATAAATTTATAATATATTAACCACAAATAATAGAATGTGACTGAAAATATGAAGTGAGAGAAAATAAAAGTGATAATTGGGAAAACCCTCCCAAAATTATTATAATAAATCATGTTTAGTATATATAAAGGTTATGTAAATTGATTGAAAAAATAATGTGAAAATAATATGGTATGTTATATATAAATTAAATACAAATACTCTGAGAGATAATAGATAAAAGAGAAAAAACATATTAGAGAGTGGAAGTGAAATTTTTTCATAAAGTTTTCTTATGAATAAAAATTTATTTTTAAAAGAAATAATTATTCAAAAAATATGTGTAAAATTACTTGGATTCATCAATTACATAAAATACGAAACATAAAAAAATATTGAGTTAGGAAAAGGTATTTTAACCCCAAATAGAGACAATTATGAATGAAACCCCCTATGAATATGTAATTTATGTGTTAAGAATAAATATTTGAGATTAAAATTAGTATATAAATACTAACAAAAGTTCAATAATAAAATTGAATATGGTAATTAGAGTAATAAATAGTTACATATTTTAAGAAAAAAAATATTTCACAATGATATAGAATCTAAAATAATAGAAATATAATGAGATAACACCTTATAAACAGTATAAGGTTAGAATTAAGAATAAATGTTTTAAGATTAAAATAGGTATAAAAATCCCCATAAAATTTCAATAATATAATAATATTAATTTTTTTAGAAATTATAGAAAAATTATTTAAACAATTATTTGACAAAGAGAGGTAATTTGAAATAATAGAACTTTCATGTGTGAAATCCTTATCTTAAGTCCCTTTATTTTTAAATAATTTAATATATTTCATAAATAAATTATATTTATTATAACATTAATTTGAAACTATTATATATATTTAATTAATTTTTAATGATTTATTTTCATTGGTAATTATTTCTTATACCCTTGTTAATGATAAAAAAAATGAAGAAAAGTTTGTTCAAATCATTCAATGGTTTTTTCAGTATTTAGATATTGGTTGTTATCAATTAACTTGATTTTTACTATATCACAAAGGCTAAGAATCAATTGAATTACATATTTATATATAATATGTGTTCTAAAAGTCAACCATGAAGGATTTGATAAGTAAAGAAAACACATCATTATTGTAGGATATAAAACCAAGAATGTAAGTACATATAAAAAGGAAGAGAGAGATAGAATATATATAATATAGTTTATTTTAATTTTACAAAAAATTAATGAAACATATAATATATATATTGATTTAATAATTTTGAAGTATTTTTTTTAAAATTTAAAAGTAAAAATAAATAAAATAAATAGGTAGGAAAGAGATATCAGGGATTACTAATTCTATTACTATGACTCATTTTTTAATTTCCAAACACCTTCGATGATTGGGGTGAGGTGTGACCATACAATACCCATGATGAGAAAAAGGTGTAATATATATAACATGGTCATAGTTTTGTTATGGATTTTTTTTGAAAAGTTTTGAGAATAGTTGTGAGAGGTGTTATTTATAGCTATAGGGGAGTTTCATTTTGAGATAACATAATGAATATAAAATCATTTAAAAAAATGTAAAATCAGTATTAAAGATAAAAAATAATAATATTTCACCTAATTATTTACAATACTATCTATTCATGACATCATGCATGATGTTTTTTGGTGATAATATTATAATTAAATTATTATTGAATCATATTTACACATTTATTTATTTTTAATAAAACTCCATGAAATTTACTCTTATATAATTTCAATATTTTATTTTAAAATATGCAATTTTTCTTTTGAAAATAAATTTAAAAATATGATAATTTTTTTTAAAATTCAAAAATACATTAAATATTTACTATAAATTGTAAAATACATTTCTTAGTATCTCAAAAATATTGTTTTATACTTAATAAATACTTTACATGTATAATGCCACGTATCGAGAAGGCTATAGTTGATGTATTATTACATTACATTTGCATGATTACTAGGAATCAAATCCTGAAGAACTGATTAGTTTAGATGTCTTGGAAAGAATTATTATATACATGGTACCCATAATAAATTGGTGAATAAAAAATAAAAACATGATACAAAATAAAATGAAATAAACTTCATCCTTTAATGCTTATTCAATGATTTATTCTTCATAACCTAGTGAATAGAAAAATAATAAGGGTTATTTCAAATGGTCAGTAAGGGTAATTAAAGAGGAAAAAATAATTAATCAATGTGAATAAATCAACCTGAAAAGGTAAATAACTAATAACACATTCCATTAAAATAAATATAAAAGTAAAACTATATATGGAAAGGATAATAACATAAGCACACACCGTTTAATCAATAAACTGATAATGAAACGTATCCATAGATATGCTAATGAAAAATTCCATCAATGAAAGATAATTAAAATATCTATGAAGGAAATTATTAATTGTTTAAAATCATGTCTAAGTAAAATGAAAAACTATACCATCACTACATTTCACAAGATATTTTAACATATAGATAAAAACCTATTTAATTTCGCCAACATATTCTTTTCATGATAACCTATCGATGCATCTAGAAGCTATATATATTACAGCCTCCACCGGTCAATACCATTCTAAATCATTACTCATATAAATTAATAAAATAAATAATATTCTTTATCCAATATCTATATTTAATAACGAATACATATTTTTCAATAAATCCTCAGTTAGTCAAATAACTGTCCCAGTGAACACCATATGTAAAAATGATATACTGTTTAGAAGATAATAATATCCATTGTATGAGAATATGGATAGTAAACTAAATTTCCAATGAAAAATGATTAAAATAAAGTGACTATTTCAAGATCCATCCATCCAAGACAAAATAAAGTGAGATTGCAAAGATAATTATTAAGAACGTTCTTTTGGAGAATAATCTTTAAACATTCCAAAGTGTCCCATACCACATTAAAACATTTAAATCATAATCTCTAAGAAGGAATAATATTAAATGAAACTTATAATATAAATAGAGTAAGTATATTCATGATAAAATGTATTATAGGGAGGTATATATACCAAATAAAAGTTAATTGGTGCATAATAACTAATAAGTCTCAACGGAATATAAATTGAGAAGAAATTCCATTACATTAAACTTCCTTTTTGTTATGTTCTACTTATCCCCCTGTATAGTGGTTTAAAATTTGTTAGTAACTTATAATAGAGTCATAATAATTTTATAATATCATATATTAACATCATTATATATTTTATTACCCTTTTGTTAACACTCTTTCATTATTTTAACTATTTTGGGTGTTAATTGCATAGTTTTTCAAATATGTTTTGTCTTTTTATTATTTGTTCCTATTAAACTGATCATTATTTAAAAATATACATAATTTAAAGAAGGTTTTAATTATTATATATATCCAGTACATATTTATTTAGAATTATATATAAATTTTGGAGATAAGAAATGAAATGCACCGTTCACAGAGATGTGAGGCTGTACGTATGTTTGAACACTACTTTCATTTATTTGTATCATTATAATAATGATTTGTAAATGAAAAATATGTATTTTAAAATTATATTATCATATATATTTCGCATATTTTACACCCTTAATAAATTACACGTATGACGTGAATGATTCACATCACTTTGAGGAGGCAGTTGTCCACACTTTCACAATTATGTTATCATATTTACACAAAATGAAATGTATAATGGTATGTTTAACAAAATAATTACATATGAATAAAGAAATTTTAAATATCATATGTATCATATATAAATATTTTTCATCATAATGACCTCCATGAGAGGTGGTAAATTAATAACGAACTATCTTCATTTATTGAGGCGATAGTTCACGGTTCACATAAGCATTATGTTTGTTACCCATTAGATGGAGGTGTGTGTATATTTATGTAAGAAAATTAACAATATAACATAATATTATATTGTGGGTAATGGTGTTTTTGTGTAATAATAGAATAATGATATTTTAGGGGGCAATAAATGCAAATGAAACTAGTGATCTTGAGGAAAGGTGTTTTCTCTTAATCAAGTAACTTCTTTTTATTTGTTCCAAAAGGATTTATTTGATGGATTTATGACCAAGGTGAGGATTATAAGTTGATGTGAGAGATTATTAGGATCTAGTTTGGTTTATCTTGTCCAACCCAAAGTGTCTTGAAAGGTGTAAGGATATGAGGCCTTTTTATAGTGGATGAGGAGTGACACTCTTGTAATATTATGACAATGAAATTACATAAACATTTTTCACATTTAAAGTATCTAAAATAATGATAAAATTAGATAAAAGGTATTATAGGCTCAAAATATTTCAATCAAATGGTTCTTGTACATGTTTTTAGGTCATTTTGACACTTAAGATTAATGTTTAGTCTATTACTATGCTTAATTTTACCATAATTATTGTAATTAATTTTAATTAATTTCAATTATATTTTTTGGTAAAAATATAATTTGAACATATTATATATTATAAATTATTCTAATTAAAAATCTGGAATCCATTTTTAAAAATTATAATAACATAAGTGGAAGAAATTAATTTAAATTTAATCCCACAGAGGAGATGAAAATGTTGGGTTTTAAAGTAAAAATTTCTGAAAGTTTCCAATGTTTTTATAGTCAATTTCAAAGTGAAATTGCTTAAAATGAAAAAAATTTGATTAATTAAAAATATTTTAATCTAATTTAACCTATAAAAAAATTTAAAAGGTAATTTATCCTTATAAATAAATTAGATTAAATAACAGTTTTGAACTAAAATTCAGAATATTTCACTATTCATTAAAAAAATGAATCTTCAGAGAAAAACGCCAAATTTTTTCCATAGCCTAATTTTTATGTTTATATTTAATCCAAATAACTTTATGAAATGATCAAAAATTGGATTTAGAATGGGTTCTTCATTTAGTGGTGGTAAAAATGCCTTAATAAAAATAAAGTATTTGATGTATAAAATTGGGTTAATTTTTATCATAAGTCTATAATATTTATTGGATGAATAAAAAAAATATTTTATTGAATATATAATATATATTTTACATTAATATCACTCTCTAATTGTAATTAATTTAATTTATAAGGGTAAAACAACTTTATACACATAAAAATAATAATATTTTCCATTATATTCAATCGGTTTTCATATTCATTAGTTATTAATTTGTAACCAATTAAATAATTTTATATTTGTATTAACCATAGATTTTAATAATTAAGTTAACCCTTTTCATAACTAATAATTTAACTATTAGTTTATATCTAGAAATATTTTACTAATATGTTGTTATTCAGTAAAACTTAGTCTTGCATGTAACACAGGCCATTTTAATAAACTTGTTGTTGCGTGTGGCATACACTAACTCAGTATCACGTTAATTGAAAGGTATATCATAGATTTATTTAAAATATTAAATTTATTGTAAATATTTAGGTCTATATTCCTTTATGTTCTTGGTGATGTGTGTGACACATACTATCAAATATAAAGTAATTACTTTAGAATTTCAGGGTGTTATATTCTCCCCACAAAAATTAAATTATGTCCCCACGATTTAAACTTTTTCTCAGTAATCAAGGGGTTCATATTTGAAAATAAACTATTGTTAAAATCCCACATCATAAATTGGGTTAATAACACATCTTCTTGACAAGAGATAATAGAAATTACAAAGGTCACATAACTAGGTTCCATAGTAGGAGAACATATGTGGGAAATGGAAACATTGATATAGAAGAAAAATATAACAATCAGGTTATGATGGAGAGTCCTAGAGAACATGTTCAGATGAAAATTTTCAACCACACAACTATAAACCATAGGTGTGAATAAAGGCCATTGATATCATAACAAATAATGATAATTGTGAATCTTTTTTGTAAGGCCATTTTTTAGAGTCATGAAACTCTTTAATTCTATATAAGTAAATATTAATTTCTATTTTATAAACATCATCTAGTCCTTTGGTCAAGCCTTGAAATATTTCTACATCACCTCTTAAAATAATATTCATCATATAATGCTGTAATATATCAACTCCAAGCCCATATCCAAAGATAAAATTAATCCATTAAATAAATTGTTATCTTTTGAAAAAGATTACAATAAAACCCTTAATAAATAAGGTTATTGAATTTCCAAAATGAACTTATCATTATCCTTTAATCAATATAAACCATCCTTTAAATTTTCTCATTCTAAACATGTGAATAAATTCATCATGTATCTTCTTGAAAAATGGTAATTACTCAAATTTTCATAAAACCATAATGAAAATGTGAATTATTCCTTATTACTTATGTAAGACACAGATTTATAGATATATTCTTTAAATCCAAATGCGTTGTAAACACACTTAATGATAACATAGACCACTTTTTCTAAAAATCATTAATAAAATAATTTGAGAACATATTTCTTTGATCTAAATATATAATAACGGTAATCATTCCACTTTGGTTTGGAAAATAACACATTCTTGACCATGATCCCTTATCTTATTTAGAGTTAGATTTCGTTAATTCTTGGGGCATTTTTTTATGTAGTTCCCCATATCCTTACAGTTGTAACATTGAAAATAAATGTTTCCCTTCTTTTTGTTGCATTCTTTTTCCTGATGGCCTTTTTCTCCTCACATATAAAAACTCCAAATACATTTATTCATTTAACTTGGTGTTTCTTTCCAAAATTATCACATTTTATAAAATACTTATTTCCCTACTTCTTCATTGACTCATTATCTTTTCCTGGTGCTCAAATGGACTCTTATTGTCTTGGTTTACCTTCAATATATATGATCTTGAGAATTACTTCTCAATTTTTATGGAACATTAAACTATCACTTAATAGGATGAGAATGTATGAGGAACAAACTCCCTTTATATATTTGGCTTAAGTTCTTCAAAACAGTGGTAAATCATGAACTCTGTATTGCATATATAATCTGTAGCATGTCTGGATAACCATGTAAAGGTTTCTTCATAATCTGCAATAGTAACTTCTTCCTTTTTCATTAAACCAAAAAACTTTCTCTTCATATCAGTTTATTGATCACAGGGAAATTATTTATTGAAAAATGTATCCTTAAAATTTCTCTATTCTATGAGAGTTTTATTTATTCTTCCTCCCTAGTATTCTAAATCAAGGACCACCATTGATCAACATAACCTTGAAGATAATACACTGCAAGTGTAACCTTTTCCATTTCATTACATACCAAGTCTCTGAATATATTATCCAAATACTTAATCCATTTCTCAGCTACCATTGGATTTGTAGTCCCACTAAATTATCGGTGCCTCTGTAGTATAAAGTGATCAAATGTAAGATATTATCTATGAAGAATATGTTTCTCCAAAAAGGCATTGTTATTTTTCATAACCTGACTAATTTACCCAAATATATCCATAACATACTCATTTCTAAAACCATATAAATTGAATTTCTCTGTAAGGAAACCTCCACATTGGCCATGAGTATAGATACCATTCTTACTTCCAAGTTCGATTTCTAAAAAATAGAATATACCGGATTATCTCATAAAGTTATGAAATTTTTATAACTTTAAATATGTTATATCACATAACATAAATGTATGTATCGTGAATCCTAGAATGATAAACTTTGTATTCTTTGTGGGAAATCCTTATTTCTAAATCTGTTATAATGATAGGTAAAAAATGTGAACTATCTTAAGAGTATCCCCTAGGAGTTTTAAAATAGGTGCACAATATAACCCATTAGTGTCATCCAGGTTACACTGATTTAGTTCCAACACACCTTGTCAGAGTTGTTACTCAAAGGTACATTTTTCCAGAACCACATCCACTTGTAGTATCCAGACATGGATGTATTTCTAGGAATACCCACATAATATCTACCTTACAAAAATTATAATATGTTCTTCTATACATATCATCAATTTATATCTTAGGGTTTTTTTCTTAATCTATGTTTTCTAAATCTAATTTCCATGGTTATTTCTAAACTTCCTTTGATACCAACTATAATGCCCTGGTCCCAAAAGCCTAGAGCTTGTGCATTATTATATCACATTATCATGATTACAAGTAATCAAATCCTAAAGGACCAATCAGTTCAGATTTCTTGGATATACTTATTATAAAAATGACACCCGTAATATATTTGGAGATGGAGAAAACAAATGTGATACATTATATAGTGAAACAAACTCCATTATTGAACATTTATTCAAAAATGTTTTCTTCATAACCTGGGGAAATGATACATAATTAGGGTGATCTCAAATTCTCAGTAAGGGTATGTAAAGCAGAATAAGTATTGAATCAGTGGGAATAAATCAATATGGAAAGGTATATAACGAATAAAACATGCCATTCAAATACCTAGATAAGTCAAACTCATTGTGGAAAGTCAAAAAAATGAAACACATGACATTTAATCAATAAATAATGAATTAAATATATCCATAGATATATCGATGAAAAATATCATGGGTGGATAATAATTGAAATATCTATGAATAAAATGATTAATTATTGTATATCAAGTCTAAGGCACATGAAAAAATATAATATAAAGACCTTTCACAAGACGATTAAAACTATGGATAGAAACCCATTTAATTTTTCCAACCTATTCATCTAATGAGAACCTATCAATGAATCAAGGAGCTATATAATGTATGGGATCCACCAAGAATTACCAATCCAAAGAATTCATCATATTAATTAATAAATAACAATAATAATAACCCTCATCAAATATATGTAAGTAATAAATAATAAGGATTTATCAATAAATCCCCAATTAATCGAATAATTTTAAAAGTGAACATTGTTTGTCAAAATGATATACAGTTTAGGAAGTAATAATATCCATTTTATGAGAAGATGAATATTCAAGTAAATTTAGAATTTTTTAAATTTAATTTGATTGTTTCATGATTAATTTAACAATAAAAAATGGAAGTGACATTTTAAAAATAATCATTAATAACACTCTTTAGAGTAATAATCATTAAACATTCCAAAGTGTCCCATACCACTTTGAAACATTTAAATCACAGTAAACATGAAGAAATAATATTAAATTAAACTGATAATATCATGAGATTAAGGATATTCAAGATGTAACATGTTAAAAGGAAGTATATACACCAAATAAAAGTGAATTGGTGGATAATAACAAATAAGACACAACAGAATATAAATTGAACCGAAATTCCCTTATCTTATCCTTCTATTTGGTTATGTTGAATATATCCTCTTATATAGTGGTTCAAAATATGTTACTATATTCTAAAAAATAGTAATAATGTTTATGATATCAAATATTATCTTCTTATAATATTTTAGTACCCTTTTGTTAATATTCTTTCATTATTTTAACTATTTTGAGTGTTAATTCCCTAGTTTCCTGAAGTATTTTTTGACTTATTATTTTTGTTCCTATTACGAAGATCATAATTTAATAATATCCAAAACTTAAACCATGACATTATTATAATTTATATTCATCACATATGTATTTATAATAATCTATAAAGTTTACAAATAAGAAATGAAATGCATCGTTCAGGGAGACGGTAGGTCGTACCTACGCATAGACACTACTTTTCATTGATTTATCGTACTAAATTAATTATGAGTAAATGATAAATATGTATATTATAATTCCAGTATCATGTATATGTAATATATGTTGCATATGTTTATTAAAACCATCCTTTATATATTCCATGTATGTTGTGAACAAGTCACATCACTTTGAGGTGGCAGTATTCCGCGCTTCTACAATGATGTTATCGTATTTACACAAAATGGAATGTATAGAGGTATGCATTTTAAAATAATTAATGATAAATAAAGTCATCATAAATATCATATATATCACATATAAATACAATGTATATCATAATTACCACTGTGATAGGTGGTAAATAAAGAATGAACAATCATCATTTTGTGAGGCGATAGATCGCCGTTCATATAAATAGTATGTTTGTTTACCTCTTAGATGGGGGTTTGTGTAAGTGTATGTAGAAATATTAACATAATTTTTTTATTATATTTATTATACTGGTGTTTTTATGTAATCATATATTAACAATATTTTAGGGGGCAGATAAAGAAAATATAACTAAAGATCTTAAGGAAAGATGTTACCCCTTAATTGGGTAACTTTTTTTGGTTTATTCCAAAAGGATTTCTTGGATGGATTTATGACCAATGTGATGCCTATAAGTTTAGGTGAGTAATGTTTATGAGCTATTGGGATAGATATTGTCTGAGCCAATGTGTCTTGAAATGTGTGAGGAAGTGGGAGGGGAGCAGACCTTTTTATAGTTGTAGAGGACTATCAATCTTTTAATATTTTGACAAAGGAAATCAATGCATGTTTTTCACATTTAAAGTTTCAAAAATAATAGAATAAATAATATAAAAGTGATGAAATGGTCTAAATATGGGCATAAAATATATCTTGGAAATGTTTATAGGTCATATTGGCCCTTAAGATTAAGTTTTAATACCTTATTAAGCTTAATTTTTCCTTAATTGTTGTAATTAATTATAATTATTTTCACTAATATTCTAGGTAAAAATTAATTTGAAATTATCATGAAATATAAAATATAATTATTAAAAATAAGGAATAAAATTTTATAAATTACCATAATATATGTTTTAGAAATTAATTTAAATTTAATCATAGAGACGAGACAAAAATGTGGATTTATAAAGTAAAAACTTCTTAAAGATTGCATTGTTTTTATAGTCAATTTAAACATGAAATTGATTCCAATGAACTAAATTGGATTAATGTATAATTTTTTTTATCTAATTGAAGTTAAAAAAAATTTAAAATGAAATTTAAGCTTATAAATAAATAAGATGTAATATCATTGTAGAATTAAAACTCAGTTTATTTAACTATTCCTTCAAAAATGAAACTTCATAGGAAAATAACAAAAATTTACCCTAACATAATTTTTATATTTTAATTTAAAATATGAATTTTATTTTGAAATATTAAATTTTTAAATGGGTCAAAAATTGGATTTAAAATACGTTCTCCATTAAAAGGCGGTAAAAATTCCTTAATAAAAATATAGCATTTTATGTATAGAATCAGGTTTGTTTTTATCTTAAGCCTATAAAATATATTGGATGAATATAAAAAATATTTGATTGAATATATAATATATATTAAATTAATATAACTCACTAAATTTAATTAATTTAATTTATTAGTGTGAAACAACTTTGTGATCATAAAAGTAATAATATTTTCTATTATATGAAATGAGTTTTCATATTCATTGCTAATTGATTTATAACCAATGAATTCATTTTATAATTTTATAAACCATAGATTTTAATAATTTAGTTAACCAATTTCATAACAACTAATTTATGTGTTAGGTTATATCTTATAATGTTTTAATAATATATCATTAGCTATTAAAACTTAGTCTTTCATGTAACATATGCCATTTGAGGAAACCCATTGTTGCATGTGACAGACACTAACTAAATATCAGGTTCATTTCAAGCTATGTCATAGATTTATTTAAAATAATAAATGTATTTTAAAAATTTAGGGTATTATATTCCTTTATACACATGGTGCTATGTGTGATAAACGCTATCAAATACAGTGTTCTCACTTTAGAATTTTGGGTTGTTACATTCTCCAAACCTTAATTAAATTACATCCTCAAAATTTAAACTTGATCTTACTAATTGAGGGGTTGATAATTGAAAACAATATATTATTAAAATACCCACATTTTAAATAAAGCTAGTAACAATAATTAATAATAAAAGAGAAAGGAAAGTTCAATGGCCTTATAACTAGGTTTCCTAGTAGGAGACATATTTGGTAAATGGAAACAATAATACAGATGAAAAATCAAACAATCAAGTCCCGATAGAGATTCCTAGAGAACATGTTCAGAAGAATGTTTTTGACCATGAAACCAAAAACCATAGGTGTGAATAAAGTCCATTGATATCATAAAAAATGATGATAATATGTAAATATTTTTTTAATTACAATTTTTTAGATTTACGAAACTCTTTCATTCTATATAACTAAATATATGTCTATATTTCGTAAACACAATATAATCCATCTATTATGACTTAAAATATTTTTAATTGATCTCTTAGAATAAGATTCATCCTATAGTGATGTAATATATCAATCTCTAAAACCAGTTCCACAGTTCAACTTAAACCATTTCATAAATTGTTAATTTTTCAAAAAGTTTATAATCTAAAACTTTTGAAATAATTTAAAGGAATTTCAGAAATAAACATATCATTAGAGTTTAATCAACATGAAATAGTTCTAAATTTGTATATCCTATGATTTTGAATAACTTCACCTTGTATCCCCTTGAAAATTGGTAATAACTAAAATTACAATAAAATCTTATTGGAAATGTGAATTCTATTTATTCCTTATGTAAGATAGATACTATTGGATATATTCTATAAATTAAAAAGTTTTGTAAACTCCTTTAATCACAGAATAGAACACATTTTTGAAAATTCATTAATAAATTCAAAGGTGGTCATAACTTAGCCAAATCAATAATTTCTTCATCATTATATCAACATTTGAAACATATTAAGGGTTATCTTTCCCTCAATCATTCATTTTTAAAATATATTAACTTTCTATTGAATATCTTTTTTTGTTACCATTTAACACTTGACCTCAAATCCTTAATGAAAAATTTTAGTAGTACAATCCTTATATATTTCATAAATAATATAATAGAAACGTCATTAATAAAATACTTTTAAAAAATATTTATTAGATCCGAATACAAAAGCACATTAATCATTTTACTTCATTTTTTTCAATAACATATTTTTATATATGATACCTTATCTTCTTTAGAGGTATATTACCTTGACTATCTAGGAATTATTTTGCATATTTCCCCATCTCCTTATAGTTGTATTATTGAATATAATTTCTTTCCTTCTTTCCATTAAATTATTTTTCCTCATAGCCATTTTTATGCATTAATAACAAACTCCCAATCCTATAAAGAATTTAACAAGGTTATTCTTTACATATTTATCACATGTGGTAAAATAATTCTTTCCCTTCATATTCATTGACTCATTACCTTTTTCATGGTGCTTAGATGGCCTCTTCTCTTCTTGGTTTCCCTTTAATATGTATGATCTTGGGAATTCCATCTCTGTTTTTATGGCATAGAAAACAATCACTTCATAGGATGAGAATGTCTGAGAAACCAAAACCCTTCATTGATTTGGACTAAGGAATTCAAATAAGCGGTCAATAAAGAACTCCATTTTTTGTATATAATAAATAGCATACGTGGATAACCATGTAGAGGTTACTTTATAATCCCCAACAATCTCTTCTTTTTTTTTTTGATTTAAACTATTCTATTCGTATCAGTTTTTTGATCGTGAGGGACGTATTTATCGAAGAATGTATCCTTAAAAGTTCTCCATTCAATCAGTTCAATGTCTTCTTCCTCCGTAGTAATCCAAATCAACGACCACCAATGATCAACATCACCTTAGAGACAATACACCACAAGTGTATCATTTTCAATTTAAGTACATCCCAAGGCTGTAAATATATTCTCTAAAGACTTAATACTTTGATAAAATGAAATTGGATTAGTAGTAACACTATATTATGGGGGGAATATGTCACATAAAGTGATCCAACATTGGACATTCTCTACACATAATAGGTTTCTCCATTCAGGCATGGTTATTTGTCATAATATGACTAGGTTTCCATAATATATCTATAACTTTCTCAATTCTAATACCAGGTATATTGACATTATTAGTAGTTCAACCACTACATTAGTCAACACCATTTATAAAAAATGGAATATAATATAATTAATCAAAAATATATTAACTTTTTATAACTCTAAATACTTAGAGAACATAACATAAAATTATACAACATGAATCCTTGAATCATAATCATTGGATAATTTTGGGAAATCACTAATTTTAAAACATTCATAATGGTAGGTAATGAGAATGTGAACTATCCTATGTGTACACACTAGGAGTGTCAAATTAGGTATGTAATAAGGCTTGTTTTTTTATACTAGGTTACATAGTGTATGGCCCATCATACCTGGTCAGAGTTGTCACTCCTTGGTATATCTGTGATAGAACCACATCCACTTGTAATATCCAGACATTGATGTATTGCTTGTAATATCCACATAATATCCACCTTACCAAAATAATAGGATTTTATTATAAATTTATCCTTAATTTCTATCTTATGGTTATATAACTTAATCTATGTTTTCTAAAGAAAATTTTCAAGGTAGCTACTAAACTTCCATTGATTCCAACTGTAATGCCCAAACACCAGAAGTCTAGAGCCGATGAATTATTATATTACATTGGAATGATTATAAGGAACTAAATACAAAATGACCAATCAATTTTACAGCCTTGGAAATATATATTACAAACATGATACCCATAATACATTTGAAAATAGAAAATACAAACATGATACAAAATAAAATGAAATAAAATGCATCTTTGAATGATTATTTAACGATTTTTACTTCATAACCTAGGGAAAAGAAACATAATAAGGGTGAAAAAAAAATACTTTGTAAGGATATGTAAAGGGGAATAAATAATGAATCAGTGAGAATAAATTAACAAGAAAAGGTAAATAATTGATAAAACATTCCATTCAAATAACTATATAAGGAGAACATAAAATGTAAAGGGGGAAAACTGAAGCATAAGCCATTTAATCAATAAACTGGGAATGAAATGTATCCATACATTTTTTGATGAAAAATATCATGGATGAATAATAATTAAAATATATATAAATTAAATGATTAATTATTGGATTTCATATCAAAGGAACACGAAAACCGATACCATCAAGACCTTTCACAAGACAGTTAAAATAATGGATATAAACCAATTTATTTTGTCCAACATATTCATCTCATGAGAACGTACAAATGAATAAATGATCTATATAAAGTCTGTGATACACCCATAATTACATATCCTAATAATTACTCATATAAATTAATAAAATTAAACAATATTACTTATCAAATATATATATTTAATAAATAATATTGATTTATCAATAATTCCCCAATTAGTCAAGTAACTGTCAAAGTGAGCACCATTTGTAAAAATGATATATGGTTTATGAAATGATAATATAAATTGTATGATAATATAATTATTAAAGTAAATTTACAATGAAAAACTATTAAAATAAAGTGATTGTTTCATGAGAATGTTAACAGTGAAAAAATTTAGTGAGATTTCAAAGATAATCATTAAGAACATTCTTGATGAGAATAATCTTTAAACATTCAAAAGTGTTCCATACCACTTTGAAAAATTTAAATCATAGTAAAAACGAAGTAATAATATTAAATTAAAATTATAATATAATTTGAGTAAGGATATTAATGATATAACACATAAAATTGTTGTATACACACCAAATAAAATTGAATTGGTTCATAATAACAAATAAGTTTCAGTGGAATGTAAATTGAGGCGAAATAACATTACCTTAACCTTCCTTTTGAGCATGTGGTATTTATATTACTATATAGTGGATTAAAATATGTTAATAACTTATAACAGAACCATAATCATATTTATAATATCGTATACTAACTTTTTATTATATTTTATTACCCTTTTCTTAACACTCTTTCATTATTTTAAGTATTTTAGGTGTTAATTGAATATTTTTTTCAAGTATGTTTTGACTTGTTATTTTGTTTTCCTATTGTATAGATAATGGTTTAATCATGTAAATAATATAAAAAATGATTTAATTATCACATATATTCATTACATAAGTTTTTATAGTAACCTATAATGTTTGGATATAAGAAATAAAATGCACTGTTCATGGAGACGGTAGGTCGTATGTGAACAAGAACGCTACTTTCAATTCTTTTTCATATTAAAATAATGAAGATTGCACAAAAAAATATAATATAATTCTAGTATAATATCTATGTCATATATTTTATATAGGTCTATTAAATCCATCCATTATATATTCAATGTATGGCGTGAACGAGCCACATCACTTTAAGGAGGTTTTAACTCATATTTCCACAACGATGTTATCAAATTTACACAAAATATAATGTAAATAGGTATGTGTTATAAAATAATTATAGATGAATAAATAAGTTAAAAATATAATATATATCATATATAAATAGAGTTTCCACCATGATAGTTTGTAATGTGAGAATGGACAATCTTCATTTTGTGTGCTGGTAGTTCACCATTCACATAAATAGTATGTTCATTACCCATTAGATGGGGATGTGTGTAAGTGTAGGTAGAAATCATAGAGTAAAATATTCTAGTATATTTAGTATAAATGTTTTTATGTAATAATATAATAATGAGATTTAAAGAGGTGGATAATGGAAATGAAACTAAAGATCTTGAGGAATGATGTTAACTCTCAATCGGGTAGCTTCTCTAGGTTTGTACCAAAGGGATTTATTGGATAGATTTATGAACAAGGTGAGGCTTATAGGTTTATGGGAGTTATTTTCAAGAGATATTTGGGAAGATCTTGGTCGAGCCAAAGTGGATTGAGAGCTGTGAGGAAGTGGGAGGGGAGGGGTGGCACTCTTGTAATATTTTGAAAAAGGAATTCCATACACAATTTTCACATTGAAAGTTGATCCAATAATGGGACCAATTAGAGAAAATGGATGATAGGGTAAAAATAGGGCCACGAAAGGGATATTTTATTTGTTTTTAAGTGATTTTGGCTCTTATTATTATGTGTTTAGTACCTTATTAAGATTAATTTTACAATAATTGTTGTAATTTATTTTATTTACCTTCACTAATATTTTCTGTAAAAAACAAAGTTGAACTTTTTACAACATTATAAAATATTATTATTCAAAAAATGGAGTCCATTTTGTTCAAATTACAATCATATAAGTGGTATAATTTAATTTAAATTTAATCTCGAATACAAGACGATAATGCAGGTTCTTAGAGTAAAAAAGTCTGAAAGATTGCTATATTTTTATAGTCAATTTCAAAGTAAATTGGATTTAAATGATATAAATTAGATTAATTGATGAAAAATATATTTAATTAAACTTAAAAAATAGTTTAAAATGTAATTTATCATTATAAATATATTAGATGAAATAACTGTTTTGAACTAAAATTTAGTGTTTTTCACTATTCATTAAAAAAATGAAATGTCACAGACAAATACAAAAATTGACCCTAAAATTATTTTTATGTTTATATTTAAATTATAAAGATTATTTAGACATATTAAATTTATAAAAGGGTAAAAAATTGGATTTAAAATGGGTTTTCCGTTAAAAAGTGGTAAAAATGCCCTAATAAAAATATAGCATTTTATGCCTAAAATTAGGTTTGTTTTTTTGATAAGCCTAAAACAATCAATTGGATGAATATAAATAATATTTTATTAATAATATGTATATATATATATTACATTAATATCACTCACTAAATGTAATTAATTTAATTTATTAGGGTAAAACAGCTTTGTGAGCATACAAATAATAATATTTTCCATTATATTCAATCTATTTTCATATTCATTACTAATTAATTTGTAAAAAACATAGGTTATATCCTATAATGTTTTAATAATATATCATTATATAGTAAACCTAGTCTTTCGTGTAACATAAGACATTTGGAGAAACTTCTTATTGTGTGCGACATATACTAACTTAGTATCTTGTTCATTGAAAGGTATATCATATATTTACTTAAAATAGTAAATATATTATAAATTATTTGGGTATTATATTACTTTTTATTGTTATTGATCAATTTTATATATGCTATAAAATACAATGTTCTTACTTTATAAATTTGGGGTGTTACATTCTACCCACATTAATTAAATTTCATACCCACAATTTAAACTTAATCTTAGCAATGGAGGGTTTGATATTTGAAAATAAACTATTATTGAAAAAACAGAATCATAAATAGTGTTAGTAAAAAATCTTATTAACAAGTGAGAATAGAAATTACAAAGGGCACACAACATGGTTCCCTAGTATGAGAACATATGTGGGAAATGGAAACATCAATACAAAAGAAAAATCGAACAATCATGTAATGATGGAGAGTCCTAGAGGACATGTTCAGATGACATTGGTTGACCAAAAAACCATAAACCATAGGTGTGAATAAATTCCACTGATATAATAAAAAAGGATTAAAATGGAAAATTTTTTAAGGCCTTTCATTATATATAAGTAAATATATGTTTGTGTTCTATAAACCCAATCTAATACACTGTTCGTTCCTTGAAATATTTCTAATTCATCTTTTAGAACTAGATTCAATTAATAGTGATGTAATATATCAATCTATAAAACCATATCCAATGTTTAACAAAAACCATTTAATAAATTTTTAACTTTTCCAAAATATTAGTATCCAACACTTTAGAAATAAGTTCACTAAATTTCCAAAATTAAATTATCATTATCCTTTAATCAACATGAAGCATATATAAATTTTAACAATCCAAAAATATGAATAACATCATCATGTATCATCTTTAAATATGGAAATAACTAAAATTACCATAAAACCTTATTTGAAACATTCATTCTCCCTTATTCATTAAGTGCGAAACATGTTATTGGATACACTCTTTAAATCCAAAAATGTTGTAAACACCATTAGTGATAGAATATGCAACTTTATCGACAAATAATTAATAAATTACAAGGTATTTATCACTTATCCAAATCAATCATTTATTTATTATTAAATCAACTTCCAGAACATATTAAGGGGTGTCATTACCTCAATCACGTTTTTTATAAAAAGTTTAACTTTTTACTAAATGGATTTTATTGGTACCAGTTAACCTATTATATCAAATATTTAATAAAAATGTTTTATAGTAATATCCTTATATATTTCATAAATAATATAATGGAAACATAATTAATAAAACACTTTAACAACATATTTCTTAGATCCACATATAGAAACACATTAATCATTCCACTTTGATTGTGTCAATAACATATTCTTTTCCATGATCTATTATCTTCTTCATAGTTATATTCCCTTGATGGTTGGGGAATTCATTATCATATTTCCCCATATCTTTAAAGTTGTAAGAGTGAATATAAATTTTTTCCTTGTTTATTTTTTGTTTTTTTCTGTGTGGCCCTTTTCTCATCACATGTAAAAAATTCCCAATCCTTTTTAGAATTAACTAGGGTGATTCTTTCAACAATTATCACATGTGAAAAAAATCCTTCTTTCCCTTTGACTTCAATGACTAATTACTATTTTCATAATGATAACATGGACTATTCTTGTCTTGGTTTCCCATGAATATGCATGATCTTGATAATTACTTACCTATTATGATGGAACATAAAACTATCTCTTCATAAGATGAGAAAGTCTGAGAAACTAGCACCCTTTGGTGATTTGTCTTAAGGACTTCAAAGAAGTGGTAAACTATGAACTCTATGTTGCATATATAATCCATATAATACCTGGATAACCTTATAATGGAAAGATTCATAATCCATAACACTATCTTCTTCCTTTTTTCATTAAATTGAGGAACTTTATCTTCATCTATGTTTGTTGATCACACACGAAGTATTTATCAAATAATGTGTCTTTAAAAGTTCTCTATTCCTTGAGTTCTACTTCATAATCCTCCATAGTATTCTGAATCAAGGACCATCATTGGTCAACATCAAATTGAAGACAATACACTGCAAGTGTAACCTTTTCTATTTCATTTCATCACAAGGCCCTAAATATCTTCTCTAAAGATGTAATCCATCTGTCAAATACCATTGGATCAGTTGTCCCACTAAATATTGGGGGAATATATCACATAAAGAGACCCAATATAATAAATTCTATCTAAATAACAGGTTTCTCTATTTGGGAATGGTTATTATAAATAAACAGACTAAGTTTCCCTAATATATTTATAACTTGATCAGTTCTAATATAAGCTACATTGACTTTTTCAGCAGGGAAATATCTACATTGGACTTCAGTATTAATATCATTATTCCTTATAGGATCCATTTATAAACAATTAAATATAATTTATTATCTCATAAAGTTATGAACTTTGTATAAACTTAGATAGAGTATAACACATAACATAAATTTATGTATCATGAATCCTGAAATCATAATCTTTGGATACTTTGGGGAAATCAATACATTTAACTCATTTATAATGGCAGGTAAAGAAAATGTGAACTATCCTAAACATATCCCCTAGGAGTGTCAATAATGTTATGTATTAGGGCCCGTCACCATGTACCAAGTCGCATTGAGTCAGTGCTGACACACCTTTTGAGAGTTGTTACTCCTAGGTACATCTGTTATAGAACCACGTCTTCTTGTAGTATCTAGACATGGATATATTTCTAGGAATACCCAAATAATCTTTACCTTACCAAAATTATGGGATGTTCTTATATACTTATCCTTAATTTATATATTAGGTTTATTTTTATTAATCTATGTTTTAATATATAGTTTCCAAGGTTGTTGCTAAACTTTATTTAATACCAAATGTAACACCCTGACCCAAGAAGCCTGGAGCTAGTGTATTATTATATTACATTGGCATGATTTTAAGGAATCAAACCCTGAAGGACCCATTAGTTTATAATTCTTGGAAATATATATTACATACATGATACCCATAATATTTTGGTAAATAAAAAATAAAAAATTAATAAATAATAAAATTAAATAAACTGCGTCCTTGAACACTTATTGAAAGATTTCTTCTTCATAACTTGGGAAAAAGACACATAATTATGGTGTTATCAAATGATTATTAAGGGTAAGTAAAGCATAATAAATAATTAATTAGTGAGAACAAATCAACATGTGGAGGTAAATAATAGATAACACATTCCATTTAAATAACTAGATAAGGGAAACTCAATATGGCAAGGCGAATAACTAATGCACATGACATTTAATCAATAAAATTTGAATGGATTGTATCCATAGATATGTAGACACAAAATATAATGTATGAATAATAATTGAAATACATATGAAGAAATTATTAATTATCAAATGTTATGTATAAGGCTAATGAAAACATATACTGTCAATACCTTTTAGAAAACAATTAAAACTACAGATAGAAACCCATTTAATTTGGCCAACTTATTCATCTCATGAGAGATTATCGATGCATCCAGGAGCTATTTAATGTATGGGATTCTCCACTCATTACCATTCCAAATAATTCATCATATAAATTAATAAAAATAAATAATATTCCTTATGAAATATCCATTTTTAATAAATAATACAGATTTAGCAATAATTACACAATTAATCAAATAACTATTGAAGTGGACAGTGTATGTAAAAATGATATATAGTTTAGGAAATGATAATATCTATTGTATAATAATATGGATATTTAATTAAATTTACCCTGAAAAATGATTAAAGTAATGTTATTATTTCAATAGAAAGTTAAAAATCATAAAAGGATGTGATATTTCAAAGATAATCATTAAGAATATTCTTTAGAACAATAATAATTAAATATTACAAAGTGTCCCATACCACTTTGAAGAATTTAAATCACAATAAACATGAAGAAATAATATTAAATGAAAATTATAATATCACGAGAGTAATTATATTCAAGATATAACAAGTCAAAATTCAATATATACACTAAATAAAACTGAATTGGTGCATAATAACCAATATGCCACAAAAGAATGTAAATTGAGAAATAATTCCCTTACCGTAACCTTTATTTTTATTTTTTGGTATTTACCATCCTGTATATTGGTTTAAAATATGTTACTAACTCATACCAGAACAATAATAATGTTTAAAATATCATATATCCACTTTTTACAATATTTTATTACCTTTTTGTTAAAACTCTTTCATTATTTTAACTATTTCATATGTTAATTCCCTATTTTTCTCACGTATGTTTTGATTTTTTATTTTTTGTAAATATTAAGAAGATAATTATTTCATAATATCAAAAATTTAAACCATGATGTAATTATCATATATATTTAGTACATATGTATATATAATATTCTATAATGTTTGGAGATAAGAAATGAAATTCACCATTAATAGAGAGGGTAGGCTGTATGTATGCATGAACGCTACTTTAATTTCCTTTTCACATTATAATAATGATGTGTAAATGATACATATGTATATTATAATAAAAATATAATATATATTTTGTATATGTTACATATTTTTATTAAAACTATCCATTATATATTTCATGAATGGTGTGAATGAGTCACATCGCTTTGAGGAGGCTGTAGTCAACACTTCCACAACGATGTTATTGTATTTAAAGAAAATGTAATATATAAATATATGTGTTAAAATAATTAAAAATTAATAAAGAAATTATAAATTTCATATATATCACATGTAAATATATTTTTCATCATAATGACCAGGATGAGAGGTGGTAAAGGAAGAATGAAAAATCATCGTTTCGTGAGGCATTAATTTACCATTCACAAAAATAGTACGTTCGTTACCCATTAGATGGGGGGGGTGTAAGTGTAGGTCAAAATATTGAAATAAAAACATCCAAGTATATATGTTATACTGTTTTTGTTATATAATAATATAATAAGAATATTTTCATGGTGTATCATGGAAATGAAACTAATGATCATGAAGAAAGATGTTACCTCTTAATCGGGTAACTTCTTTTGGTTTGTACCAAAATTATTTCTTTGATGCATTTTTGAAAAAATTTATTATTCTAGTTTTAGGGGAGGTATTTTTAATATATATTTGGACTGATCATGTTGGAGTCAAAGTGTATTGAGAGGTGTGAGGAAGTGGGGGGAGAAGAGGCCTTTTTATAGTGGATGAGGAGTGGCACTCTTGCAATATTTTGGCCAAGAAATTCCATAAACATTTTCCACATTTCATGTGAATCTAATAATGAACCTGTCACGACCCATCCTCGGGGCCCGTTCCATGACTACCCCAAGCCCGCCTCCCATAGGCCAGGGGCTGGTGACTTGCACCAAGGCGTAATTCTCGGTAAAAAGGGAAGGCATTGCCTTTGTAAAGTAAACAAACACCACAGAGCAAGAAAGCAGAAGTAAAAACTAAGTAAAAACTGGGTACAACAGTAACTGCGGAAAAGTAAGTGGTCCAGAATACAAACCCAAACTAAAAGTAAAGTATAACTAGAAAAGGGAGTACAACAACTGAAAAGTAAAGCCAGAGCCTTGAGCCATCCACCGGAAGTCCCACCTGAAGGGTGGGTACAGATAGCCTCCACAGCTCCTCGGGTCCAGCCGTCCACTCCGAGTACCTCCCGCCCAGTGGTCCACCTCCAGGTACCGACCTGCTCTGCCAGCCTCAACCACAATCAGTGATGTCCGTCATCTACAACCAAAACAACGTAGTGTAGGCATAACCCATGAAGGGGTGAGTATAAGCTACTCAGTAGGGACCCCGAGACCCCTGAAGGTCTCCCAGAATCCACAAAGGATAATCCACAAAGGAAAGATACAATCACGAAGTAACACCTGTCACTACTTAAGTATATGCCCATACATATACCTAAGTCATCAATTCTCGTTCGGCTCCAACATCCGATTTCAAGTACAACCCAATCCACACAGGAAATCACCACCCAATCCACACAGTAAAGCATAACATAATCCACACAGGATATCAAGTCAATCTTATCGAAGATAAGGATTGAAAGTCAAGATTCAACTCACACAGGTATACTTCTTCTTAAGACGATAGAGATGATTAGATGTAGCCACTGATTCATCTAAGCCGTCAGACCCACACAGGATCGATAGGTACTAACCCACGCAATGACCCATAAAGGATCAATAGGTAACTAACCCCCACAATGACCCACAAAGAATCGATAGGTAACTAACCCCCGCAATGACCCACACAGGATCAGACCCACACAGGATCTGTAGGAACTGGCCCACATAGGACCGATGTGCACTGACCCACACAGGATATGACCCACACAAGATCGGTAGCACTGATCCACGCAGGATCACTGAGTGCTGTAGTCGTTGCCGTTGAATCCACGAAGGATTTCTGTACAGTCATCATCGTCGTCGCAGTTGCAGCCAGCTCTAGGGTTCCCGCACACAGCAAGCTCGTTCGGGAGGGTCCGCTCCACGAGCCGAGGGGCTGATACATCAAGTAACACATAGTCCAGAGTTGATGTATCCAAAAGCTCTGTATCGTCAACAGGAACTCAAAGTCACAGACGACGCGTCAATCGGACGCCCGGTTTGAGAGTTATTGGCTTTTTCGTTTCAGAAGCCCTGTTGGGTTTTAAGTCAAAACCAACCCGACCATACTCCAACTGCGTCCAAACCTCGAGCGGAGTAATCCAAAAGATCCGTCTCACTAAGAGGAAACCATCAAAGTTGACGACACATCAATCAGATGTCCGGAGCTCAAGTTATAAGCATTTCCGCTCCGAGGGCCCGGTTGGTTTCGTGTATGAACCAACCCTGCTGAACCCAAAGTCCTTCGAAACCTTGAGTGTAATATACCTAAACGAACGTCACGATCCAAAGATCGCATCGCAGCTAACGGTGCATCGATCAGAGGTCCGTAGCCCAAGTTATGAGCAACAGACCGAAACAGTCTGAAAATGGGGGGTCTGGGCCCGGTCCGACCCGACCCAACCCCCCCTGGGTCGGCGCGGCCCGGCCCGGTGCGGCTGGTCCGGCCCGGGGTGGCTCGGCACTATCCGAGTGGGTCGGCTCGGCGCTGACCGAGCGGCTGCGCAAAAAGGGGGTGCTGCCCCCTTGAATGAAACCGCGACCCCCGCGTGGGGGCCGATCCTTGCCAACGGACGCGGCCTAGCACCGCGTCCCCGCCTCCTCGGTCCCGTGCAGTTGCGGGACCAGCTGCTTGCCACCGCGGCTTAAGCCACGGCGGCCCTCCCTGGGGGCGCGCCGGGTGCCGCTGCCTCTTGGCGGCTGGCCGGTGCCGACCGCCGCTTCTGGCCGCCGGTGCCGTCTTGCCGGCGAGGCGCGCAGGCGGGGTTTTCCGCGGACCACCGGATGCGCTTCAGTGGTCCGTTTTTCCTGTCATTTCCGCCCACAGTCCTCCCGGGATCGGCTCTTCATTGCGAAGACCTGAAAATGCCCTTGCGGCCTACTTCGTCATCGCCCGCTGATCCTCACACCAAGAACGAAGAAACAGTGGGTTCAGACTTGTTCGTTGGTCCGCACCCACCGTGTTAGCGGTTTAAACGGCTTCCGAAAAAATTTAAACACATGCCGAGGATATAAATCACATAGATTTAATTGAACCAAAACTCCTGCCTCAAGCTTCTTCGAGCGAGGGTTCATCACAGAATTGCACGTCGCGGATGAAGGCGTCGCGGAAGGGGGATCGTCTCATCGCGGAGAAGGGATTCGTCGACGTCGCATTGTCGATCTCCGAGGATCTGGCGTTCTTGTCAACCTTCGTCGGAGGTCGGCGTTCTTCGCATTGTTCATTGAGGAAGGAGTGCTTCACGGTTTGAGTGATTTCTCCCAAACCCTGTCTCACAACCAACCTCTAATAAAATAAGACTTGTCTTATTTTATTAACACATAAGTCAACATTGTGAATTTCAAAATAAATTGAAACAATCAATTAATTAAATTAATTGAGTAGTTTAAACCGCACAATTATTGAGGCGTTTATTATCCAGATTAAACGCAAGGGTTGACTTCATTAAAAAGGGGGGTGCGGGTGCGTTACTTAATTAAAGGAGGGGGGTTGAAAAAAAGTGGGGCTCATGTGGGCCCCACCCCACTAATATTCTACCTAGTGGTGTAGGATATTGTGGGTCGCACTTTAACCTCTTAACTTAGGTTAAACAACTTAAAATAAAATAAATTGGTTGCACCATTTTATTTTATTCATTTACTTAACCAGAAAATTTAAAAACCACACTTGAGAAAACGCAACTCCGGAAAAGGTGTTTCGAAGAAATTACCGGCACTGCGATGCCATCGATGCCCTCAAAATTCGATTGCAAGCACCAGTTCAAAAGTTAGAAAAACCTTCTTGTTCATTCCCTGAACGTACCCGAGCTAAACTTCGGAAAATGATTCCGGTCACACCGGGCCTCAGAATCAGGTGCCTTTAGAAACTACGTTCTTGTAAAATTACAAAGAAAATTAAGAAAAAAAAATTTCCTTGAATTTTACGGGTCTTTACATCACTCCCACCTCAGGGGTTTACGTCCCCATAAAGATACATAAAATATTTGGGGAACAAATGTGGGTACTGAGCACGCATCTGAGCCTCCCGCTCCCAAGTGCTCTCCTGGAGGTTTCTGTGCTTCCATCAGATACACAATAGAGGAATCGATCGTCCACGTAGGACCCTCTCCTGTCGATCCTCAATCTCCACCGGGACCTCCACAAAATTCACCCCATCATCAATGTCCATCTCCCCATGGTCAATGATATGAATCGGGTCGTGCACGTATCTCCTTAGCTGAGATACGTGAAAGACGCCGTGCACCCGGTGCAATTGAGGTGGAAGAGCCAGGTGATAAGCCACCTCACTAATCTTGCTGAGGACCTGGAATGGTCCAATGAAGTGCGGAGACAACTTTCCGCCTTGGCCAAATATCTGTAATCCACGTCGAGGTGAGACCCGCAAGAAGACGTGGTCGCCATCCTAGAACTCTAGTGGCCTCTGCCTCCTGTCATCATAAGGCTTCTTCCGGCTCTAAGCTGTCCTCATCCGCTCCTGGATGACCTGGACCTTCTCCGTCGTGGCCTGGACCATCTCCGGTCCCACAAGTGCTGACTCCCCAGGGTCTGTCCAGCACAACGGTGATCTGCAAGGTCAGCCGTACAACGCCTCGTATGGTGCCATCCCGATGGTGGAGTGGTAGCTGTTGTTGTACGTGAACTCCAACAAGGGTAGGTGGTCCTCCCAACTACGACCAAAGTCGAGGACACATGCGTAGAGCATGTCCTTGAGAGTCTGAATGGTCCTCTCCGTCTGACCATCTGTCTGGGGGTGAAAGGAGGTGCTTAGACGTAGCTGCATCCCGAATCCCTCCTGCAACCCCTTCCAAAGCTGGGAATTAAAGCGAGCATCTCGATTGGAGACGATAGAAGATGGAACACCATGAAGCTGTATAATCTCCTGAATGTAGAGACGTCCCATGATCTCCACTGAGACCTGCTCTCTGATGGGTAAAAAGTGAGTTGACTTGGTGAGTCGGTCCACAATCACCCAAATGGAGTCGTGACCTCTGGAAGTTCGTGGAAGTCTAGTCACGAAGTCCATAGATATGCCATCCCACTTCCACTTAGGGACCTCCAAGGGCTGCACCAAGCCTGCTGGTACCTGGTGCTCTACCTTCACCTACTGGTAGGTGAGGCATTGAGAAAAAAACTCAGCCACAACCTTCTTCATACCCGACAACCAGTGCTGTCGTCTGAGATCCTGGTACATCTTTTCCACTCCAGGATGTACCTCCAAAGGGTAAGTGTGAAACTCTCTCAACACGTCCTCCCTTAAAGCAACTGGTACCAAAGTACGTCATCTAAAAAGGAAATTGTGCTCTCCTCCCATGGAGAATCCATCAGGTGTCTATCCTGAGGATATCTGCGCACGCCGCGTCTCACAGTCAGCGTCCCCACGCTGTGCCTCTCTGACCCGCTGCAGTTGTGGAGGAGAGACTGTGAGTGACTGAAGTAAGGATACACCGTCCCTATTAACACATGATATCTGAAAAGCGGCTAGCTTCTCTATCGCCTACCCAAGTAGCTGAATGCACATCCTCCTACTGAGTGCATCGGATACTATGTTCCCCTTTATAGGAGTATAGACTATCTCAAAGTCATAGTCCTGGAGGAACTCGTGCCATCGCAGCTATCTCAGGTTGAAGTCCTTCTGCGAGAAGATGTACCTGAGACTCCGGTGGTCAGAATAGACTGTAAATCACTCACCCATTAGATAGTGTCGCCACATCTTCAGAGCGAAGACCAATGCTGATAACTCCAGGTCATAGGTATCATAGTTCTGCTCATGCTGCCTCAACTGAAATGATCTATAGGCGATCACAGCCCACTCCTGCATGAGGACACATCCGAGTCTGGTCCCTGATGCATCGCAGTAAACCACATACCCAACTCCCTCCTACGGAAGCATCAAGATAGGTGCGCTGGTCAATCTCTGTCTCAGCTCCTGGAAGCTCTCCTGACATCTGTCTGACCAGACAAAGGGTTTCCCCTTCTTTGTCAAAGATGAGAGTGGCTCTGCAACTCTGGAGAAGTCTGGCACAAATCTACGATAGTATCCAGCTAGTCCCAAGAAACTCTACACCTCTGTCACGCTCCTGGGTGGCTCCCAAGCTAGCACTACCTCGATCTACGCAGGATCCACCGCAACTCCCGCCTCAGAGATGACGTGTCCCATTAAGTGGACCTCACGTATCCAGAACTGACACTTCGAGAGCTTTCCATAAAGCTGGTGCTCTCGGAGTGTGTCAAGTATAACCCGTACGTGGTAGGCGTGATCCTCCTCAGTCGTCGAGTATATCAAAATGTCGTCGATGAGGACCACGAAAAATCGATTGAGGTATGGATGAAAGATCCTGTTCACAAGGCCCATGAACACTGCTGGAGCATTGGTTACGCTGAATGGCATAACCAAGAACTCATAGTGGCCATACCGACATCTGAAGGCCGTCTTATGCACGTCCTCATCCCGAACTCTGAGCTGATGATATCCTGGCCTGAGGTCTATCTTCGAGAACCACCGTGCTCCCTTGAGCTGATCGAAGAGGTCATCAATACTAGGTAGTGGATACTTGTTCCTCACTGTCACCTGGTTCAAGCGACAATAGTCGACACAAAGTCACAAGCTCCTGTCTGCCTTCTTGGCGAACAATATTGGGGAAGCCCAGGATAAAACACTGGGTCAGATGAATCCCTTGCCCTGCAAGTCCTCCAAATATAACCATAGCCCGTGAAACTCGGCGGGAGCCATCCGATATGCTGGGGTAGATATAGGGGCTATCTCGGGGTACAGATCAATATAAAATTCTACCTCTCTGCGAGGAGGTAGTCCTGGAACATCGTTGGGAAAAACGTCCGCATACTGATCCACCACTGCAGGAAAACCAGGACTCCGCACGTCAACTTCTCCTAGGATGAGGCTAGCCAACTGATGAGTGATGGGATATCCTTTCCTCTGCGAGAGTCCATCCTGTGCTGCGAAGGCTCCCTTCTCACTGGTGAAGGTGAACCTGCTCCCGTCGGTGCGTACACACCGCACCTTGCGCCTAATACAGTCAATCAGAGCATGGACTGTAGATAACCAATCCATGCCCAAGATGACGTCGTAAGGCCTCGACGCCGCTACAAGAAGTTCCCAGCCGAAGCTCTCGCCTCCTAGAGTAAGCTCACACTGCCAGCACCAGTGAATAATCATTGAGTCTACTCCCGTAGGAGTCTCTAGCCGTAAGGATCAAGCCAACGGCTCTGGCGGAATCTACGAGCTCCGAACAAGGCCAGTGGCTATGAAATAGTGACTTTCTCTTGTGTCTATGAGAACTGCAGCAAGGGTGGAATAGACACAGATAGTACCTCAAATCATATCAGGTGCACCGTAGTCGTAGTCCTCCACTTCCTGGAGCTGTGCCTGTATCTGCCCGCCAGCTCCCTCTGGTCAGGGTGGAACTCCTGAGGGTGGTGGTGGTAGTGCCTAAAAGCGTCATCCACCACCTGCTGCTCGGCCAGCTCCTCTACCTCGTCCGCCTGCTCCCTACGGACAACCACGGTCGACCCTCTGCCTCTGCCTGGGTGGTCCCTCAACCTTCTACTGCTCCTCGGTACGGCGGGTCGGGTAGTCACGAGCCATGCGGCCCTGCCCGCCGCATGCATAGCACTGTCTGCCTCTCGAAAGACTGGCTCCGCGCTGAGTTCCCCGCACCTCTGACCTAGTGTCCTGAGGTCGTCTGGCTGAGGGTCTGGTCTTCCTGGACCCATGAGTCATCCGTCGAATGCCTTCTGTAGAAGACTCTACTATGTGCCGCCCTGTGATAGGTCTCACTACTGATGTAGGCTCAGCAAGAAAGCACTCGATGAGAAGGGCTCAATCTAGTACCCCTGCCTGTGTCGGAATGCTGAGGGAGATCAGCGATGCCCCCGGGCCTAGAAGAATGGGTCCCGTACCATTTCCGTCAGATAGCGTGAGAGATCTGTAAATCTCACCGAGTATTGGGAGACCGTCAAGCTGCCCTGCCATAACTGTAGAAGCTCCTGGATGTGCACCGCACAGAGGGTGACTGGGATGAACTCCGAGCGGATGAGGCTCTCACAATCCGTCCAGAGGAGAGATGCATCGCCCTGCACCTGGAGAATCAAGATCCACCATCTGCCTGCTACCGCGTGCAGGAGGCTCGCTGCGAGGATCACCATGAGGTCTGCTGGTGTCCTCACTAACCTGAAAACCCGTACAATTGCCTCCATCCAATCCTCGGCTGCCTGAGGGTCTATCTCCCCGCTGAACCTGGGTGGTCACTGACGCTAAAACTCGTGCAGTGCACTAAGGCGGCGTGCATCGTCAGTGGCTGGGGCTGGTAGCATCGGTGGCTCAGCGGGTAGCGGTACCGCCGGTGCCTCTGCTGTCAAAGGGCCCTGTACTGAGGCCCCATCGCTCGGTGGGCTGTCGTCACGTACAATGCTCAGAACCCTAGCTGGCTGCCATCGTGGGGCCATCCTGAAAAGAAATAGGTGCGCCATGGTCAAACAATATACCTGGTGAGATGACACAAAGTAATCACAAAGAAAACTTGAAACACACATGCAATCAATGTTTTCGTGCATTCGGTCGGAAATCAGAAGTCAGGGTCCTGGTGTACGGATACGTTGGCCGCCGCACCAACACTGGACTCCGTAGAATGATAACCACACTCAATACTCTTAACACTATTTCTTCACATAGAAAAAGATCAGAGTCCTGAGTTCTGCGGTAGAACCGAACTCCTCTGATACCAATTTGTCACGACCCGTTCTCGGGGCCCGTGCCGTGACTACCCCAAGCCCGCTCCCCATAGGCCTGGGGCTGGCGACTAGCACCAAGGCGCAATTTGGGGTAAAAAGGGAAGGCATTGCCTTTGTAAAGTAAACAAACACCACATAGAAAGCAAGCAAAAGTAAACACTAAGTAAAAAACTGGGTACAACAGCAAGTGCGGAAAAGTAAGTGGGCCAGAATACAAACCCAAACTGAAAGTAAAGTACAACTGGAAAAGGGAGTACGACAACTGAAAAGTAAAGCCACAGCCTCGAGCCATCCACTGGAAGTCCCACCAAAAGGGTGGGTACAGATAGCCTCCACAGCTCCTCGGGTCCAGCCGTCCGCTCCGAGTACGTCCCGCCCAGTGGTACACCTCCAGGTACCGACCAACTCCGCCAGCCTCAACCACGATCAGCACAGTCCGTCGTCTGTAACCAACACAATGTAGTGCAGAAATAGCCCGTGCAGGGGTGATTATAAGCTACTTAGTAGGGACCCAGAGACCCCCAAAGGTCTCCCAGAATCCACAAAGTATAATCCACAATGTAAAGATACAATCACGAAGTAACACCCGACACTACTTAGGTATATTCCCATATATACACCTAAGTCATCAATTCTCGTTCGACTCCAACATCCGAGCTCAAGTACAACCCAGTCCACATAGGAAATCAAAACCCAATCCACACAGGAAAGCATAATGTAATCCACATAGGATATCAAGTCAATCATATCGAAGATAAGGATTGAAAGTCAAGATTCAGCTCACATAGGTATACTTGTTTGTAAGATGATAGAGATGATTAGATGTAGCCACTGATTCATCTAAGTCGTCGGACACACATAGGATTGATAGGTACTAACCCCCGCAATAACCCACAAAGGATCGATAGGTAACTAATCCCCACAATTAACCACAAAGGATCGATAGGTAACTAACCCCCGCAATGATGCACACAGGATCGGACCCACACAGGATCGGACCCACACAGGATCTGTAGGCGCTGGCCCACATAGGACCGCTAAGCGCTGACCCACACAGGATCTGACCCACACAAGGTCAGTAGCATTGATCCACGTAGGATCGCTGAGTGCTGTAGTCATCGCCGTCGAATCCACGGAGGATTTATGTACAATCGTCATCATCGTCGCAGTCGCAGCCAGCTCTAGGGTTCCCGCACACAACAAGCTTGTTCGGGACGATCCGCTCCACGAGCCAAGGGGCTGATACATCAACTGACAAATAGTCTGGAGTTGATGTATCCAAATGTTCCGTATCGTCAACAGGAACACAACGTCATAGATGGCGCGCCAATCGGACGCCCGGTCTGAGAGTTATTGGATTTTTCGTTCTAGGGGCCCGGTTGGTTTTTATGTCAAAACCTACCCAACCATACTCCAAATACATCCAAACGTCGATCAAAGTAAGCCAAAAGATCCATCTAACTAAGAGAAAACCATCAAAGTCGAAGGCACGTCAATCGGACGTCTAGAACTCAAGTTATAAGCGTTTCCGCTCCGAGGGCCCGGTTGGTTTCGTGTACGAACCAACCCAGCCGAACCCAAAGTCCTCCAAAACCTTGAGTGTAATATACTGAAACAACCATCTCTATCCAAGGATCACATTGCAGCTGACGGTCCATCGATCGGAGGTCCGTAGCCCATGTTATGGGCAACAGACCGAAACATTCCGAAAATGGGGGGTCTGGGCCCGGTCCGACCCGACGCGGGTCCGGGTCTGACACGGCCGGGCGCGGCCCGGCGCTGGATGAGCGGCCAAGAAAAAAGGGGGTGCTTCCCCCTTGAATGAAACCGCGACCCCCGCGTGGGGGCCGCTCCTTGCCAACGGACGCGGCCTAGCGCCGCGTCCTCACCTCCTCGGTCCCGCGCGGTCACGGGACCAGCAGCCTACTGCCACGGCTTCAACCATGGCGGCCCTCTTCGGCGGCGCGTCGGGCGGCGCTGCCTCTTGGCGGCCGGCCGGTGCCGACCGTAGCCTCCGGCCACCGGTGCCGCCATGCTGGCAAGGCACGCTGGCGGGGTTTTCCATGGACCACTAGATGCGCTCCGGTGGTCCGTTTTCACTGCCATTTTCGCCCGCGGTCCTCCCGGGACTGACTCTTCACTGCGAAGACCTCAAAATTCCCTTACGGCCAGCTTCGTCGTCAAACGCTGATCCTCACACCAAGAACGAAGAAACGGTGGGTTCAGACTTGTTCGTTGGTATACACCCACCGTGTTAGCAGTTTAAAGGGCTTTTGACAAATTTTAAACACATGTTGAGGATATAAATCACATAGATTTAATTGAACCAAAACCCCTATCTCAAGCATCGTCGATTGAGGGTTCGTCGTGGAATTGCACGTCGCGGAAGAAGGCGTCGCGGAAGGGGGGTCGTCGCATCGCGGAGAAGGGATTCGTCGGCGTCACGTCATCGATCTCCAAGGATCTGGCGTTCTGGTCGACCTTCGTCGGTGGTCGGCGTTCTTCGCGTTCTTGGTCGAGGAAGGAGTGCTTCACAGCTTGAGTGATTTCTCCCAAACCCTCTCGCACAACCAACCTCTAATAAAATAAGACCTGTCTTATTTTATTAACACACAAGCCAATGTTTTTAATTTCAAAATAAATTGAAACAATCAATTAATTGAATTAATTGAGGAGTTTAAACCGCCCAATTTATGAGGTATTTATTATCCAGATTAAACGCAAGGGTTGGCTTCATTAAAAAGGGGGGTACAGGTGCATTACCTAATTAAAGGATGGGGGTTGAAAAATGTGGGGCTCGTGTGGGCCCTAACCCACAAATATCCTACCTAGTGGTGTAGGATATTATGGGTCCCACTTTAACCTCTTAACTTAGGTTAAACAACTTAAAATAAAATAAATTGGTCGCCCCATTTTATTTTATTCATTTACTTAACCCAAAAATTTAAAAACCACTCCCGAGCAAATGCAACTCCAGATTAGGTGTTTCTAAGCAATTACAGGCGGTGTGATTCCATCGGTGCCCTCAGAATTCGATTCTGAGCACCGGTTCAAAAGTTATAAATACCCGATCATTCGTTCAATGAACATACCTGAGCTAAACTTTGTAAAATGATTCCGGGCACACCGGGCCTCGGAATCAGGTGCCTTCAGAAACTGCGTTCTTATAAAATTCCAAAGAAAATTAAGAAAAAAACTTTTCCTTGAATTTTAAGGGTCGTTACAGAACCAAATTCACTATAAGGTTTTATATGATCTAAATATGCCAGAAAATGGATCTTGGAAAATTTTATAAGTCATTTCCCCTTAAAAATAAGGTTCAGTCCCTTATTTAGATTAATTTTACCTTAATCATTGCAATTAATTTTAATTACATTCAATAATATTTTTGGTAAAAAACTAAGTTTACATTATTATACGTTATAAATTATGATTATTAAAAATATTAAATACATTATTTTTAAATTATAATAAAATAATTGGTAGAAATTAATTTAAATTTAATTCTGTAGATGGGAAGACGATTTGGTGTTTTAATGTAAAAAAACATCCAAAAATTTGCTATGTTGTTATCGTCAATTTCAAAGTAAAATTGATTCAAATTACCTATATTTTACTAAATTATAAAAATTTGACCTAATTAATCTAAAAATGCAATTTAATATTCAATTTAACTTTATAAATAAATTAGGTGAAATAACATTTATGAACTAAAATGCAGTATTTTTCACTATTCATTTAAAAAATGAAACTTTATAGAAAAATAAAAAAAATTAACACTAACATAATTTTTATATTTATATTTCAAATATGATGTTAATTTGTACATATTAAATTTGTAAAAGGGTCAAAAATTGTTTTTAAAATGTGTTTTCCATTGAAATACGATAAAAATGACTTTATAAAAATATAGTATTTTATGTAAAAAATTGAGTTTTTATATTAAAACTCTCAAATATATTGGATGAATTTCAAAAATAATTGACTGAATATATAATATATATTAAATTATTATCACTCACTAAATTTAATTAATTTAATATATTATTGTAAAGCCACATTATAAGCAACAAAATAATACTATTTTCAATTATATTTAATCAATTTTAATATTCATTACTAATTAATTTTTAAACAATAAATTCATTTTATATTTGAGTAAAAAATATATTTTAATAAGTTATTTAACCATTTTAAGAACTAAAAATTTAATGATTAGGTTATTTTTTATAATATTGTAAAAATATATTATTATTCAGTAAAATTCGATCTTGTGTGTAACGAGTGACATCTGAAGAAACTCATTATTTCATGCAACATAAGCTAACTCAGTATCATGTTCCTTGCAAGGTATAACATATTTTTCATTAATATAATAAATATATTGAAAATAATTAGGTTATTATATTCCTTTATGTGCTTGGTGATACATGTGACACACACTATTAAATAACATTTTATCACTTTAGAATTTTGGGGTGTCACATTCTCCCCATATTAATTAAATTTCAACCAAAGAAATTAAACGTAATCTAATTAATCAAGGGATTTATATTTGGAAATAAACTGTTGTTGACAAAACAACCTAAAAAATAGGGTGAATAACACATCTTCTTATTTAGAGAGAAACGAAAGTACAATGGTTACATAACTAGGTTCCTTAGTAGAAGAAAATATTTGGGAAATCGAAACATCAATATAGAAGAAAATTTAATAATAATGTTTTGATGGGGAGTACTATATAATATATTTGGAGTAAATATATTGACCAAAAAACTATAAACCATAAGTCTTAATAAACTCCTTTGATATCATCAAAAATGATGATTATAAGACAATATTTTTTATTGAAATTTTATTTAGATATAAGAAACATTTTCATTCTATATAAGTAATTATAGATTTATATTTAATAAAAACAATATAATCCTTTGGTCATGACTTAAAATATTTATACTTAATATCTTAGAACAAGATTCATCATTTAACTATGTAATAAATCAATTAGAAAAACTAGATCCAATGTTCAGTTTAAACCATTTCATAAATTATTAGCTTTTCCAAAATATTATGATCCAACACTTTAGAAATAAGGTGACTAAGTTTCCAAAATGAACTTATCATTAGCCTTTAATTGACATGAACTATCTATAAATTTTCACATTCTAAACATGTGAAAAAATTTATCATGTATCCTCTTAAAATTTGGTAACAACTCAAATTACCATAAAACCTTATTGGAAACATGATTTGTTCCTTATTACTTAAGAAAGACACATGTTATTGGATATTCTCCTTAAAAAAAGTGTTTTAAAATAACTCAATGATATCATATACCAATATATCCAAAAATCATTAATAAACTACAAGGTATTCAATACTTATCAAAATCAGTCATTTCTTCATCATTATCTCAACATCAGTAATATATTCAGGGTTATATTTCCCTCAATCATATGTTTTCAGAAAAGTTTAACTTTTAATGTAATAATATTTCTTGGTACCATTTAACATATGTTCTAAAATATCTAATGAAAATGTTCTATAGTACAATTATTATGTATTTTATAAATAATATAATATGAAAATCATTAGTAAAACACTTTTACAACATATTTCTTAGATCAGAAATACATAATCAAATTAATCATTCCACTTTATTTATGCCAATGACATATGCTTCAACATGGTCCCTTATCTTTTTTATAGGTATGTTCCCTTGATTATTGGGAAATTCATTTATGTAGTACCTCTTCCCCTTATAGATCTAACATAAAATAGTAATTTTTTCCTTATTTCTATTTCATTATTTTTCTTAGTATCCATTTTCACCACATTTATAACAAACTCCCAATCCTTCTATGAATTTACCAGGGTGATTATTTCCATAGTTTTCACATGAGGGAAAATCCTTCTTTCCCTTCTTCTTCTTTAACTCATTACCCTTTTCAGGGTGCTCAGATGGACTCTTCTTGTCTTGGTTTCCCTTAAATTTGATTGATCTGCATAATTCCTTCTTTGTTTTGATGGAACATAAAACTATCTTTTCATAGGACGAGAACACATGAGAAACCAAATCCTATTAGAGATTCGGATTAAGGACTAAAAATAAGTGTTCAATCATGCACTCCATGTTTCATATATAATATGTAGAATATATGTCTAACCTTATAAGAGTATCTTCATAATCCTCAACACTCTCTTATTCATTTTTATTTAAACTAATGATATTTCTCTTCATCTTAATTTTTTGATAATGAGGGAATTCTTTATCGAATAAAATATCCTTAAAATTTATCCATTCCATGAGTTCTATTTCTTCTGCCTACCAATTATTATGAATCAAGGACCTCCATTGATCAACATCACCTTGGAGACAATACACCATAACTATAACTTTTTACCATTTAATTACATCCCAATGACGTAAATATCTTATCTAAATACTTAATACATTTCATAGATACCATTGGATCAATTGTTCAACAAAATTATGGGGGCCTATATCGCATAAATAGATCCAATATAGGAGATTCCTTCTATAGAATATGTTCCTCCACTTTGGAATGTTTATTTTTCATAACCTGACTAAGTTTCCCTAATATATCCATAACTTTTTCAGTTCTAATACCATCTACATTGAATTTCTCATAAGGAAAACCTCTACATTGGCCACAAGTATTGATACCATTCTTCCTTCTATGATCCATTTATAAAAAATGAAATATACTGGATTAGCACATAAATCTATGAACTTTTTATAGCTCTCAATATTTTATATCACATAACAAATATTTTTGCATCGTGAATCCTAGAATCATAAAGATTCGATACTTTGGGTAAATAGTTACTTTTAAGTCATTCATAAGAGTTGATAAATAAAATTTGAACTATCTAATGCATATCCCATGGGAGTTTCAAACAAGGTGTGAATTAAGGCCCATTGTCGTGTACCTGGATTCACCGAGTCAAGCCTGGAACACCTTGTTAGAGCTGTTACTCCTATGTAATCTATACTAGAACCACATCCACTTATAGTATCCAGGAAGGAATGCATTCCTAGGAATACTAAAATAGTCTCTACCTTATCAAAATTCTAGGATTTTGTTATATACTTATCCTCAATTTCTATCTTAGGGTTATGTTATTTAATCTATGTTCTCTATATATTGCTTCAATGGTAGATTCTAAACTTTGTTTGATACCAATTGTAACACACCTACCCCAAATTCCTGGAGCTGGTGCATTATTATATTACATTGGAACGATTAAAAGGAATAAAATCTCAAAGGGATGATCAGTTTATAAATCTTGGAAATCCATATTACATACATGATACCCATTATACATTGGGAAATTGGAAATAAAAACATTGAAAATAATAAAATGAAATAAAATACATCTTTTAATGATTCTTTAAATATGTATTCATCATAACATGGGTAAATAAAATATAATAAGTGTCATATAAAATGCTTAGTATGTAACACCCCAAGATTTCACGATACACTTCTCTTTGAATAATACAATAGCGTGTGTTATACGCAACTTCGAATTCTAACACACCACAACCAATCATAATAGCCGTTAAGAATAGTAATACCCAATTTTTTAAATTTTATTCATTTTATCCTTAAAGATGTACTTCATTTTTGGATTCGAAATATCAAAATTAGCTTAGGGTGAATTTTTGGTACTTTTCTGATAATTTTCATATTTTGATGAATAGTGAGAATTACTAAATTTTAATTAAAACAAATTTTTAATAGAAATAATTAATAGTGATAAATTATGAATTTGAGTGGTTCTAAATTATATTTAGAATATATTTTTACAATTTAATCCAATTTTGGTCATTGGACATAATTTCACATTTAAACAGGACATAAACTAGTGTCAATCTTTTGATAGTTATTGTTTCTTAAAAACACACTTTTTTGTTTTGACAGCGGGAATTAATTTTAAATTAATAAATGAAACTTCTATGTTTTTAATTTGGTAAAATATACTTCATTATTGAATTTGTAATATCAAAATTAACTTAGGGTAAATTTTTGGTATTTTTTTGGAAACATTTAATTTTTGATGAATAGTGAAAAACACCCAGTTATAGTTTAAAACCAAATTTTAATTTAAATAATTATTTATTTTATTTAAATTATTTAATGTCAAAATATATACATAATACCTATATAAGTTCAATTTAATTCATTCTATTTGCTTTATAATAATTTTAGATATATAAATTTTTTTATTGAATTTTTCACCGTCTTTTACCCACCTCCTATGAGCTTTTGCAAATTCACATAAAACGTAATTTTACCGCTTCTGTGAGCTGAATTACGAAAATATAAGAGACACAGTTAATATCAAGGAGTAAAATGTGGTTCAATGAGATGAAAATAATTTTTTTGAATAGTAATTTGTTTACTTTTATTTACCACGGTTGAAAGTAAATAGGGTAATTAAGGGTAAAAATGGTATTAATATTACCCTCACACATGTCCTAATTCTATTGGACAAGTTTATATCGACCAAAAACAACCTTAGGATTAAAATATTATCATTTAGGTTCACTTAGCTTAGATTAGGAAATATATTATTATTTAATTCAAAGAAGAGTTAAAAGAGTTAAAATCAAGTATAATAACTAAATTTTTTTTAATATAGGGTTTTTTCATAAGATAAATTCGATTATAAATATTCATTAAAAATATAAAAATATTTCCTACATCATGGTAGTTTATTTAAAATTTTTAGACATTATATAAATAAATGTATTTATGACACAATGATGATGCAGTAATTACCTTATTAATGAAAGAATCAAATAAATGGTATTATAAATATTAAAATAAATATAATTTGAAAGTTTTGATGACATCCACAAATTTTCTAAGTGAATATGACATGTTAGGATTTATTCAATGTATTTTTTTTGAATTAATCATGTTTATATTATTTAAAAAAAATACCAAATAGTGTCAACATTGACATAAAATAGTTTTTATAACAAATATTATATTATTAATTAATATAATGGTCCTAAAAATCTATGGTTCGGCCAAAGGACTTATATAATAATATATATGACATTAATGAACCAATTGGGGTTCTATTGATAGTATATAGTAATTTTATTAACCATATAGTGTAAGAATACAAGAAGACATGGTAAAAGTTAAATTATTTAACTTAGAGTTAAATCTAAATGATATTGTTAAAATGGTAACCTAAACTTATCTAAAACGTACTGGTTGAGTTTTTTTCGACCTATCCCCACCTTAGACTTTAAATAATCTACTTTGGAGCCATTAGAAACCGAATATGAATTTATTATAAAATAATATTTTAAGTTTTTCCTAAGGTGCCCCTCACCCCTCTTATAAATGGGCACTCCCCCTTCTCTCAAATTCACACCTTCTAAGCCATTTGGCTCAGCAAAACCCTGACAAAATACCCATTAAAATATCCTCCATTCATCTTTGAGGCCTTAGTTTGATCATAAAGCAAACCTATGGAGCCATTTTGATCAAATCAAAAGGAAGAACCCGAAGAATAGGTAATGATTTCACCACCCTCTTTCAAGTTCCTTTCTTCTTCCACTTCTTTTTTCTTTGTTGTTTCCATTATAAAATAATAAATCTGGTATATTCTATATACTGTGATGTTATTATAATTATGGTACAACTAAATTAATTATTCTATCCACCCTTTGGATGACATATCACCATACGTGCGTACGTACGGCTTACCGTCTCCACGTCGTAGTGTAATTGTTATTCAATACATTATTATTTGGATGGGTATAATAATGATGTGTATTTGATTTAAATAATAAATATAACATGATAAAGATTATATATATTTTATATACCATCCAATTATATATTATATTAATATCAAAAGAATGATATTTTCGCTCGTTTGTACGTATGGATTATCGTCTCCACGACGCGATGAGATTCATTTCCAAGTTCACCATTCATCAACGATTATAAAAATATATATATATTACTAATAAATATGTAATATATGACATAATAATGCTAATAGATATATATATATATATATATAAGTATTTCTGTACTTACATATATCTTATTCACTTACTTCCATTCAATACTATATGAAAACAAAAACAACATTTATGAGTACATACGGACTACCGTCTCCATAAACGGTGTTTTCCATTTCATATATAAGTCTATTATAAATTTTTATATTCTAAATATATATGATAAATAAATAATGTTTTATATTATGTAATTATTTAAATCATGATATAATTGATACAATCAAGAGTAACAAGTTAAAACACGTACGATAAAGAAAGTGATTATTACGCGAAATATTAATATAACATGGAAATTATTATTAAACGGGTAGTATAAAGTCATAACTGAATAATTTATGATGTCATAAATATTAATATGGTTTTGGTATAATTTAATAACATACTATAGTCTTCATACAGGAGGGTAAACATACCCTCGACTAAAGGAAAGTGCAAGGTAAGGGGTTTTCATCTCACTCCTTATTCCCGTGAGATTCATGCCATATTGCCACTATTACATTTTTTGTGGTGTATGTACTGCCCACAATTTTATTCTTTATGTAATACAATTTAATTTATGTTTATTTACATATTTATTGTATGATACCTCTTTAATGTGGTGTATGTTTCGTAAGTTACAAAATTGGTAATGGTTAATTTCACAATATCTTTATTATCCGAGGTTGTTTTTACATAAGTATCTATGGGGACATATTTATTATCCATTTACATGTTTAATAAAAGTGTTTTCAAAGGGAAACTTTTTAAGGGACATTTTCCTAAATAATTATTTTAAAAGTATTAATATTTATTCTTCTAAATTATTCTCATTAATGTCCATGTTTTCAAAATGGTTATTAAGGATTTATTTATACAGAGATGAATGTTTTTAAAATGATAATTCCTTTAAAAAGTTTTAAACTGGTATGAGACACCTTGATTCCAAAATGTCTTTAAATCACTTCATTTATAAATTGTGTGACTTTTAAATGTTTTCATGAAAATGGGTATTTCTCTCAAAGAGTCTTTACAAATCATTTTCATTTATGCCAAAATCCTTTAATAGATATTAAACATGTTTTAAAGTTGATTTATTATAATACAATCTTCCATATTGTATTGAATGAGTTATGATATATTTGACTGTGGATGTTATAATTTTATATCAATCATGGTTTATGGTTAATGTATTGACATTTCGATTTCTAGTTTTAATATGAATGTTTATGATATTTTTAATCCTTTTAATATGAGGAATGTATTGGACTTAGTAAGTGACGGGTGGAGCCCACTATAGCTCCTCGATACATCGGTAGGTCTCATGAGACAACTAGATGTGGAATTGGATGAGGCCCTGTCCCAATTTGATATATGTTTTTGGCCAAGGCCTTAATCATTTTTAGACTTCTTGGCCGAGGCCTTGACAAAATGTTTTAGAATGTATGGAATTACACATTCCCTCATCATGAAAATAATATTTATGGTTCATGTGGTCATTCGACTAGTAGAATATCCATGATTATGTTTTATTATGGAATTATTTACCCAGATCATATTCCTGCCATAAAAGTATTCATGTTTATTATTGGTAAAGGAATGTGGTTTCAATTATTCACCATGCTTAATATTTACGTTATCTTCCGCTGTATTTCTTACCCTCACTGAGCGTTTGAGCTCACCCCATTCTATGTTTTATTTTTCCCAAGATTCCAAGAAGTGTATTGTGATTGATAAGAAGGGTTACGCTAAGGGAATAATGGCATTCTCAAAGTACTATATATGTTGTGTTGTATGTTTGAAATTGTAATGTAAAGTTCATGCATGTAATCTATTTTCCAAGACTGCTAAACTGATCGGTCCTTCGGGACATGATTCCTTGTAATCATGCCAATGTATTAAAATAATTCACTGACTCTGGGTAACTAGGGTCAGGGCATTACACAGTAAGGGTAATGAAAGCAGAATAAATAACGAATCAGTGATAATAACTCAACTTAGAATGGTGAATAACTTATCACACATTCCATTAAAATACCTAGATAAGGAAAATTAAATATGGAAATTAAAATAACTGTAGCACATGCCATTTAATCAAAAAACTTTTAATAAAATATATCCATAGACTTGTTAAAAAAATCTTATTAATGAATAATAATTGAAATATCTATGAAGAAAATTATTAATTACTTGACATCATGTCTAAGGAACATGAAAATCTATACCATCAAAACCATTAACAATATGGTTAAAACTATGCATAAAAACACATTTAATTTCAAAAATTTATTTGTCTCATGAGAACATATTGTTGCATCAAGGAGCAATATAAAGTCCTGGATCGACCAATAATTACCAGTGAAAAGCATTCTTTGTAGAAATTAATTAATTTAAATAATATGCCTTATCGAATATGTATATTGAATAAAGTACACTATTTTGTAAATACTTATCCAGTTAAATAAATAACTACCAAATTGAACACCATATGTAAAAATTATATATGTCTTTAGGGTCATGAAAACTTTGAAAAGGGAATGTAAACACACCCATAATTTTGGAAAAAGAATGAAAATGAATTTAATAAAGGATTTAGAGAATATTATTGAAGAAGAAAATGTTGGAAAAGGAAAATAAGCCATTAATGTACTAAATCCTGAAAATAGTATGCAGAAGACACTCGACATGAACTGATAGTTCGTGGAAACCCATGACATGTTGGACTGTGGAGTGTTGGCTAGTGAACCAAATAGTACATGGAAAGAAGATAATGCAATTTTCTGCTACAAACTATATTGTTGGTGGAATGAACATGTTGAATTTTACCCCTATGTATGATGCCCTCTATGAACTGCATAATTGATGAAATAAAGGTGAAAAAATCACCCTTGAATAATGTCCCTACAAACTCAACAGTTCATGGATGAGGTGAAATCGATAGAGCCTACGAACAATGAAAATTAATTCATGACATTGAGGTGTTGGTTGTCGATACAACGAACAACAACCCCGTGGGCCTTTATTGACTGAGTCATCTATGGGATGAGCGATTTCCCTATGGGATTCCATAAAAGGTTCAGAGGGATCCATAGATCCAGCTTCCAAAACACTATTTAAGAGGACCCCGAGGGGAGATGTGAAAAGGAGGACCAAATTTCCGAGGACTAGACAGATTTGTGAGATGAATTTCGGAAGAGATCGATCGAAGAGGCACATACCTATTTTGATGAATTCCCAGAGATATAAACCCTCCACATTACATAATAAGAGGAAACCACAATTTTTATTGCTAGACCACAAACTTAATTGGTGAGCTACTAACCGTATACCAATGGTGGATGAACTTCCCGCAAACCAATAGATCAATTCAGCTTCTTCACTCTGGTACCCTGGATAACACATGGTTACGTGGGTAGAACCCTGCATCGTGTAGCACATCACTAAGTGGATGAAACTCAGCACCGTGTATCATCCTTCTACTTGGCCGGAACTAGGTACTCTATTTCACAACACTATGCAGACTATATATACGTCTGCGTACCATCATGGTACATTGACAGTCCTTCCTCCTACATAGCAACATTCTATATAGAGAGATCCCCATCCTAGACGAACAAACATTATGTAAAATTGGGTACCCTTAGATATTCCACTCTCTGGATTTGATCATCTCCTTCCATTTCTGTCGCCTCATCCATAGCCTCTCTGTGGACAACTATAACGACATTAAGACAAATCCTCTTCCAAAACCATGATACCCATATGATAAAACCATAGGGAAAATTAGTATGCCTTTTTGAGTTACATACCCATGGTAAACGGAGTCATGTGGGTAATCCATGCAACAGTTCAGATCCCCAAAATGTCCATAAGTTTTCATTCCCATGGTAACTCTAGGTCTAACCATGAGATACTAATGTGAACCTAACCATTATAGGGATCAAGGGTAATCACTATATTTTCGATTCAATGGGGGATAGTGAGAAGTCAAAGGGATCATGCCTACTTTACTTTTGATGAAGAGCGATGATTTTCCCCTTTCCCAGAATTAATTACAGGGCACTACTACCAAGGTAAGTACATAACCATTCCATGGGAGGGCATTCTCTTGATCCTCTTAGGCACATCCTGAGACACATCCAGATAGATCATTGGATGTGGCTATCCAAGATATCAACACAGGAGAGAAAATTGGAACATTCAAAGACCCTTTCTCTCTATCTCATTTTGGGATCCAACACCATTAATCAGGAGATGATTTAGCACATGCGACCTTCAAATCCACTACCTCCACTTGTTTCTCACACAGAGCATGACTCACATGGGCTTAGAGGTTGATGGAAGTTAGGGAATCTGCATAACCCCAAATCATGGGCCTCCTTCTTGGTATAAACCTCAAACCAAATGAACTATTAGAACTATAATTCCTGATCTGATCAGGATATGTATGACACCTACCTAAGTCCTGAGATCAAGGGGAATTCTCCTTAGAAGTTAGTCCCAAGGAAATTCCCTCAAACATGCCAGGGAATCCTGTTTAATATTAATCCCAGACTAATTGGGAATCTCTCATGAGTAATCCTCAATAATTACCCTCACAAATGGGATTCTTCAAGGGTGTAAGTCCCAACCCAAACCAAACAACAAGGGATTTGATCCCCAATAGACTAGGATATGTTGTAACCCTCCATAAGGTCCAAACTGGTCACCCAAATTATCCTAGTGTTCACCAGAACATATCCTCATTAGGTTTGAATTCACTCAGGAGTCCATATAACTTCTATATATCCCATTCCACCTTGAAGTAATCCCCACATCAAATCATGACTAGTATGATTTAGCCTATATGTTCTCGCTGCATGACATTAAACCGCATGGATGGGTCCTTGTCACATGACCTTAAAAGGTTACATGTCCAGTTAAGTGGAAACAAACTACGTGGGATTTGATTACTCTCATGAGGATATGTAGGAATCCCATCTTATGGGTTCAACCCCAACTTCGAGATAATTCCCATCCCACCAGGATGTCATGGCTTAAACCCGTGATTTCTCAGTAAATGATAAATGAATTCCTGATCTATCCACAAAAGGGGAACATTGATAAAGAACATCAAGTATATACAAGTATCTTTATCAATGAAGACCCTCATATACAAACATATGGTTCTAGATTTTTGTGCATGTAGGATCTATCTTAAAACTTAGGAGTAATCTATAGACCAATGCTTGGGAAAGAACCAATGATTCATGAACATATGATCATTTAATAAATCAATAAGAGAGTCTTGAAATAAGAAATAATTCACCCCCAAAGGGTGTGATGAGACCAACCTCCCATTCTATCAACCAATGGAGTCCTTAAGGGTTGTTGTCCAAATTATCATCTAATGAGCACCGAACTTTGGAAAGAAGGTCCATGAATCATGGATAAATGGGTTTTTGGTTGTTTTTGGCTCTTGAATAAACCCATTAGAGACCATTCAATGAGATCATACTTGATTTGGGTCAATTTAACGAAACACATAACCCATAAAATCGACCACCCAGACTAGTTCACTATAGAACCTCCATTGAAACACGAAAAAGGATATACTAACCAGTCCCGATGTGACCAAATCACCCACCAAAAAGGCACATGAAGCACCTTGGGACGAAACAAAAATGGTGAAACTGACATGAAACTCTCCATAATAATAGACAATTGATTACTATCCATCAGGCCAATTTTTTTACCGGTACAATGAAAACCGGGATGAAACAAAAATGGTGAACCCAACATGAAACCCTTCATAAAAACGAAAAATTGGTTATTATCCACCTGGACATTTTTTTACCATGGTGTGATATGAATCAATATGAAACAAAAATGGTGAACCTAACATGAATCCCTAACCAAGGTGGCAGGTTACCTCACCTAAATCCTGTTTCACAGTCAAAAGGAAGAGGGCCAAGGAAGATCATCAATTATAAATGTGATAATGAGATGGTAATTTGATAGGGTTTTGATGTTTTTATATGTCATATCTATATTAGGTATTACGTAGATCTTCCTTCAATACAATAGAATCCCAATAGTTTTCTTAGAAATGTATGTTGGTGTTCACAGACGCTGCCTGGTCGCCAAAAAAGAAGATGAATCTCTTTCCAACCCAGCATCTTTAACTTTGGGTATTAAACTCGCTGATCAAGGAGTAAAACCAAAACAATACTCTTCCTATGGTGTAAGCTACAAGGAAATCCATCCAATCAGTGAAAGATCATCAGCAACCTCTTCATCCACATCAAAAATCCAACATAGGATGACCCCAATGGCCATCTCAAATAATTTAGGGAGTCTATCCCTAGAATGCGACAACAAGTACGTACCTTACCGTAGAGAGGCATATGATGTTGGTACCGATGACTTCATCTTAGCTGGAAATGAAAATTAATTGGGGGCTCCTATTGGAGGACATCACCACCAGTGGTATAAAACCCAATATTCTCACTCTGAATATGATCTCATGTAGAGGGCACCAACTAATGTCCAATGGAAAAACCCCCTTGGGCTGCCTGCCAAGGTGAGAAAGCACATAATTAAGAGTAGGTCATTACCCTTGTTCATGAGGAAGAGATTCACCATAAAACAAGGAGGCATACCAAGAGAATACATACAACTTTTACTTCTCTTATGAATCCTACCACAGATATATAGTGGCACAATACAAGCCAGGGAAAATTCCTACCAATGATCACCCGTCCCTCCATATAGATAGGGAGACAAATTATCGGTTGATTCAAACCCCCACCAATGCGCAATAATCCCTCCATCCAAATAGGGTGGTAACCGGCTACAAGGAGGTAAAAATTCCTAAGGATGCATACCAATCCCAGCATCTTAATAGGGAAACAATTATGGGAAATCATACAAAACTTCCAATGAATATGGAGACCCCCAGTCAAATATGGTGTCAATCAACAGATAGACACAAATTCACACTTACCAATATCAATCCCACATATCAAAGACATCGGCAAGAAAATATAAGTAGAGTCAAATACATGCAGATTCACATGAAAAATGTGAAGAAATTACAGTTTTAAATGAGAAGACTCAAATTCATCTTAAAAAATATAAAGCCCAAAAGTCATATACAGTGGAAACCAGAGAAAGCAACCTACGTATCCCGACTACAAGTCCAAGATAGAATTATTCCTCTTCCACAACATAAGATATCTTCCTGTACCTACTAGAAAAACAAGGACTAGAGAATTCATGAATGCTTTTTCCAACATTAGAATGATCATTTATATCCATTATATCCAAATACTTATCTCAACACATCTTGGAAATTATGGAAAATCAAATGATGATTCAAAATCATTTCCACTAAACCTGTCAAGATGTCGTCACATCTTTGGAAAAGTGAGAAGTTAGGCACACATTCCCATATCTTTGGGCGGGTAGATTCATCCAAAACATTAGATGGTTAGTCTGAATAATAATTCCATCCCTTCATTTGTTTTGGAGGGTTGAGAACTATATTACATAATACTAGGATAACCCGATTTGGAACAAACACTCGTTCCAACTGGTGGATGTCTGTCCAACATGGTGGCTGCTCCAGGGCTGGCATATATACCGACCAGAACTAAATATTTTTGTCAGTGTATCCTAGAAACATTATGGGAACCAATAAAATGGGGACCCATATCCATTACCAATAGTTGGAAAGCCCAATTTCCCTTAAGAGAGCACCCAAAAATTAAATGTACCAAAGGATACTATAAAATGAAGAGCACATTCATGATTCAATTCTACTAGGATCTGGAGTTCTTCATTCCATAAAACATATATCAATAGAGTATCAAGATCCTACTGATTCATTACAAAATTATGGATGCGGTAGTAATAGTTGTGAAGGTCGCCCTTGAAATGTTGTTATCAGCCTCTCTGAAGGTCATCCTCAGAGCACCCATGGGGGCTTACTCTGTGGGACAGAAATGACTGATCATGAGAGCCTATATCGTAATGTGTGTTAGGGTATCTCTCATCTTCAGAAAAACATCATAAATAAAGAAGGACCTCCCCTTAATGTCATCCTCCCGGATGGTCCACCATAGGTTATACACTATAGATATTACTCTTTCTATAGTCGGATGTCATGCTATGATGGTAGTCCTCACCATGATGGAAGATGCTGGGAAGGCCTTCCCTAGAGTGACATCAAGTAATGAGAAGAACCTCCCCTAATTGTAGTATATCTTGAATGTCCTCCCCAAAAAGTGCACTGCACATATTCTCCTCGCAACGAGACATTAGGCCATAATGGTAGCCCTATGCATGATGTAATTCATTGCAAAGGTCATCCCTACAATGACAACAAAAAACAAGAAGGTCCTCTACTTGATCCAGTCCACCCTAAAGGTCCTCTCTAGGGTACATTCCACGGAAACTCTCCCTACGGTCAGATGATAACCTGTGATGGGATTCCCCACCACCACAAACTCAGTTGCAAAGTTCCTCCCCATATCCCAAATTTACACTAGAAATAAGGTCCTCCCCGGCCGGTCCAAATATGAAAAATACCCCATATTCTGAGGTACTTGTAAGGATAGGTTCAGATACAGTATAAATACTATCAAGGACAAGTTACATCATTTGTCAACCAGGATATGGCTTGGGACAATTATTATCCTCTGAGCCACCCCCACACAATTCAAACTTTAATACAACCCGTACCAACACTATTACTTAGGATTAAATCATCATAAAGCATCCATGTTAGGCCCAAAAAGTAGAGGAATCCTTGGTAGAAGAACAACACAATATGGTTCTCTTGAGAAAATAGCTATCCAGGGATGACATACCTGTTAGGTTCTGGCCCACAACCACATCTCAGTTCATTGTTCCAAAAGAGTTATCAAATGAATGTATGCACAAAATTCTTCTTAATGTCTGGAAATCTCCCTACTAGTTGAAAATGAAATTTCTGCACTATGATAGGTATGCGGACCATGTTAGGATATTTTGGGAGATTCTTCAATAAATTTACCTAGAAGACCTTCCATATACATGACATCCATGATCATAAAGAAAAACAAATCTTGAGTTGGTTTTCCTCCACAAATTACCTAAATTGTGTTGCCTCATCAAGGAAGGCTTTTCTGGTATTCACATCTAAGGGTGGGGAAAACATATAGATCTGCACTTCACCCCTCATCCTATCTAGAAGAACCCACTAGAGATGGAAACATGCAATGTCATCATCCCATGATGGAAGCCGATTAATGTATTTATTCAAGAAATGTGGCCCACTAAACATGAATTGGCATTGAGTAAGTATCAAAATCATCAAGTCTGATGAGAGGAATCCATTGAGATGATCTTTAACTAGACCACCACGAAAATTTAGAAAACTTCTCACCTATGTTAAGACAACCAATGATCACTGATCATGGACTGAGAATAAAATAATTCATGTGATTATCCAATACCATATCTGGCTCATACCTGCCTTAGAATGCACAAAATCAAGAAGAACGAAATAGCAACATCAACTTCCACAGTACGATGGAAACCGTAGACCATTGGGATGGGGAACGATTTTCACAACATTCCCCTATAAGACCAATAAATCTAGGATAAGACCCATAAATGGGAGAGCGAGAAAACCCCAGCCTATAGGGATGGGGCATTTTTTCCTCAACCACCAGCCTTGCAGAAGTTAGTATTTTATCATATATGGAGGAAAATAAATAGAGAGGTTACTTGCACTATCCCGTCAAGCGACTCATGTCCCTTGGGGTGGAGGCATGCTTCTCGGTCAGGTCAAGGATCCTTTGAAGTATATCTTCACCAAGAATCTTGAAGAGGGTTCTAGAATAGAAGAAGAAGATCCTACAAAAGAGGTATGATTTCCTACTATAATTTAACACCTAGTATTCCAACCCCAATGTAGTATGCATCGGTGCATATCATGTATGTAAATCCCATGGAACATACTAAAGATAATACAAATGTTTAGGATGGAATATTAGATTATTCCCTTCCAGTGGAAGTCCACACTGAGAATGAAGGTGTGTGCACCCAGAACCAATCATCCGCCTTAAATTTTGGAAATCCCATAGATGATCAGTAATTACCTCCTTTGTGAATCCACAATAAGGAGAAGAATAATAACATGGATTCCTATAACCAACCTCCTCCAAATGTGATCTATTACCCCACTCTATAGAATAGATTCTGTCAACATGAGTAATAAAAGAAAGAGCTAAGGAAAATCAATGATGAGATACTACGAGAATGATTTCCTACTAAGTATGTTCCACAAGTGGAGCATCCACACACACTTCCATTAGATATACCTCTACCCCATGGGCTCATCTCGAAAAATGAAGCTTGACTAGAAAGATAATTCAAGGAAGAACTAGGAACATTAGTATACCTATGAAAAATCCCAGCCAAATATCATGATTTCCCTCTATTGGGGAAGAAACTAGAACAGATTCAGGTGAATCCATAAAGAATTCACCGACTGGGTGTCCGCCTCAAGTTACAGTTGCATCGACATATAAAATCATTCCCCTAATGTACTCTTCCATTATCAAATTTATCAGGACATGAACTAAGGGATCCTGAATACCATCAGGTCATTGATGACTCAATTATAATCTATTGAAGGTCAGTATGCTCTAATACATACAAAATATTAACCTTGCCCCAACTGGGTAGGCAATGTTCCGCCACTACAAAATTTTGGGTACCCCATGTTCCCAGTGTTCAATGGATCATGTGATCCAGAGAAACACATTATGTACTAAGAATCTTACTGTGATACCATGATGAGAACCCAAAAAAAATTTTTGAACCTCAGATGCTTTGTGCGAACTCTGCAAGGTTCAAACGTTGTGTGGTAGACCATTTTTTCAGCTAAATTAATCAGAGGATGATAGGATCTCTGATGCCATTTCTTTTTCAAGTTTATCACGATTTTTCAAAAAACAATAGTTAGTGACCTCACAAACTATAAACAATGAGACAATGAGAGAGGTTCAGACTTCATTTCCAGATAGGAGGGTCTGACTTACTCCTAGAACTGACCACTCCCATAAGATGAGATGTGGTCCATGTGCATTGATAACCTCTTTGACGAGCTGTGAACACCACTTATCTCGGTGGAATATACAAGTAGGTTATAAAACTTCTATAATATCACTCAACCTATATAAAATTACCTATAGAAAACTAATCTCAAGTCCCATGCAGCACTATCATCCTTTTTCAAAAGAGTGGGAAGAGCTGAACACTAGTGCAGAAAACATTTTTTACGTCGGTTATTTTTCATTATTTACGTCGGTTTTTAGGCGACGTTAATACGGACGACGTTATAAATAACGTTTTTTACGTCGGTTATTTAAAACCCGACGTAACATCCCTAACATCACTGTGTTTATCACGTCGGTTCATTAATAACTGCCGTGATAAACCGCGGATGGGTGGGGTTTAGCACGTCGGTTATTATATAACCGACGTGCTAAATATGCGCGGGGGGGGGGGGGGGGGGGGGGGGGGTTATCACGTCGGTTATTTCTAAACCGACGTGATAAAACGCCTGGGATATCGTTTATCACGTCGGTTATGTCATAACCGACGTGATAAACCTTCCCCGGGCCTATTATCACGTCGGTTTCTTAAATAACCGACGTTATAAAAAGGCCTGCGAAACGTTTTAGCACGTCGGTTATCCAATAACCGACGTTGTAAATCGATTCCCAGGCCTTTTAGAACGTCGGTTATATTAAGAACCGACGTGATAAAAGGCCCGGGAACGGTTTAGCACGTCGGTTCTCGAAAACACCGACGTGATAAACCCCAACCGATTTATTTACCACGTCGGTTATTTTATAACCGACGTGAAAGCGATATTTTTTTTAAAATAATTGCAGTGTTCTCACCAAAAAGCAACCAGAAACCAAACAACAAAAATAACCATGCCAGCCCTCCCCCAAGCCCCAACTGAACACCACCCTCATCTATACCCACCTAACAACCTGGCCAGCCCTCCCCCACCACATTGGAGCCCCACCACAACCCTTGGACACCCCCACCCCTTGGACAGTCCCCCCACCCTCATTTACACCCCCACGACCCCTAGTACAGCCTCAAACACCCATTGGACACCCCTCCCATATCCCTTGGACACCCCCACCCCTTGGACAGCCCCCCCACCCTCATTTACACCCCCAAGACCCCTAGTACAGCCTCAAACACCCATTGGACACCCCCCCACACCTTGACAGCCCTCCCAGACCCCTTGGACCCCCCCCCCCCGAGCCCTTGGACACCCCTCCCATATCCCTTGGACACCCCCCACCCCTTGGACAGCCCCCCCACCCTCATTTACACCCAACCGGCCCCTTGGACAGAACTCCCAGACACCTTGGACACCACTCCCATATCCCTTGGACACCCCCACCCCTTGGACACCCCCCACCCCTTCGACAGCCCCCCACCCTCATTTACACCCCCCGAACACTAGGACAGCCCCAAACACCCCTTGGACACCCCTCCCATATCCCTTGGACACCCCCCGACCCCTTGGACACCCCCACCCCTTGGAAACCCCCCCGACCCCTTGGAAACCCCCCATCCCCTTGGATAGCCCCAAACACACCTTGGACACCCCTCCCATATCCCTTGGACACCCCCACCCCTTGGACACCCCCCCACCCTCATTTACACCCCCGACCCCTAGGACAGCCCCAAACACACCTTGGACACCCCTCCAATATCCCTTGGACACCCCCCAAACACCCACCCACCCCCTTGGAACCTCTCCCCCCATACCAAAATCCAGACCAGAAAAACCATCAACAGTAGACCAAAACAAGAAGTAGAGAAAAATTAAACATTCACTTATATAACATTCAAAACATACACTGTCAACTTCAAAAAAAAACTAAATCCAACCTAAACGACTACGAAATACACAATTACATTGACAATATTCAAAATTACATTTTACATTACAAACAACTAAAAGTCAATCAAACCTGTAAAATAATTTGACCACTCCACTTGTAAGTGTTTGATATCTTCAGCAGTAAAGGGTTGAGGGTCATCAAAAACCTACAAAGGAAAAGGATAGTAGTCAACGTGTATAATGAATAAATCAATTGAAATATTATGAGAAAGAGGAAATCTTACCAGGTCAAAACTCAGAACTGTCCAGTTGTTATTATTTCATACATAAATCTTAACATGTAATATCCGCATTTGAAGATGCCTTGTTGCTCATGCCATTTCTGTTTGAATGAGTGTAAATTCATATATTATTTTTATGTAATAAATCAAAATGTACAAATTATAAATGGATATTTACCTTCGCAAGTACATATTTGATCTTGAAATTCCTTTTCTTTGCGCTTTTTCGAAAGTGGACCCATGCCCTGTTAGAAAATAATACGAATGGGGTAAATTTAAAATTCATTATAATATATATAAATCTATTGTGAAATTGAAACTTACGTTTCCAATATATTCTTAAAACTTTCTCGCACATCATCATGGAGAGAGCATATCCAATAAAGTGCTCTCCCTAGGGAAAAAAACACCCTAACATCCAATGATCCCTGATAAAAGGAAATTTAACGTTAATGGTTTTTTATGTTAAAAGATAATTAACTATTTGAGAGGGATGTGTTTCATACTCTCACAAAAAGGCATCATCCAACACTGTGTGATTACATTCTTTTCAAATCTATCAGCAATATAAATCATTCTTTGTTCCTCATCCAATGCACATGCTTCAGGGGAAATCAATTGTGGGTCCACGAATCCATATACATCTGTCAGCTCATTCCTCTGACAAATTTTATACAGATACCTAATACAAAGCAGACATAAGTATACATTTTTAATAAATATAACGCAAGAAAAAGGTGTTAAGACTTACATGATAAAAATTTGCACCACGTTGATGCCCAACTTATCTCCAGTGACAAACTCCATGATATCAGTTTTCATAATCCCCACACTTAGTTCACGTCCAAAGACATGAGCTTCCATTGTAAAGTCATAATGTTCCGCCAAAAAATTTGAATATCTTGACAATTTGTGAAGACTGCTAGTATCTGCATCTGATGTCATAGCTATCTGTCTTTGTTTTTTTCTATACAGTATTTCTTTACCTTTGAAGTATTCCTGTAAAAATAAATTGAAAAATATATTATTTTTCAAATGATAAAACATTAATAAAAATGTAAAATAAAAGATATAACATCTATACCTCTATGGTAATGAGTCGAAGAAGTCTGGATGGCCAAAGTAAAAAATGGCCGATACTATGTCCAACTGTCGTCACCTCATCTGTAGGTAATGGTATCCGAGCTGATCTATCTATAATATCCTGTACAGTGACCCTCTGATTCTCTACCTCTAACTGTTGATGATGAACTGTATCTCCTATACAATATACCATCCCATATGCAACTATATGATGTTGAGGATCATCAACATACAACTCACAATAAGTAGGTAGCTGCGGCGGAGGAGGAGGATCAAAAATGGGGTCCGCAGGCTGAGGTGGGGGAGTGGGAGCTACTGGGAGAGGTGGAGTGGGAGCTGCACCCTGAAATTGTCTTTGCAAGTCTGCAAACATAAACTGCACCGATGCTCTAATCTTGTCCTCCATTGTCGCATTAATATTATGGACTTCAGCCTCCAAGGATCTATTTTTTTTATAAACCCCCTCAACGTTAGAAGTTGAGGAACGTGGCAACACTTTCTTACGATACACCTTCCAGATATCCTCTTACACGGCCAGGATGTTCCGGCTTTCCCAATGCCACAGATAAAATATCTTCCCTCCCAGATGGTGTAAATGTCCCCTGTGAACTCTGCTCCTCAAGAGAGTCCTGTAATAATTAATGGAACATTCTATAATGATTGGAAATATATGACGAAAATAGTAAACTTAAATAAATAATATAGATATCTTACAATCCTCTCAACTACGAGTCTCGATTCTTCCGAAAGATATTGTCCTTTTTTGCCCTTCCGAGCTCTTTTCCATTTCTCATGTCTAGATGGAGGGGATGGAGGGCCACCTCTCCAGAGCTTGAAGACTCAGCTCTTAGTTGTTGAAATTTTTTTGCCATCATTTGTTCTTCCAATAATGCATACCCTCCACGAGATAAACTATGAGGGTATACATTTTTAGATTGGATCTCTTGATGAGCTTTCCTTGTTTGCTGTAAATTAAGAATAAGTAATCATTAACAAAACAATAATAAGATCATTTATATAAGAAATCTTATAAAAGTTTACATTGCCCTTACCAGAAATGATTCTTTACTTCTACTTTCAAAAAATTGTCTCCATGTGTCTTCATCTATAAAAGGATATATACGACATGGATTCTCACGACTCCTATGACCATAAATGAAATCAGATGGGAGGGTTGATTTGAAATCCCTCCATCTCCTAGCAGCCAACGATAAGCATTTCTTCCTGACTCCTCCAGTGTCAGGAATATCAAATGTCATCTGATAAAAAAGAGGTTAAAAATATTATATATACTAGAAACATTTAAAGAACAGTCAAACAATAGCAAAAGATCTTACCAAAATGGTCTCCCACAGCTGAGAAATTATCGCCTTATCCACACTTCTCCAATCATCATAGAGAATGCTTACTTTGCTCTTAGCCTGAGTTGCTACAAAACCCTTAAAATCTTTAGCATTTGTACCTCTAGGAAGATCATCATCATCAAACTCCACGACTATCCTCTCCTCCTTCATACGGGCAAGTGATAATTTTGGTAAACGTGTGCACCCACGCTTACCAACCTTTGAACTCTTTTTCGTAATAGGAGCCTGTGAATGTTCCTCCCCAGATGTATGACCAATATGCTCATCTCCAGAATCATGTGGCTGATCAACTGATTGATCTGTCATTTTCCTTCAAATCAAAAAAACAAACATTAGTTCACAAATATACAAATTCAAATATTGTAATACTACTTAATCAGAAAATAGAAAAGTGTATTAAATTACATAATAGTAAACATTGGTAATATGGTAAGCATGTTAAAAAATGATAAACATGGTAAACACAGTCTGTTGTACCCCTCTCTCTTGGATTTTAATGATCACAATCACTCTTATTATGTTCTAACTTGTTTTCAAGTGTTTTTGTTAATAGGAAAAAGGTTTCCAAGTAGTTGGCCCAAGAAAGCTGAAAAGTGGACTCACTGAGTCCACCGGTCAGCCGGTGTGAGCTCACCGTCCAGCCGGAGGACCCAGGCAGTGGACTTGCCCACTGCCTGGTGTCACCGGCCGGGAGGTGGCTCACCACCGGCCGGCCGCTGGCTCACCACCGGCCAGCCGGTGGACCAGACAGCCTTCCTGTCTGGACCACCGGCCGGCCGGTGCGCCAGGACTTCTCCTCTTTACGGTTTCTTTTGTTTTATCATTTTGGTTTGATACATGTTTTAATAAGTAAAAAATTTACAATATTTAACATTATATAAAAAAACTAAATGTAAACAAGAAATAAACATGTGTTACCTGTAATTTTAGGAATGTACAGTTGGATTGTTTTCCCAAATTCCTTCGTCGTGATCGTTCCTTATGGCACAAACCATGTCTTCAACATACTCATCATTATGTTCTGTTAATCTTTCCATGGAAGTAGGGATCTCACATAAATCAGCATCTTCATCAAATTCATCCTCACCAACATATTGTTTTTTCCCTTGTAAAACAACAGCCCACTGCATATCTGATTGATCTACTACATAGAAAATTTGTCTGGCATGTGTTGCCATTATAAAAGAATCAGCTGTGTCTTCCAATCTATTCAGATTAACAAGTGTCATTCCAAATTCATCGTGTCTGACACTGTTGTTACCGATAAACCATTTACAGTTAAAAACAGGAACTTTAATTTTAAAGTAATCAGCCTGCCATATGTCTTCAATCACTCCATAATATGCACTTGATGCCGAAATTGGGTTTCTGTCCTTAGCACTCGAAAAATGCATTCCTTCTGCAAACACCAATACACCACTATTCTGAACTGCACTTCTGTTGTCCTGAGCTTTCGTATGAAATGTATAGCCATTAATGTCATAAGCGGACCATGTTATCACATTTAAAGATGGACCACCCACTATCCATTTTAATGTCTCTGATACATCTGATCTACCAAGCAAGGTCTTTTTAAACCATGGCAAAAAAGTTTTGTTGTGCTCATTCAAAATCCACATTTCATTCTTCTTTGGATGACATTGTTTCAACTCATTAATATGCAATGTGATATACGGTTGAACATCAGCTATGTTATTCAAGATGTATGATTCTAACTTCTTCATCTGTTCAGCTGACATTGATTTTACTTTCAAGCCACGAATCCCCTTTCCCTCATTACTAACCCGTTCATGGCGAGATGGAGGCAAACCTATGTGTTGCGCCGTAGCCAAGTAGCTCGTACAAAACTCTGCTACCTCCTCAGAAATATACTTTTCAATAATGGAGGCTTCAGGTCGATATGGATTTTTAACATATCCCTTTAATATTTTCATATACCTTTCAAAAGGATACATCCAACAAAGATATACAGGTCCACAAAGCTTTATTTCTCGAACCAGATGAATCATTAAATGCACCATCATATCAAAAAAAGTTGGAGGAAAATACATTTCCAAATGACAAAGTATAAAAATTGCATCCTTTTCCAAAATGTTCAAAGCATTCACATCAATCGCCTTGTTAAAAATTGAATTGAAAAAATAACACAACCTTATTATAGTCTTTCTGACACGGATGGGAAATATTCCACGCAGTGCAACTGGTAGAATTTGTTGCATCATGATGTGACAATCATGTGATTTCATACCTATCAACTTCAAGTCTTTCAATGAGACAAAATTTTTTACATTTGAAGAATAACCTTGAGGCACTTTGATATCATGAAGACACTGACAGAAGCTACTTTTCTCCCTCTTCGATAATGTATGACAAGCCGGGGGAAGAAATGTTCGCCTTCCTTTAGGAGTGGGAGCTAACTCCAAACGTATTCCCATTTATAGTAGGTCTAACCTTGCATTCAACCCATCTTTTGTCTTTCCTTTAATATCTAGCAATGTTCCGATCAAAGAATCACAGATATTCTTCTCCACGTGCATGACATCAATATTATGTTTGACTTCATGATACCTCCAATATGGTAGCTCAAAAAATATTGACCTTTTCTTCCAAATATGTCTATCATTACCAGATTTTTGTGTCTTTCCCAATGTCAAATCAAGGTTTTTCACCCTCTCAAAATACAAATCTGGGGATAAAGGTTTTGGAGCAGTATCAAATTCTTGTGAGCCATTGAATGCCTTTTTTAGTCTTCTATAAGGGTGATCCATAGGCAAAAACTTTCGATGACCCATGTACACTGTTTTCCTCCCATGATGCAATTGACAATATGACGTCTGTTGTTCGCAAATTGGACATGCTTTATGCCCTTTAACACTGTATCCAGACAAATTTCCATATGCTGGGAAGTCATTTATAGTGAATAGAAGCACTGCATGCAGTTGAAAATATTCCATTTTATAAGAATCATACACCCTAATACCATCAGCCCATAATAGTTTCAAATCATCAATCAGCGGTGAAAAGTATACATCAATATCATTGCCGGGTTTCTTTGGACCAGAGATCATGATACTCAACATGACATATTTGCGCTTCATACAAACTTCAGGAGAGAGGTTGTAAATTACCAATAAAACAGGACATGAACTATGTGTGCTACTGAGGGTTCGGTATGGATTCATTCCATCTGTGCACAAGCCTAGTCTCAGATTTCTAATTTCATTTCCAAATGTAGGGTACTGGGCATCAATTTTCTTCCATTGTGGACAATCAACTGGATGACGTATTTTTCCATCACATACCCGCTCATCAGCATGCCATCTTAACCTTTTTGCATCATGTGAATTAGCAAATAAACGTTTGAAACGAGGAATTATAGAAAGATACCAAAATACCTTTGAAGGGAGCTTTGTAATCTCTACATCAGCTTGTGATTTTTCATTCACCTTATACCGTGATGTCCCACATTTAGGACACTCTTTCAGAAATTCATATTCCTTCCTATATATAATGCAGTCATTCGGACAGGCATGTATTTTCCTGTATCCCAATCCCATCGGGCATAATATTTTTTTGGCCTTATAATATGAATCTGGAAGATCGTTATCTTTTGGAAGAATGTCTTTCATCATTTGTAGCAGCTCTGTAAAACTTCTGTCACTCCATCCATGTTTCACCTTCAGGTTAATCAATCTTAACACCGCCGACAAAACCGTAAAATCTGTACAACCAGGATATAATGGTTTTTCGGCATCACCATATAGACGTGAAACTGTCGGTTCTATCTCAATTTGTTCTGCTACAATATCGCGAATCATTTCTTCAATTCCATCGGAGTTACCATCTTGCGATTCATTATCATCAGTGACATTCTGTCCAGTTTCGCCATGCCAAATCCAAGGGTTGTAACTCGGATTGAAACCATGACAAATCAGATGATCTTTTATCTCTCTACTTTTCAACTTCTTCATATTCAGACATTTCAGGCATGGACAGAAAAAAATGTCACTACTTGGAACATTACGTTTAGCAAATTCCAAAAAGGCATCAACACCTTCCTCATATTCATTGCTCATTCGATGTGCCGTAATCCAACTTCGACTCATTATTACCTATAACAAATAGCAAAAATATATATATTTTTTAGATAAGACAAATATATGTTTATATGAAAAAAATCATAATTTGAATGTAAACAATTTTGAAATATAAAACAAATCGATGTGTATTTAAAAAAATATGCTTGAATATTATTTTTTAACCAAAATATAGTAAGATAAAACACCCCCCCGGACACCCCCCGACCCCTCTGGATAGCCCCCGCCCCTCCTGGACACCACCCCCCACCCCCTACCCCCTTGGACACCCCCTGGACATCCCCCAACCCTCTGGACAGCCCCCCACCCACCCGGACAACCCCAAATACCCTCTGGAGAGGCCGCCACCCACTTGGACAGCCCCCCACACCCATCCACCCCCTTGGACACCCCCCTGGACACCCCACCGACCCCTCTGGACAGGCCGCCACCCCCTTGGACAGCCCCCCACACCCACCCATACCCTTGGACACCACCCTGGACACCCCCCGACCCCTCTGGACAGCCCCCGACCCCTCTAGAAAGCACCCCCACCCCTCCTGGACACAACCCCCCACCCCCGACCTGCTTGGACACCCCCCTGGACACCCCCAACCCTCTGGACAGCCCCCCACCCTTCCTAAACACCACCCCCACCCCCTACCCCCTTGGACACCCCCCTGGACACCCCCGACCCCTCTGGACAGCCCCCCGCCCCTCCTGGACACCACCCCCCACCCCCTACCCCCGTGGACACCCCCCCTGGACATCCCCCAACCCTCTGGACAGCCCCCCACCCACCCGGACAACCCCAAATACCCTCTGGAGAGGCCGCCACCCACTTGGACAGCCCCCCACACCCATCCAACCCCTTGGACACCCCCCTGGACACCCCACCGACCCCTCTGGACAGGCCGCCACCCCCTTGGACAGCCCCCAACACCCACCCACACCCTTGGACAGCCCCCCACACCCACCCACCCCCTTGTAAACCCCCCTGGACACCCCCAGACCCCTCTGGATAGCCCCCCGCCCCTCCTGGACACCACCCCCACCCCCTACCCCCTTGGACACCCCCCTGGACATCCCCAAACCCTCTGGACAGCCCCCCACCAACCCGGACAACCCCAAATACCCTCTGGAGAGGCCGCCGCCCACTTGGACAGCCCCCCACACCCATCCACCCCCTTGGACACCCCCCTGGACACCCCACCGACCCCTCTGGACAGGCCGCCACCCCCTTGGACAGCCCCCCACACCCACCCATCCCCTTGGACACCACCCTGGACACCCCCGACCCCTCTGGACAGCCCCCGACCCCTCTAGAAAGCACCCCCACCCCTCCTGGACACAACCCCCCACCCCCGACCTGCTTGGACACCCCCCTGGACACCCCCCAACCCTCTGGACAGCCCCCCCACCCTTCCTAAACACCACCCCCCACCCCCTACCCCCTTGGACACCCCCCTGGACACCCCCCGACCCCTCTGGATAGCCCCCCGCCCCTCCTGGACACCACCCCCACCCCCTACCCCCTTGGACACCCCCCTGGACATCCCCCAACCCTCTGGACAGCCCCCCACCCACCCGGACAACCCCAAATACCCTCTGGAGAGGCCGCCACCCACTTGGACAGCCCCCCACACCCATCCAACCCCTTGGACACCCCCCTGGACACCCCACCGACCCCTCTGGACAGGCCGCCACCCCCTTGGACAGCCCCCCACACCCACCCATCCCCTTGGACACCACCCTGGACACCCCCTCGACCCCTCTGGACAGCCCCCGACCCCTCTAGAAAGCACCCCCACCCCTCCTGGACACAACCCCCACCCCCGACCTGCTTGGACACCCCCCCTGGACACCCCACAACCCTCTGGACAGCCCCCCACCCCTCCTAAACACCACCCCACCCCCTACCCCCTTGGACACCCCCCTAGACACCCCCCAACACCCACCCACACCCTTGGACATCCCCCCACACCCACCCACCCCCTTGTAAACCCCCCTGGACACCCCCCGACCCCTCTGGACAGCCCCCCGCCCCTCCTGGACACCACCCCCCACCGCCTACCCCCTTGGACACCCCCCTGGACATCCCCCAACCCTCTGGACAGCCCCCCACCCACCCGGACAACCCCAAATACCCTCTGGAGAGGCCACCACCCACATGGACAGCCCCCCACACTCATCCAACCCCTTGGACACCCCCTGGACACCCCACCGACCCCTCTGGACAGGCCGCCACCCCCTTGGACAGCCCCCCACACCCACCCATCCCCTTGGACACCACCCTGGACACCCCCCCGACCACTCTGGATAGCCCCCGACCCCTCTAGAAAGCACCCCGACCCCTCCTGGACACAACCCCCCACCCCCGACCTGCTTGGACACCCCCCTGGACACCCCCCAACCCTCTGGACAGCCCCCCCACCCCTCCTAAACACCACCCCCAAATGGACACGCCCCAACCCTCTCGGGGATTTATAGAAAACGATGAAAAATTAGTGAAATCATAAAATTAGTCAATATTGCAAGTCGAACTAATAGATCTAGGGATGATAAATAAGATTATGGTGCCAAAAACGAGTTAAAAGGGTTCGCAATCGAAGAATCTTAGCTAGTTTCAACAAAAAAATCACAACACATATATATATACTATCCGCGAAAAAAAAACGAACGAGTGGGAGGATTACCTGAGTGCTGCGAGTTTAGATGATTGATCCGAGGAGATTAAATATGAGAAACGATGATCGCAAAACGAATCTAAACCAACGAAATAGACGAGCCGATTCGGGTTTACGCGCGAGAGAGACGAGTCGCGACTGTCGAAGGTAAACTCGCGAATGACAATCCACGGGCCTGGGTAAATTTTTAAATGAGTTATCACGTCGGTTATACAATAACCGACGTTATAAGTTTTTTAAAAACATTTATAACGTCGGTTATTCAATAACCGACGTGAAAACCTTCCTCCGATTCTTGTTTTACGTCGGTTATTTTATAACCGACGTTATAAAGGGCTCAAAATCCGTGTTTTTTTACGTCGGTTAAGGAATAACTGACGTCAAAAACATCTGCGGATTCTTTTTTTACATCGGTTATTTTATAACCGACGTAAAAAGGCCTTCAAAGACCGCGTTTTTTACGTCGGTTATTCAATAACGACGTAATAACTCGTACATATGTCGATTTGTTACGTCGGTTATTGAATAACCGACGTAACAAACACCCCCCGCTTCTGTTTTTTACGGCGGTTAATGTATAACCGACGTAAAAAACGAATCCGCGTTATTAATAACGTCGGTTATAAAAATAACCGACGTTAAAGGTGTACTAAACACAGGTTTTTACGTCGGTTATTAAATAACCGACGTAAAAAACCTCGTTTTACATATTATGACGTCGGTTTTATATAACCGACGTAAAAAATGGTGACGTAAAAAACATTTTCTACACTAGTGGAAGTAGCTTCAATCATGCCTAAGTTACCCCCTACATTGTCTGACGCTCCTAGGGCCACACCAAACCATGCAACCCCCTTAGACAATAGTTGTAACACCCCGAGATTTTATGAAAAATATTCTTTTTAATTTCATTAATGTATTGTGTTGTACGCTACACTAAAATGTGGTTGCACAACATGCATCCTTGACTTGCCTTGCATTACACGCAATCGCGACCTTCCTCGATAGCGTGTGTAGTACGCAATACCGAGTTTCACTAAACAACGATATGCTATTAAAATATTATTAAAACTAGCCATTATAAATAGTAATAACCACTTATTGAAATTTTGTAAATTTTATTTTTCAAAATGGACTTCATTTTTGGATTCTGAATATCGAAATTAGCTTAGGGTGAAATTTTGGTACTTTTCGAATACCTTTCATTTTCTGATGAATAGTGAAAATGTCTAAATTTTAATTAAAAACAACCTTTTTAATCGAAATTATTAATAGTGATAACTTATTAATCAGAGTGGTTTTAAAGTTTATTTAGAATATATTTTTACAATTTAATACAATGTTGTTCATTGGATGTAATTTCACATTTAAACCAGACATAAACAAGTGTCAATCTTTTGATAGTTATTATATTTTAAGAACACGCTATTCATTTTGACGACGAGAATTAATTTTTAAATTAATTAACGCAACTAATATGTTTTGAATTTGGTAAAATAGACATCATTTTTGAGTTCATAATATCAAATATAGCTTAGGCCTAATTTTTGGTATTTTTCTGGAAGCTTTCATTTTTTTGATGAATAGTGATACCACTAAGTGGTAGTTAAAAAAATGAATTTTTCATAAAACTTAATTTTATCGCTTCTGTGAGTGGAATCTCAAAAATCCAAGAGACACGGTTGATGTCAGTAAGTAAAATATGGTACAATGAGATGAAAATATTTTTTGGTAAATAGTAACTTTTTACTTTTATTTACCACGGTTAAAAGTAAATAGGGTAATTAAGGGTAAAAATGATATTATTATTACCCTAACACATGTAATTATTCTATTGGATAAGTGTAATTCGACCTAAAACAACCTTAGGAATAAAATATGACCATTTAGGCCCACTTGGATTAGATTAGGACATTTATTATTAATTTATTTAAAGAAGGGTTAAAATAGTTAAAATCAAAGTTTAATAAGTAAATAATTTTTAATATATGTTTATAAAAAAGATAAATTAGACTATAAATATTCATTAAAAAGATATAAGGATTTCCTACATAATGGTATTTTATTTTTAATTTTTAGACATTAAATAATTTAATTTATTTATGACACAAAGTTGATGTAGTAATTATCTTATTAATGAAATATTGACATAACTGATGTTATAAATACAAAAATAAATGTAATTTGAGACTTTTTATGAATTAAACTAATATTCTAGATTAATATGATATATTAGTATTGATTTAATTAACTTTTTTCTAACTAATAATTCTGTTATGAGTTTTACAAAAATCAAATACTAAATAGTGTCAAAATTGACATAAAATAGTTTTTAAAACAAATATTATATTATTAATTGTTATTTTATTCCAAAAAATCTAAGGTTCTGAAAAATGACTTAGATAAGGTTATATATATTAATAATAAACAACTTGGGGTTCTTTTGGCTTCTTATAGTATGTTTATTAACCTTATATTGTAAGAACATAAAAAGACACGGTAAAAGTAAAATTATCTAACTTAAAGTTAAATATATATTATAAGGTTAAAATAGGAACCTAAACTTCTATAAATTCTATTGGATGAGAGAATTTTGACCCATACCCACCTTAGATTCGAAATAACTCAATTTGAAGCTATTTAAAACCGAATTTGGCATTATAATAAAATAATATTTTTAGTTTTTCCAAAGGAGCCCCTCTCCTCCCTTATAAAAGGGCACCTCCTCCCTCTCTTCCTCACACCAATTTGAGCCTTAATTCTCGGCCAAAACCTGCCAAATTCTCTTCTCCACTTTCCTAGAAACATCCTAGAGGTCTTGGTCTTCTTCAAAGACCAATTTTAGTACCCTTAGAGGAGGACTCAAAGAGGCGCTTCAAAGAAGAGGTATTGTCCGTTACCGATTCTTTCAACTTTATTTCTTCTTCCACTTCTTCTTCTTAGGTTGTTTCATTATGAAGTAATAACATCAGTATCACTAATATACTGATATGTTATTATAAGTATGAAACAACCCTATTTCACCATCTATCCATCCTACAGAAAATGAAATCACCGCGCATGCGTGCGTACAGAATACCATCTCCACGCCGTGGTGTAATCTATTTTCCACCACCACCATACTTGGATGGGTATAATGGTGTACATAATAACTATATATGGTTATTGTAAAGTGATATTAATTCCTAAATACTATAAATACATCCAATAAAATTCCACGATCATGAAAATGATATCATCGCTCATGCGTACGTACGGACTACCGTCTCCACGACGCGATGAGATTCATTTTCCACGTTAACCATTCATTAATGATTATAAAGTATATATAATAAGTAATCATGAAATATATGAAATAATAATGATACTGGATTTATGTGTATATATATGTATGTCATCTACTTAATTCCATTCAACTCAATAAGGAAACGAAAACAACGTTCATGCGTACGTACGACCTACCATCTCCATGAACAGTGTATTTCTTTCCATTTACTGATCTATTATATATATGTATATTCTGAATATATAGTATATATAAATCATGTTTTATATTCTGGAATTAAGTAATCATGATCTAAGTAATCATATGAATAATTACAAGTCAAAACACGGACGACAAATAAAATGATTTTACCCAAAACGCTCTTTAACATGGAATTTACAAAAGAATGGGTAAAATAAAGTCATAAGTGAACCATATATGATATCATAACAATGCGTATGATTCCGGAATAAGTCAATGACATTATTTATATCATTATAAAGGAGGTTCGGACACTTACAAATCAAATCGGACCTAAGGTAAGGGAAATATCACAATCTCATTTTTATCCGAGATTGTTTATACTTTGAAATTTACTGGGGTGTATTTTATCATCCACATCCATGTTTCCTCCATATGTAATATTATTTCCATCCACCTACAAATTTTTAAATCCAAATTTACCCTTCGGTGAGTTTTTAGTAAAAGATATGAATGAAATCTTTTGTCGTTTTTCGTACGAGGTACTTTTTGTCTTTTCCGACAAAAGGACGAGAAGAATGTTTTTTTAACTTATACGGTATGAATGGATTTTTAAAAAATTATTTCCAAGAATCTTCCTTTACAATTTTTCAAGTTTATTTTTAATCAACTTATTTTAGTTTAAAATTGTATGACATGTTAAGATAGGAAAAATGTTTTTGAAGTAGAAAGGATATTTTTTTCAAGAATGGAGTTCAAGAGTTTTATCAAAATTATTTTCCATTTAAGATAATATATGGTTCTGTTTCTATCGCTATTATACATTAATTTGATTATGTTGTGATGGAATTATTTTTATGAATTCCTTTATCTTATATGAATTGTTTTATGATGTCACGATGTTTAAGAATCCCATTTTTATTACATGGGTTATGTTATGATGCATGGTTTATGATTTTGTGGCACACAAAAGAATGGTATCATTATGAGATGGGTGGGACCTATATCTACCTACAATGCATTGGGTAAAGTTTTATATCTCATGAGATAGACATGTATGGAATGGCAGGTTAAACCGGTTCAGTGAAACAGGACTGAAACGAGGTGTGAACTCAGTTCAGAAATGGACTTTGTCCACTAAGATAGTCTTGGCAATGAGTCTTGACTAATAAGAAATGATTCTCTATGACTATGTGTTTATGCCACAAAGTTTCATGTTTTAAGTTATGATTATTTGGATTACATTTCACTACTATGATTTATATGATGTTATGAAATTATGATTTCTTTTGCAGGTTAAGATTTCCAAAAGTTATGTTCTTATGTATATGATGTGATTGATATTTCTTTTGTTTACCCTTACTGAGCATTGGAGCTCACCCTTTAATGTTTTATTTTCCCCAGGATATAAAGAAAGGTTTTAGGTAAAAGAAAAGGAAGATCTTTATGGGAGATGTTGAAGATCTTTCACCACAATTAGAAGATTATATTCCACGTTTCCAAAGACACTAAACTATTACGGTCCTTGTGTGTGTGTTTTTGTTATGTAATAAGTATTCCAAAAAAGTAATGTAATGTCCATATACGTTAAGCTTCGGGTATCTACAATTGGTATCAAAGGAAAAGGAGGTAGTAATGTATCCGATCCTTGGGAACTCTCACATGTGAGCGTTGGACGAAGCATGGCTCTCCGCCCAAGGGCTTCATGAGGAAATGGATGCCACTGGGGATGGTGGTGTGTCCCACCCAGGGGGTGTAGCCGCCAATGGAGTGCCCTGATAGGTATCAACTACAGTCCACTGGAAGTAATTCTAGACCGCTACATTTGGTATTAGAGGAAAAGTTTAGTCAACCTTTGGAAACTAGGATGCAAGAACTTTAGTGAGATCCCTATAGATATTTCTAAGGTATGTATAAGGATGTCCCTAAGGTTAAGTATAAGTATAGGTTATAGTAATAGAATTACGGTAACCTAAGATGTTAGATATTTAAGGTACTCCCCCTTTATTATATTGTTTTCCCTAGCGTGATTTTTGCCTCTCACACTATTCTTTTTGGGTTTTAGACGATGGTAGGAACCCGAAGGAACCGTGTTGATCAATGTAATGGACAATGAAATGATTGTCCTCCTGAACAAACAAATGTTATGGGAGATAGAGCGAAAAATATTATTGCTATACTTACACAAGTTATGAGTCATTCTGGACTTCCAAATGAGCAGAGAAGCGAACAATATTCTATTGAGTCCTTCATGAGGCAACGTCCACCTTCTTTCAGTGGGTCTTCTGATCCACTTGTTGCCAAACAATGGATCAGTACTACTGAAAAGATATTTTCAGTTCTTCAATGTTCTGAACATGATAAAGTCATCTTAGCAGTATATCGTTTGGAAGGTGAAGCTGATCAATGGTGGAATCTTATCAAGAATACGAGGCCAATAGATGAAATTGAGTCCATGGAATGGGACGAGTTCAAGAACTTATTTTTCAATAAGTATTTCCCTCGTATTCGTCGAACAAATATGGAGAAGGAATTTCTTGAACTAAAGCAAAAGGATGATGAATCTGTTGGTATATACAAAGAGAATTTTACAAGGCTTGCAAGGTATGCATATGGCTTTATCATCCAACTTGAAAGTAAAGTTGATCGATTCTTCAGTGGCTTAAAACCAAATCTTCAAAGGGCATTAGATATAAGAGACTTCAGTAGCTATGAAGAAATTGTGCGTTGTTATATCAAGGTAGAAATGGAAGTTGGTGTTACTTATCCATCTCATGGTTTTGACAAGAAACAAAAGATGGAGTTCAAGGAGAAATCTCATAATAATGGTGAAAAGAAGATGAATTTTTCCTTATGCTCAAAGTGTGGAAAGAAGCATGGTGGAGATTGTCTTAAAGGGACTAGAAAATGTTTTAATTGTGGAAAATAAGGTCATATAGCAGCTGAGTGTCAATGTAATGGAAAAAGGGTTTCTAATGATGTGAATAAATAAAAGACTACAGAGAACGCACCACCAACACATCAATGCTTCAAGTGCAATGAAATGGGGCATTATGATAATCAATGCCCTAATCCAAGGGTTAATGATGATCGACCTGAGAAACTACTTAAGGCAAATGAAAAAGGGAAGTCACATGCGATCACTATTGGCGATGTTGAATATGAAAACGATGTGGTGGAATGATTAAGTGTTTATGTAATTGGATTCCAAAATAATGTTGTATATAGTATCGTGGAATATTGGAATATTTATGTATTGGTCTATTGTGGTTTTCAATAATTTTATGGTACCGGTAACCATGGAAAGTGATTGAGATATTTTTTGTAGGAAGATGACATGCACATAATGAAGGGATAAGAAGATAATGAGATATTTGATTGTATTCATGAGCTCATGATTGATATAAGGACTAAGTGATATCATGGTTTGAGTATAAATAATTTTGAGGATTTTGGTTTGTGGAAGGTGTTAACTTTTAACTGGATTCATGTTTTCACTACGGTTCAATGGGTATTCATTCTTCAAGAGAATACATGATTAAGGTATTCACGTGTTTTTAATTTGACCAACAATATATATCTCATGATATATGGGGGATAAATGATGGCATTCACGTGATTGTTATGTGACATTTCAAGTAATCATTTTCTTTATACTATGAGCTTGGACCGAAGTATTTTAGATAAGCCTAAATATTGGAATGGATTATGTTGGAAATAAGTTAGGATAGAACTTTTTTAGATATTATTGATGGGATGTTATAGCAATATAGCTTTAGAAAAAGGACAACCTGCAGGACGGGTGACAACCCATCGCGTCAGACAAGGCTGTGGGAATCGAACCCACAACCGAAGTGCGACTGGCCTTTATCGCCTACCACTGGCCTATAGGAAGTCCCTGTTTAGTAGAGAGTAGTTTTATTATATTAAGCAGTATGATATATGAATTATAAGTCTATTTTAGGGACTATATATGATTAATCTCACTATAGATGGACTTATGTATTTTTTGATAACTTTTCTAACCTTTTGTTTGAGAGAGATGGAATGACCCATCATTCTATCACATGATCTGCTAACATATCATGAATGACAAATTCAAGTTCATTTCTTTTAGAGATGAAGTATAAATTGTCCAATGAACGACCAATAGTGAGACTATACCAAAATCACAAAAGTATTTCTTCTAATTCCAATTTCATCAACTTTAGGTAAATGATCTTGAAAACCAAAAATGTTGTCCTAGTCCTCTTATATCTGATGAATCAGATGGTACCTTAGATCGTCACAAATTTATGGATTTGTGATTGCTGGATTTTCCATAGCCATGTTCTCTACCACTCTCCATCAGAACATGATGGTTAGATTTCTCTTCCATATCCATATTTTCACCTATGTGGAAACCCAGTGATTAGTTTGTTTGGGTAACCGTTACGCTTCATACATTTGTTTTTAAAGATTGGTTTTGTTATTCCTTTTTATGATGTAGGTTTATATTAAATAAACTTTCAATTAGTAAACCATTTATAACCCAGATGAATTGCGAGGGCGAAATTCATTTTAAGGGGGGTAGAATGTAACACCCCGAGATTTTATGAAAAATAATCTTTTTAATTTCATTAATGTCTTGTGTTGTACGCTAGACCAAAAGGAGCTTTCACAACACACATCCTTGACTTTCCTTGCATTACACGCAATCACGACCTTCCTCGATAGCGTGTGTAGTATGCAATACCGAGTTTCACTAAACAACGATATGCAATTAAAATATTATTAAAACCAGCCATTATGAATAGTAATAACCACTTTTTGAAATTTTGTAATTTTTTTTTTCAAAATGGACTTTATTTTTGGATTCGGAATATCGAAATTAGCTTAGGGTAAAATTTTGGTACTTTTCGGATAACTTTCATTTTCTGATGAATAGTGAAAATGACTAAATTTTAATTAAAAAAAACATTTTTAATCGAAATAATTAATAGTGATAAATTGTTAATTTGAGTGGTTTTAAAGTATATTTATAATATATTTTTACAATTTAATAAAATGTTGGTCATTGGTTGTAATTTCACATTTAAACCATAAATAAACAAGTATCAATCTTTTGATAATTATTATCTCTTAAGAACACGCTATTTATTTTGACGACGGGAATTAATTTTTAAATTAATTAATGAAACCGATATGTTTTAAATTTGGTAAAATAGACATCATATTTGAGTTCATAATATCAAATATAGCTGAGGCCTAATTTTTGGTATTTTTCTGGAAACTTTCATTTTTTGAGGAATAGTGAAACCACTAAGTGGTTGTTAAAAAAAATGAATTTTTCATAAAACATAATTTTACCACTTCTATGAGTGGAATATAAAAAATCAGGGAGACACTGTTGATGTCAGTAAGTAAAATGTGGTTCAATGAGATGAAAAAAAGTTTTTGATGAATAGTAACTTTTTACTTTTATTTACCACGGTTAAAAGTAAATAGGGTAATTAAGGGTAAAAATGATATTATTATTATCCTAACACATGTCCTAATTAAATTGGATAAGTGTAATTAGACCTAAAACAACCTTAGGAATAAAATATGACCATTTAGGCCCACTTGGATTAGATTAGGACATTTATTATTAATTTATTTAAAGAAGGGTTAAAATAGTTAAAATCAGAGTTTAATAAGTAAATCATTTTTAATATAGGGTTATACATAAGATAAATTCGACTATAAATATTCATTAAAAAGATAAAAATATTTCCTACATAATGGTATTTTATTTGTAATTTATAGACATTAAATAATTTAATTTATTTATGACACAAAGATGATGTAGTAATTATCTTATTAATGAAATATTGACATAATTGATGTTATAAATACCAAAATAAATGTAATTTGAGACTTTTTATGAATTCCACTAATTTTATAGGTTAATAGGACATTTTATTATTGATTTAATTAACTGTTTTAGAACTAATCATTCTGTTATGATTTTTACAAAAATCAATTACTAAATAGTGTCAAAATTGACATAAAATAGTTTTTAAAACAAATATTATATTATTAATTGTTATTTTATTCCTAAAAATATAAGGTTCGGTAAAATGACTTAGATAAGGTTATATATATTAATAATAAACAACTTTGGGTTCTTTTGGCTTCTTATAGTAAGTTTATTAACCTTATAGTGTAAGAACCCAAAAAGACACGGTAAAAGTAAAATTATCTAACTTAAAGTTAAATTTAAATGATAAGGTTAAAATAGGAACCTAAACTTGTCTAAATTCTATTGGATGAGAGTATTGCGACCCATCCCCACTTTAGATTAGAAATAAATCAATTTGGAGCTATTTAAAACCGAATTTGTCTTTATAATAAAATAATATTTTTAGTTTTTCCAAAGGAGCCCCTCTCCCCCTTATAAAAGGGAACCTCCTCCCTCTCTTCCTCACACCACTTTGAGCCTTAAATCTCGGACAAAACCTACCAAATTCTCTTATACACTTCCATAGAAACATCCTAGAGGTCCTGGTCTTCTTCAAAGACCAATTTTATTACCCTAAGGGGAGGACTCAAAGAGGCGCTTCAAGGAAGAGGTAATGTCCGTTACCGATTCGTTCAACTTTATTTCTTCTTCCACTTCTTCTTATTAGATTGTTTCATTATGAAGTAATAACATCAGTATCACTCATATACCGATATGTTATTATAAGTATGAAACAACCCTATTTCACCATCTATCCATCCTACGGAAAACGAAATCACCGCGCATACGTACGTACGGAATACCGTCTCCACGCCGTGGGGTAATCTATTTTCCACCACCACCTTACTTGGATGGGTATAATGGTGTACATAATAACTATATATGGTTACTGTAAAGTGATATTGATTCTGAAATAGTATAATACATCCAATACAATTCCACGATCATGAGAACGATATCATCGCTCGTGCGTACGTACGGACTACCGTCTCAACGACGCGATGAGATTCAATCTCCACGTTAACCATTCATGAATGATTATAAAGTATATATAATAATTAATAATGAAATATATGACATAATAATGATACTGTATTTATGTGTATATATATGTATGTCATCTACTAAGTTCCATTCAACTCAATAAGGAAACGAAAACTACATTCATGCGTACGTACGACCTACCGTCTCCATGAACGGTGTATTTCTTTCCATTTACTGATCTATTATATATATGTATATTATGAATATATATTATATATAAATCATGTTTTATATTATGGAATTAAGTAATCATGATCTAAGTAATCATATGAATAATTACAAGTCAGAACATGGATGAAAAATAAAACGATTTTACCCAAAACGCTTTTTAACATGGAATTTACAAACGAATGGGTACAATAAAGTCATAAGTGAACCATATATGATATCATAACAATGAGTATGATTCTGTAATAAGTCAGTGACATTATTTAAATCATTATACAAGAGGTTTGGACACTTATGAAGCAAATCAGACCTAAGGTAAGGGAAATATCACAATCTCATTTTTATCCGAGATTGTTTATACATTGAAATTTATTGGGGTGTATTTTATCATCCACATCCATGTTTCCTCAATATTTAATATTATTTCCATCCAACTAATATTTTTTAAATCCAATTTTACCCTTAGGTGAGTTTTAGTAAAATATATGAAAGAAATCTTTTGTCATTTTTCGTACGAGGTACTTTTTGACTTTTCTGACAAAAGGACGAGAAGAATGTTTTTTAACTTATACGACATGAATGTATTTTTAAAACATTATTTCTAAGAACATTCGTTTAAAAGTTTTCAATTTTATTTTTAATCAACTTCTTTTAGTTTAAAATTGTATGACATGTTAATAAAGGAAAAATGTTTTTAAAGTAGAAAGGATATTTTCCTCAAGAATGTAGTTCAAGAGTTTTATCAAAATTATTTTCCATCTAAGATAATATATGGTTCTCTTTATATCCCTATTATTACATTGATTTTATTATGTTGTGATGAAATTATTTTAATGAATTCCTTTATCTTATATGAATTGTTTTATGATGTCATGATGTTTAAGAATCCCATTTTTATTACATGGGTTATGCTATGATGTATGGTTTAGGATTTTGTGGCACACATAAGAATGGTATCATTATGAGATGGGTGTGACCTATATCTCCCTCCAATGCATTGGGTAAAGATTTTATATCTCATGAGATAGACATGGATGGAACGGCAGGATAAACCGGTTTAGTGAAACAGGACTGAAATGAGGAGTGAACTCGGTTCAGAAATGGACTTTGTCCACTAAGATAGTCTTGGCAATGAGTCTTGAATAATAAGAAATGATTCTCTATGATTATGTGTGTATGCCACAAAGTTTTATGTTTTAAGTTATGATTATGGGGATTACATGTCACTAATATGATTTATCCCATTTTATGAAATTATGATTTCCTTTACAGGTTAAGATTTCCAAAAGTTATGTTCTTATGTATATGATGTGATTGATATTTCTTTTGTTTACCCTTACTGAGCATTTGAGCTCACCCTTTTATGTTTTCTTTTCCCCAAGATATAAAGAAAGGTTTTAGGTAAAAAAAGGAAGATCTTTATGGGAGATGTTGAAGATCTTTCACCACGATTAGAAGATTATATTCCAAGTTTCCAAAGACACTAAACTATTACGGTCCTTGTGTGTGTGTTTTTGTTATGTACTAAGTATTCCGCAAAAGTAATGTAATTTCAATGTTCGTTAAGCTTCGAGTCTCTACAGTTGGTATCATAGGCAAAGGAGGTAGGAATGTATCCAATCCTTGGGAACTCTCACATGTGAGCGTTGGAAGAAGCATGGCTCTCCGCCCAAAGGCTTCATGAGGAAATGGCTACCACTAGGGATGGTGGTGTGTCCCACCTAGGGGGTGTATCCGCCCATGGAGTGCCCTGATAGGTATCAATTATAGTCCACTGGAAGTAATTCCAGACCTCTACAATAGTAACCACCCCCACCCCAATAAGATGAGTGAAGGGGGGCTAAGAAAAATCAATTCTATAAAAGAAGAAATAAAATTTACTCATTCTGAGATGACCAAGTCCATGGATAATTCATATCCTCCGTGAATTGAAACTTACTATGGATTATGGAGCTGGAGAGGTATGATGAGTTAGGTCTTAATGACTAGCCAAATTAATACATCTTCCATCAAATATTGGGACATGAAATCTAGGAGTGATCTTACTTCAAGTAAATCCAATAACAAATGATAGAATTTGGACAAGTCAAGCTGGAATCACCACTAGCATAAGTGGAATAAGTTTTGACTACTAACTCGGATGACCGAGGGTAGTGGAAAAGAGTTATTATCAAAAAAGGGAAAATGTTAGATAGTTGTATGACATAGAAAAAAATCAACCGATCCCATGGTATCAAACAAGTGCAGATAAAGAAACTGACTATGGTTCTAATAACTCCTAATGTAACACAACCGATATCCTCATCCCCACAAGCCCCCAAAGTTCAACTTCCCAATGAGTTGTCCAATAACAAGGGAGGAATGAAAGAGAAAGAATATGAACTAGAAAAAAAACCAAAAGTGTATTTGAAACTATCAGATTCCATGCCATCCGATATGAGAATAAGGGTACCACCCTACAAAAAGGCACAATGGTCACCACACCACCAAATGACACCACGAAAGGCAGATGATGAGGAAACATCATTGTCCTAAGAGGAGATGATTTTTGTCTCCTTTAATATCATCCACATAATATATCCCTTCTATTATGAAGAATCTGGATATGAAACTGAATTACCCACACCCAATTGTGGGGCTGGATGAAGAAGCCTCATAGTCTAGAGATATTATGAGAGACACAGCCATGGAAGAACTCAATCTTATGGATGCAACCCTTCTCAAATCGCCAGTGATTTAGAGACCCACAAAAGGACCCTACAGTGAATCGCACCGGGAAAATAAAATTCACCCACCTCCTAGGAAGCCACCTCAGTCAAATATTTCTTTAATATTCATCAGAGGAAGGAGAGGTGGCTAATTTATCTGGATAGGCAAGAATACCTACCTGAACAAATTAAAAAAGTATAGAATCCCCTTTGGCTCAGATCCCAAGGGCCGACCCCTTATCATTAAATTATAAATCCCCTAATTCCCTGTGAAAGAGAATACCTGAGCTGATAATAGTTGAACTTTAGATAAAAAATATGATATTATTAAGAAGTTATCTTTGGTACTAGCCAAGATGTTAATCTTTGTTGCACTGAATCTACTTGAAGATCTTAGGGAAGCACTCATCAAAGCTTTTATAAGTACTCAATATTTTGAAGCTGAGGTAGCAACTACCAAAGACTACCCAATAGGAAAAAATCATACAGAATGCCACAAAGTTATCCTCTTCATGGATTAAGATGAAGATGCCATCATGAAAAGACTTAGAAAACCCTTATATGTGTCAGGAAGGATAAATGGTGTCGATACCCAAAGAATATTCTATGATAATGGCACTGGAGTTAATCTTCTCCCCTTGTAGACACTTCATCGACTGGAATATAATTGGTATGATCTGACTCCCTTAACCATAACTCGATTGGGTAATGAAAAAAGCGAACAAAAACCATTAGACTAAATGAAGCTCAAAACCTAGTTCAGAGACCTCAAAGCTTATGCATAATTTCTGATGGTCCAAAAATAATACGGCCTTCAACGCCCTGCAAGGGAGGCCCTGGATGCATCAATATGTAGCAATCCCCTCTTCTTACAATCTGTGCCTAAAATATAACATTAATGCACAGAGTGAGACATTGTATTCCCGTAGGGACCCATTAGACCTTTTTGAATCACACTATAATGATGAAGGGTTCTACGAGCTGAAGGGAGGGTGACTTCTGATTGATGGTGTTGATTGGATTATTACCCCACATGGATTGAAAATAGTTCCATGTGATCCTCTCAAGTATCCTGGGAAATGATACATATTACCCATCAATTATATTGAGTGCACAAGTCCAGATTTGAATGCGTATTCAACAAAATCATGAGGATTGTTATTTTGATATTATGTCGGGAAAATTACTCGGCTTTATCATATGCCACCATGGCATCGAAGTAGACCATGATAAGAAAACTTCCATCCTTGGTATGTCACCTTCTCACAACCTTATTAAGTTCAAATTAATCTAAGGACAACTATCCTAAATTTGTCCCTTCATAGAAAAACTCACAAGAAAATTCTTTCCCTTCACCAGAGGGGGTAGAATATCAATGGACTGATGATTTTACGGAATCATTCAAAAATATAAATAGATGTCTCTTTAAACCACCAGTTATAATACCACATATCGATGGAAGTCTAATCATTCTATTTGTGACCTCCCTAGAGTGATCCCTAGGTGCCTTCCCCAAAGAAAATAATGACACTGGTTGAAATAATAGTCTATATTACCTCAGCTGAACCATCATTGATGCTAATACTTGTTATTAAAATATAAATAAGAGCATCCATGAACTAATATTTACATTTTAGAAGATGAGTAATTACCTTCTGCACCATGAGGTCCATTTGGTCTCACGTAGCAACTGGATAAAGTATATTCTCAGTTGTCCAATGATTACTAGATTCCTATCATGATGGGCCATCATTCTGTAGTAGTTTGACATATGATTCATGCCTCAGAAAGCCATAAAATTCCAGAAATTAGTAGGTTTTCTATCAGATCATCCCTCAACAGATTTGGACCCATAAGATGTTGAGCTACCTAAGGAAGAAGTGTTCTCTATTTAAGAGAACTCACAAAGGTGGGAAATGAATTTTGACAAAGCCTCTAGAAGCCCGATAAGAAAAAGAATGGAAGACCCTATACTCAACAAAGTGGGGCTGGGAGTTATACTAATATCTTGAGAAAAGGAAGTCCCACCTTACTCTTTCCTATTGTCATAAGGGTGCACAAACAATGAAGCATAATACTAGGACCTTATCATGGGCCTGAATCTAGCACTTCAAGTGAAAGCCGACCACCTATAGATAAAAGGTATTTCAGAACTAGTCATCAAGAAATTCAATGGTGATTATGCTATAAAGAAAGAGGATTTGTCCCCATATATAAACTATGTTTTAGAATTTTTGAAAAAATTAACGTTAGATCCAACATTGAATTATGTCCCCTGGTCCCAAAACGCGCAAGATGATGCACTGGAAAATTCAGCCACAACTCTGGAAAACTCATATCGGAATGAAACAGTCTTCAGTATTTCCCACTAATAGATGGTCTTACTATTCATTCATGCCATCAGAGATGAAATCAACGAGATCAGTCCAAACTCTAAGTTGTATGGTACTACCCCTGGCTGGATGAATCACATTGTATATTACCTTCAAGGGGATATCTACCACCATATAGAGATAGAAGGGAATATATCCAGAGATTGGAAACCAACTTAATCTAGTATGATGGCGCAAACCATCCAAAGGATCTCTTATAACGAGGCCTCGATGGAATCTTTATCAGGTGATTTGATGGAGAAAAGACTGCTACCATCTTGAAATAAGTGCATTCTGGCATTTGTGGAGTGCATCAACCAACATCCAAGCTCTAGAATATTTGATGTATTGCGTAATATAGGCACACCAAAATGCAGGATTATGATAAATTCACCAAGAAGTTTCATTCTTGCCAAGATCATACATATTTCATCCACTATCCCCCAGAGTTACTTCACATAGGAAAGTACTCATGTCAATTTTCCATATGGGGAATGAACATCATGGGACCATACCATCCCACCTCATCCTAACAATTCAAATATATTCTTATAGAAAACAAATTCATTTCCAAATGGATAGAAGCTGTTCCCCTCAAAGAAGTCAGAGAAAGAATCATTGTTAGCTTTTTGAAAGCCAACATCATCACTAGATTTGGTGTCCCTTTTGAAATAATGATGAAAAATGGTGCCAATTTCTTCTATGCGGAATTGGATAAGATATATCAGTATTATGGAATCAAATCCAATCATTCATACCACTACCATGCAACATCCAACAAGAAGGTAGAGGCCCTCAATAAAACTGTATCCAACATTCTCCAGAAGATGGTAGAAAAAGTCAAGAAATCATGGTCGGACAAGCTCCTCCTTGTTCTGTGGGCTTACCAGACCATGAATCTCACCACCACATAAGCAACCCCATACTCATTAGTATATTCTACAAAGGTGGTTTTACCCATTAAAGTTTAATTACCATCACTTCGCTTCACGGTTTGTGATCAAGTGTTTATAGATTGGAAATCCTATAAATGATTCGATGAGTTCAAGCAACTAGACGATAAAAGACTGTATAACATGCACCATTTGGATGTTTACCAGAATCAAATCACAGAAGTCTTCAAAAAAAAATTTCATCTTCAATATTTCTTTGAATTATAGATGGTGTTAGTCCTTAGAACTCAAATGATACTCAGAAAGAAACTATCAAATTGGAGCCAAAATGAAAAGGACCATATTCCATACATAAGGTCTACACCAATGGAGAATTTTCCTTAATTTAAATGGATGGAAAACTCACTAAATCTCCCACCAATGTGAGGTTCCTGAGGAAATAATTTGTGTAATTATAAAACCATTGTCTTAGATACATGAAATTAAACTACATAGCACCACCATTATCCTAGCTGCACGACGTTAAACTATATAGCACCACCATCATCTTATCTGCATGATGTTAAACTTCATAGAACCACCATCGTCTTAGGTCCACGATGTTAAACTACATATAACCACCATAATATTAGTTACACGATGTTAAATGGAATAGAACCATCATCGTCTTACCTACATGGCATTAAACTGTGTAGCACCACCATCATCTTAGCTGCATGACGTTAAACTACCTAGCAACACCATCGTCTTAGCTGCATGATGTTAAACCACATAGAATAAACATTGTTGTAGTTTCATGGTGTTAAACTAAATAACACAACCATTATATTAGCTGAACGATGTTAAATTTCATAGAACCAACATTTTCTTAGCTAGATGATGTTAAACTGCATAGCACCACCATCATCTTAGGTATACGGAGTTAACATTCATAGGACCAGCATCATTCTAAGAACATGATGTTAAACTGTGTGGCCAAATCATCCCAACCACATGAAATTAAATTGTATCGAGATCATTATGTTCTAAATAATGATTCATCACACATTAGTTAAATTCAAACAAGGGAAAGATAAAAATGTCCCTTCTATTGTATGGGTCATACTAGAATAGAGAGTACATCTTATAACTACATGTGTCTTGATTCCAATTCATTAATGGGATATATAGTGATGCTTGGATCCAACATCCTAGTCTAACCACCAATATTAGATGAAAAAGAAAACCCATTCCTTGTGCACGGGTCAGATCGGTACAGGGAACATGTTTTTTAGCACTACATGTGGCTTGATTCCTACCTTTAAAGGATATATAGTGATGCCCAAATCCCATATCTTGTCCTAACCACCATTCAAAAATAAAATTTTCCCATGTACCCGAGTTGAAACAGTACTTAAAATTTGTTTTTAGAACTATATGGGGCTTGATTATTGCCTTTGTATGATACATATTGATGCCTGAATCCCATATCCTAGTCCAACAGCCATGCAAAACAAAATGCCTCCCGTACATACAGGTTAGAATTTTATAGGTAAATTTATTAATTCAAACCAGATGATGTTAAAAAGCACGTCAAAAAAAGTCCTCACCAAACAAAATTAAATTATAAGGTATCTAAATAACTATGTGTAGCTTGATCCTCATTGTGACGTGATACATAGTGACACATGTGAATTCCCATGTCCATTCGTGTGGGAAAAAAAATTTCCCCAATATCTTACATGTGAAATACAAATAGATGTAGGAGATTCCAAATCTAGATTATTACATCATAAAAGTGTCAAAAGATCATGCCCTACCCTACATATGAACTAGATCAATAGAGAAGATCTGGTACCTTATAGCTAATCATGGTTTGGATATTTCTTATGTACCTAGACATCCTCTTTTCATCAATAAAATCCCATGACTCGAGAAGTATCAAATCCCTATAATGACCCATGACTATTGGAAATAGGAGTCCAATTTCATGTGGAAACCATTTTTAGGATATGCACACAATGACCTGGTGGCTCGAAATATGTTTCCAAAAAAATGGCCTATCAAACAAAGGTAAATTCATCATTAGTAGAGTATTTTTCTACTTCTATACACCCATCAGCTTCTCAGCTTTTCATCATCCCTATAGATTTGAGGGTTCCCGGAATTATGGTTTACACTTTCTTACCCGGCTCACCTTCAACCCATTCTAGGGATATCCCAACCTGATTATCCAATAGTTACACATGAATAATTATATATTTAATCCATACAACATGATAGTAAACTATGATGGTAACATACTTTCCATAAGATTTTAAACTAGATGTACCAACAACAACTATCTCATTGACGTCGAGTCACCGAAGTCCTCACCAATTGATGTTAAACTACATGACCAAAAAATTCTCCATTCAGTGATCATGTTATCCTTAGGTAGTGGAGTGAAACCCTTTTCACCCCTTGTTTCTCAAACTGAGCATATATCATGTGGGATTTGGAAATTTTACATGGGATTTCCCACAAAGCCAAGGAAAATAAATCCACAATGAGTAATCCTACTAGCATGACTTTAAAAGTAATATTAGAGTTTCCCCTCCATATTGGGAAACCTATAGTCCTAACTATGTAACAATAAACTACAAGGTATCAAACATTTAGCTAAAATACCCCACCCTACGTGTGATCTATATCTATATAGGAGAGCTCCCAACTCTATGGATAATCACAGCCTGAATGTTTCTAACATATCCAAACACATATTTTCTATCTATCAAAATCTACTCTGAGTGATTTTGGATATTTATAAACATACCTGACCATAGGATATGGGATTCTAATGTCATATAGACACCTCTTTTTGATAATGTGTACAATTCCCTGACAAATCTGCATATGTTTCCACAAATAGGCCTTTCATCCAAAGGAAAATTCATCCCCAGGATACACTTTTCATATTTACATACACTCAAGGGCTTAAAATCCCCATATCATCTTTATTGATCCATGATCCCATGAAACTACACCTTACACTTTCCTCCCCATCCACATATTGAACATGTTGGAACACCTTGTCCTGACCATCCTCTGGTTAATCAAGGCTTCTACATCAATGTTTTAATCGTATGACATTAAAACTGCATTAGTTTTAACAATCAATGTTAATTCTTGGGCCCTGAAACACCAAATAATTTCCTCCCCCATGTTCCTATACATAAAAATAATTCACATGGGAATGTTCAATGTGAGTCCCGCTTCACTGGTAAGCCAGTGTGTTAACAAAAAATAAGCACCCCATTCATATGTGTGAACTAGATTCACATATGGATGAGTCTTAAAAGAACTAAATTTAGCATAATTACTATCATCATAGGATAAATAGTGACATCAGAACCTCAAATTTTGGGTCTAGCCATTAAACAAAATTATCGCGTCCCTATCTGCGCACGGGTCAGACTCACATAAGGAAACATCACACATGGATAAGATAAAAATGCCTCCACTTATTCTCAGTATTCATAGAAAATTTAAACATGAAATTCTCCCTTTTCATGTTTATTTATCCCTCTTCACATAATATACTCTATGTCTAGAAAGGTCTGAATCCCCATATCCATCCATGTACATCATAAATTGATGGTCAGTGAAATGTGGACACCTTTGTTTGACTATGCACACAATGCCTCGATGGGTGTGTATATGTTGACACAAAATGTCCTGTCAACCCAAGGAAAATTTTTCCTTATTAGAGGTTATTAATGCCATTATACGCCCCTATAATGTTTACATCTCACCTCATTCAGTATTTTTAGAAACCCCTGGATTACATATTACACCCTCTCTCACTTCTCATGCCTAAAAGTGATAGAAGAGTTCGAGTCAGCCCACCATGAGAAATGAAGATCTGTTATCACTTTTTAAGTGTAATATGAATTCATATCATAATCCTCAAATGTCCCATCTATATGAAGTTAAACTATACTATGCATCATCCACAATTTACACATTCCAAATTTGGGTGGTAGTGGTTTCTCAACCAATGCCGATTAAAATGAACTCATACTTTCAACCAACATTCCCTCAATAGGACACCTACAATTGTCTTCAATAGAAAAATTTTAAATTTCTATAAAACTTCTCAGCCATTAGACATGAAAGGATAGTGTCCCATGGACACCTTTCCCTGACTATGCACAAAATCCCCCAAGAGCCCTAAAAAAGTAGAGCCACAAAAAATGTCTGTCAACCAAACGCAAGTTCATCCCTAGGAGAGGTTTTCCCTATCTTCATAATCCCCATGTATCCCATGCCATATTTAGTATCCCATTATCTATAAAACAGATGTTATGGTCAATAAAAACTCTTTATCCATGCCTAATATTTTCCGGGACATTCTCGGTTAAGAAGTCCTAAATTGGGGCCCTAGCCCTACAAATCATGGTCCAAATTGTTTGACATAAAATAGAAGTCTTGTTAAAATATTTTCAACCTAAAACATCATTAATTATATTACTTTTTACAAGACCTTAAACTAATTATGGAATAGACAACACTCTCTAGGATGAAAATCCTCAAAGGGAGCCCTGGACAAAAATCAAGCACTATCTTGCTAAACCTATGTTAGGTATGGTTTAGGAAAAAAATTGAGAAACAAAAAACACATAATTAGTAATAAAGTTTTCTTGTTCGAAATCCTGAAAAGGGAGGCATAATAAAATGTCATGTTATACATGAAATATCCGCACAATAATGGGAATATATAAAAATTAAGGTTATAAAAGAAAATACATAAAGCTTGTAGAATTTTTCATGCAAAAATAGAAAGACTCAAACTATGCTCACTAATCCCCTCATCTCATAAAAAACATAGAGCATGATTTGATTATTTTAGTTATCCCATTTTTTAATTCAAATTATCATTCTATTGAGATTACTATTTAAAAGTAGAAATCATAAATGATGGATATTTAAGGAAAAAATGAAGGATAAATATTGGGGATGAAAAAGGTTTCTAATCCATAAAATGAAACAAGCATGGTCAAATAGAGAGATCTCTTCTCCTTTCCATGGGTTGTGAAAGGATTTTGGAAATCGGAGGCACCCAAGAAATAAAGTTTAATTTATGGGTTGATGTGCTTAGAAGATAAAAGAATCACCCGATACTCTATTTTTTAGGGGTCATGTTCATGTGGTACTTTGATATGCAATGATGATAGTTGATGGCCTAAAAATTTTAATGTCATTTTGTGGGTATATATTTGCAGTGTAATTTAATGTCATGTGAAAAGTATGTTTTCCTTGCAATTCAGCATCATGTTGTAAGGAAATTTTCCTTGATGTTTAATGACAAGTGGAATGGACATGGGAACAAATATGAAATTGTGCAAGATATCCTTAGGGTAAATTTTCAATGGATATTGGAATTTTGATATAGGGAACATATTTTATCCATGCATAGGACTATTGATGGGTATCCACATTCCAAATACCTACTCTCATATATGTATCATGTACACAAGAAATACAAACATAGATCTTAATCGTGAATAAGAATAATGAACTTGTATGACTTGAACCACTTTTTAAAAAAGGTATATTAAATTTTTATGGCTAGGATTTCCCATGTTTCTTTTTTCATATTGTATAGGTGGAAATAATCCCATAATCATCTTATTTTTAGAGATCTATCTACGTAGATCTACCTTGTATATAAGGGAGAGTGGGGACTAGATAAATGTAATTGGGTATTCACTGAAGATGCATACCATGAAGTTTAAGGGTATAAGGATTAAATGTCATAATATTGTTTTGAAAAAGGGTATGATGCACAGATGTGTAACATCAATATCATATAAATCCACTTGAATAATTGGGTTACAAATGGTGTTTCATCCTATCCTAATAAAATATGTGTTAACTAATGGAGGTAGGTGTGTTTTGAGGTAATCATATTCTTTATCCCCTTCTGAGTTCATGGAGTAATTTTTACATAGGGTGAGTAATTCAAGTTAAAATCAATCATTATCGAGGAAAGTGAGTCCATGAGAAGAGACATTTTCATCATGCACTATTAGAGTTATCACATAGATATTCTAGAGATATTTGTTTTGTAATTCATCTTATCTCCAAGGATATGAGGTTCCTATAAATATTAGATTATGTCTGTTATCACAATGTAGTTTATCGGAAGTACAATATCAATATTTATCATTCTCTAGGTATTTGCATGGGTGGTTACCAAGATGTAATTCCTACCCACAATTTCTTTCCTGCTATCATTAGGGCTATGAGAATAAAAAAAATCATCAAAGGAATGATCAGAGGGGAAATATTTCATTAATTTTTTGCGAAATATAAGCCCATGATTTATCTTATGGATATAAAATTACTGAATGTCTAATCTAAATTGATTATCTACCCTAGATATAAGGTTAAGTAGGATGCTCTATACTTACACTATCCTCAGATATTATCATCTTACAAATCCTATCCAATCAATAACATAGTTTTCATGATATAGTGAAACAAATGTCATAAGAATTCATTATGGTCTTCTAATACTAACCATGAGGCCATAGAGGAAAAAACCATTTCTAGATGACAATAGATTGTATTCACTATCTGGTGGGGAACCACATATCCTTAAAAAGGGAGGTGTAAATCCTTTAATCTCAGATAAGGCGCCTACATATTTGGGTGAATATAAAGCACGTACTCCCTTTACGACCTATTTTGGATCTTATAATTTGAAGTGGCAATGGGATTGAACATGTTTGATAGTTTTTTATGCATAACTCTCTCCTTATATACATGTTGTCCTTTTATTCATTAGGTATATATATCTTCAACCCTAGAGGATCATATAAGTTGTTTCACATGGCCACCTACTGGTTGTATTAAAGTTCTACAAATGATTGATGGGGAAGAATATATGGTAAACCCTATTGTATCAAGTACCTCTCAATATTAAGGTGTTTTATTTTATAGAGCCTCTCTTTATAGAGGTAACTGGATAAAGAATTTATTTCCTTATCATAGGGAGATGTGATGATGGGGAGGTTAACCATGATGAACATGAGGATTAGATTTCTTGTGATCCATCTCCACACTACCAAATAGGACAATCAATGTAATTATCACATAATAATTTGGATGAAATTTCCAAATAATCTTTAGGTGTTTCCGATATGCATTGAACATCCTCAAGGATAATGGCATTGAGTAGGCTAGGGATATGAGACTCATTCTGTGTCATGGATGAAATATTCTCACCTACCTATTATGGTTGAGGAGGGACATGATCTTGTTCCATGTTTATAGCTAGAATATGTTGAATATAGGTATGTTCTATGGGAAAATAATCCTACTACTGTGAAGTTGTTAGAGTATGATGGTAAGAATCTATATTATTGGTATAAATATGATCATTATTGGGGGTGGATATCAAAATATTCTGATCAATCCTTGTAAAAGTGGGGATATGGGCCTCGTTCAAATATTCCGTCCCTAACAGAATATGCCAAAAAAATATGAAATTTGATAAGGGATATGAGTCTTCTATTATATAGCCTATGATGGATGCTGGGGTAACAGTTCATCTGGGGAAATAGTTATATGAGAATGATTTTTTTGGTCTTAGAATATGATGTGTAACTTCACTGGAATAGATATGAGCCTTCCCTAAAGAATGTCCAACTATCACTTAGTGAGCCCTGGTCAAAAACAGGATATGTGCCTGGTCCTCTTCCTTTAGAGTATGTTGTAGTCTTTTTTATTAGTAATATAATGCTTTCCCATGGAATGTGTTTCACATAAATGGTTATCCATAGTCAAAACATGGTTTTGAGCCTAGTATAAATCCTTTGGAGTATGAAATCAGTCTTTTTTTATTGGAATATTAGCATGTCCTGAGTCATTTTGAGCTCTCAGTTGGTGATCACTAGTCAGAACATGGATATGATTCTGATATTGTACCATATCCTTTACCAAAATATGCTAATAATCCTCATAGAGGAGAGAAAGAATGTGTACCTTATTTAGAGTATCTACTTATTCATGTTGACCTTGTAGGTGTAATGTTATGGATGTTGGGATATGAATGTGTTCCTATCTCTGCATCATCAACATAATATTCTAGAAATCCCATCTATTTCTATCAAAAATAACTATAACTTTAACTAGTTATGTATTGGAATGTATTCTATCATTCTCTTAAATACTAGGATATTCTGTTCAATTTAATTGATTGATGTTGGGATGTATTCGAACTGCTTTCCTTCTTATTCCATCAAAATATACCGATGTGATTAACACATAGTAGAGTGGATCTAAGGCTACCCCTTCTTCTTTATAAGCTATTATAGAAGGCATTGTTTGATCTAAAATGGATATGAGCCTACTCTCTCTAGAGACAAACTTTCCACACTCAGTAGCGTGTCCCTTATATATTGATCTGAGTGTCTAGGGAGGGGACCTTTTGGATAATGCACTCAACAGGTGACCAAAATGTATTGGTGTTTATGTAATATAGTTTGGATCAATATTGTACTGTATCAGTGGTACATCTAGAAATTTTATGTTCCACCTGATGCTGATGATGTCTCTAAAAGATTGATATGTCACATAATTTACTGGTATGTGACCCAAACATGTTCCATGTAGTTTGTTGTCATGAAGTAAGGATGCTGCTTGTAGTTTAACATAATATGACTAAGACATATCATGCATTTTAACATCATGAAACCATGATTTTGTCGTATAGTTTATCATAATGTTAATAGGACATGGTCATGTAGATTAACGTCATGTAACTTGGATGTGGTCTTGCAGTTTAACTTTATGGTACTAGGATGTGGCTAGGCTTTTTAAAGTCATGCGAAAAGAAATTGTCATCAAATTTAACATCATGTGACTAAGATTTGGGCCTATAGTTTAACATTATGAAGCTATGACATGATCACGAAGTTTAATGTCATGAGACTAGGAAATATCATGTTGTTTTAACATCATGTTACAGGGATGTGGTCATTCTGTTCTACAACATCAGACTAGGATGTGATCATACAGTTTAACATCATACGATCGGACGTGGCTGTATTGTTTAACGATAGGCAACTAGGATGTGGTCATTTTATTTAACACCATCTGAATAAGATGTGGTATTTCATTTTAATGTCATGAGATGAGGAAAAGTGTCATAACCAATCATGAATGCGACTTTTATGATGGATATTGGTTGAATCTTATGAATATTTCCTGATCTTTGGGATCCTATAAATTTATCAAGCCTTCATTTTCCAGATTTTACAACCAATATTCTTAGAGAAATAATATCATTATTATGTTCCGAATACATCATTGGTATGAGGATTAATTTCCATGGCTCATCAACTACACCTCACTTTTATTCCTTATTGTTGGGAGTTTTATCAAAACAATTTCTAAGAAATAGTCAAAATACATGGGGATATGTTTTGTTTATAATTATTTTTTTTCAATTTAGTGTGGAAATATGGTCACATATCATAGGGATGTATGTGTACTATGCTCTACTACAGAACATGTGTGTTCTATTTAGATTTGTCACTTGAATGGAGTGGGGATTAAAATGTTGGTGGTTCCAACACCCCCAATCCATATTCTCTCAAATCTAGTATATAAATATGAAGTATCTCTATATCATTATAAAGAGATGATCATGGTAGGGGAAGTTATTTTCATGTCATAGTATCCAAACTTCACTTATATTAATCATTATTTTGAGTTCTATCAAACCATTCACCATTTCATAATCAAAATTTCTAGGGATAAGTTTTGATTTGAAGGAAAATATCCTTTTTTTTGTCATCAATAGATGGGAGGACATGCTTCTTCTTCCACTTGTTATCTATACCCCTGTTATAATGGGAACATTGGTGCTTTTTGAGTCTAGGGTGTGAACACATGGGCTTTATTGGTTTAGGAGTAGGTTTTGAAACATTGGGGATCCATGGATGGTGTAGATGCTTCTTAATGATTAAAGAAGCCCAAATTTCTTATAGGATTTGTGGTAATGGATGAGGCCTGATTATTTAGAAGAACCTATAATGAGGGAGTGGAAAATATGGAAAATCCTCCAAGCCTCATGGTATGAGGTTATTGAAAATATGATTATTCCACCAACTCTATGGTATGGGGCGATGTGGAAAAATTTCTTGATTTCACTCGATAAGGGGATCAAAAACATGAAAATTTCCCCAACCCAATGGGACAAAGAACTTCAGTACATGGATGGATTCCATAGGAAGGAACTCGTATGTCATTATGGGGTAGAGATCCTAGGATTATTCACACAATTATCACATAATGATCCTTGTTCTCTCATTGGTATTGAGTGATCTATAACTTCACATAAATTTTCTTTCTATACTAATAGGTGTTACTAGTATGATTGATGAAAAAAATATCCTCTCTTAATGGTAGGGTGAGAAGATGATGACATGAGTCTCAATGTGGAACCCAAAGACTGAATATGGTATTTCCACTATCTGTATGATCCATCAAAATTACACTATAAATTATAAATAAGGTCGATGATAAGTTCCATTAATATGTTTAACATATCATCGAACCCATGTTTTCCAATATCAAGGTAGAAGGTAGGTCAAACAACTATGAATTAGATTACTGTATGATTTTATGATTATATATTTTTAGAGTGTGATCATCAGGATCCGATGATAATTCATCAAATTACATTGATATCGTATTGATTGAGACATGAGTAGTCTTGTTCTCCATTTGAAAGGAGCATCTCATTTGATGGGTTGGTTCTTGATTTACCATTTGGTGGGACAATGTCCACTATACCATTTGGTGGGTTTTCTCCAACAATACCATTCTATGGGTCTATGTGCATGGTACCTTTGATGGGTCAGTGCCTATTTTACCATTTTGTGGGTTGGATCCCATATTGAAGACAATACCTGCATAAAATATGATAAATATTCACCCATATATCTAGGATGGGATACACCATGGGATTACATATTCACCAAGGATAGTCATGATAATTTTATAGCATTCTATAAAGTGATGATTTGGGGTTGATTCTAGGACTCATTAAGTATACACCATCGGTCATTCCCTAATTTTGATAGTTTGTGTGGTCACCACTTCCTGTATATTTTCTTAAGGGATCACAATAATCTTTTTATAGAAAAAATGCATGGGATTCGTCCTAAGAAGTTTGTGATAGGTTTAGTGAAAATGGTGATTATCATCATCCACCTACCTATGAAAGGGAAGGTATCTATTGTTGATTTCTAGTAATAATTACCCAAAGTAGTTATATGTGGAAACAAGGGATACTTCCTCTCCCCTAGCCTATTGTGGGAAAGATAGCTGGTGGGAATTCATCCACTATGGGATCTCATGAGATTATTCTCTAGTCTGGATGAATTCATTGATGTGGTACTACTAGACAATGATGTTCATGAACTATAATTAGAGGTGTCATGTTGGTTATAACATACATACATACCTTATGGATAAATATTCCATGGTGAATTATGCACATTATTAGTCTGTTAGCTATTTTTTCACATCATCTTGAGGTGTTTTTCAATCATTACCACCTTTTCAAGTGGTTTTAGAATCTGTTTGAATAATTGATAATTATATTTAGGTAATATGGGATCTAATAATTCATGGATATTAAACAAGACACCTTATTAAACATCATATATAAGAGTACATGTTCGATCAATTACTTTAATATTTAGAGGATAAATAGGTGGTCCATTATTTTATGAAAGGTTCAATATATTAAAAAAATTTATATTCTTCATTTTGTTTCAATAAAAGTGAAGAACAAAATATTTGAATAGGAACTATTAATTATATCCTTTTAAAATTGTAATAGGGATGAAATAGTTAATAAATTTCATGTTGGGTTAACCATTTTGTATCCTAAAAAATTCAGAACGGGGTTTCCAAATTCTTAGATAGGGGTGATTGAGTGTGGTTTCACAATCATTTGCATCATGTTTTCCATATTTATCTCTTATGGAAACTACCAATGGTTTCCACATCCATGACAAGGAAAAAACCATCTTTTAAAAGGTTTGTGGTTAATTGTGGTTTCAGACCCAATGATACTTAGGAACCCACATTGGTCGAGATGATGGGAGGTCAGGCTCATTACAAACTTTAGAGGGGAACTATATACTATTATGGGGATATATTATAGATTAAATATGTCTTTTTTACGTCTTTCCCAAAACCCGATATATGACTAGTTACCCTTATTTCAATGACCTGGTCAAGATCATGTTCTAGCATGAACAACTGTTTTTGCCACAGGTTCACCATCATTCTGTTATTCATTTATGAAGATTAGGTTTATAACCACAATTGGTTGCTATAGAGTTTATTTACATCTTTGGATGTGGTTAGTGACTTGGAGATAGGATTGAGTCTCTACTATTCATTCTATATATCTTATAAAAGGATGAATCAAAACTAACATAGTTTGTTTTGTTGTAGTTTAATATCATATGATAGGACTATACCATGCTATTTAATGTCATGTGGGAAAGACGTAAATATAAGGTTTGGTGCATGAGGAGGCATCCTACGTATCCTACTATGATAGGAATATGAGTCCATGGAGTTTGTGTTATGGGTACCTACGTTGTAAAAGATCTGAAAATAGAGGCCTTGAGATTGACTTATGCTTATAAAGATTCCCTAAACTACCTCATTATGGATGTGTCCCTTTGAGTGAAGATGAGATGTAATCTGACTTAAATCCCAATGAAGGGCCCACAATACATGCATCCTCATCATTCTATTGGTACAATCATCACTAGTCACTAATATCATGTGAGTCATTATTAGTCTTATAAGCAAGAGATAATGAAATATTGGAAACATTGAATGAGATAAAATTTGTACAAAAAATACACATTTAATCATCCTTTTGAGAGGTATGTTTACAAGTCTCATAGTGGATATAGTGTGTATTAAAATCCATAGGCGAAATTCATATGTTTTATTTTTATAGAAGGAATAATATTCCTTATAGTTCATTTTATCTCAAACTTATAGATGTGATCATGTTATTTTAAGGCATGGTTGGGGCTTAAACATAAATAGATGCCTGAGTAAAAAAGGAAATTATTTTATTCATATGGACAAGGAAGGACGATATAATTATGGGAGAATTCATTCCCATGACTAAACAATATTTGGAATATGTAGGGACTTATTCTAGGGTGTATAATAATTGAAGCTTAGTCCTTTGGAAGGAAATACTACCTATCCATTTTGGACAGGAATCAGAGTCCTTATTGTTTTTTCCCTTTAACCCACTATTGGGTTGGGGTGGGTGATCTCACTCGAAGACATTATTGTTATCCTCACAGGTTTGGTTGGTTAAGGGATTATACTAAGATGAATTAACATGTTGAATATTCATTTTTTATCTTATGAAATATAAAGAGAGATGATGACCATAAAAGTTCTTTTAAATATATTTGTCATGATAGGGAGGTCCAATCCTAGATTATAACACAAATAGGGTCACATGAGTGTGTAACCATAACCCCTTAAGGATAATACCATTATATAAGGAGTATTAGACAAAAGGTTCCTAGATTGGGTTTCTCCTAGTGTATTTACAAGTGTTTTTACTAGAAGAGGTTGATATTTCTTAGTGTTTCCAACTGACATGTCAAGGGGGTTTTCATGAAACATATCAATTGTTTTCCCGACATGTCTTGGTTGTATACCTAAAATTTCGTCATTTTATACCTTACATGTATTGATTTTAACTAGATATGTCATAATTATCTATGTGATATATTGTGATGGTCTTCTAGAAATGTTTCTTTTTTCTAACATACATGTCTTCAATTTCTGTCAGAAATATCTTGATTGTTTTCCTGACATGTTTAGGGTTTTTTTTGTAACATAGATAAAACATACAAGGGTGTCTTCCTAACATGTTTTTATCATCTAACCAGTACTGTCAAGGTATCAGTTTGACATAGAAGGGATTTCCCAGAGTGTCTTCGTGCATGTATATGTTTTTTTGATTAATCCATGTAGATAGGTCCAGTGCATTTCACATTTTCAGCTGACTTTTCTAAGATTTATTTAGATGATCAAATTGACTTTTCTAGGACATCTTCACATGACAGGATATATTTTCCGGGATATCCTCACATGATCAAACTGACCTATCTTGGATGTCTTACCATGATCAAATTGACGTTTCCATAGGCTATCACATGATCAAATGACATATCCTGAGTTAATTCAAATGATGAACTTGACTTGTCCAGGATGCCTTTGCATGACCGAAAATTACTTTTTTAGGATGTATTTTCTTAAAAAGATGTATTTTTCAGTATGTTATCTCCTAATGAAAGTTCATTGTACCTGTACTATCTCATTACAACACTACCATGTATAGGGGAATATGAGGCCATCACAAGACTAGAGAGGTGTCCTGCGATGATGTGATCTTAAGGGAGATACTTGGTGGGTTCTTGAGATCATGTCCCAGATTTCACACAGGTTCAAGTGTTGATGTTTCTTGTCCAAATATACCATTCCTTGGATCTAAATGGACAATATTTTTAATGGGAGGAGTATTCCTTGGATAATTTTTCAATTCATAGTTGATCCTCATAGGGTTTGTATGAAAAATAAGGTTTTCCATGAGTTTACATGCTTGTTAAGGGGGTTCCTACATGATGGAATACCATGGAGCTCAATTTCTCATGTTATTTACTATCCATAATGGAGTCCTACAAATGGTTTTTATAATATGTGTATAGGCTACACATTAGGGACATGGGGTGGAAAAGGTTCATGGACGAGGGTAGTCAGTCTTGAAGAGTCCATCATGTGACCAAGGAGAGTACGTTAGGGGGGGGGGTTAATGTAAATGAAGCCATGTACAGTGATAAATTATAGCACTATGAGACTGAGAGTTCACATGATCTCATATTCAAGATTACATGGAAGAACTACATGTCCACTGGTGTGTTTTTATAGACATCAACATGGGTTTCCAAAATTATTCAGGGCTTTCACAACAAATATAAATAGAGGCACTACAATTTTATAAGATTGATCCTATTAATTCCATATGGAAAATAGGGGCACGTACTAAACTCACACATGCATATTATAATATAGGGAACATGATAGTCATGATACTACATGATCTATGAGGGATCATGTGAGGGGATATGTGAAATTTCATTAGGGATGCAAGTTAGTTCCATGTTCATGGGAGAGGGATTTCATAGAAGAGTCACGAAACCAGTGTGGCATCACATGGTCTTGTGAATAAATCACCTGAACTACAGTTCAACTGATGGTGTCACATGATATTTAATTCATCTTGTGACTACATGATCTTAAATGGATCACATGATGGGTTCTCATGATTTGTTTGAGAAATTATTTCAAAGGATAAATCCTACTTATCATCCTAATATTCACTTCATTTCTTCACCCCTAGTCTTCTCTCCTTTCCCTCTGCCTATCACATGTGTTTTTTAGGGATTTAGATATTTATATAGGTAAAGGTGATATGTTTTATCATTTATTCATAGAAACAAGGTACTATGTATATTTGATTTACGTGATGGAGGGCCTCACAATAGTCTTATATGGAATTCACAAGATCACATGAAGGATTATCCTAACACTAGAATTGACATGCCGTCACATGATCACTTCACATTAGGATTGAACATATTCGTACAATTGGATTTCATGTGGTTTTGTGGTTGGATTTATGTGATAGTTGTTTGGAACTCATTGATAGTCCAAAGTCTCTATTTTATATATCGTACATTGAAGTGATGAATTATTATAAGGAATGACATGATCCAATTATTTTGATCATTCTTTGATGTGCATAGTGTTGAGGTGGAGGAGATTAACTAACTTTTTATGATCCCATGGAATTCCATTGATGATCCTCTTGAAGGATTCTTGAGATATAATAAATAATAAGAATTAAAAAATATGGAAACATCTTCCATCAAGTAGGATACACTATTTTTCATGTGTCCCACTGATGTCCTCATAGCTTGATGGGATCCTCATTATTCAATTGTATAATACTTCAATCATCTCATGACCGATTATCATTATTGCGTGATCAATTTCAATCAATCATCCCTTTTTGAATCAAATCCTTTGGACAATAACATCATTTCATGAGCTCCTTTAATGTGATCTACTCAAAGGAATAAGGTCAAAGATGGTATACCGTTCAAACTCATGATTACCTAGTGAAAATTATTACAATTAATCACCTAATAATGTATCCACATGATGATAATCAGTAAGACATCTTGTGATGTTTCACACTCTTGTGATGGATCATTGGTGGTATCCATTTGTTCACATGATCTATTGCGCATATTGTGATGGATTCACATGAGTTCTTGATCGAATTCATGTGAACAGAAGTTACAAGCATGGTTCTAAGGATGATTCAACTATCTTGGGCTTGATCATTAAAGGAGGATGACATGTTTGTCTTAAAGCACTGGGATCATGAAGATGAAGTTAGATGTGACTCACTATATCAAACCAGGGTCATTGATGTGGGAGGCTGATGATATATGGTTAACGATAATGCTGGAGAGAGAATAGTGGAATAATATTGGATTGATCAAATGGGTTTAGTTTTGTCTGTATGTTTTTTATGTTGGAACAATGTGAATACTAGATGTTTTACCACATCAATTTCTTTTACAAATGGAGAGTTCTTAATAAATGATTCCCTGGTCGTATTTCCTTAATTCAGAAGTGGGGTAGGCACCTAACACACATGAACCACACCCACAACAAAAACCCGCATTGAAAAACTATACTTGGAACACCTTCACATTCCCTGTTAGTTCAATTTTATAGATATTGTCTCCCACATCCTGACCATTTAGTTTGCTGGTCGGCTTGCTACTAGGGCATGACTGAGGAGACTCCCACATGTGAGATTGGTTGATATGGATAAATGGTTAGCTTGTATGGAATTTTTTTTAAGAGAACCCATAAATAAAAATAAAAAAGAATATATGTAAAATTGAAAAAATAAAGTTTATTACCTTATTGAAATAGACTCAAACCCATCCACTATCCATTAATAATCTCACTTCTAAGACCATGAAAATTAGGGTTCATACTTATCATATATTTGGTATAAAACTGTCTAAGAACTAATTATGGGTTTTAATAGTCATATATTATTGAAAATTATGTTATTGTAGTTATTTATAATTTAATTTTGTTAAAATTTTTATGTAGGTTGTTAGAACGACCGAAACATGAACACAACACAATCAATGGGGTATTATGATTATGCACGTTTTTTATTTTCGTAATAACATCATTATCAAATAAATAATAATGAATATTATTTAGGTATTTTTATGTTATTTACTCACGTTTGAATATATTTTAATATAAGAATAAAATATATAAAAATCAAGATATGTTACTTTAGAGAGGCTGTAGTCAACACAATGCACAATTAATTTTTTTCCATTTCAAAAATAATTAGATAGATATAATATTGATTATAATTTTTCTCTTCATAATAATAATAATAATATTATTATATAATTAACATGTACTAATTTTTTGCAGCCATATAACCATTGAAGATAGGTGGTGAGAAAAAAAAGATGTTGTCTCTTCGTGTAAGAGTTCGTCCGCACAATGCATAAATGAAAATTATTTTTCTTAAAAAAAGGTAAAGATGATTGATTAATATTATATTTTATTAACAAGATTAATTATGAAAAAATTATTCTTTAATTATATAGAAATTACGAAATTATATATTGATATGTAATCACAAAAAAGAAAGATGTTAGGGAAAATTTACACACATTAAGGACAGGGGTGTTTTCTTGGAAGAATACTTGGAAATGAAGGTCCCAATAAAATATCTTTTGACCATAGGATTATGTAAAAGGAATATGAATCTAGTTTAAAGGATTATGTTATAGATTCAAGATTGTTTTTCATGCTTGTATTAAAGTGGGTTTTAGAGGCCCTTTTTATAAGTAGTGAGGATGATATTTTTTTAAATATTTCAAATTAATATTGAGAGAGGAAATATTTCACATGTAATTAATACCAAAAAATAAATAATAATATAGGTTAGATGACATAAGTCTGATTGTACCTCACTAATTCAAATTCACACATTTTTAAAACATGTTTTTATGTTTATTTCTCTAAGAATTTTAACTTTTATCATTTTGGGTTTTATTAAATAAACAAGTTTTATGTAAGCAATTTAAATTTTATGCCAAAGAGTGAAATGAAAATTATTAAATATTTTTTATATTCTAATTTCATATATTGTTTTACCAAATAAACTATAAATGTTAAAAGATAATAAATTTTAAAATTATCACATGTAGCCCATAAAAACCCATTTTTTGAAGAAGTGTATTTTTAAGGATTAAATTTAGGTGTATATTAAAATTATATATGTATGTTATTTTTAAAATATAAAATATTTTTTATAAAAAAAACAAAATGAATTTGGAATTCATTGAATTCTAAAACTGAATTTTTCAAAAAATAATATTTAATTAAAGGAAATGACTAATAAAAGTTTTTTACTGTAAAATGTTACATACTTCAAAAAATGTTAAAAATAGGTTTTATAAATTTATAATGGTATTTAAATATGTATATTTTTACTCCTTAAAGGAATATTTCACCAATTAAATGGTTTTATTAACATTCAGGCCTTTATTAGTTGATGATAAACTCATAATTTTTTTTAGTGAAACCTCTATTTTTCACAATTCATATAAAAACAAACTAGTTAATAAAAAATAAAAAAACATATCTTAAGATAAATTTACATGAAAAATATAAAAATGAATTATATTTTTTCAAATTAAAATTATAAATGGTTGAAATTTATTTATTAAATAAAAATAAAAATACATATTGGAAACTATATTCATAAGAAAATAACATTTTAATATATTAACTATTATTATTCTTATCTCATATCAAATAATAATAAAATCCATGTTTTTATTTTATTAATATCACTAATATATTTTATCCATAATATATTCTCTTTATTTACAAACATATAAAAATTCAATTCCGGAAGGAATACATTATAAATAATAAATAATCGTTTTTATTTATTTAGATATAATAATGGAATTTTTATCAATTTCTTGGTATTAAGAATGATTTTTTTATTTCTAAATATATTTCATAATTTGGTGAGTCCCTTTTTACCCACTAATTTCATGGCTATATTTTAATAGTTATAAAAAATTTCATGATTTTCATAGTTTGGTGTTGAGTGTGAAAAAAGATATCAAACATATAAGGATTTATATTAAAATAAAATTTGAAATAATGGTATGTTACATTCTCTTCCCCAAAATAAATTATGGCCTCTAAATTTTTGTTTTAAAAAAACAATGAAATATTTAAAAATTATTATAAGATATACGTGACTTTAAATTTAATTTATAATGAGGTTTTAACATTGTTATACATGGTATGATTTGATAACTCATTTTCAACCCATAATAAGAATTTAACTATTTTTTTGTTTTTCTTTATCCATTTATGCTAAATAATTCAATAAAATGGGAGTAATGTTTATCGTACTGAATTTTCAGTCATTCATAATAAGAAATATTAGGTTCATTTTCGTATGTGATTTTCCTATCATGGAAATTATCAAGGCCTCTATGTCAATAGAGACGATCCCTACTTAATATCACATCAAAATTTTCTAAATTAATGTTAACTGGACTTGTATGAATTACATTCCTTTAACCATATATTATATAAAATTTATAATATTGGGATAAAATAATCATACCATTGGAATTTTTTTATCAAAAAAGCATCATTTTGTCATTGGGTTGGTGATTTTCTATTCTTAGTATATATGAATGAGATGAAAATAATAACTTAATAGTTCCTAAGTGGGTGATCAATGTTCATCCTTCTATATATTTTTTGTAAACCACTTTCATAGTTGTGGTTACATAGGAATTAATTTTTCTTGGATGTTTCTAGTGTTTATCATTCTTTTAAACCCTTTCATTTGGGCATTGACGTGAAAAATTTACATATTTCCCTCATTTATGTTATTGAAATATGAGTCATACCTATATAAGAACTCTATTTACTTTCACTGTATCCAAAAATTATATTCAAATTTCCTCAATAATTAGGTTATCTATTATTTCATTTTCCATGTATAATCTATCTCCTGGTTCCTTAAAGACATTTCCCTTGATGATTCTTACCATATTTCAGAACTTAAAGATGTTAAATATTCTTCCCTTTAAAATATTCATCACATAAACTTCCAAAAGACTCCATCCTTATCTACATTATAGTATTTTAAGACTCAAATAAGTTCACATTACTAATCACAATTTTTTATTGAAGGTTAATAATAATAATAATAGTTATCACTAGAACTTCCATCCCATGAGGTTTCTTATTGAGAAAATATCCATATTTTCCATGGAATCCATTGTTAACTTGGTTTCTTTGGGATCCAAATATTACTAAAACTTAATGTATTTAAATATATATGATGAAAACATTAAGAAAATTATTGTGTGATAATTACATGAAAAATTCAATATCAAAATTTCTTACCCTTTGAAAATTCTACATTATGTTTTTTTCAACCTAAATCACTAGAGATTCAATAAAGGTTTATTTAGGATGGGTTCTAACATATTATTTAACTTACTTGATTAACATAATAAATCCTTTATAATAATATTCAAAGAAAATTTTATTAACCAAATAATATACCATGAGGGTGTCTAGATAGCTGTTTAGTCATAAGCTCACTCATCATGCATTGGAGTGAAGATTCAATTGATACTCAAATAGACCTTTTTCAAGGGGATTATCCCTAGATTAATATTTTCAATAACCAAATCCGATTTCTTGTATCGATAAAATATATTATTTTTAAAATAACCACACAAAATCTACATTACCCATGCTTTGAGATGTTATGCAACACTAAGATGTACTGATTAGGTTTTTACTAATGTTCTCTTGTATTAAACACATAAATAATTAATAATACAAAAAATAACTAAAGGGTTATCCATACCTTATAAATCATGATAAATAAAAATGTATCACCCTTAAATTATCCTCAAATAAAATCATAACCCCTAAAGTTAGTTAAACGATACACTAATAGAAACTTTGATCCCCAGCCCAACCCTCCAAGATTTGGTGATGAGAACATGTACATTATATACTATATTTGATACAAACTATAGATTCCCTGAAATAAATATCCTTTAATAAAATTAGTCAATTAAAATATTACATTAAAAAAATTCCCAATACATTTTAGTTGTGGATATTTATAGAATTAATAAAAAAATAATATTAAGTTATATACATTCGAAGGACCGTTTAGGATTAAAGTTTTAGATAACTAGAAAAAGATTTTATCTAACCCATTAATTTCCTATATCATCAAATATATATTATTTACACTATATAAGAAACTAATTAACAAAAAATAAGTATTCCCAATCTCCCAAAAAATTATTTGTACCTGCAACGCATTAGGATATATCATATATAATACTTTTCTCCATAATATATGGAAATTAAAACATAATAAGGGAGGTTATAAAAGATCAATAAGGGTAAATATAAGATATAAAAATAAAAAAATCCCGACCGAGCATATTATGAAAATTTATAATATTGAAGGAATTGATCACGAAAAATATTTTTTTAATAGAATGAAACTAAAGGCATAATAAATACTTGGATTATAATATAAATGAAAACATCACATGGAAAACAATAACCATTTTCTTCATTATGAAATTCATAATTTTGGATAGCTAATTCCATTCCCTAAGCTATGATATCATGATCTTAGATATCATTATATTACTATAAAGGTCTCATGTCATGGAATTATCTTATTTGAGGTAGACATAAACCCAAATACCCAAGCATATTTGTCCCATGAGACCCAATGATACATCAAGGGGATATTACGTGCCCCACTAACCACTAATTAAGTCTCATAAATTCACAATATTTAAGAATAAATAAGTTAAAAAATATAAAACTGAAATTTAATAATAATAATTAATAACCATACATACAAGAAAAACTAGTATAAATATTTTCAATATTTCCCCAATCAATAAATAAAATAGTTTTTTATTTATAAATCATTCAAAATAACACCATATAGATCAAGTGGTTTTCTGTAATCTATATAATTTACAAAATCAATAGACATATTTCATATAGGGTAATATCCTTCAATAAAAAGAAGGAAATATAGAGTGTTTATAGATGAATAACATTGGGATAAAATTATATCCTTAATAGAGGAGGATTTAGGAAAAAAAGGAAATGATGGATTTTGAGGTGTTTAATCCCTAAAATAAATATTTATTGGATACTTTAGATGAAAATCCATGACCAATGTATACTAAAAAAAGGTAAAAATGTATTGAAAAGGAATCATATCAAAATGAACCAAAATTGAGATGCCAAAACCCTTATGATAATGGTATCATAGGAATATTATGAACATGAGAGAAAGATTGCATTAAACAGAAACTGAATTATCATGTGATAAAAGATATTAATTATAATTAAATAAAATGGTGCAGTTATTATTTCATGTAATATAAAATATGGTGTTAAATATCGTACAAGTATCATGGGTTTGAAAATGATAAAAAGAAACCATTAATTATAAAATAATCATTGTGGCAAGAAGAATTTGATAATGAGTTTATAAGGGAAAATTTTAGAACCCCATAAAATAAGAATGAAATAAAATATAAATCATTCATTTGGTATAATAACTTATACTTGTAAAAATTCAGTTAAATAAGAAGTTCTATATTTTATAGACTAAAATTGAGTTAAGACAAACCCTTTCAGCCTTATAAAATTTCTTGTAAAAAACCCTTGAAGTATATGATTGAAAATGGAAAATTAAATACAATTAACAATGAGAGGGTAGTGAAAAAAATATTAATGGGTAAGTAGATACATTGTTTAATATAAAACATGGTTTATATTTTGTGATATATTTCATGGGGAGAAAATTTGAGACATGAAACCCTTACAAGTAATATAATCATTGAGGTAAAAATCATGTGAAAAGGTGGTAATATAGAAGAATTTTTTAAAACTAAAAATAAATTAGTAAATATCAGAAAAATTAATAATTATGTATATTAAATAAAATTCAATAATATAAATTAATCTTAATTTTTATTACTCAATGATAGAAAACTGAGTTAACATAAACCCATTCCTGGGTTATGATTCACTTTGTGCTTAAGTGACCTCCTATAAAACACACACAACCATATTAATCATATATTTAAGAAATTTATTCACACACACACACACAAATATATGTATCCTTTTATAAACATTATTTATAATTATTTTCTATAACTAGTTATGTTTTATTTTTGTTATATGGTGTGACTAACCTTGATCATTTTGAACTAGATTCATAATAATATGGGTTCTATTTATTATTTTAAAAATTTTAATCATTCATTGATCATAAAAGGTACATTAATCTAAATTTTATAATAATTCATAATGTAATAATTTCATTCTATATATTTTTTGGTTATGATCATAAAATATAAAATTGATGATGAGCATGCTTTGATGTTCTTTAACAAATTAATGGTGGTATGTTAATTAATGAGTTAAATATGAATTTTACCACTATAGAATGAAAATAAAATCTTTATTTACATATATATATCATATAATATTATTAATTAAGTTCTAATAATAACCCATGGTGTTACGTTCTACCATTTTCCATGTAGGTGGTTAGATAGACCCAACATGAGCATATCATAATTAATTTATTATTATGATTATTAAAGGGGTTAATTTTGTGAATAATGTTATTATTATAATATAATAATTATATTATTAAGATAATTTTAAGGTTATGATTTGTATTTTAATAAAATTATTAAATATCAAGTAACTAAATGAAAAATGATATATTTTATTTCACGGTGGAAGTATCCCGTACAACTTATGATTAACAATTTCATTTATAAAATAATAAGGGGGGAAAAGGTGGATTATAATATTTTTTTTCCTAATAATAATAATTTATATATGTCTCATTTATTCTTCAATTACACTAATTTAATAATTGAAGATATATGGTGATGAAAAATGGTAGTCACCTCTTCGTGTTGGTGGTTGTCCACATAACACTCAAATGGTGTTTTTTCTTAATAAAAAAGGGAAATATGTTTAATTTTTTATTTTCTTAGAATAATTAAATTAAGTATTAGGAGAATAATTATATCAGTATGTAGTAATTATAAAATTATATTTAGGAATGTTAGAATGAAAAGAACATGAGCCTCAGCCCAGTTGGTGAGATATATTTAAGTGCATCCACGAGACCCAAGGTCAAAACTAAGCATAGGCATATTTCTTCATTACTATAGCATTGATGTAGTAGGTACTGTAGAAGCTACTATTTTGTACTATACCAGCTGGAACTATTCACATTGGGCCATCAGTTTGGGCTTGGAGTCGTTAATGACTTCGGGACACCCAGGGCTTCAGGTAAGTAGGGATTTCAAGCCACCATTAAGGTCTTCAGGCCACCTGAAGTCCTTCGGGCCTCATGCAGTTACCGAGACAGACTCTATAAACAAAGAAGCAACCCCAAAGGAGGATTTAGAGCAGCCACACTCACTAGAGAAGAACCACTAGTTTTGGATGAATGAGAGGGTATGGTTATACCATCAGGACTATCCTTTTCTTGAATAAGAAGCTTATCTAGATGACCATGTGAAGGTGGATAGCTACCATCATGATGTAGATGCTGGGGAGGGGTAGTTCCTTGTAGTTATAGTATGGAATGTATTCCCTAAGACCTTATGGTCATGTAATGTCTCTTAATCCTATGGGCCTTGTAATAACAAATCCTACATGCCTTTTAAGGGTTCCCCCACATCCCATGAAATGGGGTTATCAAAAAATCAATAAAAATTAAGGCCTTCGGGCCATTCGGGTAAGAAGGAAAATGAAAGAAGTTAGGGAAAAGTACTGACATTGATGATTTTGACTTTCCCTTCAAAGACCCCTTGGATATGGAGGAAATAATCTAATATATTGTGGAAATATGATAATAGAAATATAATAAGATTATATAGGATGGTATAGGGGTGTAGTTTCAAGTAGAAACTTGATTTTTATCACTTTCTTGAAGGGTCCTTGAGATGCCCATGTTATAAGTTGTGAGAATGACATTTTTATAAATATATAAAGTTAATATAAAAAGAGTACATGTTTCACATGTAAAAAAGAATAAAACATATAAAATAATGTATTTTAGGATGATATAAAGTCTATAATACCTCAATAATTAATTTTCACACATGTTTTAAACATGTTTTAGGAATTATACACATAGAATATTCACTTTTACCATTTTTGGTTTTACCATGGTAACTAGATTTACATTAGTAATTTAATATTAATGCCTAATATAAAATGACCATTATTACCTAATTTTTAACTACTGATTCCAAATATTAAATATATTTTATGAGATAAAATTTATATGTGTAATAAAATAAAATTTTAAAATTAACACATGTAATTTGTAAGAAATATTTTTTAGGAAAAGTCTGTTTTTAAGAATAAAATTTTTGAGTAGGTTAAAATTATCAAAATTTTGACTTTAATGATATAAAATATTTTATTATAAATGAAATAAAATTTCTGTGACTTTAATCTAGAAACAAAATATAATTTTCCAAAAATTATATTTAATTAAGAGAAAAGACTGAAAATAATTTATTTTATTGAAAATTATTACTAATGTTTATAAAATGTAAATCACAGGTTTTATAAATTAAATATGTTTTGTAAAGTTGTACATTTTTACTCCTTAAAAACATATTTTTTCATTTTAATGTTTTTATAATATTCTATCTATTTATTATATAATGTAAACATCATAAAAATTACATTACTCTTAAAAACAATATTTTTCACTCTTCACCGAAAAATAAAATGTTTGAGATTAATACCAAAAAATAATCTTAATATAAAATCCACATGACGAATCTAAAAAGTAATTTTATTTTTGTAATTTAAAAAACTAAAAGTTTATGGTTTAATATTTAAATTAAAATTTAAACAATATTGAAAAATGTTTTTATAAGAAAATAACATTTTAAAAATATTAACCATTCATATTACTCTTTCCAATCAATTACAAATCCAATTGGTGTTAATATACTATTAATATAAATAATATTTGTTAACCATAATATATTTTATTTTCTTAAAAAACACATAACAATTCAATTTATATGGGATATATTTTAAATCATAAATCGAACCTATGGGTTATTTATCTATACAAATTTTTTTATCAATACCTAAGTATTGACATTGATTTTTTAAAATATAAATTTCATAACTATATTAGATCCATTTTTATATGATAATTCAATAGATATATTTTAATGGTTATAAAATGTTTCCTGTTTCATTTTGGTTCACTATTTCATGTGAATCATGTTTTTTAGCATATTAGGATTTAAAGTAATAATTAATTTTAAATCATATTATATTACACTAGATTTCAGAAATAATACTCTATATCTTCTAGATTCCACCTAGAATGTTTAAACTGCTTCTTATGTTTTTATAATCCCTTGTTCCACTGCTCCTACCTCTATTTATTTATGAATCTTATTTTCTAAATTGTATCCTTTCAAGAATTATTATAATTATCTAGAAACTAGATTATATACAAGTATCATAAATTTCCCACTTGAAGACTATAAAATGCTGTGTTTTTATGAAATATATATATTTTTAATACATTCAATTTCTTCGATAGTTTGTGCTACATGCAACAGTGAGTTTTAACGAACCGCAATAAACTATTAATGTTATTGTTTTAACACGGCCATTTCTACCTAGCCCTTAAACATGAAAGGATAAATATGATTAATAAAATTTTAATGATTTGGAACAATGTTTTTATAAAAGAAAAACATTCAGATAAAATGTACTTAATTTTTAATAAAGTCTTTATATGCTAAAAAACTATTTTCTGAAAAAATGTTTTCATTGAATTTTTTAAATCATTTAAAAAATATTTTTTTCCTCATTTATAAAATTTATTTTAATTTTTTTTTAAAATTAAAATATAAAAATTTAATTTTGGTGTAAATTTTGGATTTATAGAAAATATTTATTTTTCAGTGAATACTGAAAAATATTTTTTTTATATAAAATGTCATTTAATTTCAATAAATTAAGTAAATAGAAATTCTTATTATGTATTTAACAGTTTTTCAAGTAATGTTTTTTATTTATTTACATTCAATACACTTAATTACATTTGAATCAATATTTTATTTATTTTTTTCACAATTTTTATTTTTGGTTTAAAAACATGATTTTTATAAAAATAGTTTTAAAGTTAATATATTTTATCCTTTTTATTAAATAAAACTAAAACTAATGAGGAATTATTTAACTTAAATGTATATATAATATATTAATTAATATTAATTTAATTTCATATAATTATTATGGTTAGCCGTAGACTTAATATAAAATCATCCTTTACATGAAAAATGCACTTCTCGATATCCCATTTTTTCTTTGCCACTCTAGGTTTAATTTTAATTTAATAGATTAAAATTTTGTAAGTTTAATTTATTGAAATTAATTAAAGATTTTTTTATCAGAATAATTTTTATTATTTAATTAGTTCTACATAATTTTTGACCATAATTAATAGTTAAAGCAGAAGAAATTAATTAGCATGGTTAGGTTGAAAATGGGTTTATCAAGGGGTTAAACTAAAAATATAAGTGTTAAAAATGTGTAAATACTTGTATAAAATATATTTTATTATTACAGTTATACCATATATTGTTTATGACTCAATAATATTCTATTTTTTATCATTTTTCTTGGTAAAAAACATGGGCATTCCTTTTTATTTTAAAAAATGACAAGTGTTCAACTCAACTCACATTAAAAAGACCACTCATCTCCTCTCCAATTCACAAGATAAAATAGATTAGCTTTATCCAAGTAATAAAAAACCCTCCTAAATTATATTACCACTAACTTTTTCCCTTATTTTTCTCTGACATCATTCCTAAGAAGCCTTTGGGTTGTTAACTAAGGAGGTATCTGAAGAAGAGATATAGTGCTTAACCTAGTGTCTCTCTTTTATTTCTTCATCAAAATAACTAAAAAATAATTCAATTACGATGATATAATAACACCAGTATACCACATATACTTATATTTTATTATATTAATTTAATAATTTAACATATCCAAAATTTAATCAAAAGGTATACAAACTCATTATTCATGTTTACAGCGAACTACCGCCTCACAGATCAATGTTATTTGTTTTCCATAAACTCCTTAAATTAATCGATATAATGATGGATTAAATATATATATAAAAATTATTTTTATGATATTAATATAATTTTTTAATTATTATGTCACATATATGTATATGCTGTATTTTCGTTTCATGGGGGGATAGAATAATAACATTCGTGTGTACAACGAAATAAAACCTCATGAAGAATTGTGATTTGTTTTTAAATTATTCCTTGAATGGAAGGTAATTAGGGTATATTATATTAATATATGTGATATATATGAAATAAAAATTATTCTTTAATGGTAATATATTATTTAACTTTCTTTCAATTGATCCGTCAAAAAATAGAAACAATGTTTATGCATGCGTAGGACCTACCGTATCCATTAATGGTGTATTTAGTTATCTACAAACCAATTTTATGGATTAATATAAAACCATATATACTTATTATATATGATATTAATATCATGGATTAATTATGGATATGATTTACCAATGATCAATTTAAAAGGACTGAAAATTACAAATCAAATCATAAATGAAAAACAAAGCATCTATTTCCTAAAAATGTGACTTTGACATGAAATTATTTATAAAAGGATAATAAAAGGTCATACGTAAATCATATATGGAATTATAAATGTTTTTATAGTTATAATATATATATATAAATAATAAAAATATATAAATTATATATGAGTTTATAATGTGTATTAACGAAGTCAAGACTTAAGGTAATGGATTTTTATCTTAGTTTGTCTTCTTTGGGACATATGTCATGTTTCAACCATATCTTACTTTATGAGTTGTATATACATCCCATTTGTTTTTTAATATCATGAATATATTTATTCTCTTTATATTTAATGTTTCACTATGTATTATTCCTTCACAGTTCTTATGATTTTATGTTAACAAAGAGGTAAAGTTTTTATTATACAATGTGATCGTTTATTAGAATTATTTATGTTTATGAATCCGAAGATGAAATCATATGAAATGTATCTAAATAAAGTCATAAATATTATTATACTATATTTATTTATTAATAATACATGTTTTCTATTCATTATCCTATATTTTTATACTCATGATTTCCAAAATAATGTTCTTATAGAAAAGAAAACTTATTTTTGTCTTTGGTCGAATTTTTTTATCCCATATAAATGTTTTCTAAAAATGTGATAAATCATGTTTTAAAATTATCAAAATGACTTAATGAAAAAATTTTTACCCCTGATTGAATTTTTAAATAATATTTTAAAATGAATATTCATATCTTTTTCCAAACATGGAGTGTTTGGGTTTTACCAAAAATGTGAATGGAATATTTATTTTTTCATTTATAGAATATTATTCCATCATGGCCATTCAAGGTTTGAAAGATTAATTTATGATATTCTAATAATATTTTATAACAAATCATTTTTAAATTTTTTATATTTTATATAAATTATTTTCAACGTTGATATAAAATTTCATTAAGGAAAATTTTTAAATTACCTTTAAATCATCCTTTATTTATTTCAAATGTTATTTCCAAAGAATTTTTTTTAAAATGTTTAATGATTTAAAAAAACTGTTTTCCGAGTGAAAATGTAATTTTCCTCAATATATAATTTTTTATTGATTTGTAAATCATCCTTTATATGTTTCTAAGTTTAGTTTCAATGAAAATAATTTTTAAAAAGATTTATTTTTTAAAAATCATTTTTCAACGTGGAAAATTTATTTTTATTCAATAAAAGTATCTAGTGACCTAAAAATGTCAGTTTACATCAATTATGACATCTCTTGATGTTACTTAAGACTTAAAAGTGATATTATCAAAGGATACTATTCGTATTCTTTCTCTTAATGGGTTATATTAATATTGACATGATGCTGATGAAATATATATATTTTGTTTTCACCATTATGCCATGATAAAATGATTATGAAATATGTTTATTTTCTATATGTTATTCTATGATGAATTTTTTTAATCATATTTCTTTTCATGTTGTTTTATAAGATAATTTGTTTAATCTTTTGCACATACTTGAATAATTTTCATTATGTGATTAGTGGGAATTTTTTTCCATCCTATTAATTGGGTAAATATTAATATATCATGAGATAAATAGGAATTTTGGGATTGATCCCAGTTCAATATGGGAGTTTTCTAATATTTTGTTCTTGGGAGTGAACCTTAACTACGTCTATTTTTTGGAGAGTGAATTCATTCCCCTATGATAACCATGGAAATGAGCCTTTACTATTATGTAAATGATTTTATATGATTATTTATATAACATAATTCCTTATCTTATTCCAATGTAATTTTCTTTTAGGTCATGTTATTTTATTTCATTATGATTTATGTCTTATGATTTAACAATATAAATTCCATAACTGAAGATTATGATCATTGATATGCAGGGTATTGTTTTAAAATGTTATTATCATATTCTCATACCCTTATGATCAAGTTACATTTACATATATAAATAATTTACCCTTATAGATCATTTAAGCTCACCAATTACTGGGTTTCCTTTCCCCAGTTTATGAAAAATTTATTATTCACGATATGTTTAAGAAGTGTTATAGTTATGAATAACATAGGGGAAGGTAATATAGCTCACATATAGACTAGTTTTTTATGTATCCATGTTTGCAATGAAACTATACTTGAATGATTCTAGTGTGGATCAATATATTATGTAATGAGTATTCATATATTAAAATATAATACTTATGTATGAGAATTTTGGGGCACTATAGTTGGTTTCCATTTATGGTTTAGTTAAACAATTAGAACTCTGATGAAACAATGTTAATGAGAAACCTTATTATAATCCGATGTATAAGATAACAAAATATGTTATGGTGAAGAAAAGAGCGTGGTTCTATAATAAATAAATCCATCTTAATGTAATACAAGTGGAATTAGTTTTGGAATATATATACCTAAGGGTAATAACTCTAAAAAATGTTCATCAATAATGAATAAATCATTACTTGGTATAGGACAACGAGCCTTATAGTTCACCTGGTTTGACACTCTTAATGGATATACTTTGGAAATTCAAAAAATATTTAAAATCTATCATGAAGTATTGTAATAATAACCATGAATAAATTATTTTAAGCCTATGTTGTCCTAGATTTAAAATAATGTCTTATGATTTAGACATAATAAAATTTATTTTTCATGATAATTTATCTCCTCTCAATGATTACTATTTATTAAACTATGTTTTTGGTTTTTAATCAATGACCATAACCTGAAGGAACTATGTTAATTTTGAGTGTGATGGACAAGAAAAAGAGTTTCCTCATGAGGAACCAAATTTTATAGGTGTTTGAATGAGAAATATTGATTCTATACTCATATAACATTCTCACTATATAATTTAGTATGAACTTCTAAATGATAAAAAGTGGGAATAATGTTCTTTTGAGACCTTTATAAGGAAACATAAATCATATTTTAGTGGTTGTACTAATCCAATAGTTCTAAATAATGGACTAGTATAATTGAAAATATATTTTCCATTATGATGTTTTAAAATAATGAATAATTCATTTTCTATACTTTTTATTTGAAAGTTAAACCAGATCAATTGTGAACTATTATCAAGACTACAAGACAACAAGATGAAATTGTCTCCATGAAATGGGATTCATTTAAGAACATATTTTTCAATAAGTACATTCCTAAAAATCATGAAATGAAATTAGAAAAGGAATTCCTTGAGTTAAAGTAATAGGATAAAAAATACATTGGTACATATGATATGAATTTTAGAAGACTTGATAGGTATGATTACGGTATTATCATAAAACCCTAAAGTGAGGTTAATTGATTCTTTAGTGGAATAAAACCATGCCTCTGAACAACACTATCTATAAGGGACAGTGGTAGCTATTAATAAATCCTTATTTGTGCCATCAATTTACAAACATAGATTGGGGTAACACATCAATAACATGGTTTTTATAATAAAATAAATATGGAATTAAAATGAAACTCTAAAAACCATAGATAAAAGAATGTGATATTTTATTAACTCTAAAAGTGTGTAAGGAAACTTAGAGGAAAATATCTCAAGGGGTTGGAAATTTTTTTACGTTTGTGATGGAAGTTCATAGATAAATTGATTTTTGATGTGTTGGGAATAATTAAGTATACGAGTCAAATAGATAAGAAGATACATAGAATTCACCACCCATACTATAGTGTTTCAAGTGAAAGGAAAATGGGAATTATACTAACCAGTGTCTAAATTCGAAGGATAATATTATGGATCGATGATAGTAAACCCACAAGCTAAGGGACAATGAAAAATATCATGAAATCACTATTTCTGATAAGGGGTGAGATAACGACCTGGTAAAATGTCTAGATACCATGGAATCTATAATTGATAATATCTTATTTGACTCGGGATCAACCCATTCTTTTATATCTAAAAACATTTACAAGGGTTTCAAAATGGAAATGAAAAAATTATATTTAGAATTAGTAGTGAGAACTTTTAATGGTATGATGATATCATCTTAAGTATATGATTCCTCTTTTGTTGAATACTATGGGAATGCAATTTTTATAGATATTTTCATTCTTCCACAGGTTGAATTTGATGTTATCTTTTGAATAAGTTGGATTTATATAAATAAAACCCATAATAATTTCAAATAAAGGGAATTCATGTTTGATATTATAGACCAACCTTTTATCGTCTATCTATGAGAAGATAAATTTCTTCTTCCAATGGAAATCACATGAATCTTATGGGACTCGAGTAATATTAAAAAGCGGAGTTTATCTCATGTGGTTGGGGTGAATCAAAACATTGATCAAATGTAAATCGTGTGGGAGTATTTTATATCTATCGAGAAGAGATAAATAGAATTCCACCAAAACATGAAGTGAAGTTCTCAATAGAACTTATACTGAGTGAAATATCTATTTTAAGGAATCCTTATATAATGTCCCTAGTTGTGCTACTGGAATTGAAGAATAAAATCTGGTAGAACCTTGATAAGGGATTCATTCAGGTAATTGTGTAACTTTGGGGAACACCTATTTTATTTTTTAAAAAGAAATATTGATCGATGAAACTCTATATTGATTATCGAGAGTTGAACAAGATCAGGATCTAGAAAAATAATCCCCTTCCCCATATTTATGAACAATTTGGTCAACTATGTGGAGATCAATAAATTTATAGGATTTAAATTCATTATGGATTTCCTCAAATGGGGGTCAATAAAAGGGATATATCCATGATAACATTTTATACAAGGTTTGGGAACTATGAATATAAATTTATTACATTTTATCTTAATAATACACCTACTATATTTATGGATTTAATAAATTGATTATTTATAGATAAGATTGACCAGTTTTTGGTAGTCTTCATAGATTATATTCTCATTTACCAATTATGGAGGATATTGAATATTGGCCCAGACTAAGCATGACGACTGAGATCCAAGATTTCCTGGTTTATCTTGATATTAACCATGGTATGAGAATAATTTCACAAGAATATCTAATATACTATCCATGATAACACTCAAGGGAGACAAGTTTCTCATGGTATATGAATGTGAAGAAAATTTCAAGGAACTGAAGAAAATATTAGTCATCATACTTGTGATTACATTACTTTAGAGTAGAGAAGTGTTTGTAATCTATAGTGACACATCCAAGAAGGGAATGGGATGTGTTCCTATTCAAAATTAAATGGTAACTTATGTATCAAAAAATTTATTATTCATGAGAAAATTTACCCAACTCTTGATTTAGAGTTAATTATAGTATTTTTTCATTAAAGATATAGAGGTTATATCTTTATAAATAAAAATATGATATATATATTGATAAAAAAAATAATTTATATATTCACACAGAAGGAGTGTAATATGAACCATATAATATTGTCATATTTGATTAAAGATTATGACTTCTCAAGACATTACCACTATGGAATAGTGAACAAGGTGGTCATTGCTTTGAGTTGAATGGATCATACAAGCTCATCCATAATGAGGATCACAAAAGATTCAATATTTATGTATTTTTGAATGATGGACCGATAAATATATAAGTACGGGAAAAAAATATTATTTTATTAAATTGAATATTCCACCATCTAACTTTGTGAATATTAAGGAGGTGAAAAAGGAAGATGTAAATATGAAAAATGAGGTTATAATTATTCCTGACTTTAACCATGATCAAGATGTAATTTAAGGGTTTATGAACCATGTATGTGTTCTATCTATAATAGGATTAAGGAAGGAGTTTTTCATGACCCGTCCCCCAGGGCCCATGCGGTGACTACCCCAAGCCTGCCATCCATAGGCCAGGGGCTAGCGATTAGCACCAAAGGCATAATTCCCTAAAATTGGGAAGGTATTTCCTTTATAAACTATAAAAAAACACAACAGAGTACACAACTAGATATGAAACACTAAGTAAAAATATATAAAAAAATATTGCGGAAGGTAAAAGGGCCCAGAAATATAATCCCAACTATAAAGTACAAGAAACTGAAAGTACAAATGAAGAAAAAAAAACTACCACTGGGTTATCCTTCGTGGTTCCTACCTGAAGGGTAGGTACAGATCACCATCTTAGTAATCCACATCTATCTGTCTCCTCTGTGTACCGTCATGAAGTATGGTCCACCTCTAGGTTCCGTCTGGTCCTCGTACTCTCAGTCTCAGTCAGCAATGTCTGTCATTTGCATCCAACACAACGAGGTGTGGGCATAGCCCATGCAGGGGTGAGTATAATGATACTCTGAAGGGACCCCGATACCCTCAAGGTCTCCCAAAATACAACAAGGATAATCCACAGAGTATGAAATCAACAAATAACCCCACTTAGGTATATGCCCATACATATACCTAAGTTATCAAGTAATCCATCTCAATCATGAGGAAAACACAAAAGTTACTCACTCAGCTCAACCAGGATTTTATTCACAATATTGAAACCATGGCTGCTAGAGAACTCCTCATTTATCTAATACAGTGGTCCTGCTATGACACCAAATGTTCTTCCCATTAACCTTGGACTCCAGTGGCACTCATCTTATCGAGTACCGTGGGTCTTCTGGGTCACATAGAGGCGCTCCCCACCATGGGTTTTCCACCACCACTAGGAGATCCCCCTCATAGCCTACATAGGTAATCCTCCTGTCGAGTACCGCGGGTCTGCCGCCACAACAAGGCACTCCTCCGCCGTGGGTCTTCTGCCACAACCAGGCGCTCCCCATAGGGCTAGTCGAGTCACTCCGAGTCAATCGGTCAGCAGTCGTCAGGGCTCAGCCAGCTACTAGGTCTCCACACTCTGCTCACTCGTCACTAGAAGGATCTGCTCCAAGAGCTATAGGTTGATACAAAAACTGTCAAGAAGTCCCACGAATAAGTATTTGATAGGTCAGCCACGTCATAGGGGTCTCCACGCAACTGACGGTGCGTCAATCAGACACCCAGTCTATGAGTTATTAGCCTTTTAGTCCCAGGGGCCTAATAGGATTCCGACATGATCCTACCTGACCATATCTCAACTATACCCCAAAATCCAGTGGGGTATACTAAAAGGGACCCTCATGCTCTAAGATTACAAGTACCTTTTACAGTTCGTCAAACGGATGTACGGTGCCAAATATATGGCCAAAAGAATGTAAAAGGTCGTAGTGGGCCTGGGTCCGGTCCGACACGGTCGGACCCACCAGGCCTGAACCGGTCTGGGTAGACCCAGTTTGGGTAGACCAAACCCATTGGGTGGGCCAACCTTTTGGGTTTGGCCCAGCCTGCTGGGCTCAGCCCCGCAGGCCGTGATGGGTCACGGGGGGCCGAGAGGGCGTTGACCGGCCACAAGGGCGTGAATCGGCCGCGGTTCAGCGTGAGGGTGGTTTAGCCTTGAGGACGCCGTGAGGGTGCATTCCAGTTCGGATGGGGAGCCACGAGGGCATGAGATGCCGGCTCGACCGGGGCGCCACGAGGGGCACATGAGGCAGACTTTGCTGGGGCGCCGTGAGGACACAGTTCAGCCGGGGGCTCAGGAGGCTGGCTTGGCCGGGGAGCGATTTTAGATGAGAGGGCATGGGTGAACAGGAGGTGCGGGCGGCCGAGAGGGTGCCATGGTTTGGACCGGGTGGTAGAGCATGTTCGGCCGGTGGACGGGGCCGGTTCAGCCAGTTCGGTCAGGAGGATGGCGCGACCTGGGTGGGACAGCCGGGGCGGGGCACGACCGAGTCTAGTTCGACTGAGGCGCGGTGCAGCTTGGGCTGGTTTGGCTGGCGAGAGGCGCGGGTGGCACCGCCGGTGGGCGATGCGGGTCGCGGAGGCCGTCGGGAGCACGACCATTTCCTTCGATGAATTTTTCGTCTCGTCGCCTAGTCGCCATTCGGAAGAACATCACAAAAAAGAGCGGCGAAGGGGTCAGGTCATGTTGGTTTTGCACGAAACCTCTGCATTTAGGGTGGTTTCAAGCAGATAAATTCTTAATTGAATTTCAAAGAATTAACAATAAAATAAGATAGAAGAAAAATCAATCCAACACCCCACATCTTCCCACAAAAACATTTCACAACCCAGAAGGAAAAAAATCCACAATGATTATTTTCTTTAGAAGGGAAAAATTAAAAGAATAATATCATATTCAAATAAATTCCCTACCTTTTTTTCTGTTTGTTGATGCTGGGGTGAGAAGGTGGATGTCGATTCGTTGTAGACAAGAATTTCCTACGTCGAAGGAGGTTCCGAGGAATAAAGTCAAAGTTGTTCTTCATTGGTGGAGCGTTCTTCATCGGGAGATGAAGTTCTTTGTTGGAATCCTTCTCCCAATCTCTCTCCTCTCCCAAGATCCACCAAAATGAAAGTGATAAAAGAAAAAAAAAATTTATGTTATATATTATTTAGTCATTTACAAAAAATTTAAAAAGATTTAAAATAATTAATTGATGTGCTCAATTAATTAATGGGGAGGATTTGGAAAAAAAATTAAGTGATTGGGGAGTTGAAGAGGCTCCCCTACACAGAATGAAAGTTTTAGGGTTTCTCCTCATTAAAGGGGAGTTTCAAGGGGGTTTAATCCCGGGTGGTCCCCCCCAAAATAAACAAGAGGGGTTTAGACCTCAGGTGGGCCCCACCACCATAACCTCTCATGGGAGGTTAAGGTGTGGTGGTCCCCACCTCCAAATTCCACATGGAGGTTTTAACCAAAAAAATAAAAACAATGTTTCACATATTTATTTTTATTTTATTCATTCACTAAAAACCCAAAAAATAACATTCACTCTCGATCCACTGTCGTCGATGTGAAGGTCTCCTTAAAAGAATACCAGTGCTGGGAGTTCAACGGTGCCCTCAGATTTCAATTCCAAGAACCGGTTCAAAATTTATAAAAAACCGCTTGAACTTTCACTGAATGTACCCAAACAAAACTTCAAAAATTGATTCTGGGCACTCCTGGACTCGGAATCTTGTACAGTAAATTTTCACGAACTCGTAAAATTACTATTCAATTAGAAAACATTACATGGAAATTTAGGGCCTTTACATTCTCCCCGCCTCAGGGATCTATGTCCCTGTAAGCCACAACTCATACTAAGGGAACAAGTGGGGGCACTGAGCATGCATCTGAGACTCCCACTCCCATGTGCTCTCTTGGAGGTTCTCGTGCTGCTAACGAACACACTCCAGAGGTATCAACCCTCCACGAAGGACCCGCTCATGTCGATCCTCAATCACAATTGGAACCTCCACAAAAGTCACCCCATCATCGATGTCCATCTCTCCATTGTCGATGGTGTGGGTAGGGTCATGCACATATCTCCTCAGTAGGGATACGTGGACGACGTCATGCACCTGGTGCAATTGATGTGGAAGAGCTATGTGGTATGCCAGCCCACCAAATCTGTTGAGGACCTGAAAATATCCCATGATTCTCAGAGAAAACTTGCCACCTTGGAAAAATCTCGATAAACCTTGTTGAGGTGAGACCCATAGAAAGACGTGGTCACCATACTCTAACTCTAGAGGTCTCCATCTCCTGTGGGAATATTACTTCTGTCTTCTCTGTGTAGTATTCATCCGCTCCTGGATGATTTGTACCTTCTCTGTGGTAGCCCGTACCATCTCTGGTCCCACTAGTTCTTACTTCCCTCGGTCAGTCCAGCATAGAGGCGATCTACAAGGTATCCCATATAATGCCTCAAAAGGTTCAATTCCAATGGTGGGGTGATAAATTTTGGTGTATGAAAACTCTACCGAAGGTAAGTTATCCTCATAGCTACGATCGAAGTCAAAGACATAAGCACATAACATGTACTCGAGGGTCTAAATGGTCAGCTCAGTCTAGACATCCATCTGAGGATAGAAGGTGGTGATCAAATGAATCTACGTCCTGAAAGCCTCCTGTAACCCCTTCCATAGCCGGGAAGTAAAATGTGCATCTCGATCAGAGACAATTGTCGAGGGTAGAAAGTGGGACAACTTGGTGTGTCAGTCGATGATCACCCAAATCGACTCATTACCTCTGGATGTACGTGGAAGTCCTGTCACAAAGTCCATGAATATCCCATCCCACTTCCTCTCTGGGACCTCCAAAAGCTGAACCAAGCCTTTTGGTACCTGATGCTTCACCTTCAGTTGCTGATAAGTGAGGCATCGAGAGACCAAATCTGTAACTGCTTTCTTCATTACCGGTCACTAGTTCTATCTTCGAAGATCCTAGTACATCTTCTCCACTCCTGGATTTACCGTTAGAGGGTAAATGTGGAACTCCCTCAACACTTTCTTCTTAAGTGACACTAGTACAATAGTACGTCCTCTGAAGAGGATGATGTGCTCCCCACCTTCAGAAATTCCACCAGCTTCCTGACCTATGGATATATGAGAACCTAATGTCTCGTAGTCAGTGTCCCCATGATGCTCTCCCTGACTCACTGAAGAAGTGGGGGAGTGACTAGAAGAGACTGAAAGAAGGCCGGTCCATCTATATCCACAACGGATATTTGAAACGTAGCCAGATGCTTCATCACCTCACCGAGCAGCTATATACCAAACCTCCTGCTGAGTGCATCTACAACAACATTCCCATTTTTATGAGTATAGACGATCCCGAAGTCATAGTCCTGGAAGAACTCAAGCCAACATCACTGTCTCAGGTTCATGTCCTCTTGAGAGAAGATATACCTAATACTCTTGTGATCAAAGTACACTGTAAATCGTTCACCCATCAGATAGTGCTGCCACATCTTCAAGGCGAAGGCCACTCCTACTAACTCCTGGTCATGGGTAGAATAGTTCTAATCATGCTGTCTCAGATGTCATGAAACATATAGGATCACTAATTGCTCCTACCTTAGGACAGATCTGAGTCCGGTCCTTGAGGCGTTGCAGTAGACTACGTACCCTACGCCTTCTCTTGGAAGCCTCGAGATGGGGGCACCAGTCAGCCTTTTCCTCAGCTCCTGGAAGCTCCTCTTGTATCTCTCTGACCAAAAAAAGGGTTTCCCCTTCTTCGTTAAGGCTGATAGTGGTTCTGAAACTCTGGAGAAGTCTGGTACAAACCTTCGGTAGTATCCGACCAAACCCAAGAAAGTCTGTACCTTCGTCACACTCCTGGGTGGCTCCCAATCAAGTACCTCCTCAATCATCACTGGATCTACAACATCTCCGACCTCTAAGATGACATGTCCCAGAAAGTGAACCTCTCAGATCCATAAATGGAACTTCAAGAGCTTACCATAAAGTTTGTGCTCCCGGACTGTGTCCAGTACTACATGAAAATGATAGGCATGCTCCGCCTCAGTAGTCGAGTAGATCAGACTGTCATCGATGAAGACTATGACAACGAAATCAAGGTATGGCTTGAAGATCATGTTCATGAGTCCCATTAATACTGATGGAGAGTTGGTCATGCCGAATGTCATAACCAAGAACTCATTGTGGCTGTACTGACATCTGAAGGCCATCTTCAACACATCCTCATCTTGTACTTTGAGATAGTGATAGCTTGATCTAAGGTCTATCTATGAGAACCAGTGTGCTCCCTTCAGCTGATCAAAGAGGTTTTCAATCCTCAGGAGTGGGTACTTATTCTTCACGGACACCTAGTTCAGGAACCTGTTGTCAACACAAAGCCTCAATCTCTCATTCAACTTCTTGGCGAACAGAATTGGGGCTGCCCAGGGAGAAACACTGGGCCTGATGAATCCCTTCCCCTAGAAGTCCTCAAGTTGTACCCACAACTCTCGAATCTCCATGGGATCCGTCCGATATGTTGGTGTAGATATAAGTGGTGTACTGGGGAACAAGTCAATGTAAAAGTCCACCTATCTTTGAGGAGGTAGACCTAGAACATCATTAAGGAAAACATCCATGTACTGGTCCCCCACTATAGGATATGTCAGACTCTCCACATCAACTGATCAGAGGGTAAGGCTAGCCAACAGATGAGTGATCGGCTACACTCTCCTCCGAGTAAGTCCATCCTATGATGCATAGGATCCCTTCTCGCCGGTGAAGGTAAACCTAGTCCCATCTGTTCAGACCCACTGCACTTTTCACCTAATACAAAAAATATGAGCATGAAATGTAGATAACAAGTCTATACCCATGATGATGTCACAAGGCCTCGACATCACTACTAAGAGATCCCAGCTGAAGCTCTCGCATCCTAGAGTAATCTCACACTACCGGAACCAGTGCATAATCTTCGAATCCGCTCCCGTATGAGTCTCTAGCAATAAGGATTGAGCCAAAGTCTCCGTCAGAATATCCGAGCTCCAAACAAGGGTAGTGGAAATAAAAGAGTGACATGCACATATGTCTATAAGTACAATATCTATGGTGGAGTAGACACAGATCGTACCTTTAATCATATCCGAAGTTCCATGATAGTAAGCCTTAGCTACCTGGAGCTGAGCTCTCCCCTGTCCACATGCTCCCTACAGTCAGGGTGGACCTCTTAGTGGTGGTGTCGGTAATACCTAAAATCATCAATGACCGCCAGATGCATGACCAGTTCCTCTACCACATTTTCCTACTCCCTACAGACCACCTCGATCAAGCCTCTGTCTCTTCCTGGGAAGTCCTTCGGCCGTCTTCTGATCATCTGAACAGCGGGTCAGACAGTCATGGGCCATGTGACCCTACCCGCTGCATGAGTAACACTGCCCAATCCTGGCGTGTCTGGATCTGTCTCAAGTGCCCTTCACAACCGATCCTAAGTCATGCGGTTTTCCACCTATAGGTCTGGTCTTCTTGGATCTCTATGACATCTATTTGTTGCCATCTACATAAGACTCTATTACATGTCGACTGGTGGAGGGTCTTATTGCTAGAGACTCCTCAGAACAGAAACTATCTAGTAGGAGGGCTCTCTCTAACACCCCCGCCTACGTCTGGATGTTGACTAAGATCAATGAATCCCTAATCTTTTGCCTGAGACCCTGCTCGAAGGTCTGGGCCCTGAGGAATGGGTCTCGCACCATATACATGGAGTAGCGTGATAGGTCTGTGAACCTCACTGAGTACTGAGATATAGTCATGGTGCATTGCTATAGGTGAAGTAGATCCTATATGTGCACTGAACGAAGAGTCACTGGGATAGACTCTGCCCAAAAAAGGCTCTTGAAGTCTGCCCAGAGAAGCGTTACCTCATCATGAACCTGAAGCATCAAGCTACATCATCTTCCCACTACTGCATTTAGAAGGCTGGTAGCAAGAATTAACATGAGGTTGGATAGTGTCCCTACCCGTCAGAAAACTCTCACCACAACCTCCAACCAATCCTCAGTTAACCGTAGGTCCATATCTCCCCTGAAACTGGGTGGCCTATGGCATTGGAACTCGTGCAACGTGCTCAAGCAGCATGCACCGTCTACTGCTGGGGCTGGTGGAATCGGTGGCCCAATGGGTAAAGGTACAATTGGTTCCTTTGCCGAAAAAGGGCCCTACAACGAGGCCTTGTCACTCGGTGGGCTATCCGTGCGTACAACTCTCGGGTCTCTAGCTGGTCAGCTGTGTGGAGGCATCCTGAAAGAAATAGATGCGACATGGTCAAAAGTTATACTAGGGGAGCAGACCTGGTTGATCCGACATAAAGAAAACTTTTTGAAAACACACACAAAATCAATGTTTCATGCACTGAGTTGGAAATTAGAAGTCAGGGTCCTAGTGTATGGATACGTTGGCCGCCACACCAAAATTGGACTCCGTAAACTCAATACCACACTCACTACCTATAACACTATTATTTCACAAAAAAATATTAGAGTCCTATTTTCTACGGTAGAACTGACTCCTCTGATACCAATTTGACATGACCCGTCCCCCAGGGCCTATGCCATGAAAACCCAAAGCTCTTCTTCCATAGGCCAGGGGCTGGAGACTAGCACTAAAGGCATAATTCCCTAAAAATGGGAAGGCATTGACTTTGTAAATTGTAAAAAAACACAACAAAGTACACAAATGGATACAAAACACTAAGTAAAATTGTATAACAAAAGAGTACTACAAATAAAAGAGGCCGGAAATACAATCCCAACTGTAAAGTACAAGAAAATGAAAGTACAACTGAAGAAAAGAAAAACTATCGCTGGGTCGTCCTCTGAGGTTCCTTCCTGAAGGGTAGGTATAGATCACCTCCTCAGCACTCCACATCCGTCTGTCTCCTTCGTGTAACATCATGATGTATGGTCCACCTCTGGGTAACATCTAGTCTTGGTACTCTCAGCCTAATTCGATGATTTTACATCATCTGCATCCCACATAATGAGCTGCGGGCATAGCCCGTGTAGGGGTGAGTATAATGATACACAGTAGGGACACCGAGACCCTCAAGGTCTCACAAAACACAACAAGGATTAACAAAAAAGTATGAAATCAACAGATAAACCCACTTAGGTATATGCCTCTACATATACCTAAGTTATCAAGTAATTCATATCAATCATGAGGAAAACACAATATTTACTGTCTCAACTCAACCAGAACTTTATTCTCATTATCGAAACCATGACTACTGGAGATCTCATCCTCTTTCGAGTACAGTGGGCCTGTCGTAACACCAAGTACGCTTCCCACAAACCGTGGACTGCTGATGTACTCCTCCTATCAAGTTCCATGGGTCTACTACGTCATACAGAGGTGCTCCCAACCATGGGTCTTCCACCACAACCAGGCACTCCCCCTCATAGCCTATAGAGGTACTCCTCTTGTTGATTACTGCGAGTCTGCAACCACAACTAGGCACTGATCTATCGTGGTTCTGCCACCAAAACCAGGTGATCCTCTACCGCGGGTCTTCTGACACAACCAGGCGCTCCCCACTGGTCTAGTCGAGTCACTTCGAGTCAATCGGTCAGCAGTCGTCAAGTCTCAGCCAGATACTAGGTCTTCACACTCTGATCGCTTTTCATTGGAAGTATCTGTTCAACTAGCTATAGTTCTATACTACAATAGTCATGAAGTCCCACGAAAAATATCTAAAAGGTCTGCCATGTCATAGGGGTCTCAACACAACTGACGGTGCGTCAATCAGACGCCCGGTCTGTGAGTTATTAGCCTTTTAGTCCCAAGGGCTCGGTTGGATTTGTGCACGATCCAACATGACCATATCTCAACTATACCCAAACTAGAATGAGTAATACTCAAAGGGACCATGATTCTCCAAGATTACTAGCGCCACTAATGGTTCATCAAACGGATGTCCGGTGCAAATGATATGGCCAAATTAAAGTTAAAGGTTATAGTGGGCTCGGGTCCGGTCCGACCCGGTCAGACCGACCCCGCCTGACCCAGTCTAGGATGACCCGGTTTGGGTCGACTCGGCTTGACCCATTGGGTCTGGCCCAACCCATTGGGTGGTCCAGCATGTTATGTTCGGTTCGGCCTGCTGGGCCTAGCCCAGCAGGCCGCGTGGGGCCGTAGGGGGCCGAGAGGGCGTTGACAGGCCGTAAGGGTGCGGACCGGTCGCAGTTCAGCACGAGGGTGATTCGGCCCAGAGGGTTCCATGAGGGCTTAGGCCGGTTTGTCCAAGGTCCCATGTGGGTGCGGGAGGACGGCTCGGCCGGGGCACCGCGAGGGGCATGGGATGCTGGCTCTACTGGGGCGCCACGAGGGCGCTGTTCGGCCGGGGGCCCGGGAGGATGTCTCAGCTTAGATCTAGTTTGGCCGAGAGGGCACGTGCAGCCAGGATGTGTGGGAAGCTAGGAGGTCGTAGGCGTCCAAGAGGCGCAAGTAGCTGAGAGGGCAGGGGCGGCTGGGAGGGCGCCATGGTTCGGCCCAGGCAGCGGAGTTGGTTCGGCCGGCAGACGAGTTTCCCAGGGCCAGTTCGACCAGTTTGGTCGGGTAAGGGCACGACTAGGGCATCATGATTGGGGTGCAGCACAACCGATGATGGTTCGACCGGGGCGTGACACGGCATGAGCCGGTTCATCCGGCGGGTGGCCTAGGGCGTGGAGGCCGCGTGTAGCGCGACAGTTGCCTTCGTCGCATTCGTCGTCTCGTTGCCTTGTCTCCATTTCGAAGAACATCACAAATAAGAATGAGAGAGGGGTTGTGCCAGGTTGGTTTACCCCGAACCCTCTACATTTAGGGTGGTATAAATAAGATCAATTATTTCTTGAATTTCCATGAATTAACAAGAAAAAAAGATAGATGAAAAATCAATCCAACACCCTACATCTTCCCGCAAAAACAATTCCCAACCCACAAGGAAAAACACCCACAAAGATTATTTTCTTTAGAAGTGAATAATTAAAGGAATAATATCATATTAAAATAAGTTCCCTACCTTTTTCATTGTTCATCGACATTGGCATGAGAAGGTGGATGTCGATTCTTTGTAGACGAGCACATCCTACGTCGAAGGAGGTTCTGAGGAAGAAAGTTGGAGTTGTTCTTCATCATTGGAGCGTTCTTCATCGAGAGATGAAGTTCTTCATTGGAAGCCTTATCCCAAACTCTCTCATCTCTCAATTTACTGCAAAATGAATGTGTGTCAAGTATAAATAATAGATTTAAGTTATCTATTATTTAGTTGTTGGCACAAAATTCAAAAAGTTTGAAATTAATTAATTGATGTGCTCAATTAATTAATAGGCAGGATTTAGAAAAAATATTAAGTGCTAGGGGAGTTGAAGAGGCTCCCCTACACTTAATGGAAGTTTGAGGGTTTCTCCCCATTAAAGGGGAGTTTCAAGGAGGTTTAATCCAAGGTGGTCCCCACCATAATAATCAATAGGAGGGGGTTTAGACCTCGGGTGGGACCCATCACCACAACCTCTCATGGGAGGTTAAGGTGTGGTGGTCCCCACCTCCAACTTCCACATGGAGGTTTTAACCATCAAATAAAAATAAAGCTACACAACTTTATTTTTATTTTATTCATTCACTAAAAACCCAAAAACTAACTTTCACTCTCGACCCACTACTGTAGAGGTGAAAGTCTCCTTAAGAGAATACCGGCAGTGTGAGTTCAACGGTACCCTAAGATTTTAACTTCGAGAACCGCTTAAAAAATTATAGAAACCCGCTCAAAATTTCACTGAACGTACCCAAACGAATCATAAAAAATTGATTTTGGGCACTCCGGGCCTTAGAATCATGCGCTGTAAATTTTCACGGACTTGTACAATTCACATTTAATTAAAAAAATACATGGAAATTCCAGGTCTTTATTGATTTATTATTGGAATATCATAGTTATTTATTACTTATCAATCCATGAAGTATGAATATGTATACAGAATTTAAATATTATTTCTAGTGGAATGGAATGAAGAGAGATATAATAGTGTTTTATTTCTGTTCTTTGTATGTTAGAAATATAAAGTAGAGAGTAAAAAGTATAAGGGGATGTTACATACATTACCCATACTATAATTGAAATGAATAACTTCATTCTATATTTTTTCATTGAACTTCCCATGATTTCTGAAGGGAATTTTGATTAATGAGTTATAGTTGATCAGCTTATAAAGTTAGAACAAATTATTCATATCATATAAGAATTATCTCTAGATCATATTTATAACAAATATATAGAGTAAGTGGTATCTTTTCAAGGAGTACCACATTCCATTGAGTCTGATTGGGATCCTAGATTTAGGTCAAATTTTTGTTGAAGTCTTCAACAAACTCTAGATACAGAGTGGAGTTTCATAAAAATTGTTTTGAAAGGTGGAGTTTTATCACTATGTATAACCCTTATAAATATGTTCATTATGAGATAAAAATAAAACATTTTGTGTATATGTTGATATCTTGTTCTCTTTATTTCAAAGGTAGTTGGGATCATCACATTCCTGTAATTGAGTTTTCATAAAACAAAATCATTTACTCATGTATTAGGTTCGATCCTTATCAAACCCTCTTTACAATAATGTGTGGAGATCCAATGTTCTAAAATGAAGTTTGAGAATGAAATCAAATGATACCTAAGATAATTGAATAAATGATTGATAAGGTTATTTGCATTGAAAAAAAGATAAGGGAAGTAAAAATTTGTGAGAAATTTACTTTGATAAACATCGACATGATTTGATGTTTATAGTTGGTGAAAAGGTATTTATAAGAATCTTTATATAGATGATGGTAATGAGATTTTTAAAGAATTAAAAATTAGAAAATAGGTTTATTATTCCCTTATAAATTATTGATTATATCAGGATAGTAGGAAACTGGTTGGCACTTCCCCCAAACCACTCCCAAGTTTATGATGTGTTCCTTGTATATCTTTTGAGGAGGTACATAACTGATACTTAATATGTACTAAAAGCAGAGTTAATATGACTGGAGAAATATCTTACTTCTAAGGAACGACAATTTTATATTTTTGATCAAATAGAGAATGCCCTATGAAACATGACCACTCACCTGTTTAATGTTTTTCAGTGTAACTAGTTCTTTGAGGAAGTGATGTGGGAACCTAAGGATATGATGAGACACAGGTAGCCTCATCTATTTTTATCAAATAGAAAATTTCTAAGAGAGAAATTCTTTTTATGGGGGGTTAGAATACAACACCATGATAGCTTGCATTATACACAACACCAAGTTTTAACAAACCACTAAAAACTAATAATTTTATTATCTAACCACTACCATTTTACCATGAAAATAAAATTGTAATATTGAATATGAATTAATGAATTATAAATATTATGTTTAATTGTCTTATATGAAAAACATACAGAAAAAATGTACTTAATTTCTAGTAATTTTTTTTGTTTTTAAAATACCATTTTCTCAAACAAATGATTTTATTGATTTTTTTGAAAAAATATTAAATTTAATTTATTCCAATTTTATATAATTTATTTTAAAAAATAAAATTAATTTATTAAATTCATATAACAAAATTTACGTAAGATCATATTTTAGAATTTGTTATTTTTTTTGATTTTTCAGTGAGTAGTAAAAAATAACGATTTTTCAAAAAGTGTCATTTCATTTAAATAAAAATAGTAAAAAGTAAGTCCTATTATGTTTTGAATATCATTTTAACTAAAATAAATATTCTATATTTTTATTTAACCAACTTAATTAATTTTAATCAACATTATACTTGATTTTTTATAATACTATTTTTTTGTTTGGAAACATGATTTCTTAAAAACTTTTCTAAAGTGAATAATGTTTCTCATTTTAAATAGATTAAAAACACCCTACTGATGAATTTTTAAAAATCCATTTTATAAAATATATTATTCATTATTATTTGAAATTCTTATAATGTGTATCATTAGTATTAGAATTAATATAAAATCATTTTTACATAAAAAATACACCTCTTTAAAACCTTCTTTTTTGTCACGTCTTCAGGTTTAATTTTAATTTTTTTTCTATTTTTGTGAATATTATTTTGTAAAATGGATAAATATTTTTAATCATCATTATTTATATTATCTAAGAAGTTACAATTATTTTTTTACAATAATTAATAGTGAATATAGTAAACATTATTTACTACGCTTAAGGTGAAAACTAGTTAACTGGGGGTTATAATAATAATATAATGCTTAAAATGACATAAAACATGTAAATAATATATTTTATGGAAATATTTTGACATTATAATGTCTAATTATTGATAATTGTATATTTTGGTTCCCGTTTTCATTTTATAAATGTGGTTTAATTAATTTATTTTCAAACACTACAAGTTTGTCACTTACCTCACTTATAAAAGGCCGCCCCTCTCGTCTCCTCTTCACACCTAAAATAAAATTTTCTCAATAAATAAATTATGATGTGTATTATTAAATTCCATAGTAATAACCTAGTGGCATTATTTTTATCATTAATATTTTTTAATAATCATTTTTGTGCATACCCAAGGAGGTTGTCTGAAAAAGTGGTAATGTGCCTAACCATGAATCGTTATTTTATTTCTTCTAAAACCAACATAAACTTGTATAGAAATAGAATAATATAATAAAACTATTATGAAGCATATATATATAGGTTATTATGTTAATTGTATATCCTAAATCTATCTCCACTTTCATCATATGACATACAAAATCATCATCCATTTTTATGGCAGACTATAACCTCAGGGAGAGATGTTATTCATTTTCCATCACCACCTTACCCAGCAAGATATAATGATAGATTTAATATGTATATATGATATTTATGATATTATTATATATATTTAATTATTATATTTTTCATAAATTCTTTCTTTCTATTACGTGGGGGATACAAGAAAGTCATTGATGTGTTTGGCAGACTACCACCTTGCGAAGTGATTTGATTGGGTTTCCCAAACAGTAAACATGGAATGTAATTATGGTTAATTTAATGAATATATGTTATATAAATTAAAGAAAAATTATTCGTAAAAATTATTATATTATTTATCTATCTTTTATTTCATCTGTCAAGAAAATTGAAAAAAGATTCATCCATACATACATCCTAATGTTTCCTTGAACGATGTATTTAATTTTCTATATCTTGATTTTATATATTACTATAAAAAAATATATAATGAATACATAAGATATTTATATTTTTTTTAACATTATGGAGATGATGGAACCATGATCATTATAATAGGATCGAAAATAATAAATCAAAACATCAAGGAAAACAATGTCGAAATTGGCCGAATCATGATTTTAACATTAAATTATTTATAATTGGGTAATAAAGGGCCATACGTAAATCACATATGGGGTAATATATATAATATTTGTTCTTTAATATATTTTTAGTAAAATTATATTTATTATATGTGAGTTTTGAATGTGTATTTGGGAATTGGATACTTATGGTAAGGGATTTTTGTATCAGTTTTTCTTCTTTGGGACATACATTATGTTATGAACCTATATTATTTTATGAGGTGTATATACATCCCAGTATAAATTCAATATAATGAATTTATTTATTATACTGATATTTTAAGTTCAATTTAAATTTATTTTTTCATGGGGCTTACGATTCAACGCTATCAATGTGATAAGGGTGTGATTATTCAATCTAATTCCTTATATGGATTACATATGTTAAAAATTATGATGATAAAACCATATAAAATAATCTAAAAAAACTCATGCATTTTATTATCATATAGTTTTTTAGGAGAATAAATATTTACCCTACTTTTTCCGGTATTTATGTACTCATGATTCAAAATTATTTTTTAATGAAAACTAATTTTTTTTTCTCTTTGGTCAAAAACCCTATTTTATTCCATATAAATTATTTCTAAAAAAGTTTTCAAAATTATTTTAAGATTATATAAAGGATTTATTAAACATATTCTTATACATTACTGAATTTATAAAAATTATTTTAAAATTAATATTCATGTTGTTTTCCAAAACATCCCCTTTGTCTTTTTTCGAAGGTACGAAAGGAATATTTATTTTAATGTGTAAAAAATTTTCCATCGTTTTAATTTCACAATATAAGTTTCAAGATTTATTTTCAATGAAAAATTATTTTAATTATTTTTAGTTTTTAATTTTTTTTTCAATATGGGAAGGATATTTTCCTTAATAATTATTCTAAAAGATATTTAAATATAAATTTATAAATTTACAATGTTATTTTAATGGAAATGGATTTTTAAAATGTTTTACATTCCAGAATTTGTTTTTCTTAGAAGTGGAAATAATAATTTCCAAAAAAATTGAAATTATTTTTAAATCATATTTTATATGTTTTAATGGATAATTTCAATAAAAAGGATTTTGAAAATGCTTTATTTTTAAAAAAGTGTTTTTCAAAGTGGAAAAGTTACCTTCCTCATGAAATTTTCCAAGTTATCTTTAAAAATAATTTTCCATCTGTTATAAAATCCATTGATGCCATATATGATTTACTAGGGATATGATCCAAGGATACCATTCATATTATTTCTCTAAATGGTTTGTGTTTATGATGAAATTATGTATATTAAACCCACTTATTTTTCTATAGGTAATGAAAAGATAAAATTATTAAATGATTTTGAGAATTGTTTCTTTTATATAGGCTATTCTATGATGAAATGTTTATGAAATAGATTTATTTTCACGGTTTCAAATATAATGAATTTTATATAATCATATTGAATATATATGTAAAATATAAATTATATAATAGTTGAGAACTATATATACTTCCAATGAAATGTGTAAGTATTAATATATTATTAGAGGACATGAATTGATATTAAACATTTTTCTGTAAGGGAATGTTTTCACTATAATAGTCTAGTGAGTGAAACTTGACTACTACGATGATTTTGGGATAGAACACATTCTACTATGATAACCTTGTAAATGATATTTGGCTAATATGGGAATGTTGTTATATAATTATGTATATTCCACAATTTCATGTCTTCTTCTAATGTTATTGTCTTATGGATCATGTACATTGACTCCCTTATGATTCATGTCTATGGAATACCAATATTGATTCATTGAGTCAAGATTACGATCATTGATATGAATGGTAAAATTTTAAAATGTTATGATTATGTTCTCGTACCCTTATTCCCATGTTATTTTTACATATCTACCTTGTTTAATATTATTTATTATACATAATATAACCCTTTCATATTTTTCATTTCCCCTTGTTATTAAGAAATATATAATGTATGATATGTTTAAGAAGGGTCATATTTGTTAATAACATAGTGGGAGATGACGTAGCTCACTTATGGAAGATTTTTTTATGTATCCATGTATCAAAAAGCATAAACATTAATTATTTAGGCATGTCTAATTATGTTATGTTATACATATTCATATACTAGGACGTAATATTTATGTATGAGAAGTTGATGCCTCAACAAAGACTATTTTTACGGATTCTATATGTCTAGATTTCCATTACCATAAAACTAATTTCTACCATTCTTTTTCTATAGATCCATGGTTCATTAAACTTATATTTAGTCATCCATGTTCCACCAAGTCTCAATACCACCCAATTTTTTTTTAAATATAGCATTTTTCAATATAGCTATAAGATTTTTACTTCCCTTAATCATACATATCTCAAACACTCTTTCCTCGAACATTTTCATAATGAACTGATACATCAACTAAATATGTTTTTTATGGATTGAAACAACATATTATTCAATTGATGGATCATTATTTATCTATCACAGAATAATAATTTATTCCCTTTAAAATTTTTACAGTCCAATGACAACCCTTTTGACCTTATCGAATCATTTCCAACTTATTTGACTTACACGTACTCCACTTCTGTTGACGATAGTGAAACTATTGGTATATATTTAGATAAGAAACTAAAAACCATTATTTTTAATGTGAACATAAATCCATTATTATATTTGTATATATGTCCCTAGTAAAGTTTGTATACACAAACCAGAAAAATCAATCACCCATTCCAAAACACAGTACAAGGTCTATTAAACCATTGGGATATCAAATTACTCCATTCATCCATTCTTAGTTATACATTACTATATTCTCCATTATATTTATGATGAATCCCACTATATAATTTAATTTACCATTTATAAGCCTTGGAATAAACCATGATTTCGCAGCCAATACATATGGAACCCTCACCATGTACTCATCCTCATCTTCTATTATTGGTGATTTATCTTTGGGTAACTTGTAATGAATAGTTAGGGTGGTAAATACCAACATACATCTTCTAATTTTTAATCTTTACATGACCTTTTAAACAATGTTAGACAAATATTGAATCAAAATTACATACCTAAAGTACCTTCTAATCAATATCCTTAACATTTAATTTAAAAATATGAGAACTTTCATCTCAAATTATTTCATAAAATAAATTTAAATTACTAGATCTAATCTCTTATTAGATAATAAAAAATCATATGATTCATATATAAGATATTTTTGATAAATAATTAATCATATAAAAACTAATTATCACAAAAATGATAACCATTTCTCTACAAAAATGCATTCTCTAACATGAGGTAATTTATCTTCTAGCTCCATTTCCAGGGTTCATATTTTAGTCCATACAAACTCTTTTTGAGCCAACACAAAAATATTTCAATTTTATTTTCTAGGATACCTTCTATTATATTAATTAATATTTTATCCAGTATATCACCATGTTGGAATTCCATGTTTACATGTAACCATCCAAGATGTAGACTCTCTATGGAAAGTATTTTGATCATAATATAAATTGTTGAATGCTTAACAATTAGAGAATATTTTTTAATTTTATCCACTAATTTTATTTATTTAAAAACATTTAAAATAATCCTTTTATTTTACCATTTTCAATAATATTCTTCTCTATTCATCTTATTTAAAAACTTTAGAAGAATTTTACTTTTCTAAAAATGATGTTTAAATTGCTCCCATGCTTAGGAAACATAAGAAGTGTCAATATCGTCCATTATCACTAGATGCCACTATCTAGAGTCATTGAGACTTACAATATTATTTGGGATCTTGGGTTCTACACCTTCTATATGTATAATGAAGTTCACATTTCTTCTAAAATTTTGCAAAAGGCACTCATCCTTGGTTGGAAGACTCAATTCAAACAGATGTTTTTTTATTTATAGAACCACTATTTATGAAATTTAACCATCAAGAACTCTGTATTGTGCTTCTAAATTCCTTAGGTATTTTTGGGTTCATCTAATCATGGAGATTAAAAAATAATTTTAAATTCACTTAAAACATTATCTATAAAATATAGTATCTCTAGAACTATTATGCATCCATAAATAATAAAAAGTTTTATAATTTCTTCCAGAAGGACTTTGGAATCCAATGATTCTTTGTTCTAAAATGTATCATCTACCAAGTTCCAATCCATATATATGTTATCTTCTTGTAAGAAGACACTATAACCTTTAAAAACCATGCATAAGTCATTATATTAGAGTTATATAATAAGGTTTATATCACCATAACCTACAAATAATCATGATTATAACTTTACCTTATATCAATTCATCTACCTTTAATCAATATGGATATATGTGATACTTCAAAAAAATCATGTGTGAGATATCAATGACCTCTTTGGTCCATAGTTTATGTTGAATATCCTTAAAAAATGGAGCATACTGACTCTAATTAACAAAATAAGATACATTTTTAACTTCTTATACCCATTATTTATTTGGAAAATTTGTATTTAACCTCAAGCTTATATCCCTCTCCTTTAGTATCGGATTAATTCATTCCATGGAACCGTTGTGTTCTAGTATTCCAGGAACTACAATCTAAAACTATAACCCTTTACTCTAGTATCATCGCCAGAACTCTCTATTTATGTACTCAACCACTTTTTCAGACCATATAAAATTTAACTTTATTATAGTATCCACTCTCATAATGTATCTCCATCTGACTAACGTTCCTAAAAGCACACAATTATTCTTAAGAATGAAGACCAAAATTTTTTGTGTTTCATTGTAAAGACTCGAAAATTTCGTGGATTTTTTTTAAATACATGGGAATTTTACCAATCCACAGTTTCTGACGACGCCTGATTCCAAGGCCCGGTGTGGCCAGAATCAGTTTCTAAGGTTTTGTTCAGGTACATTCAGTAAACAAACGTGTGGGATTTTTTATCTTTTGAAGCGGTGCTCAGAATTCAAATCTGAGGGAACCATTGAACTCTCAGTGCCAGTATTAGCTTAAGGAGACCTTTACCGTAGTTGCGTTTTATTGTGATTGGGAGTTAATGTGTTGGGGTTTTAATTAAAATTAAATAAAAATGAGTTTAACATATTTTAACTATAGTGCTACAGGGTTCTCTTTTTCTCCATTCCGACCAACTAGCTTTGAAGATTGCTTCCTTCTTAGGAAGACTATGTAATTCTCCGGAAAGGATCAACAAGACTTGAAACAGAGCTTGCAGATCCTTCCCTACATCAACAACATTCAATAGTGGCTAACACTCTATGCCTTCATGCAGGGGCGCTACGCCTCGCATCATCTCTACCTTACTCGAACTGTTTGATAAGGAGAAGGAGCTTAGGCCGATGGCCTTGCATTATTGGGGCGGGCCTCAGAAGCATGGTGATAAAGATATTGAGGAAACTGTCTCGGTGAAAACCCTAAAAATGGGATGGCAGCCTCAAAAGGATCGCCTTATTCCCTGGCTCTGCCTCTCCCTGTTCCATTGTTCCTGTCCCTTCACCCGACTCTGCACGCTCCAATGCTCTTACTGGAGTTTTTCTTACTTTATCATGCTGCCGTTCATCTCATGTTTTGAATGGTGGTTAAAACCACCAAGTGGAGGTCAGTGGTGGGGCCCACCACACCCTAACCACACATGGGAGGATGTTTTAGGGTGGGGCCCACCACACTCTCACCACACATGGGAGGATGTTTTAGGGTGGGGCCCTCCCAAACCCTTTAACTCCTCTTAACCCCCCTTAACTCTTGAACTCCCAATTTATGGTGGAGCCTTTCCACCTTCCCTCTTAATGGTGCGAACACAAGGATTAATTAATGCCTTAATTAGTTAATTCTTTTGAATTCTTTTGAAATGCATGGCAACATTAAAATAATAGGGAGGCTATTATTTTATTTTGGATTGGTGATTATTCTTTGGTGGAGCTTGAAAGAACTCCAGGAAGAACTACATCCACACAATGAAGAATGCTCCCCATCTCCGAAGAATGTGAGGAATTATATTCTTCCTTCTTCAACCGGAGCAAGGAAGGGAAGCACAACCGCACACGAAGTACACCGCGGGCGTCGTCTCGACTCGTCTTCACCGAGCTCCATCTCCGCCAATGTTGACAGAACAACATCCATCTTCCACGATGTCTGTCTTTCATGACTTTTCAAAGTAAAATGATAAATGCGAGGTAGGGGGATTTTGGTTTATTTTTTTATGTATGAGTTATACTCTCCTTTCCCCATCGTGTGTTGAGCTCTTGATGCCAAAAGTTAACAACGCAACAAGGAGGGCTCAGACTGCATGAAAATGTTTCTACCCTCTCTGCCCTTATTGTGGTTCTCATTGGGTTGATGATAGAGGCGGATCACGGAAGAGGCCGGAGGTGAAAGGGCCACCGTCGCCCCATGCAAAGAAAAGCCGCAGCCAAGCGGGCCGCGGAGGAGCCAGATGGGCGCGGTGCCATCATCGTGTTGTTCCAGTGATGTAGAGTTGCGACCAGGCTGGGATGAGAAGGAGGGCGTGTCGCCGTCACGTTGGCCACGTGGAGGGACCAACGGCCACTCGGGCAAACCGGTCCGTGGGACGACCGGCCGACCGATCCAGCCAGCCTGTTGGAGAACCGCGGCACCCGCAAGTGCCGCGTGGAAGAGGATATGGCCTGTGTCCGCGGGCTACTCGGCTGGGCGAACCATAAAACTCCATGATGGCTGGGCTGGAGAACTGGGGTGCTCGCAGGCACCACATGGGGAGAACTGTAGCCTCGCAGCGCGGGTCACGTGCGCTGGACCAAACCGGATGGCTACGGCCGGCCGAGCAGAGGAGAAGGTGGCGTCGCGTGGAGCCGCCGGGCGAACCGTACTGGCCCACAGTGCGGGATGGGTCTGCGGGTGGTCCGTGCCCCATTTGGCCGGGCTGACCCGCAGCTGGGTCGGACCCGTCGAGCCGGGTCGGGCCGACCCACCAGCCCACTGGGCTTGATGGACCGAGCCCGTCTTCACTTAAATGTGAATATCTATTTGACTGCGTGTCCAATTGATATGATGTCTATGGCACTGGGACCCTCACGATGATGTGGTTCTTTAAGGACACTCTAAGTGTGTTTTGGAGAAGTTTGAAAAACAGCTGGGTTTGGATCGAGTGTAAATCCAACCGGGCCCCTGGAACAAAAATGCCAATAACTCTCAGACCAGGCGTCTGATTGTCATGCCGTCTGTCGCGTTGGCTTCCTTATAATGAGACGTAACTACGAGATACATTAACTCAGGACTTATTTATAGTTGAGGTATTGAAACTTTGCTCGAGGAGCGAACTCTCCTGGAATTGAGTATGAGGTGTGCAAGAACTCTAGGGCTGGCTGCGGCGCCACTGTACCAGAATCCTCCGTGGGTTCGATAGCGAGGACTACTGTACCTGGATCCTCCATGGGTCCGATAGCTCTTACATATGGTCCTGGATCCTGTGTTGGTTCGAAAAAATAGTTGGTTCTATATCCTGTGTGGGTCCGACAGCTTAGCTGGTCTGGTATCCTTTTTGAGTCTGATAGATTAGATGAGATAGCTGGTCCTATATCCTGTGTGGGTCCGACTGCTTAGCTGGTCCTGTATCCTGTGTGTGTCTAACAGATTAGATAAACCAGTTACTACATCTGATCATCTCTATCTCTTAGTAAAACATGTATACCTATGTGACCTGAGTCATGTATTTCAACCACTATCATCGTGGTGATTGACTTTACTTCCTTTGTGGAATAGTTCGTGTTTGGGCTCGAGAGTTGGAGCCGGACTGTGATTTACATCTTCGGTATATGTATGGGCATATATCTAAGTAGGCTTGGTTGATAATTCCTGATTGTATCTTTCTACTGTGGTTTATCCTTTGTGGATTCTGGGAGACCTTAGGGGGTCTCGGGGTCCCCTACTGAGTGTTGTTATACTCACCCCTGCACGAGCTTCACCCGCACCTTGTTGTGTTATATTCAGACGAAAAAAAGTAGTGATCGAGGCTGAGGGTGACAGATAGGAGGCTTCTCGGAGCTGGACTAGATGGGATGTATCAAAGGGATGAGTTGTTCGAGTTCTGTACCAACCCTTCAGGTAGGATTCCCCAGTGGATGATCTAGGGGTTTTTTTTCCCTTTTTTACTTGTACTTGTTTTTCAGTTGGGTTTATATACTGGCCCACTTACTTTCAACACACTTTTCTTTTCTATTTTAGTACTTTTTGCTTCTACAACTTGTGTTTAGTCAGTGTCTGTTATAGGTTTAAAGGCATTTCCTTCCCTTTTTTTTCAAAAATACACCTTTGGTGCTAGTCGCTAGCCCCAGGCCTATGGAAGGCGAGTTTGGGGTAGTCACGGCACGGACCCTGAGGAAGGTTCGTGACAAATTGGTATCAGAGGAGTTGGTTATACCGCATAACTTAGACTCGAATTCTTTTAACGAAAATAGTGTTAATTGTTTTGGGTATTGTAATCAGTTTATGGAAATCGGTGTTGGTTTAGTGGATGACGTATCCATACACTATGACTCTGACTATTGATATTTGACTTAGTGCTTTAAAACACTGATTGCATGTGTGTTTTCTTTGAAAAAGTTTTCTTCATGATTACTTTCTGTCAGCTCACCAGGTATACTGTTTTAACCATGGTACACTTGTTTCATTTCAGGATAGCCCCAATAAGGTAGCCATCTTGGGTTCCAAGATACATACGAGACGGTAGCCCATCGATCGATGAGGCCTCGGTACTGGGCCCCATCACAGCGGAGGTACCAGTGGTACCATTACCCACTGTGCCACTGATACCACCAGCTCCAGCAGTAGAGAGTGCACACCGTCTGAGTGCATTACATGAGTTCCAGTGTCAGAGGCCACCTAGGTTCCTGGGAGAGACGTACCCACAAGCAGCTGAGGATTGGATGGAGTCTTTAATGAGAGTTTTCAGATTGGTTGGGACACCAGATGACCTCATGGTGATCCTTTTTGTGAGTCTCCTTCATACAGAAGCATGTAGATGGTGGACCCTAATGATCCAGGAGCATGACGAGGCATCATTACTCTATACAGACTTCGAGTGTCTCTTCCACTTAGAGTTTATTCTAGCCACCCTTCGTGTAGTTCGGATTCAGGAGTTACTTCATCTACAATAGGGCAGCATTACAGTAGCTCAGTACTCAGTGAGGTTCACTGACCTCTCGTGCTACTCCAAAAATATGGTGCGAGACCCATTCTTCAGGTCCCGAACCTTCAACTAAGGACTCAGGAATGAGATCAGGGCTTCAATGATTCCCCTTAGCATCTCGATGCAGGCGAGGGTGCTGGAGTGAGCCCTTCTAGTGGAGAGTTCTCTCGTTGAGCAGTCACCAGCAGTGAGACACACCACAGGGTGACACATAACGAAGTCTTCTGCATCCAGAAGTAGACAGATGTCACAGAGGTCCAAGCATGCAACGCCATCAGGTGGGTGGCCCCAGGAAATAGGTTCAGCTGTATGGGGCACATGGGACAGAGTTAGCTATACGAGGAGCAGGCAGTGCTATGTATGCGGCGGGCAGGGCCACATGGCTCGAGACTTCCCGACACGACATGCAGATGAGTATCATGCAAAGAGGGACATCCCAAGCATAGACAGATGTTCGATCATGGAGGTCCGTAGGGAGTAGGAGGACGTGGCAGTGGATCTGGCCGAGCAGTAGGTGGTGGAAGACGTTTTGAGGCTCTACCACCACCACCACCACCACCAAGAGGTCCAGCCTGACCACAGGGAGCAGGCGGACAGAGGCAGGCTCAGCTTCAGGCAATCGAGGCCTACGACCACGATGCACCTGAGATGATTCGAGGTACTATCTGTATCTACTCCACCCTTGTTGTAGTACTTATAGACACATGTGCAAGTAATTATTTTATTTCCACCACCCATGTTCGGAGCTCGGAGATCCCGACAGAGCCGTTGGCTCGATCTTTAAGGCAAGAGACTACTACGGGAGCAGACTCGACAATTATGCACTATTGCTGGAAGTGTGAGCTTACTCTAGGAGGTGAGAGATTCGGTTGGGATCTCCTCGTAGTGGGGTCGAGGCCTTATGATGTCATCTTGGGTATGGACTGGTTATCCACAATTCATGATCAAATTGACTATATTAGGCACAAAGTGTGGTGTATCCGCATGGATGGGACTATGTTCACCTTCATCGGCTAGAAGGGAGCCTTTGTAGTGCAGGATGGACTTACACAGAGGATGGGGTAGCCGATCACACACCAGTTGGCTAGTCCCATCCTCGGAGTGGTTGATGTGTGAAGTCCTAGTTTTCCTATTGTGGTGGATTAGTACACTGATGTTTTCCCTAACAACATTCCAGGACTACCTCCTCACAGGGAGGTAGACTTATACATTGACGTGTACCCCGAGACGACACTGATATCTACTCCAGCATATCGAATGGCTCCCACCGAGCTTCGTGAGCTATAGGTACAGCTGGAGGACTTTCAGGAGAAGGGATTTATCCGACCCACTGTTTCACCCTTGGAATCTTCGATTTTGTTTTCCAAGAAGGTGGATGGGAGCTTGCGACTGTGTGTTGACTACCGACGCATTAATCAGGTGACCGTGAAGAACAAGTACCCACTCCCAAGGATAGATGACCTCTTTGATCAACTCTAGGGAGCACGATTGTTCTTGATGATAGACATCAAGTCAGGCAATCACCATCTCAGGGTTCAAGATGAGGATATTCAGAAGACAACCTTTAGGTTTCGGTATGGACAATAAGAGTTCTGGGTTATTCCCTTCAACATAACCAATGCACCCGAAATGTGCATGAGTCTCACGAATAGGATCATCCATCCTTACCTCGATCTCTTTGTCATAGTCTTCATCGATAACATTCTGATTTACACAACTACTGAGGAGTAGCACGCCTACCATTTGTGGGTAGCACTAGATACACTTCGAGAGTACCAGTTTTATGATAATCTCTCGAAGTTCAAGTCCTAGATTCGAGAGGTTCACTTCTTGGGACTTGTCATCTCGAAGGCTAGAGTTGCAGTGGATGCAACAATGATCGAGGCATTACTTTCTTGGGAGCCACCTAGGATTGTGATGGAGGTACATAGTTTTCTGGGAATTTCTAGGTTCTATCAGAGATTTGTTCCAGATTTCTCTAAAGTTTCCGCACCGCTTTTAGCATTGACAAAGAAGGGGAAAACCTTTGTGTGGTCAAGTAGATGCCATCGGAGCTTTCAGGAGTTGAGGCAGAAGTTGACTAGTGCACCATCGTGAGGCTACCAGAGGAGGGCATTGGGTACGTAGTATACTGTGAAACATCGGGGACTGTACATGCGTGTGTCTTGATGCAGGAGCGAGTAGAGATCGCTTATGGTTCATGGAAATTGAGATAGCACGAGAAGAAATACACTACCCATTACCTGGAGTTAGCAGTAGTGGTCTTAGCCTGGAAGAGGTGGCAGCACTATCTGATGGGCGAGCGTTTTATAGTCTACTCTGACCACCAGAGTCTCAGTTACATCTTCTTGGAGAAGGATCTGAACCTGAGACAGAAACGATGGATCGAGTTACTCCAGGACCATGACTTTGAGATAGTCTATACTCTTGGGAAGGGGAACGTTGTAGTAGATGATCTCAGTAGGAGATCGGTCATTCAACTGCTAGAAGAGGCGACATAGAATCTGACCACGTTGTAGATATCCTTTTTGGATAGGGATGGAGCAGCCTTTCTACAGTCTCTCATAGTCACTCCTCCACTTCCTCAGTGATTCGGGGAGGAACAACATGTGGACGTTGACTGTGAGATGTAGCGTGAAAATATATCCTCAGAGAAGGCACTTGATGGATTTTGTGAAGGTAGGGAGCACATCATTTTTCTTCAGAGGACAAACCATGGTTCCAGTTTCACTTCAGAAGGAAGTGTTGTGGGAGTTCCACACATATCCTCTAGTGGTACATCCAAGATTAGAGAAGATGTATCATGACCTCTAATGACAGCACTAGTGGCCAGGTTTAAAGAAGGCAGTAGTAGAGTTTGCCTCATGATGCCTCACTTGTCAACAAGTGAATGTGGAGCACCAGGTTCCGATAGGCCTGGTTCAACCCTTAATGGTCCCATAGTGGATGTGGGACTGGATATCCATGGATTTTGTGATGGGACGTCCACGTACATCCAGAGGACATGACTCTATCTGGGTGATTGTCGAACGACTCACCAAGTTGGCCCACTTCCTACCGATCAGAGAGAAGGGCTTAGTAGAGATCTTCGGATGCCTCTACATACAAGAGATTGTACAGCTTCATGGTGTGCCATCGAAGATCGTCTCTGATCGAGATGCCCGTTTCACTTCCCTGCTATAGAAGGGGTTGCAGGAGGCTTTCGGTAAGAAGATTCGTTTGAGCACCGCCTTCCATCCTCAGATGGATGGACATACATAGAGGACCATTCAGACTCTCACGGACATGCTCTGTCCATGAATCCTCAACTTTGGTCACAACTGGGAAGAGCACTTACCCTTCATAGAGTTTGCATATAACAACATCTACCACTCCACCAACGGAATGGTACCTTACGAGGCACTGTACGACCGACCTTGCAGATCGCCTATGTGTTGGATTGACTCAGGGGAGTTAGATCTTGTAGGACCAGAGATGGTGCATGCTACGACGAAGAAGGTGAAGATCATCCAGGAGTGGATGAAGACTGCACATAGTAGGTAGAATTCTTATGCTGATAGGAGATGGATACTGCTGGAGTTTGAGGATACAGACCACGTCTTTCTACGAGTCTCACCTCGAAGAGGTCTACGGAGATTTGGATGTGGTGGAAAGCTATCTCCACGATTAATCAGACTATTCCATGTCCTCATCAGAGTTGGTGAGGTGGCTTACCTCTTAGCTCTTCCACCCTAGTTGCACCAGGTGCACGATGTCTTCCACGTATCTCATCTGAGAAGACACGTGCATGACCCATCCCATATATTCGACCAAGGGGAGCTAGACATCGATGATAGGGAGACATTCACGGAGGTTTCAGTGGAGATTGTGGATCGACAGGAGTGGGTCTTGCGTGGATGGTTGATTCCTCTAGTGGACGTTCACTATTAACACATGAACCTCCAAGAGAGCACATGGGAGCGGGAGGCTCAGATACATGCTCAGTACCCCCATTTTTCCCCTATTGTGTGTTGTAGTTTATACGGACGTAAATCCCTAATGTGGGGAGAATGTAAAGACCCATAAATTCTATGGATTTTTTTAAATACATGGGAATTTTACGAGTCTGCAGTTTTTGATGGCGTCTGATTCCGAGGCCCGGTGTGCCCGGAATCAATTTATGAAGTTTTTTTAGGTACGTTCAGTAAACGTACATGTGGGATTTTATATCATTTGAACTGGTGCTTGTAAATGATATTTAAGGGTACCATTGAACTCACAACGCCAATAGTCTCTTAAAGATACCTTTACCACATTTGTGTTTTATCGTGACTGGGAGTTAATTTCTTGGGGTTTTAATTAAAATTAAATAAAAATGAGTGTAACAATTTTTTATTTGAATGGTGGTTAAAACCACCAAGTGGAGGTTAGTGGTGGTGCCCACCACACCCTAACCACCCATGGGTGGATGTTTTAAGGTGGGGCCCACCTGAACCCTTTAACTTCTCTTAACCCCCCTTAACTCTTGAACTCCCAATTTATGGTGGAGCCTTTCCACCTTCCCTCTTAATGGTGCCAACACAAGGATTAATTAATGCCTTAATTAATTAATTCTATTAAATTATTTTGAAATGAATGGAAAAATTAAAATAACTGGGAGGGTATTATTTTATTTTGGCTTAGTGATTATTCTTTTATGGAGCTTGGGAGAACTCCTGGAAGAACGACATCCACCCAATGAAGAATACTGCCCGTCTCCGAAGAATGTGAAGCATCATCTTCCTCCATCTTCAAACGAAGAAAGGAAGGGACACACCGCCGTCCACAAAGTACACAGCGGGCGTCATCTCGACTCATCTTCACCGAGCTCTATCTCCACCGATGTTGATGGAACGACGTCTGTCTTCCACGACGTCCGTCTTCCACGACTCATCAACGTACAACGACAAATACATGGTTGGGGGAATTTGGTTTATTTTTTTTATATATGAGTTATACTCTCCTTTCCTCATCGTGTGTTGTGCTCTTGATTCCAAATGTTAAAAACATAACGAGGAGGGCACAAACCACATGAAGACGGTCCGACCCTCCCTCCCCTTATTGTTGTTCTCATTGTGTTGATGACGGAGGTTGATCACGGTAGAGGCCGGCGGTGCAAGGGCCGCCATCACACCATATAAAGAAAAGATGTTTCCAAGAGGGCCGCGGTGGAGCCGGATGGGCATGGTGCCATCGCACCGACCACATGGAGAGACCGATCGCCACTCATGCCACCTAGTCCGCGGGACGACCGGCCTGCTGGAGAACCGCGAAACCCGCAGGTACTGCGTGGAGGAGGATGCGGCCCGCATCCTCGAGCCTCTCGGCTGGGCGAACTAGCCGGATGCGTGCTGGCCGAGCTGGAGAACCGCGACACCCACAGGCTCTACCTGGGTAAAACCGCGGCCTGCAAAGTGGGAAATGTGTGCTAGACCGAACTGGTCGGCTATGAATGGCCTGACAAAGAAAAAGGCAGCGCCGCGTGGCGCCGCTGGGAGAACCGGACACACCCGCAGCGCGGGCTAGGTCCCTGGGTGGGCTGCGCCCTACCAGCTCGGTCCGACCCCCAGTCGGGTCAGACCCACCAAGCCGGGTCGGGCCGACCCGCCAGCCCACTGGGATTGACGGGCTGGGCCCTTCTTCTCTTAAATGCGAATGTCTCCTAGACCGTGCGTCTGATTAACATTCCGTCTACGGAACTGGGACCCTCGTGACAAGGTGGCTCCTTAGGGATACTCTAAGTGAGTTTTGGACATGTTTGAGAAACAGCCAGGTTTGGATTGAGCATAAATCTAACCAGACCCTTGGAACAGAAATGCCAACAACTCTCAAAATGGGCATCCGATTGACGCGTCGTCTATCACGTTGGGTTCCTTATGTTGAGACGTAACTACGAGTTACATCAACTCATGAATTTGTGATAGTTGATGTATAAACACTTGGATCAAGGAGAGGACCATACCAGAATCGAGCGTGCATTGTGTGGGAACTTAGGGCTGGCTGAGACGCTACTATACTGGAATCCTCCGCGGGTTCGATAGCGATGAATACTATAACAGGATCCTCCGTGGGTCCGACAGTTCTAACTTATGTTCCTAGATCTTGTGTGGGTCCGACAGAATAGTTGGTCATGTATCCTATGTGGGCTCGACAACTTAGCTGGTCTTGTATCCTATGTGGGTCTGACAACATAGATGAGATTGATAGTCATGTATCATGTGTGGGTCCGACAACTTAGCTAGTCCGGTATCCTATGTGGGTCCGATATCTTAGATGAATCTATTACTACATATGATCATATCTATCTCTCTGAAAAATATGTATACCTATTTGATCTGAGTCATATCTTTCAACCAGTATCATCGTGCTGATTGACTTTACTTCCTTTGTGGATTAGTTAGTGCATGGGCTCGAGAGTTAGAGCCGGACTATGATTGATAACTTAAGTATATGTATGGGAATATATCTAATCAAGGTTGGTTGATACTTCGTGATTGTATCTTTATACTGTTGTTTATCTTTTGTGGAATCTAGGATACCTTCCAGGGTCTTAGGTTCCCCTACTGAGTATTGTTATACTCACCCCTGCACGGGCTTCACCCGTACCTTGTTGTGTTCTTTACAGACGACGGACAACGGTGATCGAGGATGAGGGTGAGAGTCAGGTGGCTGATCGGAGCTGGAATAGATGGGATGTATCATAGAGAAGATTTGTTTGAGTTCTGTACCTACCCTTCAGGTAGGATTCCCTAGTGGACGATCCAAGAGTTTTTTTCCCTTTTTTACTTGTACTTGTTGTTCAGTTGGGTTTGTATGCTGGCCCAGTTACTTTTAGCACACTTTCCTTTTCTATTTTAGTAATTGTTGCTTCTACAGCTTGTGTTCAGTCAGTGTGTGATATAGGTTTAAAGGAAATACCTTCCCTTTTTATAGGGATTACGCCTTTGGTGCTAGTCGCCAGCCCCTGGCCTAAAGAAGGCAGGCTTGGGGTAGTCAGGACATGGGCCCCGAGGATGGGTCATGACATTCATTTACAATGATGGAATAATAATAAAATGATCCACCCTAAGAATGAACTGATTTCAAACCCTATAAGACAACATGAACTAGATTTAACATCCGATTATTCAATGTATATCCTTCTATAATTAACAAAAAAACATATACTAATTTCTGTAGATACATTCGTAGTATTTTCTTTACACCACACATCCATGTTTTAATTTTTCTTTTAGAGATGGTAATTTTAAACCCTCCTTACCCATGTTTCAAAGACTCTAGTTACGCAACATCAAAATTATTGATGTTGATTGTTTATAATTAACTACTCCTTCAAAATTCTTGATCATATATAATCCACCATCTTTTACACCATTATTCACCACCGTAAATTCTTGAGCAATATTCCTCTTTAAATATAAGATATTTATGTGAAAATAAATATTTATATCTTTCTAACAAATATCCATATCTTCTATAACTGGGGTATGTTCCACATACCAGGAAATAATAGAAATAATCCTTTTATTATTCTGATGAAAACATAACCATCTCCCAAAAAATAAAGAGATTCATTATTTTTAAGATGAGTCTTTCCAAACTGTCCCCATACATATTGGACTTGAATAAACTATTGGTTATGGTTTGAATAGAATTTATAGTGTCAAAAATCCAAGACTCAAGTGAACTTGAGACACTTAGAAAAAATATTATCCAACCTTAATAAATTATATTTTGAAACAAAATTATAGAAGAATATCTTCCATAAAAAACAGTTTAGTCCATGAAATCACTAATCAATTTCCCTATCTTCATAAAATGCTATTATTTAGGTCCATGTACAATTGAATCTCTTTGACTCTTTTCATTATTATTTATCCTATTCTTTTTAATTTTCTATTGAAAAAATAAAATTCTAGATTTACAATTGAATAATGTTCTTATAGACACATGGACATAAGTACTCTAAATGTATTTATTTATAATAATATCTTATAAATTCTCAAATACTAATTAAGCATTATCAATATAAGTTTTCTCCAAAGTAACCATCACATCCAATAATATCAAAATTTATAAGTAAAGGATCATTTCACAAACCACCCCTTTTAAATTTATATTCAATTCCTATAATTTTATTCAAATAATGATAATGTAATTAACATGATCAACAATGAAAATTACTTACAAAATATTCATTTTTAAAATTTTTCAAATTATAGAATATCTGTTCCTAGAAGTTGTATTTTTATTCATATTGATATGATGAAACATCAACTCAGCTGTTATTTTCACATTCTGGATGTTGGAAAACATGTTATTGGATAATGTAATGGAAAAAAATCCTAGTTAATTTTGGCCGATGATTTATAAGTATTCCTTTTACACCACTAATGATTGGAATCCCTTCATTGGAAGCTATGGATCTCTCTAGAATATATAATCTGTAATATGGATCCTCTAAAATAAAAAATCTGTCATATAAAACTTATCAATATAATTATTTACTTATTGAAATAAAAGTATTTAAAAAATATCTCCAACTATATCAAAAGAAAATAAATGGATTAATAACTTACTTACAGTAAGACTCGATTAAGGAAAATATTTGAAAGCCACTCATGTAAAATATCTAAACATATGACCATGGTTTGAAGATGATAAACTATATTCTTAAACTCTAATGAAAATTTTTGTGTTATATATCACAAACCACAAGCACACTAAAAAACCTCAAATGAATAAAAGTTTTTAAAACATCAAAGAATAGATGACCCTCAATTCGATGTAATTGAATTGAGAAAAAACACTCACCAACCATGCAATGAATCTCCTCAAACTTGATAGGACCATTAAAAAATATAATGAACCTAGATGAAACAAACTCCATAAAAACATTAATGGAAATACTATGATTTACTTGGTTTTAGACTTTCACTACACCTTGTGAAAAAATTGTAGCTTTTGATTAGGGAAAAATGTAATCAGTATAAAAAATTCCATGATAAGGACCTACCATCAATGATACCATATCTATAACGACAATAAATAGTAATATCAAATAAATGTTCCCAGACCCATACAATTATTGATGAGTTCTATGGTAGTCATCCTCTTTTATCACATCCAACACCATCAAATATTTACAGATTTATATTTCATCGGCCAACTTAATCATCAGACATATGCTGATATGCCAAATTTACCTTTAACTTTGGGTGAATATTTATAGCATCCCAAAACCATCCTTTAAATCTTTTTAACTTCCACTGAGAGTTTTTATAATGTTGATTACATTTTTAAATCCATAAATTTTTTGAAATTGCGTCTATCAGATTCTAAATCATAGTTTCTAAATTTTTCTTATTTTGAAAATTGTGAATCCTTTCAAGAAAATAGTTTTAAGAAAAAATATTCGTAAACATGATAATTATAAAATTAAAAATCATTAGATAATAAATAATTATATTTTATGATAATTTGATGCTTGTGGAAGTTGCATATCATCCCCAAATTTGTACCCTATAATTAGGCTATATCTTAAAATAAAACAGAGATGTTAAAATTTTTTTATATCAACATAATAATTATGATACATTTAGATAATAAAATATTGAAATTAATTTTCAAAACCACCAATTAATCATATATTTAAAAACTTATTATCCATAAACCCCATATATATACAATTTAATATTCTATATGAGAAAAAAGAACCATGATGGGTAAAAGAGGAAATAAACATTGATGAAAATGAGGGACTAAATGGGGTGCATGTATTAGATTGAAGGGATAATAGGTTTCTCATCATTCATAGCCTAACTAAATTAGGACTGTGTGGAATCGAATAGAAACATAGAGATTTATGGTGTGAATAGAAATAGGTGGTAGTTGAAGGTAAATAAGAAAAAATATTCTTATAACTCATTGAGGGTGAAAGTTTATATCAAAGCTCTACTTCTATGTGGAGGATCACATTTAGAACCCATTTCCAACTAGAAGATATCCCAGTTTCTAAATTTGTATCTATTTATATAGAATTAAGAATAGTGTTAGGGAATATAATTTTTTACTCAAGGGAAAAATCTTGGACTATATATGTTTTTTTAATTCCTTCAATTTTATATATTTCATTTTCATTAAATGATTCATTGTTTCTATCCCACTATTTTAGACTCCATTTATATAGAGGGATAACAAAGTATGATTATCCTATTTGGGAAATATTTTTAGGTTGTTGACTTCCAATAATAATATTTACATGATTTCAATATTTTTTTAACTCTGAGTTTTCACAATGAAATGTGATAAATGGAATTTAACAATGGTCCTCTTTTTCTGATCATAGTGTTCCTTCTTTTCACTATTAGTTCATTAAAGTTTATCCTTACATGATTATTCATTATGATACTAGGGAACTATAGGATTGGGGGGGGGGGGGGGGGTGAGGGAGTATCCCATTACAATTTCTATTTAACAAATAGTACACTACAACAGATTAGTTTACTAAATAATCGATGCCTAAAGATAGGTTTTTTGTTCCTTAGCCTAAGGAACTACTACACACACATTAAGTGAGATGACTAATATACATAGAAAAATTCTATTAATATTTTAATAAAAAAAATTCATATTTATTGATAATTAAATAGTTGATATGGATACCCTAAGAGGGACTCTATTGGGGAAAAATATATTTTTGACAATCAAATAAGAATTATGGTGGAAGGAAACAATAAAAATCATAGGGAATAATCCATATATTATCTCAAAATTTATTTTCATTTGAGTTACATCACGTTTTTTTTATAAAAAGACACATTATTCTTATCACTTTTCAAAATAAAAAATAAAAATATTTCAAAGTGAAAATGAAAGGATCTATGATATTTTTAGGTTCCTTGCGAGAAAAAGATTATTCCACCTAAATTGGTCTATTATAAGTAGTAGTATTAATTATAAATAATGTGAATAAAATTTAGAAAATCCACTCCTTAATAACTCATTGAAGTGATTTATATCTAATTTCATCACAGTAATGACTCCCTAGATTACAATTCATGTGAATATACACACAAAAAAATAAGGACCCCATGACCACACCCTTATCCATTTGATTTTATACACATAAAAATTGTGGGATCATAAACTAATGAAAGTAGTATTCATAATAAAAATTATAATTTCCCCATTATAGTGGATAAAAGACCAAAAATTAAAACATCCACCAAAAAAATATTTAAATTACATGTGTCAATCCAAGAAAAATTCCACATCATTAATCATAGGTGTTCGATAAAGAAATAAAAAACTTACTTGAGCATTCTATAGAGGAAAATACATATTTTAATATAAGTGTTAGAGAAATAAATTCCAAAATCACATGAAAAATATTTCTTAAAGGAAACTATAACACATATCATGGTGTTAATTCCCCACTGATAATAACTCAATGTACCAGTTTATTGCAACAGTCTTGGTAAAATAACATGAAATATGAAATGAATTTAATATTAATAGATTAATAATAATTCCATATATATTATGAAACATCCATAATGATACCATGTCTAGTATAATTAATAGAATAATCTATTTATAATGTGACAATATCTAGGCATGAATCATTATTTAGCACATCATAAGGTCATCAGGATGGTCAAAAAATTGACCAATCACTAAGATGAAATTTATAGGAAAAATACGAGATCATAGCCATGAAAGTGATATTTAGATAACTAACACCTAACACATATTCATGATCCATGAACACCAGCCTCATATACTAAATAATATGAGAACCCCTTTTTCATTTTTTTATCAAATTACATTACTAATTATAAAGTATTTATATGAGTTACCCATACATTTTGGATCTTTAAAAAGAACTATGTTAGAAATTATCATCATAAATTATGTTTTCCAACAATAGTTATACATAAAAATAAAAAAACAATATATTGTATGGTTTACTCAAAAATTTCAACAAATGAAGTCCTTTGTATTTTACTTGGGAAAACAAAAACATTTGTGTCCCCAAAAATCCCACAACTTAAGTCATTAAGATGCCCAAATTCTTAAATTATCCAAAATAACCATTATTTATCTCAAAAAAAATTAAAAATACCACTATCAACATTTTAATGATATAAATTTAAAAATTATCTATACAAGATCCTCATATTGACATCAGGAGTTTTATATTGTGTAATAGAATATATATGAGCTAGAGATGCCTCATGGTGGGTTAAAGATATGCTATATACTATGGTAGTTAAAAATATAATTTAATTAGTGGGGTGTGTTTTCCTATTTATAAAATCCACCACACATCATTCTTTCTATACACATTCTTAGATAATTCAGTTTTATGGACCAACCTGTAATCATCCATTATAGAAATAAAGCACCCTTTCTTTGGGAAGTACAATATTTTTAGCGATACAAAAATGAGTTGTGAAATAAATCACCCACACCCTTTTACAGATTTTTTTTATGATTATATATTTGAAAAATAAATGGGTTTATATATATTATTATTATGGTAAAAAAATATTAATATAAAATAAACAGACATAATTTTTTCAATTTTATAAGTTGCTTCTCACCAGAAAGAAACACACAATATTGTTACCGACCAGTAATCAACCAAATTGGTGACTAATGGTGATCTAATCAGATTCATCTTATGAAATTCATAGTTTATATTCTCCCCAAACCGAAAGATTCAACAATATTAAATATATATATATATGTACTAAAAAATATTTCAAGAGTCCTCATTTATCAACGAGTTATCGCAACTCACTATCCACCACCACATATGGGTGGTACTACCTCAATACTGTGAGAAACCAAGTGATGGCAAACCATGATATAGTATAAAAAATATTTTATCTCTATTCACATAAGTAAATAAATTTAATTAATAAAATAATGAAAATTGTAATAATTATTATGTATATTAATAGAAACAACTATATAATAAAATTCAATCACATTTCCTTAAATTCATGAAAGAATCAATGAATGTGGATTAGTAATCCTTTATCTAGTGGACCAATATCCATTGTTGGATTTTCTATAACATTCATTCATTTGAAAAAATATGGTGATAGAAAACATTATATTGTAAAAAAGTATATTTATGGAAATTTTTTCTCTTAAAATAAAAAATATAATAAAATTAATTAACATTAATAAAAAATCATAAAAACATAATGACAATCTTTCATCAATTTTAATTTAGTGAGACCCCCACTGATCCTCAAATTTTTATATAAATTTATTTATTTGAAAAACCATTTTAATATAAAATATTATATAATATAATATATATTTATAAATAAAAGCTTCTCAGGGGTTTAAAAATCAATAATTCCAAACATCATTACTAACTAAAACACACGATTTTAAAAGATACTAAACTGACAATTTTTTAACAAAATCTCTGATTTAGAAGATATTTGAGTTTTTCGTTTGTAGTCCTATATTCATGAAAAATAATTATACTTTAAATTTAATTGTTTCTACTTTTATATTCAGTATAAAAATCTATAGGCATTTTCCTCCAACCAGAAAACACCTTTTCTACTACTAAGGTAAAAATATGAGCTCAATTACATTAATAAAGAGATAAATTAACTAAAAAAATATGGATCACTATTACCATTTGTTAATAAAATATATTATAATATTTTTTTGAAATACTGATGTTTTTCATAATTTTAAATTTTTAAAAGTAATTTCATTTATAAATACTAATATTCAATTTAATTAATTAAAACAAATTGTATAATAATTTTTTTAATAATTAGATAATGTTTGTAATTTTCAATTACCTAAAGTTTATGATTGATTCCCAATATTAATCGATCCATGGAAACATTATATATAAGGGTGGGTTGTAAAAAGTGTTATTTTAAATTTTAACCCTTAAAATCACTTATTTATGACACCAAAATAGATTTTATATTATAGTTTCTCATAAAAATGCTTCTTAATAAAAATAACTATTAAAAAAATGTAATATATATGTTGTGTATATAATATAATTTTCATAATTTTATTATTTTTTATCACGACCCCCTCCCACCCAAGATGCCCCTTCTGAGCTGGCAAGGGTGAAAGGGAGATAATGACCTCCAAGTCCCGCCTCCAGTAGGCCCCGGAGTGGCGACTAGCACCAAGGGTATGAGTTTTCACCAATATGGGAGGCATTACCCTTTTTATTCTTTAAGATTGGGAAATAAGATGAGTCAAACACCAAAAGGAAAAGGGGTAAGTAAATTAATCTAAACCCAAACCAATCTCACAAGCATGTTTAAACAATTCTGAAACCAAGTACAATTACAGGAAAATCAAAAGTGAAATACCAAAAGAAACAAGAGTATAGAAACTAAATCAACTCCAACTGTCCCGAATAGTTGGGTCCCGCATGACCCTAGTAGTCCTCCTAGAAACCTGAATGTAAACGTAGGGTGAGAATACAAGTATACTCAGTAAAGAAACCTAAAGCTCTTGTGCACAGGTGGGGAGGCATCCTAATGTCCTGTGAGAACAACAGAAGAACCAAAACCTAGCAAGGAATTCTATCCACCCAACCTCACCAGCCACACTCACCAAAACACAAAACAATAGGTAGTAGTATATAAGAACAAGAGTATTGGGTACCCCACACCATTTACCCACAATTGCTAGCTTCTATTCTTAACGACGAACATCCTGACACTACCACCCTCTTCTTCCCCGCACACACCTGGGCCTCACAAACCACATATCCTACCCACACACACCTGGGCCTCACAAACAACATATCCTGCCCACACACACCTGGGCCTCACAAACCAAATATCCCCCTGCAAACACATGGGCCTCACAAAACACATATCCCACCCGCACACACCTGGGCCTCACAAACCACCTTCACATCCCTGCCCGAACACACCTGCGACTCATCCCTGAGGTTTTTGGGAATAGTAAACCTGCCCGAAGAGTCTTGGGGTAAAATCACACCAATAGAAACCTACATGAAGAGTCTTGGGTGATGGGTCACCTCAACCCATCATAGCCTATGGAAGATGGAGTAGGAAAGATCTAGTAACTAAGCAGAAAACACCCTCTCCCATGAAATGGGAGTTCTCGGCACTAAGTGCTCAACGTGGATGGGGTGCGACAAAACACAAAGATACAGATACATATATGTATACCAAACCCAAAGCCCGACCTATGGATTCTAAATAGAGAAACTGAGCACGTGCCTCGACACTGCTACTACAAAGAATGCATACAACAAACAAACCCAACACCATTAAGGTTTTCATGTTTCAACTATATTAGTTTATTAGTTCCTTAACTACTGGGAAATTATCAAACCAGATCAAGCGTTTCGTAGAACAACACCTTGCCAACCAAAAATCAAGTTAGATAGAACACAAGAAACACAAAACCAACCTTTTTATCATCAATCAATCCCCTTTGATTGTTCCCGGATTTAATTCATTATCGTTCCCCACATCTCATTTATCAACTTTCCACTTTCTTTTAATATCACAACCCATTAATGTAGCCCTGCTACCACTATAAGAACATCTCCACAACCGTATCAAAAAACAAGGCTCGTGCCATATCATTGCACCTTTAATATCATTAACGTAGCCCTGATGCCCATCCTATTCGTAATAACCCAGGATTCACCCCCCCTTTCACACACCACGTAACTAAACCCACACCCACATGTTCATTATTCTTTTTTGTTCAACTAGCGTGATCACACAAGGGTTCCGAATATTCATTTAATCAGAAATCTTTAAGTGATTAACCAATTTCCATATTCCACAATGTTTCCATAAAATGGTATAGAATGGTAGGGAAACATTTAATTACTCAAGAAAATCCCCCAACGACCGTGATTTTCAGTAGGCATAAGCTTATTCAATTCACAGCACAACAATAGGATAAAAAATGATAAATATAACAACTTACCCATCCCTATTCTTGAAGCCAGTTATTATCTTCATTTAAACTGGTTCAACTATGTCTTGTGAAAGCAGGAGGGCACCCATCCCGCATGATGCAAAAATTAGAGAGACGAAGGTAATATCCCTACCTCAATGGTTTTTGATGAAACCACGAAGGTCGAAGAACTCTCAAGAAACCAGGTCGATTCTCCATGAATATTCTTTAGATATAATATCCTAACACAACCATGAAGAAAGATCTTCATATTCGACATCCGTACACTTAGATCTACCCATAACGGTCATAGATCTAAGAAACTAAGAGAGTTCGAGGAGTAGATCTAAGAAAAAAAGCAAGAACCATCACATACCTCAAGGAATCGGCATTGATTCGCCAAAAAAAGCCTCCAGGTCACCTCCAAAACGCTTGGGAGAGGTTCTTCTACCTCCAAGGAAGGGTAATCCTGAGTTATGGCTGCTTAGGGTATTAAACTAACCATTTAGAGGCAAAAGAGTTTAGATCAACAATTTTAGGATCTAACTTTAAGTGCCTACACGGTTAGTCTGCACGGTTTAGCAAACCGTGCGCTAACCATGCGTTAGCTTCTACCTCGCCAAACACTCCTCGCATAGTTAGTATGTATGGTTATCCAAACCATGCACTATCCATGGGTTAGCCACTGCCTCCAACACCAACCTTGCATGGTTTGGCTGCACGGTTTACCCAAACCATGCTCTAACCGTGCAAAAGCTATTGCCCTTATCTCTCCTTTAAAGTACACCCAAATGCACCTCCAAGGAACCTTGACCTCCTCGCACACCTCTAGCACCACATTTCACAAAGGAATGGACCAGAGAGGTCCGGACCATTACACCAGATACATATTAAAACATTCTCGTCCCCGAGAATTCAAAACCAACCCAGAGGAACCCAACAAGATACCTCTTAGGGATCTCATTATAACAGGAACCCAACCAACAACCATAATCATAGGTGTTACAAATTCCTTCTCCTATTTCGAGATATTATCTGCTTTAGGCAGCACTGACTCACCTACATGGGTTTAATCACATCTGCATTAATGCGTCTCGATTAAGGATCAGGTTTTTCCATTTCCCCACACATCCGGACATGTTACACACTTCCAGAGAACAGGGAAACAAAATGTCTCACAACAGGCAAGACAATCATTCCATATATCAAAGGTACATATTATAACATCAAAACAAAGCTCAGAAGAACAAAGAAAAACATAAGTAAAAACAACTCTGGGTACTGAGCGTGTATCTGAGCCTCCCGCTCCCAAGTTCTCTCTTCAAGGCCGCCATGCCTCCACAACCCATGAACCAAGGAGATGGTTCATCCACAGAGCACCTTCTCTTCATGATACTCGATTATTACTGGTCATTCCTCGAAGGTCTTGTCATCTCCCATATCTAACTCTCCCCATTCGATAATGTGGGAGTCGTCGTGTAAGTACCGACGAAGCTGAGAGACGTGAAATACATCATGAACCATTTCCAATTGAGGTGGCAGGGCCAACTGATATTCTACCTCAATGACTTGCCTCAGCACCTCAAAAGGTCCGATGAACCTAGGGGATAACTTACTCCCCTTCCCAAACCTCCGCTGCCCCCATCGAGGGGAAACCTTCAAGAACACATGATCTCCCTCCTCGAACTCCAAGGGCCTCCTCTGATGATCAGCATAAGACTTCTGTCGGTCCTGAGCCGCTCTCATCCTCTCACGCACAAGCTAAACATTCTTTGTGGTGATCTGTATTACCTCTTGCCCAAGAGCACCTGTCTCACCATCCTATGCCCAGCAAATGGGTGAACAACATGGTCTTCCATACAAAGCCTCAAACGGTGTCATGCCAATATTATAGTGGGAGTTGTTGTTGTAGGAAAACTCTACTAAAGGCAAGTGTCGCACCCATGATCCTCCAAACTCCAAAACGCATGATTGCAGCATGTCTTCTAACGTCTGGATAGTCCGCTCTATCTACCCATAGGTCTGGGGGTGGAAAGCAGTGATAAGGCATAGCTGGGTGCGAAAAGCATGCGGTAACCCCCTCTATACTCATGAGGTAAACTGAGTATTCCGATCTGAGACGATAGTCTTCAGAACTCCATGAAAACACACCACCTCATCTACGTACCTCTGTGATAAGGTACTCACTGGGACCAACTCCTTAATTTCTATGGAGTGAGTTGATTTCGTCAGTCGATCCACCACTACCTAGATAGCATCATAACCACCCTGATCTCTGGGTAGTCAGGTGACTAATTCCATTGAGATGTCATCCCACTTCACTCAGGGACATCTAAAGGATGAAACAAACCACTGGGAACACGGTGTTCAACCTTTAATTCCTGACACAGTAGGAACTTAGCCACAAACTCCTCCACTGCCTGTTTCACCCTAGGCCACCAAAACTATTCCCTCAATCCTCGGTACATTTTTGAAACTCCCGGATGTACCGCCAAGGCTGAGCCATGGAACTCATGGAGAACTCCCTCACGCATCGCCTCCAAAACAAACAACCTTCCATGAAAAATCATCTGATATGGGCTATCCTCTGACTATCCTTCTGGAGCGTTTCCCTGATCAATACGATCCCGCAGTACTTCCGCCTCGGAGTCTCCCCACTGAGACTCTTCCAGCTGCTGCAACAAGGAGGACTGCACCATCATCTGAAACAAACAGCCTCTAACACCCTCTACCCTTGCATCCAAGTGAAAGGAATCCAACTCTCCCATGTCTTTCCAAGCATTAGTGGATTTCTAAACCACTTCCTTATGAGACTTCCTGCTCAGCGCATCAGCCACAACGTTTCCCTTACCTTCAGTGTAAGAGATATCAAAGTCATAGTCTTGGAAAAACTCAACCCATATCCGCTGCCATAAGTTCAGGTCACGCTGGGAGAAGATATAACATAATATATTGGGATCTGAGAAGACCATGAAGCACTCCCCAAAAAGGTAATTTCACCAAAACATCAATTCGAACAATACTTCTGCAAGTTCTAGGTCATGGGAGGCATAGTTGCGCTCGTGAGGGCGCAACAGCCTAGACCCAAACAGATCACCCCTTCATCTACATCAGTACGCATCCCAAACCAAGGCCAGAAGCATCACAAAACACCTCATACAATAACCCTTCCTCTGGAAACCATAGTATTGGAGCACTGTACAACTTCTCCTTTGGGTAGTCAAATGCTTTCTGGCACTGCTCGCTCCATAGGAAGACCTGGTCGTTCCTAGTCAAAGATTTCAATGGAGCCGCAACTCGAGAGAAGTCCTAAACGAACCTCCGATAATAACCTTCCAACCCCATGAAACTACGAACCTCTACCACACTCATTGGTGCCTCCCATGAAACAACTACCTCCACCTTATACGGGTCCACTGACACTCCATGCTGAGACACCACATTCCCAAGGAAGTGTACTTCTTTCATCAAGAACTTACACTTCGACAATTTCCATTAAAGCTAGTGGTGTTGAAGGACTTCCAAGACTTCCCTAAGATGCTCAAAATGATCATCCTATGATATTGAGTAGATCAGGATGTCATCGATAAAAACAATGATTAACCATTCCAGAAACTCTCGGAAGACCAAGTTCATAAGTCCCATGAACACAACTGGTGCATTCGTTACTCTAAAAGGCATCAATACAAACTTGAAATGCCAATACCTACTCCTGAAATCCATCTTCGAGATGTCACTGTCCTTTACCCTTAGCTGAGGATATCCAGATCGTAGATCAATCTTAGAAAACCAACCTTCTTCCCCCAGCTGGCCAAAGAGATCATCTATCCTTGGAAGGGGTAACAGTTCTTGATCGTTACCTGATTCAACCTTCGGTAGTCCATGAAGAGCATAAGACCACCATCTGACTTCTTCATGAACAAAAATGAAGCACCCCATGGCGACACGCTGGGTCGAACAAAACCCTTCTCCATCAGATCATCAATCTGAATCCGCAACACCCACAACTCCGAAGGTGCCATCCGATAAGGGTCCTTCAAAATTAGACGGGCACCAGGCTATAAGTCTATCCCAAACTCATTGTCACGTCGAGGGGGGGGGGGGGGGGGGGGTGGGGTGGAGTCACAACCTCCTCGGTAAAAACATTGAGGAACTCCCCAAAAACCTCTAGAACATCAATCATCTCTGTATCAACTGAACCCACTGATAACCCGCCTAACAAGGAAAGGGAAGGATTTACATTCTAGCTTCCCGCCTGATAGCTCCTCTCTAAAACAAAACCTATACACAGCCCATCCACGTTGGATAAAAGAAATCTTCTTCGGAAGCAGTCGATAATGACACTAACGAAAAATGACCAGTCGATGCATAGGATGACATTTTATGGATGCATCTGTAGAAAAAAAGATCCCACTTGATCAATGCGGTCCTAAGGTCAGCCCACATCCCCGTAAAACACAAGATACCCTAGTCTGACCTCCAACTACTGTACTCAGCTCCAGGGGTGCAGAGAGTCTCTATACGTATAGACCCAAATCAGGGGCTAGACTGGGTGCAACAAAAGAGTGTGAAGCTCACTAATTGAACAAAGAAGAAATGAGAGTGCTGAATAGTCAAATCATACCTCGCACCACCTCTGGTCCTGCAGGAGCTGCTAACTCTACTGTGTGCAACTGTCCATGCACAGCTCCTCTGCCTCTCTGATGTCGACCACCTCCCCGACCACGCCCTGGTAGAGGTACCTGAGGAGCACCATGCAGTCGACCTCCTCCTGCAATGTCTTCCCTCGGAGGAGAAGGGTCCTTCTGCTGCTGGAAGGGCCTCGCCGACAACTTTTGGTGCTAAGGCGGGCGCTGAACCTACCCACCTCCACTGTACTGAGCTAGGGTTGTGCACCAACTCTGAATGTGCCCAAAAACTCTGCAAGAGAAACACTTCGGTCCTAGGATCGTGAAAAAGGGACGAGGACCCAACGATCTGAACTGGAAATGCTGGGGCCTGCTCCCTACTGGGCTGAATATGGAAGGTCCTGTCACAGGAGAACTGCTACTGACTACCTTCCCCTTCGACGAACCTGGCTGGATCCCTTCGCGTGGTGCACCTCCCTGAGAGTGCATCCTCTCTACAACATCTGCTTTCTTCTGTACTACCAAGTACGTCAGAAGGGTGAAGGGGGTGACAACATACTAGAGCGAAGGATGAATCACCTCCTCGAAACGTCTCGCATGAGACTCCTCATCCAAAAAGAGATCTAGAGAAAAATGTTGGAGACCCTTGAACATGATCCCCAATTCTCGTACTGGCATACTCCCCTGCTAGAGGGAGAGTAACTCCTGCTGCTTCTCTACCTTGATCATAAAAGAAAGGGATTCCTCTTGGAACTCCTTCTCAAAGTCAGCCCACAGAACCTCTGCCTCTGACCTCTCCCTGAGGTAGAGCGTCCACCACTAACGCGCCACACCTCTCAGCTGACTGACTGCTAGGGGAACCCAGTACACCCTCGGAGAATGGATCAAAGTAAAAGTGATCCCTATCTCCTCAAGCCACCCCTCCATCACTATATCCGAAGTACTACCCTCATACTTCTTGAGGTTTTGTCACTGGAAAGAACAGAGAGTCTTCTGCCACTGATCATCTTCCTCCTCTTGGTCAATCCTCAACTGATCGACCACCTAAATTTGATAGGCCTTGACTTTCTGAGTCACCCTGGGATGACGTCCATGTGCCATAGCTATATGGTAAACAAGGATTGCCTAATCCCAAGTAGTAAAGAAATTTCTCAAGGTTTAATTTTATCACTTTATTTCAATTTCTTTCCCAGAACACCCAAATCAAGTAAAACACAAGCATGATGATTCATGTACCTTCCATAGGGTCTCTATCTTGCAATCAATGTAGTCTCACTTGGTCGTTCGGTAGGCTCAGAGTCCTTGCATCAGATCACGTGAGGCCCTAAAATCCGATGTCCTAGCCGGTCTTCCCTGGCCTATGTCATGCACCAAGATCACCTAACACTGTTTCCCTACCATCCCATGGAATCCTCACCATGCCTAACTTCATAATCCATCCAATCTCTCAATAATCAGCCTCTGATACCATTCTACCATGACCCCCTCCCACCAATGATGCCCCTACGGAGCTGGCAATGGTGAAAGGGAGATAATGACCCCCCGAGTCCCGCCTCCAGTAGGCCCCAGAGTGGCGACTAGCACCAAGGGTATGAGTTTTCACAAATATGGGAGGCACTAAACTTTTTATTATTTAAGATCGGGAAATAGGATGATTCAAACACCAAAAGGAAAAGGGGAAAGTAAATTAATATAAACACAAAACAATCCCACATGCATGTTTAAACAATTCTGAATCCAAGTACAAGTACAAGAAACCCAAAAGTGCAATACCAAAAGAAACAAGAATAAATCAACTGAAACAACTCCAACTGTCCCGACTAGTAGGGCCCCGCACGACCCTGTTAGTCTTCCTGGAAACCTGAAAGTAAACGTAGGGTGAGCATACAAGTATACTCAGTAAGTAAACCTATAGCTCTAGTGCACAGGTCGGGAGACATCCTAATGTCCTGTGAGAACAACAGAAGAACCAAAACATAGCAAGGAATTATATCCACCCAACCTCACCAGCCATGCTCAACAAAACACAAAACAACAGGTAGTAGTATATAAGAATAAGAGTATTGGGTACCCCACCCCATTTCCCCCCACTAGCGAGCTACTCTTCCTAACGGTGAACGTCCGGACGCTAACACACTCTTCCTGCCCAAACACACCTGGGCCTCACAAACCACATATCCTACCCGCACACACATGTGCCTCACAAACCACATTCACATCCCCACCCGAACACACCTGGGCCTCATCTCGAAGGTTCTTGGAAATAGTAACCCTACCTGAAGAGTTTTGGGCTAAAATCACACCAATCGAAACCTACTCGAAGAGTCTTGTGTGTAAGTTCACCTCAAGCCATCACAAAATATGGAAGAAGGTGTAGGAATGAGCTAGTAACTAAGGGGAAAACACCCTCTCCCATGAAATGGGAGTGTTCGACACTAATTGCTCAACATGGGTGGGGTGCGACAAAACACAATGATACAGATACATATATGTATACCAAACACATAGCCCAACCTATGGATTCTAAATAGAGAAACTGAGTACCTGCCTCGGCACTGCTACTATGAAGAATGCATACAACAAAAAAACCCAACCCCATTTAGGTTTTCAAGCTTCAACAGTATTAGTTTATTAGTTCCTTAACTACTGGACAATTATCAAACCAGATCAAGCATTTCGTAGAACAAAACTCTGCCAACCAGAAATCAAGTTAAATAGAACACAAGCAACAAAAAACCAGCCTTTTTATCATCAATAAGTCCTTATTGACTGTACACGCATTTAATTTATTATCGTTTCCCATAGCTTATTTATCAACTTTCCACTTTATTTGAATATCACAACCCATTATGGCAGCCCTGCTGCCACTATAACCACATCTCCTGTACCGTATCACAAAACAAGGCTCATGCCACGTCATTTCACCTTTAATATCATTTAATGCAACCCCACTGCCCATACTATTTATAATAACATAGGATTCACCCCCCCTTTTCACACACCACATAACCAAACCAAAACCCACATGTTCATTATTCCATTTTGTTCAACCGGGCTGATCAAAAAAGTGTTCCAGATATTCATTTAATCCTCCAACTTTACGTAATTAACCAATTTACATATTCCAAAAAGATTCCATAAAACAGTCAAGAATGATAGGGAAACATTCAATTGCGCAAAAAAAGGCCCTCAATGACCATGTTTTTTAGTAGGAATAAGCCTATTCAATTCACAACATATTAATAGGATAAACAATGATAAACATAACAACTTCCCCATCCCCATTCTTTAAGCCAGTTATTATCTTCATTTAAACTGGTTCAACTATGTCTTGTGAAATCAGGACACCTATCCCGCATGATGCACAAATTAGAGAGATGGAGGTAAAATCCCTACCTCAATGGTTTTTAACGAAACCACGACGATCGAAGAACGCTCAAGAAACTAGGTCGATTCTCCATGAATCATCTTTAGATATCCTCTCCTAACACAACCAAGACCAAAGCTCTTCATATTCTACATCCGTACGCATAGATATACCCATAACGGGCGTAGATCTAATAAACTGAGAGTCTAAGACGAGTATATCTAAGAAAACAGGCAAGAAAGATCACATACCTCAAGGAACTGGCTTCGATTCGCCAAGAAAAGCCTCTAGGTCACCTCCAAAACGCATGGGAGAGGTTATTCTACCTCCAAGGAAGGGTAATCCCGAGTTATGGCCACTAAAGGGCTTAAACAAACCATTTAGAGGCAAAAGAGTTCAGTTTCACAATATTTGGATCTAACATTAACTGACTACACGGTTAGTCCGCATAGTTTAGCAAACCGTGGGCTAACCGTGCGTTAGCTTCTGCCTCACCAAACACTCTTCACACGATTAGTCTGCATGGTTAGCCAAGCCGTGCACTAACTGTGCGTTATCCCCTGCCTCCAACACCAACCTGGCACGGTTTGGCCGCACGGTTTAGCCAAACCGTGCGCTAACCGTGCGAAAGATATTGCCCTTAACTCTCGTTAAAAGTCCACCCAAACACACCCCCAAGGAACCTAGACCTCCTGGCACACCTACAACACCAAATTTCACAAAGGAATGTACAAGAGAGGTTCAATCCATTATATTTTTACAATAAAAACCTTGTAATATACCTGATTGAACCTACTTCACTCATTATCTGTCACAAATTTTTCAATGGTTATCTAGTAGGGTTTTAATTGTTTTTTTGACTCTCTTCACACCCAATTAAGTTTGGGTCATCCTTATGATGATTTTCCAAAACATAGTTTACCATTATCCGAACAATTATTTTTTTTCATGGTTATTTTTGTGACATATTAAGTGTAAATCAATCCACACCATGATATAATCATGTTTTATAATTTTTAAAAAATATATTTTAGTTTAAGGATTTCTTAAAGCATTCAGAATTATCTCTATAAGACCAATTAACAAAAAATTAATGGAATTAATGATTCATGACAAACCTGAACATCGTCATCACGAAATTCATCATCTAGAACTAAACTTTACTTCTCTAATTATTATTTTGGATTTTTTATTCTTTAATTTGGACATTATAAAGGCTCAATTTTCTATATGAGAAGATAAAAAAGAGAGGAGGGTAAAATTGAGGTAAAACTCATAATTACAAGAGTCTTTCAGAAGATTAAGGGAGAAAAAATTGGGTTCGTACATTGAAATGACATGTCCTACATATGATGGTAAATATATTTATATCTCATCAAGGTTTTTTTGACTTTCAGTGAAATTTGTATACTCTTTTCCCAATTTGTTCATTTTCCTGGACTTAATTATAAACATTTATTTATGGTTATAAAATAACAATGTGAATTTGAAATTGATTTTTTTATTAATTTTGTTTTCATTGTGGTGTTTAGATTTGTCAATTTTTGAAGGACCACTATTTTTTCTCTTCTATGTAATATTATCTAAATTATTTTTATTATATAAATTTTTAGGCTTACACATATACCAAGGATTAAGAATTTCAGTTAAATTCTTAATGATAATACTTTAAAATTTGGAAAATTTATATATTATTGATTGTTTCTAATTTTAATTCCACATTCCTATTTTATTATTCTAATTTTAATCAAATCAGGTTTTTTATTCTTTATTATTTATTCAAAATGAAGTATCTTCTTATCATTCTAGTTTACATATACAATTTTTTATTATTTTTTTTTATTATAAAAATATTTGTAATATTATAATTGAAATTAAAGATATATATTTCATATATCTCCTATAATGTTTTATATTTAGAAAAATAATAGTGAAAAATATTTTCAGATTCAAAGAATTTATATGAGAGTCAATTTGTCAAAAAATTACTCATAAATTATCTTAATGATCCTAAAAGTTTATTATGGTCCTTGTAAATTCTCCCAAATTTGTAGATGTACCTTCAGAGGTCCTCAATATTTTTAATGATGCTATTATCCTAAATATTTCAATTAAATACTTAAAAATAATTTCCAAAAAAACATCAACTAATGTCACCTAGTTTAAACTAGAGTAAAAATAGAAAAATAAGTATTTTTAAGGTAGGAATCATAAGAAAACCAAAATTTATATATTTTGGATGAAGAGTGGAACTTCAATATGAAATAACCTAGAAAAATCTAATTTTATATTAATTAATCTCAAAATTGTATTAGTTATATTCGAATATAATTTGTTTTCAATAATCCTTCATTCATCTTTTTATCAGCCAAAAAAAAGTATATAATAAATGTTTGATTTAAAAATAGTTCATAATCACCTAGAATTCACATAAATAGTTTTTGAATCATTATCTCCTAAATATTCTTAATAATTCATAAAATACCACAAATAAAAAAAATATTTTATTTCTGTGGATATTATGTAACATAAATATATTTTTTTTAAATTTTTCATAGGGATTGTTGGAAACAATTAATATCACTATTTTCTTCTTCAAACATTTGATATAATGGGATGTTATTTATACATAGAGAGTGATCTAATAACCCTATAAGGGTAGATATTAAAATAATGAAAAAAAGAATCAAAATGGATGTAAAAGAATAAGCATGGATTATAATGATATCGTAAGATTGATCATTAAATAAAAAATTATAATGTTAATAATGAATCATATGAAATGAATGTAGAAAAAATATAACAACTAGACAACATTAAGATAGATTAAACCTCACTACCAAGTCATCATAAAATAATTTTCCAAACTCTATTCCAATTCTAAATATATAACAAATTATGAGATATAACCATTATCCCAATCATTTTGGGGGTATTTATAATTTTTGTTTTATCAATATTATAGAAATATGTATAAAAAAACATGTCCTAAAATGAAATAATCAGATATAAATTATCATACATCAAAATCAAGACACAAGACCGATAGTCATCTTGAATAATTTTGGTTACATAACGAGTTTGTAAGGTGTTTTATATGTATGAATAAAAGATCTAAGATAATATACTACATTTGAATCCTTATAATAACACACAATAAGATCATAATAGATATTTAAATGGTGTGATATTGATGTTTATAGATAGAATGTTCATTGAGATGGGAATGGGTTGAATCTTTCTTGACATATCTCTACTAGTTACCCTACTTGGTGAGAAGTGAAGCTATGAGTGACCAAATAATCCCACCTTAAATAATTCATTAATTATAGATTATCACTAAGAGTGAAATACACATTAAGAGGGAGGAATTTCCCATATTAATAGAGAAAAAATGACAACAACAAATAAACACCAACTTTAAAAACAACACAAAACTAAAATCGCAAAAATAAAAAAATCTATGCATGTATTATCATGTAATACCAAAGAAAATAACATCACAAAAGTTAAAACCATGAAAAATAAATTAGGTCCGGTGAAATCATCAAATCCCCCAATACTAACTTAATACCACATCATGAGATAGTAGATTCTAGAACCTTAAATGACACCGTCCTAAAAATATATATATAAAATATATAGATTAGTAGGGATAATATAAAAATAGTTAGTATTTTTCACCCTAAAAACCCACATGATAATTTTGAAGAAACATGAAAAATCCATAGTAAATAAATTATTAAAATGACCCATGTCACATATAATGTAAACTTCAAACCCATATGACTATATGACCACTGCTTAAATCCATATTAAATAATAATATAGTTGATAATGAAAATACTGATGAGAAGGTAACTTGCATGGACTTCCTTAAAAAGATATCAAACTTCATCTCCCAATAACATACACCATGGAACTACCATACCTTTTAAAATCCATATACCACTAGAACACCACATAGTCACATAATAAAACCATATATGAAAACCAAATTCTAAAACCATATACCTTAACTAAGTCTACCCCACATCATTGTAGGACCCCGAGACACCCATAGAGGGGAGGGGTAAATTAGGGTGACCACATTTTCTTTTAATGTGATGGATCTTATTCCCACATTGGTAGGAACTTGTTAAACCTATATGATGAATATGATCAGAAATTAAACATTCAAATGCAGAGAGATGACACAACACTTCTTACTTGGTTCACCACCAAGGGCTACGTCCAAGGAGCATACGCCTACAGGTTGTCGGTCATACCAAGTTCCACTAAACTTCACTAGCTATGGATTACAAAGGTTTGGCCACAAGCACTCTGTCCCAGGCTCAATGCCTTTAAAAAAGGTTCAGGGATAGCTCACAGTGTCCCTCAGGTCACTCTCATTGACTCCCCCTGGCTCACTGCCCTTGGTGTAGTCACACTCATTTTATAGACGTGAATGTCTCTTCATTATTACTAAATAATACATCCTCTATTGTGTGTAGATGCTCTGTTGAAGTCCAACTCCCGAATTTAGTCAAATATCACTTGCCTTCAAGAGTACCAGGCAATCTCCCAACTTTCGTGCAGCTCAAAAACACTGGCACACTTCTTTACTGCCTGGCGTGCAGGTCTCCTGCGTGGCACAAATTCGGCACAGAAGTTCAAACTGGTGTGCAAGTATCAACCAACCACCTGGGTGACACCGCCTACTTCAACTTCAAACTTGCACGACTCAATTCCATTCTCAACCAAACCATCTTGGGCGTGCAACCAACAACTGGCACACAATCTCTACCTACGCGGACCAACTACCACTTGTGCGACTCAACTACTTGCGCGATGGGAGATCGAAAAATTTATATGTCTTGAAATTTGTTACAAATGAGGATGGGGGGGGGGGGGTCCTCTATTTGTAGGCAAACTGGACCCCCAACGTGGTGGCTCGCAAGTATTCTTATGGCATGCATGTCTTGGCGTGCATCTCCAAATTCCCTATCCTCTGTCGCGTAACTCAATTGCACGACCAAACAAATACTTCTGTGACCCTCTTTCCTTTTCCATATTTTGATGTTCTGATCATGAAGAAAAATAGGCGCGCATGTTTCCAAACCTCCTTGGCACCAACACGCAAGTCCCTTCTCGGTACACAGGTAACTTGAGCAACCCAACCAATACTTGCATGACCCTTATCCCTTTTCCATTTTTCCATGTTATAATCTTGAAAAAAAACTAGGCACACAGGTTATTTGTCCTTCAAGTACAGGGAGCACAAGTCTCTTTTCCAAAATCACTTTTCTCCATTTGCCGATTTGCAGGCCCAAAAATTTGGAAAACACTAGAAAATGGTGCCACCTTCAATACTATAATTTGCTTTACCTGTATGAGCACTTTGCTGGAACACATTCTGAACTTCCTTAGAGGATTGACAACAAACACAAACCATACTCCAATTCATGCATAGATGACCATGGTTCCAAAAATCTCTCCCTTTGGGTTTGTTGGCAATCAAAAACTAAATTCAATAGATCCCCATCCATATGAAAACCAAAAAACACAAGAATCTACTCAGCCAACACTATATGTCTACATGAGAAATTCTCGGTGTAGTAAACAAGAGAGGAAGATTGAATTGGGTTCCAGTGTATTGTAATTCTCAATGACGCCCAAGAAGCATTACATGACTGGTGTATTCCTTCTCATCCTTCTCAACCTATCACTGAAACTGAATTCGCATTGTGTCACAGGAGAATTACATGCCTGAATTTATTCCTTTCTCCCCCATTGACAATAAACCCAAAGACCGGTAATTTTTTCAATGTTCATCTCAAACCATACTCCCCCTGGATTGTATCACCCCCACAAACCCGCATCACATCCATAAAAATATAAAAACAGTTATCTTAATCGGGGAGAGGGGAATTGCATAACCTCCCTCTGCATTGGGTGGTGGCTGAACACCGAGGTTCAACCAATGCTTCTAAAACACAGCCGCTGATAGCAGCTTGGTCAGAATGTTATCCACTCTCTCATCAGTTCCCACATGATCCATTCTAATCAACCCTTGCTCAACTTCTTCTTTGATAAAGTGATACATGATGTCATGTGTTTTGTACAAGAATGCTGAACAATATTCTTCATAAGATCAATTGTTCTCTTGTTATCATAGTAAATTACCATTGGTTGATTCACCTCGTCAACAATATCTATAAGTTGTTACTTTATCCATAGCAGTTGAGTGCATGTATTTGTGGCGGATATATACTCAACTTCAGCAGTACTGAGATAAGTACTTTTTTGTTTCTTGATCAACCAGCCCACACATTTCTTCCCAATATAGAAGGCTCCACCACTTGGGGAATTTTTCTCAACTACATCACCAGCCCAGTCAGCATTAGAAAATGCTGATAATTCACAGTCCCCGCCTACAGAAAAATATAACCCAAATTTATGTGTACCTTGAATGTACCTCGTGATTCTTTTTACTGCCATCATATGTTCCTCCTTTGGATCACTCTGAAAGCGGGCCTCAAGACATATGGAAAATACAATATCTGGTCGTGTTACTGTCAGGTACAGTAGGCTCCCAATGATCCTCCTATACATGGTGGGATCAACACAGGTCCCATCCTCATGCTTTCCAAGTTTAGTTCCAACTATAATTAGAGTTGACATTGGTTTAGAGTCTTGAATATTAAATTTATTCAACAGCTCTCTTGCATACTTTTCCCGAGAAATGAAAGCATAATCCTTCTTTTGAATCACCTGTAGCCCCATGAAATATTTGAGCTCCCCAATTATAGACATTTAAAATTATGATTTCATGTGATTGAAAAATTCATCCACTGATTTCTGCCTGCTGCTACAAAATATGATATCATCAACGTAGACAAGAACCATGAATTGATCTTTTGGAGAATTCTTCACATATAGATTATGATATACTACTCCTCTTTTGAATTCCAACATCTTGATATAAGAATCCAACCGGGAGTACCACGCCCGTGGTTCCTGCTTCAAACCATATAGAGCTTTCTTTAGTTTGCAGACATTTGTTTCATCAGTACCAAGAACAAAACCCACTGGTTGTTCAATATAGACTTCTTCTTCGAGTACACCATTTTGGAATGCTGTCTTGACATCCATTTGATATACTTTATATCCTCTTTGGAGTGCCATGGAAAGGAACATCTTGATTGACTCCAGTCTATCCATTGGAGCAATGGTTTATTCAACATCAACACCTTCAATATGAGTATATCATTTACAAACCAGTCGTGCCTTGTTTCGGATAAAACTTCCATGCTTATCAAACATGTTCTTGAAGATCCATTTTTTACCGATCACATTATGACCTTCAGGTATTTGGACAAGATCCAATGTCTGATTATTGTCAATCTAATCTAACTCTTCATTCATAGATTTCACCAATGATTCATCCATTGCTGCTTCTTCAAATGAGGATTGCCCCACAACTAATAGAAATTCATATTGTGTGTTATTTCTCATCCTCCTTGTTTGAGTGGGTGCATTCCTATCCCCAATTTTGTTAGATGGTTCAATCTCAGCTCTACGATTTCTCCTTTGAAAATCAGTCGAATTTTCTCCAGCCACAATTTCTTCTTCAGATTCTTCTTCTGAGTCAACATCATGATGTGACTGCTGATTGTTTTGTATAGCTTCCTCTATTTCTGTAGTTGTATTTTCTCCATGTTCACTTTCTTCCTCACATTCTATTGCATCAGTATATGACGTACTTGAATCATTTGTATTTTTCTATTCAATTATCTTAACATCACTGCTTACCACAATCCGTCCCAATCACGTTTTGAAACACTTGTAGGCTTTTCTATTCATTGGATACCCAAGAAAAATTTCTTCATCAGCATTGTCACCAAACTTCCCTTGATTTTCTTCTTTGTTTGAGAAGAAAAATTTGCTTTAAAAAACATGAAAGTATTTCAATGAAGGCTTCCTTCCATGCCACAATTAATATGGTGTCTTCGTTTCTCCCATATAAATCCCTGTTTGATTTTGAATTTTCACTGCAGCTTGAACAGCTTCCTTCCAGTAATGCTGAGAGATACCGCTCTCAATCAGCATAGACATGACCATATTGTTAATGTATCGATTTATACGCTCAACAACTCCATTTTATTGTGGAGTTCTCATGGCAGATACCTCATGTTTTATCCCATGCTTCTCTAGGTAGTTTTCAAATTCAATGGAAGTGTATTCCCCTCCATTTTCTGATCACAAAACTTTGATTGTTTTTCCAACTTCATTCTCGATGATTTGATGATACATTTTCATGAAGTCAAGAACATGTTGTTTCCTATGTATAAACATTACACATGCCATTATGGTGTAATAATCTATGAAAAGGACGAAGTGACTTTCTCCATGAGTTCCATCAACATTTACTGGGCCTCATACATCTGTATGAATGAGATCTAGAAGATGCAATGCCCTTTTCTTCTTTGGCCGATATGAACTACAGACCAGCTTCCCACGAATGCAAGCATCACAAGATTTTTCCCGTTCATGTTTCAGAATGGGGATATCCATGACTATCTTCAACTTAGATATATTTTCCATGTCTTGATGGTTAATGTGCCCCACCCTTCGATGCCAAATTTTTTTTTCTTCTTCAACAAACAAATAGCAGGAGTTCACTTTGTTGTCGACCTGATATAAGTTTCCATGTGTTCTATAGCCTTTTGTAAGAGAATTCCTTGTTTTTACCTTTATAGTGCAGCATTTTTTATTGAAAGTTACTACGAGCCCTGAGTCACAGAGTTGACTCACACTATGGAGATTGTGACGCAGATCGTCCCCATATATAACTTCAGTCTTTTTTATCTCTCCATTGGCGAGAGCAGTATTACCACTGCCTTTAATATTCAAAGCAAAATCATTACCAAACCTCACTGTTCCATCAACCTTATTTTTAATGTTCTTCAAAAGGCCAACATTTCCCGTCATATGGGAAGAGTATCCACTATCAAGAATCCAGGTGATACTGCTCTTTGTAGCTTTGAGGCCTACTTATGCAAGATTGGATTTCTCGATCTTCTCCTTTTCTTTCCATGAAATGATGGATCAAGTAAATGATACTGATGGAATTCTAACACTTTACACCACAAAATCTGATTCTTCATACCCATAATATTCTTCTAGAGGAGAGAAACTATTTGTGAGAACAACACAATCAGGGGGGTGAATATTGACATGTCTCTGAGAGTTGTATGAATCTCTCCAATCGAATGTCTGCCTGAAATACATAGCTTTTGGACAAAGTTAGAAAAATGAAAACAGTATCCATATAAACAATTTCTTCTATAAGAAGGAGGATATGAAGTCGGTCTCCCTTGTTGATGTCTCAGATCTTCCCCATTCAAGTAGCTCCTTTCCTTATCACAATATGTCATGGTATGACCCAGATAGCCACAGAACTGACAATTCATGAGAGGAAATGTCTTCTCACTTTAATTTATCCTCATTCCTTCTACCTTGGGAGAATAGTCAGACTGCCTGTCATTTCTGAAAGTTTGAGAATAATTTTCAGTTCTTCTTTTAGTCTAGATTGAGGGTTTCTTTTTCAGCACATCAAGCAATGTTTCAACATGTCCGACTTTTATCTTTTCTTTCTTTTGGATCTCTCTACTTCCAGTAGTTGAAGTATCATCTTCACATACAATTACACTCTTTCATATGCAATCGGGTCTTTGATCACTCAAGATTTTTTCAACCCCATCTGAACAACTCTTGGCTCTTTCCAGTAACTCTGCATATGAGAATCTTCCAAAATGAATTTTATTCTTACCCTTATATGTGGTTGATCGACACTCCGGTTTTCTTCTAAGAATAACAACTTCTTCCTCAAGATCATCAACAGTCTTGGACTTCTCTTCCAGTCTGGATGTAAGGTCATTTATGACCTTTTGTTGTTCTTCAATTCTAAGCTTCAATTCTACAATGTCGTCTGTGCTTTCAAGGATTGAAGATTTAACTCTCACTAGTTCTTCTACTTGTTCAATTTTATCTTCAAGCTCATCCACATATTCTGATGATTCATTCAAAATTTATTTAAACTTACTACATTTCTTGATTTTGTTCTCAAGATTTGAAACGGAATCCTTAATTTTCAAATTGGGATCACAATTATGAGTCATATGATTATCTTTGTCTTTTTCGATAGAGGGTTATAACTTTTCAATGGTATACATCATGAAAGCATGTTTTCCAGTTTTAAATTCATGTTCTTCTTCATCAAAGAATTAAATATCATCCTCTTCCTCTTCACAGACAAAACTCTTCTTCTGTATCTTCTTTCCATATTTGAAGTCACCCTTTTTGAAAAACCTTTTCTAAGGCTTATCAAGGTCTTCTTCCTCACTTTCTTCATCATTGATCTTTCATTGGCACTGAGATGAAATGTGCACAACTATTCTACAAAGAAAGCATGCCAGATGTAACATACCATTAAATTTACCTTTTCCCTTCTTGAGCCTCTTGGAAATAAGAAAAGAACTTCTTTTTCCTCATCATCTTCATCACCACTATCTTATGAGATTTTCAATTTGTCCATGTCTTTGAATTCCATTTCCTTTCTAACATGAGTTGTAGCTTCTTCAAGTTTGACTCTCATCTCATATGCCACTAGACTACTTAGCATATCATCCAGAGATAGTTTAGATAGATCACTTTGTTCAAGGGCTGATACCATTTCATTGTACATATGAGGATGTTTTAGCAAGATTTTCATTACAATATCAAGATTTTCATTACAATATCAATGTCTTTGATTTCCTCTACATGCCCTTGAATTTCTCCCACTACTTCAGTGATTCTGCTAAAGAATGAATCTGCATTCTCATATGGATGCATCTTTAGATCATCAAACCTGTTGTGCAGAACTTGAAGTTTTTCCTCTTTCAATTTGTTGTCTCAGTAATAGATATTTTCAAGTTTATCCCACATAGACTTCACTGAGGTGAAACTCATCACCTTTAGATAAATTTGATCAGAAAGAGATGCAGTGATAGCATTATGAGCTTTAGCATCTGCATCAAGAACTTTACTATATGTATCAGCCATATCCAGACTAGTTGGATCAGTAACATGTATTCCTTTCACAGTAGAAAAGTGGAATTCTATTACTAGAGATCTTAAATGAGATCTTATTATGTTCTTACAGATCTGGAAATAATTCTATCATAGAGAGGGACTCCCCTATCATTGACTACATTCTCCATGACATCGAAGGATAGATTCAACACCAGAAACCACCCTCTGATACCACTTGTAGGACCCCAGGACACCCTGAGAGGGGAGGGGTGAATCAGTGTGACCACTTATTCTTTTAATGTGATGGATCTTGTTACCACATTGGTAGGAACTTGTTAAACCTGTATTATGATTATAATTAGAAAGTAAACATTCACATGCAGAGAGATGACACATCACTTTTTACTTGGCTCACCACTAAGGGCTATGTCCAAGGAGAATACGCCGACAGGTTGTTGGTCGTACCAAATTCCACTAAACTTAACTAGCTATGGATTACAAATGTTTGGGCACAATCACTCTGACCAAGGCTCACTGCCTTTACAAAAGGTTCAGTAATAGCTCACAACATCCCTTGGGTCACTCCCGTTGACTCCCCCTGGCTCACTACCCTTGGTGTAGTCACACTCAGTTTATAGACGTGAAGGTCTCATCATCATAACTAAAGAATACATCCTTTGTTGCATGTAGATGCTCTGTTGAAGTCCAACTCTCACTAGTAGTAAAATCTCACTTCCCTTCAAGAGTACCGGCCAATCTCCCAACTTTCATGAAGCTCAAAAACACTGTCACACTTCTTTAATGTCTAGCACACAGGTCTCCTTCGCGACACAAATTCAGCGTGCAAGTTCAAACTGGTGCGCAGGTATCAACCAACCACCTTCGCGACACCACCAACTTCAACTTCAAACCTGCATGACTCAATTCCATTCTCACCCAAACCATCTTGGGTACGCAGCCAACAAGCGGCGTGCAACCTCTACTTGCGCGTCCCATCTACCACTTGTGCGACTCAAATAATTGCATGAGGAGAGCTTGAAAAATCTCTAATTCTTGTAATTCATTACAAATGAAGAGGGGGGGGGGGTCCTCTATTTATAGGAAAACTAGACCCCCTACGCGGTGGTGCACCAGTATGCTCATGGCACAGAGGTCTTGGCGCACAGCTCCAACTTCCCTAGCCTCTATCACGTAACTCACTTGCGTGACCAAACCAATACTTGTGCAACCCTATTTACATTGACATATTTTGAAGTTATGATCATGAATAACAATAGGCACTCATGTTTCCAATCCTCCTAGGCACCGGCACGCAAGTCCCCTCTCGGCGCGCATGTAACTTGCGCGACCCAACCAATACTTGCACGACCCTTATCCCTTTGCCATTTTCCATGTTCTAATTTTGAAAAATAGTAGGCGCGCAAGTTATCTCTCTTTCAAGTACATGGCAGACAATTCTATTTTCCAAAATCACTATTCTCCATTTGTCTATTTTCAGGCCCAAAAATTTGGCAAACACTGGAAAATGGAGCCACCTTCAATATAGTAATCTACTTTACCTGTATGAGTACTTTTCAGGCACACATTCAGAACTTCCCCTAAGGATTGACATAAAACACAAACCATACTCCAATTCATGAATATATGAACATGGTTCCAAAAATCATAACCATTACTAGTTCCATATAACCATATGATTATAGGAAGGAATCAAGGGGTGAGATGGAGTAGTCGACCATCTAAATCACTTACACCCAAGATATTGAGGATTTTATTGGTAAAAAAAATACATATGGTTATCAATTAAGTAAATTTATTTGGTTGGTGTTTGATAAGAAAAAACAAAATGAAATGATATTCAATAAGACACATTCTGATCCCATGGTTCACTTCCTATCAATCCACCTCTCCAACCATTTTCCAATTCCCATGTTGACACCACTACACTATAATCACTACGACCTTTAACCACACAATAAATGTATTGTATATTGTTTTTTATAAGTATAAAAGTACCACTTATTTATATTTTTCTATATTTTTTATTCCCACATTATGAAATCGACTTAAATAGATTATTTATAAATATAGTAATGGCTAAATAAAAAGAAAATAACTTATACACCCCTAGGAAAGCAAGGATAGGTCACACCCCAAGGGTTGACCCACTCAATAACTAACTCATTATTATTTTGTAACCCTATGTTCTCACATTTAATGTACTAAAATTCCCTTCAACATGTACTAAAGGTTCATCATATTTTCCTTCAGTTCCACCTACACTATGATTCAATCCCACCTTACAACTATAGTGTCCCTAAAAGCTTGCCCATAAATAGCCTATAAACCCCCCAAAGTAGGATTCTATGATTTGAACCACAATTCCCTGAATTAAAAAAATATAACCCATCATCCAATTCCATATATTTCATCAAACTCATTAATTTAACATTTATAATTTCATTTAACACATATAATAATAATAAAAATACTATAAAATCAATTCATAATTTCAATTAATTATAAAATTTTCAGAATAATATTCTCACATTCCTATAATGAAATTAATCTATTAATTTCATTACATTCCATATATAAGGAAAAACACAACATCATATCCACACCAACCACATTATATGACCATTTCATACAAGATGCACTATATTATATTCCTTTACCAGATTCAAATATATAATTATTAGACATCCACATTCTTTTTACAAGTTACTTATACCATAAAAATATATAAAAAATCAAGTATGAAGACATGTAAATAAAATATCACATATAAAACAAGGACAACATTGGTCCATCTTAAGAATTCATTTTAATTTATATCAGTACGGAAATCAGGAAGACATATTTAGAAAAAAAATAATGTTAAATCCTAATTAATATAATAATAACAAATAATGTTTATAAATCAAGAAACAAAATTTATGATAAAATCATCATGTTATCTATAGATGATATTAATTTTCTAAAACAAAAACGTACTAAAAAAACCTCAATTTAACTCATATTCTACCATCCTCATATTAATCTTCAATCATTGTATTGCATAACCCATTTTCTATAACACCTATATATGAAGTAATAATTATAAGGAGAGAAAATGTGAAAAAAGTTATCCTAGATCACAAGGAATCTATATCACAATGTTAATAATGAAAAAGTTATTTAATGGAACAAAAAAGTTCCCAAAAGAGGGTTTTGTATCCTAAAGGGTTTATAAGGGAATAAAGGGGTCAAATGAGAATAAAGGGGTGTTTAGATTTATATTTAAATTTTAAGGAACCAATCCATGATGTGGATTCGTAAAACATATTGTCATTTATCTCAGTCAATTTTTATTTAAAAATAATAGAGGATCAAATTATAAATCAACTAATATATATATATATATATATATATCAATTTTTTACCAAAAAAATTCTTTAAAAAGAATCATAGCATGTCTGATAAACAATGTCTTGCTTTTTTACACTCCACTGTAAACCCTGAATATGAACATGGAGGATTGATTTCTGAAAAATTCAAATATTATGATACAAAATTATTTCATGGTTTCTCCCCCAATTATAGATATAATGTTCACAAAATCATATCTTCAATGAAAATCTTAGAAAATGATCATTTTAATTAAACCATTTCATGGATTAAAAAATAACATAATTTTCTCCTCATGGAGGACAACAAGAACTCCATCAATATATCCTCATAACCATGAATACACACCCTAAGGATGATAAAATACATTACCATGTAAATAAACAAGGAATATTGACACTAGCACATGTAATTTATTATTTCAAAACCTAAAATATTAGCTCTTCTTATACAATCTATATTCAAACTTAGTCCTATATCATCCAAAATATGAATAACCACAAGGTAATGGAATAAACAAATCTATAACTCAACATTAAATACTCATAAAATGATTCATATCCTTGAGAATATGAATAAATCTTCATAAAATATAAAGAAACTTTATAAAACATAACAACAAATTGTTATACTTCAAAAATAGAAATCTCTCCATCATAAAATCTCAACCCCATATTAGAAAAATAATGGAAAATATTATAGGCATAATCTCATAATCAAATAAATTATATTTTTCAATCATGGTACAAAATAAATTTGGGTAGTAAGCCTAAATATATAAATATAACTCCAATGTACATTCTATCAAACCACCATTCATCCACAAGATGTGCACCAATTAAAAGACACACCCTTGAATCATTTTCTCTTAGCAATGTTGAATATCCCTAGACATTCCACAAACATCATATTCTTATGAATATACAACCACACAGATCTATAACATGAATGTTTTTATGATGATATTTTTATCTATATGATATGTATATGAAATTAAAAACTTGATACATCCGAGGTAGATGTTCTAACTAATGCATTACCTAACCAATATACTCCAATAACAAGAAAGGTCAAAAAAATATAATGTTTAGCACATCTATTAATCCTCTATAATACGTAAATATGAGAAACCAATAAAAGATATAATTCATAAAATCAGTATCTAAATGTAACTAATTTTAATATGAATAAAACTTTTGATGATATCTAGTAGAACTCATCCACTCACAAGTCACCTGAACATTATTAGTTATTATCAACACTGAATTAGATCATATAATCATTAAATATTTAGCATCTATCTACCAAAATGATGATATTTAATACTACCCATACAATCCATAACAATTTTCTATTCCAATGGATTAATATTAACTATTATTTAAATATGATTCATCCAAGGGTAAATACATCACACTAAAATCTCTATATTAATTTACAAATATATGAAAAATTTCATCTTGTTTCATGATTATACACTCCAAATTGTATATCCCAAATTTCATGTGTTATATTTTTTTTTTCAATAGTTTTTGATTGATGGTAATAAATTAGATGTATTTCATTGAAGTCAATATGATTAAATATGTTTTAAATAACAGTTTTTCAGGATGTTTGATTGAATTATCCAATATTGATGTCAATAAAAATATGTTGAAGAAGTAGTAAAGATGTTTTTGGATGACTGGTTGAAGTATCTATCCCTATTAATAAAGAATATATATCGTGAATTTTTAATGTCGATGATGCTGATTATGTCATGATTATGAATGATAAATCATCCCAAATCATTGATGTGGATAAAAGTTATAATCAATACTTATTGATGAAGATTAAAAGTTCAAAAGTATTATTATTTTGTAAGAAGATATATGGGGTGTTTGACTTTGGAATATTTGGTGTATATTATTTACTTATTGGAAAATATTATATAATTATTTGGATTACTTATGATAATTTGTGAGCATACATTAATATATAAAACATGTGATTTTATGTTCAGATAAGAAACTTTGATAGCAACATATTAAAATTTAATACACCATATTATGTTTCCAAACCAAATGTTATTGATAGAGATGTATGAGGCCCAACAAATAAGGATATCAGATTGAAGGTGGAGTAAAATTTCAGTTTAATAGTATTCATATGGAAATTAAATTAAGTGTTCTATTCAAACAATATCAGTCAATTACTAGTGATGTATTATATATTTAATTTTCATTATGATGACTTGTGGTAATGATTCCAGATGAATATTAAAATGAATCAAGCATCTTTTAAATGGAGGAAAATTATATGATGTGTACTGTTTTCCAAAATAAATAACATTATGATTACAATAAGCTATTTATGATTCTAGATAACATTGTTCAATGGAAAAAATTAAATAAATACGGGTCTTCTTAATAGAATCAAATGGATGAAAAATTGTGAGTTCATTGAAAAAATATCAGTATTTAGAATTTTAAAATAGAGTCCACTAGATGATCATTTGCGAGTTTATAAAACATCGGGAAGTTCATGAATACAGAAGAAATACCTTTCTAAAAAGATTTTACTAGATGAAGAATCTATTAAAATATAGTAGTGTATGTTCTATTAGTGAAGTTATCAAATAAAATTTTCTATATGGAGATATCAAAAACTTGTTTTCGAGAAGAGAAATTATACATATGTTTCCTATAAAATACATTAGATAATGGATTTTTAGTGAGGTAATCAACAATAAGTTCTCATGAAAAGTCACCAGAAAGTGGTTTTCTGAATGATTTTTATTAGATAAATGTTTCCAGAACATGTTGCATCAGATAGAGATACCTTGACATGTATGGTTAGAGGAAACCTATAAAGATCAGTGAACTAAAAAACAATAAGAATAATATAATGAGGGGAACCAGGAAAATAATATCCTTATAAAGTTGTAATAGATAGAGCATTAAGGGAAAGAGGAGGCTCTATGAAGAAGTACCAGGTGAATATTTACGGATCTTTACAATATTTTTAAAAAGTCATGGATTATGCTACAACTGATCTATTATTTCAATGTTTATATGTCTATTTGAGATTTACAGAAATTTTGTGAAGGTTATTGATGCCAAGTTGTTATGAATTTCTTTATGAAGTTTATTGACACCAAATATTTCATATATTTGATGGTGGTAAAATAAATAATGACTTTATCAGGAATTAAAATTTGAATAATGGAACTAAAAATTGGTGTTTACATTTCCGTATTATTTTTAGATATTTTATTCATATATAGAAGGATCATTGTGAAGGTTTTTTATACCATGTTAGTTTTCAAAGAAGTATGGTTTAGACCAAGAATCAATAGATATTTTCTTACATTAAATAATTTAGGTGTCGATTGTGGATATTGAGAGATATTTTGAGAAATTATCATAAATAGAGGTACCAATCATTGGGTACTAGATAAATAAGTACTACATGAAGGATAAGGTATCATAAATAATATAGAGTCACTAGATGATGGTGCATAGTTCTAGGTGATGATGTTATCAGAAAGAGATATACCACTCAAATAAGAGAGGTATTGGCTGAAAAAGGTGTTAGATAGAGAGGTATAATATTAAAAATAGGATATCAGATAGATATGTGTTAGTTTAATAGTATTTGGATAAAAATTTGTTACACAAAAAATTATTAGACAAATAGGTACCAAACAGTTGTGCATCAAATTAAAATGTATCGTATGAAGAAGGAATTGGACAAAGAATAACAATAGTATAAGAATAAAATAGAATAATTAAGAATTTTTCATTATGTCTACTACAAAGGAGTAAAAATAATGTGGAAGGTTTCTTTTTTCATTACAAGATTGATATATAGAGGTGATATCTTTCATTTGTGGTGAGACAAGAAGAATATGAGTAAAAGAAGAAGTATTAATCTAATGCAAGCGAAGAAACATTCTAGTTTAATACTGTGAAGAGGAAGAACATTGTCTGAACTATTTGGAATAAAATAGAGGAATAATAATAGTTTCTTTCATGTTGTAGTTAATGTTAGTGAATGAGGAAGAAAAGAAAATTAGCACTGTGTCATTCAACATCTATTACATTTAATGGAAGACAATGTTGGAATTACAAATTAATTGAAGAATTTAAATATTTTATACATATACAATATAATGATCCAGAAGTGGACTATAAATGTATTAGAAAGTTAAATGTCTGTGGAATCAATATTGTTTTATATTCCCCCTCTTAAAGTGTATGGAACAATGCATGGGTTCAATATTATTTTTATGAAAAACCAAAATAATTGTTACTTGATTAGAGTGGTTATTATTTGTATTGATCACAAAAATATAACGAAAAGAATATATACCCTTATTGGGTATTGAACATTGTAAAAATAATATGTTTCATCCTTTACTTACTTTCATCTAGTTATATGCAGCAGCAAAGGGATACAAAGAGAGAATGTATCTTGAAGTGGACAAAAATGTCCCCAACCCTGATTCACCCCCCAATGTTGATAATATCTCAAAGTGGTTATAAAAAATATTCCAATCCATATAGGGATGGAAATTCATAATATTAAAAAAGTGAGATCCAAATTTATTTTTGATACTTTAAAAGATCTTTATGTAAGGATATGATCACTATTAAATATGATCATCCTTGTAACTCTATGAAGGCTCATCAATTTTTCCATATAAAACCATATAAATAATCAACTATACAAGACTTTTTAATACCAATGAACGGGGATTAATTCATCAATCAATATAGAAATACCCATATAACATCATATACTCCTTGAAATTGTGGAAATACTGTTAAAAAAATTAATTTATATATCCTACCACATCAACTATGTAATTTTCAACGACTATAATAGACTGGTGGAAAATAAATTATCAGATTTAACTACATTAAAAACATGGAATCAAGAAATAAACATCACTACTGACTAATTCATACCTAGCCACCAAAGATGATCCAAGATTAAATGATTCTTATTTAAAAATATCAGAATTAATTTTCAATGATGATCTGTTAAACTATTAGAAGACCACATCTCTCACCACATATGTAATTAAAAAATTACCTTGAATTAACAACTGATTATCACTATCCTTTGACTATTTATTAAGATTATATACATGAATAATGTATTCTATCCAATCCTCTACATCAATGTATCTAATATGATATTAATGTAATAATTAAAATAATTTCTATTTCACCAAAATATAAAATAATAAATCATCCCTCCTAAAATATTCAATTTAAAAATGCAAATATGTGAGCTCCTAAATTAGCATTCATTCGACTATAAACTCTTGAGAAACCAAATCATGAATCTTATTACTCATATAATTAGATAAAATATTTATTTTACCAAGATTATAAGATATTTTATAGTAATATTCTTGTAATAACTCCATCCATTATTAATGATATGGATTTAAATCTCATTGAGAGAAGATATAAAATATATTTTTATGATGTTGAATCACATATTGTGATCACGGATAAGATATTTCCACCATAACTTCAAAGAAATCACTACCTCCATAATCTTAAGATCACGGTTGGAATAATCTTATTCATATGTTCATAAATAACTATACCCATAAGAGATCACTTCATGATCTTTCAATAAAATACCACCCAAAGTCAGATAAAATGAATTATAATAAACCATGAAACTGAATCCATCCTAAAAAATAAAGGATATCAGAACTGATTATCTTCTCTTATAGACAGTCGCACATCTCCTGAAACTGATATGTTAAGATAAAATCCTGATCCTTCCTATTAAAAGTGGGAAATTACCTAGTGATATGAAGTAATTCTGAAATAACACTTTTTTGGTGTCCTAAAAGACAAAGGAAAGTATGCAGGTTAGCAATATTATTGGGTGTTTCCTAATAAACAAACTTGTAAATATTGAAAGAATCAACAAATGAACACTACTAATACAGAATATGCCTAAGGAAATGAACCTCATGAATCTAAATTATATACATATAAAGCTTGTAGAATGAATAACATTCTTGATGTATCTTCAAGACAAACATGAAATGCTTAGTATGTTCCTCCTATCTTATAAAAAATATTAGGGATTCATTAATGGAGACCATAATGAACTAGTTTAATAAATCTTGAAACCTAGAATTTATTATCCTTTTAATGGTTGTTAGTAAACTTTTTTACTATAATGGGAATCACCATTAACTCAAAAATAATATATTGGAATACATAAGTGGTATTATAAACATCTTCATACTTCAACCACATATAATGATATCTTAGATACATATCTATATTTTAGATCTAGTTAATTCCCTTCAACTGATTAGATCATACAAGTTATCAATCGTTGGCTATCAATAATGGTTCTTCACCATCACCTAGTTCAACAATTGAAAATATATCCCCCACAACAGAATACCACCCAGATTTCAGACAAATTGAACTGAATATCCCAAATGAGTTGAATAATCCTAGGTAAACCCCTTTTACAACTGATTATAAATCTCAATTAACAAATATCACATCAATAATGTTTATATCTTACAAGGATGCATCCAAATTATAGAGATTTCATATTGTAAAAATATCCCAAAAATTTATATGACATCATAGGGCATGTGTAAAAACATATTTTTGAATTGAATATAATAATTATCCTATAAATATATTAAATTACCTCAACTATAGCTATACATAAATTAACATCAATCCTAAAAAATACAATAAAACAATATCCTAATTTCAACAACCTATTTGATTATTCCATCAACTAAAAAATTATATGCATTCGCCATTAATATCACAACAGTTCAATCATCTGTGATATACATAAATGATAGAATATATAGAATAAAATAAATACATGACATGAATGACATTTGTTAGTCCTAGAGGAATGCTGATGATTATGGTGGGGTGAATTGATCTTACAACAAAAAAAAATTATATTTTTTAATAATTTTAAAATAAAAAACACTCTAGTAAAATAAAATCCTTGTTCAAAAATATAATATGTATATATAATTTGGTATTTTCAAATACTTTATGAATGGTTTGATCAATATTTAGTTAAAAAAATATGAAATTACTTTGTCACTCGAAATGATTTTTCTTACACCAATCGGAATACATATATCAATTTTAAATGAAAAACATTAGAGTATAAATTATTGACACTTTTAAAAAAATTTAATAAAAATAAAAATATTTTCAATTAATTTTTTAAAAAATAAGAGAAAAAAAATTAAAACATACAAAAAATGTTAAATAGGTAGTGATATATAATCTTGATATAATTCTCCTCCACTTATTATAAAAACATTCCATTTACATTATTAAAAAATATTAAATAATCCAAAATCTAGATCATATTACACAATCATATATTCACAAAAGGTATTATAGTTTATCCACATCATATTTCTTAGTTCTATATAGGATAAAGGAGGAAATGTTATAAAGGAAGGAGTATCAAATTAATAATCCTTAATGTATTAGAGAAGTTCTCTATAAATGTAAAGAAAAATAAACTAAAAATCCATATGTAAAATAAATAGAGAGATCAAAAAAATCTTGGGAAGTTCAATACAACAAAATATAACATCAAATTACGTTTTCAACAATTTTATTCTCAATATATTTTTGTTTGGTAATCTTGAGAGAGGGTTTTATTTTTATTTTGGTGTTTATCTTATATTCTATAATCTCACACAGAAAAAAGAGTATTAAAGAGTTTGATAATTAAGGGTTAAGATTAAGAGAATCACCATGACTATGAATGAGGGATAATTCCTTTAACTTATAGATAAATCTTATATAATTATATATTGATGGATAATTATGAAATAATCCTTAGATTTAGAATAAAATCTAGAATTCCTCAGCTGCTTTTGTTTTTCAAAATATGATCAAAATATTTTTATTAGAATATTTTAATGAATTTTATTTTTTATTTTTTCATGGTATGTATAACCACTAAAAATTAATTTATAAATATTCACATGATCCATTTGGATTATTTGATCATCTTTTTATGGATGATTACTTTTTTTCTTTTAATCAATTCAACCTTCAACATGTGGTTAATTAGAAATCATATAAAATATAACTCTTTGAATCATGGTAAGTTGGATTTATTCTTTATATAGACCATCTATGGAATATTGAATTACTTATATTAGAAATTTAGTGTAAGCTTATACTTCAAATTCACCCATTATAAGAATCCATGACACTACTAGAAGAAAAAATATTAAATATGATTCCAAAATCTCCCCTGTATGATCCACTTCTGTAACAGGGATGTCTAGAAACTATTTCCAATAAAACAAGTTATCTCACCTTATGGTTTTGGTCCTCCTTCATCTCTCTTTTATAATAAGGAAAAAGAAACCAAAAGAAACACAAAAAATAAATAAGGAAAACATTAACAATACACAATAGTGATTAAATCAGTTCATACATTCATCCAACATACAAGAGAGAAACTAAAACAATTCCTTCATTCAGGCATATATTCATGTTACAAGGAAACATACACCATCTGGCCACCATATTCATATAATATTAAGAGTTCACATTAGTTACTCCTTTTGAAACACAACTTCTTTATATTCCACTCCTCTTGGTCTCCATCATTATATAAATTTACCATCACATTTGGTTGCAGTACCTTATGAATTTTTGTGTACCCAGGTTTTCTTACCCGAAAGGGTAGAAACCTCATCGTTATTCATTCCCCATTAGTTCTACTTAGTTTTACTTTTTAATGGTGTAAAAATGAACATCCTATAGAGGTCCCCAACTAGTCATCCAGTTATCGCCAACATCCAAAATTGTTCAGGCCTCCATTTTTTATATATAAAAGCATACAATTACCCCTAAAATTCAACACATCAACCACAGAATTCCATTTCAATATGTGCATAATCTTTTGATTTAATCACTAATGATTCTACAAAATATCTCCTTCCAAAAATATTAAAGTGTTCTTCCAATACTTTATCTTCGGCATCTTCTTGTCAGAGTGAAATTCACCCAACACATCACTGGGAAAACTCTTGAATATCCATTCGTCATCCAGAAGCTACACATTCAGGTTAAACTAATACAATCATATAGAATATAATTAACTACATCAAAGTTCCTTCTAGAAGTTACCCATTATATTACTTATACTCCCTTGTGATTCCACCAAAATAGCTCTTATCAGCCTCATTTTTTATTCCAGGCTTCAGGGATTTATTCATAATGTTCTTTGGGAAGACACTATATTTGGTTAGAATGACCATAGTCCAATGAAATCTTGTTCATAATTAAGATCCACCTGAATGAAGTTTCTTCTTCTATTCTCCTTCCAAACAAACCATGTTGACAGTGCTATGTTTCCATTTGGATTACCAAGGGCCAATATGAGTGTTTTTACTTTTGGAGCTTCCACAATTGATTAACAACAAAATTATCATACTAAAAACTATAATTTTATACTTGATAAATTTGTTTTCAGTAATATTATATCAATATCACATTCATAGACCATTGTCATTTTCATAAAAAGTAATTTTCATCTAAACATCCTTTAATCCTTATTCTGATGTAGCACATTCATGATTTCCCACTCTATAAACCCTTCTAATCATTCAAGATCACACTAAAAGATATAATCTTTTAACTTTTGGATCTCTAATATTCTATTCCACTACATATATAAAACTCATCTAAAATCATATATATAATCAATGAAAAGAAAATATTTAAATCGAATTCCCATCCAGTGTATTTTTTTTAAAATTTCTATCAGTAAACTGCATTCATGTACCATGTCCATGGCCCAAATCTATAGGAATTAAACATCTAAAACTCGGAAAAAACATAATATTTTATTACTCAAATTTTTTTCCAATGAAACAACCTTCAAGAAAATTATTATAATAGACTCAATTCTTAGGTCCTCCTTCAAGAAATTATGATGTTTAGGCATGATGAACTCACACTAAAACATATTTCTATGCTAACAAGGGTTTCCATAGTCCTTTACTCCAAAATATCCATAATGGTCCCTATCCTTTCAAGGGTCCCACATCAATTCCAAAATTACACTTATCTCTCTCATGATATTCTCAGTATCTTTCCCATAGATACAAAATCATCAAAAATATTAATCATTATTCCACAAAGATAACATACACACTAGAAATGGGGTTGACCATCATAATGTTTAAACACAGTTGTGTTTGATTCCTTCTAAATAATTTTCATATAATATCAACAACATTCACTTGTCTTCTAGATTTCAATATACTACATGCTCACTTCATCTAGAATATTTTCTAGTCCAACTACATCATAGTTATTCATATAGAAGGAATATTTTACTATAATTTTTTTCCATGTATGAAGCCCTCAAATATTTAATTTAATATATATCCACTAAAGATTTCACTCTTTTCTAATAATATCCAAAAAATAATCCCCACAATAAATAATTACCATTATACCTTTTCCATCACTTCAGTTCACGTATAGAATACATACCTAAAATTCTTTATTTCAAACATCTGATATCTAGTATGCCAACAATGCTTCCAATCATCTCCTTCCAAAGTTGGAGGCATATCCATAATTTTCTAAAATAAAAAATTCCCCTCGATAGGATTCCCATGTTCTACCACATTACTCCTACTTCATATGATCATCATCCATTAAAAATGGGAACCATGTTGTTCCATAAATTCTAATGATATGGGAAAAAGTAAATGGTTAGAAAAAAAATCAACCATGTTACTTAGATATAGGTTATGGGATATTTTATAGTTTTCATTTAAGGTACTAATATTATGATCACTATAATCTAACTTCAATATACCTGCATCGATAAATACCTATAAAATTAGGGCACCAACTGATCTTTCCGTTGATGGAAAACAGATGGCCTCATCTAAACCAATTCTTTATGAAACAAACATACCTATGATTTCATCTTATGATACAATAATCATTCTACAGTCATGGATAACACTTCACTATTTTGATTCTAAACAACTTCTCCATCCAAAAGATCCTGAAAATATTATAGGAGGAGAAACAATTTGATTATCCATGATCAGTTCCCACCACCATCAGACCATCATTTGGTTCAATAGAAAAATTATTAGTCTTACAAATGATTCTGGAATGCACCCTAATGAATGGAATATACCAAATGAAACCTAAAACCAGAAATTTTGTGTTATCTGACATAATAGCTAGTATCAACACCATCTTATAGTGAACTCCTTATAAATTTGATAAACCAGATGACCTAAGGAGCCTCATAATATTCCATCTAGGATGAAACAACATCCTAAATAATATAAAAAAAAATTAAACACTAAATTTGGTGAATAATAGTTTAAAAATTTTGGTATCTTTTGGTACCATCACTGCATTAAAGTCTCTTTCCTCTAAATCAACAGAATATTATGTTACCATAATCTACCATTGAATGTTATAACCAAGTTAGTCTGATACAACTTATTTTTATCAGACATCAAAAAAAGAATCATCCTTTTATACCTCTTTTTCTTAATCTAATGGAAGGGACTTCATTAGTGTCACCCATCATATGTAGAAATGGCACTATCAGAAGCACAACTAGAAAAAATTATTTCATAAGACACCCCAAACTTCATATTTTAGAGATGGAAACTATAGGAACCCTATAACTTAGATCAAGTCATGTTACCATCTATGTTGGTCCTCCTTTGGTTCAGATTCTGAATAATTATTAATAAAAAAAATACTTCCACACTAATATAAAAGTGTAAATAAAATCATAATGAGCAATAAGTATTAATATAGTACATCAGTTAATCCTATATCCATGATAAAAATGACAACACTTCTTTCATTAAAAGATATTTTTAGGTCATAAATAAACTTACTCCTTCATGTTATCTAACTAAAAAAACCTAAAGATATACAATTAGGGCCTCCTTCCCAAACATTACTTCTTTTTCATCATCCCCATATAGTCTAAATCATTCAAGATCATCATGTGAACCACTAGATTTGGAACATCTAACAGTTTTCTGAGGCTGGGATAGTTTCCTCATAAGGGTAGCCACCTTAGATTATTTAAGTGCTCATTAGCACCACCCAGTTTTACTTTTCATATTTGGACTAATAGAAATCTTATAGAGGTCCCCATCTATATATCCAGTCAGTGCCACCATCCATAATGTGTGGGACTCCATCCAATAGTTGTAGTGACTTCTAATTTCCTGTAACAATTATTATCTCAATAAAAAAATTCCATTAACACTTAATTCCACATTTTGATCTTATCACAAACAATTCTGAGAAAACATCTCTTTCTTCTAATCTAAAAGAGTTCTTCCATATCATGATCTTAACTATATTTTCATTATTTCGACTTATATACAACAATTCACTAAGAAACATTCAGAATTTCCATTCGGTATTCAAAAGCGTATCTTTCTGGTTTCATCATTTAATTCCTTTAGAACATGATTGACTATCTCTGAGATCATTCTAGAAGCTTATACTTTTGGTACTCAGACTCCACTGCACTTCCTCTAAATATATAATGATCCCCATTATTTTGTTTTACCTGAATTCAAGTATCTTTTTGGAATATCTATTTGGAATACTCTAGCTCTTGTTAGATTGAACTCCTTACAGTGAACTCCCATTCAACAAATCTACATCCACTGAACTCATTCAATTAAACTCATTTTAAATTAAGGTTCTTACACTATCCTCCCACCCAACATACCAAGGTTCTTGTGTAATATATCCATCCATTTTACTAATATTTACTTCCAATGCCCCTACGTCTTAATCCTCACAATTAATATAGAATAACATCTCAAAATAAACCCAACAATTTCATGCGGATGATTCAAATTTCATCACACATTTAGATTATAGGCATGGTCTATTGAAACTTCTTTTTGAGGTAGATTTAGCACATGGGAATATTTGAGCTATGTATGAAACATTTTGTTGAAATACTTATTACTTTCAATCGATGTCTTCTTGTATCCACATCATATAACATATTTTAAATAGGCATAAAACATGGAACCACTTCTCTAATTTTTAAATTTTTACAATTTATCTTGTATATAAGTTTATTATTATAAACACAAAATCTATTATAATTATGTGAATCGTGATTTGGGATCATTAAAATCCCAAATCTCATGACAAATCCAACAGTCTCCATTATTTTTATAATAATAAATCACTGATATATAAAATTTCAATTTAAATGAAAAAGAAGTAAAAAAATAAATTACTTCTACTTTGATAAAAATTATATAGTATTACCCTATCAGAGTTATTTGTTTTTGGTATTGTAAAAAAGATAACATATACTTTTAACATGTAATTTTTTTAAGAAATAATAACATGGAATTTCATCAAAATTAGAACCTATGAAATTTGGATAAGAAAAAATAACTTTAATTTAAAATACATTTAATACGATACATAAGGTTCCCATTAGATCTCCTAATCAAAATCAGAATTAGAATCTCTTTTTCTAGTGATTTTGGAAAAAAGAGGTTATTTGTACATTGATATGGAAGGTATAGGTATATGTTTATAAAAAGGAGAAGGTGGGTCACTAAAAATATTCCCTTAGAAATATTACTTGTACATTTTATAACATTAATAGGTGTGATGTAAAAATAAGGCACAAAAATAGGGTTTTTGGAAGGAATAATGAATGTAGAGGTAAGAGGAACAAAAGTTATTAGCAGCGTAGAAGGCACAACTTAGTTAGTGCTAACATTGTGTAGGTATGTTTACATGAATTTAGTGAAAAACATTCAAACTACAGAGTCTCAATGTATAATCTATTGGAATTCATCCTTATTACGAAGAAATAGATCCTAGAGTGGTGATCACACATTCAACATATCCACTTTATCATTAAAATCTGGAGTCATTGGGGGTATTATGAGCTTATTGGATAGATATCAAAATAGATTCTTCAAGTGAATCTTACTGAAGCTCATGCTCAAATAATAATCAATGTATAATATGATATTCAGAAAATATTTTATAGATTATTAAAAATATTCTATTACTAATTCTAGTTTTCTATTTTCATGGGATTTCAAACTAGAAAGAAATATTACTCTAGTGTTTCTAATACCTTCCAAAACTAGTTTTATTCCACCTTGCATTATATTTATCAATAATGTCTCATCAAAATCAGTAGTATAATTTATAGAAGGAGGAGGTGAACTAATATATGAATATTTTAATATGGGATTCAAGTATCATTGATCCTACTTACTCATCATGTCATTTATGTTATCATACATGAATCCAACTGGACCTCTTAATCTTGAAATATATTTATTCATATGATCAATAGTTAAAAATAACTTATGTTATATATGAGAAGTAACAAGAAAAATAAATATAGATATCTATTTTTCACTTTCAATATCCACTATATCTATAAATCACATAAGAAATTCATTGATAATGTTTAGTATACCATCTTGGAATTTACATAAATATTTTTTTGGAATTGTAGGATAAAGTAGGATCATAAGGAAGGGGTGTAGCTGGTTACATAAGTGAAGTTATGCTATTCACTTATTCTTCCAAAAAAACGTTTTTCTCTCTATAAAAAGAGATACAATATATCCCTTTTAACTTATTCTAACTCAAATTTATTTCCCTTTAAACAACATCTGAATCACCAATTAAAATAAATTCCATCTACCCATATCTAATTGGTTTCTACCCATAACTAGAAACATATTATTTATAACTTTTTTTAGGTGTAGAACCAAATATATTATCCACAAATTCCTAAACTATATTAAAAGTATCAAATTTAGGTAGGACAAGTGTATTAAATTTGAGATAAATTACTTCCATAAGGTAAATCAGAGCAACAATAGATCCCTCATTATTTTTGGATAAAATTAAGATAGTACATCTACCACATTTAGATGAAATTCCCCCATCATAATCATCACCACTATTTGCACTTCATTTCTCCCCCTTAAGAGATGCTTCTCCTTAGTTATCACTTAGATTCATCACTCTATCTAGAGTCTCTTCCCATTCAAAAAACTAAGGAGTATAACTCTCATGAGATATAAATTCATTATACTCATAGCGTATCTCATAAAGATCATCCACAAATAGTTCCAAATGATCAGTATCATTACAAAAATCCTATTCATGAGAAGGTAAAGAAAAATTATATTTAGGAGCGCCAAATGAAATACTCATAATATATGTTAATATATAACCAAATGACTAAGGATAATATATCTTAGCTTTATAATTTATTCTTGACTCATCATTAAAATCCACCATTTTTTCTCAATTTTAACTACAAAATATTCCATGGAAGAATATTTCACTTCTTTAAAAAGATTCAGTATTGGATCTTTATTATAATTAATTCTTACATGGTTTTTAATGGATTGAATTTGTCATACAATTTTAACTATTAACAACCCAAATTTTCTCTGGGGGATACCTTAATCTTCATTTTTTTTGAAAATAGTATGGTTTGGAGAAATTACACCCGAAACTATAGAATACCCCCTAAAAGGAACAAGTATATTACATTCTAATAAGGCTAAAATAAGAAAAATATGGGAAAAATAATTAAACTTGGATGTGTTTTTACATAGTTATTCGAAATGTATCATAAATTTTTTTGATAGGCTGATTATCACCCCATTTTTCATTAAATAAAAAAGGAAACTATCCTGATAGCTTTGTATGATAAAATACCCTTTCCTTAGACAAACCAAATATAAAGTTAACTTACCCAAATTTCTGTACTCACCTTGTAATTCCATATTATTTTGCATTCTTGGTGTTCGATTTGTAGTTAAATTATCTGAGACTCGTTCAATTTTAAAATGAGAATGATTAATTAAATAATCTCTTTGGAATCCCTCAAAATTACCTTTATAGGGATATCTGAATAATTTTTCCCATAACATAAATGTTATGAAAAAACATTCTTTATTTATAGATATCTTTATGATATATTTCCTTACACTAACTTTGAGTTTCATATTATCATGAAACTATATGACTAATTGTAGATAAAAAAGTATTTTATTCTTACTAAAAAAATATCACATCCTTACAAATATATAGCATTCAATTCAAGTGAATTTATGGTATTTATCTATTAAACATCCCCGTACTTAATAAGAATTTCCATATGAATCAATAGATGTAGATTTTGATATTTTCTTGATGTACAATAGCTCGTTTTGGGTCTATTTGAAGGAGGAGAGACTGATGAAGATGAAGACTCAACGAAATAATAAAATTTAACAATATTTCAAATAGATTTTATGTTCTAAATGAAATAGTTTGGGTGAAGAAATAAGATAAATAAAGTGTAATTTAGAATAGAGAGGGATTTGTGTTTCAAGATAGATAGGGAGGGAGGAACTATTTCCAGATTTAGGGTTATTTGAAATCATTTATGATTTTGCAAATATTAAATAGAGGGAAATAAAAGATATGTATACATTCAGAATATATATAAACATGAAAAAATATGAGATGTCAAGTTGAATAGCTGTAAAACATGTGGCATCTTCAATTAAAACATTAGCCTAACTTATCACACAATTAAGAGTTTATCGTATATTACAACAACAACGTGAGATTATATAGTATACTGACCCAAAAAACACTAAAATTATCATTAGAGTTTCATAGAATCTTAACCAAATGTATGAAAGAAATTCTTTGATGCTCAACTATTATGGTATCTCTTATGCATACTGCCACTTTTGAGGATAATTTCAAACAACAAAATTTAAAGCATAAATTACTAAAATCTCAAAAATAATATGATATAAAATGTAAAAATATTAATCATAGTAAATTTTTAACTTAATATCTAAAACTATAATTTAAATGATTAAATAAACATAGAATATAAAATATAATTTATGTTATAAATAACTTTGTGTAATTAATCTTTCCAAGTCTATGTATGATATAATTAATTCCCATTATATTGAATGCATTTGTAAAACTATTAGCTGGTTGGTGTTCAAAGCCAATGAATTCTAGAGTGATATTGCCTTTTTGAAAATTATCTATTATAAAGTGTTGTCTTATATTAATTTTTTTCCAGTTATGCGATATAGTATTATTAAATGTTTTATAGCTCTTATATTGTCACAACTTATTGGGATATGTTAGAATTGATATCCATAGTCTAATAAAGTTTGTTTCGTCCACTACAACAGTGCATAGAAATCATGTTTAGTCAGGTATTAAACCTTTATATTATATAGTTTAATATATTTTTAATTTTTTATACACTATAAAAGTAGTTACTTTCTCAAAAAGTGGAATTTTTATTTTTATATATAATAAGAAATAATCAAATTCAACATCAGAATTACTAACCAGGTGAAATGAAGGTACTCAAGAGTAAAAAAATCTAAACTTAATGGTATTTTTATGTATTTTAAAATTCTTTTTATTGAATTTAAATGTGATTGTTTTCAATATAATTATAAATTTTTATTCATACACACACTAAAACAATCTAGGTCATCTACTAGTTATATATACTAAACACCCAACAATACCTTTGTAAATAGTTTAGTCATTGTGTTTCCTAGTTTTATCCAAATCTAGTTTACAATTGTACTCATTAGAGTATCACTTCCATTTATACTATTAATATGAAAAAAAATTAAAATATCTTATATATATATATATATATTAAAAAAGATCCATATTTTTTAAAAAAAAATTATTTAATTACTTAATGAATTTTTGTTCCCATACTAAACTCATTTCAAATTAATTTTTCATTAATATAAAAAATAAAATATATAAATATTTTTTTTATGAAATTAAAATAATATCATGAATATAAATTTTATAAAGAAAAACATCATAAAGTGTTTATTTAATAAATATATTAAGATAAACTATACCTTTGGAAAACTCAATTGTAATAAGGATGCATTTGAACGTATCATTCAAATCCATGGGATCCTATTTTCAACCATAAGGTGTGTTTGAAAGTTTAAAAACATGATTTTTTAAATAAATATTTTAAAATATTTGTGTTTGTTTTAAAAACAATCCTTAAAAATATAACCTTTGAGAAATATACTCTTAACATCCATTCAATATAGTTATAAAAATAGATAATTTGTATAATCTAGTAGTATTCTAATAGATTCGTGTATAAATACTGGTGAAAATTTCTCTTCATAATAAATAATTTCTTACTGATTATGTCCTTGTGAAACAAATTTATAATTTTTTCTCTAAATATTGTTATAGATTCATAAATAATGTTTCTACATTCTAATTTAGTTCCAACAGTTTGGTAGTCTTTATGTTTTTCTCCAAATTATCAGAACTTATTTTGTTCAAAATGATTCAGTTACTCTTGTATATATGTTTCCCATTGTTTATCATTGATTAATTTTTTAAATTTATTATGGTCAAGATGTTATATTAAGGCTTGATCTTGGGTATGTTTTCCAAGTGAGGCTTTCATTTGAGTACATATTCTTAGATCTACTATAATATCATTCTAGGGATGATATCTCTGGGTCTTATGATTTCATGGAATTCAAGTTATTAGATATTAAATGTATTATTCGAGGAAAATTAGGTAAATATGTTTTCTACTAAGTTATTTATCAAGTAAATATGAAGTATGGTTATGATATATAGATTTTTTATTGATATTCATATTTCTAATATTAAACTCATGGTTTTTGATAAAATGTTTTGGATTGTGTGTTTTTATCCCATAAAAAGTGACCAGAATATATTCTTCCAAAACATATATATTTTTTAATATATCTATATACTTTACTAATAGTTGAAATGCCTAGGAAAATTCATTAACAACACTTCAGTATAATCTTATCTAGATTCTCTCTTGTATTTAGAATACAAACAATTCAACAAAAAATTATAAAGTAATTATATTTTGTTTTTAACTATTCTCTAATTAATAAGAATATTTCTTTAATATAATTATTATTATAACATTATTAATTAAATAACAAGTTATATTAATATATTCATTAAAAAAGTAGATAGGTAAGTCATATTCACTAATAATATTATGATAAATATCTTAGGGAGGTTTGATTCTTCTTTCATAAATGTTATTTTGTGGTGTTATTGGTGAAGAGAAATTTTTTCTATATTTTTTTGTGAATATAAATATCAATATATTGATTCTCAAATTGAATGTCAATTTCACTACTCAATCTGTTTATGGTATGACCACTATGATTTTCTATAAACTATATATTTTGAAGAAAAATGTTGGAACGTTAATGTTGTGGGCTATAAAAATACTCAAATAAATATTTAATAGTCATCAATAATAAAATAATCCTAGGGGTTTCCATCCAGAATAGAAACTATAGATGTTTAAATATGTTCATCTGAACCAATTTTTGTGGTTGAGATGTAAACACTGATTTCTTTTTTTGGAAGGATATTTTTTTCTTTCCTTTTTTGAGGAGAATTTCACGCTCAATCTTTTGAGAAATATTGTTTGTGTAGATCTTTTACTAGTTTTATTATAATTATATTCCTATGTTATCATATTTTTTAGGGGCCTAGATTACTATTCTACAACCTTGATTCTTTGTGAGAGGCATTCAAGTAGATTTTTTTTGAGAAAATAATGTATCTAAATTAATAGATTATTCATTTCCATTCCTTGAAGTATTACAAAATAAGTCATGGTTTGAATCATAAATTATATATAAATTGAATTGAAATTTAACATTATATCCTTTATCACATATGTTATATATAATAATTTGGTTATGTTTTATTCCAACACCAAATAAATATTTAGAAATATGTAAAGTTATAGTGTTACTAATTTGTCTATGTACAATTAATTTTACCATTTTTCAACAAAATTGACATGTCTATATCCACTTTCAGTGGTTATTTGAAACTTGAGTAGTCTCTTGTAATATGTTTGGAACATACAATATCCAAATATCATTGAATTTTTATAGAGCTATTCAAGAATTTCATATATTAAAAATAAATCCAAATAGGTTTTTGTTACCCATAAGTTATTTTGTCTTGGGAAGTAAGAAAATAATTCTCTTGGAATTAAAATTTGATCAATGATTTACTAACTAAATGATTAAAAAAATTTATTAAAAATATTTTTTGATCCAAAAAGATCCGAGTCACTTCCATACCTATGAGTTCTATTAGCCTTACATACAATCTGATGTTTTTTATAGAAATATAATAAAATTTAGACAATTTTTTTTGAAGTTCCAAATCAAATAATAATGTTAAATTTTGGAGGGGTTTGGATTCCCTATATCATATTTACGTTATTAGTTCTACTATGTAAATTTTACATAACTTTTAATATTAATCATTTTTTGATTTCAAAAAATTATTTTTTAATTGTTTGGAAATATTCACATTTTCTTCTACAATAACAAATTTATATTTATTAGATAAAGAATTCTTATTTTGAAAATTATAATATTTATATTTAATCTCATTCATAGTTTATAAAATCATAGTTAAATATTAAAATAATTATTCATTTTTTATTTTAGATTTATCTCCTAAAACAATATTACCATAAAATCATGAAGTAATAGTTTGTACATAAGATATAATTTTCATACAAGAAAAATTAATGTTTCCCTATTATCTTCTTTCCATGATTGATATTTATTGGATCGATCCTAAGAGGCACTATGGGTTTCCATAATTACATTGATCTGTTTCTTTTTTCTATCATTATATTTTTTTTATAACGCATCTTAGAAAAATAATCATTGAAGTGTCAATTTATCTTATATTTAAAGTATATAATAGAATTAGTGGATTCATAAATTTTTTAATATTTCTTCCATTTTGTTATCCTATCATACTTTCCTTAATAAATTAGATTTGAAAAATCATTCTTATTTTGTTCATATTTTTTGAATTTTCTAGAAAGATATTCTATATCCTAATAACTCTCTAGTGTAGATTCATTACCACATGAATCATATTTAACCACCAATTATGATTAGGATTCACATGACTTGAAGCATATAGTTTTATTATTGTGTTCACGATCTTTATTTTCCTTTTTCCAATATTTCTTCATAAACCATCAACTTTATAATCAATTCCTTGATTTTTAGGCTATTGATTTCACATGATTCAGTAATTGAAAAAACAATACTTCTATATTAGTTATGTATGAATATTAGTAATACTATAACTTGTTGTCTATTATCTATAGGTTTCCCATATGATTTCATAGTATTTGTTATCTTATTTAATTTGAAAGGCATTTCAAAAAATGGATTCATCAGGTATCATCTTAAAAGAGTCATACTTCACATCATATGAGTTTAAACGCATTTTATTAACATTATAATTTCTTTCATGAAAAACTACTATGTTATCTATAATTTAATAAGATTATGTATAAGATGATATTTTATTTAATTACACTTCACCTGAAGAATAAAATAATGTATTCATATCATTAATATTAAAATCATTAGAAACATTAGTTGGGAATACCATTATGTTACAGTAGTCTTGGGGATTTCACATGTATCTTATATAGTACCTTAGATTTCAGAAACATTTATTTAGTAATAGAATATCATTTTTATATTCCACTAAGAAAAACAAATTCCATTTATGAATGGATGTTGATTGGTATCATGACCATCAAATATTACATCCATGATTACACAGAAAACAAAAATGTAAAAATCTTATTCTCATAACTTATTCAGGGTTGAGGGAAAATTAAAAAACATATAGAAATATTATACTGATACAAAATTTTAGTATTAGTGGAATTTGAAAAATGTGGTGGGGAATGTGTGGAATAAATTGAGTTACGAGTAAAAAAATAATGTTTTTTTAAATTATAAATTTTAAACCCCTTAATTAAAAAATAATACAGTTTACAAATATTATAGTTATATATAATTTGATATTTTGAAATATTTTCTCAAAGGATTGATCAAAAAATTTATGAAAAAATTGATTTTACATGAATTTTTATACGATTTTACATTAATAAAACATGTAATTCCCTTTTTAGGAAGAATAATATTTTTATTAAGAATATGCTTAAAATTCTGAACCATATTTTACCTATTTTTTAGGAATTTAAATGTAATAGAAAATATTTCACACAAGTTATAAATTAAAACTAATTACCCTTTATTCATTTATGACAACAAAATTTCAAAAAATACAGATGAAATAAATTATTTCATACAATATATTATTTCTCACCATGGAATAAATACATCCACTAAAAGTGAATAAGTCAATAAGGGATAATAGATAGAAAATAATAAAATACTTATGACTAGGAAATCACATGTATCAACTTCAACCATGAGGATCACCAATAACTAAATAAAACTAAGAATTACTAGGATCACTATGATATGGGAAAGTATTATGAAAAAATGTAATATTAAATAAGAAACATTCCATGATAAGTGAGAGTGGAATGAATAGATGATTTAGTGAGTCTACACATATATGAATGAAATATGGTTGCTGATAATAAGATGGTTGAAAATATGGTCTTTGAAAATATGGTCATTTCATATACAGTCCTTCGTAAACTATCAAATAGAAATAATAATGTCATGTATTATTAATTATTAAATTTTATATTCCAAATGAAATAAAAATATGATATTATAATAGTATATATATGTGTGTACTATGTGTATATTTTAATTTTAATATTAATAAAATATTATATTATGTATATATAAAATTTGAGTAAAAAATTAAAAATTAAATGAAATAATTAAATTAAGCATTAAAATATTTTTAATTAATTTTAATGGTCTTTGTTCAAGTATATTTTTTGTAAAAGTAATTTTTTTTGAAAGAACTATTTTTTTATTTAGTTTATTTTTTTCCTAATATGATAAATATAATAATTTTTAAATATTATTATATATAAAATAATATATTATCAACTTTTTCATTATAAAATGATATGAAATAATATCAAGAACTCTTATAGATTAATAATTTTTTTTTCAATAAAAGTATACTTTATTTTTTATTATATATATTCATTTAAAATCCAAATTTATAAATTTTGGAATATTAATTAGAAACAAATTTATTAATATTACTAGATATATATTCAAAATTTTAGTAGTATTATTTTTTAGTTATTGTTTCAGAAAAGGTATATTTTTATTTAAAAAATACTATTTTTGAAAAAATAATAATATTTAATATTTTATCATTTTATAAGATTATCCTAGAAGATAAAAAAATATTAAGTAAAAAATATGTATATAGTTAATACAATTAGTCATTCTAAAATATTTCTTTATCTTATTAATTTAGAGTCCAACATTTTAACAATAATATTAAAATGTTAGTTTAATAAAAATGTTTTCGAATTTGAATGATGTATTTTCATGGTGATATTTGGTTTTTGATTTCCATGAAGGAATCATAAATTGTTTTTGTTTTATAATAAACCTATTTATGTCATAATAAATTTTAACTATAATAATTATTCATTACTCATATATTTTAAGATTTAAAAGTCTCTTTTTTTGAAAATAGGTTTTTACACAATTAGGTGTCCTTATCATAAAATAAACTCATCAAAAATTTAGAAATGTTCAATGATAAAATAATTTTTATATTTTGAATAAAAGGGATAAAATTATGATTGATTTTAACTATTAATTTTTATTATTAAAATTTTTTATTGGGTCTAAAAATTATTTACCAATGTTAAATTAAATTAGGTTAAATGTTAAAAAGGTAAAAGAAAATAAAAAAACCCTAATGGTTGTCTCATAAATGAGTTCTCGAGGTGAGTTTAGACCTAATATCACTTCACCATCCAATTTTTTCCAATATTTGTTCAAATTATACTTGAAAATAACTTTACATTTTTTAAAATGTAATGTTTAATCCCAAAACCACTCTTCTCTTCAGTTTTAAAAGTGTAATATCCTCAGCACTTTGAGACTCGCCTTATCTTATAATTTCCCCTTAAAACTATTCCAAATTATTTGTTATAAATCCTCTCCCAATTAAATAATATTATTTCCACATTTAGTTTTCACAAGTACTTAATTTATATGGTGTTTTAAAAGATAAAAAGCAGGCTTCTAACGCGAGTAGTACTTTCACTGACTCTTTTCTTTTAGTAAAATCCATCATAAATCAGCTATAACCTTATTAATATAATGAAATATTAATCATTATTATTATGAAACATCATTATAATAATTAATAGATAATTATTTACTCATTTCCATCTACTTAGTGAAAATAAATGAACATTAATCGTGCGTTCTGTAGACTACCACATTCATGTAATAATGTTTTCCATTTTTTATCTATTTTTTATTTAATTATTAAAACTACATCATATATGATTTAATAATTTAGAAAATATAAAATATATCATTATAGTTACATTATAATTACATTATAATCTTCCAAAAAAATGTCACCCATAGATATATAGCGCGTTCATGATTGGGTTTATTTATCCACCTACATGAATAAATGTGATAAACATTTATGATGGATAACTATTGGAACTAAACTGATAATATTATTAAAATTTTATAAGAAATTAAATAATATTTGTTTTTCTATAATGGTTATATAAGGTATTGAACTTACTATTAATATATCATCATTGATCGCTAAAATTAACAAAATTTTCTAAAAAATATTCAATATTCATGAGAAAAATAAGAAAAAACAATATAAATAATAAATAGAATATGATAATAAAGGATAAAAAATAAATTAAAAATATAATAACATAGTTCCGAATAAGGTATATAAAAAATATTTTTTAATTATTCATGTAGTTAAGCACGTGCACATAATGAATCTTGAACAAGGTAGGGGTTTTGTCTCAAAATATCTTTTTTGAGACACATTTTCTTTTGTGAAACTAATTTCATTTAAATGGAAATAATAATACATATTGGATATATAATTTCAATAATTCTATATTTTCATGATATTTATACTTCATCTTCTAGATCTCTTTCTTATATGGGGGTTTTTATTAGAATGTTTGTTACGTTTTAAGGGGTTATGATAACTCAATTTTTATCTATTGAGTTACAAAGTTTCTTATTGAAATTTATTATTACAAGTTTTATTTATTCTACCTAATAATTTTTATTGTATTACCTCATAAGTATCTATTCTTATATAATTTTTCATTATGGACTCACTATCACTTGACTCTTACCTTTAATATTATACTCCTCGTATTGGTTTTTTATCTCAATTCCTATTCATTGAGTGATAGCTCATGTTATGCATCAATTTATACCATATGGTGTATAAAATAACAATTTCTAACTTCATAACATTAATAATCCATTATTAAAGATAATTTTTTTTTAATTTAAAATCTCTATCTCTTCCAAGAGATTTTGATTTAAATGATTCCTTACAAGTAAGTGGTTTCCATAACTCAAATATTCTTTTCGGTTCACAGTCAACCTTCTTTGACTATAATATTTAAATATTTATGTATTATAAACTAGGATGATGATATATTTTATTTTCAAGCTTTTTTGGTGAAATCATATTTAAAGAAAAAATATTTTTCTTTAATTATTCTGTTATTTCTTTAAAATGCATATTTGTTAAAAATAATTCTCATTTATTTTAATGAATTTTTATTTAATGTCCATGTTTTTACATTCTAACAATTTTTATTATTCCCAATGGGAACTGAATCTATTTTTATTAAAAATAATTTTATATTCCCATTTATTAATTTTTAAAAACTGTTTCATTATCATTTTAATGATGTGGTAATTTAATAAGAATGTTTAAATTATTTAAAATTATTTTATTTATAATGATCCAATATTATTTCCTTATTCTACAAATTTCATAATTATTATATTCATGTAAAATTTATTAGTTTGTTTAAGAAATATTTTATTATTCTTCCACCTTATTTTCAAAAAAATAGTATTTGGAAAATGAATTGAAAATCACATTATATTATGATGATATTAAGAAATAGTTTTGATGTTTTTTGTGATTTTCCTTCCAACTCGAATGATTTTTCATCAATGGAGTAGTGGTTTATAAATCACCACATATATTCTCTTCATAAATACACATTTTAGGTTGTAACTATATTGTTATCAAATAGTCATTATTTTTTATATGATTCGATTTAGAAATTACACGAAACCCATTTTATTATCATGGGTTATTTATGATAATATTGTTGATTTGATTTTAATGTATCTTACATATGTATAGATGATTATGGGTAGTGTGATATATCACCCTCTAATAGACTAGTATTTCATAAATGAGACATTGTAATATTATTTCATATGTTTCTTTTGTAAATAGGATGCGAGAAGATTTGTTCACATGTTTATTGGGGGAATAAGATGCAAGAATATTTTTTCAAAAGTTGTTGTGTGAACATGATAAGGGAATATTTGTGGATGAAACATTCTATGCTTATTTTATTGAAATAATTTTTCATTATTATGTAATTTAATTAAATTCCATATTTTTATATGTCTATGATTATTCTATTTGGATTATTTTTAATGTTTCTTGTTCCCACACATATTTTCATTCGTATATTTTTGTATATCATATATTAAATGTCCTTATATCTTGAATTATGGAAATATATTATTATTCAATTATCATTTAAATAAGAATTTTAACCTATTGTCATGATTAGTTATATTCTTACAATATAACCATTCATTACATGCTAATACGTTTCCTTTACTAACTGTTTGAGGTCACCCCTCTCTAGTTTATTCAGTTCGCTTGGTTATGAATGTAAGTAGAACAATTAGAAACTATTAGAGGGAGTTAAGAGGAGTTTATGTATGTATAAATGATTCTAAATTAATATATTTAAATATATAATATATATGGCACTAATCTTCTGGGAACATAGGTTTTGGGACTCTTTGTAAGATTTATTTTCTAAATTATGTTATCAATTTATTATTCATATAAGTTTAGCATGGGTAGATATAATTGGTATCATAGTAAAATTTAGCTATTTTTAATTTTGGTTTTTTTAACATTGGTATTAATCTTATTTAACCTTTGTTAAAACCCTAGATATGTGTCTATGTATAGGATGATATCTAAAAATACTAGTATAATATTTAGTAAGTTGTTTTACTAGAAATAAAAACATTTATGAATACCGAAAAGTGTATGTGGATATAGAATAGATTCAACTAGGTGTAATAACCTTATAAAGGTTTGAATGATAATTTACTTTATCATCAATTGGATGCATGATGTGGGCCAATTAATATACACATATCATTAAAATCATGAAGGATATTCTTCTTTTGTTCAAATTCTCATTACAAACCACTATAGAGGATTTATATCATAAATAAATTTGGGGATCAGGTTGATTTGAATAAGATAACTGATGTTAAAGTAACAATGGGGAAATAAATTTGATATTAGTTGAGCAGTAGTAACTATATGAAAACATGATAATTCAAAACAATGAGTTTTTTAATGGTAAATACCTTTTTTATTATGATAATTAATTCATATTATTAATGTTTTATCAAACGTGTGAACCATACTGGTTTATTAATTGATATAACTATAAGGAACAATGGGTGATAGGGACAGTAAAGAGACTACCTCAATAAAAAACCCATCAGAATGGGAGTTAGAGTGAAAAAACTTGTGATTATTCCAATTTGATATCATATAATATGATTAATAATTTAAATATAGTTCAAATCCTAAACACATAATGGAATACCAATATGGAAACACATGAATGAACAATCAATGAAGATGATGAAGTAATAAATGTTCAATATCCCATATGTCAAATTGTGGAAAGAAGCACAAAGGGGGATTCCCCTTAAGGGATAGGAGAAGATTTACTTGGAAAAGTGGGGTTTATTGAACTTTAAAAAACTATAAGGAAATGAGGAGTTCAAATAAAAACACTTAAATAAATGAGGTTTATCTTAAGTTACCATTAATAATTCAATGTCTTATGTGGGCGGTATATATCATTATCCAATCATGTTCTCTATTCCAAGGGCCAACCAATTCAAGGAGCACCACCATCCTATAATACTAAGTGGAAAATTAAATTTCTATGCATGAACTACCCCCAAGTGGATCATAATATTTAAGGTACACATAATCTTCAATAAAGAGTTATTGATGTCTTCTTGGAATTTTATTTTAGGAACTATTGTATTTCTAAAAAGTTTTCTAAGATTAGTAAATCACCACCCTGATGGTTTTATTATTTAATAAATCTTTTAGTGGAATAATTAATTTATTTCAAGTTGATGGTTATAGGAATGTGTATTGTGTAAATATTATAATACTTCAATTTAAAAAATTTAAAGTGTTTTATTGATGGATTTTTACCTCCATATTGAGAATCAATTAAATAGAGTAAGGATAAAAAGTTCATATTAACCTATTATATTATCTTAGTAGAATAATTATAATAATAATACTTTAGAAAAAAATTATATAATGTTAGTATTAATACCAAATAAAGGAATAATATTTTCCCAAATAGTTGGAGGAAAACCCAATTCTAGGGATAAGACTTACTTGAGGAATATGGTATGTTTCTAATGTTTTATGGGTTATATATATTTTTAAATTATATCTAGTTTTATATATACAATTTATATTCCCTTATCTATTTATATTAGTATGTGACAAGCCATGTTTTATAAAAAATAAGTATTTTAGGATGCTATACAAAAAAAGGTATAAAAGGGAAACAATGTAGTTGTAATACATAGTAAATGATATACAAAAAAAATACTAAAAGACCAAAATCAATCACTACTAGAATCAAAATCATATGATCATTCCTGTTCTCCAAAAATCTATCCATGTACAGAAAAATCGTGCATCCATAGCTGGGAGATCCCCTTTTTTCTTATTTGTATCAAGGAATTCTAACCTATTAACAGTTGGAAACCCATATAGGGTGTGAGTATGACTTTTTAGGTCACCACCAGTGATGTATATACCAAATAAAATCTATTAATATAAGAAATAATCATGTGGATGAATTAAAGGAGTAAGATGTAAGATAATAATGTGTTGCAAACTGATCTAAAAGTATTGTAACAAAAAATATGAACCAAAAAAATGATATACAACTAGATCATGAAGGGGAAAAAATATATACAACCGAGATCCAAAAAATCCGATCCAAATTGGATAAACAAGAAATTATGGAAAGATGAGAGAATAAAGCCTCTATGTGACCATCTTTCACCTACAAACTATCCATTTTTAAAGGCTACAATGATTAGAGAATCTGGAATGCTATATAATTCCATTTATTTTACTTGAATATTGCCAAACCACACCTAAATTTTCTGAAAGGAAAAAATTGGGCATGAGAACAACGACCAATAGGTTTCCACCATATAATCTATAAAAATTCTAATATCAAGAATAAAACAATAAATGTTTTTAAACTAATAATGTTTTAAAAATAATTTTAATAAATAAAATTCATTTGTAAATCATCCATTTTTTTTTCATAAAATCATTTCATATTATCAAAACAAAGAATATGAAAAGTATAAGTGGATAATCACGAGATCATAACTGATAAAAACCATGAATACATCACTATGTATTACTTTAGACAAATAACCATGACTAATCCATCAGGTAAAATCATATCAAAAAATAACAATGAAAAATAAATTTTGTGAAATCATGCGAGAAAATAACCATGACCCATCCATTATGTGAAAATCCAATAAAAAATAACAAATCTCCCAATTTGGGCTCTAAAATAAGTTTATATATTCTATACATAAAAATGAAATCACTAGTCTAGGACTAGAATGGATCAAAATGGTATAATCTCTACTATAATTACATACACTAAAGTGAATGAAAACCCCAAGTGGTGTTACACACTCTACAAGTGTCATGTATATTCTTGATTCACCCAAGGTTCTGAATGTGTTAATTTTTTAAAAATCCATTTAAAACCCATTTTCAAAATTCATAAAACATTTTCAAATCCAATACAAAAACTTTAAGTACTTGAAATACCATTATTAAATTGAAATCACCATTCAATAATTTTATCATAAACTTTCTATGAATAAAACTTTTCAAAAAAAAATCCCTTTTAAAAAAATAAATCTTTCCAAAAAATAATTTTAAATCAATAATAAAGTAAATTAAATGAATAAATGAATGCAATTTTCATGTAAAATAGTAATTTCATAGAGTTATTCCTTTGTATTGAAAGAGCTACCTCAGGAACATGGTTTGAACTAAAGGCCTTCAAAAATGAATATTACAGAAGATTATATTAGGTACACAGGATCCTATATCTATAAGAAACACAACAAATTACATCATACCCCTTATATCTGAAATACAAATCCCACATGGATTCAAATAAAAAATGGGATGAGAAATCTAGAAAGGATATAAAATAAGAAGAGGAAATATCATAAAAACTCAAAATACCATAAACAATCCATCAATAACAAAGGGATGTATCCATGAATCCCAAGGGGGGATACTCTAGATCACTAGGTTAGAATTAGGTCAACCCTAAATGAGATTAGTGGGTGGTCAAGAAAAAAAATGACTAAAGGGAAAAAGGGTAAAACCCATCTTTTTAAAGGTTTAGAGTGCCTCCCAAGGTTAGTCTGCAAGGTGAGAAAAACTATTTTCCAACCACGCATGGATATATGGGTCCTTATAGAACAAGGAACAAACGAGTCATTACATAATCTCGACTTAAGGCAAGAATTCACATCTATGAATTAACTCGTTTGTTCCTTGTGCTTCCTAAATAATAAACTATAGTTAATTTCTACATGCTTCAGAACCTTTTCATGTTTATTATTCATTTTATATCACTTATTACCTTGTAATAACAATTGGTTAATTATTTTAGTTCATATCATACATTTTGTCGATGTTTGAAATTTGAGTTAAAAATGAACTTGTTATAATTACAATTGGTACATGTGGTCAGAAGTACATTATCTCCCAAAATGAAATTCAGGATTTAGATTTCATATATATCATATATATCCAATATATTTGTATTTATAATAGTTCATAACATTTGGACGTAAGAAATGAAATGGACCGTTCATGGAGACGGTAAGCCGTACGTACGCATGAATGCTACTTTCATTATTTTGCATTTTTAATGAAATAAAAACATAATGATACATAGGTATATAAAAATTATTGTATAATATCATATTTTATATATGTTACATAATTTCATTAACCTCATCATTTATACGTTCCATGTATTATATGAATGAGTAATATGACTTTGAGGGGGCGGTAGTCCGCACTTCCCCAAATGGAATTATCATTTTTATACAACATGAAAAGTATAAAGGTATGTTCTAAATGACATTTAAAGAATATTATTGATAAAATAAAATAATATATATATATCATTTGTAATTAAAGTTCCATCATAATGGCCACCATGAGAGGTGGTAGGAGATTATAGAATAATCATCGTTTAGTGAGGCAGTAGTTCGCCGTCCACAAAAAACAGTATGTTAATTTCCATTATATGGAGTCCTGTGGAAGTGCAGTTAGAATTATTCACATAACAATAGCATAGTATATTTAATATAATGGTGTTGTTATAAAATAATGGAATAACGAGAGTCTAGAGGGAGGATATGTAAAATAAAAGAAAAGAACTTTCGGGAAGACATTACCATTAGATCTGGTAACTCCCTTTGGTTTGAACCAAAAAGTTTTTTTTGAGGTTCCTTATACCTAATTTAAGGAGTATAGGTAGAAGAGAGGGATTTTGGAAGCTTGTTTTAGCAGAGTTTGGATGAGACAAGGGGCATGAGAGGTGTTAGTAAGGGTTATAGGTGCTGGATTTTTAAAAGGTGGTGAAGGGGATCTTTAGGAATGTTTGAAAATATTATTTTATTATAAACTAAATTTCGGTTTCAAAAGGCCCCAAACACATTAAATATAAAGATAATATTACTATTATTTGAAATAATCCCAACAAATAGGTTTTAGATAAGTTTTGTTTTCAATATTATCCTTATCATTTAGATTTAACCCTTAGTTAACTAATTTTACTATTACCATGTTCTCTTATATATTCATACTATATAGTTAATTTATTTACTATAAAATTCCTAGAAACCCAAAATGAATAATTTATGACATTTGTAACATTATTTAAGTCATTTTTTAGAATCTTAGATTTTTAGTATTATTTTATCATTTTAAAAAATATTAATTGTTTTAAAAACTCATTTATGTCAATTTATAAACTATTCATATCAAGACTTTTAAAAAATATATAAAAACATGATTATTTACAAAAAAATTCATTACTTCAAAGATAAAAAGTTATAATTATCTCTAAAATTCTTGAATGAAATAAAAAGTTTCAAAAGAAATTATTTAATATTTATAATCTCATTTATTTAGAAACATTTAATAATGAAGTAATCATTACATCATCATTGTGTTATAAATAAACTTATTTATATGATGTATAAAAATTAAAAATAATATATCATGATGTATTAAATCATTTTAGATTTCTAATGACTATTTATATTAGAAAACATCACTTGTATAACTCATTATAAAAATTGTTTTACAAAGAGATATAGGTTTATATTATATTTTCTTTAACATTAAATTAATTAATATAAAGTGTCATTACCACTCACAAGTGGATCCATGGGGTCCACACAACGACCCAAGGATTCCCATGGTCAGATATGTATCATAAAATAGGACTATAAAACATTTTAGGGTGATTTAATATTATAATAATAATATTTGTTTACCCTTATTGAACATATTTACCCTTTTACCATGGTAAATAAAATATTTACTCATGAAAATATTCATAATATCTAAAAAAAGTTAAACATTTACAAAATTTTGACATCCTGATTCAAAATATAGAAACCATTTTTCAAAATTCAAAACATAGAAGTGGTAGAAATTAATTTAAAATTAATTCTCTTCATCAAAACAAGAACCATGTTTTTAAGAAATAATAAATATCAAAAGATTGACACTTATTTTGTCCAATTTCAAAGTGAAATTACTTCCAATGAACAAAATTGGATTAAATGGTAAAAATATAATCTAATTAAACATTAAAATCAATTAAATATATATTTTATCCATATAAATAAATTATACTAAAATCCAGTTTTGTATTAAAATGTTTTATTTTTCACTATTCATTAAAAAATGAACTTTAACAGAAAAATACCAAAATTTCATCCAAAGTAACTTTTGATGTCCTAATTCTAAAGAAGAACTTTATTTTGTCATGTAGAACATAGAAAAGTGAAAAAATAGATTTAAAAAGGGTTCTCCATTAAAAGGCGGTAAATCGTCATTTTAAGGAATATTAGAGTATTTGTACTTAAAATTGGATTCATTCACAATTTAAGCCTATATCTTTTATTGGATAAAGGTAAATAAATTTAAAAATCTTGTATAATAATATGTTAGTTAGTTCTATTAGTTCCCACCAATAAAAAAACTGGGTATTAACTACCAGGAAAAATAATATTAGATTTTTATTTTCTAGTATGACTCAACATTGTGTGAAATATATGATTTCAAAGAAACTCATTGTTCAGTATCAGACATGTCATAGAATATAGAATCAAATTTAAAGAAATATAAATTTTTAATTCAAAGATATTAATAAATATAAAAATTCCATATTCTTTATTTACCTAGGATGTTACATTCTTCCACCCTTTTGCGAATTGCGTCCTTGAAATTTTAAAATTGGGCTCAGAAGCTTCCTTAAAAGTCCCAAATCAGAAAAGGGTCAATAAAACTATCACATTAAAAGAAATAAAGAGAAGTAAAAATGTTACCTGAGATAACACATAATAGTATTCCATGTAAGAAAACATATATATTTAAGGGAAACTAACCATGATATTCTGATGAAAAGTAATAGAAAACCAGATTTGGAGAAAGTTAAAAATATAAAAATCATAAACTTGTGATGGGTTAAACGATATTTTAATCTATAGTAGGAAAAGTTAACTATAACAAGTTTTTGTTTCATGTTTCCTTTCATAAAGTTGAATAATTTATTTATGATATTGATAAGGAAATATTCTCACATTTCAAGTCGAGTTTCATCCCATAATAAATTTCTTCCACAAACTCAACTTTTGCTCAAATGATGAGTATTCGTGATTAGATGGTCACACCTCATGTGAAAAAATCATCATATAGAGAATCACATAATCCCCAAAAGAAGAAATATATATTTCTCTTGTCATTATACATTAACCAAAACCAAAATGGTAGTAAAATATTAGATAATCCCTAAAAGGATAAAAATAAATACTACTCTTAATCTCCAAAATTGACCAAAGAGTACCAAAATTTCATCAAAGTCCATTCAATAAACAACTATCCTTAAAATTCTTCAAAATAACCCAAACTAAGATTGAAACCCAAAACTTAGAAGTATTTAATCACATAGTCTTCCACAATAAATCATAAAATTTATCTCCATAAACATCAACTACTCTTAGAGTCTCACACTGAAGTGTTATTAACCTAATCACATATTCTCTATGATTGGTTAATCATTTCCAGAAATAACCCAAATCACCATATGTCGACAATAAAAAATATATTATTCCACAATTAAATTTCAAACATTACTCAAGAAATGAGATCCCATAGTATAGTATTTTCCTATAGAATATAGTGTTCCCAAAAGAGAGAACATATTCCAAAATAAATTTTATCACATAATCACCAAATCATTTTTATATGCTAAGGATATCTATTTGGTAAAACATATGTTCCCAAAAACAACTTATTCTTGATGCACAAAATCATTTAACAAAAAATAACAAGTCATACTAACCAGGGACTTCATATAGGATATGGGTAGGCGATAATTCCCACTCACACTTTGGTTGTGGGTTCGACTCCCGTAGCTTTGTCCGACGTGACGGGTTGTCACATAGTCTACATATTATCCTTTTTATAAAACTCAAAAATAACCCTAACATGTGTTAACCTCAAAGGTTTCCTTATAACAATAATTTTCATCACAAAAAATTAAGACCTCAACATATTATATACATTCATTTTTTTCACCTTCATATAATGAAATAAAACTATTCCCAATAGAAAAAATATCATACCTTGATTATGGTGTCCATATGGTTCCATGATCATCTTTTTCACGTAGGTAGAAGGTCCATGCATTACAACAATGATTTAGAGATCCTTAAAAATAATTTTCTTCCTTAAACCAAATAAACCTTTTATAACATGGGTCATATAGGTGATCACAAGAAAATAGTTTCAGAAAATCATCATGTATGACATATAATTTCAAAACATCTGATAATACATGTTTTTTATAAAATAGTCGGACCGAGTTTGAGTTGAAAATTTCAATCAATGGTCAATTTAAAATAATATAAGTATGTTCTGATAGAATATATTGTAAAATCAAATATAAATAAGTTTTTAAAGGGTCTCCTTCTTCAGAACCTTTTTCAAAATCATAATATGCTTCAAAATATTGCGATAAGGTAAAATATTTGAAAATTCCTTGATAATATTTTCCTTTATTGAAAATATTAGAATATTATGAAAATAATATTTGATTAAATGAAACCCATGATCCACGATGATATCGAGGAATAGTAGAGTTGTTTTATATCTTAAAAAATTATTTTGAAGTGAGTTGTATGTTAGAAAAAGTTTCATAATCATCCAAATATGACTTTTTAATAATTATTTCAAGAATTTCATTAGGAAGAGATTAGGATGTTGTTTGAGATCCTATTCCTTCCCTCTGTAATTGCATTTCCTTGGTCTAAAAAAGATATAAAACAATTATTTTACTGTAATAATAGACATAGAGGAAAACCATGTGTTAAAAAAACTCTTAATCCTTACTGTTGTCTAAACCAACCTTTGATACCAACTATAAGTACCCATCCTTAAACATTACATAATCTTCAGTTAAGTAAAAAATTCTCATTGAGGATCTTTTCATGTTTAGTGTTTTAGATAATTAGGCCATAACTATTATATTACATGTCAAAAATTATAATAGACAATTCTACTAAGTTTTCATTATTTACATAAAATAAAAACTTGTTTAAAAAGAAACTTGTCTACTTCCATGTTTTAGACAACATGATTTTTCCTTGATCTCATCCTTGACAATATTCATCTTTAAGTCCTATGAAAAATATTTCAAAACATGGGATGAGCATAAAAAGCTCAGTAAGGAATATAAAATAAGGAAATGAAACATTAAACCATCAATAAATACAAATTAGTGAAACCATACTTTTCAATTATAACATACCTCAGGAAATCATAAGATTTATGAATAACACACAGAAATTGTAAATCATAAATGTAAATTGCGGCATAAATAACATAATTATATTGTATATTTCACAACTATATTGGGAATTATATTTGGAATACCCATCACATTATATTCCATAAATCTCTTTGGATAAACATTAACATTTACCTTTGTCATGTTACCCAATGCATTGGAGAGCTATCTTAGGCTCACCTGTCCTAGGTTTATCATAGAACAACCCATATATGTAAATAATTCACAAGAACCATAACATAATAATAACAAATAAACCAAGAATAAATGAATGATAACATTTCCATATTGAAATCACAATATATATAATTTCAATATATTGACAAAATCAATTCTTTATCAAAACCATTTTCAAAAACATTTACAACATTTCATAAAGATATTTTTTAATTAAAGTGTCTCATTATAATTTGTAGCTTTTAAAATAAAGATTAATTTTAAAACATTCATGTATATATAAATAAATCTTTAACACAATTTTTAAAACATGGTCATTAATGTGAAATATTTATAAGTAAATGACATTTTAGTGAAAGAGTTTCTAACCAAATGGGATATGCTTAAATTCAAATAATTGAGGAATAACTTTAAACAAAGAATATATTATCATGAGAATAAAGATATTCATGATATTTTATGTCAAAGGGCAGTATATACACTATATGAAATTTAATTGGTGTATAACAACGAATCAGTCTCAATAGAAGGTAAATTGGGATAAAGTCAATTATAAAGATTGTATCCCTAGATTAAGGATAAATAAAAGAAATAATTATGTGTGAAAAATAATAATACACCCAATATAAGTGGATATTAGTGTAAAACAATCATGTTTAATTCAAAAATATTCATATAATGACATAATCAAGATGTATATATTCAACCAAAAGAATGGAAATTCTGTTAAGAAGTTCTCTTATAGAAATTTGACCGCCTAACATCGTCACATTAAAATTCATAAAATGAGTTGATGAGAGAGAAAAGGATATATCATCACATGGAATTTTTTTTACATAAATAAGGATATAAAAGAACAGATCCCAACATAAGAAAATGGAAATATAAAAGATATAACATAAAATAAGTCTTTGATTAGAAGAGGAGAGTGAAAGGTCATCTTACCAGTTTGGTAACTTTTGAAACATACACCACATGAAAGAAGGATCACACAATGAAGATTTAAGTACCCATAAATTAAAATATATTACACAATTATTACAATCCTGGGATGTTCATACAACACAAAAAAGAAAATAATGGTAAATATAGCATGAATGTCACATGAATAAAAAGTTAGATGAAAACCCCTTACCTCGTGTCCAATTTGACTCGTTTGTTCCTTTTTCTTCTTGAATAATAAACTTATGTTCATTTATAATTGATTAATAACATTTTAAAGGTTTATTATTACTTTTATATAACTTATTACCATGTAATAACAATTAGTTAATTATTTGAGTTCATATCGGACATTTTTTCGATGTTCAGAATTTGAGTTAAAAATGAACTTGTTATAATTACAATTGGTCCATGTGGTCAAAATAAAATTATCTCCAGAATAAAATTAATAATTTATATAACATATATATAATATATATACCATATATATGTATTTATAATAGTCCATAACATTTGGATATAAGAAATGAAATGCACCGTTCATGGAGATAGTAAGCCGTACCTACGCATGAACACTACTTTCATGTTTTTTTTTTCATTTTTACAGAAATAATAATGTAATGATAAAAAGGTATATTATAATTAAATTATAATATTATATTTTATATATGTTACATAAATTCACTAACACCATTTTTGATACATTCCATGTATGGTATGAACAAGTCATATCACTTTGAGGGGCGGTAGTCCGCACTTCCTCGAATGAAATTATCATAGTTAGACATCAAGAAGAGAAAGAAGGCATGTTCTAAATGAGATTTACAGAAGAATATTGATAAAATAAAATAAAGTATATATAATTTATAATTAAATTGAAATCATAATGACCACCATGAGAGTTGGTAGGAGATAATTGAATAATCATACTTTTGTGAGGCAGTAGTTCGCCGTCCACAAATTCAGTATGTTTGTATACATTACATGGAGGTGTGTGGAAGTGTAGTTAGAATTATTATCATAAAAAAGCTATTATATTAAATATACTTGTTTTTTTATAAAATAATGCAATAAATATAGTTTAAGGGGTTTAAGAAGTAAAATAAAATAAAATTACTTGGAGAATACGTTACCATTAAATCGGGTAACTCCCTTTGGTTTAAACAAAAATGTTTACTTGAAGTGAATTATACCTAATTTAAGAATTTTAGGTGAAATAGAGGGATGTTGTTATATTTTTTTGGCAGAGTTTGGATGATCCACGGGGCTTGAGAGGTGTTAGTTAGGATTATAGGTGATGGATTTTTATAAGGGGGTGGAGGGGCTCTTTAAGAATATTTGAAAATATTATTTTATTATAGACTAAATTCCAGTTTCAAAAGACCAAAAACTAAAAAAATATTAATATAATATGACTATTATTATAAATAATCTCAACCAATAGGTTTTTGATAAGTTTTGTTTTCAAGGATAACCTTATCTTTCATCTTTAACCCTTAGTTAACTAATTTGACTCTTTCTATGTCCTCATATATATTCATACTATATGGTTAATTTATTTATAATAAAATTCCAAGAGACCAAAAATGGATCATTAATGACATTTGAAACATTATTTAAGTAATTTGGAAGAATCTTAGAGTTTTTGGATTATTTTATCATTTAATAAAATATTAATTGTTTTAAAAACTCATTTTTTTCAATTTATAAACTATTCATATCATGACTTTTGAAATATATATAACAAATTTATTATTTAGAATAAAACATAATTACTTAAAATATAAATAGTTATTATTATATTTAAAATTTTTTGATGGAAAAAAAGTTTCAAAACAAATTTATTTTACTATTTATAGTCTCATTTATTTAAAACATTCAATAATGAGTTAATCATTACATCATCATTTTGTCAAAAATATATTTATTTATATGATGTCAAAAAATTATAAATAAAATATCATGATGTACGACATATTTTTATATTTATAATGAATATTTATATTTGAAAATATCAGTTTTTTAAATCATTATAAATTTTTTTACAAAGAGATATATGCTTATGTTATATTGTCTTTAACTTTAAATTAATTAATATAAATTGTCATTATCACTCTCATGTGGCTCTATGGGGTTCCAAAATCTACAGAAGGATGACCATGGTCAGATATGTATCATAAGATAGGATTAAGACACATGATAGGATAATTTAATCTTATTATAATAATATTTGTTTACCCTTATTTACTCGATTTACCCTTTAACCATGGTAAACCAATATTTAATGAAGTAAATATTCAAAATGTCTAAAAATAAAACATACCCATTTACACAGTTTATACCTCCTTATTCCAAATATAGAATCCATTTTTCCAAATTCCAAATATAGAAGTGGCAGAAAATAGATTAAAATTAATTCCCGTAGTAAAAAAAAGTGTGTTTTTAAGAAATAATAACATCAAAAGATTTACATTTTTATGTCAAATTTCAAAGTCAAATTACATACAATTACTAAAATTTAATTAAATAGTAAAAATATAATCTAATTAAACTTTAAAAACATTTTAATAGATAATCTAACTATATAAATAAATTATATTAAAATCTTGTTTTGAAATAGAATGTTGTATTTTGCACTATTCATTAAAAAAACAAAATTTAACAGAAAAATACCGAAATTTCATCCGAAGTAAATTTTAATGTCCCAATTCTAAAGAAGAATTTTATTTTGTCAAATATAACATATAAATGTAACAAAAAACTAGATTTAAAAATGTTTCTACATAAAAAGGCAGTAAATTGACATTTTAAGGAATATTAGAGTATTTGTACTTAAAATTGGATTCATTCACATTTTAAGCCACTAACGTTTTTTGGATAAAGGTAAATACATTTAACAAACATGTATAATCATATTTTAGTTTTTTATGTTCATTCCCACCAATACAACAACTAGGAGTTACCTACCATTTAAAAAAATATTAAATTATTATTTTTCAGTATGACATAGAGTTGTGTGAAACATATGATTTCAAAGAGAAAAATTTTTACGTATCGCGTATGCCATCAAATATAGCATCCATTTTAATGTAAAATTAATATTTAATTAAAAAATATTAATAATTATGAAAATTTCATATTCTTTATTTACATAGGATGTTACAATAAACTCCTAGAAAAAGGCAATATTTAACCATAAAATCGAGTTTATGATGATGATGATCACATAATATTTATAAAATCTCTATGTTGTGACCAAAATATTCCATATCAACCACTCCTTTTATGACATATCCTGAAGGAGAATAAACAGAAACAAGGAGCACACTATTAAATATATAGAAAAAAGGGACATCTAGAGGCATTAACATAAAACTCGTCATAGGATTCCATCTATATCAAAACATAAAAAATATTTTTATAGGAAAATTCATACCGTAGAAAATAATTTTCCCCAGATCCACCCAAATCAATCACACATGACCTAAGCATAGCCTCATGAACCTGAAAAACCCTATTTATTTTTTCTGTAAATATTTAGACGATAATCCATGCACAATTTCAACTAAAACCCAGTAACTCCAACAAAACATTCCTTAACATATATGTGAACCTAAATTTCCCTTAAAAAACAATCACTATGTGAACCCCATAATGTATTACAATCTCTTGGATGTATAAGTCTTTGAGATTTTCCTCTTTTGATATCTCCTTTGATGGTATCAAATTAGCTGATTTTGAGAGTTGATGAATGATCAACCAAATTGAATCCTTCCTACTAGGAGTCCTTGGACAACCAATAATGAAGTTCAAGGATGTATCACCCCACATCTACGCTGAATTCAGTAAATGTTACAATAAAATAGTAATTATATGGGTTTTCTTATTAATTTTATAAAAATTGATACATCGTGATACTAAATCTATAATCAACACCTCATAACTAGCTACTAATACTGAAATCTCAAGTCATGATACATCATTGTATCCCAAGACTATATTGAACAACATGAATGATGTCCACTATCCATCAACTTCTACCTCAAAGAAATCATAAGAACCAACCAACTATGGAAGACGAAAGATTTAATGGGAGATCGAGACCACTCACCTATGATATCCTAAACATAAATTCTTCTACCTAATCTCTAGAACTTAGTGATTAACAAATACTTGATCCAAAATCACTCATCAAAAGAAGATTCAGCTTTCATCGATACCATGAACACATGTACTCTAGCATCTTCTAATCCCTATATCATCTATGGAAACAAAATCATCAAATACTAATCCCCAACTAATTCTTTCATAAAATTTATTAGTAATTTTTTTCTCAACACTTAGACAACAACATTCCATTTTCTAGGAATACATACAATATCATCATCAAAAGTCTGATGATACTCCACCTAAAGTCTCTTTCACAAGATTATATACTTAATAATAAAAATATATTTTAGGTTATTATGATCAAAATATAATTTAAGATGCTCTCTATGGAGATAGTAACACCACATTTTGAGTACATGAATATATTCCACTATCTCAAGACAATGGGTAGCGTAGTTCTTCTCAGAGGGAATAACTGACAAGATTTATAAGCCACTACATATTTCCCCAGCATCAATAAAAATCTGAAAACCAAACCAAAAGCATTGTAGACAACATCATAGCACAAAACTAGTTTAACAAGAATCAAAACTGGAGCAAAATTCAAGCTCAGCTTTATCTCCTCAAAATATATCTAAATTTTTTAATTCCATTCAAACTATAAAACCTTGCAGGTAAAATATTTCATTGATGATGTGATATTGTAGAAATCATAAACAAACCATCTACAGTAACCAACCAATCCTAATAAATAGAAAGTCTCCAAAACATTTATCAGCATATCCCAAGACATAACACCCAGTATTTTTTCAGGATCAACTAATATACTGCTCTAAAATATGAAATTACCAACATTATCATATCTAAAACTATCATTTTGAATGCATAGAATATATAAAATTTTCCATCAAGTGTTGAAGAATGATATAAAGTTCTTATTCTCCTCCTATGACTTGGAGTACACCAATATATCATCAATAAACAGAAGAATAAAATAGTATAATAACCAATGAAATATTAGAATAATAAAATCCATAAATACCATAGGTTCATTTGTGAGACAAAATGGCATCATCAGAAACAAAAAATGTACAGATAGGATACTAAACACCAACTTAAGTATATATTCTTCTCAGAATATTGATTGGTGGTACCCTAACTAAAGGTAAATATTTGGAAACCAATGATCCCCTATAATATGGCCAAAGATATCAACAATCAAAGGAAAATGATATTTGTTCTTAATTTTCTCTTGACACATATTTTTATAAAATAAAAAATATATAAGACACCCATATACCTTCTTATAAATGTGGATAGGGGAACCCCATGGTGACACGATAGGAAAAAATATTCCTTAACCACTACGTCCTCAAGATGGACATTAAGTGACACCAAATATGAAGGTTCCATTCGATTAGATGGAATATAAATCAGGATAATACCATGTTGTAGGTCAATAGTAAAGAAAACCTTTATCAATGGTGTTAATCAATAAAAATAATTTATAATGACCTCATGGTACTTTCAAACCAATGTAGGAAGTAGGAAGTAGGAATTTTAGAAATGGATCAACAACATTAAGAAACAAATTTGAAAACATGCATGATTTTACCAAACTATAAAGAAGAAAAGCCCATTCTTATCCCGATATATTGTCCAACTCACCTTAAAAAACGTAAATGACCCTATCAAAAGATAAAAATTGACCCCTACTATAATAAAAATCTATCCGGGCCATGATAATGATCATCCAATCCATGCCATGTCCCAGGATGAACATGTCAATATCATGAATTAAAAAGTACCACACCACATTAAAGTTTGATTTCATCACCCAAAACAAGGGGAACATGAAATCTTGTTCAGAACTCTTTCCTAAAGGAATGAAAAGTTCCAAAAATAATGAAAATAAATGAAATAAAACCCATCATATTAACCAAAATTGATGATAATAACGAATGAGTAACACCTATATAAATAAAATATAGAACCATAGAAAATGAAATAAATACCATACCATTAACAATAGCTGGCCCTACATTAGATTCATCTGGAACACAATTTTATACATAATTTTTTCTGGTCTTAGAAACATGAACACCCCCTTAGCATGAGGATTAAAACCACAACCCTTGGAAAAATTGGTACGATATTGCGAACCCTTGGTGAGAGTGAATCCATCATTACTACCCCTGAGATGTGCTTTCACAAAAATCCTTCAGATTACCCAACAGTCTGCAATAGTGAAAGTTATTAGGAGTATCTATATATCTAGGATTAGTATGACTATTCCTTCTACTTTTTTAGCAAAAAAACTACTATTGTGCTGACGAATCCCATAAAAAATCTCCAAAATAAAACTTACAACCCTTGAACTTCCTTTATTGGTCTGAAGAGACACCTTCTCTATCAACTACACCAACTGAATATCCATATAAACCAATCATTATAGATATTAATTTTCTAATAAATATTTTTTTACAACATTCTCCATTAGGGTTGGAAGAAATATGTTAATCAAATTCAAACCAAATTCAGGCCTCAGTCCCAACTCAAACCTACAAGCCTTTAGATACTTATTTGGGACTAGATTTGATTCCATATTCCCCAACATAGAAAAATGGGTGGAATACTGTAGAATAGTAATCTATCATTTATCCATGATTAAAAACACTTGAGTCATCATAGCATGCATAATCATAGGGAATAAAGATGATTGAATTTTTTTTGAAAGAAGTCAAGGTAATATCCTCACGCAACATAGTTTACGCAATAGAGTCCCACCATCTCCTTCTTGATCCCTAGATATTTTATGTTATAAAACCATCATTAGAGTCCTTAGGAGTCATCAAGAAGTTGAAAGTCCTATCAATTCTCTCAAGACACACCTCATATTTTTAGGGTCATTTATGACAGGGATGGGAAGTGGATGATACTTAATAAATTTTGAGACATGATCAACTATAAATCATTGGTTCTAGACACCTAGTTGACCTAGATTATGATTAATGAAGATGACATATTATACCATTGAAGGGCCCATCAGAGGATTTTTTGTGGATATTGTGTTACAATATCCTCACTCAGAGTTGGAATATCTCTTATTGGATGCATCATTTAATAAAAAAAAAGATAATAACCAATCATTTGTTTTATGAAAACTCCAAAATAATCATACCAACTTCTATAATTCATGTTAGTGCCTTAAAAATTAAATATTTAAAGAAATATGATTACTATAGATAAATGGAAACACTTTATAGATGAAAAGTTCCATTTAAATATTCTCCCTATCCATTTCATTCAAATGAATTAAAACTAAACATCTTAAACTTGGTAAAAAATTTCTAACCAACCATGGATTCTTGAGTTCAAACAAGAAAGTGAGATGGAGGGGAAACCTACAACACATACTACCTGAATTTTTGTGGTCAAAACTCATATCTACCATAGTAACCAAACTAAACCTAGGGATATTTATCATACTTTAGGATGGGTATATCCCATTAATAAGATACTACAAGGAAGAAAGATGATTCTAACATGATGAGATACCTGAACTAGACTATTATAATGTGGTGAAGTATAATAAAATGATTAGAAAATCTCAAATATGAAAAAAGACATAAAACTTGAGTAAAAATAGTAATAGTTAGATACAACCAAGATACATATAATCCAAGATAAACCAACTAAATCATAAAGTGTAACTTGGAAAGAACATAAAGACTCCATGTGAGAAAGATTTACCTCAAAACCATCCCACTATGAAGGCTACAATTAAAAGATAAGTCAACATGATATAGAGTTACATTCCCTTTTTTGAAATCCTACAAAAATAAATCTATAACTTCCCAAATACAAGATTAGTGTGAGAGTAAAAATCCTTATTGGATTCCAGTATATAATCTAGAAAAATTATAATATCAATAATGATATAATTATAACACTAAATTGATTTTATTTTTAGAAAAGATTATTCTTAAATATTAAACATTTTTAAATCATCACTTTGTATTTCATTAAATCCTATAATATTCTTAAAACATGAAATATAAAAAGTATAAGTGGATAATAATGAGAGAATAAACAATAAAATATATGACTATACCTTGAGTTAAACATGAAAAAAAACTAACTATGACCAATCCATCATTTAATAGTATGTCATAAAACAACCCTGACTAATTCATCATGTGAAAGAGTATAATAAAACAACCATGACCAATCTATCATGTGGTAATCCAATAAAAAATGATAAACCACACCCTTTTGGATATAACCTTTTTGTAAATGTACTTGAAATAAAAAATAAATCTCCATTCCAGACCTATGGTGTATCCAACCGGTATAACCTCTTGTGGAATTTCACACATTAGAGTAAAAGAAAAACTCAAGTTTCATTACACACACAATGAGTGACATGTATATTATCGATGCATGAAGGGTTACCAATGTTCGATTTCAGTACAAATACTTTGAAAAACCATTTTGAAAATTTATATATTTTTTTAAATCCAATAAAATCAAATTTAATGCTTGAAATCAAATTTTTTGATCAAATACACCATTCCCACATTCTATCAAACACATGGTCTTAAAAAATATTTTTTAATGAATTCACATTTAAAAACATGTTTTATATCCAAAAAAATATATTCTAATAACAAATGAATTTAATTAAATGAATAAACCAAGGGAATTTTCTAGAACAATTAGCAATTAATTTAATTATCCATTTTTATAGAAACACTAACCATAAGAATAAGGGTATAACAAAACAATATAAAAAATAGAGACCAAATAAGAGTAGATTTAGTCCCCAAGATCCAATATCCACAAGAAAAAAACACTATAAAATCACTTATATCAAAAATCCACATCCCATATGGGTTTAAATGAGATTAGGGTTGGAGAGATCCAGAAAGGATCTATGAGTACAAGTTGAAACTACATAATAAACCAAAAGTATTTAGTAAATATGTCAAGAACAAAGGAAAATGTCCATGAATACAAAGGGATAATTCTTTATATCACTGAGGAAGGATTAGTTTGAGCATAAATGAGATCACAGGTGATTAAACATAAAATTGACTTAGGTAGAAAGGGTAAAAACAAAAATTTTAATGTTTTAGAGTTCCCTGCATGGGTTGGATACACGGTTAGACAAATTATGTGCCAATTGTGAATGTATACTATTTATTTTAAAAGAAAATCTATACGATATCCCAGGACAAGCTACATGGTTTGGCCAAACTGTAAAAACCCATTGAACAAACACCCAGATCCCATAATATTTTACCTACTGAGCAACATAGTTTTATTTACAATACTAAAACCATAAAAATCTCCACTATTAAAACATAGATCCATACTACATGGTTTCTACATGGTTAGTACTTAACTTGAACCAACTATGTGTATAGTATTTATCCTCTAAAGTACCTCTATTTTGACCCTCATTGCCCCAAAACCTATAGGATGAACTTAAAGACAAACCATGGTTAAATTTAAAGGTACAAGAGATCTAGTTGGTTCTACAAGTATAATTTATGCCAACATTGGTCAATAAATGGATAATAAATTTTTTTTGAAGAAAACCATCACCTATGGTAAATTCTAGATTTATCACGCTTAAGACCTACATGGTTTAGGATATAAGTACATTGTCTATGAAATCTTACTTGATTCCAAGGAGATTTTCCAATGTAAAATTGGAATAATATAGAACTTCAAGTGTTAGGAACCCATGACACATGGTTGAGGAATCCTTATCGAGTCTACAGAGTATATCCTGCATAAACTCAGTATACTACCTGGGTGAATCCCAGGAAACAAACAATATATTTTCCATGAATGTCAAATATTTAAAGATAATACAAGGAATCTAATTCTAGAATATGTAATTGGTTCATCGGTTCCATACCACAACACAACTTATTAGTTTCATACGAATTTATACAAAATCAAATATATTATATAAGGAAATAAATGGCCATGTTAATGTCAATGACAAATTAACAACCATATAAATAAATAAGTAGAATCTAAGATGTATGGATATCATTTTAGAGTTCTAATTTAGTCCTTTTCATTACCATTTTTATTTATAATGGATTTAGGTGATAATATAGGAATTTAACCCTTTAAAAAATCATTTAACTCAAATATATATTTCAATAATAAGTGGAAGGATAAAAAAACCCCAAGGGTTAGCTTAATCATAGTTAGTTAAACGAATGGACCTCAAGTGATGGTTTAGGTTGAGGTCCCCAACCACCAACATTATCGAGTGGTCTAAAGCACATCATGTCATGGTTTAAACAATTAATATATTAAATGACTAATTTTTAGTGAAAAGTTTTAAATTATTTTTGTGTGGGACTATTGAAAAATCTACAAAAATAAAGTCTTTTACAGAAAAGTATATAGTACAATCCTTGGGTGGTTAGAAAACTCATCATCCAATATCCATCTATACTTCAAGATGAAATAAGTCTAATGGAATAAATATAAAAATTTGTAAAATAGAGAATATTATATTACAATTAATAATAATTAGAAATATTTAAGATAATTATGAAAAAATGTAATGGGATTAAATGACATACCATGAGTGATACAATGAGATGAATTTTTCTTGAATCAGACATATGATATGGATATTATCATAAACAATAGCTTGATGGATGAGGAGAGAACTCAATTAGGATGTTTCGTTGTGAGTGGGAAATGAGGGGACAAGTTGAAGAACTTATATTTATATTATAAATGGACAATGGAAAATTATCTCATTTTAATGGAGGTGCACGATTGTACAAATCAAGTGCTAACCATGTGAAACCACTATTTTAATGTCATACCCATTCTCACGGTTATGTACATAGTTTGAAATATTGTGCACAACTCCTGCATTATTAATACCCATAATCCATATCCATCTCAAATTTTCAGGTGAAAGATTAAAAAAAACATATGAAAACTACACACAATACACTTATAAATTATTATAGGTTTCATATGGTCATCAATCAACCCTCATACTGTTAATCTAACCACATTTCTGTCCTTATGACATACACAGTTGAGGTTCATGATTAGTACTAATAATGAACACACCACGGACCCACCCAACCCTTCCAGAATTCATAACATTATGATCCAAATAAGGACAACTCCTCTGAAACAATCAATATAATTTTAGGTACATTTATTTCGATAAACAGTGGTTTTAAAAATCCTAAAAAGACTATGTAACTCTTTGAAAAGTTAGGATCTTGTATTTTAGCTTTCTTATTGTTTTAATAAAGTTACATTAAAATAATTTATTTATAAAGGATATTAATAATATCATTTCATGAAAAAATTCTTCGTGTGACCTCCCCTTAATTTTAAAATGATGTTTATCTAATGAAGTAGTCATTTATAAATAACTGTATATATTATATTTTTAAATGCTAATTTTATCTAATAATTTTTTAGTATGAAATTGTCATTATTTTTTATGTGATTCCATTTATAAAATAGTGAAAGGCGTTTTATTATCATTATTTATTTATGATAAAAAGAATTATCTGATTTTTATAGGGAACTCACATGTAAGGATGATGATGGGAGGGATCCTATATCTCAATCCAATGTGCTGTTTAAGGTTTCTTATCACATGAGAAGATGACATGTTGTGTGAATGAGATGCATGAAACGCACATAACAAGTTTGTTGTGTGAATGAAATATGTGGATATTTTTCACATGTTTTTTGTGTTAATGAGATTTTATAATCATTATTGATATGTTTTTTGTTTGAATGATGCATGATAAACTATGTTAAAAAATTTATTGTCAGAATGATATGATAGAAGATTTGGTAAAAAGTTTATTTTTTGAATGGTATGTAAGATGATTTGGTATTATATGATTTAATAATATTCCATTTTTCTATATGCCTATGATTATTGTCTTCGAATCATGTTTAAATTATCATTATTATGTATATTTTTTCCATGGTATGTTTTTTACATTTGAGATTACATGTCCTTTCATAATAACTTTTGAAAAAATATTATTATTACATATTCTTCTGAATAATAAATTTATCCCCTACCTATGTTCCCTCATATGACTATGATCCACCCCTTATTGACATGTAAGTAAATATTCCCTTACTAAGAATTTGATCTCTTGTATTTATTATTATTTTTACATCCCATATACCATGAAAAAATATATAATTTTTTGAAAGTCTATAATGGAGTCTGGAACAATTTTATTTCAGATAAGGGATTTTAAATTTATAATCTTATATATTTAATATCTTAGACACTAATCTGATGAGTCCTTGGGATGTGCGACTATTTCTGAGATGAAATATTTAAAGCCCGAGATTAATAGATTATATATATTATATTTATATTCATTCTTTAAAAGATATAATATATGTGTCAATTTTAAATAAAAACAGTTAGAGTATACATTTCTTTAATATTTATCAAAACATTCAATAAAAATCAAATTATTTTCATTTAAATTTTAAAACATGTAGAAAAAAATTATTAAAGAATAGTTGAATTAAAAAAGATATTAGATCCAATATATAAATTTTTCAACTACAGATATCACATAATACAATTACTAATTTTATCATATTAGAAATCCCAAACACACCAAAGAATAGAAATAATGGGTCTCATGAATGACGAAGCGATGATGACTACAAAGGAAAAATGTTCAATATTATATATGCCCAAAATCCATAAAGAACCACAAATAGGATTGCCTATAGGATAATATATGATTCTATACTTGTGGAATATGGGGTCATCATGAATCAAACCACCATATAAAGATATATAATTTTATTAACACAATTTAAATAAATAAATGTCATCCTTATAAAGAATTAACTATTCAACATTTTATATGTGTGGGTTTTGAACATTTTCCTATTTAGTTCCATAATAAAAAGTATAATCAAGGTTATGAGTTCCAATATCGTTTTATAATAAGAGGGAAATTTAATTCCTGTTAAATTATTACTCAAAATGTTGTTCCCTATATTTAAGGTAAATATAACCACTAATTTAGAGTTCAATATTTAGTCTTAGAATTTTAGCATACCACTCTAAAATATATATGATGTTTTTCACCATCATTAAATCTCCACCCTGATGGTTTGATAATATATGAAATATTCTAGTGGTCTGATTATTAAATTAAATTTTTAATTTTATAAGAATCTACATTATGGAAATCTAATTATACTACATTTAGATAATTTCAATTTTTTTAATGATGGATTGGTTCCCTCCACTTAGAGAAAAAAATATATAGAGTAAGGAAAATACATTTCATAAAAACATAAGATATTATATCAATGAAATAATGATAGTAATCTCATTTTAAAAATTATTTATATAATTTTGGACATGCTACAAAAAAATGTAGACTCTTGGATAAAATAGTTAGAGAAAAATCATAATATTAAGGATAATAATATCTTGAGGAAGGTTGTATGTTTCCAATGTTTTTGTGGTTGATATCTCTATATAAATTATATTCTAAGTTTAATAAATTATATAGAATCCCTTAAACTTTTCCACCAGTATGTAATAATTAAAATTGTTAAGAAATTAGTTATTTAAGGGTATGGGAATGTAACACCCCATGTTTTAGGAGGGATATTAATTTTAATATACCTATGATTATAATTACAAACTATTTCCATAATTTTTTGTAGTATTAAATGTTTAATAGGAATAATATAATATAAGATATAAATTAAAACTAGGGAAACATTTCAAAAGTGGAGTGTTAAAGCCAAAACACATAAAACGAAGTATTTCATACCATGAATTATTTCTCACTATGGAAAAAATACATTCAAGAAAAGTTCCGAAATCAAGAGAGACAACATATAGAAAATGATAAAATATTAATGAATATGAACAAACATGAATCATATTAAAACATGAGGATAATAAATATCTAAACAATAACTATAATGAGGAAGGTCACTAATAAAAGAGAAATGTTTAAAATAATATATAAATAGAAGTAAGAACTATTTCTTTCCCTGCGTTAGTGGAATGAATTATTGACTTAGAAAGTCAATATAGATAAAAATATAGTAATTTCAGATATTTTCATATTAAATATGGTCACTGAAAATATTTTTATTGTGAATATGGTCATCAGTTATGTATCCGATAGGAATACTAAAGCCATTTATTGGTTATTAGTAAATTAAAAATTCACAATGAAATAAAAATATAATATTAAATTATTATATATATATGTGTTTTATATAAATAATAATTATAAAATATGATATGATGTATATATAAAATTCAAAAAAAAATTATTAAATAAAAGGAGTAGAAATCATAAATTTTAGAAAATAATTAATTAATTTTGAAGGTATTTGTTAAAGCATATTTTGTATAAAAGTAATATTTTGTTTTTTCAAAGTAACATTTTTTTAATAAGTTGATATTTTATCCACATATGTTAAATTGAAAACTGTTAAAATAATATTATATATGAATTAATATATTAAAATATTTGAAAGTATAAATTTCAATGAAATAATATTAAGAACACATAGTGATTAAAAATGCCATTTTCAATAAAAAAAGTTTTTATTTAGAATATTTTTCGTTTATTAAATAAATTTATATATTTTAGAATATAAATTAGATAATAATAAAAAATTGAATTTTAGTCCCAATATTTTCATACTGTAAATTTTTATTTTTTTTCTAAAAATGTATTTTTAGTCAAAAAATACGATATTTGAAAAAAATTAAATTTTTTTGGTCATTATAAGTATTTATGTGTATCATTGAGGGAAATAAAACCTTTTTAGTAAACAAATTTGTATTTAATTAATAACATTATGCATTTTAAAAAATTATTTGAGGTTATAAATCATATGATCAACATTTTTAGAACAAAATTTAACTGTTAGTTTAATATGAACTATTTTTTTTAATTTCATTTAAAAAAGTTTTTTTATGGTGAGATTAATTTTTTCCATGAAATCCTCATAAAAATTATTTTTATTCTAACAAAATAATTTAGTCCTTGTTAATTTATAATTTTAATAACTGTGGATGAACTATAATTTTATACTTAAAACCACACTTTTCTTAAAAACTATTCTAATGAAATTAAGTGTGTCTAACTTAAAATTGGCTCTTAAAAAATTTAGAAGTTATATTTTTTAAAATTATTTGAAAAATTTTAATCAATGGATATAAATTAGTTCTATTGTCTAATCGGAATTTATCTCATTAAAATTAGTTATTAGGATAAAAATTAATTATAATAGTAAAAGTAAATTAGGGTAAAAGTTAAATGAAGAAGGCCCAAAACATTCAATGTTTTATGATAAATTATTTGCTCATTTTAGTTTTAAAAAAATAACTTTACCATCATATTTGTTCATTTTTAAGACCATTAACCCTTCAATAATAACTTTATATTATTAATAATGAAGGGTTACTCCTAAAAAACCCTACTCTTAAATTATATAATGGTGACACCCTCACAAATTTAAGACTAAACATACATTTTTATTTATCATAAAAATTATTCCAATATTTTCCTACTATAGGTATCTCTCACATAAAAAAACTTCTATTCACCATTATTTAGCTTAAGGACTTCATTTATAATGATTTTTCCAAGAGAAAACTCAATCTTCCAACATGAGTATTAATTTCACATATTCTTTTCATTTAATTTAACACTTAAAAAATAATCTATAAAAATATTAATATAATTTAATAATTATAATTTTTATATTTAATTTTAATTATATTAACTTTTCAAACAATTATTTTCTTCATTCCATCTAGTTAGAGAAACAAAAGAACATTAACTTTTGTTGTGTAGACTCCTACCTCTACAAAGCAATTTTTTATTCCATTTTCCTGTTTTTTATTTAATTATAAAATCTACATATACTATGATTGAATAATTAAAATAAATATAAATATTACCACAATTATTTTTTTTATAATTATATTATACACATGTCTATCCACACTCACACATTGAGATATATTATGTTCATGTTTGGGTTGGTTTAACCACTTACATAAATAAATTCTACAAATGACTATCATGGACAAAGATATGAAATTAAATATTAATATTATTTTGTTTTTTATTGAACTAAAGATTTTTTATATGGTTATATTATGTATTAATATAATTATTAATATATCATCATTTATCAGTTGAATTAAAATAATTAACTAAAAATGAATAAATTTTCACAGGTTCATAAGAAAAAAAAATTACATAAATAAATAAAACATGATAAAAAAGGGTCCATAATATGTTTAATATTTAATAATAATGTTCTTAAAAATCAATATAATAAACTTAATTTGATTATTTATCAAGTTAATCAAATATAAATAATGAATCTGTAAGAAGGTATGCCTTCCATCTCAAGATTTAACACATTTAAGAAATATTATTTTTATTCACATACATTCATTTTAATGGTGTGTATAATACCTATTGGAAACATAATGTCATGAATTAAAATTATTCATTCAATTTTAACTTTTTATTTAAGCCCCCACTCATTTATGTGGTCTTTATCAAAATTCTTCATAAGTCATAACGGTTTTTGATAAATGAGTTTTCTTCTTTTTGAGTTTCAATCTTTCTTATTAAACTATATTATTTCATTTTTAATTTATTCTAAACAATGAATATATTTTATTTTATTTATTTCTTCTTTTATAGGATTATAATATTTTTCCATCTGAGATCATTATCAAATGACTCTTACATCAAATATAATGCTTCATGTAATGAATTTTTTTGTCTCAATTTATATTTCATGATACCAACTTTTTGTTATAAACCAATTTAATTAATAAATTGTAAAAACTGACCATTTATAGTGTTATAAATTTCATTCTACTTCAGTGATGGTAATTTCAGTTTAATTCTAAGCATTCTCTCTCTCTATCTCTCTCTTTCAATATACATCCAGCTAAATGTTTCTCAACTTGAATGGGATTTTCATGACTCAAATAATTTCCTTCAGAAATAATCACTCCAATCGGAAATTTGAATTTAATGTTTTTTTCTATTAAATACTATGAAGATGATTTATTATATTTCTACATTCTTTTTTCGGAAATAATGTTTCACATAAAATTATTCCTCGGTATTTCTATTATTTTTTGAAAATTAATTTTTGTAAGGAATAATTTCTATTTATTTTAACAGACATTTCTTCTATATACATGCATTTAATTATTGAAAATTTTCTTCTTTCACTAGTTTAAACAAAATTTTCATCTCTAATAATCTTTTTATACCATTGTTTTCATATAAAAAAGTTTCATTATCCTTTTAATGTTGAGGGTTTTATATACAATAATTTTAAAATACTTAAAAGTACTTTCTTTTCCATGACCTTATATTCTTCCCTTATTAATCACATTTTGAAAAATAATTTATTTATTATAAATATGTATTATTTTAATTTTATTTTAATAAAAGTATTAATATTTTTTATTTTATTTATTAGATTGATTTCACTCAAATTTGACAGAACGTGGTTGGCCATGTGGCCTCATGATCACCACCCCCTATGCCAGAGGGAGATGAAAAGAAATTAAGGCCTTAGGTGGTATAATGGAGAGACTTTCTAATCATAATTATAGTGGATCATATTTATTATATATATTTAAATATAAATTATAAAAAACAATTCAATTTAATGGAAATCAGGGAATATCATAAGGAAGTAGAAATAAAAATCCCAATAAAATGAATAATTAAAATTCATATGTCGTGAAATGTAAAAAAATAAAAATTTAATGATGTTATAAAAAATGGGGGTTCATGGGGAAACATTTTATAATTCACACATAGTAAATTCTATAAAAAAATAAATAGAAAAACAATTCTATTTATAATAGAATCACACAATTATGCCCAGTCTTCTGATCCCACACACTATCGAAGTATAGAAAAATCATGATTCCATAGTTGGGTACTTCCCATTGTCTCTACCTACATCAATTAATTATTTCTAAGAACCAACGTAAAACCTGAATAGGGAGTTATTAAAACTCATTAGGCCATCAGTAATAATGTCCATAATGAATCCAGTATGTGTATATAAACTATAATAGTGTTCAGGTACAATAAGAGTAAACTATAAGATAATAATGTGTTTTAATTGAGTATTCATGTATATTTTATGTAAATAAAAATATATAAATTTATAATAACTATATACTACAAAAAATACTGGTTATAATATACTTTAGATATATCTAGTGTTTGACTAGCATGGGTCAGGACCTAGGGCCATTGATCATGGAATCCTCCTCGAGTCCAAGGATAATGTACAAGGTAAATATGGATTAATGTAAACCTAAAATTGATATGAACCTAGGGACTATGGTTGAGGTGTACCCATCGATCTTAAGGTGCAAATCTATGGTAAAATGGGTATAATACTTGGGTTGATACCATGAAATAAATATGAGGAATTCAACTAAATCCAAATCTATGTGGATTATCCATGGCATCAAATTCCGAAATATATAAGTGAATACTAGGTGAAATAAATCTATTCCCCTTTTTAGTGTCTTACTACATCATCCAACATAAAAAATATTATGCAATGAAATCAAGGGTCGGGTAAATTTCCATGTAAATTCAAAATGCATTTACATACATAATAATTTTCCTAGAGGTATGAATCACATTTAACAATTATCATTTATTCCATTCCATTACACTTTTCATTTATAAATTAAAAAGGGGATTCATGAAGTAATCATGTAATTAAAAAATAATTTAATTTATATATGGCATCCTCTCTGTTGTAATCTCAGCAGACACCAAAGGGTGGATTAATTATCTGCATTTAATCAAACCCACCATAAAGGGTGGTTCAGTATGAGGTCCATAACCTCCAACCATGTCAAGGGGGCTAAAAACATAAAGTCATGTTTTAAACAAATAACTTAATATATAAAATATTTTAGGAGCAACACACATAATTTACACTGTGCACCACAATGATAGAAGAATTATACATGATGAATTTTAGTTAAAAGGTATATAACACCTACTTTTGATGAGTAGTAGGCTTATAATCCATTGTAGAACTTTAATTCATCTCGGAATGAGAGAAATATAATAAATATATAGACATCCTAAAAATATGTCATAACTGATATGATGATAAAATAATAAAAATGGTGTGGAAAATGAAGAAATAAATAAATATTATTGAGGGACATATCATGGGTGATCTAATGAGATGAATAAATCTTGAATCAAATGATAGAGGGAGGGGTTATCTCAATTACAATCTTGATGGAGGAGGATAACTATCAATCAAGAGAGTTTTGTGTGTATGGGAAACTGAGGGTGAAGGGAATGAAATTAGATTTATAGATGGAAGGGGGAAATTGTAAATTCCACCATTTATATGGGGATTTACAGTTTGGTCTCATGTTTGGATTAACCATGTTCCATTACTATCTATGTGGTACACCCCACACATAGCTAGGTGCATGTTTTGAAAAATTGTGCATTAGTCATGCATGATCACCGACCCTAAGTGATACACCCATCTTGTGGCTAAGAATAAGTTTAAACAAACCATGTAAAAACCATTCACACATCAATTATAATTTCCCCCATTTTTCACATATCCCTTGGTCCTACCTCACATAGTTAAACTAAGGATGCATCACCCATTAAACCCCACATAGTTTTGGTTCACTGTTATCAGTAACTGTGCACCTCACCCCATATTTTTCAAATTTATAACATCAGGCTCCAAATGAGCCCCAATGCCACTAAAACCTACCGAATTCTATTAATAACTTTTATTTAGATAAAGAAATAGGTTTAACTAAATTTAATTAAATATTAAACTCTTTAAAAATATTGGATATTATAAACTCCTCTCTTTAAATATACTCATCCCCAAATATCACTTACGAGGGTGATTTAGCATCATCTGAGAATAATTCTGGCCATAATTCTTTTTTTCCTCATTCATATATATCTTATCATGTAGAAAACTGTGCTTATATAGAACCCGTAAAAGATGAACAATCCTACATTCGATAAAATTTATGTTTTGATCAACTTTATGATTTAGATACTCCTCAAAAGAGCAATCAACATAAAACTCACCCACATCAAGATGAAGGACATAATATAGGTATGAATGAAAAAATGTAATTGAGAAAGATAAAAAATTCATGCATAGACCATTATGTTGAATGTAGTTCTATATGATAATCCACTAGTCTAACCCTCTACAAAATCAAAAAAAGCGCTAATGGGTCACAAAGATAGCTCATCCATTCTTAAAATCCATCAATGAACCAATTTAAGTGAAAGACATAAGAAGTTTAGATGCCAATCCTCAAACTCAAGAGGGTGGAAAATAATATTGACATAAGACTTCTTCCTAGAATGATAAGTATCCATTCACTTTATAATATGATATACTTGCTCTAATTTACCATGAATGAGATGGGGTCCTAGAATTACTTCCTCTATTACCACTAACAAGTATAGAGGTTATTGAAACAACCTACAATATAGGTCCCCATATGGTGCTATTTTTATATTTTCATGTAATCTATTATTATAATGGAAATTATAAATATGGGGATATTTCCCCCAAGAACCTATAAAATCCAGGATATATTCCCAAAGAATGTCCACCAATACTTGAATAGAACGCTTTGACATATTGACGGTCTGAGGGTGATAGGATGTTCTTAGAAGAACCTATGATCTACGTTCCCTTTGCAACTACTTCTAGAATTGTGACAAAAATTTGGCATCCCTATCCTCAATGATTTTTTGTGGGACACTATAATTTCATATAATATATTGGATGTAAATTCTCTAATTCTCATCAACATGGAAGGTATCCCTAATATTTTAGAAGTGGGTGAACTTCATCCACATATCTATATTAATAAACACTAAATAACTTCCATGAAGGGGTATTGGTAACCCCATTATAAAATCCATAGTGACATCATTCCATTTAATCTTCGGAATGGGAAATTGCTTTAAAATCCTGTCCAGTCACTGGTGTTCGACAATATCATACTGGTAGGTGTAATAAAGAGTAATGAAACCCACTATCTCCTTCCCCATATAAGGCCACCAAAGCTAGAAGTGTAAATAATGGAATATATTTGTAATTACAAAATGTTCTTAACATTTTTATGTATAATATTATCAAATTCATTTCCTTCTCATGTGTACAATAACCCCAAAATATCAATGAATATTCAATATCTCATCCCCGTTAATGACATGACATTATGGTGTGTCCTTACCTGATATGCTTTACATTATGACTAATCCATTAGAAATTTAATGTTGTCCCATAATTATTCAATTCAGATGTGAGGAAGTCACTATTAGCTCCATAAGAACAAGCCTCTCACGAAAATCTTAAACTTATAGTTTTTTCTTAGACAATATATCCATAAAATACCACTCACTGTTGGCTTCTTGGATAGATAGTGTTGGATTCTTCCCTCTCAGAGCATCTATGAATTCATTTCCTTTCCCATGAATATAATAACGATTTAAATTTAAGAACTATAGGTATTTTAACCACATTAAATATTTTAGGTTCATGTAACATTGGTTGAATATGTATTTTATACTTTTATGAGTCTGTGTAATCTACAAACATCTCTCTCAAAAAAACAATGTCTCTAGAAACACAAGGAATGGAGAAATACATCTATCTCATGACATTATATATGTAATTACACTCATGGGGCCACAACTAGGGAGATCCATATTCCATTACTCAATCCACATAAATATAAAATACACCCAACTATATATATAATTCATCACAATATAGTGTAATACATCTTCCAGACTTATACAAGAACAAAATATGCACTGATGTAAGTCTTCCTTTTACTCCGAAAAGATTTTATCAATCATTTGAACTTTATAATTTATACCCTTCATTTTAGATAATGTAAGGGGTGCTTAATGGAATGATAAATATATAATAAAACTCTTAAAACACCTATGTAACCCAAAGAAACAACAAATATCATAGGAGTTCTTGGGATACTCCAAGGAAACTATGACTCTCACCTTCTCTAGAACTATAGATACATAGATTAGGATACGTCATGACCTATTAAGATATGTTTATCAATATAGAAATGGAATTTTGTATTATTAGGCTACAACCTATTCTATCTTAGGGAACTCAAAACATTTCCATGTTTGATGATCATTTCCTTATTTTAAATATCCTAAATCATGTTTATTATTTTTCTAATAAGACTAATGTCATATGTAAATAAATTATATTCTGAGAAAAATTGAAAAAAAAATTTATGTGTTGATCAACTATTACATAAAACTAATTATTAATAGTTAACCTGAGATACCATTAGTTCAACAGTGATTTTTTCACTTTTTTCTAGTGTTAGTACAATAGAGCTTCAATTGAGCGCTACTTCCATCAAACTATACATAGAAATGTCATATACAAAGACTATAAGATGCTGAAAACATAAAATTATCCTACCTCATGTGTTTTATTCTATCACTTGATTATACCATCATGGAAAATCCACCACTACAAATATAGTTAAATGATGCTACCATTGGTATTAGCTACCTGTGGGATGATTTACAACCATATAGTGAAAATTATAGGATGTGATAACCTAATAATCAATATATTTATACTGTTAGTGTATATAACTCTCATATAATGATTCCACTAGTTTTCTACCATGAAAGGTAGATAACACCAGATCAATATACCTCTTTTAGGTTGTCTACCATAAGTGGCCCTACCATGGCTATATAAAATTAAATTTTAAATTAAATTTTACAACATATTGATTATATATTTTATTTTGGAAGGAACTAAGTAGATTAAATAATGATTATTTTTAATAAACAACACAAAATAAATTAAAAAAAGTCAATATTTTCATATTTTCTTCTCAATATGAGGATCTAGATAATATTATTATTATTTTCAAATGATAATTAGATCTCATGAAATTTTATATATTAATAAGAGGCCCCTTGGGCATGATGAATAGAATTCATGGGTGTGAATGGTGAATAAGTGAATATTTTAAAAATAAATAGTGACATAAAAAGAATAAAAAACAAAGGATTATCTAAAATATTTATGAAACTCAGATCCCACTACACTTACTTTGAAAACTATGTGGTAGCTTCTCCTGAATATTTTTAGATACTCCAAAGAAATTGAACCCATTTGGATTTAGTAGAAAAAAATTATCATATATAATGTATTTCCATTTTTTATGCATTAAATTTGAGATGTGTTTATCTTTAATTTGTATATTTGTAAAAAAAAAGTCTCATGTACATTACTAGAGAGTGCATGACACACTCTATAAATGTTTCTTCATATATTTTCCCATGATCAGCTATGAAAGTGTACTTGGGTGACTTACCATCTTTTATCCCACTAATATGTGTGAAATAATATTTCTACAAAGAAATACTTATGATCAATTTTTAATAAAAATCGATCTATGTTTTAGATAAGTCAATTTTTCAATAATCTTCTTTGTAGTAGTGATTTCCAAATGGATGGTATTAAGTTTCTTCTAGAGACTGAACCTCATGTTAAATTTCAACTTTTTTCATTATCATTTTATTATTATTAATTTTCCAACTGAATCAGTTTTTATCTTTAATATGTTAAAAAACCTATCTTCGATAGTTAACTTAAGCTTGTATTTCATATAGATAGTTTGATATAAGGATATCAGTTTCAAAAGATAGAGTGTGTAAAAAACCATTTTAATTGAGATGAGATATATCTTTTTAGAATAACATAAATATATCAATTTATATATTTATACTATTTTTTTAGCTAGGTGTTTTTATTAAATTTAAGGATTCATTTTTTTAATTTTATATTTAATTCTTTCTATTGAAAACTATATTCACCCCTTCATTACTTGTCTAATCTAACAAAAAGTTTTTACTATAGGGAGTTTAAAATAATATTTTTACTGTATCATTATTGTGATCTAGTTTTATTTAACTATATTTATTTTTTAAATATCTAAATTTTCATCTCTATTGATAAAAATAGATATTAATGAACTACAAATGACGGAATTCCATATTTTAAAGGAACTAATTATGGTTAATAAAAAATTAAAATGAAAATTCTTATAGAGAGAATATAATTGAAGATTTTGGATGTAATTAAGGAAAAATATAAATTACCTGAATCTCATAGAAGATATTAGGTTTATAATACTTACACTACTTATGATTTTTAATTAAAATCTAATAATTATACATATTGTGCCTTATGAGATGAATAATTTAATAAAATATATAAAAGCAATACTTCTGAAAAAATTTGGGATACACTTGTGTTTTTTTGAAGAAACTGTAAATATTAAGAAAATAAGCTTAAATACATACACAACTAAATATAATACATTTAATATGAAACATAATGATCATATTTATTATATTTTTCACATCTTTAATCAAATTGTGAAGATAATAAATTATCTTTCAACGAAAATAGATAATAAATATCAAGTGATGCGACTTCTCAATTGTTTACCAGATTGGTGGAGAAGAACATTCATTTAAATAATGCAATATTATGATATAAAGTGAATAAGGAAGATTATGATGAACTAAATAAATGTTTAGAATCTTTCATGAATTCAAAATCGATGTTAGAAAATGAAAATTTCTAAGTTGAAAATTCAAGTGATTATGAATTATCTTACAAAAAAGAGGTGATGGTTCCCATGGAATTTTTATTTAAGATGTTCAATTGGAAGAATTTGTTATTCAAGAAAACTAATTTTAGAGGTAAGTATGAAAAATGTAATTGGAGAAAATATTGGAAAAATCATAATTCAATAATTAAACTAATATTATATGAATTAAAAAAAATTAAAGAAGTATTTCCCATGTTAAAATATAAGAAAAATTATAAATAAAAAGAAAGAATATATATAATGGTTTGAAAAGACACCTAGAGTGCCTTAGAATATGGATAAAGTAATTGAAAGTCATTAAGTGAAGTCAAAACTAATAGATCTAGTATGTATTTTATGTAAAACACCTCTAACTTATTGAATATTTGTCTGGTATCTCCCGAAAATATTTCCAACCATTATAAGGCAAAAAATATGGAATAAAATATGTTCATTAATTAATTATTTGAATATTATAACATTATGTTAGACATTTTTAATGAATTCAAAGTTAAATACTAATTTTTAAAAAAGTTTCGTGATTTTCTTCTCACTTTAAAACTGATCCTGTATTAGAGAAAAATAACAATGATCAACTTCTTAAAGAAAATAGTGACATGATTTTATCAAATGAAAAATAAATTAAATATCTATAAAGGTTAACCAATTTAAGGAAAAAATTAATTGAGATACTAGGAAAATAAACTTCACCTAAGCATACCACTGGAATTGGATATCAACCTGGGGAGAGAAGAATTTATGAGAACAAATTTTCACAAATTCCAGTTCTGCTAATCTAGTTAGTAGTTATTTTTCAATAGGACCCAATAATGTTTTTATTGTTGAAATTTTTTGTCTACTTATTGGAATCCCATTAAATGATTATGTATTTACAAGATATTATTACTATCTTTTTTACCCTCTAGATAATATAGGAACCAAAGTCATTTTTGGATTAAATATATTTTATAGGGAACATACCTAAAAATATATAGTAATAACATATAGTATCTAGAGGATGGAAGTTATAGATATATGACTAGATAATACATAAGATTCATGAATTTATCTAATGTTGATTGTGGACATTCCACCTTCATGTATAATTCAAAAAATGAAGATAATGATCTTGGTCAAATCCATAACTACTGTACAGTTTTAATTTCTAATGTTTTACTTGTAGATGGGCCAAAGTATTATATTATTATCATTTTACACCTGTGTGATAATGGTTTTTAAGTAATCTTTGAAAGTAATTATTTCAATGTTTTTTTCATAAAATTATTTAGATTTTACTTCTTTCAGAAATTAAAATTTTTATGTTACTGATTTAAGTTCTACGTTTTCTCAAGATTTATATTATTTAGTTTCCTTTCAAAGAAAAACATTACTTTAACATTGGTGAATATGTCATTTCAATATTCACTCACATAATAATATAACTAGAAAAGGTTTAGTTATGATATAACTAAGATATAATTCATAGTAGATAATGTTTCTAATCATTATCAAAATTGGAAGCAACATGAAAACTATTTCAAATCAAATAAATTTGAATATAATTATAAAACATTAGATTTGGTTTACGTAGACATGGTTGTACCATATAGAGTATTGAGTTTAGGAGGAAAACATTATTCCTATATTATTGTGAATAGTTATTTAAGATATACATTGGTGTTTTCGTTTATCACAAAAGTGAATATCATTACTATTTTTAAAAATATTCTATATAAAATCTTTGCGGGACAAGAATTATTACCATGAGAAGTGATCGGGGATGTAAGTTTTAAAATCAAGAGCCCAAATCCTTATTCTCACAACATGTTTATACTAATAACTTCTCTACTCCTTGTACACCATGGAAAAATATTGTTGTGGTTAGATGAAATAGAACCCATCAAGAGATTTCTCAGACCATGCTCAATGAGTATTATTTATCTATTTATTTTTGGGTATAAGCTAAGAATAAATATTGATATACAATTAGTATAGTATTAACTAGACATATTTTAAGGAATACCACTAGATAATTATGGAATGCTATAAATCAAAACATAACTACTTTAGAGTTTTTGGAGGAAAAGTATTTATTCTGAATATAAATGATAATTTAGAAAAATTTACCTATAAAACTGATGAAGGGTTTTTTCATGGATAGCCTTCCACCAGAAAATAATAATGAGGGTTTAATAATAGAACTAAAATTATGGATGGATTTATTCTTCTACAATGTTATGGGATAGATCCACATGATCCCATGACAACATTAGAAAAAATTTAAAATGAAATTTCCAGTCATGATTTAAAAAATGTAAAAAAATATCCTAGCTCTAATGAACAACCTAAACATAAACCAATAAATGATATTGAATTATCCATTAATTCAATCCAAAGAAATATTATGACTCATAAATATCATCCCTTAGATTATGTATTTGGATACATAGATAAAGGAACCCAAAACAATGATTCTCTTAGAAACTACATTAAACATCATGCCTTTTTATGACAGCTTAAACATAAGAACATCAAATATGAATTAAATAATTAATTCTAGGTAATTGAAATTCCAGATGACCAAAATTAGTTTTAAAGAATTAGATTTTGGGAAATAGTTCAAAGACACAAATTCTACCTAAATATTAGCACAAAAATCATGTTTAGAAAAACGGTTGAAGAGTTAGGTACAATAATTAGTAACAAATCTAGATTGGTTGCACAGGGATATATTCAAGTGAAAGGAAAGGAATATGAGGAACCCTTTTAACCAGTAACTATACACAAAGTAATTATAACTTTTTTTCCTATGAAACACATTTTATTTCAACTCTATATCAAATTGATTTCAAAATTGTGTCCTTAAATACTTATATTTTTTAGGATGTTTTTCAAGAACATCCCAGGAATTTGAAAACCCTAACTCTCCAAATCAATGGTTTAAATATAAAAAATATTTATTTGGTATAAAAATATAATAATTATTGGAATTATAGGATCAAAACTTTTTTATTTAAAAAAGGATTTACTATTGTTATACGTGACCCTTTATTGTTCCTGAAAATAATTTTATTACATGTACGAGAAGTAATAATTTATGTTGATGATGTTATTTTTGGATTTTCAAAATATTATTTGTGTAATGAGTTTAAAAAATGATTCTAATAGAAATTAAAATGAGTTTTATGGGGGACCATAAATTCTATCTTTATTTTCAAAATTTTCAAAATAAAGATAACTTTAATTTTTAATCAAAATAAGTACACTAAAGATATTTTAAAATATTTTTTAAGAGTGTAATAAAGGTTGTGATACTCTTATTAGCACAACTTGTAAAATGGATGTTGGGGAAACTGGAAAAGTAGTTGATCAAACCACCAATGTAACTATGATTTAATGAATTTTATACTTAACTAATATCTTAAAAAATATGATATTTATTGTGTGTACATGTGACTATTTTCACTAAAATCATAAATAATCATAGTTAATTACCGTTAAAATTATTTTTTGATTCTTCAATAGTAAAACCAATTATGGAATGTTTTACTCTAGTAGATAATAATTTCATTACGTGATTTATTCATATATTGATTTTGGTAGTTATAAATTAGAGATAAAAATCACCTATGGAACACTCAATTTTTTGGGAATGTTTCTTGTTTCATGGTGTTGTATGAAACCAAAATCTGTTGCATTATTCAGTACAAAATATGAGTATATAGTTTTACGTAGTTGTTGTGAACATATTCTATTGAAAATGAACACTTTACTAGACTATGGAAATCAATTTCGAAAAATCCCTATACGCTGTGATAACAAATGTGTGATAAATATCTATAGGAGTACCGTATCTAATTGTATATCCAATCACATAGATATTAGACATCAATTTTTGGGATATCATTTCCAAAAATATGATATATCTATTGAATTCATAGACACTGGAAATATTCTTCCTAAAATATTACCTAGTACTTTGATCATGAAGATAAGAAGTTATATCTAACATGAAATTAGACTGATAAACCATAATTAGTATTTTTTTGTTAATGATTTGTTAATTAAAATATAAAATTGTCTATTCCAGTTTTATTGTGACTAATCCATAGTTAGAATCAACAATTTTTATATCAACCAAAAGCGATGTTACCTTGATCACATGATACAATTATCTCTTCTGCCATTATCTATGCAACCACTAGACTTATACCATTTTGTGACACCATTAGCTTTATTATTGTAAGTTGGGTACTATTATCCTTTTACCACTGGTATGCAACCATATTAATTTTATCATTGACATGTGACTCTAGGTATCTACCATTGCATGATGCTATAATCTCTTACATTGAGACCTACCATCCACATGCTACCAGTACGATTTTCTTAATATTACTACCATTGAATTAAAATAATTATTTATATCAAATTACTATTATAATTATTCATATCCTATTTTCAAATTTTTAAATCCCTATATAATATTTTTCATTAAATATGATTAAATTTATATCTCAAATGGGCATGTATTCCTTGAATCCTCCGACCTTTTCCCTAAACTATCAACCCTTCCTTGCATTTGAACACCCATCATTAAATATTTCCCAAAATGGTGTGTGTGAAACATCCAACTACTTCTCATGGTGAGTGGAAACCTTTGATGAAATCAAAAGGACAATCAAGTCTTACATTATATATATTGAATCTAGCCATTTCATAACAACTTATCATTACAAAAATGAAATAAAATTTGAATGGTTAGTCTCAAGAATATTTGTTGTGATAAAAGTGATCCCAGACCAAGGATGGATCAAATAGTTCTCAAAGAAGGACTGGCCATTAAATCAAAGGTTGGTTAACTAGTTCCATCAATTTTGAGAGTATGTATTTAGAGAAAACAAATTCAATATTAAAAAAATTATAGATTGGAGAAATATATTTTTCTACGTTAAGGATATTATAAAAATGTATAGAGGTTCCTAACAAAGGTACATTCAATGATTACAAAGGTTTAATTATTATTCATAAAGGTTTTCTAATCAAATATACTCTATTGGAATTAATTAGAAATAGTGTTGTAAGAATACCTAAAATAGTAGACATAGATAGTGAATGTTATTTATTGTTTAAATTTATAATGAAAATGTTTTTCCCAGGAAGGGGGACTTTTGCATGAGGATGTATCAATACATTTTCTTCTCTTATCATATGAAATGAGGAGATAAGGTTAAATTTTAGAGATACCCAATATTTTACATGATGAAGCATTTAAAACTATCTTCAAGATAAATTTCATTGGGCTACCCTAAAATTCTAGGACCTTTTCCTGAAACAAAATGTCCACAACCAAATTGAGCGGAGAAAATGACCAGTTACAATAGTGTTTTGTTGAGTCATGATAGTTATAAAATAATGAAAGTACACTCAAATCATTGTTTGAAGAAATGGGTGGAATATAAGGATATGTTGTATGAAAATCATAACCCTATTAAACACACATATAGACCAAAATATATCACTAAACATAGAATTGAGCTAAAGAAAGTCATTTTTATTCCTCTAATGAATATGTTAAGGCTACTGAATATGATGGAGAAACATCTTATCATTTTTCAGTGAAAAAATGGTGTGGCCCTAATCTAGCTATATGTCCTCATGTCTCTTATAGACCTTATAGTCCAAGAATTTCTCTTCTTACAAGGGAAATAATACTAGGTTAAAAATACGAAGTTGAGGAACTAAAGTCTAAAATAAAGAACATTATATGGGATCTTCTTTAGAGATCTAAAAATAATTTGTTGGAGTATATGATGGTTCTAAGCATGGTGATTATGATATAGAAAGGGAGATTAGTAAGATTCTTCTCAAGGTGGTTCTAAATTAGGTATGTTAATTATTGAAAAAATTTATACTTCTTCTACTTAAGAATCAACTCAAAAGGATGAACCAATTGCTTCAGACAGAGCTAAAGATGAGGAACCATATAAGGGGGATCAATCTCCTAATTCTAAATTTCTAGACATCACATAAATAGACTCTAATAGAGATGATAATTCTAGAGATGGTGATTAGTTCAGTCCACATGATCCTGGTAGACCTTCCATATCTATTATAGAGAGAGATCCCAAGGGATCCTCAATTGAAGAGAAATATTAGGTTGAAAGGATATAAGTTATTTTTATAAGTGATTATGGTGTAGAGACTATACAAGAGAAGGTTACTATACCTAGTTAGGAGGGGACAGATTATCATCATCCTCTTCCCCATTATTTTTCTATTCTTGGTCGTATAACCAATGATTATTTTTACACTTTTAGAGAATTTTGACTATTAGACATTAGTGGGATTCTTAGATTAGAAAATCTTCAAGAGAAAACACTCAGTGAAGATTATTCCAAGTGATTTATTTCATTATTCATTTCTCACATCCATCTTGAGATGTTGATCTATCTTAATGAACATGAAATTGAGAATATATGGTTCGCTGATCAAATGGATGAATTTCGACCCATACTATGGAAACTGAGAGGACTCTTTATTATGATATATTTATTTCTTCAAGAGAGATAGGAATCACAACCTAAAAAATTCACTTCCTCTTATAGTGCTCCACCACCTACCCCTTCATCGGTTAATGATGATTTGAACAGAACCATTGTGAGATATGAGATATAGGAAACTATGGGCTCATCTACATCCTCTCATCAAGAAGAAAATCATCAGATAAAATGAAATGGTGAGAATATTTATAATCCTGTTAAAGAATTCATGAATGAGGGTAGGAGTGATATATAAAATATTCCTAAGGGTATAATGTATTACCTTACAAGAATTTAAAAAAATCAGTATTGGAATACATGTTTTTGGTTTTTGGTTGAGAAACTAAAAATATCTTCTTTGACAAAGGCCTTCTAGGAGTAGGTGACCTAGTTGAAGACCTTACCACCTATTATAAATATTTTAATGGATGAAAAGAACATTTCATAAATGAAATTGAGCATGGTGGGCATGTGATTAATATTTTTTATAGTTGATGGATTCTTTTCTTTATACTGTGAGAACTATAGTGATACCCCCTATAGATCCACAGTACACCATTCATTTTATTGTATACATTTATATCCCCCTCGTTTCCTTTCTATATTACTTCCATTATCATTAGCCCCTCCAGCCTCACTCTCATTAATGTTGTGATACATTTGAGACATATTGTAGCTTCTAGTATTGTTTTTTGACCACTAGAATCTCCATCTTCACCGACCTCCTCTTATGTTCCTCTTTCCATCTGAAATGAAATGGAGATAGTGGATCCTTCCACTTTGAAAAATAAGAATGGTTCCTCTAATTTTGATTAATATTTTATATATAATCACATTTTGTTTATCCTCTTTTTGTTATACTATTTTCCTTTTACTGATTACTGAAGCCACAAATTTTTTTATAAATTTGGTGACATAAAATGGTCACATAATTCATTCCCCAAAGAAATTTATTTAATGAAAAAGTTGCAGTACAAGAAAGAGGTGTAAATAGTTTACACCAACAAAAAATTGATCGGTTTCCAGTATAATATTTCAAGAGAAATATACCAAATCCATGTGTTTCATAAAAAAAGTATGATATGTTATATTAACAACCTAACTTCTCTAGAAAGGACTATCATCATACATTGAGGGAACCATAAGCAAGAATCAATGATGGAAATATAACCAGAAATTACAGAAGTGATAATGCTGAACAATGAAATTTCTTGGTCTATTTCTAATAGAAATATAGAAAAAAAAAGAAATAGAAAATCAGAAGAAAAATAGGCTTTTATCTACACATATATATAAATCCCAACCTACATCATGAAACAATAATGAATAAATCATATAGCTTGAACTGTAGTGGACTACCTACACCATTAACCCTAACTAGTGGAGTGAACAAACTTGAATAACATCCACATTTTCTATGGTAAACAAGAGGCGATGATCACTGTAAACTTCCTTAATGAGTCTCACCTAAATACAAGTAAAATTAGATATTCAACATCAAGCTTACTTCAACTGCATCACTATTGATGGAATTATAAGATCGATACAGAGAAATATAGTGCATCAATGTGAGATCCACTCAATATTGGGCATTATTGGACCTACAGATCATAGTAGCAACATCGACAAGACACAACCGCATAAACCAACTCCTATTAGTAGATGAATAGCTCAAACCACCACCAATCATCAACCGAAGAGATAATATTTCAAGAATAACAAAATCACAATACCAAGATCATCAGCTTCCTATCAAGTGAATATTTGAGATGCAAGCCAAGAATTCAGTATCCAAAATTATCAACACTAAAGTATCATGGATACATCTTAAAGGAAAACTACTATTTCATACAATAAATACAAAGAGAAAGCCAGACAGAGTCAAGAATACCTCAAAATATTATACAAAAGGAAAAAAATAGAAAAAAATAAAAACTACCAAATGAAATTAGAAGACATAACATGGTTGGATTTAATGTGGGGAGAAACCCATGAAGTAGGATTGAGAAGTAGAAGATGCCAAAAGGACAAGATCCAAAAAGCAAACACTGAATTAATTAGAAGTGCCGAAAAATAATCATGTTAAAACGGAACCAACATCATTAAAAATTTGAGTAATTTCCAACTAATATCATTGAAGATGATGTTTGGATCATTCGTAAACTCCTCTACCACCGTGGTAAATATCTTATTTTGTATTTCAAGGGAGGTATTAGCAGAAATATCACCATTTTTGTATTAAATTAACGTATCTGTATCATTATCTTCCATCCATGAGTCAATATACTCTGAAAAGTACAATTTCTCTTAAATTTGGTAAGAAACACTAAAATTTGGGTCATTTTCAATTTCATCATGACTGGTAGAGTCTTCTATGTCAGTTGAATTATAAGTTACAGACAAATGTTCAGTAGGAAAGGGTTGTGGGTATAGTATTTGTTTCATTATGAGAGGTAGCTAGGGATAGCGTGACAATGGTTCTCTCAGTGATAGAATCATAACTACATTTTTGGGTTTTTTCTAGCACTTAAAGTGATTAAACCATAGATATCAAAAAAATTTTAATTTTACCACTATATTTAAAAAATTATTCCTCATTCAGGCATGAATTGTTAAATTCATCTTGAAGAGACTCCCCTTAATGAGATTGTTCTTTATTTTCCTCTCCATGATGAATTTTATTGATCTCTATATCTGAGGGCTTTGGTTTAATAAAAAAAATCCTTATCTACCTTCGTAATATGGGAATTTTTCATTTCCTCTACTAAACTCAATGGAATAGTAGAGGGAAGCTGATTATTATGATAAAATGAAGAATTCATGTTTTTATTACTATCAATAGTGTCCTGTTTATGTGTAACATATAACCCTTTTAGAGGTACCCTTTCAAATAAAATTTATTTTAAATGATACAAGGGGTCTGAAAAAATTATTTGGTTCTCACATTATCCTGCATGGTGTCCAATTATAGACATATTTTTCAATATGTTGGAACATTTTAGAAAACCTCATAAATGAATCCATTGTCTCCATATTGAATCCAATATTGTGTTGGAAAATCTTGTGAAATATCAATTTTAGTACATATTCTTTTGACGAATGGCCAAGAATAATTCTTGGTAGTAGAGTACAGATTAATGTGATGACAAAAAATACTAGAAATAGATAATAAGGAATTATTCTTAAAGAAATTTAAAGTATAGGGAGACCCAGGTAGAGAAAGACAATAGGTGGATCTGAGTCAACAAAAAATTCCGGGGACCACATCAAAACCATCATGAAACAACCATCAAAAGACCACAACCCACTTTTCCTAAGACTATAATAATCATTTTAATATAAAAAAATAAAAAGAACATGGGTTTAATTCATCAAACTGATGTGAAAATTCACAAATCCAATTTTGTATAGTGTCATGCGGAGGAAGGCTATTGAAGGTCTTCATTTGATAAATTTTACAACCAACACAAAATGTTTGTCCTAGGAGAGAAAATGTACCTCTTATTTTGAAAAACAATTACCGAAAGACTACTATGAAGGAATTTCTTCAGAGCAATGAATTCCAAGGTCTTATGATCAGCCAAATCCAATTAATATCTTCCCGCGATGACAACTAAAATGGATTAGGGATTTTCATTGTGGTTTCTCCACTTTTCTCCAAAAATGAGATTTGTGAGGGGGCAGTGTTTGCTAAGGTTTCTACTCTGTTCTCCTGAGGGTGAAATTGCATACGTGTATGAAATAATCACATATACAAGACCATGTTAACAAATCTTACTACACTATCACACACACTCCAATTACTCTTTCTTATATTATTTTATGTTTTTTTCTTAATTTTTATAACCTTTTCAATAATCCAAGGGGGGGGGGGGGGTAATTGAAACCATTTAATACTAATAATTTTATAACATGAATGGTTAAGAAAATGTATGACATATTGACTTGATATGTTAATAAAAATATTAATTTTTAATTTATTTATCTTTTATGGTTTTATATATGGGTTATAAATTCAATAATTTTTTTATCATAAAATAGGATGAGATTATGGATAACCTAATTATATTAGTGAACCCAAATAATGTTTATTATGTTTCTTGTCAGATTAATGTTTTATTATAGTAAATCATATTGTATCCAATTTTGTGAAAATAAACTATGTGTTGATAGAATAATATCTGAAAATATTTACCACCATTTAATCTGAGCTACTATCAGTTAAGGAGTTCTACAACAACATTTTGTTGAATTTTGTACAATGGAGATACTACTGGGCACTACTACCATAACCTGGTACATCTTATATTTTCTGCCACAACTATCAAATGACACTAACTCTAAACACTACAACCTATAGTGTCTGCTACCATCACTTGATTCTTCTAGGAAGGAAAAAATGCTGATATCGATATAGTTGAGTGGTGGTACATCCAGATGAAAAAATATGATGATATTATACCTCTAGATAGTTCCCCCACCAGGCTATTCTACCACTTCCATCGTAATATTTCTACAATCATAGCACCTACCATTTAAATAATGCTACTTCTAGTGATATACCATCAATGTATGTTACTTCCATTAGGTTTTTAACTACCATTAGAGTTGTTATGGATCTCCAGAATTAATTTTTTTAAAATTGATTATCTAGTGCACATTTTATGCATTTAATCTTGGATTGAAGCATGAAAATTTAAGAAAAACTATTCTTAAAAATCATCATGGAATAATTTATGATAGATCTGGTATTTCCATATTTTATACTCTGTATGAGGATATAGATTATATTATTATTATTTGTTAATTATTCATTATATCTCTTGAAATTATATTAATTTATGAGATCCCCCACACATATGATAAATAGAATGTGTGGGTTTGTATATTTAATATTTGAAATGAGTGAATGGATAAAATGAAATAATATTAAAAAAGATAAAATAATTATCAATAAATTATTTGACACTCTATTTCCACTACAATATCTATGAAAACAATGTGGAAGCTTCTCACATAGATTTTTAGAGACTCCTGAGTAATCAAAGAAATTAAAATTGAATAAAACAACATTTTAAATTAATAAATATATTTATATTTGTGTTTGGGCATTACATTTGAGATATGTTTAGTTTTACTATGTATATTCTTAAAATTTATTCTTTTTTACTAAACCAGAGAGTTCTTGAAACTATACCTATCTTAGTTTTTTTTCATCTATTTCTCATGAAATATCATTTAAGAGGTTGTTTGTGGGCTATACATGTTTTATCCCATAAGTAAGTGTGTAATATGCTTTGTTCTTAGATAGTTTTTTGACTTTTTGTGTCTAACACTTGGCCTGAGTTGTGGATTTGTTTATTTTATAATAAAATACTTTTAATCCGATGATTTTATTGTAGAGGGGACAATATATCAGCTTTACACCAAACCAATTGTTAAATATTTTATTTTTATTTATCAATTTTGTTTCTTAATAATAAAACTAAATAAATTTCAATTTAAAGTCTGTAAAAAAACTTTTCGTCGATATTTTAATTAAAATAGTGTTTTATATAAAGTGTTTGATACAATTGGGTTTTTTTTGTAAAGTTTGAGTATACCCAAAATATTTTAAATTATTTGTGATCAATATTTTAAGAAACATTTAAAAAGATAAAATTATATATTAATTTTTTAATGTGATATTTTATTAAATTATGGGTCTCAAATTTTAAATCAGTGGATCAAATTATATATTACATCTATTTTTTCAAGGCAGTTATTATGCATGCTTTTTGGTATTTAAACAGATATTTTTCTATAAAATCAATTCACCCCCCTCTTGAGTTTTCCACTATGACCAAAAAAGTTGTTTTCATGATTATATAGGGTCTATGAGTACAATAATATATCAACCATTAAAACTACCACATAATAATTTATGTATAGATTGAAATCCAGATTAATCAATTCTATAAAAACTATTGGCACATTTTCGAGACTAAAAGGAATTTCCAAATAATCATATTTGATATATATGGTTCATAAATATATATTTAGTATATTCAAAGGCCCCACACATGATGAAATATAAAACTTAATTTAATATTTTTTAAAACCCTATCTCTTTAATTAAGTTTAAAGTGATTGTCCATATAAGGAAAAGAAAATCAGTTCTTAACACTAAGTTTATTCAACCATCTGTAATCCACAAAAATTATGAGGGTTCCATCCACATTATTTTTGAAAATAATGTCTGAACCATATAAGTAAGTACTAGGTAAAATAAACACTTTAAATTCATGTTAATATAAATATATTTTGAGTGTATAAATATTATCAGGTGTAATTCCATACGGAGAAATAGATACTATAGCCACACCTGACACTATACCAATAGTAATGTATACCTCTCTCATAAGAGGCAACCCAAAAAATTCAACCAGGATGATTCCCCTTAAATGTTATAATACACGAGGTAATTTTATCTGCAATGTTCTCTAATCACTCATAAAAGAAAAGAAATCTATTCCGACACTCATCCTAGACCATGATGGTCTGGTCTAGGTCAACTAACATGTATATCCCATTCTACATTATGAATATTCTTTTCACTATATGGGTATATGAGACACACTCTTCCATAATAAAAGACAATATAGTCTCAGAAGGGAACCAAATGATCTATTAAATTAATGAATTCAATTCCTATCATATCAAAGATGACGAGGTTCCATAAGAAACAATTGTTTCCAATTTCAAGGGGGGTACTTCCATCATTTGTGTACTCTTTCTTATTAGACTCCCAAATGAGTATCAAGATTCATCAATCCACAAAATTATTTGATATATAAACCACGAATAATCACTAAAATAATATATATGAATGAAATTGAGGTTATGGTAACAATTGAGAATATATTGAGATTGATCCCACTAGAATCATATGTCGAACCATATATGATCGATAATTCTTCTCCTCTAGTGTAGGTTGTATATTATATATCTATCCCAAACCATGTTCCTGATATATTACTAAAAAACCTTGATTATATTCACTCTAATAGTACATTATCTCTAATGTTTGGATCTCTTATCCACATCCACCTACATGTTATATATAATAGGTAATACTCTAGCTCCCTACCTAATGTGGAGATGAAGATCTGACTCTAGAAAGAAAAGCCAGTGTGGGTCCTATTCTACTAGAAATATGTGTAAAAGTCTAAAAATCATATAATGATATCCTATTTTACTATAGGATCTTCAATAAATTGGATCACTATCACCCTAAAGATTCATATGAACCTACTGACTATAGTAATAAAATAGTACAAAACTTTATGAACACATACCAAGATTGGTTTTTTCCTTGAGTGAAAACTCAAAGTGATGCTTCCTACAACTTGATAAATTGCACCCTATCATGGAACTCAACTACCATTCCCAACACCTCTAGATTATATTGTCGTATAATCAGATATGAGTTATTAGTTTACTATATCAAAAATTGTTGTGAAATATAGAAAATCAACTGAGAATAGATGGTCCACTTAATCCTATACTCATATCCTCTCACATTGGTCAACTCATCATTGTAAGGAGTAGTAAAAAATTTTATATATATGTGAAATTAATTGATTATCCTATATTAGGTATTTTACCATACTGTTAATGCATAACATCCTTATATGAATATGGTCTTAGTGTCTCTAGTAAGAATTATTCCTAAAATCCAAAAACAATTCCTCTATGTCATCTCATGATGCTATCATACCTAATTTTGAACATACTACCAACACATAGAAGACCCATAAGTCATTTAAATTAAAATATTTACCCTCCTCTTAGGAGACATCTCCAAATTTTCAAATATATATAAAGTTGTCTCTAACCATTAAATAGTTTCCTTGGAGAAACCATCCCCAAAAAATTATGTGGGTGTTGCTGATGTAATTATCATGTCAACTCTAACATAATATCGGTAGATCATGGGGCTCCTAATCTGTAGGAAACCCCCTAAAAACTGAGCATTATTTCATAGATAGGGTATAATTGGGGGTGATGCAGGTTGAACAACATGAGGTAATTATGTTGGTGCTGGTCTCAACACCTCCAGAGTGCGGTCATCTGCACTAAACTGGTGTTCAACCCATGGTCTCCCTGGAGGCATACATTTACAATTCCAAATAAAATCCTTGAAAATGAGATCTTGAAAAATGAAAATATTTCAGATAAAATATTAGGGTAGGTAAAAATCCTTCCTATATATGATTCAACACTCGTATGTCTTCTTCTAATTCTAGGTCAAGGTATATGGAATATCATGAAGGGTAACAAGAGACACTCCCGATTGACCTCTACTATGTTCAGTTCAAGACCATGTTCTCATATTTTATAATATTTGTTCTTGTAAATGTAGTGTCAATTTAATTTTATTGAGGAAATATCCCTGTAGGTTACAATTGGAACCCCCATTCAACAAAAACCATTTTTTTTCACGAATCATAATTCATAAGTTATATATATATATAAATATATATGATGTTTTGGTTAAATACATCTTATATTACCATGTTATAAAGTCCTATGATTTATAATTCATAATTGGTACTAAATGTAATTGAAAATAGCCTTATATAGTGGTTTAATTATATATATCACAATTCGAAATTTATAAAGTCCCAAAATAAATTTTAATAGTCACCCATTTTATTTCAATAAATATCATTTCATCCCATGAGACCAATTGCATAGGATAAAATATACCATAATTGGTTAGTTAAGGTTCCACTGTCAAGATACATGGAGAAAAGACCAGTTATGTTAGTAAATAAACATTAAATAAACAATTATTTATCCCCTTTCTACAAAAAATGTTAGTAATTTTCTAACATAACAACCTAGTAACTACAACATGATGTAGTTAATGAAAAAAATAAGGTAATCGTGGCATGTAAAATACATGACAAATAATCGTAAAATTCCTATATTGATTCATGAAAAATTATACCTTATCTTACTAGGCCAAGGGTAGAAAATGAAAGCATGATGATAACAATTCCACATGTGATGTGCACTACCCAATGGTAAAATCAATAAAAATATAATAGATGAAACTAGAACAATAAGTCCCATTATAGGAATCTTGGAACTTTCACTATATATGTGTTACATACCCACTAGGAATAGTCTCATTACCAAATTATGAAATACTCTTAGTCTCTAATCTACCATCCCAAAATAAAAAGGCAAATAAAGCAGAGTCTCTGAAACAAAATGTGATATCCCAGAACTGATTCACCCAAAATAATTGAACTCAATCCATATCACCTCAAACACGCCTCCTCATTCTCCAGAGGCAACCGAATAGTAGCGAGGGTCTAAGGTGGCATGGTGGGGGTCTATACCTTCTTAATTTGTGTGGAGAAAAATAATCACATATATATATATATATTGGAAGAAGCAATATATTGTAATGGAAAAATTGTGTTAGAAAATTCACATGCATATCCAATAGGTTCACATGTATATCCTATATCCTCTACTCGTGTACTCCATAATTGAATAGAAAATTCAAACATCCAAAGGTGAGTGCTTAAATATTTCTATACTCGTATAAATGGAGTTTATTCAGGTACCAATCAGAACCCTAAATAGTGTGTCAGTAAAACATAGTATGTAAAACATAAAAAATTCAAACATCCAAAGTTGAGTGCATAAATTTTTCCATACTCATATCCAAAGTCGAGTGCTTAAAATAATTAAATATATCTCCAATAGCTTCACATGTATATCCTATATCCTCTACTCATGTACTTCATAATTGAATAGAAAATTCAAACATCCAATGTTGAGTGCTTAAATTTCTCCATACTCGTATCAATGTAGTTTATTCATGTAGCAATCAGAAGCCTAAATAGTGTGTGATTAAAACATAGAATGTAACAAAACATTGTTTCTATAATGAATACAGTCTATGCATAATATATATAATAGTGTAGAAGTATAATTGGAGTAGGATGTAAGATAATATTGTGGCATAAACCTATCTAGAAGAACAAGGTGTATTGGGAGTAGTATATAAATATCTAATGACCATGTACTCAATAAAACCATCAACTATGGAATATGTCTAATATATTAAGTATCACACCTAATTAGATCTAGACCCTTGTCCATTGGAGAATGCAACCTCCTCGAGTGTAAGGTGATCATCGAAGGTAAAATCAAAATAATGTAGACCTAAAAGGGCTGAAATCAAGGGTGTATGGCTGAGGTATCCTCATTGAGTCCAAGGAGTATATCATGTTTAAAGTTTTTATAAGAGTTAAGGGGATACCAAGGAACAAATATGAGGACAAAGGAGTAAATAGTATTCAATTAGAAAATCAATGGTATCCAATACCATGATATATAAGTGGGATATTAGTGTCGTACCACAATACCCATCATTAGTGGTATTCCAAATTATCTGACATGAGATATTTTATATATGGAAATCAAGTTCCATTTTAGTTTCCAAACCAAATTAAACACTATTTAACATATATAATAATAATCCATGTGGAATAAATCTCATTTCAAAATTATATTTTATCCCATTTCATTACCCTTTTCATTTATAAGGGAGAATGGCTCTAAGACAAGTATTCAACCATTTAATAAATCTTTTAATTTGTATACAACTTCCAATAATTAGTGGAAATTTCAATACACCACAAGGGATTTAAATCATATACATTTAATGCAACACACATCTATGGGTGATTTGGGTAGATGTCTAAAACCTACAACCATTTAAATGGGTCTAAAGAACATTAATTCATGGTTTAAAAAAACAATTTAATGTATTACTTATTTTAGGAGAAATGCATGTAATGTTCAGTGTGCTTCACAATGGTTAAATCTATATAAAAAATACATTTTTAAAAGAATTATATACCACCTACATTAAGTGGGTCATAAACTCCACATCTTGTATTATTCTTAATTTTGTATGGAATAATATTAAATTAAGAAATCAAAAATTCTCTAAAAACATGTCATATCAATGTACATGTAAAAATAATTCAAAATTGTGAGGAAAATTAATAATTTAAGAAATTGGATTGAAAGACGTACTGAGGGTGGTCTAATGAGATAAACAATCCTTGAATAAGGTATTAGATGTATGAGTTATCCTAAATCCTATATTGATGGAGGAGGATAGCTCTTGTAGTTACTTGAACCACTAATTTCGGGTCGATTGGACATTTAAAAAAATATTACTCTATCATTCATAGTCAATGGTATTTCTTGTTCCGATCAATCATATCTGGTCTCTTTAATTCCTTCATGCAATCACTTGAAAGTTCATTGTTTGGATAGTTAATAAGAACAGTTGGTTAAAGCTTCTTTATGTGGTAGCATTAACAGATGGAAATATTTCACCTATATCTGTAATGGTCTGTTCAAATCCTTCTTGTAATATATCCATATCTTTATGTAGTCACAATACTTAACATGTGATTGATGTCCATGTAATTATGGATACTTCCATACTTTGAAAATTTTCACTTTTCTTTTTAGATAAAGATATTTTACTATAATAAAACATATAATTAACTAGAAAAACAAGAAACATTATTTGGGATCATTTAAATAAGAATTTTCTTGACTAAGAAAAATATCTTATGATAATTTTTGTAATATAAAAATCTCTTAAATTAAATAAAAGACAACTGTCATCATCTTACACCCCTAACACGCCTCTGTAAAACTAATCTAAACTCTAAATGGTGTATATAACATGAAGGGAATAACAATATATCTACCCTAATTAATAAATATCACACTTTAAGTGTTTTAATCGGAGAAACATATAAAAACATATAAGAAACAATAAACCAAATATTTGTTTCTCCAAAATCAATCTAGGATTTTGGAATAAATAAAAATAAATAAAGTATTGATACGTTTCCTATATTAAAATTGATCTATCTAAAATTCTTGATATGAGATTGAGAATTATGACAAATAAATAATCATTAAAATACATCTTATGGAATCTATGGTTAGTACATAATATCCCCTTTATTTAGGAGAATCTCTTACAATCTATAATATATTATGAAATTACTTTATAGTATTAAAGAAAATGAGAATGATAAAATATTATTTCAAAGAGAATTTTTATGATAAGAATAATGTTCCACTATTTAATGTTATTGGAACAAATTTTATAATCCATAAGGAAAATCTATAATGATCCATACTTCTCAAAAATATATTATAATAGTCTTGAATGTTATAGAAATTTTAAAACTCTTAAGATATTTTTCTTGAAATTATTTTTCAATATAAAATGATATAATAATTTTTCTAGAATTATTTCATAAAATTTAATTGATAATTTTAACATTTAGTGGGTAATTTTTTTATGTGTTATCATATAATTCTAATTATACCATGGAAAAAACCATGGCATTTTCACATTCAACAAGACTTCATTTACCTTCGCCAAAACCACAATGTGGTTAAGACAATGACATCATGATTTTATCTTTAATACATAAATGAAATATAAATAAGGTAGTTTCAATTAATGAATTAAAATCCCCCTGATGAGCAAATTATAAAATATGGTAACATATATATACATAATACATTGAATGATATTAGGTCTTTGTACTACTGGAAACACCATTGTATGTAATTGTTTGTATCATAAATATCTATCATATCTTTCTAACAATTTCATTCACCCCACCCATACTATTGATCATAACATTTAGTATATGGAAAATATCTAGGATGATCTATCTTAGCTCAATAATACATTAATAGTCCAAAATAATATGGAATAATTTACTGTATTCAATGGAATGAGTATTATAGTTTCGTGATTTAGGTCAGATATTGGTTTGAATGTGTATATTTAAACCCTATTAAGGTGTTAAGAGTGTTAGTGGACTACACCAATTAATATGTGGGTTGAATTATGAGGGCGTCATGTACTAATGTAAAATACTAGGAAAGAATTAAAATGTTGTATAAGCTATTAGTTATTACAGAACATAGTGGGTTACACTATGATGGGGTTTTTATAGTTGAGAGTAATGTTATGAACACCTAGTAAAATAGGGTCCTTGTGTTATGAATGATAAGGGCATGACATTAAGTAACCTTGGGTAGTTGATTCACCATTCTCCCTATCATCGAGGGAGTTGTATCATTCCATGAAAAAAAAGATCACAGCCCAAGGGTTTTCTTGGAAGGGGGCATCATGTTGTGATCAAGGATGGTCACGACATGATTTGATTTATGTATAGTTTTATAAAAACAAGAAATTAATTAATGAAATTCAATCATAAATGCGGTTTTGACTTTTTCCAAAGAACATAGTGAGTAAGCACTAATTTTCCTCTATCAAGATCTCTCTGTCCCTCCCACTTAATGAAAAATAAAAGTCTGTTATTTAATGTATCTTGTTCATGTCATTCATTATAGAGAGTATCTATGGTTAAGGATAAATGTGATGGAGTTCCTATTTCTAGTATTTATTAATGTGTCCTATTATTTGGTGTGGTTTTCACTAAATCAATGATTTTTCTTGATTATCTGATTTCTTTCGATCATTGTTAAATTGGATTAAGGTTCTTCATGTGTGTATTCATGTTAACTATTGGTCGGTTGTTCCTAGATTATTCCTATGTTATATAAGTGTTTATGCATCATGTGATAATTGAGTATGGGTTGGTTTGTGTGAGTTATTGAGAATGTACCCACATGTGAGTTTCATTATTCAAGATTGATATTAAGAGGTAGTCTTATAAGGGAAATCATAGGTTTATACATGTGTGATTTATCATTCTTGGTTGTGTGGTTTTAGGTTGTCATGGTCAGGATGATGTATATTACTAATGTAATTCCTTGGGAATGTGATGAGTGTATCCTATGTGGCTATAGGTGATGATGATCATTAGTAATGGTGAGAGATTTTTTTCTAGTTTTATAAAAATTATGTTGACCATTTCCACAACTATTTATAGAGTTTAACCTTGCTTTAGCTATAGGTTTTTTGTGAATACTACTAACCATGGGAATGAGTCCATTAGGGTCATGTGCACATAGGATGGGGACCATGAGGTGGTTTTTCCACTCATTATTGGTAGTATCATTAATATATTAAAGAAAAAAATGTTTGATTGTATTTTCCATCATTACGGAAGAGGGATACACTATAGATGTTAATGGGGTCTTTAGTGTGATTGATATTGGTAGATGAGATCAATATGTTCTTTGTATATATTGGATATTTTAAGTCTAAGGGATGGTCTAGAAAAGGATGTGTGTCTACATGTGTTGAGTTTTTTTAGGATACTAGGATAGGGGTTAGTAAAGGGTCTACATAATTGTTTTACTTATGATATAATATATGAAAAATCCCTTAGGCTATCATGGTTAAATAAAAAAGTTCGAAAAAATAATTGGATGGTCGGCGATGCTGTGTGATACCGAATTTATTGGAAGGCTATAGAAACATATAGTAAGACTAATTTTCGTAAATTCTCTTACTCTAGTAGTTGATTAAGTAGGTAAAGTCTCACTCATGGATGGTTAAAAAGGGTAGATTGGGTTTGAGTTGTTTCTAATTATTTTAATTTACTATACATTTTATACACATGTATATGTATATGTAATATATAGGAACACAATTGGTAATCACCAACTATGACCATATTCAAAAATTATAGTGTTCATGTAAGAGAATTACATACTTTATGGTTTATGAAATAGATAAGGGTAAATCCTCTTCTTCAGGAGTCTAATAGAGATAAATATGTAGGTGGTACATGGGCAAGACATTATGGTTTATAGTAGAACTATATTGATCTTTGATGTCGAGATGGTTGTCTCTTGTGTAACTTTGGGAAATTTGTATATGTGATTTTCCAATGAGAAATCTGTTCTATTATTTTAATTATTCTTCATACTGTATAGATGTTAGTTTGCATCGTGTTGTATGCTATGGATAGTTATTCTAGATACTATCTACTAAGATTATTTATCTATTTTCTATTAATGTGTTGTTTTTATTATTTATCATTAGAGGATATAAGATCCCCATATTCACCCATTATAATGTAACTACTAGTTGATACCCTTTGGTGTACAAGTATGATTATTATAGGAATCATGGAATTACAATCTATTTAGTATAGCATGATCGAGCTATGAATGTTCCAAAGTGCTATTAGACTAGTTTGAGATAAAATGATACTAAGTGAATGTTATTGGATTTTTTTGAAAATTTGGTATACATATATTGTGTTTGAACTGTTTGTGTGGTATTGGGCATTGATATGGGTTTGAAGGGAAAAGAGTTTTAATGGTATAAGGTTTTGGTTTATCAGGGAAGCATAAATGATATTGGGTTTTACTACCTATTTTAACATTCCTTGTTTATATATCTATAATGTGAAATTATTATTGAGCATGTTATTTGGTTGTTTGTGAGGTGACACCTAAATGACCTTCATTAGAGTGTAATGAGGTAAAATATGTTTGTCCACTATGTTATAAACTATTTGTTATGAATAATTGTAGTTTAAAAATTACTATACATAACAGTCGCTGGGCCGATAGGTATGCTGGAGTGGGTAGTGTAACAAATGGAGTGGTTGGATGAGAATCCGAAGGAAATAATAGTATCGGTTATACATCGAATTAATCAAGGATATTAGTGTGCTATGATATCAATTAAATACAAGACATGGGAGTTCCAGTCATATTATCCACCTTTATTCTATGGAGAGGATGGACATTAGGTTTCAAAGAATTGTATTGATTTAGTATATAAAATCATTGATTATATCTATATACCACTACTTTTTTTTGGTTAAGCTAGCTACAAATATGCTCAATGGAAAAATAAAATGTTGTTGATACATACAATAATATATATGAAGTCTTGAAGGGATTCCTTGGATGCATTTTAAGGGAGTGTTCTTTGAGCCCCACTCTACAAGACATTTATGGTAGATAAAGACTTCATGTTTACATATTTGATGTAAGGTGAGACTTTGGCCATGGACTATGTCACACTGTTCATATATTTTCTATTTTTTTTACCTAAATGAGAGTGAGATGAGATCACTATTGTTTAAGGATTCATGGATGGTTAAAAATATGATAACAAGTTGTAGATTAATATCTTTAGCCTAATATTAATTTATGTGGTAATAAACCATGGTCTAATTGGGAAGAATAACCCAATGGATAATATTATACATAAAATGGAACTTGTTCTAGGTGAGACATGTGGTGGAGATCAAGGTAGTCCAAAGAATTTACATGAAGAAGTCCATTAAGGTAGTTATAGTAGAGGTTCGATAATGCGACCACAGATTGGGTTTTCAATGAGGTGTTTATAGTGTTGATAAATATGCAATATCTTGGAAAAAATGATTAGCTAATAAAATATTGTCAAGATCATATCTATAAGATATATTTGGAGTTGTTTTTACCAATGACATTGGTGATCAATGGGTTTTTTTTGATAATTTCATAATCATGCATCTCATGTAGCATTAGTATTAGTGAGGGAGGCCAATTTCTGGTATTTTTCAACATGTTCATCTCATAGAAGTAGAAAGGATACTGAATAGTGAGGTAAGTGGTTTATAATGAGTGAAATTATATATAGGGGATAAATACCAGGTAATCATGCATTGAATCAAATGATTATTAGTGAGTATACATTCACTGAGCTATCCAAAGAGTGGTTGATTGTTAGAAGTATGATATGAGAATTTTCTTTCATGAGATATAATGTTTTATAATGTGCGTATGTGATATTTAGATCAATTATGTGCTGGTCGAGGTGTAGGAATTGGGGAAAATTTGAGAAATTTGGTTTGATTTGGGATGATAATGATCAATTTATATGATACAGAATGATATATTATTATTAGAATGTGATCATTCTAGGATAGTGTAAACGTATGATATAATCATAATATATACTAGTTTGGGTTTGACATGATTGGGTAATTTATTCATATGTAAGAGAGTTCCCGTGAAAGGAATCTTCATGTTTGATTTGGGTAGTCATGGTAATTGAGAAAGATATGAATTAATTTAGTTTCATCTTAGTTTTTTTTGGAATGTGGTGCATGGGATCTTGGTTTTTGGTAAGGGTTAGTCAATATGTTTCCCGAAATATCTCTTGGATGAGATATCATTTGAAGATGATTTTGTAATGAACTTGTTATTCTTGGTGAGGTAATTAGGTTAAGATCATAGATCAAACATGTGTATTAAGAAATAATCAGGCTGTGAAGGGTGTCAATGTATGTTGAGAATCGTGTTTGGGGGTTATCTTCGTATATGGTCTAGAATTATACAATGAGAAAGAAACCATATTTCGGTTCGAGGGATCATATAATTGAAAATTGTTGCATTAGATTGAAATTTCTGTGAGGTATGTTGGTTACAACATATCCAAGGGTAATAAAGACATGTTATGTATTTTCATGAGATTTTGATTTTGGAAGAGGTTGGTGGACATGATTTAGTATTTGGGAACTACAACATTACATGAATTGAATATGATAATAATTATTTTGGATTGTTTAAGAACATATCATATCCAAGGGCCTTACAGTGGGGTGTGTCTTATATAGAAATAATGATGAGTTAATTGATCTTTATACTGAGTTATAAATGGGCCACACTCTTATGAGTATGGGTTGTATTGTGAGGGTGTCACATTAGAATGTTAACCACTATATTAAAATTAAAATTTTGGGTATGTTTTTTATCATAAAAGAATATATCAAGTTATTCTATCATGGTGGTTTCATGGGTGAGAGATATTCCATAAATACTTCGATTTATATGGTCTCACATCACAAGGGAAAGGGTAACATTGTGGCATGATCCTAGGTAGTGAAGCAAGATTTCTACCTGACTTATTTGGAAGAGTTCTACACTGTGATAAGGGTGAAAATTCCATGAAGGTTGTCCTAGCTAGGGATATCACAACATGATCTTGGAGTGTCTTGTTCTGTTGTGACATATTTAATGTTTTAAAAATAAATAAATAATATATTAAATAATATTGTAAATAAGAGTTTGGAAATTTCTTTAAGCAACATATAGGTTATTACCTAAATTTCCTCTATCTCTCTCTCATTGTCCATACCACTTGAGAGATATTCATTGATTATTTAATATTATTCATTTCATTCATCATATGAAGTCATTATGGTTAGGTATTGTTTTCCTTGAGTATTTGTTTCTGAAATGTTTTATTTCTCATCTTTCTATCATTCATTCCTGAATTTTGATATTTATGAAAATTATTTTTATTCTTCTATTGAGATTATTGTCGACCAATGTTTATTAGTGAGTGGAGTCCATCTAAATCCTGGAATATGGTTCCAAAAATCTTCATGTATTCTATGTGGGTTTATCAATGCTATTACCATAAAAAATGGGCCTTGTAATATGAGAGAATATTAATAGAACAACTTGTTATTTCCATTTTTTATAAGATATACCTATAGGATCTCTCATTTAAGAAATGACGGGTTTCTATGGGTGTGAAATAACTTTATTGATTATGTGGTTTCTAGTATTGATGGTATTGATGAAAATTGTTGATTATGTTGTTACTTGGGAACTTTATGATTGTAACCGATGTGGATATGGGTTACATTGAACACTGGTGATGAGGAGATGCAGTTCTTCAACATGATGAAGATGGTGTTAAACGTTCTCATGGGTAGTAACAGAGGATATCTTAGTTGTATTCATATGTTTTTTAGAGATTTATTCTCACTTTTGGTATGAAGATATTGTGGTTTTATTCATATTGTAAAAGGCCCACGATGTGACTTTTATAAATTCCTTTTGGTGTTATCAGTCATATATTTAGAGGCACCGGATTGATGGTGTTTAACATCGTTATAGAGGAATTATATTCTATAGATTTCTATGTGATATATAGTTTTACTAAGATCACCCTATGGGAGTTGGATTCCATCAACATATGTGAGATATATTAGTTCTGATAGGATGAGTTGGTAAAGGATGGGTTTCTTTTTTCCATAGGTTTCATCAAGATGTTGAAATGATGATTGGAAAATAGTTTAAAGGGGTATGAGACTTTAAATATTAATTTAGTATGTTCATTTGGGGTATCATGGATAAATCAAGATTTTTTCTTGATTTATGGGATGGTTTGTGGTGTTGTTTGATATATAATGGTTTTGAAGGACATTGGATCTTCTAATATAAAAGTATGTTGTTATCTCATTCCACTCAGGCATGAGTCAAAATAGGTAAAGTATAGCATATTACTAGTCGAGCACTGGTGGAAAGGGTTTTAATAGTGTTCAGTGGTTTCTATTGATTTCATTATACGTATACTTCTATATGTAAGGATAATATTTATGGACATCATTTATGGTATCCTATAGGGTTCATTCTCACTCCCTGCATGGGGAACCCATTATGGGTAAATTATTTATGATTCCTACAATAGGTAAGGTTAAGGGATCATCTTTAGGATTCAAGTAGATATAGTAGCGTATTTGGTCCATGGGCTAGAAATTGTTGTTTTTTGTAGGGTTTGGTGGATTTTTGATACTAGGATAACAATCCCTTGGATTATTTTTGTTCATGAATATATATGAAATAAATATTTTAGAAATATAGATTTTTTTATCTTGAATTGTTGGATCGTGTAGATATTATTTTGTACCATGTTTTATGCTATTATTGGTTATGTTTCCATGATTTTTTATGATTATACTATAATTTTCTATTAATGTTTTATTATTATTATTTATCATTAGTGGGTATTGTCTTAATCCTATCACTATACAAACACTCGCTTCTAGCTAGTACCATTGAGCTTATGGATATGAAATTCAAAGGCCATTAAGAGTATTGATCGAGTAGTTGTATAGTGAAATACCAAGTGAAGATAAGATTTTTATAAGGTTAAATAGAAAACTGATGTTGAGGATTCATCCAAAATTAATAAGGTCCATCCATAGTTACTCAATTAAATTCTTGGTGAAAAATGATAAAGGATATAAAATTTTGAAATAAATGACCATAAAGTCTAAAAAAATAATGGCAGTAGTGTTTATAGTAAAATATTAATAATATCAAGATATTGAAAAATTGAAAAATTAAGGTTACAGGTGATTCCTCATAGGCTAAACCCACAGCTAACTTATCAACCATGATTCACAATCCAGGGAACTGATTTCCTAAAATTTACCATGAATTCCTTATCAAGTTGACTCTAACAATAATAAATTCCTCTCAATCAACTTACATTTTATTAACATCATGATATTTGATGATAATGGGAAAGGACAAACATGAAATAAAATTTAGAGACACAAAATATGATTTAAATGATTTTCCCTAACCTTATAATCTTATAAATGATTTGAAAAATAGAAGTAGTGGTTCTTGAACCAAACTCAAAATTCCTATAAAATGGGTCATCCAAACCATATGTGGAACAAAACTATAATTATTTTATGTTTACTATGACAAATTAAGGTTGATAAAAATAACTATTTTGGTGTAACATGTAAATCATCTGAGTCACATAGATAAGGGTAATAATATTAATGATATCCACCTCTCAATAAATTAAATAATTAATTAAATCAATGTTTTTTCCACATGAAGATTGTATGAACCTATTTTTTCACTCACGTAGGTATCCATTAATTTTTTTCTAATTATTAATTTTGGACATAATTCAGATGTGCAATGTGACAGTGATGGTCTCAAGGGTGTCTATGGATGGTTCGGAGCCCTAAACCCATTTTTGTGTGAGAAAATGGCCTGAATCACGGGTTTTTTAACCATGAAAGGGAGTATTCATAGTTTCTTTAAACCATGTGAGGATGGGAAGTGAGCATCAAGATGGTACATGGTTAGTCAAAAACCGTGCAAGGTGGGACGCACTACCGGCTGAAATTTTTTACAATTTTGACAGTGGAATTTTTCATGGATGGCATATAGTTTCCATAAAAATATAGAAAATTGTGTGGTTTCTCTATTCAAATAGAATACCATGCAAGATTTGTGCGTGGTTTGGAAAACTGTTAATCAAAACCGCATGGAGTTTTATTTTGGGTAAATTTAAGGGGTTTCCCTTAATGATCTATTTTCTGAATCCATACTTCTCTCATATTTTTCTAGTGTAAAACCATCTCCAATTTCACTACTTTTATATATTTTAATCCAAATATATATTTTGTGATCTACGAGCCTCCTGAAGATTGAATCAACCAACATTTACCTTGTTGGATATGCACCCGTATGTTCTCAGTTGCTTTTTAATATTTCATCATTATTATTCTGATTGTCGACGCTATTTAGATGAAGGCTCATACACCCTAGTTTCATGGAATTTATCTATTCTTATGATCTACTCTAATCAAGGCCAAAATAAAGTTTGATACTGGATGGGTAGAGTCATACAAGCTTAGGGTAGGTGGTCTATAACTCATCCTTCAATTTTCATCATTTTACAAATTGACCTGTCATCATACCGATTTCATCTTGCAACTTGTGTTGAATTTATTTATCATGATTTTATTTTTTAGGAGCATTTTCTATCAACCATTATATATGTTTAAATAATTACTGTTGGTTATGTCGCTAAATTCAACCACCCCATGTAGGGTGTTTTACCATACTGTGGGTTTTGTGTGTGTTTTGAAACCATTAAGCACTATTCAGGTGATTGTGACCTTGACCATTCTAATTGTATAACCTAACATATTAGATGTCTATTGTATTGTGAATTGACCATAAGAAGTACCAAGTGTGATACTCAAATTACTTGCAAAAGGTAAGTGCTTCAACTTTGATAATAAATGTTAAATGGTAAATTGAAAAGTATAAGGTATAAATATGACATGGCCTTCAAAATGAAATTAATTTTTGTTTCATGATATATTAGCCCATTCTAATCATGTTTGATGGTCGCATATTGAACCAAGATAAATGATTATGGATTAAATGAATTAATGTGATTGGTGCATGCCCCTTTCCCTTTTGAAACTAATAAAGGGGAATGGATTGAACATTATGAAACCTTAAAATGGAATTATTATAATATGGCATAATTGATTAAATGAATTACATGTATGGTTCCTAAGTAAAAATTATCCTTCACATCATTATAGCTGTGGTTTGACTCCAGTTATTTTTGAATTCCCAAGAGGATTCATTGAGTACCTGAGGATTCCATTCTGATTCAAGGATGCAGATTGTATTGGTTTAGAACCACCTTAGAACCAAATCATAGTCTATCAAGGAATGCATGATGTGACACTATAGGATCCTTTCTTTACTATTAATGGATGACTAGGATACTCTCCTTAGATCCATCATGGATTCTACAGACAAATGGTGACTTGGTTATATCCTTGGGCCTACCCATTGCATATCCCGTTTTACATTGGATGTATTCCTTTGACGTACTAAGATCATATTATTATGGAATTACATTGATGATTCTCATTTGATTACACTATTTTCCCCTAATCCAAGATGTATTTACTACTAATACAGTGACCCTTGAGGTCTCTATTTCCTTTGATATTAATTTCAAAACCTTTCTTTATTAGTCTCAATATAGGTTGCCTTATTACATCTTGAAGACCTTAGTTTTACTATCATGAGGGGATTTTAGTTCTGTCTATGACTCATGATAATTAAATATAAAAATACATCCTAATTAATTAATCACTTGGTTACAAGATCAGACTCTATCCATTTGATGAATTAGGCAACTGGGTATTTACGTTACTATAGTTCTTTACTTTTATATATGCTTGCTTCCACAAATTTATGTTTATATTTCATGAAAATGATGTTATAGACACCAATGGTAGTGAACTATTGAGATTTATCTAATACTCTATCCAGGACACCATTGGAATTTATGATGACTATATATATCCATGTTTTAAAAAATGGAAGTGAGTTTATTCAGACAAATTATTGCTTGTTTCATAGGATGGAACTGGTAGCAGATGACAGATCTAAGACATAGGATATTGGGGATAGTTTTTTGTTTCTTTTTGGTGATTTTGTTTAGAATTATTATCTTATAATTTATATCTATGTTTTAAAACAATATTGTGAAATGAAATATCATCATCATGTTTTTTATATTTTTATCAAATTATTCATGTTGATTCAGTTGTTATTCCATCAGCCTGCTTCTACTATGGATTCTTTTTACTCACATTGTTTCTACTACTTATATCAAATTTTAATACATGTTATTAGTTTCAGTGTAATCTGGTAATGAGGGAATTGTCTTCCCACATACAAAAATTACGAACAAACTTCTATTTGGAAGGTTCTGGCATTTGAGGAGATGCAATTGAGGCAATGTGGCCAACCGAGCTCAGGGAACACCAACATGGCATCCTTTTCTAGGACATCACAGAGTTGTATCAGTTTTGGTTCCTTTCTTGATTAACTATTTGGAGATGATAAATTTTAGATTTAGAATTCCCAGATCTTGGTCATATGTTGTGTTTGGGCGTCACGAACCCATGTTTGAGGTAATGTCCAAGTTTCTTGAATTGAAATTATCATTATTGATTTTACTATTACAATTGATATTATTGCACCATTGGGTGAATCACATGTTGTGTGGGATTATTTATAATTATTAGGATTAATATTTCATTTCATACTTGTACCGATGATATAAGGATAAGGAACATTGTTAAACTCATCATTATTGGAACTTATAATTTTTATGTCTTGAATATTTCCATGCCATATAGGTGCATCTAACTCTTTGAATGGCTTGATACTCTTGTGATTAATGAATGAGAATTAATCTATATATGTGATTGTACAACTTTTGGTGATGTGATTGAGTGATTTGATGGTTAAATTCATACGGTGTTATGTGCCATCATAAGTTGGAATGAGTAACATACTAAATCAATCCTTCATTAGAAATTCTCATGGGTGTTAATCTTAGTGATAATGAGTATGGTCCCGGATTCAAAGCACTGTAAAATCATTTTAAATTAATCTACATATATAGAAATAAAAAATGATACTTGATAGTGAAACATTACTTATAAAATGAAATGGTTTCACGTGCTTATCCCACCTTGTCATGGTTATGAAAGGTAAAGGAGGGAACCTGGTAATTAAATATTAAGTGGATGAATTTGTTTCTAAAAAATGAAGAGGTAAGACTCTATTCACCCTTAAACTTCTAAAACCCCCTATGACTTATAATTGAGAACATACCAGTACCTGGACTTTTAATCAGGTTATTGGGGTAGTATAACATGGGTATTATTTTACTTTCTATTCACTCATCTTTTTCTTGTGTTGTTATCTATATTCTTAAATATTATTTTGAGATTTGTGCTTTGAATTCATAGACCAATTCTCCCACAAACTCCTCCGGCTATGTTACAAGAGGGTGGTGATGACCATGCCCTAGATGTGGTGGGCCCTAATCTTTCATTCTAACCTCATGTAGTTCCACTTGATTGAATGACTATTATACCTTAGTTGAGAATGGATGATCATGTTCCAGATTATTTCTTATGTCTTTTGCAATACATGCATGGTGCTCTATGAGATGCACCTACGGTGGATGATTGGACCATCGAGTACCACGAGCAGCATCCTCCTACCTTCTTAGTGGATGGTGGCCCACAAGATGATGAGTCTTATCTATAGGACACCATGTCTATCATTGAAAATCTAGATATTCCTATAGAACATGAGTTAACTATTACTACTTACATGATGAATTATTTTACCAATTGATGGTAAGATGTTATTCCCAAGGCTGGTCTCCATCTGGGCATGGTATGGGCTTATTTTCAGACTACTTTCTATAATTAGTTCATTCATTAAACAATGATAGATGGCTGAGCTATATATTTTTTCATCTCGAGTAGTTTTCTATTTCTATAATGGAGTATTTTGAACATTTCACTATGTTACCACACTTTTCACTTCCTTTAGCAGGTGGTGATCTTTCACATACTAGATTCTTCAAGGATGGGATCATATATTCTATCCACAATAAGGTGAATGTATTTTCCCCACCTACATTTTATGAAATAATCAATCAGGATATTATCACTAAATGAAACCAGAGGGATGAAAATAGTACCACACATATTTGACTAGTGCTGACGCAGGAAAGTGGTTCTTATGACAGTAGGAAATTATCCCTAGGGGTTTTTCTTCAGGGAAGTGGCAGCCATAGTCACCACATAGGTAGCTCGATGGTGTGTCACCAATGCAGACAATAGAGGAATTAAAAATCTTAGTGTGATTAATATAGTCTATAGTTGTAGTTTTGTGTACATATAGGGTATCATCATAGATTATGTCAGAACATTTGATCAGCTTATAGTGTAAGTGGTTCCACAACAACTCCACCATCAAGAGCATGTTATTTTCCACCATGTCAACTGGGGAGTAGAGTATAACCAATAGGACTGGCTGAGAGGGTGTTTGAGGATGTAGTATCCAGAATCCTAATTACTACCAGTACCAGTAGATTAGTTTTTATCAAAGTAGTCTATATGTTGAACATGGTTAAGGATTAGGCCAGTTGCATGCACTACAGCCGATACCTGAGGATTAGTCTACAAAAACATTTATAGTTAGAGGTACTATTATAGTCACCTCCACTATATTACTTTCTTTATTTGATAGTGGTGATTAAAAATATATCTTCTCATTATCAATCATTGAAAGTATTTGGCTAGAAATACAATATAACTATAGTGTAATGACCCTAGATACACCATTGGGAGTGTTTTCAAAGGTAATACTCCAATTTAAGGACTGTCCCCTTGAGGTAGGAAGTAAACATTTATATTGTACCTCTTTATTAACAAGATGAAATGATTTTAAGTCATTATCGAGATTGATTAGTTGGTTATGTATCACAAATTTGTAGACTACTATCGACGTAGAGTATTGTTTACATCACCAATGGGAATTAGTTATCTAATCAAGGGTGAGTGGGATGTCCAGTATAGAATATATGGACTAGATAATATTGGGATATGTGGAGTGACCGCCCAAATATTCAATATCATTATAGATGATTCAGTTTTACTTTAGGCTGAATTCTCTCCAACAGTTGATCGTTTTAGTGATGTATTTCCTGATAAATGTTCTGGACAACTATTGTAGAAGAGGTAGATTTTAATGTTGAGATAATCTCATGTGAATCTATAGGGTCTATTCCTCCATAAATGATGGAACCTACTAGGCATGACGAGTTGATGTGATAGATAGAGGATTTGGAGGCCACAAATTTTATACATCCCAAAATTTCCTATTGGGGTTCACTATTGATTTTCAACAAGAAGGTGGATGATAACTTATGACTATTCATGGATTACAGATGACTGATATATATTATGATAAATAAAAGATATCAGTTTTCTCAAATATGTGATCTCTTTGATCATCTCTGAGGATCTAGGGGATTTTCTATGTTCGACATGAGATCAGGCTATCATCAGGTGTGAGACAGCCCATCAGACATACCTTATACAACATTCTGTACCAGTTATGGACTATATAAGTACCTTTTTATACAATTATATCCAAGGAAGACTTCATTCATTTTCATATCTTTGATAAATAGGGTGTTTTAACCCTATCTAGATTCCATTTTCATCGTATTTGTGGATGAAAACTTTTTGTATTCTCACACTCATAGAGACCATGGAATGTACCTGGATATCATTCTGATTACACTATGAGAGAATCATTTTTATTAAACAATTTCAATGGGCCACTTCTAGATAAAAAAATTTCACTTATTGGAAAATATTATTTTAGAATCTGGATTCTCCATTTACCTAGAGAAGTATAGTAGTTTTGTTTCGTGGGACCATCCCAAGAACATGTTTGACATATAGAGTTTATCTGGGATGGATGGTTATTATAGGTGTTTTATTCAGGGCTTTTCATATCATTATTAACATATTAATTGTCATAAAAATAATGGTGTAAAGTTTCTATTGTCCGAAGCACCATAGAAATCCATTCATGAGAAAAAAGGGTGGCTTGTTTCGAAACAAATTCCGACTTTTCTAGAGCCTAGAAATAGTTATAAAATCTTATGTGATTCATCAGGAATTGTCCTAGGAGAAACTATAGTGTAGTAGGATATAGTCAATTTGTATGGATCTTGGCAGTTGATGGCTCATGAAAGAAATTAACTGACACATAACCTTGATCTAGAAGCAGTTGTACATGAATTATGTTTCTTGAGAAAATATCAGTTAGGTGAGTACATTTTAGTGTATACAGACTAGAATATCCTAAAATGTATCATTACAGAGTGTTACTTGAATTTCATATAGTTTATATGGGTCAAATTTCCTCACTTATTCTATTTTGAGCATTCCAATATTAATGGAAAGGGAAATGTAGTAGACAATGTGATAAGCTAGAAAACTCAGGAATAGGTCGTATGAGAAGCCAATGATGAATGGAAATTGATAGAACTCTTTCTTTCTACTTCATCTGGATTTTCATGATAGTCACAAGTAGTCTATATTCTTATCCTTTATAGTTACCTCCTCCCTGCTTAATAGGTGACAAGTGGGATATCTACAGATCATTAGGTATTGATTCTCCATTAGTTTATTTTAGGAGATGGCCCACCTTAGGATTGGAATTTAGATAGAGATGACATCCTTAATATACCTGAAAGTGTTTGGGTTTATAAAAGTATGAGAGATGAGATGATGTGAGATTCCCATGCTTCTCAGTGGGATTTTCATCTAGGAATATCCAAATTTTATCAAGATATGTGACACCATTATTAGTGTCTTATGATAAAACATTATATTTAAGTCTTTATCACTAGGTTTTCCACATGTCAGTAGGTGAAGGATGAGAACTTGATTCCTGCTTGCTTGTTACAACATCTTCTAGTCCCAACATGGATATGTGAAGATGTTTCTATGTACTTTTTAGTCAATTTACCAAGGGAACCTAGAGGTAGAGACAATATATGGGTTGTCATCGATATGATAATGAATGTACCCCACTCTTATCTCATAGACTTTATCAGTTGATGAGTTTGAAAGACTATATGTCCGTGTTCTCATTCAGAAAACATGAGGTCCCTCATACAATCATTCTATAGGGATGATTGTTTCAGATTATAGTTTTGGCAGGGGCTTCATAATTCTATTGATACATAGGTGTTGCTAAGCACATTTTTTACCCTTAGACTGATGGAAAGTAAATGTCAAAGATACATGTTCTAGAGGACATTCTTGAGGAATGAATCCTAGATTTTGATAGTTCTTGGGAGAATAATATCCCTCCCATTGTGTTTTCCTATAATAATATATTTTAGGTGACAATTGAGATGGTCCTTTTGAGGCCTTATATGCGGGGTTATTTCGTTCACCCCTATACTGACCAGAGGTAGGTGATTGAGCCCTACTATGTCTTTGTCTCGTGAAAAATAAGTCAGAGTAGGTTTAGCTGATCCGTAATCATATTCCCACTACTCTGTCCAGATATAAATATTATGTCTATCACCAAGATATCCTATAGTGTTCAAGGTTAGGGATCGTGTTTTTACGAGTATCACCAAGTACAGGGAATACACATATATAGAATGAAGAGAAGTTTTCACCTCATTATTAGGTCTGTTCGAGATCATCAAGAGAGAATTAGGCTGGTATCCTATCAGTTGTTGTTGCCTCAAAGGTACTATAACATGCGTGGATTCATCAATGATTCTTAGAATCATCATTATAATGACAACCCATATCCAACCTTTTATCCCGAGGATGTTGAGCTAGATACTGTTACTTTCTATGAGGAGTATCCTATACACATCATCGACTAATGCATGAAGGATCTTGTTGGTGTTTCTATCCCTCCAGTATGGGTGATACAGATGAAATAATTTTTATAGAATTATACATGGGAGTCAGAGGCCAACGTACATGTCCACTATCCAAAGATGTTCTCAGACAGTGTTTCACCACCCTTGGAAGGTGAACTTTAAGATGAGTTCCTTTGAGGGTGGGGGAGAGACTGTAAGAACCCAATTTTTCAATCAGGCATGGATCCATTGATTTTTTTTCTTCGAATTATTCATTTAAGACCTAATTTAGATACATATTGAGTTATTGATGGTATTAAGGGATTACATTTCTTGTTCTAAGCCCAATACACATCATTTTGGGAGAAAATGGACTGTCACCCTATTTTTTTAATTTTGTGAGGTAGACCATGTAGATAGCTTAAATTAGTCATGGAAGGATAATGAGTAGCAGGAGGGCACATGATTATCCCAAACCAGGCGATGTGGGCCATATGACCATGTGAAAATGTCGTCAATTTTGGTATTGGATTTTCACATGGTTGGATCATTGTTTCCCTAATCATATAGCCCAACTGTGCAAGTGTCTAATTCCTGTAGCAGAATGTACATGGTTAGGACACTGTTTGTCTAACCATGTGGCCAAACCATGAGAATACATATTTTTGTTAAATTTAAATTGTTTTCCCATAATGATATATATTAAATAACCCTTCTTCTTATTTTGTTTTCTAGTGGATAACCCTCTATAATTTTTCTATTTTTTATTGTTTGAAGCCTAATCTAGGTTTTGAGATATACCGTCTACCCGGAGTCCGAATCGATGCCATTTGTCTCATTGGATCTGTATTGAAACATTCTATATTCATTTTAATATTTTATCATTATTATTCCTCTCAATGATTCTATTTAGATGTAGGCTCATATTACTTAATTTCTAGGAATTGATCCTTTCATCACATCTTCTCAAATTCGGGCCAAACTAAAGGCTAATATTGGATGAGGAGAGTCATTTGAGCCAAAGTTAGGTGGTCTATAACTCAATCTTCAATTTCTATCATTTTATAAATTGTTTTGTCGTTGCATCGTTTTCATTGGTAATCTTCCATTGAATTTTTATGTCATGATTGTAGTCGTTAGGACCAGTTCTATGTCCCTTTTGATATCTTTTAGTCATCATTGCTAGTTTTGTCCATAACATCAACCACCCCATGTAGGGTATTTTAACATATATGGGTTTTTAGTGTGTGGAACCTTTATGCCACCATTTATGTGTGTTGGATCCTAACCATTATAATTGTATTCCCCACCCTATTTTATGACTATTTTATTTTGAATTGACCATGTAAAGTACCATGTGTGGCACACACTTGACCCACCTAATGTAAGTTCTTCATATTTTCTAATAATTGTTAAATGCCAAAACGGAAAGTATATGGTATAAATATGACTTGGAATTTTTAAATGAAATAAATGTTGGTTTTATGCCATAGTAACCCTTTCTACACACGATAAAATGTAGCAGATTGAACCACGATAAATGGTTATCTATTAAATAAATTAAGGAAATGGTTGCATTCCCCTTGGCCCGGTCAAACTAATGAATGGGTATATATTTGGCCTCATAAAATCTTAAAATGGAATTATTATAATATGGACTAATTGATTAAATTAATTACATTTATGATTTCTAATTATAATTTTTCCTTGACATCATTATTGGGGTGGTTTGACTCAGGTTAGATTTTGGATTCCCTTGAAAATTCCTTAATCACTATGGGACTCCATTATGATTCAACGATGATGATTTATTTGGTTTGTACCCACCAAGGAACCTAATCCTCATCAATCATAGGATTCCCAATATGACCCTGTAGGATCCCTCCTTTACCATTACATGATTTCTTGGATAAAATCCTTTGATTCAATATGGTTTCAATGGACATGAGGTAACAAAGTATTTCTTTAGGACTATCTATAGATTATCTCATGTTACATTGGATGTATTCTTCGGACTTAGTTAGATCATACTATTGTGGATACCCATATATGATGCTCCATGGATTACACTATTACACCCTTAGGTAGGACGCAGTTAATGCTAACTCGGAAACCATTTAGGTCATGTTTTCCTTTATTATTAAATTGGAACCCATCCTTTTTTAATTTTAATATAGATTTCCTTATCACATCATAGAACCATTGGTTTTACTATCATGAGCTACTGATAGTTCCATATATTCCTCACATGACTTAAATATAAAAAATTGAACATAATTAATTAGTTTAATGGATATATGTTTAGATAAGAGCTAAGGGTCGAAGAAGGTTCTTGAGTATTTATGTTACTGTACTAATTCATTTTGATATATGCATGATTGTACACATTTCAGGTTATATTACATGAAAAAGATATTATAGACACCATTGTCAGTAGCCTATAAATATTTATATGAAACCTTATCTAAGAATTAATTGGAACTCAACTAGATAATATGTATTCATGTGTTGAAAATGGGAATCGAGTTGCTTTAGACAGTTGATTTTTCATTTCATAGGATGAACTTGGTAGTAGATGATTGACCAGGAGATCAAAATATTGGGTATAGTTTTTAGTTTCTTTTTTAATGTTTTTATATAATACCTGTATCCTACATTTTATCCATGTTTTCCAGCTTTATAATGACATTGAATATCATCATCTATTATATATTGTCATATGTTATTCCAATTGTTTCAGTTGTAATTCGCTTTATTTTCATCCATTTTGGATTATGTTTACTTATAATTCTAACACTACATACCTCCTATTTTTATATATGTTATCTATTGTGATATAATATCATAATGTGGTAATAGTCTCTAAACAGACTCACCATTGTCCCTCAGCGCTAGTCGATAACCTCTAGTGTTTTGGGATATACCCTTGAGGCCATGTGGCCAAGAAGGATAATGACACTCTTATGTGGAATCCATGTCAAGTACATATGAAAGATAAACCTAAAAAAATATAAATATTATATAACCACTTATCCTTCTCTTGACCAAAGTTTGATCCCTTATATTTTTATAAAAACCACTAAAAACCACAAAAAAAAACTATGATGTATTGAATCTATTAAATAATTTTAATTTGATTTACATTAATTTACTTCATAAGAATCCCCAAATTATAACATTGGAGAAAAAAGATGATATATTGACCCCACATTAGATGATACATTAAAATTAATTATTTATCACTTAAATATATTCAATAAAAAATCAATTTACATTAATTGGATCACAAGATATATAATAAGGGATGTCTCTACTCTACATCACATGGAAATCACAAAAGATCTTATTTAATAAAACTAAGACCATCACCATTGAAGAATGCTAAAAAATTCATAAAATAAGAAAACAATGACTCTAACGACACTCTATTGTGTCCTATATTTACTAAAACCCCTTTTAGTTCAATAATTATGTCATGTGTAACACTTATATCCCACATCCAATAGTCCACGAGTTTGAAAATAACACAAAAGGTAAGTGACAAAAAATAGAGGTATAAAAGCATTAATTCCAAATAAAATAAGAATATACACTAATAAAAGATAATTTCATAAATAAAACAAACAAAAAAAACCCAAATATGACAATATATTTTCATATACTATCAAGAGAATTTTAATTAAATAATAAATCTAAGGTAAATACCTTGAAAATTAACGGAATTACTAAGAATGTATAGACTAATATTGCATTAACTAATCACTGTATCATGAGAAATTAAGGTTCATCCCACATTATAACCCTATATTTCTAATATATAAATACTATATATAGATGTAAGGATGGGAATACATGTATACTCAGTTGGTTCTCTAGATGAAACTCTCATGTCAATGTGGAACTAGCATACTGATGCCTGGAAGAATAAATAGAGAAATCAAACCATGTATTTGTTTAGATGTCATGGGAACCCATCTCACCCAATGCACACTCATAAAAGACTCATACAATAATAATATAGTAAATCATGAAACTATTGTGAATAAGGTACCCAATATATACACCCCGACAAATAAAGTCACTCTCACCTATATATAACATATATTGTGACCAACCTGTCCCTTCATAAATTCACACAACACTACAACATTCCATAACCATATATGATAACATTGTAACTTTCACACATACTATAACATCATTACAAAGATATGTAAAATATACATCCTAACCATTACCACTACCAAATAACCCCCTCCGACTAGAAGGAAGTGTTATAGATGTCTAAAATCTATATCAACCACATTTTGATTATTGGAGGATTAACCATTAAAAAAACCCAATATGGAATTTATTCATGTTTTTGGAACCTAGGTGGTGGTGAATAAGAAATAAAAAAAATATTTAATGACATATAATAACAAAATCAAATGATATACTAGCGTTAATTTCAAATAAATTCACATTTATAATAATATATTATTTCTTACATTAACCTTACCACACTATAATTGAGACCATCTCTAACCACACAACAAATATATACTAATACCATAGTTTAATAATAAGTACCTTCCTATTTTTCACTTAATATCCATTTATTTATATCTAGGTAAGAAAATTAACAATAGAAGAATATAATTCCAATCTATTACACATACATTAAAACCTTTTAAAATTTAAATACATTAATTCCCATTATATAAAATTTCATATAATCCTAAATCCACTTCCATATAATTTATTAGTCTCATTATTTTATCATTACAATTTAATTTACACTATATTATAATAAACAGAACATGAATAAATGTTTTAAAAAAAATTTATCATGAAATTATAAACATAATCCCATCGTCGTTGCAATTATTTAATTCATTTGTTTATTTTAATAAATTTTATATCTAGGGAAAACTAAAATATCTTATCTAAACTAAATTCTAAAAAAATACTCATTAATTATCATTTTCATATAACGATATTTATATTTTTTTTAATTTTTGGAAAAAATCATACATTTATAGATTGAATGTGAACTGAACAATCATGTAATGTAGTATAAAACACTATTTAAATTATGTATCAATCAAATACCAAAATAGTTTCATAAAATCAGAGTTATATTAACTTTTAATATGTTAGTTAAGAGGGTAATTATCACATTTTTTCTCTTCTTTAATGATGACTGAAAAGTTATAATCTATATTTTCAAATTTTAATAATCACCTCTAAATTTATCACACCTTCATTCAATAAATAAATAAGAATAAAATTCTATTTTTCATTCCAGTTTTATTGTATTTCATTAGTGGTTTCTTAAATAGTTATTTAAAAAATCCTATCACTATCTACCCTTGTGGCTAGAATTTATAATTGCTCTTCCAATAACCCTTGAAATTATAAGAGAAGTTTTAATGATATTGACATTTCTACTTCAACTTTTACATTTTATTTATTCTCAAATTTATATAAATGTTATTCATGGACTCATGTAGTCTAAAAAAAATCCATGGGACCATTTTAAAGAAAAGGCGATCAATAATTAGACTCACGTATAGGTTTTATGGGACAAAATATGTTACATGTTACCTCAGAAGTAGAAAAACTATCCTCATTATAATCTATGATATCTTATTTTCCCTCAATTTACGGATCTTTTTTGAGGTTTGAATTCTTAAAAAACAATAAATTTTCTTAATATCATTTTAACAATTAGTTTAGGTTATAAATAATAATATCATTTCCTTTTTATTTTCTTCCCATTGGTCACAATGTAATCTCTCATATCATAATTTCATTTCATCCCATTTATTATTCTTGAATAGAATATTTCTTATACATTGGTTTCCTGTTAAAAATAATATAAATCCAATGTGATGTTATCTTACCCTAAAAAAGTAAAAAAAGAATTAATCTTTTATGTGGGAAGACTAACTTGTTCTTTTTCTTCCTAAAAATCAAAAGTAATTCCTCATATTTCTTTAGTTTATAGGCCTTTATTAAAATATAAATTCTACACCACCTACCAATACCCATTTCATTCGTTCCATAATATATAATTAGGATCCTAAAAATATTTTATCCACACCCAATTCAGAGAAGCCTACTTAGATCTCAATCTTCTTGAGGGAGTATTAGTAAATTACATATAATACATAGAGATATTTTGAACATATCTAAGACTCTTGTTATAAAATGCATTATAATATCCAGTTTCGTTTATATTACCAATATATAAATCCTTAATTTTATCAATTTCCCTATACTCACAAGCTTCCTGAAGCATCTATAAGGGTATTGAACATCCCTTTTAGGTTTACTAATCATATTATAATAGTACGGTCTCACCACATGAGCTTAGTATTCCATACGTAAAACATCTAAAAATACTAAACATGGGGTCCCTTTCTCATCCACCAACATTTACACCCCTTATCATACAATTCTCATGAGAACCTATGAATATCCCTCAAATAAAAAAGAGAAATTGGTAATAATTTACCACTAAATATATCTCTGTTATCCTTTATATCAACTTTAACCTCCAAATTGACAACACATTAAAAACCAATATTTTTATCATTTGAATAATGTCAATATGAATCTTGTAAATTACACAAATGATTATATAAGTATAATAATTTAACCAAAAATACAAAATAAAATGACTATTTTAAGAATAAATATTCTTCAACCTCAGTCCAGACAGATTCTACCTACAATGTTGATATATCTATTACCACACACATACATTATCAAAAATATTGAAATAAGATATTGATCTTTATTTATATGAACTATTAGTGACCCACCATATTTCCTCAAAATTTAAGGATGGTTACTTTTTTGGAATAGAGGGAGTAATCTTGGAAAAACAACCTATTTTGGTGTTGGTAAAGGATCATGCATCACGTAAAAACAATACATCAATCAAAAATAAAATAAAATGATTTATAAAATTTACTTTTAAATTTTGATTAATTAATGTAAAATATGATCCCCTAAACCATATCTCATGTTAGGTTTGTAAATGGTGTTCTAAAAATTTTGAAAACTAAAATTACCAGTCCCCAAAAATCTCAGAATTCATTTTTCTCTTTCAAAATAAATCTTCAATAAACAACATGGCATGGATAATAAACTATGTCATGATTTCCATGGTCACACTTAAAACCCATTCGATAAACACAAAGGATTTACCTATAAATAATTCCATTTTTAATATTTAGATGAATAACCAGGAAGTGGTTTCACTCTCAATTTAATTAATAAATTTCACCATGTTATATATCTAACACAAATACTATTTAAATAAAATCATGAGGTTTTTTTTGGAAGAACCACGATATAATTTTTTCCTTCAGGGATGAAAGGATCCTTTATCACTATTCAATACAAACCATATCCCCACACTATAATGAATATCACAACAAAAATAAATAAAAAACCCTAGTGTAGTGATACTAAACCATGACAAGGTATATATCATAACATAAAATCTCTGCAATTGTTTTTCACTATCAAACTCTAAAATCAATATTTTTTCATAAAGCCTCAAAAAACCATATAGTGGAAGGCCTATTAAGTAAAGGAATATTTATATTCAATGTAATATTTAAAAACAATTATATTTTTTTAGGTTCTCAAATACCTCGACCTAAATCACTTATAATATTATTTGTTCTCTCTTTATTTTTTTGTCAATAAACATCATCTTCATTAAGGTAAAAAATTAACAATAATGGAAAACAAAATATTTAAATGGATCCACACCATTTGTAGGTAACAACAATATTTTTTGTAAAATGAAAATCCATATAAAACATATTCATTAATATTATAATTTAACATAACAAGGAAAGTTAAACTGTTTAAATATTTCAAGTGACCTATTGAATTCTTACACATTAATCCCACATATTTACTATAAATATGATTATTTTTAAATAAATAGTTATGAAATTAAAAAATTATTTATAAATAACTCCTAAAAACATGATTTAATAAGAGTAATAAGTTTAAGATCTTTTAATTGAAGGATTTAATAAATGAAACATAAAAATAGATTATAAGAAGAAATAAATTATAATGATTGAATTTTTTTAGTTGTAAATAGGTTACAGAGTTATAGAAAATATATTTTAAGAACAATCTAAAATTAATTTCAAGTATATAATGTTTGGAAAGATAATATTTTAGACCATCGTAATAATGTTATGTAAAATGAAGGAATTATTCGAGACATTAATATTAGGATGAATAGTGACAAAGTAATGAATTATTTATGTGAATAAAAATATTAAAATGTTATTTAACTAGATTTTTTAGAGTATTATAATGTTGAAAATAAAATTTTTAAATATTAGAGAAAATTAAAATGTTTTATAATCTATATAAGGTCTCATTCTAAGTAAAAATAGGACATGGATACTATAACAATCCATGTGAGAAATTGATAAATTTAAATAATAAAATACTATTTAATAGAGTGAATTGAATGAGGGAAATTAAAAGAGGATGAGTCCCATAGAGATGTGGATTAAGAAGAAAATAACAACGAATTATGTGAAATCCATAATAATAAATTTTCAATTAAAAATGGATAGAAAATGAAAATATTGTAAGAGAATAAAACCATCTCACTAAATAATAATTTGTATGATTATATGGGAGACATAGAAATGAGAAAAAATGGATCAATGAAGTCTCATAGTAGATGAAATATGTACTTTTAGAAATTAAATAACCAAAAAATACCTAAATTGGATGCTATAATTTTTTTTATAAATAGATTTTTATAAAATATATTCAATATAATTTCAATGATAAAATTTGTTATTTTAGGGTTGATTACATTAATAAAAAATTTATTGTGTTAGAAATGTATTTGAATATTTTCGTGAAATAAATATATTGTATTAATGAGGAGACAATATAATGAGAGGTATCATTCTGAAAAATAAAATGATTAAAAAAATAATTGTTCATAATTAATATTTCAATTTTTTTAAAACATGAGGTAAATATGAGATTATTATTTATGGGAGCTTCTATGACTATTAATTTTTTACAAGAACATATTTATTTTATGTTTAATAAAAAATATGTTATAGGTGAATGCCCTTTTTTGAGTTTAATTAATGAGTATAATTGAGGTCGTTATATTTGGAGAAGTTTTTTAATCCTTCCTAGAGAAAAATGAAAATTAAAAAATAAATATATATAAATATAAAAGTATAGGGTTTAATATATCATAATTTTTATACCTTAAAATTGATATGGGACATAGGAAGAAAAAGTAATAATATAGTTAAAACATGGATAATAAATAATTCTAATAATTATATAAAAAAAGTTATTAAAAATTGAATAACCCTCTATAATAATCTAATGTATGAGCTATGAGACCTTTACATATAAATTTTATTTGATAATATTTTGTTAAAAATAATACATTTTGGTATATAAATTTATGATGTAGTTTTTTATGATATATGGTGTCTTTAAATTCCTATTTAATAGGTACTGTCAAAGAGAGATATATATAAACATGGTCATATTTCTAATTAGTGTTAAATTTTTTAATGGTATTATTTTTAATTGGCATCATGTTACTAATTATCCTATTATAAGTATGATAATAAATTATAAATAATTTTAATATTAATTTGTTAAAGTTGTTTCCTAGAAATAGTTAACTCATTTATGTATTAATGTTGTCAATCACTCAATATCTTATTAATAATTAAATTTATTCTCGATGTTATACTATTGATAAAGTCATCATGTCAAATTCTAGAGGGGGATAGAATTATGAAATGATAATTTGTGTTGTTAATTATCCAAAGAGTTTAGATGAGAGATTCTTTACCACCTTAAATCTATTTTATCTTTATAATGTGTTTTAAAATGGGAAGAAATAGATATAAATTCAAAAATGAACTTCATTGGTAGAGGGGATTGAAATTAAAAATAAAGGGATATATAAAAAAAATTTAGAGTTGATTCATTTTCTTGATAATAATTGAAAAATTATATTGATGTTTAATTTCATGTGAGATATGATTTATGATAATTTTATGTTGGTCAGAAATTAAAAGGGTGAGATTTATGAACATATTATTGGATTGATTGAAGATATCATGTTATCTAATGATATTTGTTTTTCAAAATATCAAAAAAATATAATATGAATATCAGTTAGAAAGAATAATAAATTTAAATGAATTATCAATGAGTTTAATTATTATGATAATTACATGAAATATTTGATGCCATATTAGAATCTATAAGACGAAGAATAATAATCCATCCATAAGTTAAAGTACAAAATTTTAATCTTTTATAATTTTAAATTGAGAAAATCACATGATATATTAAATGTTGTAACAAACTTCTATATTAGAATTTATAATCCCCCAAGCAATTTAAATTATGATATCATATAGTAGATGTTTTTATTTTTTCAAAAAAAATGAAAAATGACTATATTATGAGTTAGATATTGCAAAATAGAAGGTGTTATGATGAGAAGAATAATTGTCAAAGAATATGAGTTCTTCTCAGGTACGAGGTAAAAATCTATTGAAGGGGAATGAATAACTGTATAAAATATGATTCAATGTTTTAAAATATATGTTATAAATTTGGGGGAGTTTTGAATGATATCAAAAAATAAAAAAAGTTGTATAAATAGTTGGTAATCACTGATATATTTAGTTGAGTCAAAAGATAAGGAAAAATATTATAATGACTATAAAAAATTTATAAAAAAATTATACTATATAATAGATATTATTGTTGATTCAAGAAAAGGTCTAATATCACAAAATAAATGGATAATGCCACCAAGCTTTCAAATATTGGAGAAAATTATAATATTAAGATGATAAAGATTTTTTTTATTGATTAGATTACGTTTATTTTACATGATAAATAAATTATAACCAAATAAAAATTTTAAATCCATCTCAAATTGAATTATTTATGAAAATAAACATATAGGAATTGATTATTAATTTAATAAAAAATATATTACATCATTCTATATGTTTATTATTTAATATTCTAATGATATATGCAATTATATTTTTAATAGTTAGAAGAAGTTTTGTAAATTAATTTTGGCTCAGAAATTAGGTAACAAAAATATTAAATATATCCAACAATATATAGGAATATTAAAATTTAAAATAATTTTACCACATATTTTATGATTTCAACTATATACATGTAAAAAACCAATGAGGTATTTTTTATATGAAGTGTAATAATGAAGTCTATTATACATGTGATATTTCTGTGAATCAAACTATAATATTTACAAAAAATATGTGATTTATGTGAAAAAATTATATTATAAAAAATATATCTTAAAAAATTGAATCAATATCGAGTATGTGAAGTAGCACATGGGATAAAATCAATAAAAATGAATTTCATTAAGTAACGTGACCAAATATATTTACCAAATATTATTTTTGTGGGATAAAAATCCATGTTAATTTTTTTAAAGGTTGGGGTCAAAGACTCAATTAATTATTAAAGCAAAGACCTTTTTTAGACTGGGTAGAGGGTAACAAATTACATTGCCCGAAGGCCCAAGGCCAAGTGGCCTACATACAGGGCTATAAAGCCCATTTTTTGGCCCAAAGGACCCCTCGGTGCTACAGTTCTGCCACTGCTACAGTCGCCGCTGCTATAGTACTGCTACAGTGCTGCTATAGTGACCTACTACAGTGTTGTTACAGTACCCTCCTATAGTACTTGGGAATTCTCCCATGCCCGGATTTGATCCTGGGTCTTTTGGATTCCAAGAAAGAGTCTGAACCACTAGGGTACAAGCTTGTTGGCATTATTAATACTATTTTAATCACACTAATCTTCAACTTATCATAAATATGGATTCTATCTATATAATGAAAGGGTGTGTATTTTTATGAGTAAAACACAATATTTTATACTTTTTACTAAAAAATATAATATTTTTTAAAAAATTAATTTTTCAAGATAGGAATAAGTTTTTTTTAATTATGTATGAATATCTATTTACTTATAAATGTATAACATTTCACTAGCGTGTGTAGAAATCTTCGTTTATAGTTTAAAAAACCTATAATTTCCCATTTTATTTATAATAATAATTTACTCAATATGGTTTCTACAAAATTTATTTATAACCTCTTTGGACTGAGAATAATTAATTTCAATCCAAATTAGAATATTGAATAATAACAACACACCTCCAAATGATATTTTAATCATTCAATCCTAATAGTAAAGAATCATTATTTATCCAATATAAAAAAGTATAAATTTTGATCATATAATAATGATCATATACTATTTTAATATTATAGACACTTTTCCTAAAAGTTTAATCTGACCGAGTTCATTAGGGATTATAGAAAGCAAAGGTAATTTTCTGTTAGACTTTTTTTAAAAATAAAATTTTGAATATATAATATAATATGCGACTTCTTTTTTAAAATAAATCTTTTTTAATTAGTATTCTAGTGATTTTGGATGCATATTATATTTTTCTCTACCTTTCAACATTTTTTTTTAATTTTCCAATATATATTATTTATTAAACAATCATGGTTTTCTTCTTGTTCACTAGTATTTAAGGGATATTTCCAACATTTATCAACTCTTCATCCCTAAATACTTTGGTGGGATTATTATAATTATAACTACTTCCCATTTCCTATACACAACTCACACTATTTAACTTTGTCAATTTATCACTCACTTACCCACAAAATGATATTCATAAATACTTCTTTTAAACTACATAGTCACCTGTGACAAAATAAAAAGTTTTTAGTAAATAATTACCTGATTATTAATAGATTAAATTTTTTTATTATGATGGAGTAAAATCATTAAATTTCACTTTTTTATCAATACTTCTACATTATATCATGGATTATTGGAATCCTTCACTTATTTCTAGGAAGGAACATTATGCTTCAAATCATTTATAATTTTCTCCTATATTTTTCTTTGACTTTTATAATATTATTTCACATTTACAAGGAGAAATAAAATAATTAATAACATAAAATCTCAAATCTCCCAAACCATGCATTGTTAAAATATATCATTTTAAAAATATATTATGAAAGAAGATAGATATTAATTATATATTTTGGATATCAAGGAGAAATTCTTTTATTAATAGTTTTGAATCACGTTAAAAAAATCTGATGGATAGTATAATAATGTATGATTAATTAAATATTTATTTAATAACCTTTTTATTAATTAATATTAACTTATATTGATTATTATTTATAATTATTCATTTATTATCCATGTGTGTTACCCTAAGAGGAAAGTTTTTAAATTTTCCATTATTATTCTATTATTGAAACATTATAACTCATTCATTGAACTATAGTTCATCATAGACCGAAATTTCAATATAATTAGTCCATAATATGTTTTATAAGTTATGAAGTTCTAATCTCAAATCACCATATATATAATTCCGGTTCACAACAGATATTTCCTATTTAATTTTCTCAAGGAGGTATATCCAAACATGAAGGTAGTAATGATCATAAAATCACATAATCTAAGGCAGTGGTTAAATCAATTATATTACACAAATTACAATCTTTTGGATACTATTAAAGAAAAAAGCAATAATTTTTTCCCATGTTTTTTGAATCGTTGATATATTTATTTTATTTTTTAAAATAATGATTTATATTATTAAAGATGTATATTTTGAAGACAAAAACAAAACACATTGACAATATATTGTTATTTTGTTTTTTGAAATCCATCATTCTATTATTTTCATCAATGATTTGGTTTTCTCGGATTCACTGGTAGTGTTCCCTTTGGTTTGGGATGGTATTAATTTTCAATAAATCATGTAAATATGTATGTTGTAAATTGGCATAGAGTAATGGGTCATAGAATTTTGATCTTCCAAATGATGTAGTATAGGATTCCGATTCATCATGGGTATAGGATAACTGGATTCTACTTGGAAAATTATCCTCTATGTTAGATAACTTAAAATGTTGGTTCTCAAGTAAATTACAAGTGTTGAGCTTTTAAGAGTTCTATCTATAATAGGTAATAGAAAAGTGAATTTTGGGTAAAATAAATATATTTAAGGTCTATAAAATATTTTATAAAAAGATATTATAATTTCTTATTTATTAGTTTAAATATTTATACAAACCATCCATTTTTTTATTAAGAATGACGAGTGTTGTAATTATTGGTAAGAAACTCATATATGGAGGCAGATTTGATGGATGAAGTTAAGAGGAAGTGTTTTTTATACAAATAATATAACACATGTATTTAATTTCATGTAATACTATGGTAATGGTTCTACATATTTTTTTGTTTTTTTGATAAATTACATAATAATTTTGAGTTTTATAGTATGTTCTCTAAAGAAAAATTTATTTTATGAGTATTTTTAAGAATTTATAGATTTTTTATAATATTTTTTGGAAAATATTAAAAACCATTAAAACTTGATAATGTTATGTATGGATTTTTATGTGATTATATGAATTTATTTTCCAATATTTTATTTCTTTTTATGCGAGAATAAGACTTCTAGTTGTATTTTGTATGAATTTTGGGATGTACCATATTAGTTTTATTTTAGAGAATATGACATTGAAAGAGTCTCAATTCACATTCCAAGACCATTATATAACTTTAAAAAACAAGTTTTATTAATTTAGGTATTTTTAATGCATGAAAATTCATATTATTGCATGATTCTATAGATGATATAACATTATTATGTTATTATTAGGTATTTAGGAACATCATTTTATCATAACAAATGTTTTAGTGATGGAATGTAAAAAAATTTAATTAATGAAAAATAATGAGAATTTTGATGATGAAAATTTTTGTTTCTAGATTTAATATCTAAAAATTATGTTGATTGCGATAATACTAATGTTTATATTCATGGTTGTAACCATCACAAGCACCTAAAACGATGTGGGATTCCATATTGAGAATTATGAGAATATGATCTTCTAGATCCATAGATTAAGATCATAGTATAAATAAATTATATAAATGAAATACAACTTTAAAATTTATTGTTGAAATCCAAGAATAAAAATATGTTGAACTAGATGACAGTAAAAATATTCATTATTATTTCAATCATCACCAATTATTTAATCAAATATATTTTTAGGGGGAATGAAAATGTATAATGAAGGATATTTTTTGAGTAAATCAACAATCTAGAATATAAGAAATTCTAAATTATGAAATATAGAAAAAATAAATGTGAATATGCATGGGATGTTTCTGAGTGATTAAAATATCCTTATCTGATGTAATTATAGGTGAAAATGTGAATGAATGGTTAAGATGCTATATGGATTTTTAAGACAAAATCCGATGTTGTACTACCATTTCAAATGCACTAATTCTTTAATAATAAGTCTCCTAAAAAATGTATTTATTTTATTAATTTGATGAAATCATGAATAATGAATTGATATATATTTTTGTGGAGATACATTGAGAATAGAATAATATTATAAAATCATATATAAATTTCAATAAATGTTTACTATATATGAGAGAAAAATTAGAGTAAAAATATAAGGGTAGACATATTTGTATACATGATAAAACTATTGGAAAAAAGAAGTAATAATATTGTTAGATAACCCACATGTATAATAAAGGGAATAAACGGTGAAAGTGGATCATAGAAATCATATTTTTTTAGGATTTTCTACATTCCAAATATAAGAAATATTATTTATGGAAACTTATATATAAAAGAGAAAAATATTTAAAGTGAAATTAGTATGAAAAACATTAATTTGTAGATTAACCATTGAATAAGAACATATAATTTTCAAATAAAAATGAAGAAGATGAATTCATTAATTTTATCTAGAATATTATTGATATGGGTATCAAAGCTACAGAATATGAAGTAGAAATTTCCATTATAATATTTGATAGACCAATATAGAATTGTGATAAGAATAATAAAGGAAAATATGAGTGGGAGAAATATATACATTATAGTTCATATCATTATTTTATTACATTTAGTCATTGAGGATCTACTGGATTATACTAGATAAAAAGATCTTGGTGAGTTGAGAATTAAAAGTTATTATTTATGTAGATGATCTGTGATGTGAATACATAAAATAAATATTAAGTTGAAATTGGTTTAGTTTCATATCTAATAAAATTATAATATTACAATGTGATTAATTTAGATATCAATTTTATCGATGATATGTTATCCCTATACTGATTTTTGATATATTATAATAAAAATTTAGAAGGAAACACTTACATACTCTTATTCTGGACCATACATGCATGTCAGAATTTATGTATATAAGGAGATCACAATGATACATTGTGACTATAATTGGAATTAGTTAAGATAATTAAAATTATAATATATAAATTATCGAAAATTTTAAAACACTATATAGGTGATTGAACCAATGTGGTATTGGGAAGACTCATTATAATCACTTGTGTTTATATTGAATTGATTTTTTTGGTGTGAATAACCAATAAAAATAGTGATTAATCCTTAATCCAGCCATGTAAAAATATTTTTCTCCTTTTGGATTAATTTATTTCGTAATCCTAGTGATGAGAATAGACACATAGTTAAAGGGATTAGAACTATAACAAGCTTAATTAGATTAATTAAAATGAAAAATTTGTTAAAAGATAAAACTGATTCATCCCTCCCCCTCTTATTGTTATATAAAACCTGAGCACATTAATTTGTATTAGAGAAAATCGTTATTTCATATGAAAATATCCATTCATTATTAGAGAAAAATTAATATTTATACCCCGTCAAAAGAAATATAGAAGCTTCAATAAAATTTTTTAATAACATGTATTGGAAATAAGGAAAAAAATGTAAAAAAATTATTGAAACTAAAAGTGACAGGACAAACACTTGATAAATGTAATTAGAGTGGTGAGTATTCAGTTAAATCTATTTAATGTTAATCCTAAAAAGAATAAAGATTAATATAGGATGATCTATATCTTGAGGAATAATGTAATGAGAAATAATGACCGATATTAGAGGATTATGTAATAAAAAATTCATTGTCAGGAAATTTTCTAAAATGAATATATCTCATCAAAACATGAAATAATGTGAGTAATCCCTCCATATTTATAATTAAAATTACATAATGTTTGAATAAACCTAAAATTATATATGGTGCTGATATCCAATATTAGTAAAATTAGTGAGTAATTGATAAATTCTTTAGAAGTTTCAAATAGACAATCAATGTGAGTCAAGAATTCCTTATTTTAGATTTAATCCATAATAGTAAAGGAATTTAATAATATATTGAAATAATGTAGAAAATTTCATAAAAACATTAAAATAAGTAGAATAATGTATTATAAGATAGATTTTTCTCATTTTTGGTTGATAAGAACAAACTTGGTTTGAATTTTAAGATACCATTTGTGTGTGGTTGTATTTGTTTTTAATGTTATTTATTGTTAATAAATCATGCCAATAAAAGTCTTGTAGATCATGGGTGATGGAGGGTTCTTTTAACCATAATAAAAAAATGAGAAGTACCCATAATTTTTATATAAAGGAAAGAGATGTTTCAACCATTGAAGATCAAGTTGGATAGGTTCTAGGATAACATCTATTAAAGATATTTGGATGTGTTGATATTCATGGTAAATAATGGAATGTTTTTATGGAAGTGTTACAATTCTATCTATAATAGGTTAGAGATAATTAGAGTGAATATTTTTACAAGGTGATATTGAAGAAATTTAATTTACGTAGGAAAATATGGATTTAGTTATTATAGAATACATCCCATTATGTTTTGTAGTTTAATATTAAAATAAGTGTGAAGACACACATGGATGATGTTTTAAGGAGTTTGAAATGAGTTTGGAATTAAATTTAGTTATGAAGGATCAATAATACTCCATGTTTGGGTTTTTAAATGATTAATGTTATTAGGAATGGTTTTGAATATTTTGAGATATAAATTCTTAGAGTTGGTTTGAAGTGTTTTAGAATGTTTTAGAATGGGAATATTATTTTTGATGATATCTTAAAATTCATTGATGAACTATGTTTATTTTAATTTTAATGTAGAAAAAATGACTATTCTAAAGAATATATGTAAAAAAATTCATTTTTCATTGATATCATGGAACTTTGTATCACCTTGTATATAATTTTCTATGACTTTAAGAATAAAATAATACATTATATTTTATTTTTTAAGGCTCTATGATTTTAATATTTCTTTGTTAGATTTGATAAAAATATAAAGTATATTTTATGACATAAAGTGGAATCTCAAATTTCTTCAGGAGTTTCATATTACATTATATCAGATTTCATATGACTTTTTGAAATTCTAGATTACATCTAATGTTAAACAAATTTTAACAAAGGAAAACCTCATAAGATTTTTAATTCATACAAAATTGATTCCAACTAATGTTTATGACTTCTATACTTAATGAAAAGTAGGGATTACAATTATTTTAAAAATTGAATTCTAGATTAATTATGAGATGTTAGAAATTGATTTGGATATTTTTAAAAGTTTATATTCATGGATTTAAATATCACTAATACCAAAATGGGTGTGTGATATAACCTATTGTACAAAGGGAATCCCATCATCAAATTGATAAAATAGAAGACCAAAAAATATTTTTCTAATAATTTAAATAAAATAATTGAGTTTCAATAATTTCCCAATTCTAATGGAAATTTAATTTTCTCAAAATTATTGAGATCCAAATTATTTTGTTTATAATTTCTTTATCCTATATGTTTTTATATTTATCAATATGGTATAAATTAGTATAAATTTTTTAGTTATTCCGGGACTTTCAAATTAATATTTTAAAACCACCAATTTTTTTATATATGTGAAATTATTGATTTTGATTCTGGATTTATGATGAAATATTTCAAATAATATAAATTCAATACTAATTAATCCCATGTATAAATAATGATGTTTTTAGATACTATAAAGATGTTTGGTTCATCTTGATATTTGTACAAATAAGTCCATGATTCTTTCAATAACCAAAGAATGTGTTAACCAAAGAATATTCTTGTTGTATTGATTTTATATATAAGTGTAAATATTGATCTATAGCTTCCTTGAAAAGATGAAAATTAATGGATTAGTACAGGGAAATATAAAAAAATTTAATAAATAAGAATATTTTAGAATATATGATGGATGAGAAAAATGAAAAAGAATATTGAAAAAGAAAGGGTGCTCTTATAAAATAACACAAAATAATGTTTGACAATAAAAATTGAACATATAGATCCTGATAGATAATACATGTGTGGATAAGTTGACAAATAAAAAATGTAATATATTTTTTTCCCCATAGGATGGATTTTTTTCAATATTCTTACATAAGATAAGAAAATGCAGGTGACCCATATTTAAAATTAAAATGAAGGAGGTAGAAGAAAAGTGATTGAATTCAGGGAGCATGGTTTGAGTTCAAAGAAAAAGTGTGGGATCCAAATGAATATTAAATATAAGAATATTATAATAAACTAAATGGTTGATCATCCATGTATTCAATCTAACAAAATAAGAGTATTCTGTGATAGCCATTATCACAAAAACATTAGAAGAAGATATTGAGTGAGAGATCGACTATGTTTCAATTAATCATTATTTTTTAAGATACCATTAAAAAATATGGAGTTGATAAAATTAATAAGACATAAAATCTAATTTATTATGAAAGTGATATGTGAAAAATATTTTTTAATGATCTATGTAGTCGAGCTGAAAGTGGTGACTGAGTTTGTAATGAACCAAAATTCTAGACCTTGTAAAAACTGAAATTATTCTTGATAAATTTTGACATATTATACAACAAATTTAAATGAGAAACAATTTATAAGATTAAAATTATTTATATATCTATAATATAAAATGATTTAAAATCATTATCAGTTATTTCCCTTGAAAAAAATAATTAATTTGAGTTAGCATAAAAAAGAGTTGTTTTCAACAAAATATCTATTATTTTATATTATGGGGTTTCTTTTTAATATAAATTTACAAGTTCATGAATTTTATAATGTAAAATAAAACTCACTTATGAATTAATCAAAATAAAATTTAATTATTATGGATTTTTAAATTTTTTTCAAAAATATTTAACTTTAATAAAAATATGGATTTTAAAAAAATTTAAATTTCTATGATTATATCATTATATAAAAATGTTTTAAAAGTTTGAAATAATTTTGGGTATTAAAATAACTGTTTAAATAATAAAATTATAAATTTTAAATTATTCATTGAACTTATAAATCACTTGTATAATATTTTTATAAATAAAGTAAAATGTCACTTCAATAAAAAACTATATTGATATTTATTTGAATAAAGTATTTTCAAGGAGAGATTCAGTTTTTGAATTACATGAAAATATCGTACCTTTTATTTTCTATTATAATAAACATTGTTTTTTTTTGAATTAATAATTGTATTGACTATTTCGTACATATATATTTTATTCTTAAAACACGCTTTTTCTAAAAATTGTTGTTACACGTATTTTGCTCTAATATTAAAATTAAATTTTAAAACCCTTGAAAATTTGTTATGTTAAAATGATTAGGAAATTTTAAATTATAATTTTAAATGTTTTTAATATTTTCAATACAAAATTATATTTTTATTTAAATAAATTACAAAGGTTTAATATTAATTAACAATGTAAAATAAAATTAATTTAATAGTTAAAATGTGATCATTAAAATTTCAAAAACACTGATGGTTATATATAAAATGAGCACCTTAGGTTAATTCATGCATAAACCCAATTTCCCTTCCTATTTTTTATATTTTGGCCTTTTCTCCTTTAAATAGTATTTTTATACTATTGAAATTGTAAGGATTACTTCGAAAACTACACTTCATTTCACTTATAAAATCAAACACTTCCACCACTTCAAGTCTCACCTTATAATGGAATTTATCAATGGTAATATAAAATATTTGTACCCACATGACCATATCCCATGTCAAAAAAATTGTGGTCACAATTATTGGGTATAACACCTTCATTTCAATTGATAATTCCTAGTGAAAATTCAAGCCCTAAGCATGAGTATTCACTAATTCATAGTGTTTTATTAATAATTTTTACTACCCTAGGATTTAATTAACTTTGATAATATAATTAAACTAGTAACCTTAGTACAATTAAATTTTATTTTATAAATATCCCATTAAATATACAATCTTTACCTACCAATATTAAAACATGAAAACATCAAAAACGCATACATGTGAATTACCAAATCCATGATGAAATGTTGTTTTTCTCTCATCACCTATTAAAAATGATGATATAAGGATGTATTTAATTAATAAAACTAATTTTATATGTCAAAAAATTATTTAACTATTATTTTTCATATACCACCTTTCTATCTATTCTTTGATAAATGTCTTGGCTAATCATGCGTACAGTAGACTAGCACCTCCACGAATGAATTTCATTTATACTTACCACCCATTATGGATGGTTGTATGAATGGATTTAAAAACAACATTCTGTAATTTTAACATGTTTAATGTTATAAATATGTTAAAATATTATTATCTAATTACTTTCCCATACTCATTAAAAGTTTATAAAACATTGCTGCTTGGGTTAGTGTTACCCCACTTGTGAACGATATTATTTTTTTATAGCATGAATAATTAAAGATCATTATATAATTATAATAACATGTATAAATAATTAATTTAATATGTATCAAGGATTATATAAATATTTTTTAATATTTATAATATTTCTTAACATATCACATTTTGAGATTTAGGTACAAAAAACATGTTTACCTTTTTTTCCATTTTCAAAAACCATATTCATTTCAATCACTAAATGAAAATAATAATAAGGTAATAATACAAAAAAAGATTAGTATATCTTGAGTTATTAGTAAAATATTAACATGAAACAACTTATTAGGAATTTACTCGATTACCATAATATTTTAATGATACAAAAAAACAACATTCTATGTTTTATTTCGTAAAATATCTATAACTAATTATATTTTATAATTTCCTTTTTTAAATAAATACATTGGGATTTTTTTCAAGGGACCTTTTAAGAAAAATATAAATACGTTATATATTTTTAATAAAGGATTATAAATATTGTTTATAAAGGGAAATAAATTTTAATAAATTCATGAATTATTTAATTATATTATTTATGTTCATTAAACATGTTTTTATAGTAAGGCTGAGTTAGTTGAAACTCAGGGTAAGGGTTTTTAATCTAAAATTATTATATTTAGGGCATTTTTATTAGAATGTACCAAAATTAATTAAAGTGGTGAATAAGATTAATAATTTACATTTAAATATTGTTTTATTAGAGTATATGTTTTACTATTATAGGGGGTGTGAATTGTAGTTTATTAAATAAAAAATAAAATTCCCTTAACATAAAAAGAGGATATTTAGAAAAAAATATCTATCAAATTTATAAATAAGTAATGAGACAAAATTATGTACCAATATACATTATATTACCGTAGATCATAAATCATTAAAAAATAGTTTGAAACTTCTTATAAATTACTCTTATTTTAAAATATGTAAAAACCTATAGGTAATAAAAATAAAAAATTTATTTATGATTTTTAATGAATTTATAAAAAAATTACAAAAAATATTTGATGTTAGTTACAAAACATTAAACTTGAGTGTAAGTATAATTTTAATCAAACTCAAGATATCCAAGGTTTTAACCAATTTGTAATGGTCTATCATCCATTACCAATGAGTCCCTCGATACTATGATTTTAATAACTTCTATTTCCCTAACCTTAGGAACCATTGATCAAAAATTTTGGAGTCTATATCATATTAATCCTTGGAATTCCTTGATAAGAATATATAAGAAATAGTAATTACAAAATAAAATAATAGTATTCATTTTAAAAAGATAATACAAACGGATGCCTTAATTAAAACTGTATAGAGAATTACATTAAAGTGTTCACTCATTGTAATATATTACAATCTCTCCACAAAAAATTTAGAAAGCTTTGGTAATGTGATTCCATATCCTCAAATGTATATATATTTTATAGGATTTTCAGATATGGTTATATTCTGTATTTTTTAGTGTTGGTTACAATAACATAAGAGAAATGATTATCTATCTAAAATGGTTCAACACATCTTCTTTATCTGATAGTAAATTTCTATAAAGCATAATTATATTGTGAGAAAGGTTCTAGGAAGTAGAATATAGTTTATTCATTATATGGGATGATGTTTAATCATGTTATATATTTAAATGAAGTTCATTTAGATAACATGTCTGCCTCTAGTAGATAATATTAATCAAATTTTCCTATAATACTTTTTCTAATAAGGATTTGTTATACTATGGCTTCTGGAATTTATAAATTTATTTATGATGAAGTTTATAATTATTTTTCCTATGTATATAATACATGTACATAAGATTAATTTGAAACTCCTTCTGAGGGAAATATCTTTCTATATCCGATAAAACATGAGTTTTTTCAACAAAAAATATTTATGAAATATTGAGAAAGAAGAAAGTTAATAATATTTAAACTTTAAAATAATTGATTTATGATATTCAGAAATATGGTTAGAAAGGGTTGAATGAAAACAATGGACTTAGAAATCTCTCCATTTTTGTAATGTAGAAAACACAAATTTTAAATATAGAAAACTAATGTTATGTAAAATTTAAATATAATTACTCCCCCTATATTTTATATTTATGATCTTTATAATTTTTTAAGAAAGTTTAGAACTTTATTATTATACATATTTATATTAAGAACTTCTCCTTCTCTAAAACATTGTATTATTTATCTTTTTTCTTCAAATGTTTCAAATATTTCACCGACATTATTATTTTAAAAAATACTTTTAGGGAACATGATGTGTACCTAAAAACACAACTCAAGATAAACTATAGAAGAATATAGATTTAATACAACTAATCATCCATGAAAATATATTTGAAAGAAATCCATCCAAAATCATAGGAGAGATATTTATTCAATGAAATTTTTTAAAACATCCATACAAAAAATTTAAGAAGAACATCTATGAAAAATGGTTTTGGATATTAATATAAGGACCATGTAATATTTATTAATTAATCTAGTGACTTTATACTAGAATTTTATTTCTTACATACATGAGGATAATTATGTTTTAGAGTTTTATAGAATTTATTCATAAATCATCAATAGAAAAACCATATTTCAAAAATTGTACACTTAGGATGATTATCCGTTATGTCAAAAAGTTAAATGCTTTGAAAATAAACATATTTTATTTTCATGAATGATATTGATGACTTTTAGCTCGAATTTTTCGTTGTTCTTATCATCCATAAATCATAAAAAATACATTTCAAAATGTGGGTTGAGAAGAAAAAGATCAGTAAAGAACATAAAAAATAATTAATTCATTAGTCTATTGAAAAAAATAAAAGTCCAATGAATTTTTACCATTATCGCAATATTCTTTTACAATATGAAATAAATCATTTCCACATGAAAAACACACACAAGTTTCTCAAATAAATCCTTTAATCCCACTAAAAAGAAAAGAGAAACCATATTTTGGAAACATATAACATTATATACATTAACAATGAATTAAATAATTGGAGAATAGTTAAATATATAGGATAAAAATTCATAGTTAACTCCCTCCTTTTATTTAATGATAAGGATCAGCAGCCAATGCATTGAGAACTATTTTGGAGCACCAATTGTACAAGCTATATTAGTCTCACCAATCATATAAGTTATATTAAGATCACCAATTATATAAGTTATACCAAGGTAACCAATAATCATCTATAAATCAGTTTTAAAATATGATAAATAAAACATTTCATATTTTATAAAAAACATATTGAAAATGATTTTTAACTCATGAAAACAACATTTTTGAACATTGAAATACACTTTACATTAAAAAAATCAATTAAAAATTAACCAGATCAGAAGGTTTTTCTATAAATAAAATATAAAATATTTTATAGTAATCCAAACATAAAATAATGGTTTTGGTGATTATAAAATTCATTGATTCAATATACATTAAAATTTACCATTTTTTTCGTTTATAAAAAATCTTAGACAATTATGATAAATATCCATTATGAAATCTATCCAAATAAAGTAAAAAAGTTCTATCAAGTTTAATTTTATGATTATTTTTGGCCTAAATTAATATATTGAGAAGATATATTGAAATACATAGACATGGATGATGAATAATTGGATGGAAAACAGTAACATATGGTATTTAAATAAAATTTTATTACCTCGACTACGACTCATATCATGTGTTATTTATCTCCATGATTAAACAAATTATGATAATTATTTACATTCATAATAATATATCTCAATTTCATTCTTAGTTTAGTTTATTTAATACCATGTAATATAAAATTACTCAATAAATTAATTTTGTGTTGGACATTTTGATGATAATCGGCTCATATGTTGAAAATGAAATAAGCAGGTTGAATATCATCCACGAAATCCTTATTTCACCATCCCCAAATAATAATAATGACATAATTATAATATTTATATATCAATTATAATTTTAAACCCATACATGAATTATGGTTATTAAAAATGAACTATGTTGAAATCCTGAAGTTGGTAGTCTGTATAAATGAATGGGCAACACTTCTATTTTCCAAAAAATAATGATGGAAAAATGGAAAATTCTATTTTAAATTTATTTAATGAATATTATATCATAAATAAAATATTATATATTTAAATAAACTTACATATATCATCCATATGTTGTGGTGATGAAAAATTATTCACATCTCATCATGGAGGAGGTAGTCCACACTTACACACAACTAACATTATCAGTCATCAATGAATGGAAAGGTAATAAACTAGATGACATATTATGAATAAAATATGATAAATATTTCATGAATAGCTTATATATATATATATTAAATCTATAATTATATCCAAACATTATAGGCAGGTATAAAAAACGAATTACATCGGTTCGCGATGCAGTTGTCCACCGTACACATGAATAATAGTTTCATTTCCCATTTTATTGAAGAAGGAGATGGATATAGTTTATTTCAGAAACATAATAAAATTTCAATATATGAGATATAATTATATTATTATATAATAATTTTTTAATAATAATTTAAGGATGTGGAAGAAGAAATAAAACTAAAACATTTTCTTAAAAGCTATACCTATTCATCAGACAATCACTTTTACAATATACGTTAATACCTCTATAGGTTTTATTAAACATAAAAAATAACATATATAATGATTATATTGATTCTATAAATGTATTTGGTCAGGTATTGGTAGGTAAAAAATGATTTTTAAGTGTGAATAAAATAGTATATATATTGTCCTTTTATAAGAGAGGGGAGGGGAACACTTGAAATTTCTTAAAGTATTAAATTAATATAAACTAAATTTCATAATAAAATGGTCTAAAATTGATATGATTCAATGATAATCAGTGGATGAGTATAAATATAATCTTATAATTAAACTATATAAAATTTTGTTTTTTTGACCCTTATATTTTTTTATCCCATGTTAACCCCTTTTGACGATTACAATGATAAAAATGTTTTTTACACATTAAGGGTCAAGGGAGTTAACATAAAAGAAAAATGTTCTCATAAATGGACCATGGAAAATAATTTTAAATATACCATATTAACATGATAAAATATAGTATTTATAGTAAATTTAAATCATTTAATAAAATAATATTTAATGTAAAATACCATTATTGTCAATTTTAGAACTATTAACATACCTTTAATTAAATAACATTAAGGGAAAATATAAATTATAATTTTACAAATTATAAAGTCCCTAACATATTATATTTTTCTAAAAAACATGTAACACCATAATTAATTTAAAATATTTTACTATTAATATTTTAAAAATCAATTACATAATATATATATGCAATGAATAAATACTTTTTCAGAGTTGAGTATGAATTTTTGGTAATTATTTATTCACTAAAAATTATTAATAAATTAATATGATAAAAAGATAATTTTTGTTTAAAATAAACATGTTTAATAGAAGATATATTCTTTTAACCACAATGTAAATAATTCAATGATAATAAAACAAAGTGAATTATATTTTTGACTTTTCTTTTTATAAAATAGTCTAAAGATACAAGTCATGGAAAAGTGAAATTTAATTTTGGTATATTTGAATTTTGGATGGTTAATGATGAAATATGGTCATCCAAAAAAATTCATTAAAGTGTTATAGTTCTTTTTTATTCCTTATCACATTTTTTTACCCGCAATTAACATATTTGTCCTTATCTATGAAAAACATTCTGTGTATGAGTTCTATTCGTAATGACCTAATAGAATAGGGAAATAATTTTAAAAAATATATTAATTAAAAATAAAAAATAAAATTTTCAATATTCAATTCATTGAAGTGGTACAATTTAATTTAAAATTACCCATGCAAAATACGACAAAAAATTGTTTTTTAGACAGAATTCATTTTTAATATAATTTTTTTTATCAAAAGTAAGTATAAAATTAATTCCAAAGAATATAGTTGTATTACAATTAATAAAAATGAACTAATTATGTTTTAAATATAATATAAAATAGAATATCTATTTCTAAATACTTTAAAAAAGGAAACATTTTTTAATAAAAATCATTATTTTTCACTATTTATTGAAAACTCAATCTATTAAAAAATTTGTCCGAAAATTATTCCTAAGATAATTAGGAAATTATGAATTAAAAAATTTAATTATTTCAAATTAAAATGATATAATTCATAAATTAATATTTCAAATAAAAAATATATAAGAAAAAAGTAAAAAACATAATTTCTATTTTTCTTTTAAAAATCACTTAATATTACTATAACTATTTAACCAATGAATAATAATAAATATAAACATGTTTTATTTAAAGATTAAATGGGTTGTTACATTCTTCCCCCCATTTGAAAATTTCAGCCTCATAAATTTCTTCACTTATAAAACAAGTAGGGATGTCATTCCATTATATCATTTTCAGATTCCTATGATTCTTTATAAACCATATGAATTTTCAACAAAACCAAAACATGATTAATTAACTTTTATATTAACAAATTGTATCTACTGTCAATAATATGTCTAAGTTTTTTCTCTTATGAAATTTTATCTTACAACTTAACTATCATAGGGATCAAAACCTGATATTAATTAGTAGTATATTTAGTCAACGATGAAACATGAAATAAGTTATGAAACTAGGACAAATATATAGGTAAGGACACTTAGTATGGAACTAATCCATATTTCTATAGGATTTAAAATGATCCAATGAACTTCAAATAAAACATTCCACAGAGATACTCTCTGAAAAACATGATCGCCAACCTCAAAAGAAAAATTTTTCATCCAGTTATCTATATAACTTTTCACTATTCTCTAAGCCATCCCCAAGTTCTATTAAATCCTCTTCACATTATCAAAAATATATTCTTCAAACTTTTGTCCTAACAACTCTCTTCTATATACTCTATCCCAAAATTATATAGTATCAGACATATTTAAATATAATACCTCAAAATGTCTCATCTGTACAGTATAATGAAAATAATTATTATAAGAAAACTCAACCAATTAAATAAGTTAACCATAACATGACCTGAAATCCATTAAACAATAATAAATCATATATTTATAGGTATGAATTATTCTATCTAACTATCCATCAGACAAGGGATGAATGGTATCAATAAAATTTAATTAATTACCTAATGAATTATGAAGTAATTTATAGAAATTAGAGATGAATCTAGAATAATGACCAGATATAATAGAGAGAGGAACTCCATGTGACCATGATATCTCATGCAGTCATAGTCATGAAATTTTACTAAAATTCATAATATATTGAATAGGATGGAAATGTGAATATTTTATTAATTGGTCAAAAATAACCCAAAAAGCATTATTACCTTGATATTTATTCTCTCTTCCCACTATAAAATTTGTTTATACATTTTCCCATTTCCAATAAGACACCACAAATGGTTGAGTCATCCCATTAGATAATTTTTGTTATGATTTTTCCAATTCAAAAATCAAATATTTCATGGTAATTTAGAAATATCTCATTTTATTCCATCCCAACAGTAATACTTTGAAGGTTCATGTATAACGTAGAGATTATATACTAAAAAAAATAAGGAACTATTATATTCACTAAACACTTATTTTTTTAGATAGAAATCACTAGAAACACACAATATTTCTCAAAATATGATATTACTTCTTCATCAACATTAAACTCATGGAACATACCTCTCTTATCATATTATACCTTTTCCTATAAAAAATGACCCTTCTTATAAGATTTCATAATTATTTCTATGAAAAATTATTATACAGACAATTTATATAAAAAATATTATGTTCTGACTTGCACAAATTTTAATCAAAAATACATCAAATCATTAACCAAATGATTAATTTTTTTTTTTGGTTTTTGAGGATGGTAATGAATGGTTCATTCATGACCTTAATAAGTTGTAGCCATATTATTTGCCTCATTTTTAAATATTTTTGAGTAAATATACATTGAATTTTTTTTTCAATATATATTTCACACATTACTCTATATGAATGATGCCTCTATATTTTTAAAGAAAATCCCATAACAACTAATTCCATATCACGTGGAGGATGATTTATCTCAAGAGGCTTCATTTTTTATAAAGTGTAATAAATTTCATTAATGTTATACATCAGTACACAACAAATTCTCTTTAATAAATAATTATTAAAGATAGAAAAGTAATAATGTTTATAGGGAATGTAAAAAACTGTATCTTTCAGGAATATTGTTTTTAGTTCTTGGAAACAATAATCATATTCTTTTATCCCAATCAACTTAACTCAATTTTTAGTTAGCATAGTCACTAGTCAATATAACAAAGAAAAAATTTCAACAAAATACAAATTGTAACCAAATAAGCTAAGAAAACAATGAATCAATTTGAAAAGTTTTGTTCTTTGAAACTCATCACTAACTTAGTTTTACAAAGGATGACTATTATGTTATATTTTGAATTGAAATTCTCGAGGAATGAAATTTATTATTACAAAAAATGACACTTACTAAATTTTTATATAATTTATTTTCATTCTAGGTTTTTAAAACAAAATTTTTGTATTTTATAATCCTAATGAGTTTTAGAATATAACAAAAATGCAATTAATAAAAAAACATAAATTTGATTAAATATTTGTGGAAAAATATATTGATAAGATCAATATATTCTTTTGGTTCATTATTCAATCAAAATGACATCATTATACACTCAAAATTTCTATATCTATTCTAAAACATAGTGATGAAGACATATTCCCTGATGATAATCAATGGATGTTACAAAATCCTCAAATTAATAATTAAAAAATACTACCATTCTTCGTGCTGATCATATAAATCATTGATATGATTTAAATGATAATTATTCTGAATAATGTTGTAATTCAATGATCTATGATCAATGAAATTTCTTATTGAACAAACATTATTTTTATAAAATAAAAAATAAGTACCCCATGGTGATGTGATAAGATGATTGAAACCTTTATCTAGAAACCACTATTACAAATTTTTCAATTAAAAAATTTCTACTTGAACCATTGGATTTGGGGGTTTTGAAATATTCTTATGATAAGGTTTTCAACCCATAGTAAACATAATATATAAAACATGAATAACACTAAGGAAATAATTATAAAATAAATTCATATATTCATTTACTACCATTATATCACTAATTTTAATATGTTTTTCAATAACATTAGACTAGTAAACTTCACTACCATCAATTATTAATTTATCTTATTATTACTTTAATATCAAAGGTATGAAACCAATGGATATAACATTCTAATATCTATAATATATCTCAACACGATAAAATAAAATCTTATCAATACCCAAAATAATATCAAACTCAACTATGGGATGTTTAAAAAATTTCTAGAATTACCACCCCACTAATAACAATAGAAATATTATTATAAATCATGGATGCATTAATATTTCCACCAATAGTTTTCAATAAAAGATTTATCATCATTTAGTAAGGTGATATTCCCATTTTAATTAATTTTTTTAAATAATAAAGGAATGAAATTATATAGAGTCAAACAGGGCATTAAAATATTTCAAATAAATAAGTAACATACATGTTTCCACTTTATTATATGGCCCTACCTTAACAATTTTCATAGAAAATGATTTTTCCACACCAATTTTCTTCTGATCATGAATATTTACACACTGAGTTTCTAAAGTCAAATACATGTTAGAAAATTTACCCAAATAACTACAATTAAAAAATATATCTACTGGTTGGGTATCTATTTAACCATTTTTAGATTGTATAAGACTCTTTTCTTTATTGTCCCAAGCACTATGACCAGGATGACAACACCAGTGACACTTTCCAGATCCTTTCTTTCATTCTCGAAAATGTATTTGAGCACACATGGATTATGTTTGGTGCTTTCTAATAAATTTATTAGATGATTTATTCACTAACTATTTCCACCATGACAACTTATTACTATTATCATCATGAGTCACATAACTGTTAAAAAAATCCATCTATAGTTTTTCAATCATAACAAAAAACATTCTCAGAAATTTCTATGTTTTATTAGGAAAAATAACTTTCTATAATTGTCCTTAATCTTGAGTAAAATATATTAATTTTAATATCAAGGTCTTCAATAATAATCTGTTAAAACCTTTAAAATCGTGTATTTTTTCATATGAGGATACTGAATCCTTATCCTTTTAACTCAATTCCAAGAATTATTTCTCTATTCTTATTCAAAGAACATTAGGGAATAAAATTTATTGGAAAATATTCAGAAATGTGTCCCATTCCATGGCATGAATATCTTAGCATTATATCATTTATTCTTAACAAATGAACACTAATGATCGGATTTACCTTCAAAATGATTAATGTCACGAGTTTTGATTTGATATTTTGAATACACCATGGCTCTTAATATATTATCATAAGAATTAACTCCTCCTAAAGCCAGAATTGTATCTGAGGTTCCACTATATTCTAGAGGGTCTTGATTCATAAATTTATCTTGTATCACTATGTTTCTTTATTGTAGATATGGTTTCATAGTAACATGGATTACACCAAAACATATATCCTACATAAATTAACCCATCACTGTAAAAAAATATCTCAATTATAATTCCATCTATCCAAGGATATCGATTTATAAGGATAGATTCCTCTTGATAGATTCTTAATTTTACTAACCTATCAAATATTTGGGAAACCATTATTTATAAACATATATTAGTCAAAAAAATATGTTAATATTCAGATGATATTTCATTTCATCTTATGTATGAAGTCCAATATTTATTGTTTATTCTATTAAAATTATCCTAACCTCAAAATATATCAAATACTTTCATATGACCCCAACTTTAAGGACCCACACGTAAATAATACATAATAATGTGGATTTAAAATTGAATACATCTTTTTTAAATACTTGAGGATATTTATTATTTAAATTTTTAGAGAATTACGTCTCAAATCATACATAGATTTTTTTTTTAAATTGGACGCTTATAATCTGTGTCCATTTCCCCCAAAATATAAAACCCTAAAAAATAAACATATTTTGTTTACATGAAAAATCATTATGACATAAAACTTGACTACTAATTTGTTTTTAAATATCCTTAAAACCAATGATAAAAATTTTAAAATGTTATATGAATACAAAAATCTCCATAAGGGAAATAAAAAAAATAAATATATTAATATAGTGAAAAAATAAAAACCCATAAATTATTTTTCTTTATTGTAGTTTTCTTTTATAGTATAAAATAAATCAGTTTCATATGAAAAACACACACCTCTTTCTCAAATAGAACCCTTAAAACAAATAGAAAAAAAACCTTTTTTGGAAACTTATAACATTACATTCATAAACTATGTTAGTAATAACTATATACTAGATAATTTTATTTGGGATAACTCCCCATTTATTTCCCATATTCTTTACATTAAAGACAATGTAAATTACTTAATTCAGTGAAGCACTATGTGGGTACGCCTACTATATATGCAATATCAAGCTCACCCATTACATAATCAATGTTATGATCACCCATATTATAATATATATCATGATAAACCTTCATCATATGTAATTATTATGTTCTATATCATGAATATAATATTTTTATGATTGAATCTTTTATCATACAACCCTTGAAAACTCTTTTGAACTAATGTTGATTTTTTCAGATAACATAATAAATTTTCCTTTTAAAACAAATTTTTATAACTAAAGATCCCCAAAAAAAGTTTTTTTTTTGAGGAATAGATGAAATATTATAGAGGAATATAAATATCATATATTTTTTGTGGAGTTTGGAATGGAAATTGATGTTATATATATTAAAGTAGAGAATTCCTTTTGTTATTTCAAAAGAAATTAAAAAGTCATGTTATAATATTCCTTTTAAAAACCATTTCAATAAAGCGTAAGGTGACATAAAATTACCTTTATAAATATTTTATGTCCATATAAATAAATTAATAATATATTTTAAAAAATATGGACATGGAATAAGAAGGGTTGGAAATGAAACTATAAAAGATCGTTTTTTAAAAGAAACCCCTTACCTTGATTCTGAATCATCACATATGTTATTTATCTTCATGAAAATAATTTGTTAGAAATATAATTTATTAATAAAATTTTAAATTTAAATTTTAAAATTATAAATTTTTACACAATTTTATACATAATTACATAAAAAACTGAGTTCACATTGCATGTTTTTATAATATTGGCCAATATATCAAAAATGAATTTGGTAGGTTGAATATGGTTACAGATTTAATCATTCAAACACAAATTGAGTAATAATAATGAAATAATTTTTATAATTATACATCAACTAAAACATTAAAACAATCCATTAAATATGGTTATGAAGCATGAACTATGTTACAATCATGAAGACATTATGTCATACATACTCATGAGTATTGCTTCTCTTTTCAATGATCATGACAGAAAAAATGTACGTGTTATTCTATATTTAATGTTTATAATTAAATCAATAAAATATTATTAAATCTTTAAGTAAACATATATTATCATCCATACTATGTGGTGATGAAAAAAAAGAAAATCTCTTTATGGGGGTGGTATCCTACATGTATGAATGAACAAAGTTATTATTTTTTAATAAAGGGTATGGTAAGAGTGCTGATGATATATTATCCTCATATAGTGATAAATATTTAATGAATAAAATATATATTAGTTAAAAACATTTTTATATCTTTTCTTAAGATGTGGTGATGGAAAAAATTACGTCAGTTCGTGAGGCGATAGTCCACCGTACACATGAATGATAGTTTCATTTCATATTTGAGTGATCAATGTGATGAACATAGGTTATTAATTTAACATAATAAAATATAATTATATGTTAAAAAATTATTTCATTATATCATCATGTTTGAAGAATATTTTAATGAGGTGCAAGAATAAATAAAACTAAAATATTCTGTTTAAAAGTATGTCTTCTTCGAACAATATCATGTTCTTTAAACTTAAGACCTTTAAGTTTGGTATTTTTCCTAAAAAATTCATGTATAATGATTACAAAGATTACAAATATATTTTTTATTTGTATTTTATGTTCCAAAACTCTTTTGATGTGTGACTAAATGAGGAGTGTAGGTTTCCTTAAATAAGAGTGGGGAGGGACAATATTGTAATTTCATAAATAAATTAATTAATAAGAATTAATTTTCTTGGTAAAATGGATCCAGAATGATATTATTTGAATCTAATATGTTTATGAGTCAAAATAATAACATATAATGAAACATTAATAGTTATATATTAATTTTACCGTTATATTTTTGTTTTAATCCATGTTAACCCTTTTTGACAATTACCTTGAAAACAACGATTTTTAAAATTTAGGGGCCAAGATACTTAATATAATTGTAATATTGTACCGTAAATGGGCCATAGTTAAAATTTCAAACAATATACCAATAAACTGGAAAAATATAGGATTGTTATGAATTTTGAAACATTTGATAATATCAATATAGAAAATAAATTATAATATGACCAAATATTACTTCCCTAAAATATTATATTTATCTAAAACATTCTTTGAACACAATAACTAATTCAAATTATATTACTTTAAATATTTTTTATGAAATATATTTTAATTCTCTATTAATCGATTAATTACCTTTTCAGCCTTGTGTCAACATTTAATATTGTTATTTCATTATTAAGAATTATAAATAAATTAGCATGTCTTAAAATCATTAATATTTTAAATAAATATTTATAAATGAATATACCTTATTTTTTTAAGTTTTTTTAAAAGGAAAAGATAATAAAATAAATATAATGACATTATTGACTTTTCATTACATAAAATATTATAATGGAAAAAATCATTTTTGAATGGAATAAGGTCATATATTTGATGTTTGGATATTTACAGAAGAAATATACTCATTAAATAGAATTTTAAAATGTTTTAGAGTTCCATTTCAGTCCTCACAACATAATTTTTACCCTTAATTAACCCATTTTACGTGTACATTTGTAAAAAAATTACTATGATTACAATTTATGATGACCCAAAATATGTGGGAAATATTTTAAAAATTTGTACATAATTATTAAAAATATGGAATACATTTATCAAGATTAAATCTATAGAATTGGAATAGTTTAATTTAAAGATAAACTCAAAAAACTTTATGTTAAGCAATTTTTTACAAAAATTATTTTTAAGAATTAACTTTTTTATGCCAACTTAGCGAATAAAATTCATCCTAATGACTATATTTGATTTATTTTTATTTAATGGGATAAAATTACATTATAACACTTATCCAAAAAATATGACTGTAAGTACTCCAAAAGAAAATGCAATTTTTTATAAAAATTATTCTTTTTCATTTTTCATTGAAAAATAAATCTTTTTAGAAAAACATTAAAAATTCACCCTCATATAATTTTTACATGTCATATTAAAAACTTCAATACATATTCTTAAAATAAAAATTTATATTTTACAATTTAATCTTTAAAATAAAACCTTATAATAAAAATGTTTAATAAAAATTTCCTTATTCATATAAATATTACTTAATATTAATATAATTATATAATACATGAATATTTCTAAATATAAAAATGATTTATTGTATCATTACCTAGGTTATGACAATTAAAATACTTAAATATTTCAATTAAAATAAATCATATTTTCTCCAAAACATTTGAAATAATGAATTTCATCTTCTTGGTATCTATTTGGGTCAACCATATCTATTTTAAATTTTGATAATTCTTCTCCAAGAGATTTAACAATATTTCGTACATTATGATTTTTTTTCTAAAAAATCCACTATTATTTATAACTTTGAAACATTATATTTTAAAACATCAATCATCCTTCCTTATTTTGGGATTTCATCATCTTGATTCATAGAAGGATATTTTAGGTTGTGAAATTATATATAATTCTTAGAATCAACAAAATTTGTAGATCCTTCCAATTTTGAAATAGATTTATAGTTGTTCTAATTCTGTTAATTTTTTTTCATAACATCTAATATCCCCCTCAGTGTTCTTGATCAAATTTAAAACATTATATTATTTCCTTGAATGAACTTTTTATTAGGATTTATATTATATAAGTTAAACCACATTTCGAATAACTTACTATATAAGTTATTTAAAATAATTTTAATTCTATAATAGTTTATGTTTCCCTTATATGTTTCTCTCTTGGATATCTAGAAAATTCCTATAATTCGATGAATTTAATGGATCACCTCAATAGAATAACTTATTTTCATTATTATATTTTGAAATCTTATTCTGGGGGATGAATTGGTAGAATCAAAATAGAAATAAGGAAAATATATAGAAACAAGTGATAATGGTTAAGGAAAATCTCTAATTTCATCATATTGATTTTTAGAAATTTCGTACACTTCATTATAATTTTCTAATGCTTATATATTTTACGTCTCTTTGTTTTATTTCCCTTTTTATGATTTCCATTTTAGTCAATGTTTAGCGTTTTTATTTATAAAATATTTTCTTTTTAGGGTATTATTAATGAAACACCGTTCACATATTTAGAAGATATGGAGGTTGAGGATGGAGTTAATATTAACTAAATGTATATGTCTTCTTCAACTATTTATCAATATTAGGTTCTATAGTCTTCTTAATATTCCCTTATATTTAAACTAATTTTCATATTCAACTTATATATTTTCACATGTACTTTTTTACAGAAGAACCTATTTACCATTTTTATTCTATACTAATAAATGATGTTATGAAACTATAACATATTTTCCATCCAATTGATTAGACAGGGAAACAATTCTATTTTTATCTTCTTGAATACTAGAATTCACTTCATCAACACCCTTTAACAAATATCTTTATAATAATTATTTTCATTTATTATTAGGATTTATTTTCTTCTTTTCCTCTTCTCTATGTATTTTATAATCTCTATCCTTTAATATAGAGCCCTAAACTTATCTAAACCCAAAGGTGGATCCTTAAATTTGTTTTCTTATTTCATCATAATTATGGAATAAAAATCACTATCCAATATAGTTTTTTATTTCTTCATTTTCATTGGATGATATTTTTCAAAATCTTTTTATTTATACACATTTTCATTATATTGTTGAATTTTTATATTTGAAGTATATTAGTGTGATTATTACTAAAATTATTAATATTTAGAACACAAACCAGTTTAATCATGTTGATTCTTTCCTTATAAAAATAATAATCATTTTCAACCACATTAGTTTACTAATTGTTTATTTTAGAATATTTGATGATGTTAACCAAATTTTTTTTAGAAAAATGCGGATAAATAATAATATTAAACATTATTAATATAACTTTAATTTATTCAATGCATCTTATGAAATACTCAACCATATTGATACTTTTCATGTTTAAAAAAACCCAAAAAAAAAATATATTAAAAATTGAAGGTATTCATTTCCCCTTTTCATGGAATTTTGAAATTTTATACCCAAAATACCATAATCCATCAATTTTAATATTTGTGAAAAACATTACTATCATTACCAAAATAATGAAACCATGAGTTTTTACCGTAAATATTTTAAAACTTCCTAACTTCTTTGGTAACTTATGTGTTACTATTTTTTTCTACTTATATGGTAGTTTATACTAAATCATCTAAATGTTTAATGTTCAACATTTATTATTTTCTAAATAGATTAAAGATTATATATTTTAGGCCTTCAAATCAGGAATATTTAGTAGACTTATAATAGTATTAAAATATCTATGAATAATGTAAACCAAAATAATAATTTTCAAAACATATATCTTTCCTTCACTAAAATTAATAATTTAATTAAGTAGAGAGAAATACATATCATACCCAATTATTTCTATCAGTATTTCAGTAATATACACTCTGAATATGAAATAACAAGATGAATCCATTTTTTTGATTAGATTTAACATAATAATATACGTATAAAAAATTAGATTAAAGAAAATCATGGTGATTATAAATGTCCACAGAAAATAAATTGTAGTAATGGAGTGGTTTCACATATATCCTTTATATAATAGATAATATAGATACATTTAATCTTCTTTAAATATATAAAACTTTTACTAAAACCCAAAAAATGATCTATGGTTGAAATCATTTCTTGAAGGATTAAAATATGTTAACGGAAATACATATGTTATTTCTAGTATATGTCTAATCAAATGATGTTTAATCCAAATGAAACATAAAATTTTATAAAAAAAATATTTTATAAGAGATATAAAAATCATTAAACATATTATAATAATTCATTTTATAAACCATATGATTTAAAATTTTCCCGTTAATAATGTTTTTTAATCATTATTTATGAATGTTTTTCTAGACATAGGAAATTAATGGATTTAAAAAAACTAAGAAAGAAAATGTTATTTTTTTAAAATATACATTTCCAAAAAAAATTTATAGATAAAATGTTTTCCAGAATAAAAAAAATCCATAAATGAGGTTTGTAAAAATAATTTTCCCAAAGAAAAAACATAATGCATAACTTTATTTGATAAATATTTAGAAGAAATTTTTTTGAGAAATTTTAATCAATAAATGTTATTAAAATGAAAAAAATCCTACTATTTCATTTTTTGATAAGTTTTTTCATTTAGGATATAGGTAAAAAAGTTATATAAATGATCATTTTATATTGACCAGTAAATGTTTTTATATATTCAATTTTATCAGAATTTTGGGGTTTTCAAAAAATATGAATATTTTGTTCCTATATTATGATGAATTATAAAATTATTTATCCTTTTAATGTGTGATCCAGATGGAGATGAATCTTATATCTATGTTCTTTTCGTGTATGGGATGAGACTTATTTTTATTAAGAGATATGGAGATTTTGTTATCACAGAAAAACAGATTTTCTCTAAAACTCATACAAATGTTCGTGAGTGTTTGTCTTGTTAAAAGCACATGATCACCAAAACATCAAACTGCAATATATTTATCCATAACATATTATAGTGCTATATAATGTTTGTTTTCTTACAATACTGATAATATTAAGACTCTCCTAAGAAATTTCATGTTCCAAACATAATTTTATATCCATTTTACATCCACCAATGTTAGCATTTTTCAAACCGTTTAATTTAAAATTATTTCTGGAAGAATATAAATGTTAATGATCTATATGTACCTTAAGGTATTGAAAAATTAATAGTATAACATTAATATGTGTCTCAATTATATTTGGTTGAAATCTCAAACACAAGAATACCTAGAACATTAAATATGGTCGACTAGCTATAAGTTTTAGTAAATTATCAAACATTCCATTAAAATCTTTTCCATCAACTGGTTTCAATGATTCATCATGATCTATTATTTTTTAGGAATATATAGAAGTATTAAAAACTTTAGTATTTTTTATAAAAATATCTTAAGTAATTATATAATAAATTCTTATTATGATATAATAGTTTCGTTTCATTTTTTAAAAATTTTAAACAATGAAAAATTTAATTCACCCATCATGTTCATTTAAAACAAAAATTCTATTCGACCAGAAATTAAACCATGAATTTATTTTTTAGTTTTACCAAATATAATGTCATCAAAATAATTGAACAATGACTGATTGCTTATATATATTTAATAAAAATACCTAGATCAGCTGATCCCTTGATAAAAAATTTTAGCATCAAATGTCTTCTATGCCTATCATACTAGGCTATTAGGACATTTTAAACTTCACATAGGGACTTAGTGAGTCCAAAACCATTGTTTAATGTTTTAGTTCAAAATAATGTGGTTATTTTATATAAAATTACTCCTAATAATATCTACTAAAATTGAACTCTTAAAATGTATTTATTTAAAATTGTTGATTTTGAATACAATATATGATAGAGTAATATGAATATATTTTAGTTAAGTTAATAGAGAAAAAGTTTATTCATATTCTATAATTTATTTTTCTTTATTACACCTAGTAATATGGCTTTATCTATTTCTAAAAATTAATCCACTCTCATCAGGTTTATTTTGAAATACCCATTTTACTCCAATTATACAAAAATATTTATGACGTTTAACTAAAGTTCAAAAAAGATTCCTCTAAAACTCATTCTGTTCATCATATATTATTTTTGTCCAATCATCGCCACCAAAATTGTCATTAGGATTATTAATATCAAGTATAAATAGGAATTGAAATTATTCAATTTCATTTCCCTAGGGGCATCTTCTTTTTATATGTTGATCTAAGTCAGCAATGATAATCTTAGTGGGATGATCCTTTAAAATTAACCAATCCCATTATTTTATAAAGCATTGTTCTTCAACAATCAGTCAAATTTATTCTAGTAATATATATTCAGATAATGTTTTCTATGTTTTTATATCATTTGAATAATTTTCCAACTTGTTTTGAAAATAATTTTTTGAAAATTCATTTAAATATGTGGTTTCAGGTAGATTGAAAACAAAAAATTTATATTCCTTACATATTACAAGCACTAATTCATCAACAGTACATTAAATTAATTAAAAAAGTAATAATCCTCTCTATATTTATTATATTCTAGAAAAATCCTATCATTATCTTGTTAAGAATGTTTTTTAAAATTTTATATAGTATTTAGAGGAAATACTTTGCATCGTAAAACTCGGAATTAAGAATGGTTTGACTTTTTCAAGTCCTCAACTCATAAGGTGTTCTATTAATAAAATTATAAGTAAAATTAAATTAATATTATAATAATATGTACTTACTAATTCATCCCAAAAATGATTAGTAATTATTTATTATCTCAACATAGATCTAGTAATCTTATGAAGAACTCTATTTTTTTCTTTTACTACATCAGTTTTATATTGCATTTTTGGTTCTAAAGAATTTTATATAACAACTTTTTCAGTACAAAAATTCTTGAAATCATAATTTATAAATTCTATAAAATAATCAAAATGAATAGTAACCAAAGGATTACTTTTATTATATATTCTATATGATAGAAAATATTTTAAAATGGAAAAATGATTTTGAATTCTTTAGTAGAAATTAAACTCATATTTATCTAGTGTAGTCATAAACTAAGATATATATATATATATAGTATTTTCCACCAATACTCTTGGTTTTTTTAGAACAAATAAATCAATGTAAAATAACTATAAAGAATCATAATTTTAATGTTCACAGATATATTTAAAATCGGACTTCTGATTCCTTCCAAATTGACAAGGATAAAAAACTTTAATGAATGTAACATTAGATATGGAAAATAAATTACTAGTCCTTTTGTAGAAAGTATGGATAATGTTATAACATTATATTATACTAATCATAAATTCCACAACCAAGATTGATATTTCATTACACTAAGTCAATGTATATCTGGTATTATAAGTTCTTATATGTTAATAGTTTATACATTATTATACCAATTGGTAGAAATAATAAATTTACCATCTAAACATTGAAAACAAATTTATAAATCCAGATGTTTACAAGGTTTCTTTAATCACTTTATTGAGTTGTGATATTTTTATTGTTCTTAATTATAATTAAACGTAATAAATTTTGAGTTAATTTTTTCCCAAAATTACAAAATTACACATACCATTTATATTTCCATGAAAATTATCTCGAAAAATTATTATACCACCATTTATCTAAATAATTTTCTAAAATAATTTCTACTTCATGTCATGTGTCTGGAATAACCACTATCAATGTTTTATATATTACTGTTGGTCATTTCTTATTTCCCTAAAATTAAAATGTTAGTATTCTTGTTCCCCAATGTTCTGGTGTCCATAATTATAAAAAAATAAAACTTTTGGAATCCATATCTTTCAAAATTCCATAAGTTGAATAAATGTTAAATATTTAGAAATATATGCTTCATAAAACCTAAAATATATAACTTTATTGAATGAAATATTTTTTTCCAATGTCCACCACTATGACATTTCATATAGAAAGACATACTATTAAGAATAATGTTATTATTTTGAAAATATGGTTTTTAGTTTTTAAAAAATTCTTGAAGAGTTTCTAATAGGTTTTAACTATCAATACATGTTATCAAAATTTTCCATCCAAAAGATAAATTTAATAGTAATGTTTCATAAAAAATATTATAGAATTTAGTTTCACAAACAAGTTCTTATTATCATTAGTTCAATTCGAACCACATTACTTATTAAATTCCTAAGTAAGATTTGGTATCTGTTTGGAATTTTTTGAAATTATTTAAATTTATTTATCAAGACTACCTTAGAAAATGAATGATTTTTAAAAAATTTTATTTTGTATTTATAATGAATTTGAAAATATAAAAACTTATTCAATATAAGGTAATGTTTCTCCATTGTAATAAGTGTTATGTTTTTCTTCTTCATAAGATGTACTATAGTCACCATAATAATTTGGATATTTTTCATTAAGAGATAATTTTTATGGGTTCCACAGGTACCATATCCATGAATGATTTTTTGATATTCAAAATTTGAGAATTAAAAAGAATATTTTTTCTAATTGTCACTACTATTATTATAAAAATTATTAGAAGAACACTATCCTTCACTTTTACTCCATGTGTCAGGGGCTTTAAAAATTTTCCTTTATTTTTTCTTGAATAAATTTATTTAATTTATATCTTTCTTATCAATCTTCTTTAACCTGGGAAATTATGGTTTTATTTGACACAGATTCATATATTTATAACAAAACACCTTAAAAGCATATTTTTATCACTTTCATCTTTAGGACTTTTTATAGACATTATTTTGAAATATTTCTTCACAACAATCTTGTTCATATTTTTATCATGATTTTTACGATCGTTCTCACTCTACAGAGATGAACAAACTTCATTCTCTAGTATGAATTTCTTATTCTTATTAGATGCAATAACTTTATCACATGATTTAACTTTATTTACTTCTCTAGATATAGAATAAAAATATAAACCTTTTATCTTATTAGATTTTTTAGTATCACATTTATGTTTAAACTAATATATCATTAATATTTTAATAATATCTTATAAGATTAACTTTATTATAATTTTTGAATCAATGAGACATTTTCTTAAATATTTAAATTTATTGGAAAAATTATATATGATCTTATCAAAAACAAATTCATTAGTGATATCATTATCTCAATGATATGAAATGATATTAAAAATCATTATAAAAAATTGATTCATTTATTAAATAGATTCCATGAGTTTAAAATAAAATTCTTTATAAAATTCTCTCTACATACCTCTTCTTATTTCGTCCACATCAGTTTCTCCAAAGTCTATAACTTCTAGTTTGTTCTAGATATTATTTTATGCTTTATTGAATAGAATTTGACTACTAATATTAATTATCATTGATCCTAAAAAACTAATTTGAACCCATACTAATGTTGATTTTATATATTTTTAATCTAGTCGAAGTTGTAAATTCTATCAAAGTAATATGATAGTTAATTGTCAACATAACAGTGTCGTCTAGACCCATGTTAAAAATTAAGGCCTTCATGCAGTCCCTCTATTATTCACAGTCAGTACCTGATAAAGATAATATTTATAATATTTTTTATTTTTTTTAATTCAATTATTTAAACCCAATAAATAGAAAAATGTTTGCTAATAACATTGTTTTTGTATTTTATGGATGTTTTGAACATGAAACTGAATATTTCAAAAATCTAGAATTTTAACTATTTTGAATCACTCTTATATTATGTGAATATCATTTTATATATCTATCAAAATCGACTGATTCATTTTCATAGGCTTTAAATGTTTATATTATACATATTTTTCAACTAGTCTATGTATGGATTCACACATGTAGAGGCCAAAATAAATTAGGCTTTGTGGACATTTCTTCTTGTTGGAAGAATGGATAATTCTTAATTGGATGAGGTATAACTCCAGGTAGATTTTTTCAAATGAATTTATTAAAATTAGAGATGATATATGACTCAATTTATTACATTAATGATTTTTTTATGTAGAAATTAGATAATTAATTAATTTTATGAATGAGTCAAATAAAAAGAATGCAAAGGGTCTCCTGAAGAATAAATATTTATCTAATGTGATTAATTCCCAATTACTAAACCACATGGACAGGTCAATTAAAACATTGTGGGTATATAGGGTATGAAATTATGAACAATATTTTAAATAATTACATGGTATATTCATTGTTACGGACATAAAAAAGGATCTATCATCAGCAACAAAAATTATGGATAGTATATTTTCGAAACACTCCTTCTTTATATACATAGTAATATTTATCATTATATGGATCATTGGCTTGAGAGAGAAACTATATCTTTGAGATATATATCTTAATGAAGTTTATGTTCATTAATTAGGTAATAAAGATGATGGGGGATACTGAAGGGATGAAATGTTATGCTGAAAGTTATTGTGCACAGTGGAAACCAATAGACACTATCTTCCTAGTAATAATCTTTTAGTGTTATATGTTTTTGAATTTATCCAGAACATATATATTTAAATGAATGTGGTACATTTTTCTCAAGAATAAAAAATTCATCAAATTTAATTTGGTGGGTTTTAATTTTATAAGTTAAATTAATTTACCTCACAATTTAAATTTCTTTGCTGTAGTATTTCCATTGAGCATAGTGATTTCAAATAGGATTGATTCCTTATATATATTCAAGTAATTGATTAAATTATACTAGAATAAAAAAATAATATTGAGTTATTAATATGTTATATATGAAAATGTTTGTGTTCACATGAGGGTTCATGGTTAAACTTTGAGAAATATATTTAAAAAAGGAATATGGGAGTTTCTGATAGGTTTGAGATTTTCCACAACTAATATTTTGATTACAATTCCAACCCATTTTATTTTCTATTAATATAATGTATTTTTATTAGATTTTATTGAATTTTATTTTATATTTATATTTTTTTATTTTAACTTTTTATAAAATCACCAATTTTATTTTTCAAAAAACAAAAAAAACAATAGTGACAGTTTTGCAACTCAAATTGAAACCTCCTTGAGAGACAAACCTGGGACTTCTATAGTACATTTTTCTTAGGGGTAAATTTCATGAATTCTATTTCAAGGAAAAAAAATCACATAAACAATCACATTTTCCAGGGATGTTTTCTAATTTTATTTTGTAAAACATTAGTTTTCATGACCCAAAATTCAGAGCCGGAATTGTTACTGTTAGATTTATAAATTGATAGAACATTTTAGTTTAGGGTTAGAGATACTAGAAATCCCCCTGCACCTGGTTGTGAATCATCCACTGACTCACTTAGAAGGAATGTGGTTTATCCTAAAATTCCAATGGCTTAAATAGAACCATGAAATAACTTTGTTCATCTTGTGTTGGAAATAAAGAAAATACCATGGAATATCTGGAAAGACCTACCAAAGTTGAAATTAAATAAGTATTTATTCAAAAAAATAAAAAATATTATGGGTTTGCAGGTGAAGATAGAAAGTAAGACCTTAAATTATATATTTATCTTTGTTTCCACCTAAAACCTCAAGGTGATCATAAAAATCAAATGAAATGGAAGTCATTTCCTTTTTATTTAGAAGGAGATTCCAAAGAATTGATTTTCTATTCACATTTAACTTTTATTAAATATTGAAATTAACTGATCATCATTTTCCTTGATAAAGTTTTCCTTGTATATATAGCTGCTTCTATTAATAAAGATATTTTTAGAATTTGGAAAACATAAGGTGAAACAATGCATGTGTATTGGGAATGATTAAAAAGACTCTATCATAGTTTCCTCAACTATCAAATCAGTGACCGAATACTAAATCCATATTTTTATAAAATTATTTTATCTCACTAATAGATGTATGATTAATGATTTAGTGGGAGTGGATTTGGTTGAAAAAACACCAGCTACATCTAGAACATTAATTGCAACACTGGTAAAAATTTATCAATAATTTGGAACAAGAGGCCTTATTTTTGTCAAATATACCCAATAATTCCATACATCGTCTCCTAAAAAACAACATGATTGTGATTATAATTTTTGATCTTACCACCTCGTTGAGGTTGACGATATTTTCCAACAACCCATGAACCCCACCAATACATGATGAATATTTTTAAATGCAAGTCCATTGTGTAATTTTTTCTACCATTGAAGATTTTAATGACCAATACACACAAATTAAAGATCATTTTGAGAACACAAATGTTGTTTTTCTACGTAAACACTTTGAATGAATCCCTAAAAGTCCATTAAAAACTAACCAAAATTTCAATCAGGACTACAACCAATCTAAGGCATTATTTATTTAGACAGAACAACATAGAAGCTTCATCCATGGACAATCAACTTATTATAATCAAATATATTTCAATGAGAAATGAAATTCCTATTAGGGAATTAAATTTTAGACTGCTCCTCCTACATAAAATTCATATAGATACATTGAAGAAGCAATGTTAAAACAATAATGGGTAATAAAAAACACAATATCAATAATATAACATACTGAATACATTAATGAATCAAATGGGGTAAAATTTCTATGATAGTAGTACCATGAAAAATAAAATGAGTGGAGTTTTACCTTTACATCCAAAAATAATCCTAAGAGATAAAGTGATGGGAAATATCAGTGCGATTGAAATTAGTAGTTCCACAAGTTTGAATAAACGTCAAATTGAGAAACTCAAATATACCCTTTGTAGAGTTTATGAGAACCCCAACAATGATTGAAATGTTGTATATTCAAAAAAATTTATAAATGGAAACACCAAATAAAGAGAATAAAATTTGTTCAAAATAAAAAAGAATTATTGGAAGATGATGTATCATAATTTTGATTATAAAAATAGTAATCAAAATATCATAAAAACATTAAAACTACCAATACCTTGTCCAAGGAGTGAAAGATCGATGAAGTCGAGTACTGAGAAAGAGACAAAAAAACAAGGTTTTGGAATCCGTTATGAAATTTCATGATAACATAACTTTTCTCAATTTTGTGAAATAAATTCAAAGGTATGCTATGTTTCTAAAAGATATATATACTCACAAGAGGAAACTCAATTGAGGTAAAAAATTTATCTTATGGAGGAATGTTTCATCCATTGTTCAATATGATTCTCTTTTTTAATGGATATACCTAGAAGATTTTATCATTATTTAAATAATTGTGTAATATAAAATAAAGGATTTCATGCTTGATTTAAGAGCCTACATCAATGTTATGCCACATTTTTTTACACATCTATTTGGGTTATAGAATAGAAACCCTCTAGAATTATCATTCAAATTTCCAAAAATATTACTAGCAAGACTTCTAGAGTTATAATAGATTTTATTGTTTACGTGAGTGATAGGATTTTTCCTGTGGTTTTTTGTCTTGTATATAGGAGAGGATCTGTTTTGTACCAATACACCTCTCATTATGGGGTTACTATTTTTGAAAACAACAAAAGAACCCATCAATGTTCACAAAATAACACTTTCACTATAATTTTTTGGATATATTGTTCATTTAAATATTTTTCTATCCATAAACACTTAGATAATGATCATTCACCCTCAATTAAAAATGATTTATTTGTTTTTAACTGATATGTTACTTGATTCTCCCTGTGATGAAAAGATAACTAGTATATTAAATGATGGAAATTTTTATTGATAAATTTGATACAAAAGAGATTTAAAAATAACATTTTAATGTCCCATTGAATGTTGAGACTTCTTCATAAGGATTTGATGATCTCTAAATTGGTAATGATTAATTTCATAAAATCATTCAACTTCATAGTTCTCTCTCTAGAGAAGATGACAATTTTCAACATGAAACAAATCCCAAGAACATGGAATGTGATCATCATGATGATATTCCATCCGAATATAGTTCTTATCAAAATAATCAAACATATAAGTATTTTACATATATCAATGAAAATACCCCACCAAAATTAGTTTAGAACTACTTCTTGAGAACCTCAAACATTCTCTCTTAAGTGAGAATAAAACATTAATTGTAATCATTTCAAAAGATTTTCCAAGGGACTAGGATAACCAAATATTAGTAGTCCTTAGAATCCAAAAGATTAACCTTGGATGTAATATATCTAATTTAATGAGAATTAGTCTCTCAATGTTCATGCATATAATAATGTTGGATTAAAATTGTAAAATAATTGGAAAATTTCAAAAGAGGTTGAAATAAAAATCATCATATGTTTTCAATGATAAATTCACCATACTATTAGCTTATAGACTTATTTTTCCCATCTATGATTGTCAATGGGTGATTCCATTCCATTTTATTCCCAAAAAACATGGATTTAAAATCTCAGGGAATTGATTAGGTAAGACTTCCACTATTACAATTCTTAATAAATTGAGAATTTCATTGATTATAGGAAACTAAATTCATTTATAAAGAAAATACCACTTCCCATTCCAATTTTCAGATCAATTACATGAATTTATTTTAGGGGAAACCCTACTATTTTTTTCTTGATGGATTCTCTGGTCATTTCCAAATTCACATTACACAATAAGATCATGAGAAAAACATTCATATTCCCCATTACAAACATTTCATAGAGGAGGATGCCCTTCAGTTTTCAAAATGTTCTTGGAACATTTCAATGGTGTATGATGAGAATTCTTCTAAATTTACAGAAAATTTGATGGATATTTTTATGGATGAATTCATTGTTTATGGATTATCATATGAATGATTTTTGATAATTTTGACTCAAGTTCTTGAAACATGCATAGATAAGATTATTCTCCCAAATTATGAAAAAAATTCAATTTAATAGTGTGTAAGGGGATTGTTTATGGTCATGTTGTGTCTGTAGATTCAAATGAAGTTGATCAATCCAAATTTGAGGTCATTTATTCATTTACATTTCCTCAAACTATGAGAGATGTGAGATCCTTACCTGGTCATCCTAGTTTTTATAGAATATTAATAATGGATTTTAGTAAGCTTACACTTCCATTTCCAATATTTATTAAAAAGACACCCCATTTGACTTTAATGCTAATTGTAAAAATGCCTTGTTATAGCTAAAATAGAAACTGACAAACCCTCTCATTGTTTAACAACACAAATGGGACATTCTCTTTGAAGTTAGGACTGATACATCTGAAATTTATCATGGGTAACTATTGTGTAAAATGTTGGAAAGGAAATATATTGTGACATCATATGACTATATAACATTATATTAGGCTCAATATAACTACACAAAACTATGAAATATATTCTTGATATTTTCATTTCATTGTAAATTTTTTAAATTTAATATGTTGGGCTCTAAGGTGATTGTTTTCACAGACCATTCTGCAATAATATTTTTATGAAGAAACATGATTAAAAAAACACATTTGAGTTGGATATTATTATTACAGAAGTTTTATTTTGAAATAAAGTTTAATAACATAAGTGAGAACATTACTGGTGATCATTTGAGTATGAAACCATCTATTTCAAATGGTAAACACCATTTCTATCCACCAATAAAGATCCTTTATAGATGAGGTGTTATATTATTTTCAAAGGGAATCAAAATTGTGTTATGATCCTATGAATAATTTGGCTTCTAAGTATTCTCCACAATAGTTTTCCAAGAAACAATTTCTCAAATTGGGATAGATTCAAAGAATTATATTTGGGATGATCCTTAATTATGGAATGTTGTTAGTGATCAAATAAATATAATATTAATTCGTAATTATGAATTTCAATCTATCATAATTTTTTGTCACACATTGAGGTATGGAAGATAGTTTAGGCCACTTGTAAATATATTAAATGTACTTTATTTTTGTTTGTATTGGACCTCTATTTTCAGAGATTCTATATATTTTGTATAACCTATTAAAATATTCAATTCGATAGAAACATTGCCAAAACGAATGAAATTTCGCAAAAATCTCTTTGGTTTTATGATTTGATTGATTTTTGGTGTATTTATTCCATTAAGAATTTTCCAAATTCATTAAGTTATCATTACATTTTTATTTCTATTTATTATTTCTCTTTGTGTGTAAAGGTTATTTCCACAAGAGATGATGATGTGAAAACTATTTCTAAATTAGTTAACAGATTTGTTAATGATTTTTTCCCAATGTTTATGATTATGAATAATGGTAAAAAAATTTATTAAGACCTTATAATATTCCTTTAATAAATATTTATTTTTTTATAGGGTCTCAACTCTATATCATCCTAAAACAAATAGAACTGTTAAGCTAAAAAATAGTGAAATCAATCTAATCCTGGGAAAAAATATGAACCCAAATAGAAAATTTCTGATTTTGATGATTTATGACATAAAATATGACTATAGGAATGAATTATTAACCCCAATTGGAATTTCACCATTCATATTAGTCTATCTAACATCTTATCCTCTACCATTTTAGTTATAGAACAATTATTTTTATGTTGTTAAAACTTATAACATGAATATGTTTTCTACTGGGAAGGAAAGAAAATTTTGTCCTCAAGAGCTATAGGAGATGATAAATAATTGATATAAAAGATCTAGGATATAAAAGGATAGAGAAAAATATTTTAATGATGGTATGATTATCAATAAAAAACATCATTGAAGGATACTATGTGTTGGGGTTTGATTCCATATTGATGATGTTCCGTATTAAATTTAATTCCAAATGGTTTGGCCCTTTCATTATTACTCATGTATTTTCCTTTTGGTGGAATACATATAAAATAACCAGAAAAGTTATACCATTAAATATCAAGGGCAGCATGTTGATGCTAGTTATTTATAATTTTTCAAATCCTCAAAGGGAGTAGATCCATCTTCAAGAAGCTGAATATAATAAAATCCATGTTGTGTCTTTCCATTAGAATTATTTTTTGTTATGTGTTTAATTTTATAAATTTAATTATTAGATAAATTTTTTATAAAAGGAGGAAATTTGAAAAAGTAAATTTGGAGGAAGAACATTCTTCGTAGATTATGGTTTTGTGTGATATCCAATCAAATTTATTTTTAGCATTTCATTCAATTTTTCATGTGCTAATTTTATTTTCATCTTTTTTCAAAATTTTATTTGTTTGTTTTAAAATACATGAGATTAAGTGATTATCATTTCAATTTTTTAGCCCATAAAAATGATTAAACAAATTGATCCATTGAAATTGTTCACAAATGGGTTTTCAAAATGATTTTTTTCAAGTTCAATATTATGGGAATTTCATGAAATGACCTTGTATTTTTGAATCTCATGACACATCTCACTGTCTTTACCATTAAAATTACCTTGATATGAGGATTTTGAAGCCATTTTTACATCTTATTCAATTTTACCTCATTTATTGAAAGTTCCAATACATGCTTCTTTGAACTAAAACATGATTTATTTATATCAAAACATGTGTGTTAAGGTAATTTTTATTGAAATGATTGAGGCATTTTTTTAGATTTTAAAGACCCATTTTCATGATAATAATTAATATAATAGACTTACAAGAACATTGGATCATTGTGAAACCTTTGTAACCATGTAAAACCTGTTATTTTAGCCACATTACATGTCAATATTTCTTTTCCATCTATCTCTAGAAGTGAAAATTAATTATTTAGTTGAAATTATGTGTGGGGGAGGAGATGACTTGTGGTGTCCTACCTTATATCGTGTTTCAATGTATGGAGATTCAAATATTGAAGAGATTATTTTTCTAAAAAATGGTTTTTATTCTAAAAGCCATGCCATTATTAAGCTTTCATGGAGAAAAGATTTATGCCTATTTGGAGCCCTCAAAGAATGAAAGATTCCCTAAAATGGAGCATTACAAAAAATAAAGTAATAAAATTTTCATTTTTACTGAAATATTGATGGAATGGGATTCTAAAGATATTTCTCAATGATTCTTATAGAATATTTTATTCTAATGAGACTATGTATAATAACATAATTGAGTTATATTTAGAATCATGAATTTTCTCTCCAAAAGAGCCAAAACCTCCTTATTCATACTCAAATGTTTTCCCACTTGAGACCCACCATTATTATTAAACAAAAAAAACCTTGAAATGTTCTTATGATAATCACTTATTATTCAGTAATATTGGGAGGATATTTTGAAATTTATCAATATTTAAATGATTATTTCATTACTTTGGATGATAAAATCCAAGTTAAAAATCTATATTTGTTTGTTGAGAGAAACATTATGTGAGGTAAGTGTGTTCTGTTCTTAGGAGGAGAATAGAATTTTAAATGGTTTTAATGAAAAAATTAAGAACCTGAAATATTTATTTTGGATGAGGTATGATATATTTTAATTCTTGGTGTTAAATTGGTGAACCTTATTTTAATGTGTTAGGAATGTTCCTTGATTTTATTTTAATTTTCACTTGTCCAAGAGTATAATTTCTAACTGAGCGAGAATTAATAAAGATATTATCATTACTCTTTTTAATTTGTAATTAATTTTTTTAAAGACAACAAATTTATCAATTTAATATTCATAGAAATGTTTTTGGATTTTTGGGTTGTTTTGAGCTTGAAATTGAATATTCTACAATTATAGAATTTTACCTAATTTCAATCACTTTTTTATTTAGATCAAATAATTTTCTATATTTTTTCAAATAAATTGATTATTTTTTTAGTGTCCCTATGTTCATCGGATACATATTTTCCAAATGGTCCAGGTATTGATTTGTACATATGGAGGTCCAAAAAATTAGTATTTGTGGAAAGTTATTTTGGCGAATAGAATGGACAACACCTCATTTTATGAAGTATAACTCCAGCAACTAGTTCCCAAATGATTTTATTTAAATTAAATATTAAAGAGTTACTAATGGTGTGAGTTAATTCTGATTTTTCTAGAAAAATTAGATCATTAAGACAATCTATGATTGAGTAAAATAAAATGAAGATGAAGGGTCAACTCAATCAAAAAAATTTATCTTCAGCTATTATTTCATATCATCTTCACCATGTGAATAAATATTCATCAAATTAGTGTTTTGACAAAGGATTTAATGAATGAAACTAGCTATTAGATTATATAGAGTGATTATTTTGAGAATGTGGATAAAAGGATCCATCATCAGGGATATAGATTCTAGACACTAGATTATCTAGCCCCTCCTCCTTATATTTCCATCTCCTCATCATTACAATGGTGGTTGGATTTAGAGAGAAACATAAGGTTGAGATATACATCTTGATGAAATTTATGTTAATTCATTCTATAATAAAGAATATGGGGGATTCATAAGTAATGTGAGGTTAAGTACCATGTTTTTTTGGATGGTGACAACCAACCAATACTATATTTCGAGTTATGATCTTATTTTGTAATCTATTTTTGAATTCCTCTTGAACTAGTATTTTTTAATGAATCATATTATTTTATTTCATGAATAATTTTTCATCAATTGTTTTTGAGATGGTTGTTAAAAATAAGAAGTAAAAAAATTAACTTCACTATTAAAATTTCATCATTGAGGCCTTTCTATTAACATAGAGATTTCAATTAGGTTTGATTTCTTAGAGGTCTTCACATAATTTAATATCATCTATAAGAGGTTCAAAAAATATATTGAGGTTTTGATATGATATGCATATATATATATATATATGGAAATTTAGTTGTTCACCCTGGGGGTTCAAGGTTGTAAATTGAACATTCCAACAGCGAAATATTTTCAATTAATGAATTCGACTGTCTCCTAGAGGTTTTAACATCTCCATAACTACTATTTTGATTATAATTTCAAAACAATTTTATTTCCTATAAATATCTTGTATTATTCTTGAATTTTATTTCACATTATTTTTTATTTATATTAAATATTTTTTCTTTTAATAAAATCCCTAAATTTTTCATCTTTTAAAATACAACAAAGCCAAAAGTGACTTTTTAAAACTCAAATTGAAACATCCTTGATAGTAAATATTGGGACTTCTGTATTCAATTTATTTATGGGATAAATTTATATATTTCAGTTTTCATAAAAAAACCTCATATCAGTACCATAAAAAATTAGTGATATTCTTGGATTTATATTTTTAAATGTCCCAATAGAAAAAACCATTATCATAAAAACAATCATACTCATTTCTATAATAAATGACAGTGTAACAGTTTATAACAAGTATAACAAACTATCTTACCAAATTTTGGACATTAAGTGTATTTTTTTACATCAATATTGGTGAATTATAGTTTATAGAATAAAATATATAATCTACATAACTTATTCAAGAAGGTATTTAAGAAAAAACTACCTTATTTGAAATAATATAATCATACAAAATTATGTACCAATAAAAATTACATAATCAATGATAATAAATGGTTACAAAAAAATTTATGAAACTTTATTAACATATACATAGTGGAAAAATTATAAAATTGTAGATAATAAGAATAAAAAGTAACCCATGTTTCGTATAGGGTGTTTAAAAAATGTACAAAAAATATATTGATAAAGTTACCAATCATTAATCATTGGTGTAAAGGGTGTTTTAAAAAACATAATATATACATAGTTTTAACCAAACCATAATGGCCTATACTGTATTAACAAATAATCCCTTGATACTAAGTCAAAACAACTTATGTTTCCCTGTCCTCAAGAACCCTCAATTAGAAATATTACAATCTATTTCTTCATAATCCTTGAAATAATTTGATCACACCATATTGGGTAGAATGTTTACAGAATATATGAAAATAAATATTTTACAAAATTCCGCCCACACAAATTTCTCAAGTAAAAATATATAATGAAAAATAATAAAGTGTTTAATCATAACTTGATATTGAAAAATCTCCATAGAAACTATAGATATCATGGGAAATTCACATCCTCCACCTCCAATAATGCTCTTATTTACATGAATTTCTCTAATGTTCATATTCATAATTATTTTGATATAGTGGAAAAGAAATTGGATTATGTATTCTTCAAATGAAATGCTTTGGAACATATTATTTCCTGATTGTCTATTTTGATGCTCCAAATCCATTTTTTTGTATTTTTAAAAGCCACTTTTAGGTTAGTGGTAACCTCATAGATGACCATATATTTCAAAATTAAAAACATACACAGTGAAAAATTCAAACATAAAAAAGAAAAGGGTGAAAGTATTCCCTATAAATCACTGAGGCCTGATAATTCTATCCCGATCAATGCTACGTCCCAGTCAACTACTGTAAATACCATCACATCCACATTGACGCATCACCCATTGATCATAAATAAAAAGATCAAAATTTAAAAATATAATACTACAGATAGAAACCATCATCATCACATCAGTTGATGAGTCGCCTCACTTCTCGCACCCTAACCCCAATTTTACAACACAACCACACCAGAGCACCGATGAAATCCACCCATCAAAATCCAAGGTCACAACTGAATTCTCTACAAATAGAACACAATAGAACATCATAGCCACGACCAAAAAATATTCACAACTATCATGAGAGAATTTCAAATAAAAAAGATCAAAAAAAGAACCATCTTCCCCATCTACAACAACCAGAAATGTTCGAAAAAAATAGTCACCATGAACATAAGTAAAAATTAGAAAAAACATCACTGAGCTCGACTACCTCCAAAAAATTAAAATTCCCTCGAAGTCACCTCAAAAAATACCATGAACACCACCATGCAAAATCAAATCGGAGAAGAGTGTTGTAATATAAATCAAGATCACAGTAGGAGGAGACACTGTTGAATAGGATCATGATCACCAAGAACATCTATTGTCACTGAGGATCAAAACATTTAACAATACCAAAACCTAAAGAGACCAAAAATCAAACACAACCGAAAAATACCACTAGGAACATAAGACCACTAGAGAATTGAAAATTCCAATCGACAACAATTTAATAAGACTGAAACCTTATAGACTAAGAGATACAACAGAGATCCCAAATCCCATAAAACTGATGATCTCTCAACAAAAACATCCCAAATACCCTATTGGAGCCACTACATAAGACCGAGATGGAGTCTACTATAGTAGATCTGGGAGAAAGAGAAGATATTGAAATGAACAAGGGCTTGATAGTGATCCACGATAATGGAGAGAGAGAAAACCTGACCTGGACATACAAAATAATCTAGAGGAGAGAATCAAAGGTCAATATAGTTTTACAATCAACAAAAATATTGGCCCTATTTAAAAAACAAGTTTCCATAGGAGAGAAACCCGTATGAGGAGAAGAACAAAGATGTAGAGTGAAACATGTAACTGAAAGAGAAATGAAAAAATCATCAATAGAATGATAGAAGAGCAGACTCCATCAATGGGGAAAATGATAAATGGAGGAGATGTGTGGTGCACTCGAGAGAGATATTAGGGAGAGAAGGGGTCCATCCATGTGCTTTTTGATAGCCAATAACTTCATTTTAGTACAATTTGGATAAATAACTATTAAAATTATTAAATGGTTTAGTACAGTTAGATAAATTATTTTCATCTAGAGAAATGTAATTTTTCATCTACTAGATTTTACAGATGTTCATCTGGAAAGCATGTATGCCTCTAGCAGATAAATTTTGTCCGGTAGTCTTATAAAACCTTTTTCAACGGGACTATGGTATATAAAGTGTTATGAAATTTGAAAATATTCAATGAAGAGTTTTTTATCATTAGTACAATGTTTAAAATACATGTACATATGATTAATAACAAACTCATTCTAAACAAAATCTTTCTCGATATCTGGTAGAAGAAATGTATTTTCTACAAAATAGTTTACAAAATCAAGGGAGACTTGAAAATTCAGTAATATCTAAAAATTTAATGAAGTGGTTTTTGATTTTTTTAAATAAGTTTAGAAGGTACTGAAATAAAACTTCTTGAATCAACTATTAAATCATTAAATTTTATTTATTAATGGTAATTAATATTCAATTAAAATTTCAATCTCTATAACATTCTATATTTTTTTAGTGGAATAATCCTAAAATTATAATGGATTGTCCGTATCAATTTCAAATTTGTTAGATAAGTTTGATTTTGAACCCTAAAATTTATGTCATGTAGTTTATTCACATCCTTATTTCGTTGAAGAATCATAAATAGAAATCATTTAAGGATACTTGAATTTTTTTTCATGCCAACACTCATATTAATACATTATCATTACTATTAGTGTTTTTGAAAAATTAATTCTTATTCATTTTTTATGATTTTTATTTTGGAAATTATTTGATATAAGTTGGGTGAATCCTATAATTTAATGGTATTATGTGTAAATTTATCTTTTTTTATAGGTATTTACTTTTTGACTGGATATCAACTTTCTAAAAGTCACTGCTTCTCAAAGTATGTCATCTATAAGGAATTTGGTCGAATGAAATTGTGTTTAATGAGTTATAATATCATTTGAAGAGAATTAAACTTCTATTTTTGAAAATTTCATATATAAACTATTTCAGAAGATATTTTATATTTTCTCTCTAGTGAAATTTATATTTTTTTACTCAAGTGGTATTTATATAAGAATTTATTTCTCATAAAAGTAATATTTGTTTTGTAAAAAATACATCAAACCCTTTTATTTTGGGGTTTCCTCCACTTATATGTTCATTATGCCCATATGTTTCTGATTATATTGTTTCATAACCAAAATATGTTTTTACTCACGTGAACTCCATTTTTTTATTCTCATATTGAAAAATGAATGTTTTAGAACCTCTTTTATGATATGGGATTCCAACAAAGACATTTTAAATTATTAAAAATGTTTTCCATTTTTTTTGAAATCAAATATTTTCTCTCACACTCTTAATTTTTGATAACAATAATGCCTTTTAAATGATATTTTATTTAGAAATATTTATAATATGGATTTATAAAGTACTTCCTTTATGTTCATATATTTTTTGAAATAAATTTATACATCAATATTATAAAAGGTTATGTGAAAAATTTTATATTTTCACTTATACTTAACCTCTTTGGTTTATATTTCATAAAATGATGTTGTTATCACCATCTACATGTTATAATGATATTATTATCATTGGATAATTATATTATTGATGATATATGTTTCTTATGTTCATGTTATGTGTTATTTCTTAATACTTTAATAAACCAATTATGTTTTCATGGGTTAGTTATGATATAATCAATATTTTTTTCATATGTCAAGCATGTGTATGGGGGAATGATATGTGGGTTACTATACATATCTCCAATAAATTGGTTAATGTTTTATATCACATGAGATGATTAAATTTTGTGTGAATGAGATGCATGAAGCTTTTATGATACGTTTTTTATTTGAATGTAATGTTGTATGATTTTTTCAAACGTTTATTGTGTGAATGAGATGAAGGGAGCATTGTTCACTAGTTGTTTCGTAAATTTTATGTGGGAATATTTTGTCAAAATATTTTAAAAGCTTTTATTGTGATAGAACTGAAATATTTCATAGATTTATTCTTATTATTATGTATGGTTTGTGCTCTCATGGTTCATGTTTATTAACTAATGATTCCATACTCATTGGTTTCATATATTATTTAGTCCAAATAAAGGTTTAATTTTATACAATATATTCTTTGTTTTGAATGAAATTATTCATTATACCAATATGAAAACATTATTCTCAATATTTATATTTGATTAATATGTAGTCTGTTTACCCTTAATGAAAATTTTTTCTCACTCTTTTTATATTCTTCTATTTTCTAAGTTATAAAGGTTATAAATGTATACAATATCAGGAATATTTTCTAATGCAAAGAATTTTTTGGAGATGTTGAGAACTCATTATATATTAAAAATTTTCTATAATAGTGGAAACAAATTCATTAGTTAAAATTGAATGATATTTGTATGTTAATATTTTTCCCAATTATATAAAATTATAAACCTAATAAGTATGGGGAATATACTGTTGGAAATATTTTCATTAAGTCATGTAATTACTAGATGATTAGTTATGGGTTTTCTTAATGTTTTAGGTAGTTTTATTGAATAATTTATTATAATTAAAATAATATTCTATAAAAAGATGTATATTTATTCTTGGGTATAGCGGGGTCTTCATGTTAATAAGTGAACTAATTCAGAAATGATAATAAAATAATCACATTCATATACATTATGTGAAACTATAAAACCAATTTTTGAGAGGGTATTCTGATAGATCATTGTGTTACTTTGTGAATATAATGGGAATATATTGACATTAATGAATTCATATGATAATAAAACAATTGTATGCATGGTGGGACTCTTAGTGGAATTGAAATCACAAACCATTATACTTAGTGATTTGTTATAGTTGAGAAACTATGATTAGTGAGAATAAAAAATATTGAAAATGAGTATCCATTTCAACAAAACCATGTTAACACAACTAACTATATATTGGAATTACTTGAATTACATGTGATATGAGTTATTTTTTAAACAAAAAATTTAAAATAAAATTCCTAACTGCTAATTGAGGATCATAACCCAATGGGGTTTTTGTTTTCAAGAAGAATTAATAATTTTTTTTAAAAAAATAACACCTTATTTACTCCACAACCCCTGCTATAGTTTTCAAACCAATCCTAATGGGAATTTAAATCAGTATGAGAGAAAGGTTCTTTATGGTTGGATCTAACATAACATGAATATGTATTTGTATCTAATTTTATAAAGTACATATTTGAGGATTTTTTGAAAAATTTATTCTTATAGAAGAATATGTATCTATTATCAATGTTAAAATTGATTAAATATCTATCATGACTATTGAAAATATAAAAATAAAAGAGGTTAATAAGAGGAGAAAATATCAATGGAGAAGGGAGATCCACTACTATGTCATAGGTGTTAGTATTGTGCAAGTTGATCAAGATTGGATGATACTAGTGGTATTCAATCTATCAAAAATATATTCTATTTATTATGGTAGTATTTAATGAATGTTATTTATTAATTTTTTACTCATATATTAGGTTTATTTATGAGTTTAATGATTAAAAAACAAAACATGTAGACTATTATAATGAAGTAGAAAAAATAATTGGTCAGATGTTTGAAAAATTGAAACTCTCTTATTAAATTGTATAAAGAGAATAGAAAATTATTATTTATTTGATAAAATTAATTCTCAATGGCTCAGAGTAAATTCAAATTATTTTTTGATGTGAAAATTGTGTAATTTAATATTAGTGAAGACAATATACATGCTCTAAATGAAACAAAAGATGATAACATTGATCTAAAATAATCTCAATTAGATTTCAAAGATAGATGAATCAATAACATTGAAAATTTTCAAGAAGAAATAATGTCTTTTAATGATGATAAAAATTTGTTTCTAAAAAAAAATTAGGAGTAAATATTGGAATCAACTATGGGTGAAAAGATTAATTTTTTTTATAGTTCCATGAATTAGAAATTCTATAGAAAAAAATGTTTTCTTTAAAAATAGCAACATCCCATGCTACAACAAAAAATTGGGCTAGTAATCATGTTGAAATATTATGTTTTCTATTTAAATAAATTCCTACTATTGGTAAAGGAAGTATGAGAACATTTTGAGAAGGTTCCACTACATCTTCATTGAATAAGGTATCACACTGCCCTAAAAATTATTATTTCAAAAATATGATTTATCTATAAGTTTGGTACAATAAACACATTATATAAAAAACCAATGAGGGAAAATATAAAAAATGCTAATATTTTAACTGTGTAAATTATAAGATGTAAAAAATCACAGTATCCCAACCCACAAAAAAATAGTAAATATTTTCAAATACAAACATGCTGGTAAATCTAGATAGACTATTTCAATATTGAAAATAAAAAGATTTATTGTAGATATTAATGTTTATGGAGGTTTATACTTATATACATTGATTATTGGAATAATATATAAAGTTACGAAAAGAATATAAGGAATAAAGTGAGGCAGTTATGTACTGAAATAAGAATAATTCATGCTGATATGAGGTATATATCATAAAATAAGATGAATATATGATATATGAATAGATATGATTATATTCAAACATATTTGAATTTCAATGAAAGTATCATAACACATACATTGGATAATGGTATGTAAGAACCATGAACTACTCATATACTTATGTGATTAGTTTTCAATAATAACAGATAATGTAAATGAAAACTAAAAGTCAACCCACCATGGGATGTTGTCATTTCATTGAAAAATTTGAGAGTTTGCTTCACAGAAATACATTTTTAAAGGATTATTAAATAGTATGGAGATGGTGTAATCTTGTTGTACACACTCCTAACAAGTGTATTAATGTAATAACTAGTTATATGGAGTTATTGAATAATAAAAGGGAACAAACAATTGGTTTCACGTTCCAAACCTATTGAAACTAAGAATAAGTAAACATAGATAAAGAAGGAAAAAAAATTTGTTAATGAATGTTTGATTATAGGGAATGGTATACACGACTTGCAAATGACGATGAAAAAATCTAGGAAGAGTGAAAATGAATTGATAGGTAAAGTCAAAATACATATTTTATATATGTTTAAATATAAAAAATAAATATTTTGTACATCCAAAATGAGAAAATATATAAAAAACTATAGAAAATAGAAACTTGAAACAATATAAATAATTTCTATCCTTATAGAAAGTAATTTCTTAATTAATAAATATGTCTCGAACACAATGATACATTGAAATATCATTTTTGGATCCCATTTATTCCTATATCTTTGGTGGATGTTCCTTATAAAATGGGATTGAAGGTAATGTAGGAAAAGGAATATATGTTGATGGTTGTGTTTTTTGTGTTATCAGGGTAAGTAATCATAAAAAAATCAATTATTATTAATTTCAATTTTTTCATTCATGAAATGGAATCAGGTATACATGAACTATGATTTCTATTACCATGGTAAATAATATTGGAAAAAAACATTATGTGGAAGTAAAAAAATAGTGGATCTTCCACTTATTTTTTTATTTGGGTCAAATCTAGAAATTTAGTCACCCTAATAAATAATTAATATTTATTGTATGAATTTACCTCATGTATATTTCTTTTTGGTTAAGATTAATACATTATCAAGGGATAATGGTTATCTTACCAAAATGAGAAAATAGAAAATAATAAATTAATTTTATATTATGCTTTATGAAGTTGAGTTTGAGTATGTGGAACTTATTTAAAATCTATTGCACAACCACAAATATGTTAATTAATAAATGGTTACATATTAACTAATATATATATACACAGATTTTATGATTTAGTAAATTTTCCCATGATTTTGGTATAATTAATTCCCACATGACTTGGATTGTACATACCTAAAGGTAGATTATTATATATTCAGTTGTGTCATCCATATCAAAATAAATTATGAGAAAATCAACGGGATAAGTTGTTTTTAGGGTTCAAAAGTAAAATGTTGGAGATTATCCACCTTTTCATTTTTATGATTAATGGGTGGAGAAAAACATTCTTTCTTCATTTCATTTGTTTTTATTAATGGGGTGATGAAATTTGGACTTCATATGTAATATTGGCACACATTATAGTGTATATGGATGTTCAATGTATTGAAAAAAATTGGGTGATTTAAGATTCCTTGGTGGTGTGGTTGTATTTATTTTCAATGGTATTTGTTTTCATTGATGCATGTAAAAATATATTTTAGTGAAAATGGGTGATAGTGTGACCCTACACCCATAAGGCAACGTGATATTTTCCGTACTTATTCACAAAATTAAGGACGATTCTATAACATTAATAATTAGGATAACTAAGTTATGTGATAATAGTTAAACTAGAAAATTGTATGTGGTTAACTTCTTGAGAAATAAATTCTCATGTTGTTGGAAGAGTGTCAGTCCTTTCTTTGAAATTTTAGATATATAGAGAGTGAATATGTATATATTAGGAGAGTGAATAAATTTGAATATTTTAATTTTTTTTAGTAATGTTGGATTAATCCACCATATTGTGATGTTGTGATTTACTATTTAAATTAGCATGAAACGACACTTGGATGAAATTTTGAAGAGGTTAAAATAAGGAAATAATTTAATTAGGAAGTAGATGTTCAATAATACTTCTTGTTATTTTATTTTAAATATTGTGATTATTTGAAAATAGTGAAAAATTGTTTGATAAGGTTATTAAAATTTATAAATATGGTTTGAAGCATTTTATGTAGATTTATGAATTGTTGAAGTATATTTGAAAATGTATTCGAATTCATTTACCAATTCATAATATTTAGTGTTAAATACGAAAAATAATAGACCTTACAAATTATTAAGAATTTAATTTCCTATCGGTTCATGTTATATCATAAGACCTTAAGTGGAATTTCATATGACATTATATATGATATTAGAATTAACTAGTGATTTCATAAGTCTTCAGAATATGTTTAAGATTTACTAGATTTTAGATGACCTTAAAATATTTTTTAATGGTTCTAATATAATATTTTATGATTTTTGGAGCCATTCATATCTTTTTAGTGGATTTCAGAAGTTTTTTTTGGAATTTCATAGGATTTATAAAGATAGATAATTTTTTATAAATTCTTGAACCATATTTCATTGAATTAATACCAAATTGTATACCTACCTAATATTTTACTATAATACTCAGTGAAAATTTGAGAATTTTGATGATTTGAAGAGAAAATTTTAATATTAATTTTTATAGTTAAAAATTAATAGGGATTATATTGAATTTATGACTCATGTATTTAAGTATCACTAACACCAAAATAGGTGTGTAATTTAAACTATGGTACAATGAGAAGATAATATTCAAAATAAGAAAATAAAATATCAAAGTTATTGATTTGGGAAACAAATTTTATGATTTATTTTTTTTTAATTTATATAACAATAATTGAAATATTATTTTATGAAGTTGATAATGATACTCAATGTTTCATTAATCCAAAAAACAGATTTTGATCATATCTAGTTTTAAGATGACTAGGACATGTTAAATATGAATCACTATTACATTTATTCAATGATTTTTAAATGAAATATTTGGAAACCATCAACTTGTGATATAATTAGAATTAATCGTAATGATGACCTGTATATGAAAAATACTTTGATACATCACATTATCAGATTTGATTTATTTTATGGATAATGAATGATGTGATGAGCTACAATTTTTTGAGATAAACATTGTTAATTCTATAATAATAATAAATGAACATTTTTTAGCCCCAAATAATCAGTAATGAGAAATATATATATACTCTGTTAATTATATGAAATAATGAATAATGTTTTTATGTAAATTTATAATAAATATGTTAAACAATAGAGGATTATTGATCCTTTTTGAATGATATTAGTGAACTATATAAGATTCTATAATATCTATTGTGTGAGAAAAAATGAGTAAAAATAGAGAAAAACCAATGAAACATGTATAAATTTATAAAAACAATGGTTTTGGAGAAAAATATAATGTTGATATCATGAGAGATCACCCACATATGAAAATTATAACAAAAATAAAATATAGGATCATGATAACTAAATATTAGCGTGATTTTCAATATTCAACACCTGAAACAAATTCATGTGACCTATATATAGAAAATAAAAACCAAGAAAAATAAGAGAAGTGAGTGAATGCTGAGATCTTGGGATAAGTGTAATGACCCAAAGTTTTTCAATGGAAAATTCCCTTCTTATCTTTATGTCTAAAATAACATGAGAACACAAAATAATTAACTACTAAGTGATAAGTGACATTTAAACATAAGTTTTTCACAACTATGTTTTGAATTTTGAAAATCCGACATACACGGTTGTGTTCAAGATAGTTTTTGGAGTCTAATGAAACAAAAATAATTTTTGGCAAATAGTAACCTACCCTTATGACTAGTAACCTACCCTTATGAATAGTAATATGAATTTTATGAATATTAAATAAGATTAACATTACCTTTGAATAATAAAATAAAATTTAGACATCTTAGAAAGTGACAATTTGACCTTAGTAAATGTTTTTTGTATTTTATAAGTCATAAATAATTAATAATAATTAATTAATTAATTTAAAAGAATATTTATTTCCCTGAAATGTATTCATAAATTATTTAATCAGTGTTTAATAGTTTTTAGATAATTTTATAAACCCTACATAATTTTTGAAAGAACTATAAAATCAGTTTTATTCTTAAAAAATGTTTTTAAGTAAATTTTGATTTTAATTAAATATTAAATTAATAATATTTAGAAAATTATTTCTGAAAAATGGAATTTATTTTTGGATTACACACATCAAAAAATGGTTGGGGTAAATTTTTGGGATTTTTCTGAGATACTTGAATTTTTGATGGTAGTAGAATCCGATAATTTACAACAAATGCTAAATAATGTATTAATTGAGTCATAGATGATGGTATGATAATGTAATCCCACATGGTTTGGTATTACATTATAAAATTACTATTCTTGCTCTTTCATGACTCACTATTCCTTCTCTTAGGTGAAATTAATAAACTAATCAATTTTATATTAAGGAAACCCCTCTCCCCTCCACTATAAAAGACACCCTTCACTCCCTCTTTTACTAACACCTCTCAAGCCTCAATCCTTATTCAAAATATTCCCAAAAACCTTCCCTATCCCCTCCCCCACGTCCAAAAACTTCTGGTCTCATAAAAAGATCAATCCTAGCTTCCTTAAAGAGGAAGATTTGAGAGGTAATTTCCTTCCCTCTTCTCCTTTAATTCCCTTTCAAGTTCGAGTTCTTTTCTTGATCTCTCCTCACCTATATTGATCCAAATTTTTTGTAACTCCAGTACTATAAATATACTGTAATTTTATGATTCTAATGGGATATTATATCACCCCGCACCCTTTCCCTCTTCCTTTTATTTTATTGAAGAGAACGTTGTTCATGAGGTGTTAATTTATCACCTTCAAAAACGACATGCTCTCTTTTAAATTTATACCTTCAGATCTGGTCATGAAACCATTTTTATGGTTGAAACAGAATATTTTATATGTATTATATTCTATTTTAATTTCTGGAAATAACCTATGTCCACATTACTATGTTAAAAGTTAAAACAAGTTCGTTGTGATCCAAAAACCGCTCAAATTAACCCAAATAATCATCATTTAATTCTTATCTAATGATTCACCCACATGGATCTAATATAATTCATTATAAAATATTTAAAGCTCCTTTAATATCACTAATAACATGTAATTTCATTTCTGGATGTTTACCCATGATCTTCCCAAACATCAATTTAAGATTACAAGTGAATCACCCAAGAAAAAACCTAAAAACGAACATCCCCAAAAAATGTTTTTAAACTCTATAAGTCATCCAAAGCAACATAATATGACATAATGAAACCAGAATGAACCCTATTAACTTACACATGGTTCTGGATTTCTAATTAACTAATATATTTTCATTATACAGGTCATTAAAGAGAAGGAGGCATTCGGGTACAAGGTAAGGGGAAATCTCGATCCCAATTTTCTTCCTTCGGGTTCTCCCTCTTTCACTGCATTTTTCATATGGTTACTCCTCAAAGATCATTTTTTCATCATTTACATTACTTTTCTGGGATATACATGTTTGTCACTAGTTTTTATGCCCATCACAAGTTTTTCCAAATGAACTCTTCTTTCAAGATCTCACCTTTTACCTCTCTTTCAAGGATGATGGTTCTTGTATCAAGTATGTTGTTCCCTCTTTCTTTTGGGAACCCGATGATTATGAATGTGTTAATATGAGATCAAACCCATTCCTTTTCATGGGTTCATTATTTTGATTTATGTTATATGATCATTTTGGCATGCATGATAAATGATAATGTTATGATTTGACGGGTGCACCCATAATTATATAACACAATATAAATGTTTATATGTGACGGGTGAACCTGGAATTATATAGTCATCCAATGCATTGGTTAATGTGATGAATCTCATGATTAAATGTGAAATGATGTGTGAACAAGATGCTAGCTTGGTTCACAAGTATGTGTGGTAGTTAACTACTAAGACATTCTGATTCATTTTTATGCATTGCCACATTTCTAGTATTTTATTTATGCTCCTCTCATGTTCATGATATTTTGACTATGTTATGATTATGCTCACCGCATGATATATTGTTCTTATCTATCCTCTTACTAGGCTTTTATCTCACCCCTTTTGATGTATATCGTCAGGTGGATACATGTACTAAGGAGAGGACAAGTGCTAATAAGAAGCAATAGAAGAAGAAATTAAATGAATGTCTATGCTTGATGTTGTATTTATTAGGTATGGTCCTTGTTTTCCCAAGACACTAAACCTTTGGATACTCTAAGTGTAATACTATTATGTTGTTTATCTTTTAAATTATGGAATAGTAATGTAAGAAAAGGCGGGGTCACTATAGTTGGTATCAGAGGAATGGTTTAGTTAATTTGGGGATTAGGATTAGTGAACCCTAGAGAAAACCTACAATATGAGACTAAGTACAAATATACACACAAGGATATTTACCTAGGGATCCCATATGTTATGTTTTTGGTATAATTGTTTAAATGAATATGTTATTCATGTCTTGTTTACTTATGTTTTGTTCTAGCCTTTTCTATTTTAGAAAATGGTGGGAACCAAGAGAAATCAGGCCAACAACTCACGCGAGGGCCAATGCAACGAATGCCCGAATGACATCCCTAACGATTTGGGAGGTGGAGTTAAAAACTTCATGGCGATTCTTACCCAATTATCTCAGGTTATGAATAATAACACTAGTGCAGAAAACATTATTTACTTCAGTTATTTTCCATTTTTTACGTCGGGTTTAACCGACGTTAATATGGATGACGTTATAATTAATGATTTTACGTCCGTTATTTAAAATTTGACGTAACAAACATAGCATCGAGATGTTTATAACATCGGTTAATTAATAACCGACATGAAAAAATGGGGGGGGGGGTTTATAACGTCGGTTATTATATAACCGCCGTGATAAACTGGGGGGGGGCTTTATCACGTCTGTTATACAATAACTGACGTTATAAACACGTGCAGGGGAGTTTATCACGTCGGTTATTAAATAAATGATATGCTAAACCGGTCTCGGGAGGGGTTTACCACGTCAGTTAATCAATAACCGACATGATAAATCATTTCCCAGGTCCTTTATCGCGTCGGTTATTAAATAACCGATGTGATAAACCTTTCTACAAGTGTTTATCACGTCGGTTATGAAAAAAACCGACATGATAAAAACATATCGATTTCTTTATCATGTCGGTTATAAAATAACAGATGTGAAAGACAAAAATATTTTTTAAAAAATCCACTGCAGTCCTCTTCTCTCCTCCAAAATCAAAAAGAAACCAAATCAATAATTCATACCACAAAAACAGAAGGAGATCAAAACATGAACTAAAGAAAATTTAAGCATTTACACTAATACCAGATAATAATTACCCCACTTGATAGCCCCCACCCTCATGTATACCCCCTGTACAGCCCTCCCCCACCCCATTAGAGCTCCCACCACACACCTAGACTGCCCCCCAACCCCCTGGACAGCCCCAAACACCACTCGACAACCCCCACCCTCCTGAACAACACCCCTCACCCCTTTACCCCACTTGACAGCCCCCACCACACCCCTGGACTGCCCTCCGAACCCCTGGACAGCCCTAAACACCCCTCAACACCCCCCACCCACCCTCCTAAACAGCACCCCCTTACCCCTCACCCCACTTGACAGCCCCCACCACACCCTTGGACTGCCCCGACCCCCTGGCCAGCTCCAAACACCCTGAGACAACCCCCCCCCCCACCCTCATGTATACCCCCCATACCCTGGAAAGCCCCACCCCCACACCATTAGAGCCCACCACCACACCCCTAGACTTCCCCCACCCTCTTGAATAGAACCCCCTCACCCCCTCACCCCACTTGACAGCCCCCACCCCATTGGAGCCCCCACCACACCCCTAGACTGCACCCCGACCCCCTGGAAAGCCACAAACACCCCTCTACAACCCCTCACCCTCCCGAACAACACCCCCTCACCCCACTTGGAAACCCCCACCACACCCCTGGACTGCCCCCGACCCCCTGGATAGATCCAGACACCCCGGGGAACCCCCCCCCCCCCACCATCATGTGTACCTCCCCACACCCTGGAAAGCCCTCCACCACCCCATTGGAGCCCCCACCACACCCCTGGACTACCCCCAACCCCCTGGACAGCCCCAAACACCCCTCGAACCCCCCCACCCACCCACCCACCCTCATGTATCCCCCACCCCACGGGACAGCCCTCCCAGACCCCTGGACACCCCCAACCCCACTGAAACCCCCCCTCCCACACCCTTGAAACCCCTCCCCACCCCAGACCAGAATCCATACCATAAAAACCATCATAGGTAGACCAAAACAAGAAGTAGAAAAAAATTTAACATTCACATATATAACATTAAAAACATACACTTTCAACTTAAAAAAAACTAAATCCAACCTAAACGACTACCAAATACACAATTACAATGAGAATATTCCAAATTACATTTTACATTACATACGACTAAAATTTAATCAAACCAGTAAAATAATTTGACCACTCCACTTGTAAGTGTTTGATGTCTTCAGCATTATAGGGTTGAGGGTCATCAAAAATCTACAAATGAAAAGGATAGTAGTTAACGTGTATAATGAGTAAATCAAATTGAAATATTATGGCAAAGTTTAAGAGGAAATCTTACCAGGTCAAAATTCACAACTGCCCCAGTTGTTATTATTTCATACATAAATCATAACATATAATATCTGCATTCGATGACGCCTTGTTTTTCATGACAATTCTGTTTGAATGAGTGTAAATTCAATATATTATTTTAATGTAATAAATCGAAAAGTACAAATTATAAATGGATATTTACCTTCGCATTTACATATTTTATCTTTCCATTCCTTTTCTTTGTGTTTTTTCGAAAGTAGGCCCATGCCCTGTTAGAAAATAATACTAATGGGGTAAATTTAAAATTCATTATAATATAAAAAACTATTGAGAAATTGAAACTTACGTTTCCAATATATTCTTAAAACTGTCCTGCACATCATCATGGACAGAGAAAATCCAATAAAGTGCTTTGTCCCTTGGGAAAAAACCCCCTAACATCCAATGATCACTGATAAAAGGAAATTTAACATTAGTGGTTTTTTATGTTAAAAGATAATTATCTCTTTGAGAGAGATGTGTTTCATACCTCTCACAAAAAGGCATCATCCAACATTGTGTGACTATATTCTTTTCAAGTCTTTCAGCAATATATAGAATTCTTTGTTCCTCATCCAATGCACATGCTTTAGGGGAAATCAATTGCGGGTCGATGAATCCATATACATCTGTCAACTCATTCCTCTCAAAAATTTTATAAAGATACCTAACACAAAACATACATAAGTATAAATTTTAAATAAATATAACGCAGGGAAAAGGTGGTAAGACTTACATGGAGAAAATTTGCAACACGTTGATTCCCAAATTATCTGCAGTAACAAGCTCCATGATCTCAGTTTTCACAATCCCCACATTTTTTTCACGTCCACAAACACGAGATTCCATCCGAAACTCATAATTTCCCACCAAAAAATTTGAATATCTTGACAATATCTCAAGACTACTAGAATCTGTATCTGATGTCATAACTATTTGTCATTGTTGTTGTCTATACAATATTTATTTACCTTTGAAGTATTCCAGTAAAAATAAATTGAAAAATAAATTAGTTTTCAAATGATAAAACAACTTTAAAAAAATAAAATAAAAGATATAACATTCATACATCTATGGTAATGAGTCGAAGAAGTCTGGATGGCCAAATTAAAAAATGGCCGATACTATGTCCAACTGTCGCCACCTCATATATAGGTAATGGTACCCGAGCTGATCTATCTATAATATCCTATAGAGTGACCCTCTGATTCGCTACCTCTAATTGTTGATGATGAACTGTATCTCTTATACAATATACCAACCCATATGCTACTATATGCTATTGAGAATCATCAATATACAACTTGCAATAAGTAGGAAGCTGCAGTGGAGGAGTAGGATAAAAAATGGGGTCAGCAGGATGAGGTGGGGGAGTGGGAGCTTCTGGCGGAGGTGGAGGATAAATAATGGGGTCTGTAGGGGGAGGTGGAGGAGTGGGAGCTGTAGTCTGAAATTGTATTTGCATGTCTGCAAACATAGACTACACCGACGCTCTAATATTTTCCTCCATCATCGCATTAATGTTATGAACTTCAGCCTCCAAGGATTCAATTTTTTTCTATAAACCCCGTCAACGTTTGAAGTTGAAGAATGTGGCAACACTTTTCTAACCGATACTCCTGCCGGATATCCTCTTACAAGATCAGGATGTTCAGGCCTTCCAAATGATACAGATAAAATATCTTCCCTCCCAGTAGCTGTAAATTTCCCCTGTGAACTCTACTCCTCAATAGAGTCCTGTATTTAATAATTGAACATTTCTTTAATGATTGAAATTATATGAAGAAAATGGTTAACATAAATAAATAAAATATATATCTTACAATCCTCTGAGCTACGATTCTCGATTTATCCGAAAGATATTTCCCTTTTTTTCCATTCCGAGCTCTCTTCCATTTTTCATGTCTAGATGGAGGGGATGGAGGGGACACCTTTCCAGAGCTTGAATACTCAGCTCTTAGTTGTTGAAATTTTTCCGCCATCATTTGTTCTTCCAATAATGCATACCCTCCCTGAGATAAACTATGAGGGTATACATTTTTAGATTGGATCTCCCGATGATATTTCCTTGTTTTTTGTAAATTAAGAATAAGAAATCATTAACAAAACGTTAATAAGATCATTTATATAGGAAATCTTATAAATGTTTACACTTCCCTTACAAAAAATGAATCTTTTCTTCTTCTTTCAAAAAACTGTCTCCATGTGTCTACATCTATAAAAGGATATATACGACATGGATTATCATGAATCCTATGACCATAAATGAAATCAGATGAGAGGGTTGATTTGAAATCCCTCCATCTCCTGGAAACCAACGATAAGTATTTCTTCCTTACTCCTCCAGTGTCATGAATATCAAATTTCATCTGATAAAGAAGTGGTTAAACATATTATATATACTAAAAACATTTAAAGAATATTTAGACAATAGAAAAAGATCTTACCAAAATCGTCTCACATAACTGAGAGATTATCGCTTTATACACACTCCTCCAGTGATCATACATAATGCTTACTTTGATCTTATCCCGAGTTGCTACAAAACTCTTAAAATATTTTGCATTTGGACTTCTAGGAATATCATCATCAACAAACTCAACGACTATCCTCTGATCCTATATACGAGCAACTGATAATTTTGGTAAACGTGTACACCCACGTTTAACAACCTTTGAACTCTTTTTTGTAATAGGAGCATGTGAATGTTCCTCCCCAGAGGTATGACCAATATGCTCATCTCCAGAATCATGTGGTTGATCAAATGAATGATCTGTCATTATCCTTCAAATAAAAAAAATGTTAGTTCAAAAATATAATAATTCAAATATTTTAATACTACTGTAATCAGAAAATAGAAATTTGTACTAAGTTACCTAATATTAAACATTGGTAATACGGTAAGAATGTTAAACAATGGTAAATATGGTAAATATGGTAAATATGGTCAAGATGGTAAACATGGTAAACATGGTAAACCTGGTAAACATGGTAAAGTAATTGTCATTGAACAAAAATAATTGATATATAATTCATGTAATGGTAAACATGATAAAGAAAAATAAACAAACTTAGAAAACTAAAACTTATACTTATTTTGTTTTAAAACATGTTTTAATAAATAAAAAACTTACAAAATCTAACATTTATGAAAAAAATAAATGTAAAAATGAAATAAACATATGTTACCTATAATGTTAGGAATTTACAAATGGATTGTTTTCCCAAATTCCTTCGTCGTGATCGTTCCTTATGGCACAAACCATGTATTCAACATGATCATCATTATGTTCTGTTAATCATTCCATGGAAGTAGGGATCTCACATAAATCATCATCTTCATCAACTTCATCCTCACCAACATATTGTTTTTTCCCTTCTAAAACAACAGCCCACTGCATATTTGATTGATCTACTTCATATAAATTTTTTTGCATGTGTTACCATTATAAAAGAATCAGCTGTATCATCCAATCTATTCAGATTAACAAGTGTCATTCCAAATTCATCGTGTCTGACAATGTTGTTACTGATAAACCATTTACAGTTAAAAACACGAAATTTAATTTTAAAGTAATCAACCTCCCATATGTCTTCAATCACTCCATAATATGCACTTGATGCAGAAATTTGGTTTTTGTCCTTAGCACTCGAAAAATGCATTGCTTCTACAAACACCAAAACACTACTATTCTGAAATGCACTTCTGTTTTTCTGAGCATTCATATGAAATGTATAGCCATTAATGTCATAACCGGACCATGTTGTCTCATTTAAACATGGACCACCCAATATCCATTTTAATATCTCTGATACATCTGATCTACCAAGTAAAGTCTTTTTAATCCATGACATTAATGTTTTGTTGTGCTCATTCAAAATCCACATTTCTTTCTTCTTTGGATGACATTGTTTCAACTCATTAATATGCAATGTGATATATGGTTGAGCATCATATATGTTATTCAAGATGTATGATTCTATCTTCTTCATCTATTCAGTTGACATTGATTTGACTTTCAAGCCACGAATTCCCTTTCCCTCATTATTAACTCATTCATGGTGAGATGGAGGCAAACCTATATGTTGCGCCACAGCCAAGTAGCTCATACAAAACATTGCTACCTCCTTAGAAATATACTTTTCAATAAAAGAGGATTCAGGTCGATATGGTTTTTTAACATACCCCTTTAATATTTTCATATACCTTTCAAAAGGATACATCCAAAAAATATATACAGGTCCACAAAGCATTATTTCTCGAACCAGATGAATCATTAAATGCACCATTATATCCAAAACTGTTGGAGGAAATATCATTTCCAAGTTAAAAAGTATAAAAATTTCATCCTTTTCCAAAATGTTCAAAGCATTCACCTCAATCACCTTGTTACAAATTAAATTGAAAATATAACACAACATCATCATATTCTTTCTAACACGAATGGGAAATATTCCACGCAATGAAACTGGTAGATTTTTTTGCATCATGACATGACAATCATGTGATTTCATACCTATCAACTTCAAGTCCTTCAATGAGACAAATTTTTTTACATTTTAAGAATTACCTTGAGGCACTTTGATATCATGAAGACACTGAAAAATGCTAATTTTATCCCTCTTCGATAATGTATGACAAGCCAGGGGACGAAATGTTCATCTTCCTTTAAGAGTGGGAGCTAACTCCAAACGTATTCCCATTGATAGTAAGTCTAATCTTGCATTCAACCCATCTTTAGTCTTTCGTTTAATATCTAACAATGATCCAATCAAAAAATCACATATATTCTTCTCCACGTGCATGACATCAATATTATGTTTAACTTCATGATACCTCCAATATGGTAGCTCAAAAAATATTGACCTTTTATTCTAAATATGTCTATCATTACCAGATTTTTGTGTCTTTCCCAATGTCACATCAAGGTTTTTCACCCTCTCAAAATACAGATCTGGGGATAAAGGTTTTGGAGCAGTATCAAATTCTTGTGAGCCATTGAATGCCTTTTTTAGTCTTTTGTAAGGGTGATCCATAGGCAAAAAAATTTGATGACCCATGTACACTGTTTTCCTCCCATGATGCCATTGACAATATGACGTCTATTGTTCTCAAATTGGACATTCTTTATGCCCTTTAACACTGTATCCAGACAAATTTCCATATGCTGGGATGTCATTTATAGTGAACAGAAGCACTGCATGCAGTTGAAAATATTCCATTTTATATGAATCATAAACCCTAATACCATCATCTCATAATAGTTTCAAATCATCAATCAACGGTGATAAGTAAACATCAATATCATTGCCAGGTTGCTTTGGACCAGAGATCATTATACTCAACATGACATATTTGCGCTTCATACAAACTTCAGGAGAGAGGTTTTAAATTACCAATAAAATAGGCCATGAACTATGTGTGCTACTGAGGGTTCGGTATGGATTCATTCCATCTGTGTACAACCCTAATCTGAGATTTCTTATTTCATTTCCAAATATAGAATACTGCGCATCAATTTTCTTCCATTGTGGACAATTAGCTGGATGAAGTATATTTCCATCACATACCCGCTCATCATCATGCCATCATAACCTTTTTGCATCATGTGAATTAGAAAATAAACATTTGAAATGATGAATTATAGGAAGATACCAAAATACCTTTGAAGGGAGATTTGTAATCTCTACATCAGCTCGTGATTTCTCCTTCACCTTATACCGTGATGTCCCATATTTAGGACACTCTGACAGAAATTCACATTCCTTCTTATATATAATGCAGTCATTCAGACAGGCATGTATTTTCTTGTATCCCAATCCCATCGGGTATAATATTTTCATGGCCTTGTAATGTGAATCTGGAAGATCGTTATCTTTTGGAAGAATATATTTCATCAATTGTAGCAGCTCTGTAAAACTTAGGTCACTCCATCATTGTTTAGCCTTCAGGTTAATCAATCTTAACACTGCCGAAAAAACCGTAAAATCTGTACAACCAGGATATAATGGTTTTTCAGCATCACCATATAGATGTGAAACTGTCAGTTATATCTTAATTTGTTCTGCTACAATATTGCGAATCATTTCTTCAATTCCATCGGAGTTACCATCGTGTGCATCATCATCATCAGTGAAATTTCGTCCAGTTTCACCATGCTAAATCCAAGGACAGTAACTCGGATTAAAACCATGACATATCAGACGATCTTTTATCTCTCTACTTTTCAACTGCTTCATATTCAAACATTTTAGTCATGGAAAAAAAAATGTCACTACTTAGAACATTTCGTTTAGAAAATTCCAAAATGGCATCAACACCTTCCTCATATTCATTGCTCATTCGATGTGTCATAATCCAACTTCGACTCATTATTACCTATAACAAATATCAAAAATATGTATATTTTAAGATAAGAAAAATATAAGTTTATATGAAAAAAATCATATTTTGAATATAAAACAATTTTGAAATTTAAAACAAATCTATGCATATTTAAAAAATATTCTTCAATATTTTATTAAAAGAAAATATAGTTTGATATAATAGTTTTAAGTTCCATTGAATAAAAGAAACCCATGGCGCCTACATGGTTGATAGAAAATTGGGGAGAATGGAGTAAACCTGATAATAAAATCATATTTAAAATAAAAATTTAGATGGAGAAAATCACCCCTCCTGGACACCACCCCCACCCCCTACCCCCGTAGACACCCCCCAACCCTCTGGACAGCCCCCACCCCCCGGACAACCCCCAACACCTTCTGGAAAGGCCCCCAACCCCTTGGACAACGCCCCCCCCCCCCACACACACCCACCCCCTTGGACACCCCCCTTGGACACCCCCCAACCCTCTGGACAGCCCCCACCCCCGGCCAACCCCCAAAACCCTCTGGAAAGGCCCCCACCCCCTTGGACAGCCCCCACACCCACCCACCCCCTTGGACACCCCCCTAGACACCCCCAACCCTCTGGACAGCCCCTAACCCCCTGGACAGCCCCCTCCCCTCCAGACAACACCCCACCCCTCCTGGACACCACCCCCACCCCCTACCCCCTTAGAAACCCCGCTAGACACCCCCCAACCCTTTGGACAGCCCCCCCCCCACCCCTGGACAACATCCCACCCCTCCAGACACCACCCCCACCCCGACCCCCTTGGACACCCCCCTGGACACCCCCAACCTCTGGATATCCCCCACCCCCGGACAACCCCCAAAACCCTATGGACATGCCTCCACCCCCTTGGACAGCTCCCCACACCCACCCACCCCCTTGGACACCCCCCAACCATCTGGACAGCCCCCCACCCTTCGGACAACCCCCAAAACAATGGTTTACATATAAAAACTAGGCATGATGAACAACTAAAAACACATGAATTTAATAAATACTTCAGCATGAAATAGATGGAATTAAATATTATTAAATATGGATACTTAAATGATCGTATGATAATTAAAAATAATCATTGATATTCAACTAGTCAAATGATCACAAGTTTTCTCGATAACTAATATCATAATGAGGTAATGGATAATTCTAGAAATATTAAACATATTTTCAAGGCCTTGGCCAAGGCCTCAAAAAATACTAGGGTAATCCCTCATCAAAACTCATTTTTATTTGGAATCATGAGACATAGCGATGCATCGAAGGGCCATAGTGGTCAACAACCATTACATTATATGTCTAATAGATTCTAATATAAAAGACGATAAACATAAGCAGCAAAAACACATGAAATATCATTTCCGAATTCTTACATTTAATCAATAACCATTCTATGCAGTAATATAGGTCAATGAGATCATTAGTTGTCAATGAAAACAAAAATTACCATCAATGTCAGGCATTCACGAAACAAAAACAAACTAAATAAAAGTAGTTGAGGCTTACATGAATATTTTGAGTCCATCTAATAGATCTAGGGATGATAAATAAGATGATGATGGAAAAAAGATGTAAGAGGGTTTGAAATCGAAGAATCTTACCTAGTTTAAACACAAAAATTACAAAACATAAATATAGACTATCCAGAAAAAAAATAAACGAAATAAATTCATGGAAGGATTAATTGAGTGATGCGAGCTAAGATGATAGATCCAAGGAGAGTAAATATGATAAACGATAAAGGAAAAATGAGTTTAATTAAGCGAGATCGACGAGTTGATTAGGGTTTACCGCGCAATAGAGACGAGCCACCGGACTGTCGATCGAAAAAATGTAAATGAAAATCCACAAGGCTTGATAATTTTTTAAATGTTTTGTAACATCAGTTATTTAATAACTGAACTTATGAACTATTTTTTTACATTTATAACTTCAGTTATTATAATAACTGACGTTATAAATGCATCAGATATAGATTTTTTTACATCATTTATTTTATAACTGACATAAAAAAATCCTGGTGTTGGTTTTTTACGTCGGTTATTCTATAATCGACTTAAAAAAGACAAAAAATCACATTTTTTACGTTAGGTATTGTATAACGGACGTAAAAAACGTTTTCTGTGTTGTTTTGTTATGTCGGTTATAAAATAACCGATGTCAAAAAGGCCTCAAAATCCGCATTTTTTACGTCGGTTATTTTATAACCGATGTAAAAAACTCGTAGATAACCCCATTTTTACATTGGTTATAAAATAACCAACGTAAAAAACCCCCGTGCTTTGGTTTTTTACATCGTTTATTTTATAACTGACGTAAAAAAACTTGTAGATATCTCGTTTTTTACTTCGGTTTTCAAATAACCGATGTAAAAAACCCCCGACCATTTGTTTTTTATGTCGGTTAATTTATAACCGACGTAAACACCGAACACGCGTGATTTTTAACGTCGGTTATTAAAATAACCGACGTTAAAAATCTACTCACCGCATTTGTTACGTCGGTTATAAAATAACCGACATAAAAAACCACATTTCACATATTATCATGTCGGTTATATATAATCGACGTAAAAAATGGTGACGTAAATAACGTTTTCTGCACTAGTGTAACCATAATAATGGCGAATGTCCTCCATCACTGAAGACGGAGCAACTAGCTATTGAATTTTTTATGCGACAACGACCATTGACGTTTTGTGGATCTTCCAATCCACTTGTTGCGGAACAATGGGTCAACTCCATGGAGAAGATCTTTTCTGTACTTCACTGTTCTATGACGGAGAAGGTGACTCTAGCCATCTATCCTCTGGATGGAGAAGCTGATCAATGGTGGGATTTTATTAAGAACACCATGACAAGAGAGGAAATTGAAGAGATGGAATGGGAAGACTTTAAGATAATGTTTCTTAGTAAGTACTTCCCACGAACACTTCGCACGAAGATGGAGAGGGAATTCATAAGGGTCAAGAAAAAAGAAGGAGAATCTATCACAACCTATGAAGCGAATTTCACAAGGCTCTCAAGGTATGCTTCGGGTTTTGTTATAAAAAATCATAAAAAAATTGATAGATTCTTTATTGGATTAAAACCACACCTTCGAAAGGCTATTGTGATTCGAGACTTTGGGAGTTATGAAGAAGTTTTTCGGTGTTCTATCAAAGTGGAGATGGAGTTTAGAGAATGGCCTTATGGATATGGTGATAAGAAAAGAAAGATGGAGTTTCAAGCTGGTGGATCTAATGACAAAGGTGGGAAGAAAAATCAACGACCCACATGCCAAAAATGTGGCAAGTTGCACAATGGGAACTGCCTCAATGGGATGGGGAAATGCTTCAAGTGTGGGAAAGAAGGACACCATGCTAAAGAGTGTCGAAAAGACGTGAAGAAAAAGGATAATGTAGCTGATGAAAGGAGAGAACCACTCGTGGTTCAATGCTATAACTGTAGGGAGCTATGGCACTATTCAAACCAGTGCACTAAACCTCGAGCTCTCGAGGGTAATCAGTGCCCCGCAACCACCAAAGCCAACGGAACAAGGGAAGGTTTATGCCATCACTAATGCAGAGGAGGAGCATGATAATGAATTCGTACAAGGTACAATTCCTATTCACTCAAGAATGGAAAAAGTCTTATTTGATTCAGGTTCTACACATTCCTTTATATCTTGCAAGTTTTCTAGAACTATAGAATCGAAGCCCTGAATCCTTGAAGTAGAGATATATGTAAAAACACCAAGTGGTGCAATCATTGCAACCCAAGTGTTTGAATCTTCTCCTGTTGACGTATGTATGAAGATTCTTCTGGAAAATATCATAATACTTCCCTTGGTGGAATTCTACGTTATAATAGGAATGGATTGGCTCTCGTTATATAGTCCACATATCAACTGTCGTGAAAAGGAAACATGTTTTCATATTCCAAACCATCCCATGCTCCTCTACAAGTGCAAGGAATATCATGAATCCCCTTTGAGAAATCCTTCAATGGTTTGGGTTTTGATTCCCTGTGAAGATGCATACCTCACCCAAATGGTTGAGTCGAAGGAAAGTTCCAGCCTTGAGGAAATTCCCATCGTGAGGGAATACGGCGATGTATTTCTCGAAGAGTTACCCAGAATTCCCCCGGATCGTGAGGTAGAGTTCTTAATTGAACTCATACCTGGAGCTACTCCTATCTCGAAGTGTCCCTATAGGATGGCTCTTATCGAACTGGAGGAGTTAAAGAAGCAGCTACAAGAACATCTGGACAAAGGGTTCATACGCCCTAGTGCATCACCTTGGGGTGCGCCAGTGCTCTTTGCGAAGAAGATGGATGGAACCATGCGTCTGTTTATCAATTATCAGGAACTCAACAAGATCACCATGAAGAACAAGTATCCTCTCCCAAGGATTGATGACTTGTTCAATCAGTTAGGAGGAGCTCAATACTTCTCAAAGGTGGATCTTCGTTCTGGATATCATCAAGTAAAGGTGAAGAAGGAAGATATTCAGAAGACTGCCTTCCATACAAGGTATGGGAACTATGAGTTTTTAGTGATGCCCTTTGGACATACTAATGACCATGAAATATTCATGGATTTGATGAATAGAGTCTTTAGACATTACCTCGACAAATTTGTGGTAGTGTTTATCGATGAAATTCTCATCTACTCCAAGAGCAAGGAGGAACATGAAGAACATCTAAGACTTGTGTTGGTGACATTGATAAAGGAGAAGTTGTACGCCATGTTCAGAAATTGTGACTTTTGGATGAATCAAGTCACGTTCTTGGTACATGTGATCACAAGCGAGGGAATTTATGTGGATCCTTCAAAGAAAAAGGCAATTGAGGAATGGCCCAGGCCCTCTAGTGTCACAGAAATTCGTAGTTTTCTTGGATTAGCTGGGTACTACTGACGTTTTGTGAGAAACTTCTCACGATTGTCAAGCTCTCTAACTAAGTTAACAAGGAAAGGGGTAAATTATGTCTGGACGGAAGAATGTGAGGGATGCTTCAAGGATCTAAAGAGAAGGCTGATCACTGCACCAGTACTCACACTACCAAAAAGTGGAGAAAGTTTTGTGATATACAGTGATGCTTCAAAGAATGGCTTGGGTTGTGTACTCATGCAAAATGATAATATGATAGCCTACGCTTCACGACAGTTGAAGATCCATGAGAAGAACTACCCGACACATGATCTAGAGCTGGAATCCATGATTTTTGCCTTGAAAATCTGGCAGCACTTCCTTTAGGGTGAGAAGTGTGACATATACACTGACCACAAGAGCCTAAAGTATATATTCACACAAAAGTAGCTCAACATGCGTCAAAGGAGAAGGTTAAAGCTGATGAAGGATTAAGATTGCTCTATTCACTATTATCCTGGAAAGGAGAACAATGTAGCTGATGCTCTAAGAAGAAAAGAACCTACTACTCTATCCATGTTGCAGATTGAGAAAGACCCTATCTTCATGTATGTGCAAAGGATAGATTTAGGAATTGTAAGGGCATGAGATAAATCCTATATTTCCCAAATGATTGTGCAACCATCCATCCAAGAGAAGATTAAGGAAGCACAAAGGGATGATGTGGAGATACAAAAGAGGGTGAATGTAGTAAGGGAAGGGAAGACGCAAGAGTTCCATATCGACAATGATGGTGTGATTCGGTTTGGAACGTGGTTTGTGTGTCGTCATCATCCGGGATAAAGAAGGAGCTATTGGATAATGCACATAGCTCAACTTTCTCTATCCATCTTGGGAGTACCAAGATGTATCGTGATCTCCGATAATACTTCTGGTGGGATAACATGAAGAATGAGATTGCGGAATATATATCAAGGTGCTTGGTATGTCAGCAAGTTAATGTTGAGCGAAAAATGTCCAAAGGTATGATGCAGCCGTTGCCTATACCCATGTGGAAATGGGAAAATGTTACTATGGACTTTGTCACTGGCCTCCCGAAGACGTCAAATAGAAATAATGCGATATGGGTTGTGGTTGACCGACTCGCTAAGACTTCCCATTTTATCACTATTCGGGAAGAACTCTCTCTTGAACAACTTGAAAAGATATATGTGAAGGAAGTGGTAAGACTGCATGGTGTTCCGCTCTCAATTGTCTCTGACGTTGATCCAAGGTTCACATCTAAATTCTGAAGGATCCTTCAACTTGCTTTGAGTACTGAATTAAATTTCAGCACAACCTATCACCCCAAAACTGATGTCCAGTTTGAAAGGAATATTCAAACACTTGAAGATATGCTAAGAGCCTGCTCTCTTGAATTCAAAGGTTTTTGGGATCAGCATCTCCCATTGGTTGAGTTCTCATACAACAACAGCTTCCACTCGAGTATTGAGATGGCTCTGTAAGAAGATCTTTATGGTATGCGATGTAGAACTACAACCTGTTGGGATGAAGTTGGAGAACGAAAGCTACATGGTCCCGATCTTGTTCAAGAGATGACAGAGAAGGTTCAAGTCATCCAGAAACACATCAAAGTTGCTCAAATTCGGCCAAAGAGCTATGCTGACAACCGTCGAAGGGACTTGGAGTTCGATTTTGTAGATAAAGCCTTCCTTCGAATATCTCCATAGAAGAGAGTCATTCAATTCGGTAAGAAAGGGAAGCTAAGCCCAAGGTACATTGGCCCCTTTGAGATCCTTGACCGTATAGGAGTTGTGGCCTATCGTCTGGCACTTCCACCGAATATGGCTCAAGTTCATGACGTGTTTCATGTATCCCTACTGAGGAAGTATATACTAGACCCCTCACATGTACTAAACTCAGAGGTGGGGTAGCTGGAAGATGATCTCTCCTATAAGAAGCAGCTAGTAACGATCCAGGAGAAAAGTGATATGGTTATATGCAACAATACAAACCATCTTGTCAATGTTTTGTGGAGGAACCATATGTTTGAGGAAGAAACTTGGGAACCATAAGAGGCAATGAAGGAGAATTACCCTCACCTTTTTGTGTAAAGTAAAATTTCGGGGGAGAAATTTCTTATGGGGGGAAGAATTTAACAATCCAAAGTATTTCAATGGAAAATTCCCTTCTTATATTTTTGTCTAAAATAAAATGAAAACACAAAATAAAGAACTACTAAGTGATTAGTGACATTTAAACATAAGTTTTTCACAACTATGTTTTGAATTTTGAAAATTTGACATACACGGTTGTGTTCAAGATGGTTTTTAGAGTCTAGTGAAACGAAAATAATTTTTGGTGAATAATAACATACCCTTATGAATAGTAACTTACCATTATGAATAGTAATATGACCCTTATGAATAGTAAATAAGAGTAACATTACCTATGAATAATAAAATAAAATTTAGACATCTTATAAAGTGACAATTTGACCTTAGTAAACGTTTTTGGTATTTTATAAGTCATAAATAATTAATTATAATTAATTAATTAATTTAATAGAAAATTTATTTCCCTGAAATATATTTATAAATTATTGAATCAAATTTTAATTGTTTTTAGATAATTTTATAAGACACTATGTAATTTTTGAATGAACTATAAAATCAGTTTTAATCTTAAAAACTGTTTTTAAGTAAATTAGGATTTTAATTAAATATGAAATTAATAATATTTAAAAAAAATATTTTTGAAAAATGGACTTTATTTTTGGATTCTAAAGGTCGAAAAATGGTTGGGGTAAATTTTTGGTATTTTTTTGAGATACTTGAATTTTTTATGAATTGTAGAATCCGATAATTCACAATAAATGCTAAATAATGTATTAATTGAGTCATAGATGATGTTATGATGATGTAATCCCACATGGTTTGGGATTAAATTATAACATTACTATTCTTGGTCGATCAAGACTCACTATTCCTTGTATTATGTGAAATTAATAAACTAATCAATTTTATATTAAGGAAACCCCTCTCCCCTCCACTATAAAAGCCACCATTCACCCCCTCTTTTCCTCACACCTCTCAAGCTCCAATACTTCTCTAAAATATGCCCAAACACCTTCCCTAGCCCCTCCCCCACGTCTGAAATCTTCTGGACTCATCAAAAGACCAATCCTAGCTTCCTTGAAGAGGATCTCAAGAGGAAGATTTAAGAGGTAATTTCCTTCCCTCTTCTCCTTTAATTCCCTTTCAAGTTCGAGTTCCTTTCTTGATCTCTCCCTACCTATATATATCCAAATTGTTTTTTAACTCTATTATTATAGATATAATGTAATTTTATGATTCTAATGGGATATTATATCACCCCACACCATTTCCCTCTTCCTTTTATTTTATTAAAGAGAACGTTTTTCATGAAGTGTTAATTTATCACCTTCAAAAATGAGATGCTCTCCTTTTCCATTTCTACCTTCATATCTGGACATCAAACCATTTTTATGGTTGAAACAGAATATTTTATATGTATTATATTCTATTTTATGTTCTTTAAATATCCTATTGCCATATTACTAAGTGAAAAGCTAAAAAAAGTTCATTGTGATCCAAAAACCGCTCAAATTAACCCAAATAATCGTCATTTAATTGTTGTCTAATAATTAACCCACATGGATATAATATAATTTATTATAAAATAATTCAAGCTTCTTTAATATCACAAATAACATGTAATTTCATTTCTGTATGTTTATCCATGATCTACCCGAACATCAATTTAAGCAGACAAGTGAATCAGCCCAGAAAAACCATAAAAATGAACATCTCTGAACAATGTTTTTAAACTCTATAAGTCATACAAAGGGACATAATATGACATTATGAAACCAGAATGAACCCTATTAAAATACACATGGTTCTGTATTTCTAATTAATTAATATAATGTCATTATACAGGACATTAAATAGAAGGAGGCATTCGGGTACAAGGTAAGGGGAAATCTCGAACCCAATTTTCTTCCTTCGGGTTCTCCCTCTTTCACTCCATTTTGGATATGGTTACTCCTCAAATATCATTTTCTAATAATTTCCTTTACTTTTTTGGGATATAAATTTTTTTCACTGGTTTTTATTCCCATCAAAATGTTTTCCAAAAGAACTCTTCTTCCAAGATCTCACCATTTACCTCTCATTCAAGGTTGATGGTTCCTGTATCAAGTATGTTGTTCCCTCTTTCTTTTGGGAACCCAAATCTTATGAATGTGTTATTATGATATGAAACCTATTCCTTTTCATGGTTTCATTATGTTGATATATGTTATATTATCATTGTGGCATGCATGATAAATGATAATGTTATGATATGATGGGTGCGCCCGGAATTATATAGCGCTCCAACGCATTGGGTAAAGTGATGAATCTCGTGAGTAAATATGAAATGATGTGTGAACAAGATGCTAGCTTGGTTCACAAGTATGTGTTGTAGTTAACCTCTAAGGCATGATGTTTCATTTTTATGCATTTCCACATTTCAAGTCTTTTATTTATGCTCCACTCATGTTCATGATCTTTTGACTATGTTATGATTATGCTCGCCCCATGATATATTGTTCTTATCTATCCTCTTACTGGGATTTTATCTCACCCCTTTTGATGTATATCCTCAGGTGGCTAAATGTACTAAGGAGAGGACAAATTCCAATAAGAATCAATATAAGAAGAAATTAAATGAATGTTTATGCTTGATGTGGTATTTGTTATGTATAGTCCAAGTTTTCCCAAGACACTAAACCTTTGGATACTCTAAGTGTAATATTATTATGTTGTTTATCATTTAAATGATGTAATAGTAATGTAAGAAAAGGCGGGGTCTCTATAATAAGTCTTATGAAAAATAAGGAATTATCAAAGAAAAATAAGAATTATTTGGAACTAAAATAACATATTTGACGTCTGGGTAGTATATCTAAAAAAATACCAATATCTTATGATAGTATTTTTTATAGATTATTGAGGAGAATATTCTTAGTGAGAGACCTACTATGACTCATTTTCTACTTGTTTTTGTTTAGAAGTTCTTGAATTGAGGATTTTCCAGACTTTGGAAGATCAAAAGGGCATTATTTAGTTGAGAAATCGAATTGAATGATTTCTATTAAATATCTGTAATTGTAAATTGAAGTAATATACCCAGTTGAAGGTATTGTTCTTTAATAATATGCCATCATTTGATAAATCTATTTTAAGAATAATATTATAAGGAACCAATACTTATTTAAATGAATAATTTCATTTTAATCAAGAATTTATTTTTCTTTCTTTCTAGATAATATTTTAATGTTTATAGATTTAAATAATTGCGCCACAACTCATATGTAACAAACTGAGACATTAAAATTTGTACAAATCCTCTTATTTATTATTTTTTCCATATTACAAAACATTTGAAATGAAACAATTTTTTTCTATATAAAAAATGTTATTGATTTTCAACATGGATTCATCATTTTTTCTACTCATCCATAAACCATATGAATAACATTCTAAAATTTTGTATGAGCACAAAATAAAAATAATGGATATATAAAAAGGAAGGAGGAAGCATTTTATTTCATTTAAAAACCATGAGTCCCCAAAAGGGGGCTTTCCATTAACATAATATACATTGAGATGAAAAAATCATTTACATATAGAAGAAATAATATTTAATACAAAAATAATTTCATAAAAAACATTATTGTTACATATAAATGAAAAACAGAAATCATGACTATTTCCTAGAAATAACCCTTGCAATAACCCTTACTAATTGAATAAAATATACGGTTAATTCCATCATAATTCATCATAGAACAAAATTATTACTTAGTTCATTAGAGAGATATACCAAACCCACCTGACCATAAAAAATTTCTAAGGACCATCAAATACATGAAAAAAATAAAATCATGCATTTATATCGCTATAATAAGAAACCATATATTTTGTACCCATAAGTTAAAAATTTATGGATATTTATATATGAATTACCTTTCAAATCATGTTTTCAAAAAAAAACATAATATATAGTAGGTTGTTTTTTATTTAAGGAAAATATGGAAGAATATATATAAATCCAAATATAAATCAATGGTTATAGAATATAGAAAATTCAACAATGTTGAATACATTAAAATAGAATTTTCTTTTTTTTCCGTTTTAATATAATATTGATATAATACCTAAAAAAATTTCATTTGAAAAAACATTCAGATAAAATCAAAATATAATAAAATTTCCTTTTTAATTAATTTACTTTATATATATAATTTCATTAAATAATTTTTATAAAAATATACAAGGAGGAAAAATATTTATAATGTAAATCTTTAAAACATTATAATATAGTTTTCAGATAAAGTGTCCCATACCATGAGTCAAATTGGTCATTTATATAATTTAGATTTAGAAATAATAAAATTATATTAATTATTAAATATAATAATAAAACTTTTCATTTTTACTATTCATTTTATATTAACCATATTTTTATTATACTTTTGTACTTAATTATTTTAATCTACATTGATGTTTTTTAGGATGGTTGGTTCATAAGTCCAATATAACTTCAGTGAGTTGAATTTGGTCAAATAGATCATGATAATATCATTTAAAGAATATCAGTATTTTATAATCATTATTTATATACATTAATAATAGTTTTTGAATAAACATTTTTGGATGGTTATTATAAATAAATTACGTTACAATTATTTAGAGGGTAGGTCGTATGCACGCTTGATTCGATTTTCCATTTTTACCAAAAAATGAGGTAAGTAAGGTAAGTATCATATTATAATTATAGAATGAATATTATATCAAAAATATAATAATATTTCCTTAAATAATTTAGGTATACTATATATGTGTGGTGGTGAAGAAAAAAAAATTACATCACTATGTGGAAGTGGTAGTCCAACAATATAAAAAAATGACGTTATCATTTTTCAATGGATGGGAATGTATGAAAAAATATGATACATTATATTCTAATATTTATCATAATTTCAATAATATAATATATAAAAATTAAATATATCATCATAACTAGACATGAGAGTCAGTGATGAAAAACAAATTACATCAGTTTGTGAGGCGGTAGTCCTACGTACATATGAACAATGGTTTCCTTACCCTTTTATATAAGATGAGATGGATAAAGATTAATTCATAAAAATAAGGGAATTTAAGTACATGTTAAAAAATTATATTATTATATTATAATTATAAATGGAAGATTAAATAATATAAAATATAAAATAAAATAAAAAACTTATTTAATGTTATACCTCTTCTTCATACTACCTCATTAGATTTACACCTTTGGTCTCCATAGTTGGGTATTTGAATAAAAATAATAACCCTAGGTAATGGTTAGGTATTTCAGGAATGGATTTGGGTAGTTAGTTACTACGTTAAGTGGGTCTTGTAGTGTGAATAAAAGTGAATATAAAGGTCCTTTTATAATTGGGGGAGAGGACACAATTGGATTTTATGAAATTAATAAAATATATTAATGTCTAAATCAGTCTAAATGGATACCAAATAGAACATTTCAGAATATGATATAATATAGTGTTGAAAGATGGCTATAAAATACGTTTAAGAAAATTTTTATGTCATTCTAACCAATATAATTTTAGTTTAACACCTCGATAATCTTATTTTAAACTTAAACATTGTAACCATTTTTTACTATTTTTATAATTAATTATGAACAAAAAGAATGTAGAAGTTATAAAAAAATATTTATTTTTTAATTTCTAAATTTATAGTCTTTTATACTAAATATAATTCATTGATGTGTCATAACATTAATTAAAATTTAATTTTAAAAAGTGATGAAAAGTGGTTTTATAAGAAAAATTCCTCTGAAATATAAATTTTTATACCAAAAAACTAGAATAAAATTGATTATAATGATCACCTACCATCTCATTGCTTTGACCAGACCAAATTGGGTTTCATTAAAAGTTGTTTTTAGAAATATTAAATCATCATTTTTTTACTAATACCTAATTATGATTCCACTTCTTACTAGATTGTTATATCATCATTTCAAAAACTCTAATGTTTCCACTAACATGCATTATACTTCAGCTCTCTTGTTACCTAATATTATGGTGATGGTACTGTGGACACCATTAGTTGTGCCGGTAAGCCTACTGCTCACCATATCTTGTATCATTTCATATATGGTCACTTTTTCATACTTTCCATCATGGTGTTATTTTTTCAGTAAGGTGTTAGATTGTATTCAATGGAATGAGTTTCTCCATGGAATGAAATGAGGTGGTGGGTTATGGCTAGTTTGTGGTAGGGGTTCAAGTGGGAGTCTGTGTGTGTGTATGGGAGGGGGGGTCACAGGTTGGTAGTAAATAGCGGAATAGATGATGAATACATAAAATATTGTCACCTCTCAATAATGGTTAATGAAGATTATAATTATCTACTTCTTGGTTTCATTTATTTGAAATTATTGTGGACATTAGACTTTAATGGATGGGATCATTTCTGGTTGGTCTTCATATGACTTTATAGGAACAATACATTTTCTCGTTGCATTTGGAAGATACTTTTAGGTGGTTTAGGGTGTGATTCCTTGAAGGAGGGATGGTTTTTATAACACACATAATTCCCCTATTTTTCTTCATCTGGATAGATGAATAGGGACCCTACCATTGGCCTTTTGTGTTGTGTTTTCAGTCTGGTATTTCATTGTATCATGGTGATAGTGCAATGAGTTTCTCACATGAATTAATGGGTGGGAATATTGAAATATTTATAGGTTTGATAGAATATTTCATCTGGTCCTAACCCCACATTTAGTGTGCGAAAAAGGGGATAATTTTCCACATTGTGTTGGACTAGAATGTCACATCATCTTATCTTTGGGGGAGGGGTATCACTATCAATTTATCTCACTATCACATTGTCTAGTAGGGGGAGACACCAATTTTTTTGGGTTTTTGTATTTGAATATTCTTCCCTTTGAGCATTTGGGGCCTTTTTAACACCTTCAGGTCATGTTTCTCTATTTCATATATGCCTCCCTTCATGTTATAAGTTCCTTCAAAACCCAATTCAAAAATGGGGTTTCTTTTTTTTATGACCAATAAAGGGGTCTTGACCAAAAACATGTCATAAAAACATACCATTATGTTGGAACCAATTTAAAACAAAATGTATCTTTTAAATTACCTAGAAAAGGATATCATTTTTAAAAAATATTAATTTTTACTTTTCACAGAATAAAATAAACATTTTTAGAAAATTTCCCAAAAACTAATGGTAATATAATTTAGATTTTAGGATTTAAAAAATTATTTTCATTTTCAAAATTCAAATTACAAAATTTGGAAATAATATTTTTTAAACAAAATCATATTATACTTGTACACAATTTTAGAAAAAAAAACTACATCCATTTTTATTGAATAATTACATGGTACTATTATAATGAGTATAACTACATAAAATCTAATTGATGAATATAAATATATAATGTAAATTTTTTAATATTATAATTAATTTTTTTAACTCCACCCCTTTTAAAAATTCATTCCCCAAAATTTTATTCCTTACTTAAACAAGTGGGGATATATTTTTATCATAAAAGATTCTGATTCCCATGATTCCAATCAAATGTCTTTTCGAAAATAACGTAACCCCGCGAGTCAACAAAATCAGTAACACCTAAACTTGATGATCAAAAATATAAATATTATTTATTCATAGAAGAAATGTCCCCTTCCTACTATATTATTTTAGGGATCAAAACATAATATGCATCAAGATTATAATTTCTTAATAACTAGATATGTAACACTTCATTTAGCTGGGATAAATTTCAAGGATTGTACAATCGATAATTAAAAATTAAATTATTCTCTATAATTTCATATAGAGAAATGAATTTTGAATTAAACACCTTATTTTTATGAAAAATTATAAAACTTTTACATAGACATACATTATGTATAACATGACTTCCTATATCGATGGAATAATTTTCCTTGAGTAATTTGCATTATTTTTTCCTTCTCTAAGTCAATAGAATATATTGTTAAATAATTTTAACTTTATCAACCATTTCATCTACATAATATAGTTTCCACAACATTCTATCAAATAATTAATCCCAACATGATATTGTTCATCACCATTTTTGATATAATTCCTTAAATATATATTTTTGTATACCATAATGAAAACTGTTATTATAAGAGAATTCAACAGGTGAAAGATGATTATCTGAACTTCTGAAGAAATACATTGAATAAGATCAAACCATGTCATCCTATTTATTAAGATTTATATTTAACTATATATTATACTATTGATGAAAAGATGTACTAAAATTTAATTCACTACCCAATGGATCCAAAATACTTATCAAAAAATTATTGGAAAACCATGAATCACATTTAGATATAGAGGACAGAGGAACCTCAGGTTACCTAATGATCTCCCAAAGATGCATTGAAGGATATAATATTTAAATATATTATATCTCAAGAAGGAATGAAATGTGTTGAATTAGTATAATAATAAAAAAATAACACATATGAAATTATAAACATGAGAAGTATTTGGTAATATAATAATAAAATCAATTTAAAAATTTCCAATTTCCACTTCGGAAACTACAATGGATGAATTATCCCCTATAGGAATTTTTTTTATTTAACCAATTGAAAAGTTGAGTATTTTATGTTAAACTCAACAATATATCTTATCATTCCATCCCACCAATAATGTTACAAAAGGTATCTATGAACCTTAGATCTATTGGGAGAAATTGAAAATAAATTACAACAATCTTCACTCAAAAATTATCTCTTCGTCTATGAATCACAGGGCACACATAATCTATTTCAAAATATAATAACACATTATTCGTCAACATAAAACTCAGGAAACTTATAATTCTCGACTAATTCTATTATTTCTTGAAAAAAATAATCTTCCTTGAATTTTTTTCTTGGTTTTGACTGACAAAGATAACTACACCAACACATGAAACAAAATCATTGAAGTTCCTGCTTGAAACAATTCTAGATAAACATTCATCAAAATATTTACCAATGGATTATTTTCTAAATGTATCATTGGTAATGATGAATTATCTTTCCAAATTAAATTATTGACTACTTTTTTTTCATGGATGGTAATGAATCATGTGGTCATAATCATTAATCATTTCTATCCATATTTTTTTGCCTCAAATACAACTATTTTTGGAAGAATATATATTTTAAACAGTCTAAATCTGTTTATATATCAAAATTTACTCTGTATGAATGATGTATATAGATTTAAATCATAAACTATAGTCACTACACTACTAGAGTTTGATTTTTTTATGATAGATCCTTAGTGATAGACTATTGCCGTAACAAAATCATTTACAATGGGAGCCCATCTCTAATGAGCCATCACAGAAAATGGAATTGTGATTTTTTACAACATGCCATCACAAATAATTATTATATTCAACAGTGGAAACATTAATAAAAAATATTTCAGTAAAATTTATGATATATTTAATTAGGATAGACCCATCGCAAATTCACAATTATTTTAAATATCTGAACCTATCAAAATTATTAATTTGTTTAAAATAAAAATATATAAAATTAAAATTAAAAAATTTATAAATAATAATAAATTAATAAAAAACAAACACAACATTAATACATTATATTGTGCTTAATACATTTAACAACCCAAAACATAGAACAATTACAAAATAATATACAAAGTGAACTAGTATCAAGAGGAGGAGGATAAATGAAAGGATTATGGGGAGTAAATTCCATACCAATTCCATAAGTAAGAGGTCCTATATACTCCAAAATATACTCATCTCTTCAATGATGCTTCTTTCCATCCTCCTCCATCCCTCATTGTATCCACTGTATCAACTCATCCTAAGAACTCAACCATTCATCACACTATATAGTAGAAAATAATGAACCCCCTCTACGACCTCCTTTTGATATCACTGATGACATATTACTATAATGATAAAAACTCATAGGTGTGAGTTAGGAACCAATACTGATCACCCGAACATTACAAACATCATGAAATGTTATATGCGTCCAAGATCCCTAATCGAAACATAACTCAGCAGCAGAATTTACAAATCTTATTTCTTCAATATCACATGAATGTTCCACAACCTCATTCATTTCCTTAAAATATATATAGAAATTATAATAATATAAAAAATAAAACTATTATTTTTTTAAAACATTTATTAATCATAATATAGTGTTGTTTGTAGGATACATTTTTCATGTATGGCGATCCATGTATATATTAATATATAATTAAATCTCTATCATTGAGGGGTTAGTAAAAGCATTTATAATATAATTTTTTGACATTTAAATTATAAATTCATTAATAAATAGTTCTAATTACCATATGTTGTTGATTTATGAAAAATGATCAACTTCCTACCCCATGTGAGAACTCCCACCTCCCTCAGATCTCACATCCATATAGAGAAATTCTTCTAAAAGTATCTCTTGTCTAGTAGAATCACAAACCATCCTATTCATACTGTAATGACCCAAACTGTTATAAATAAATTTCTACTTTTGTTTTAGTTAATTTTCTTATTACGTAACTTGGTTATAGAAACCACATGAATTTATTTTGTTTTATTATATCCAATTTTATTTTAAAATACCATTAAGTATATTTACCATAGAAAATATATCCAATGAACTATGACAACATGATTAATATAAATATATTATTTTACCAATCCAATTGATTTGAAGAATGGAAGTGATGGCCTCAACGAGTATGATCATACCCTATGAATCCCATTTATCCGTGATTTCAAGGGAGATAAAATCATTTTTATTTTTCCTTCACCAAACCTAAGATATGATCCAATAACTTAAGAATGAGATATACTGTTTATAGTATAATTTCAACATCATGGAAAATCACGACCCAAACTATGTTCGTCGAGCCACCCAATGAATGTCTCATCATCATACACCGTACCCATAAGGAGTTTGTTTGTTTATTAAAGTGACACGTATCAAGACCCAATCAATATGAGTATTTAAAATATTTTTTATATAAAAATTCATATATGTTTATCATAATATTAATAATTTATAAATGATTATTATTTTGATATAATAAAATACTTATAGTATTTTTAGAAAATATTTAAATTTAACTAGGGAATTTATTTTTAATAATTAATTTATTTTTTTAAAATAAATATTATTTTAATAAAATATTATTATTAAATAATTTTTATCAAATATAATTGATTTAATTAATTTTATTATGTGAAATGTAGTTTTTATAAGGCTTGGAGAATTTTTATTGTCAAAAAACCTCCCATTTTTCAATAAATGTCTATTCCAGTTTACTACGTGAAAATAAATGTATTTATAAAATTATTTAGATAAAATGAATATTATTTTTGGAATTAGAGTATTTTAATTATCTAATGGTGAATTTTTTATACTTTTCTGAGATAGTTGAATATATAGTGTAAACATTAATTGCCATATAAATATGATTTGTGTATTATAAGATTATAATGACCCAAAATTGATGTTTTCTCTGTAGAACAATGAAACTTTAAGTTAATTTGATTAATTTTATAAATCCATTATGAATCATCCAAAACCATTAATTTTTTTATTGTTTTAAAACCATTTATTTAAAAGTATGACTCACCTCCACATAATCAAGGGTATTAGTTTATTATGTTCATCTTATACCCTTATAAAATAATGTAAACAAATACTATTTGGAAGAAACAATGGAAAATCCCAATATAATGTTTGTTTTGTGGGTAATATTTCATATAGACTCCAAAATCAATGTTTGAATAATATAAAAGAAATCCCAAATCATTTCCTCTATATAGCAAGCCACACGTACATTTCTATTCACTAAATATCCTTGAAGAATTTCCTTTCACAGACCTCCTCTCTCTAGAGTCCTCCAAAGGTTCCCCCAACTCTCAATAATCTCTTCTGAAGAATTTGGAGTAACTCTCAACTATGGGATCCTCACCTTCTATTATTTATTCAAGTTGCCTTATAATATTTTGTCTTCTATTTCAAAATCATTATATTCAGATATGTCATTCCATGTGCCCAATATTTCTTATTTTATGTCCAAATTATGTTACAACCTTTTTTCTCTCATAAACCCATTTTATGAATTTTTAAGTGATGTCATTATGCTGCCCAAATCTCATAATGATTTTCCAGGAATAATCAACTCTATAGTGAATACCCAACCCATTTACTATCAATGGATTACACCATTATTAAATTATACATCCTTGAATTGTGACATACATGTATTTATTTAAAAATCCTTGATTATGGAATAGAATATTTTGATAAATGAATCCATATTGTATGATCTAGGTGGAACACATAGGCATAAGAATTAAATGAAAGTGACAAGTGTGCTTGAAATTATATAGAGCTCCAATAAATTGTTTAATGATTAGTCTCATGAGATGTCATGTTGTGAATGGGATTGATCATTATTTGTTTATGGTAATTTTTCCATCACGACGTATTGATAGTTTTCCATGAACTATGTTCATGGTGTTGTGTTTGATGTCATTTCTACATTTCCCATGTAATGATTGTCATGCTATATGACGCCTTGTTATTCCTATTACCTTTATTACAAATTTATAATCCTATTTTTTAACATGTATCACATTATTCTATGTCTAGTCCCTTACGATGATTTATAGATCTCCCTTTCCTTATATATGTCCTTAGGTTATCCCATGAAGTTTTAAGAGTGAGCATGTTAAGAAGGTTTTCAATAAAGATGTTGTTTTCTTATGTTAAATATTAATTTAATGTACCTAATTCCCGAATATTATAGAATTATAAATCATATTGGTTATATTAATTATAATATTATGTAGATAATTATATTTTATTGTTAAATAATGTGTTGGGTTCTTATAGTTGTTATCAAAATAAAAGTTTAGTTATTTTTTGGATTAGGATTAGAAAACACTTGTGAAATCCACTGGGATTAGACTAAGTATAAGAAAAAAACCTATTTTCTGTAACTATAGATAAATTTTTTTATAAATAAAATACATCCTTGTCTGGATATTACATGTGGGATTATCTATCGTATAGATGAACATTTGGGTGACAACTCTGACAAGTTATGCCATGCTGGACTCTATGTAACCTTGTAGACAACAACATGCCTTAATGTGATCATGGTTTGACACTATCAAGGGGATATTATTTTATAATTTAATAAACTCATTATGAACCACTATTAATAGAACAAAAAATCAATAAATAATATATTATAAGAAATCAACCATAGCTAACATAGACTAAAACCTTGAAATTTAGAAGTTAAGGAAACAAATGTTAGTTATATGTTATCCCTTTAATGTCATTGGATTTCCCCTTTATATGTTTTCTAGTTCAAAAATAATAATCCATAATTTTCCTTTTATTCTATCAAATGGTTGTAAATATAAGGAATTGGGAAAACAATGAATGTGTTGGGGAATGTGATGACTACCCCAAAAAGATTCCCAACCCGATGGGGGTGTGAATCAAAAACTTCATGATGATACACTCTTTGATGTCTTATAATATTAATATAAAAATTTATTATGAGGAGAATCCAAATCCCCCTAACATATAAAAATATACAATTGAGACTTTCCTGGACAAAGGCCTCCAAAATTTAATGTAACTACTAATCCCTTAATCACAGACCAGAAGATTTGCTCCATTGAGAAGATATTCTGCATCCTTTAATGCTCTGGACAAAAGAAGATTCTATAAGATTATTATCACATGCAGGGTGAATATTATCAGTTGTGTACATTGACCAATAATATGAATCACAAAGAAGAGATCAAAGTGATTTAATTGAATTAATTTCATAAAATGTTTTTCAATAAATATTTTCGTCGCACTCCCGATATTAAAATGGAAAGGCATTTCCAATCCATAAAGAAAAAAAGAAGAGGAATTAATCAGAGAATATGGGGAAAACAATACAAGACTGGCATGATAAAACTCTATCTTTATCATTACCCCCAAATGTAAGTATGAAAATTTTTATGGTGGGATAAAACGTACTCTATGAAAATCCCTGGTGATCCATGTATTTGATAGATATGAGGGAATCTTCTAATTTTCTCTCAAATTTGAAATGGAGAATTTTGAATCTCAAGGATATCATGGGGATAAGAAGATGAAAGTGGATTTTCATTATGGTAGTCTAATGGTGAAATCCAATGGTTCTATGAAATTAAAATATCCTAATTTTCGAAGGTGTGTAATGATGCACCCTAAAAATTACCTATCGTGGAAAAGGAAATAATTTAGGTGTGGGGAGGAATGGTGACTTTATAATGATTGAAAACAGAAGAAACCTACTGATTAAATATAGCAATAGAATTCTACAGCTGACCCTCAGTTCATTTTTCTTTTCTTCATCTACAAGGAACTAGGGAACTTTTCAAACAAATGCACTAAGCTAATGGTTTTTGGAGATTACCAACTACATCCTAGGCAGAATGGATGATATGTTTCTACCACAATCACTGAAGTGGATCCCGATAATGAAGTGGTGAACAATATGCTAGTTATTGATTTAGTAAAAGTGCTAATATTTTATTATTATTATTCTATGAATTCCTTCATTTCACAAAAGTTTCTTACAACTATTAAAATCCCAAAAGAATGAATTTAAGTAGACCTGTTAGTGGAAACGAAAAATAGGGAAATTATTGAATCATAAGAATATAATTCCTCCCTTTTCAGAATTTATGGGCTAAAATTCCCAGTGAACCTTCGTATACTCAATTTTTTAAATTTTGATCCAAATCCATGCATGGATTGGAATTCATTATATAGATCTATCATAAATCTTCAGGATAAGGGAGTCACTCTCTGTATTGGGAATCAACCTCAGATTTTGTACAAGTGGAAGGATGAGGATAGATGTTCTATATCAACAATTTCACAAGCATGGATATTATTTCCCAATGAGCAGGAATATCTAGATTAAATGATGCATTCTAAGGAATGTTTCATCCTTTAAGACATTCCCATTAATAGATAATATGTTAATGTGTGCCCCATGAAATTTCAATGTCTTCCTTATATGATAAGTGTGGAATATTCAATTGATTTTATACCTAATGTGTTTCCATTATCCAAGACTCTATATATTATAGATATTGTGGATTTTGAGGATATAAATAAAAAACATCAGGAGAATCTATATAAGGAGTTCATATGACCAAGTGCTTTACCATGGGGTGACCCATTCTTTTTTTTTCAGGAAGAAGGATGGGACAATGCACCCTTTCATAGATTATCTTGATCTCAATAATATCATTAAAAATAATAAGTATCCTCATTACAAAATTGATAACGTTTTCAATCAACTATGTTAAGCATAATACATCTCCAATGGGAATTTTCGGTCAGTATATTTTCAAGTAAGGGTGACTAAGAAATATATCCCTACAACATTTAATACAAGGTACATGGACTATATGTTCAATGTGATTCCATTCAAACTAACTAATGATGCGAAAATATTGATGGACTTATTAAATAGAGAAATTAGTGATTACCACATAATATTATTTTTTGTCATTGTAGATAAAATTATAATGTACTCTAAAAGTAAGGAGGAGTACATGGATCGTCTATGTACTATTCTAAATACCTTAAAAAATGAGAGTATTTATGCCCAGTACCAAAAATATGAGTTTTGGTTGAAGGATGTCTCTTTAAAAGAGAATATTATCATAAGAAATGGGATATCTATGGACCATTAGAAAGTAAAAGTAGTTTTAGAATGGATGAGGTGACATCTATGATAGATATCTATAGGTTCCTCAGAGTAGCTAGTTATTATCACTGTTTTGTGAGATAATTATCATGATTATAAAACCCTCATACCAAGATAACATAAAAATAAGCCATGTTTTATTGGAAAAAAGAATCTGAAGAGAGCTTCATAGAGTTTAAAACAAGGCCCATCACTACACCTGTGCTCACACAACCTACAAGTGGTGATATTTTTGTGGTATTCAATGATGATTTGAAGAAGGGATTAGCCTCTTGTAAATAAAAAATTCAAAAGTGATATCCTATGCTTCATGACAGTCGAATGTTTATGAAACAAACTACCCAGAAAATGATCTAGAGTTGGGAAAAATGATCTTTTCAATAAAAATATATTAGAATTATCAATTTGTGGAGATAATTATGAAATATATATGGATCAAAAAGTTCTCAAGTATTTATATACCTAGAAAGAACAGAATATATTCCAATGAAGATGGTAAAATCTAATCGAGCACTATGACTGCTCAATTAACTACCATCCAAGGAAAGTGAATAAAGTGTCTGATTCTCTAAATAGAGAGGATCAAACTATTTTATCATTAAAGGAAATTTAGACTGATATGACATTCCTAGATTTGGAAAGGATAGACATGAGAATCATAAAGAAAGAAACATCAACAATCCTTTCACAAATGATTGATAAATAATCTATTTAAGAGTGGTTAAATAATTCTCAAATGGATTATATGGGAATTAAGAAGAAAGTGGAAAATATAAAGAAATTCAAATTCTATGAGTTTAATGTTAATGAAGGATTTGTGATATTTGTGTCAAGACAACATGTACTATAAACTCCTATGTGGAAGATGGAGTTGTTTCATGATTTACAAATATCAACCTTCTCTATCTACCTACGAAGTATAAATATGTATTAATATTTATAAGAGAACTATTGAAGGGAAATTATGAAGAAGGTAATCAAGGAGTGTACATCACGTTGTCTCGTATGTCAGCAAGTTAATATAGAAAAGAAAAATTCCAAGGGAAGCCACCATTACCCATACCTATACGGAATTGGGAAAACATCACCATGATATTTTTCTCCTGTATTATGAATACATGATGATGGAATAATGCTATAAGGGTTATGGTCGTTCATCTTACAAATACTGCACACATCATTTTGATTCGAAAGTATTTTTTAGAGAATAAACTTGCAAAAATATACATTAGGGAAATGTTAAGGCTTCTGGGAATACTAGTATAAATTGTATCTAATCATGATCCAAGATTCACCTATATGTTCTAAAAGAGTCTATTACATGATTTGAATACTGATTTGAACTTCATAATGGTGTATCAATATCAAACTGATGGAAAATCTGACTAGACTATATAGACTCATGAAAACATATTAAGAGAATACTTAGATGACTCCAAAGAAGAATGGTCCGATATCTTCCATGAGTCGAGTTATCTTACAACAATAATTTCCCCTCATGTATCTAGATAGCTCCCTATGAAGCCCTTTATGAGATGATTTTTAAAAAACATTCATGCTGGTATGATGTTTGGGTAAAACTATATGATATTGAAATGGTAAAATTTTTTTAAACCATTCAGCAGCACATCAAGGCTTTTCGGAGTTGACAAAAGAGAAATGTTGACAATTGTCGATGAGACCTATAGTTTGACATTGTAGAGATGTTATTAATCTGTATATCTGTATGGAATAAATTTATATTATATGGGAAGAAGGGAAATCTTAGTGCAAGATACATCGACCCCTTGAGATCATTGATCTAATCAGAGCAGTGGCTTATTCACTAGAACTCTCACCTAACTTATCTCAAGTACCTGATGTATTATTAGTATCCCCTTTAGGAAGTACTTACTAGACCCATCACATATACTCCATATAATTTTGGTACCACTAGAGAATGAACATTCCTATGAGGAGTAGCTGGGGAATATCTTATATCATAGAGACAACGTTCAACGAAATACAATAATTCACCTCATCAAAGTGTTGTGAAGAAATCACATGTATGAAGAAGATTTGTGCGAACCAGAGGATGTGAAGAAATAGAGTTACCCTCATCTATTTTAGTGTGGGAAATGAAAATTTCGAGGGTGAAATTTCATAAGGGGTATGACGGTATTGACCGAAATTTTCATAAATAAAATTTCCCTTTTAATTTAATTAAATAACTTTTTAAGTCATACGGTTATATAAAACACATTAAATATTTTTATTATATCCAAATTTATTTAAACGACAGTTAAGTTTATTTTTCGTTGATAATATAGACATTGAATATTTATCTCATGATTTGTGTAAATAGAGTGTTTTATCAAATCAAATTGGCATAAAAAAAGGGTGTGATATCCTCAACTAATAGGATTATACCTTATGAAGCCCATGTATCTGAGATTCCATGGTACACATAATCACTAAAAATTTCCCTTGGACAATCCTATGATGAGATCCAATAACTGAATCATTATTGAAATCATTTATGAGAGAATTTCTAGCACATCAAGATAATGGTTCAAATCGTGTTCACCGAACCACCCCATGAAATTCACGAAGTCACACATCTTACCCTTATGACAATTGATGGTGTATTAAAGGGACATGTATGAAGAACCTATAAATATGAGTAGACAAATTTTTTTTAATATAATAATGAATATATTTCCATCCTATTATTTCTACATTATAAATTTTTTTTTATTTTAATACAATAATAAAAAATAGAATTTTTGGATAAAATTCAAATTCCATTAAGGAATTTATTTTGATGAATTAATGGTTTTTTTGAATTAAATAATAATTTAATAAAATATTATTAATAAATTTGTTTTATGAAATATAAATAATGATATTTTTTATGAAGTCAAATGAAATTTTTATAAGGTTTGGAAACCTATTATTTAAAAAACCCAACATTTATCAGTAAATTTCAATTCATATTTCGAATGGTAAAATACACATATTTAGAATTTTTTTTGATAAAATTATTATTATTTTTTAGAACCAGTGAAAATAAATTATCCAATAGTGATGTTTTAGTAATTTTTTCAGACAAATGAATATTTTGGGTTAAAGATAAATGTTGTATAAATATATGTTGTGTGTTATGACATCATAATGACCAAAAATTGATGTATTCTATTCATAATATATATATTTTATTATTATTTGAATAATTTTATAAAACCATTATGAATCCACCAAAACCATTAAAATATTTTATGGTTTTAAAATTATTTCTTTAAGACTATGGCTCACCTTTACCTTTGTAAGTGTAATATTTTATTATTTTTATCCCGTTTTATTATAAAATAATGGATACCACCCAATATAAAGGAAACCATGGGGAAACCCATGTTAGGTTTTGTGTTTTTTGTTATTTTAGTATATATAGTCCTAAACCTATGTATATGAAATATTAGAGAAATCCCCAATATCTTCTTATATAAACACACAAAATATCAAATTTCCCATCACTAAAATCACATTAAAATTTCCTTACTCCATCATCCATTATCTATAATCCTCTTATGGTTCCCCAAAGCACTCAAGAAGATCCTACCAAGCATTTGGAGTTTCATTCTCAAGTAGGGATCCTCACTATCTAATCTTTATTCAAATTTACTTACTATATTATGTCTTCTATTTGAAATTAATTCTGTTGGGATTCCTTTTTTCATGTACCTATTACATATAATTTTATGTAAAATGATGATATACCCCTTTCTATCTTATCAAACCATTTTATGAATTTTTATGTGACAATATTATGAAGCCTAAATTTCATCACAGTTTCCCATGAGAAAAATAATTGAGTACTGAATACTATACCCATTTCATATCATACGTGTTAAACTTTACACCCTTATAAATATTTTATTTGTGTCTTACATGTATTTATTTCGAACTCCTTGATCAGGGAATAAAATATGATGATGGATGAATCCGTATTGTGTGATCTATGTGGAACACATATGAATGAGAATCAAATGAAAGTGACGGGTGCACCTAGAATTATGGAGTTCTCCAATGCATTGGGAGTCTCATGATATGTTATGTTGGGATAGGGAGTGAATTTGATTCATTTACGGGACTCTATCAATTGTGGTGTCTTAACAATTAGCCTTGTTCTATGATTAATATTCATTACTAATAAAGGCTCTGAGCAAGAGCATAACACATGCCCCACAAAATTTATTAAGAAAAAGATAAAAGATAGGTGATTACATGAGGTACAATGATCTTGTACCAGTAAGATAAAATAGAACATAGTAATGAAAATGGAAAGAAGCACCTCAAAAATCCATGCAAATCCATAAGAGTTGGCACGACCAAAATTAACCTACTTCTGAAGCACATACACATTTCCAACATCCTCCACCCAGTTCCGCATTTGTGCTCACACAATTTAATGGCCTATGACACGGAAAAACAACTTTACTTCAGTGTCTCCAATGCAAAGGACTCAAAATAGAAAAGAGAGGAAACTACTCATCTAGGCCAACAAACTCCTTTACTTTCTGAGTTACACAATCATCATCCTCCAATGCATGAAATGAAAAAAGGCACAACCGACGAGTACACGTGACAAGGTTTGAAATTCCCAAACATGTGTTATGGCTGCATTGTAAGAGTATGGAAGAGAAACACAGTAGGATTGCTGCCTCCATTTTCATAGCACTAGTCCATGACCATGGTGCACTTATTTCTTGTTCATCTATGCTAAAAAATGACTCATGTTCATCAATGTTTTATGATGATTCTCTGCTTTGTGTGCTATTTTGTTCCCCTTGCCAATAAAAACCTCCTACAGTTCATCCAATAAGGACATAACTGAATTCCTGGTGGTGTCAGGGGTTGTCATAGAGAATTTGTTCAATGGTCTCTTAATGACATTTCCATCTGGCTTCATTCCTATCCTCATTTTCTACTTCGATTTCCTGAAATCATTTAGCAGATGTTCCAGCTCCAAACATAAACGAAAAGTCATCAATTTAATTTATTGAGGATGAACCCCTCCTTATGCCCATCAAGGGACCAGCAGAATTACTGTGCATCACCTTCGACCCTCCATCATTAAATAGATCATCCAACACCATCTCTAGCATGGTAGATATTTTTCTTGATATGATGCTTGCTTTGGCATTGATACCAAATATCCATTAAAGATCATTTTCATCATCTTGAGATTTTTCTTGTGTAACAGTGGGTGCACACACCCTCCTAGAGCTGCAGAACCATAGAAGAAGTAGTCGAGGCAGTCCTACAAGATATCTATTCCCACCGAAGTTGAAGGTAAATAAAATCAGGGTCTTTATCGAGCTCAAATTCCACTCTATCAAACATTCTCTCTCTAATACTGAGATAGTCGTCAATAGATATTTCTTTGTTACGATATCTTCCGAAAGACAACCTTTATTGTTCCCCAATCCAAGGGTAAAAGTCATCCTTGTATCCTTCCTTAATTACACGAGTGCAATTTATAATATTAATTCTATCCTCTTGTTCCTCAATCCAATGGTAGAGTTCTTATTAACCTCATGAGGAGTCCCCCTCTTCTGGAGTTTCATTGGGCCCTGGTTATGGGGGAATTATGATTTCCTTCATTCAAATCCCTGATGATCTAGTGACAATGGTTCACTCTAGCTTAGAGTAATCAATGTGTTTTTGAGTCTTATTGGGATGCGGAGTGATGAAACCATTAGGATCAGTAAGAGGTTTTATACCTTTTTGGCACATTAATGCATATAAGCATACTCAATTTTAAGTGCATGCTCATTATTATCATCGTTAGAATCAACAGAAATAGAGTGAGTCTCTTGGGCCACCTCATGATAAGGAGGAAGAGTTATTAAATTGTCTTTAATAGGTTCAGAATTAAGGACCACATCTTCAAACCCAGAAAAAACATCGACCTAAGTGCACTGAGTCTGCACTAGAGAAGAATCTAGGACCGATGAGACAAAAATGGGGCCATAGAATTCGAGGGTCCAGCTTGTTCAACAAGATGCCTTCTCTCATTCTCAACCAAAACTGATTTCCTTTTACTTGTTGGAGGTTTTCCAACATAACAATTATTCAAAGAGTCTTTCCCAGGGCCACAATCACCATGGTAGTGTCTAAGATGTAGGTAATTAGATCAGTAGCTAGGTAAGTGTTCATAAAACTCTTATTAAAAAACCCACATCACCATTATAGATCCAAATAATTGAAGATAGATGCTTTGTAAGGTCAACCTCAACACACACACACACGCAACTGACGACCTTGTGAAATTTTGAGTAGTAGAATCCAACTTAATGGGGTGAGCTATAAGTTTAGCAATATAAAAGAGGAAAAGTTGTTAAAGAAGTGCAACAACAGTCCTAGGAACCCTAACCAGATAGGGACAATTGGGGATTCAGTGCTTAAATCAAACGTAGGGGACCATTTAAGGGCCTTCATCATACAACCCCCATGAATACAATAACCCTTAGACCATAGCTGAGAATAATTATTTTCATTGGAGAAACGAATCACAATATTAATCTAGTTGAGAAACCCAATTTCAAAATCATTAAAACCATTGGGTAAAGATTATTTCCATAAAACATTAGAGAGGGACGATGCTTAAAGAATTTCCCAACAAGAAAAAATCTGAGATCAGAAGATAGTAAATGAACCTCCTCATTTGAAAAGGAAATGAAAAATTGACCTCTATAGTGAAACTTCTTCGGATGAAAGGAATCAACAGTTGTGGGGTAGACATCAGACGTAACAGATCTGACATGAGTGTTCCCGAAAACCACAACTGTGAAGCTTTGTGAATCACGGAGTCCGCGCTCATCTCCCTCTCTCGGCCGGTCCATCAAAATATTATATTATTACATTATCCTATGATTAATATTCATTGTTTTAAGTTGTTTCAACATTTTTCATGTTATTATTATCTTATATATCATGCCTTATTATTCATGTTACTTTACTCTCCATTGACATGACAATGGTATAACATGTATCACCATATTAAATGTTTATTCCCTTAATTTTATTTATAGGTCACCTCTTTCTTATGTATATCCCCAAGTTAACCCATGCATTTTTTAGTGCGATCATGTTAAAGGTGTTTTCAATAATGATGTTGTTTTCCTATTTTCAATAGTTCTATAATGTACCTAATTCACAAGGAAACTAGAATTTTTTATATTTTTTGTTTTATTAACTATAATATTATATAATAAATCATTTATTAATATTAAATAATGTGTATTTTTGTTATACCCATTTTAAGATATTGGCTGGTTGACAGGAGACGAAATAATGGGGAAAAAGTATAGCTTATGATCTTTACATTGATCGCTTTCTGAGGTTTTCTAAAAACTGATTAAAATTTTCACATATAAAAATATATTATTCCTCATTGATTGGATATCTAATGATATCATCAATCATAAACCAATAATTCAACAAGATAATTAAAAACCATATCACAGTAATAAAATAAAATTTAATATATATATATATATATATTAATAACAAAAAAAATAGAGTGGTCTAAATTCTACAAAAAATGGAAATGGAAATTTTATCCCAATAATCTCATGGCACAAAATAGTTTTCTCTTAGAATCACACCATCATATCCCACAAATAAATGTGAAAAACTGTGAAAATAATAACAATTAATCTGAATATTAATATCAAAATTATTATATATATATATATATTTATATATATAATAGATAACTTAAAAATTAAAAATACCTCCATAAGAGAGGATAAAAATAAAGATATGTGAATCTCCCTATAACAATGTCCGGAATCATCAATTGATAAATAATTTTCCCCCTATTATTAGGTATAACTTCTTATAGATCATATGAATTAGGAAGATCTATAGGAAGCACAACATCTGTGAGAGAATGAAATAGATAATCAGAAGCATCTAAAACTATATGAAAAATTAATGTTATATTTAAGAAATTGTTAATAAAAATATAAAATATATAAAACTAATAAATACCAAATTATAATAAAATTACTTGTAAGAAGCTATTAATTTAGATATCAAATTTATAAAGAAATTATAAATACCATAATATAATTATTATCTATTAATAAATATAAGAACATAAAAATATTTCTATGTACAAATGTGTTAACATCGATATCAAATATAAATAAATAATAAATAATTTACAGAATATAATATTCATACATATCTATAAATGATAATACATATATAAAATAAAAAATAATAATTATTGGCATCAGGGAAGGAAAATAATAGATCATCATGGCTAACCATCTGAAATAAAAAATCATAGTTGTAAATAACTGTTAATAAAAATATAAAATTATAAAACTAATAAATAGTTTAATATAATAAATCACTCATCATATTTTTTCCTCATATTCAAAGAGGTAAACATTTTCATCTTCATTTTCATAATCATTAATATTCATAAAACATTTTGATTATAATCCATTATTACTGAATTTACATTATAAATATCATGGATCCTCATGTAGAATTTTTTGTCCTTCTAGTCCATTAATTTCCCCCTTTGAGAGTTGGTGGTGTTCAACGGAGGTTTCAAGAGTTTTCGGTGGATGTGGGTGGTACAGTAGAACTCCGGCAGAAAATAAATTTCATGTAAGTGTATTACCCAACAAGAAAATCAGTTTCATATATTTAATAGGAATTGTTCATGACAAATAGGTTTTTAGGGTCAAATAAAAAGAAGGAAATGTATTTTTATTTTGAAATAAAAGAATCCCAAGGATTACACAATGTGAAAGGGGATTACATTTCATGTAAATCTGTAATCCAATAGAGTTTTAAAATATTTTTCCCACCAAATTCTCATTCATTCATCCATGGATCCTTCATCCTCTCATTTTGGGTGAAACATAGGTGGCCTAAGGAGTTAGTAAAGACCTCTTCATACCTCTTTGATATGATGGTACTAGTAGTTGTTTATTGACAATTCGTGTTTGATATGTAGTAGGTTCATCTCCCTCCATTGTGTCTCTTATTCTTTTCTTATCATGGGAATTTTCTATGGTGATGTTGTTCTGGATTTGGGTGTATTATGGGTTGATTTATTATGGTATTGGGTTGTGGTGTTTTTTTATCCATGTTTTCCAGTTGTGCGGTTGTGGTTTATAGATGTTCTTTATCACCCTGTAGTGAACAACATGTTAGAAAGCTTCTTCAAGGTAGGAAATTACCTCAATTATTTTATTTTTTTATCATGTAGTATGTGTTTATTTTTGTTATATATGGAATATGGTTGTGCTAGCCTAATCAAATATAACAAATTTGATAATCATATTTGAATGGGGGTAAATGGGTTTGATCTGTATGTTTTTACATCTTTGATACTATTATGATATTGTGGATTGTTCTGGCATAATGCCATACTGAAAATTACGACTGCATAGGGATTTCTTTGCACTACATATATCTATTGTGTTTGTTTCAAAATTTGGATTTTTGTGGTTTCAACCTAATTGTAAATTGCTTAATTTATTTCAATTTTATAATGAAATTGGTTTCTCCAAGATTATGATTTGTGTCATACCACCCCTAAAATAAAGTATAATGTGATAAAACACCCATTATAAATATGAAATGATGATCCTGATGCGATGTGATGTATGGTCATGTTTTTGGGGTGTGGGGAAATATATGGTTGCATGTCCGTGCTTGTGGGATGGTGATGTGGGGATGAGTAATGTGGGGATGATAGCTTGTTTTTACAAACATTTAGGGAAACAAGATGATGGTATGATGAGATATTCATGATATGTGATTGTGGTGTGCTAGATTCCAGAGTAGTGATGGAATGAAAAATTATTTAATTATGTTTGAAATGACAGGGGTTGGTTTAGTTTATGGGATGATAATTTTTAATGAATAAATAAATGCTGGGTTGTGTTATTAATGTTGGTTGATTGTAAATAATGTAAATAAAGGAATGAATTAATTAAGGTTCGATAGAAATATTAAATGAGGTTGGGAATTTTTTTTGGTTTTATGAATTTATAGGTGGAAGAAAAAGTGATGGTTTTGTGAGTTAGTGGATTTTTTGAGAAACCATAGGTGGGATTGAGTGTTTGATACTATATATACATAATTTTATTTTATTATTGATTTATATACACAACCCACCCATGTTGAGAATTATTTCCTGAACACCCGTATTGTCTAACTTTTCCAACATCCATGTGGGAGGATGGATGGCTAGCCACCTGGTCTTCCCTGATCCCTCATCCAGGAGAGGTAGGTATTGGACTTGTTGTGATGGACATATGTCTGTTAGTACATTATATGGTGGTTTTGATGCGATATCAAATGTTTCATTTGGATGATTTATTAAGTGAAAACCCATGTGTCTTTAGGATGAGTTATGATGATATATACTAGGTGTCATTAGGATGAGATATGATATGTTGTGAGGCCTAGGTGCATGCAAGAAATATGTGTTTTGAAGATTAGGTGTGCTAGGATAAGATGTCTCGTGAGGCTGAGGTGTGTGTGGGAGAGATGTGTTGGTAGGCCCATGAGTGTGCTGGCGGGATGTGTTGTGAGGCCCTGGTGTGTTATGGTTGGAATTGATGTGTTATATTCAATGGAGGATATAACGATATGATATTTTTCCCTGGGGTGAGAGATTCTAATCAGTTTCAATGTGATGCAGGGTATCATGTCATTGATGTGCTTTACATTTTGTTATATTACTTCTCTTGAATTATTTTATGAGCATTCCTTGGTAAGTTTGGGTTGGCTATTATACCCGTTCAGGTGATATTTGGTTCTTTTGTTTTCTCCTAAGAGAATTTTTATACTCATTTACCATGATCACAGGTGACTTTAGATTTCATAATGAGTATATATTTATACCCGACCTATGTGTGTAATAATTTTTCCGGTTTATAGAAGGATTTCATGGACCGTGATTGACCATACTAGATCACATCCGTGATAGCTGGTGTGTCACTTCTTTAGATAAATTTTTTTGTATTTATTTTGGAGACTTTAGTTATTTTTACGAGCTCTATTTATATAATCTTGTGGGATAGTTTTTTTTCATTATTTTTTTATTATGTCTTGGGGTTTTGTGGATGATTCATTCTATCACTTGATCTTGTTACGTATAAAGGGAAAATCCTACCATAATTTGATATTTTTACACCCTATGTGCTAGTTTCCATATCAGGGCCTACTAGAGGCAGGACATGGGATTCATTATCTCCCTTTCATCATTACCATCCCAGGAGGTGTATATTGGGGCTGAGGGGGTCATGTCAGCGTGGTATCAAATGGATGGCTGAGATATATAATTGAATATAGAGTTATTCCCTGTGAATATTTCATGGGTTGGTATGGAAATAATTATAGATGACCTTGGTGTGTGACATTGGGAAGGTAGACTAACTAGGATAAGGGATTTTTGGGCCCCATGATCTTATGCACATGATATAATCATATTCAACAACCAATTGATATAGGCATGTTTGTAGGGAAGAGACATAGGAAATGTACATGCATCATAATGAATTGTGTTCGTATTTTAAATGGGTTGTTTTGGGAAAGTTTAAATGAATACAAAATCAATTAAATGAGTTAAAATGAATCTTAATTAAATTTCAATACTACCTGGGGTTAATAAATCATTATTTTACGATCAGCTATGGATCATGTTCCTCATGTGTATGTGGCCAAGGCAGTTGAGGTTCAGCAGGCTGCTCTAGTTGATCATCGTAGTGTTGATCTAGTTGAAGAGGATGATCAAGGGTAATGGACAATGCATGCTTTCCATCAGAATGATTTGGGTAAGTATGATGTAAGTGTCTTGGATGTGCACATAGAGAGATGGCTGGAGAGATCAATATCATTTTAATTATGATCCATGACATGATGGAGTAATGGGTACCTTTGGTAGCCAGTCAGATACAGGGAGCTGTGCATTAGTGGTGGACACTGTATCTAGGAGAACCGAAGGAGGATGATATTTTTTGGGTCAACTTCTAGAAGGAGTTTTGTGTAGTGTTCCTTTCATTGACCATGAAGGTTTTAAAGAGGCATTATAATCTTTCTCATCAATAGGGTATCATGTTAGTCTAGGTGATGTAAATCATCTTCATGTGCCTTCTGTGTTTTTTCCCAGATCATTTCCGAGATCAGGAGTCTCACGAGAGATGTCTTAAGGAGGCACTTCATCCTTCTATCTAGTATATAGTTACTCCTGTTATGTTACTGGACAATCTATAGGTTCAAAATACATTATAGGTGATTGAGAGGATGCAATCCAAAGGTGGTTTATCGTGAGAGGTGAACAAACAAATTTATTCATGGAAAATATTTTTTAGTTGTAGGTCTCATGAACTAGGTCCATCTAGGATTCAACAAGTAGGGAGTAAACCTCATTATATTCATTTCTGGGCTTCAAGTGAAAGTGGTTTCCTTGATTTACCAAGGATCTTTGAACCATTGTGTTTTGGTAGTGAGGTTCATGGAAATCACCAGATATAGTGCCTAGTGGGTCCCCAAGATCAGTTCAGTGTAGGTGGATAGGTTTATTTCCTAACTCAATTGTAGTTTCTAGTGTTACCGTTTAAGTAGTAGGGGCATCTGGATTTTTCTCCACTGAGGGGAGATGGAGTAGGTAGAGGTCGGCCTCAGTATGTTACTCTAGTTTATGGACCATGGCCCATAAATTGTTTTGGAGGTGGTCTTTTGAAGAGTGGAATAGGGGATGGGAGTGGATAGATGTACATAATGGGGGAAGTATTTTTAGAGGGGTGAGTGACTATCATAGGTGAGAACTATTTTTTAGAAACCTTGTTTGTGCCCAATGTGATTCATGAGGTTCAAACTCCATTGTTTCACCTGATTTAGCACAAGCTCTGGGACTCGACATAGAGAGGCTTACCATGCCACCAATGTTGAGTATTACAGTTAGAGTCCATAACAACTTATTTGATGTCTGCCAGGGGTGTAGATTGATGATGGGACCACATTATTCCGATGAGGATATTTTATTACTACAGATGCAATAATAAATTGTAATCATCACCATCAAGTGGATGTATTCCATAGACGCTGTTATCAGTTACTTCTAGAGAAAAGTTTTTTTGTCATATGTGGATGTCCAATGGGTAGTTTTTATTGGCCATCATGGTTTTTAGGCGGTATGTTGGAATGTAGAGCCAATTATTTATTTTTGGTCATGTTTTTAGTGGAATCTGTGGATTCTGTGATGTTGGAGGTTCCCAGGGTTGTTAGGGAGTTCATAGATATTTTCCAAAGGAGTTTGTGATGCTACCACTTGACCTGATATTGATTTCGAGATAGACTTACAGCCATATGCTTATCATATTTTGATAGCTCTTTATCTTATAGAACCTTCTTAGTTACAGGTGTAGAGGATTCCATTAGATGAACTAATGCAGAATTGTATTATCCAGCCTAATCTATCTCTATGGGGAGCTCCGTTGTTGTTCTCTAAGGAGGAAAATGGTTTGCGGTTTCTCATACACTATTAGAGGTTGGATCACATGATTGTAAAAAACATTACCCTATTCTGAGGATATAGAATCTATTTGACCAGTTCAGAGGGGTGATTTGTTTTTATATGATAGATATGTGGTCTGGATATCACAAATTGAGGTTGAAGGAGGGGGATATCCTAAATAATTGATTTAGATGTAGGTATGGGAACTATTAGTTTGTAGTCATGTCATTTATTGTTATGAACACACCAACCTTGCTCATGGGGATTATGAACTGTATATTTCATGAGTTTTAGATTTGTTCATGAACATATTCATCAATGATATTTTAATATAATTGAGGTCATTAGAGGATAATGTCAAGAATCATAAAAATGTGTTGAATATTGTTTGAAACAACCAGATTTATGTAAAGTTTTTCTATGTGTATGTTCTAGATATAATAGATTCATTTTCTCTGGAATGTGGTGTCTTAGAAGGGTGTAGAAGTAGACATGTCAATGTTTGATGTGGTTGTTTCTAGGGATTCTCCCATGAACGTCGATGAGGTTAGATTTTTCCCTGATATCATAGGCTATTATCAGTGGTGTGTACCAGATTAATCATGAGTTGTAGCCATGTTAACAACATTGACTATAAAGACTAAGTTTTTGTGTGATGTGATCAGTGTCAGGTATCATTTAGTTACATGAAGGAGAAGTATTTCGGTGCTTCAATTCTTCAATAGAAAAATGAGTGTGTGATGCTTGAGTTTTTTGGTAAACTTCTCAACTAGGATTGGGATATATATAGATGCATTAGTATTAAGTGATATCTTATAGGGCTAGAAAAATACTTCCCCACGAGGGTAACTACACAACCCATGATCTGGAGCTATAGTAGTTGTGTTTATGATAAAGTTGTTATAGAATTACATTATTAGGGAGATCTTTCTGTTCATCAAGGATCACAAGAGTTTGAGTTATATATTTTCATAGTGTGATTTGAATAAGAAATAGTAGTGGTGGATATAGTTTCTTCAAGATTATGAATTTAATACCTCTTAGGCCTTTGGAATAGGGAATGTCGTGGTCGATGATTTTACCACAATGTCATAAAAGGATGTTGTTTGGGAGTCTAGGGATGCTTGGAGAGTGATGGTGGAGTTGGTAGCCCTACACTTAGGTTAAAGTGTGTATGGTGGAAGAGGTTGTCTATTTTAGGTGATTTTGTAGTCTCCTATGATGTAGGAGGTGGAATATTATTAGTGGGGATACTAAGTGGAAGAGGTATTGTGTGATCATTTCGCATGCGGTGATGCTTCAGAGGGATGGTTATAGGTTGGTTAGAACCAGATGTTGTTTCATGGAAGTTTTTTCATTCCAGAACGTTTCACAATGGATTCCTTTATGAGTGAAATATCTCACCTTTGGTAGTACACCTAGTTGTATCCAAGATATTCCATGTCTTTAGGATACAATTTTTTGGGATTGGATGAAATAGTTAGTGGCTAAGCTTATGGAATAGTTCATGGTTTTCTAGTATGTAATGGTGGAGCATCATTTTCCTGGTGTATTGTTCAAACCCTTAGATGTTCGGAAGTGAAAATGGGATGAAACTTGATGGATTTCATCATAGGGTTACCTATAGCTTTTGTAATTCGTGATATTACCTAGGTTATTGTGGTTCAGTTGACAATAATAGATCACTTCTTTACAATCAAGGTGTTAGGCGCATAGGATGCTTTGGCTACAAGGTATGTGGATGAGGTAGTGTGGTTTCAAGGAGTTATGTGTTACATTATCTAAGATCAGGATGAAAAGTATACCTCACGAGTATGGTAGGGATTGAACGATGATTTTGTCCCTCAATTACACCTTATAACTACATTCCACCCTCAGTCATATTGGAAGATATAATAGACTATCCAGATGTTTGGGGATGTATTGCGGGCGTGCATCTTTGACTTTGTTGGATCATGGGTATAACATCTTCCCTTGGATCTATTTTATTATAATAATATATGTGAATATTCTATTGATATGGACCCATTTTAGACTTTTCATGGGTGACTGAGTAATTCTCTATTGTGATGAACATAGCTTAGGGATACAGATGTTCTCATTCCAGATGAGGTGTATTGAAAGACATAGAATACTAAACTTTATCATGAGAGGATTAGAGCTTCACAATAACTATTTAAGTATTATTTTTATCATAAGAGTAGGACCTTTGAGTAAAAGGTTGGGGACAATGTTTTCTTAATGATTCCCCCTAATGTGGGAATTGGAGGTGTGGTAGAAGGAGTAAGCTTTATCCCCAGTTTTTGGACTCTTTTAGGTGTTGGGGTGAGTTTTTGAGGGTATGTATTCGTTAGAGTATCCTAAATTTTGGAGAGGAGCCACAATTTCTTCTAGATCTCTTTTCTCCATTAGTATACCATGATGAAGCCACTGTCATTGACTTAGGTGAGTTGGATATCGAGGATAATAAGATGTCTCTAGATCTGGCAGTAGGGATCCATGACTCTTAAGAGAATGTGCTATATGGAGAGGCCATTTATTTGGCTCATGTATTGTGGAGGCATGGAGTATTTGAAGAGAGTACTTGGTAGTGTGATAGTCAAATGTGATACATCTACCCAGAGTTGTTTAATAATATTATTTTCTATATTTTTATTTATAATGGAATGTTTGATCCTTTTTTATGATATGAGATGCTTTCCTTGGTTTATAATGTGTGTAGTATTATGTGTGATAAATTCATAACATAAGGAAAAGTTAGGACATGATTATTAATTATGATGAGTTAATTATTAAGTGATTAAACCCCTACTGGAGAGTTAGTGCTACATAGAGAAAATTGTATCTTGAAATGGAGGATTGGATTCCTTAATTTGAGTTCTCAAGACTGTGCACTTCGTTGGCTATAGTGGTTATTGGTTTGGGCTCTTTGGATGTTGAGATTCTTGTGAAGTGGTTCTGTGGAATTGTTCTTTTTTGAGAAAATGTGTCTTATGGTTACAGTTATGCAGCTATGTAGTGTTTTTTTTGGTGGTTCTCCTTGGTTTTATTAGCCAGTGGTAGTGTTTGAGGTATAATAAGATCCTTGAGATGTATCTTGCGGGATAGTGGTTCATAACCATTTTTTTGGATTAGTTTTGGATTATCGAGCGAAAGAATCATTTGTGAGGTATATGATTCAATGTTACATTCCTTTATGGATTGTTACATTCCGGTTTTTAATGTTTGTGGTGTTTAGGGGAGGTTCCAGGAGTATTCAATGGAAGTTGGAGGTGCAGCAGAACTACTCTTGTAAATACACATTGTGTAAGTGTATTATATGATGTGGAAGATGGTTTTATTACTCTTCTAGGTAATTTTCACAACATTTAGGTTTTTAGGGTTAAATAATAAAAAGATGATGCAATTTTCACCTAATCTGAACCCTCAGTATTACACGATGTGAAACGGGATTACATGTCATGTAAATCCCCAATCTAGTGAAATTTTAAAACTATTTTTCATCTGAATTATCATTAATTTAGATGTGGATCCTTCTTCCTCTCATTTTGGGAGATCCTTAGGAATCCAAAAAAGGACTTTTATACCTCTTCATACCTCTTTAATCCATTGGTCCTGGTGGTTGTTTATTACTAATATGTGGTTGATCTATGGTAAGGTCTCCTCCATTCTTAGTGGGTTTTCTTCCATTCTCCTCCTGGGGATTTGCTGTGATGATGTTGATTTGTATTGGGGTGTATGTTGGGTCATAAATTGAAGGTATTTGGATACAATGTTTGTTTATTCATGTTTTCCTATGGTGAGGATGTGTTTTCCAGAATTATTTGTCATCCTACGGTGCACAGTAAGGTTGAGAGCTTCATTGGGGTTGGAATTTTCAACATTTTTCTTATTTTTGTACCTTGTGGGAGGAGATTAAAATTTTCAACTATAGATTAAGGTTGTTCTAAACTAATAAAATATAAAAAATTGGCCAATATAAATTGGTATTGGTAAAATGGTTTTATTTTTATGTTTTTATAGCTTTGATATTATTATGATTTTGTTGATTATTCAGGATAGATGTGATATTGAAAAATATGGTTGATGGGGGGATTGTTTTCACTAGATATATATGTTGTTTTTTATTCTTGGTTTTGATTATTGTGATATAACCCCAAAGAGAAATTATTTAATTAATTATTCTTGGATAAAGAAACAAGTTGCCTCAGGATTATTATTTTTCTAATAAAACCCCTAAAATGATGTTTAACATGATAATACATCATTTGTAAATATTTAAAAAATATCCCGATGTAATGTTATATGTGGACATGTTTTTGGGGTGTGAAAAAATTTGTGGTTGTGTAGTCCTTATTTTGGGATTGGTATGTGTGGTTGGGGAATGTGGGGATTTTAGTTGGTTTGGACGTGCTTTTGGGGTGGTGAGGTGATGGTATGTTGACTATTTGTGTTATGTGGTTTCATTCTCCAAAATTTCCAAGTAGTGATGGAATAAATAATGGTTTAATAATGTATTTAATGAGTTGGTTTTGTTTTTTCAATGAGAACACAATTATTAGTAAATAAATAAATTGTTGGTTTTGTTATTAAAGGTTGGTAGATTCTAAATAATGGAATTAATGGAATGAATAAAATGAGGTTGTTTGGAAATGTGAAATGGGTTTGTAACTTGTTTTGTGGTGCTATGAATTTATATGTGGTAGAAAAAGTTATAATGTTTTGAGTTATTTGTTTATTTGAGTATCCATAGGTTGGCATTGAGTGTTTTTTACTATATATATTCTTGTATATTCCTTGTGATTTCTATATTCACCCCACCCATGTTGAGAACTATATACTTGTTTCATGGTTCTCGACTTTCGGGCCTCGAAAAACCCAATGGTTTCGTATCCAATGATGGATGGACCTGCTTTTCAAAGGCAGACCTTCGTCGGATGTTCTGACCAACGACTCATAAGAACTCACATTGGTCGAGAGGATGGGAAGTCGAGCTCATCGCACCCCCTTTGGGGGGGAAATTATTTCCTGTTCTGGGACTCTGTTATAGATTTAAGACATATTCATATGTTCGTGAATCTTTGGTTTATACCCAAACATAGTATCGACAAATTCAACCCTTGTGGGAAATGGTCAACTCGACGCATGGGTTCAGAATCATTTATGCCCGAGTTTTACCATCCCTCATTGGATTAATGACCCCTAAGAGTCGAAACATGCTTAAGGAAGTACTAGGAGTGGTGCGGTGAACCGACGTGGAGAATAGTTGGATCGACCGGCTGTTGGGCTTGAAACTCATGGAGGCTTCCTACGTACCCTGCCTATGAGGCAGGGATCAAAGTCCATGTAGTTCGCATTGGAGTGTCGGAGAACCGACGTGGATGTGGACCCTGGGGTCCAATGGTGATCAGGCTTGAACCTCTTGGAGGCTTCCTACGTACCCTGTCTAGGAGGCAGGGATCAAAGTCTACGTAGTTCTCATATACAGTTTAACATCATGCTGGACGAGGGTGGAACTCAATGTGAAGAAACGACCGAGTGGTGGGATTGAACCTCATGGAGGCTTCCTACATACAATGCTTTAACATGGATCAAAGGCCTCACAGTTCTCTTAGTGGGGCTTACACACTGAGGAGGCCCATAAGAGGATGTCATGGTCGATGCTTACTCTAAGCCCACGTGAGTCATGCTCGGTGTGAGAAACAAGAGGTAGCAAGGACCAGACGAACACGTCGGGAAAGGTGCGTCCGTGAGAAGTGGAGTGGAGCTTACGCATGGAGCGGCCCAAAATGATAGATTGGGGCCTACACTATGAGGAGGCCCATAAGGTCGGGGCTTACTCCAAGGCGGATGCCCGTGGCAACAAAGCTCAGCGGGAGAGGGAAATGGGGTGCTCATGTGCCCATATATTCTCTTTCAGTGCACGAGGGCTTCCTTCTGATTGGTATTTTAACACCCTCGAGGAGCCCCGAACAAGTGGAGGGTTAGAAAGGGGACTCCCAAGCTCAAACTCCACATTACCGGGGGAATGTGATCTAAGGAATGTTTTGGGAATCTGCTCAAGGGTCGGGGCAGCCACTTCGCCTTCACTTACCGTGAGTATTTGAACTCAAAATAGTGCACTAATGCACCCAAGGGTTACACCACGCGGATATGGGGGCTCTGGTGGAGACCTCAGCTCGGGGCCGATGAATAGGCCAATAAGGGAGTCACAGAGGATTGGGTCGGATAGGAAGGATCTTGTCTAGATCGGTGAATGCAAACTCTGAAGGCTCTGAGGGGCCACATGTATGAAGGAGTGGTGGCACCCTTCATGTAGGATGGTGCTATGGGGATGGAGAAGCCGTCCGCCAACCAGGGTGGTCCGCAGACTGAGGGGAATCCTGCAAACTAGGATGGTTCGCGCTCCAGTGAACATCCCGTGAACCAGAGTGGTTCGCTATTTGATGAGCACCCCGCGAACTAGGGTGGTTCGCGGCTTCGAGTTTGGACCGCGTACCAGGGCGTACAAAGAGGTGTCCCCACGAGTAGCGACATCCAAGGGCGGCGCCTATCGAGGGTTTTTCAGTTGATTCTTCGCCCGCGTAGGTGGGTGCTACGCAGTGCGGTGGATCAGAAAAGAGGCATAAACTCCCTTCTCCGCAGGGAGTGCATCCGCGAAGGGGCCATGGTTCGTGATTTCATTTAGTTTGTTATTTTAGGTTCGCGGTTCACCAAATTATTATGAGTTTTCTGGTTCCTTACTAGTTCGTTCCCAGGTTTATACCTGCTTGGGTTCATGAACTGGAACATCACTATCACCAAAATCCTTAACCTTCCTCTGAAATCCTTCCTCCCGAATCTGATCACTCTTCTCTTCCTCCGCCTTCAAATCGTCCAAATCTGAATCTCGTTCTCTGATCCCTTTTTATTTCCCCCTTGGTCTCCTTTTATAGAGTGGGGAAATGGATGTATCTGTGGTTACACATCACCTTTTGCGGAGGCCCATAACTAAATACTTGGTTCACAGTTGACTTGGTCAATCTGCGATTCGTGGTGGGTACTGGGTGCTCTCCCCCCCCCTCGAGAACCAAACTCAGGGAGTACTTTGCGGCTGCGGAGGGTTCCGACTCTATTCCGAGAACTACAATGGATTTGGCTTGAACCGGTTGACGTAGTCCGCGGTTGGGGCGGTTCATAATGGTAAACCGGATCGGCGCCCATCCTGCTTCACGACCACGAAGGATCTCTGCCTCCATTTCGCGAATGACAGCGGTTCACGGAGGGGGTGCTTCGTGGAGGGGGTGTTTTGTGTTTTCATGGGACCGGTCCATGTGCCAGTTCTTCTTATGTCCCTTACTTCAATTTTTCTGCATTCTTTTCCCCAATTATTTTGGGGAATTTGGGTAGAACCTCCTCTGCGGATTTTTCAGGACCCTACAAATGCCCCCCACCAGAAAAGGGTCTGATCGGAATGAAGAGGAAGCCGTTCCGATGTAGAGTGGTCCTGAAACTGAGATGGTTTTCTGTAGAGGGGTTCACCAGGTAGGGGACCACGCCTATAAATACAGGGGGCCATTCATGTTTCCTTTAGTGAATTCTTCGTGAAACCAGATCTCTCTCGCCTCCACGTGCTCAATCCTTCACGAAGTGCCTTGTCTGCGAACCACCTGTGACTTCCGCAAACCATTCCCTTTTCGTGGTCTCCTTATCCTGTGAACCAAATTCCCAACTGCAAACCATTACTCTTAATTCATTAAAAATTAAGTCATGACAGGCGGCGAAGGAACTTGTTTCATGGTTTTGATGCTACGCGGCTTCCTTTATCTGTGGTTACTATGCTCCGCGGTTACTATGATCCATGGAATAAAATCCCTTAAACTTTTCTAAGTCCTCGGAACGTGAATTCGGGATTGAAATTCTGTGGAGCGACTTGGTTCACTATTTCCTGGACAACTCTCCACAGGCCAAGGTTTTGTGGACTGATTTCGCAAAGGGCTGGTTCGCGGGATGATGTCATCGCGAACTATCCACTGAGGCCTCCTTGAGGGATTTTCTTATGAAGGCTCCTTAGCCTTATATTTGGTTATCTTTGTCCATATTTTTATTTCAGACTAACCGATTGTTGGATCTAATTGTTAAGGGAGAAAATATGGTTCCCCCTCATTCTCTATCCAGGCCTGGTGTGTAGCTCCTCTCAACTAACTCAGAGAGACATTCAGCTATGATTCATAGGGCGGGGGCATCAAAGAAGACCTTAGTCGTTCCATAATTCCTGATGATGGTGTATTGAAGAACCTAATCTCTCTTGAGCTTCTACATTTTCCTCTTTCTAGTTGGATCCCGCTCTACGGCTTCGTTCTTCAAGAAGACATCCCCATCCCCCCTACTTTCTCAGGTCTCCCTTATCCTTTCCTGGAAGCGCTGTCAAAATGCATTCAAGAAAACCTTACCCAATCTGCGGAGATAATCTCTAATTTTGGTCCAAAAGACACATTTATTATGAAGAAATTTTTCTGGACCCAAAGAGATGAGTGCACTCAAGACTTTTCTCAGAATTATTTCATTAAAGACTACCCTTCTATTATCAACCTTGCTTAAAGGGATCCTGATGTAGGGTGGGTTCCTAGGTAGGATCTTCGGTCCGGCGGGATCTTCTCAAATTATTGGGCCTGGGCTTTCAGGGTCCATCATCATTGTCGGGAGTCTCTCGAATCACTAGAAGCAGTCAATCTATACTCTGCAGTGTGGACTTACCAATTCACAGTTTACCCACCATCTCCGATCCTGCCTAACCTGTTCCGCCACTAGTGTTCAAGTACTAATACATTCCACCTTGCCCATGAGGAAGCCGACATTAGTCTGTGGGACATCTACCAGATATGAGGACTACTGATTACTGGCGAGAAGTATGACGAATTTTTTCCCACTCCCGATGCATGGGACGACGTCGAAAAGGTGCCTTTATTGGCGAAGGAGATGCCGGTTACGACAAAGAAGTCATTGGGCCAGGTCTTGCATGCCCGCTCACTTATTCCTTGTAGCACTTGGAAAGGGTTATTTATGAACACCACTGGTCCTACGCCAAAGATTAAGCATCCCTGGAAACATCCTTCTCAGTAGTCATGAACCTCCCCAGGTTCTTACTGGGTGGTTCTGGAGGAGGGCACCTACCTTTTATGGGGTTACGGGGAGCGCCCTGGTGTGTCGTCTATGCTCCGGTTGGCCGGTCTGTTTGCTATGTTCTTGAGTGGATGGCTATTCCCTTCCCAGGATTTTAACCCAGGTGTCCGAGCAAGCACTTTGATGATGTTGGCTGAGTTATCAGAAGTCTGCCTGGTGAATTTAGTCGTGGAAACTTTGGCCCGTATCTATGAGCTACTGAGCCTCATGCTGGTGGGAAAGGGAGGACAGACTAATGGCTCGTCGATCAAATCGACTCAGGAAACATTCCTATCCCAACCATACAGTGGCTGCAGTTCAGAAAAATCCATCCTTTTTGTGCGTGGATACGGACGAACCTGTGGTTTAAGGTCCTAGAGAGACCATCCCAGATGTTCCGCCAGTCGATACCGGGCTTAGAAACTTGGTCCCCAATCCTGAACTAGTGTTGGAGGCTCCAGACTTTCCAGCTTCGGAGTCAACTTCTAGTGAGCACACATCTGCGCGGGCTGCCTTGCCAGACTTCGTTCTCGTGTCGTCCAGTGAGGATACTAATGATCCTCATACCATGGCGGACCATCGGGCAGTGCGCATGTGGGCCTGGCCCCGAATCTGTGAAATCATCACTGAAACCCCTTTAGCCGAAATGGCTGCTAAAACCGAATCTCTTTGTCATCTCTTCCTGGGTTTGGGGTCAGGTGGATTTGACTATCGGAAGTTCCATTCTCTTACTTTACAAATTGTCATGGCCCATGAGGAAGCTTTCACTAGTGAATGAAATCTTTCTCACTTCGATACCACTCATTGCGGGGCCCGAACATTGGAGGAAACCATGATACAACACCATCAGTTGTTAGCACAAGAGGTGAGCTCTCGAGATCAAGCGGTTATCCTATCCTCATAGTTGCACGAATGTGAAGAACGAGTGGCAATGTTGAGGAACCAGTTTTCAACTTTTACTAGTTTTCTTGAAGCCACCAGAAAAGAGATCAGCGTTCTCCAAACGACAGTGTATCATTCTCGTCCAGTGTCTATGGTTGAAGTCAGGGAAAAGGTCGTGTTGGAACAGTCGTGCAACGATCTCCGCCGCACAGTCGCTGATCTGGTGGAGAGAGAAATCCAGGATCCTTTGTAACTGTTAGATCCATTCCAGAACACTTTATTCTATCTCTTGTGTTGTTGTGGGGAAGAGGCCCCAGCTTGTGTATTCCCTCCCCTTTTTGCTCAACAAAATACAATCTACGTTGATTATTTTACTTTCCCTTATCTTTTTTTTGATTTGGTTATCACTGAAGAAATTATTTCATGTGTAACAACCTACTAAATTGGAACTGACAATAACTCAAGAAAATTATAACACGCTCTAACTTTTTCCTGGACCATAGGATCCAGGGAGCATAGTTTGACAATTGCTAGGGTTTTTTAGAAAAGACCCACAAACTTTTTACCTTTTTCTATTAATTCCCAAATTTTTCCTGGGCCCATTTGGTATGGACCCAGCAGGTATAACCCAGCTTTTTATTAGGTTACCCTTTTCGGGTTTTGGCCTAACAGGATTTGTGCCTCTTTCTTTTGGGAGCGATTTAAAGTCCCGCCAACAAGACTATCATTACTGATGTTTTAGGTCAAACAGCTTTTACCAAATATGGTGGGAAGAGGGTCCCAATGAGGTTTTATTGACTAAATGATGTCTCAATACTGTTCATACAGATGTGGGGGGAAATGTATTTAAATTTGAGTGATATGCTGGGCATGTCTCAAGATATGGGAGTTGGGTAGGCATACAGAGGTAGGAAGAGCATTGCCTAAGGAAGACGTGCCTTTGGTAGACGGGATAGAGCAAGCAATATAAAGATCCGCTGAGGGCATTGTATGCATAGTCATTCAAAGGTGTTATTATGTCAATGACTATCCATTTTTGATAGCCAGGGGACTTCATGGAAGTCCAGATCATGAAAACCACGATGGGTGGCTTGGAATATTATGAAAACCACCAGTGGTGCTACAGAAGGGGAATGTGACATCTGAAGGGATTTTGGGAACATCCGTACTAATAAGGATTGTGGAAGCAAGGTTCCCATCCTACGCATTTATCTAGCGTAAAGGACGGTTGGGGCTTGGCGCAGTTTAATGTCATTGAGCTGGGACATCATCTGAAATGGAACGACTTCTCCTGGTTCTCTGTAATCTGGTCCAAGATGTTCTGTCGCATTCAGGTAGGATTGTGTAAGAGGTTGGTAAACTTTAGCTCAGAGGGTATTCGAATCCCGAGGTAGAAATGGGGTCTCAGAGGCCAAGAGTCATACGGAGAGAAGCATCGCCTAAGGAAATCTTTTCTTTTGTAGACGGGCCAATGGAAATCAATATGCATAGACGTTGAGGGAATGGTATGAAGAGTCATACAAAGGTGTCCTTAAGTCAAATACTATCCACTTCTGATAGCCGAGCAACTTCCGGGATGTTGAGATTTTGGACCACCAGGGGTGGCTTATGAGAGTTTGGATTTTTCTAAGTACAGAGTATGGATTATGATGAGCGGGTGCCGGAATACGGGGGAAACATCTAGACTAAACTTCCCGATAATTGGTGAAGTAATTATTTCTCACGCCGGTTTGAGAAGGTGGTCCATGCAGGTCTGACCTGTGCACTGAAGGATGGAGAAAAGCCTATGTTTTTTATTAAACCCGTGATGAGTATGACCGTGTAGTTTATTATTGTGGAGGCCCAAAGCTTGACGTACATGGACATTACATTACTTTTGCGGAATACTTAGTACATAAAAAAAACACACACACAAGGACCGTAATAGTTTAGTGTCTTTGGAAACTCAGAATGTAATCTTCTAATCACGGTGAAAGATCTTCAACATCTCCCATAAAGATCTTCCCTTTTTTTCTTACCTAAAACTTTTCTTTATATGCTGGGGAAAGGAAAACATAAAAGGGTGAGCTCAAATGCTCAGTAAGGGTAAAAAAAGAAATATCAATCACATCATATTCATAAGAACATAACATTTTGGAAATCTTAACATGCAAAAGAGATCATAATATCATAACATAGGATAAATCATAGTAGTGAAATGTAATCCCAATAATCATAACTTTGTGGCATACAAAATAATCATAGAGAATCATTTCTTATTAGTCAAGACTCATTTCCAAGACTATCTTAGTAGACAAAGTCCATTTCTGAACCGAGTTCACTCCCCGTTTCAGTTCTGTTTCACTGAACTGGTTTAACCTGCCGTTCCAGCCATGTCTATCTCATGAGATATAAAATCTTTACCCAATGTATTGTAGGGAGATATAGGCCCCACCCATCTCATAATGATACCATTCTTATGTGTTCCACAAAATCATAAATCATTCATCATTGCATAACCCATGTAAAACAAATGGGAATCTTAAACATCATGACATCATACAACAATTCATATAAGATAAAGGAATTCATAAATATAATTCCATCACAACATAATCAAATCAATCTAATAATAGGTATAGAAACAGAACCCTTTATTATCTTAGATGGAATATAATTTTGATAAAACACTTGAACTCCATTCTTGGGGAAAATATCCTTTCTACTTCAAAAACATTTTCCCTTTCTTAAAATGTCATAAAATTTTAAACTAAATGAAGTTGATTAAAAATAAACTTGAAAACATATAAAGGAAGATTCTTGGAAATAGTTTTTTAAAAATCCATTCATGCCATATAAATTAAAAAAACATTCTTCTCGTACTTTTGTCGGAAAAGTCAAAAAGTACCTCGTATGAAAAACGACAAAAGATTACTTTCATATATTTTACTAAAAACTCAACGAAGGGTAAAATTGGATATAAACTATTCTAGAAGGATATAAATATTACATATTGAGTAAACATGGATGTGGATGATAAAATACACCCCAGTAAATACCAACGTATAAACAATCTCGGATAAAAATGAGACTGTGATATTTTCCTTACCTTAGGTCTGATTTTATTCGTAAGTGTCCGAAACTCCTGTATAATGATTTAAATAATGTCATTGACTTATTCCAGAATCATACTCATTGTTATGATATCATATATTGTTCACTTATGACTTTATATTACCCGCTCTTTTGTATATTCCATGTTAAAGAGCGTTTTGGGTAAAATTGTTTCATTTGTCGTCCGTGTTTTGACTTCTAATTATTCATATGATTACATAGATCATGATTAGGTAATTACAGAATAGAAAACATGATTTATATATAATATATATTCAGAATATACATATATATAATAAATCAGTAAATGGAAAGAAATACACCGTTCATGGAGACGGTAGGCCGTACGTACGCATGAACGCTATTTTCGTTTCCTTATTGAGTTGAATGGAATTAAGTAGATGACATACATATATATACACATAAATCCAGTATCATTATTATGTCATATATTTCATGATTACTTATTATATATACTTTATAATCATTCATGAATGGTTAACGTGGAGAATGAATCTCATCGCGTCGTGGAGACGGTAGTCCGTACGTACGCACGAGTGATGATATCATTCTCATGATCGTGGGACTATATTGGAGTGTATGTATACTATTTCCGAATCAATATCACTTTATAATAATAATATATAGTTATTATGTACACCATTATACCCATCTAGGTAAGGTGGTGGTGGAAAATAGATTACACCACGGCGTGGAGACGGTATTCCGTACGTACGCACGCGCGGTGATTTTGTTTTCCATAGGATGGATAGATGGCGAAATAGGGTTGTTTCATACATATAATAACATATCCGTTTATGAGTGATACTGATGTTATTACTTCATAATGAAACATACTAAGAAGAAGAAGTGGAAGAAGAAATAAAGTTGAAAGAATCGGTAACAGACATCACCTCTTCTTTGAAGCGCCTCTTTGAGTCCTCTTCTTAGGGCACTAAAATTGGTCTTTGAAGAAGACGAGGACCTCTAGGATGATTCTAGGAAAGTGGATAAGAGAATTTGGCAGGGGTTGTCCGATCTTGAAGGTTCAAAGTGGTGTGAGGAAGAGGGGGAGGAGGTGCCCTTTTATAAGGGAGGAGAGGGGCTCTTTTGGAAAAACTAAAAATATTATTTCATTATAAAGCCAAATTCGGTTTTAAATAGCTCCTAATTGATTTATTTCGAAGATAAGGTGGGGATGGGTCGAAATACTCTCATCCAATATAATTTAGACAAGTTTAGGTTCCTATTTTAACCTTATCATTTATATTTAACTTTAAGTTAGATAATTTTACTTTTACCGTGTCTTTTTGTGTTCTTACACTATAAGGTTAATAAACTTACTATAACAAGCCAAAAAAACCCCAAGTTGTTTATTATTAATATATATTGACTTATCTAAGTCATTTGGCCGAAGCTTATATTTTTAAGAAGAAAATAACAATTAATAATATAATATTTGTTTTAAAAACTATTTTATGTAAATTTTGACACTATTTTGTAATTGATTTTTGTGAAAATCATAACAAAATTATTAGTTCTAAATAAGTTAATTAAATCAATAATAACATGTCATATTAACCTCTAATTTTTTTTAATTCATAAAAAGTCTCAAATTACATTTATTTGGGTATTTATAACATCAATTATGTCAATATTTCTTTAATTAGATAATTACTGCATCATCTTTATGTCATAAATAAATTAACTTATTTAAAGTCTAAAAATTACAAATAAAATATAATTATGTAGGAAATATTTTTATCTTCCTAATTAATATTTATAGTCGATTTTATCTTCTGTATAAACCTATATTAAAAATTATTTAGTTATTAAACTTTGATTGTAACTATTTTAACCTTTCTTTAAATAAATTAATAATAAATGTCCCAATCAAATCCATGTGGGCCTAAATGGTAATATATTATTCCTAAGGTTGTTTTTGGTCGAATTACACTTATCCAATAGAATTAGGACATGTGTTAGGGTAATAATAATAACATTTTACCCTTAATTACCCTATTTACTTTAAACCGTCGTAAAAAAAGAAAAAGTTACTATTCACCAAAAAATATTTTCATCTCATTGAACCAAATTTTACTTACTGACAACAATTGTGTCTCTCGGATTTTTGAAATTCCACTCACATAAGCGGTAAGAATAAGTTTTATGAAAAATTCATTTTTTTAATTACCACTTAGTGGTTTCACTATTCATCAAAAAATGAAAGTTTCTAAAAAAATACCAACAATTAGGCCTTAGATATATTTGATATTATGAACTCAAAAATGATGTCTATTTTACCAAATTCAAAACATATTAGTTTCATTAATTAATTTAAAAATTAATTCCCGCTGTCAAAACAAAAAGCGTGTTTTTAAGATATAATAACTATCAAAAGATTGATACTTGTATATGTTCGGTTTAATTGGGAAATTATGTCCAATGACCAAAATTGTATTAAATGGTAAAAATATATTCTAAATATACTTTAAAACCACTCAAATTCATAATTTATCACTATTAATTATTTTTATTAAAAAAGTTGTATTTAATTAAAAATAGTAATTTTCACTATTCATTAAAAATATGAAAGTTATCCGAAAAGTACCAAAATTTCACCTTAGGCTAAATTCGATACTCCGAATCCAAAAATGAAGTCCATTTTGAGAGATAAAATTTCTAAAATTTTAAAATGTGGTTATTACTATTCATAACGGGTAGTTTTAATAATATTTTAATAGCATATCGTTGTTTTGTGAAACTCGGTATTGCGTACTACACATGCTATCGAGGAAGGTTGTGATTGCGTGTAATGCAAGGAAAGTCAAGGATTCTTATTGTTCAATCTCCTTTTGGTGTAGCGTACAACACAATACATTAATGAAATTAAAAGGAATATTTTTCATAAAATCTCGGGGTGTAACATTCTACCCCCCTTAAAATGAATTTTGCCCTCGAAATTCGTCGGGGTTACAAATGGTTTACTATTCGAAAGTTTCTTTAATAGAAAACCACATCGTAAAAAGGAATACCAAAACCAATCTTTAAAAACAAAAGAATGAAACGTAATGGTTACCAAAATAAACTAATCACTCGGTTTCCACATAGGTGAAAATATGGATATGTAAGAGAAATCTAACCATCATGTTCTGATGGAGAGTGGTAGAGAACATGGCTATGGAAAAGACAGAAATCACAAAGCCATAAATTTGTGATGATCTAAGGTACCATCTGGTTCATCAGATATAAGAGAACTAGGACAACATTTTTTGTTTTCAAGATCATTTACCTAAAGTTGATGAAATTGGAATTAGAAGAAAAACATTCGTGATTTTGGTATAGTCTCACCGTTGGTCGTTCTCTGGAAAATTCCCACTTCATCTATTAAAAGAATAAAGTTGAATTTGTCATTCGTGATGTGTTAGCAGATCATGTGATAGAATTATGGGTCATTCCATCTGTCTCAAACAAAAGGTTAGAAAAGTTATCAAAAAAATACATTAGTCCATCTATAGTGAGATTAATCATATATGGTTCCAAAAATGGACTTATTCTTCTTATATTATACTGCTTAATATAATAAAACTAGTTTCGACTAAACAGGGACTTCCTGTAGGCTAGTGGTAGGTGATAAAGGCCAGTCGCACATCGATTGTGGGTTCGATTCCCACAGCCTTGTTCGAGGCGATGGGTTGTCGCCAGTCCTGCAGGTTGTCCTTTTTCTAAAACTAAATTACTATATCATCCCATCAATAATATCTAAAAAAGTTCTATTCTTCAATAATACTAACTTATGTCCAACACAATCCATTCCAATCTTTAGGTTTATCTAAAATACTTCGGTCCAAACTCATAGTATAAAGAAAACGATTACTTGAAAGGTCATCAACCAAGCATGTGAATACTATCATTATCCCCCATTTATCTTGTTGGTCACATTCCAATCATGTGAATAACTTAATCATGTATTCTCTTGAAAAATGAATACCCATTAAACCTTAGTGAAAATATGAATGTTGTCAAAAGTTAACTCTTTCCACATACCAAAATCCAAAAATTCTAAATACTGAAACCACGATATAACCTTCTCCTTATATCAGTCATGAACTCATAAATACTATCAAACATTTAATTTTCTCTTTATCCCTTCATTATGCGCATATCATCTATATTCCAAAAATATCTGAATAACATTTAATGGATTCTGGTACCATTAATCATACACTTTCAAAACACTAGGAAAGACAACAATGTAACAATCCTTAGATGTCTCTTTATTTCATAGTACCATGAGATTACTTATACAACATTACACTTGATAAACATGTAATCATTACACTACCTTCTTAAACCATTGACCGAGCTTCAACAATTCATTCATCTCACATATCATTTGTAGTCTCTTCATCATCATCAACATAAATACTACCCATACGGCCGTACTGATTCTCTTCATGAGACTTTCCCTTAGGGCATTGGTTTACATAATGCCCGTACATTCAACATTTAAAACATTTAACCATTGTTGATTTCCTAGCAGTACCATTATCCTCATCCATGGTGTTAACTAAACCATTTCCTTCGCACTTACTGGATTTGTGTCCTTCTTTTCCACACCCAAAGCATCTTTCAATTCCCTTGAAACAATCTCCTCGATGCCTCTTCCCACATGATTTACATGAGGGAAATTGAACTTTCTTTCCTCTATGATCATCATGAAACTCCATCTTTCTCTTATTATCTGAGTCGGGAAACTTACCAAAGTTGAGATTATTTATCATATTATGAGATTTCTGATTAGAAATAATAATGATGTTTGGACTTCCAAATCCCGTTTCATTTGGTTTCTCATGAAGAATATCATTCCATTGTCCGTCATATCCTCCATTATCATGAAACATCCTCTTTCCATCCATTTTCTAAAACCCAAAAAGAATAGTGTGAGAGGCAAAAATCATGCTAGGAAAAACAACATAGTAAAGGGGGAGAACCCTCAATATCTAACATCTTATGTTAAATTCTAATATCATTACCGTAGTGCTAGTACTATATCCTATACGTATACTTATCCTTAGGGACATCCCTAGACATACCTTAGATATATCTCTAAGGATCTCACTAACATTTTTCCATCCTAGTTTCCAAAGGTTGACTAAACCATTCCTCTGATACCAACTGTAGAGGCCCAAAGCTTGAAGTACATGGAAATTATATTACTTTTGCGGAATACTTAGTACATAACAAAAACAGACACACAAGGACCGTAATAGTATAGTGTCTTTGGAAACCCGGAATGTAATCTTCTAATCATGGTGAAAGATCTTCAACATCTCCCATAATGCTCTTCCCTTAGTTTTCTTACGTAAATCCTTTCTTTATATCCTGGGGAAAAGAAAACATAAAAGGGTGAGCTCAAATGCTCCTTAAGGGTAAACAAAAGAAATATCATTCACATCATATTCATAAGAACATAGCATTTTGGAAATCTTAACCTTCAAAAGAGATCATAATATCATAACATGGGATAAATCATATTAGTGAAATGTAATCCCAATAACAATAACTTTGTGGCATACAAACATAATCATAGAGAATCATTTTTTATTAGTCAAGACTCATTTCCAAGACTATCTTAGTGGACAAAGTCCATTTCTGGATCGAGTTCACTCCTCCTTTCAGTCATGTTTCACTGAACCGGGTTAACCTGTCGTTCCAGCCATGTCTATCTCATGAGATATAAAATCTTTACCCAATTCATTGTAGGGAGATATAGGTCCCACAATTATCATAATGATACCATTATTATGTGTGACACAAAATCATAAATCATACATCATTACATAACCCATGTAATAAAAATGGGAATCTTAAACATCGTGACATCATAAAAAAATTCATATAAGATAAAGGAATTCATAAATATAATTCCATCACAACATAATCAAATCAATGTAATAATAGGGATAGAAACAGAACCCTTTATTATCTTAGATGAAAAATAATTTCGATAAAACACTTGAACTCCATTCTTGAGGAAAATATCCTTTCTACTTCAAAAACATTCTTCCTCTCATAACATGTCATACAATTTTAAACTAAAAGAAGTTGATTAAAAATAAACATGAAGATTTGTAAAGTAATATTCTTGGAAATAATCTTTTAAAAATCCATTCATTCCGTATAAGTTAAAAAAACATTCTTCTCGTACGTTTGTCAGAAAAGTCAAAAAGTACCTCGTATGAAAAACGACAAAATATTCCTTTCATATCTTTTACTAAAAACTAAAAGAAGGGTAAAATTGGATATAAACTACTTTAGAAGGATATAAACATTACATATTGAGGAAACATGGATGTTTATGATAAAATACACCTCAGTAAATACCAAAGTATAAACAATCTCGGATAAAAATGAGATTGTGATATTTTCCTTACCTTAGGTCCGATTTGCTTCGTATGTGTTCGAACCACCTGTATAATGATTTAAATAATGTCATTGACTTATTCAAGAATCATACTGATTGTTATGATATCTTATATGGTTCACTTATGACTTTATATTACCCGTTATTTTGTATATTCCATGTTAAAGAGCGTTTTGTGTAAAATTGTTTCATTTGTCATCCGTGTTTTGACTTGTAATTATTTATATGATTACATAGATCATGATTAATTAATTCCAGAATATAAAACATGATTTATATATAATATATATTTAGAATATACATATATATAATAAATTAGTAAATGGAAAGAAATACACCATTCATGGAGACGGTAGGACGTACGTACGCATGAACGTTGTTTTCGTTTCCTTATTGAGTTGGATGGAAATAAGTAGATGACATAAATATATATACACATAAATATATTATCATTATTATGTTATATATTTCATGATTACTTATTATATATACATTATAATCATTCATGAATGGTTAACGTGGAGAATAAATCTTATCGCGTCGTGGAGACGGTAGTTCGTACGTACGCACGAGCGATGATATCATTCTCATGATCGTAGGACTGTATTGGAGTGTATGCATACTATTTCAGAATCAATATCACTTTAATATAATCATATATAGTTATTATTTACACCATTATACCCATCCAGGTAAGGTGGTGGTGGGAAATATATTACACCATGGCGTGGAGACGGTATTCCGTACGTACGCACACACGGTGATTTTGTTTTCCGTAGGATGGATAGATGGTGAAATAGGGTTGTTTTATACTTATAATAACATATCAGTATATGATTGATACTGATGTTATTACTTAATAAAGAAACAAACTAAGAAGAAGAAGTGGAAGAAGAAATAAAGTTGAAACAATCGGTAACAGACGTTACCTCTTCTTTGAAGCGCCTCTTTGAGTCCTCTTCTTAGGGCACTAAAATTGGTCATTGAAGAAGACCAGGACCTCTAGGATTTTCCTAGGGAAGTGGAGAAGAGGATTTTTCATGGTGTTTCCTAACTTGAAGGCTCAAAGTGGTGTGAGGAAGAGGGGGAGGAGGTGCCCTTTTATAAGGGAGGAGAGGGGCTCTTTTGGAAAAACAAAAAAAATTATTTTATTATAAAGCCAAATTCGGTTTTAAATAGCTCCAAATTGATTTATTTTGAAGCTAAGGTGGGGATGGGTCGAAATAATCTCATCCAATAGAATTTAGACATGTTTAGGTTCCTATTTTAACCTTATCATTTATATTTAACTTAAAGTTAGATAATTTTACTTTTACCGTGTCTTTTTGTTTTCTTACACTATAAGGTTAATAAACATAATATAACAAGACAAAAGAACCCCAAGTTGTTTATTATTAATACATATAGCCTTATCTAAGTCATTTGGCCGAACCTAATATTTTTAGGGATAAAATAACAATTAATAATATAATATTTATTTTAAAAACTATTTTATGTCAATTTTGACACTATTTTGTAATTGATTTTTTTTAAAATCATAAAAATATTATTAGTTCAAAAAAAGTTAATTAAATCCATAATAACATGTCCTATTAACGTATAAAATTATTTGAATTCATAAAAAGTCTCAAATTAAATTTATTTGGGTATTTATAACATCAATTATGTAAATATTTCATTAATAAGATAATTACTGCATCATCTTTGTGTCATAAATAAATTAACTTATTTAAATACTAAAAATTACAAATAAAATATAATTATGTAGGAAATCTCTTTATATTTCTAATGAATATTTATAGTCGAATTTATCTTATGTATAACCCTATATTAAAAATGATTTAGTTATTAAATATTGATTTTAACTATTTTAACCCTTCTTTAAATAAATTAACAATAAATGTCCTAATCAAATCCATGTAGGACTAAATGGTCATATTTTATTCCTAAGGTTTTTTTTGGTCTAATTAAACTTATCCAATATAATTAGGACACGTGTTTGGGTAATAATAAAAACTTTTTTACCCTTAATTACCCTATTTACTTTTAACCGTGGTAAAAAAAGTAAAAAGTTACTATTCACCAAAAATTATTTTCATCTCATTGAACCACATTTTACTTACTGACATCAACCGTGTCTCTCAGATTTTTTAAATTCCACTCACAGAAGCGGTAAAATTATGTTTTATGAAAAATTCATTTTTTTAACTACCACTTAGTGGTTTCACTATTTACCAAAAAATGAAAATTTCCAGAAAAATACCAAAAATTAGGCCTAATATATATTTGATATTATGAACTCAAAAATGATGTCTATTTTACCAAATTAAAAAAATATCAGTTGCATTAATTAATTTAAAAATTAATTTCTGCTGTCAAAACAAAAAGCATGTTTTTAAGATATAATAACTATCAAAAGATTGATACTTGTTTATGTCCGGTTTAATTGGGAAATTATGTCCAATGACCAACATTGTATTAAATGGTAAAAATATATTCTAAATATACTTTAATACCACTCAAATTCATAACTTATCACTATTAATTATTTTTATTAAAAAAGTTGGTTTTAATTAAAAATAGTAATTTTCACTATTCATCAAAAAATGAAAGTTATCTGAAAAGTACCAAAATTTCACCTTAGGCTAAATTCGATACTCCGAATCCAAAAATGAAGTCCATTTTGAGAGATAAAATTTCTAAAATTTTAAAATGTGGTTATTACTCTTCATAACAGCTAGTTTTAATAATATTTTAATAGCATATCATTGTTTAGTGAAACTCAGTATTGCGTACTACACACGCTATCGAGGAAGGTCGTGATTGTGTGTAATGAAAGGAATGTCAAGGATGTGTGTTGTTAAAGATCTTTTTGGTGTAGCGTACAACACAAGACATTAATGAAATTAAAAAGAATATTTTTCATAAAATCTTGGGATGTTACATTCTACCCCCCTTAAAATGAATTTCGCCCTCGAAATTCGTCGGGGTTATAAATGGTTTACTATTCAAAGTTTATTTAATAGAAACCCACATCGTAAAAAGGAATACCAAAACCAATCTTTAAAAAAAATTATGAAACGTAACGGTTACCCAAATAAACTATTCCATGGGTTTCCACATAGGTAAAAATACGGATATGGAAGAGAAATCTAACCATCATGTTCTGATGGAGAGTGGTAGAGAACATGGCTATGGAAAATACAGCAATCACAAAGCCATAAATTTGTGACGATCTAAGGTACCATATGGTTCATCAGATATATGAACACTAGGACAACATTTTTGGTTTTCAAGATCATTTCCCTAAAGTTGATGAAATTGGAATTAGATGAAATGCATTCCTGATTTTGGTATAGTCTCACCATTGGTCATTCTTTGGAAAATTTCCACTACATCTCTTAAAAGAATGAAGTTGAGTTTGTCATTCGTGATGTGTTAGCAGATCATGTGATAGAATGATGGGTCATTCCATCTGTCTCAAACAAAAGGTTAGAAAAGTTATCAAAAAAATACATAAGTCCATCTATAGTGAGATTAATCATTTATGGTTCCTAAAATGGACTTATACTTCTTATATTATACTTCTTAATATAATAAAACTAGTTTCTACTAAACAGGGACTTCCTGTAGGCCAGTGGTAGGCGATAAAGGCTAGTCGCGCTTCGATTGTGGGTTCGATTCCCATAGCCTTGTCCGACGCGATGGGCTGTCGCCAGTCATGCAGATTGTCCTTTTTCAAAAACTACATTACTATAACATCCCATCAATAATATCAAAAAAAGTTATATTCTTAAACAATACTAACTCATGTCCAACATAATCCATTCCAATCTTTAGGTTTATCTAAAATACTTCGGTCCAAGATCATAGTATAAAGAAAAGGATTACTTGAAATGTCATCAACCAAGCATGTGAATACCATCATTTGTCCCCCATATATCTTGTTGGTCACATTCCAATCATGTGAATACCTTAATCATGTATTCTCTTGAAAAATGAATACCCATTAAACCTTAATGAAAATATGAATGCTGTCAAAAGTTAACTGTTTCCAGATACCAAAACCCAAAAATTATATATACTCAAACCATGATATAACCTTCTCCTTATATCAGTCATGAGCTCATGAATACTATCAAATATTTAATTTTCTTCTTATACCTTCATTATGCACATATCATCTATATTCAAAAAATATCTGAATAACCTTTAATGGATACTGGTACCATTAATCACACACTTTCATAACTCAAGGAAAGACAACAGTGTAACAATCCTTAGATGCCTCTTTATTCCATAGTACCATGAGATTACTTATACAACATTACACTTGATAAACATGTAATCATTCCACTACCTTCTTAAACTATTGACCGAGCTTCAACAATTCTTTCATCTCACATATCATTTGTAGTCTCATCATCATCATCATCATAAATACTACCGATACGGCCATACTGATTCTATTCATGAGACTTTCCCCTAGGGTATTGGTTTGCATAATTCCCGTATATTCCACATTTAAAACATTTAACCATTGTTGATGTCGTAGCAGTACCATTATCCTCATCCATGGTGTTAACTGAACCTTTTCCTCTGCACTTATTGGCTTTGTGTCCTTCTTTTCCACACCCAAAGGATCTTCCAATTGCCTTGAAAAAATCTCCTCGATTCCTCTTCCAACATGATTTACATGAGGGAAATTGAACTTTCTTTCCTCTATGATCATCATGAAACTCCATCTTTCTATTATTATCTGAGTCGGTAAACTTACCAATATTGAGATTATTGATCAAATTATGAGATTTCTAATTAGGCATAATAATGATGTTTGGACTTCCAAATCCTATTTCATTTGGTTTCTCATGAAGAATATCATTCCATTGTCCGTCATATACTCCATTATCATGAATCTTCCTGTTTACAGCCATTTTCTAAAACCCAAAAAGAATAGTGTGAGAGGCAAAAATCATGCTAGGGAAAACAACATAGTAAAGGGGGAGCACCCTCAATATCTAACATCTTAGTTTAAATTCAAATATCATTACTGTAGTGCTAGAACTATATCCTATACATATACTTATCCTTAGGGACATCCCTAAACATACCTTTGAAATATCTCTAGGGATCTCACTAACATTTTCGCATCCCAGTTTCCAAAGGTTGTCTAAACCTTTCCTTTGATACCAACTGTAGAGGCCCAAAGCTTGACATACATGTACATTACATTACTTTTGCGGAATACTTAGTAAATAACAAAAACACACACACAAGGACCGTAATAGTTTAGTATCATTGGAAACTCAGAATGTAATCTTCTAATCATGGTGAAATATCTTCAACATCTCCCATAAAGATCATCCCTTTTTTTCTTACCTAAAACCTTTCTTTATATCTTGGGGAAAAGAAAACATAAAAGGGTGAGCTCAAATGCTCAGTAAGGGTAAACAAAAGAAATATCAATCACATCATATTCATAAGAACATAACATTTTGGAAATATTAACCTGTAAAAGAGATCATAATAACATAACATGGGATAAATCATAGTATTGAAATGTAATCCCAATAATCATAACATTGTCGCATACACACATAATCATAGAGAATCTTTTCTTATTAGTCAAGACTCATTTCCAAGACTATCTTAGTGGACAAAGTCCATTTCTGAACCGAGTTCACTCCTCGTTTCAGTCCTGTTTCACTGAACCGGTTTAACCTGCTGTTCCAACCATGTCTATCTCATGAGATATAAAATCTTTACCCAATGCATTGTAGGGAGATATAGGTCCCACCAATCTCATAATGATACCATTCTTATTGTGCCACAAAATCATAAATCATACATCATTACATAACCAATGTAATAAAAATGGGAATCTTAAACATCGTGACATCATAAAACAATTCGTATAAGATAAAGGAATTCATAAATATAATTCCATCACAACATAATAAAATCAATGTAATAATAGGGATAGAAAAAGAACCCTTTATTATCTTAGATGGAAAATAATTTTGATAAAACACTTGAACTCCATTCTTGAGAAAAATATCCTTTCTACTTCAAAAACATTTTTCCTTTCTTAACATGTCATACAATTTTTAACTAAAAGATGTTGATTAAAAATAAACATGAAAACTTGTAAAGGAAGATTCTTGGAAATGATGTTTTAAAAATACATTCATGCCGTATAAGTTAGAAAAAACATTCTTCTCGTACTTTTGTCGGAAAAGTCAAAAAGTACCTCGTATGAAAAACGACAAAAGATTCCTTACATATCTTTTACTAAAAACTCAACGAAGGGTAAAATTGGAAATAAACTATTGTATAAGGATATAAATATTACATATTGGGGAAACATGGATGTGGATGATAATTTACACCCCAGTAAATACCAAAATATAAACAATCTCGGATAAAAATGAGATTGTGATATTTTCCTTACCTTATGTCTGATTTGCTTCGTAAGTGTCCGAACCTCCTGTATAATGATTTAAATAATGTCATTGACTTATTCCAGAATCATTCTCATTGTTATGATATCATATATGGTTCTCTTATGACTTTATATTACCCGTTCTTTTGTATATTCCATGTTAAAGAGTGTTTGGGGTAAAATTGTTTCATTTGTCGTCCGTATTTTGACTTGTAATTATTTCTATAATTACTTAGATCATGATAAATTAATTCAAGAATATAATTCATTATTTATATATAATATATATTCAGAATATACATATATATAATAAATTAGTAAATGGAATGAAATACACCGTTCATGGAGACGGTAGGTCGTACGTACGCTTGAACGCTGTTTTCGTTTCCTTATTGAGTTGAATGGAATTAAGTAGATGACATATATATATATACACAAAAATCCAGTATCATTATTACGTCATATATTTCGTGATTACTTATTATATATACTTTATAATCATTCATGAATGGTTAACGTGGAGAATGAATCTCATCGCGTCGTGGAGACGGTAGTCCGTACGTACGCACGACCGATGATATCATTCTTATGATAGTGGGAATGTATTTGAGTGTATCTATACTATTTCAGAATCAATATCAGTTTAAAATAATCATATATAGTTATTATTTACACCATTATACCCATCCAGGTAAGGTGGTTGTGGAAAATAGATTACACCACGGCGTGGAGACGGTATTCCATACGTACGCACGCGCAGGGATTCCATTTCCCGTAGGATGGATAGATAGTGAAATAGGGTTGTTTCATACTTATAATAACACATCATTATATTAGTGATACTGATGTTATTACTTCATAATGAAACAACCTAAGAAGAAGAAGTGGAATAAGAAGTAAAGTTGAAAGAATCGGTAACAGACATTACCTCTTCTTTGAAGCGCCTCTTTGAGTCATATTCTTAGGGCAATAAAATTGGTCTTTGAAGAAGACCAGGACCTCTAGAATGTTCCTAGGGAAGTGGAGAAGAGAATTTGTCAGGGTTTGTCCGAGATTGAAGGCTCAAAGTGGTGTGAGGAAGAGGGGGAGGAGGTTCCCTTTTATAAGGGAGGAGAGGGGCTCTTTTGGAAAAACTAAAAATATTATTTTATTATAAATCCAAATTCGGTTTTAAATAGCTCCAAATTGATTTATTTCGAAGCTAACGTTGGTATGGGTCTAAATCCTCTCATCCAATAGAATGTAGACATGTTTAGGTTCCTATTTTAACCTTATCAATTATATTTAACTTTAAGCTAGATAATTTTACTTTTACCGTGTCTTTTTGTGTTCTTACACTATAAGGTTAATAAACTTACTATAACAAGCCAAAAGAACCCCAAGTTGTTTATTATTAATATATATAGCCTTATCTAAGTCATTTGTCCGAACCTTAGATTTTTAGGAATAAAATAACAATTAATAATATAATATTTTTTCTAAAAACTATTTTATGTCAATTTTGAAACTATTTTGTAATTGATTTTTGTGAAAGTCATAACAAAATGATTAGTTCTAAAAAAAGTTAATTCAATCAATAATAAAATGTCATATGAACCTATAAAATTCTTTGAATTCATAAAAAGTCTCAAATTACATTTATTTGGTTATTTATAACATCAATTATGTCAATATTTCATTAATAAGATAATTACTGCATTATCTTTGCATCATAAATAAATTAACTTATATAAAGTCTAAAAATTACAAATAAAGTATCATTATGTAGGAAATATTTTTAGATTTCTATGGAATATTTATAGTTGAATTTATCTTATGTATAACCCTATATTAAAAATGATTTAGTTATTAAACATTGATTTTAACCATTTTAACCCTTCTTTAAATAAATTAATAATAAATGTACTAATCAAATCCAAGTTGGCCTAAATGGTCATATTGTATTCCTATGGTTGTTTTTGGTCTAATTACACTAATCCAATAGAATTAGGACATGTTTTAGGGTAATAATAATAACATTTTTACCCATAATTACCCTATTTACTTTTAACCGTGGTTAAAAAAGTAAAACGTTACTATTCACCAAAAAATATTTTCATCTCATTGAACCACATTTTACTTACTGACATCAACCGTGTCTCTCGGAGTTTTGAAATTCCACTCACAAAAGCAGTAAAATTATGTTTTATGAAAAATTCATTTTTTTAACTACCACTTAGTGGTTTCACTATTCGTCAAAAAATGAATGTTTCAAGAAAAATACCAAAAATTAGGCCTAAGATATATTTGATATTATGAACTCAGAAATGATGTATATTTTACCAAATTAAAAACATATCGATTTCATTAATTAATTTAAAAATTAATTCCCACTGTCAAAACAAAAAGCGTGTTTTTAAGATATAATAACTATCAAAAGATTGATACTTGTTTATGTTCGGTTTAATTGGGAAATTATGTCCAATGGCCAACATTGTATTAAATGGTAAAAATATATTCTAAATATACTTTAAAACCACTCAAATTAATAATTTATCACTATTAATTATTTCTATTAAAAAGTTGTTTTCAATTAAAAATAGTAATTTTCACTATTCATCAAAATATGAAAGTTATCCGAAAAGTACCAAAATTTCACCTTAGGCTAAATTCAATACTCCGAATCCAAAAATGAAGTCCATATTGAGAAATCAAATTTCTAAAATTTTAGAAGGTGGTTATTACTATTCATAAAGGCTAGTTTTAATAATATTTTAATAGCATATCGTTGTTTAGTGAAACTCGGTATTGCGTACTACACACGCTATCGAGGAAGGTCGCGATTGCATGTAATGCAAGGCAAGTCAAGGATGTGTTTTGTTCATTCTCCTTTTGGTGTAGCGTACAACACAAGACATTAATGAAATTAAAAAGAATATTTTTCATAAAATATCGGGGTGTTACAATCGTCATGTGGTTGGGACATATTCCGTGCAGTTTAGCGTCTTGCGGTAATGACCAGAGGAATTTTTGGAGGTTTCTGTGGGGTTTAACATCATTCAGCGAGGACGAGGATATTTTTAAAGGTTGTTATGCAGTTTAACGTCATGCAGCAAGGACAAGGACATTTTTAAAGGTTGCTATGCAGTTTAACGTCATGCAGCTAGGACGAGGGGCATTTTTTGCAAAGGCTAATCTTCATCAGAATGTAACTGGGCTTCAATACCTCAACATGCCCCAGAAATGGGTGGGGGGGAGGGGGGTTGATTGGTGTAAATCTTGGTTTCGGGGATTCTTGGATCAGGATAGTTGATATGGGGCTCTAAGGCAGGTAGGCGTACGGAGCTAGGAAGAGCATCGCCTGTGGAAATATTTCCTTTGGTAGACAGGCCAGGGGCTATCAATATGCAGATCCGCTGAGGGCATGGTATGCATAGTCATACAAGGGTGTCCATGGGACGATAACTTTCCTCTTCCGATGGCCATGAATGGTTATGAGGATTCGTGATTATCCGGGCCACGGAGTCTGTTATTTGGCAGGAGAATGTCTTTTCATGTCGGGGATATCCGTCCCTGGTTTCTTGTTGAGTTTCAAAGATCCCCCTGCGCTGATCTTATTCTTCTTCTTCTTATTCATTTTTGTGCACAGGGGTGTGCCTTCATTACATGAAGTTTAACGTCATGCAGTAAAGAAAAAGTACTCCCAGTTTATCGGTCATAGAGCTCGAACCATTGGGTGACTATTGTTGTAGTCACTCGAAGGGTAACTGAGTCAACATGTTCTGATATACTTGGAACAAGGTGGGGGATGAAGGTCATAAACTGCAACTTTGAGCTTTCCTGAATCAGGAGGTACGGTGTGGGGCTCTGAGGCCTGGAGGCGTACAGAGCTAGGAAAAGTACAGCCTGAGGAAATCATGCCTTTGATGGATGAGCCAGGGGATATCATTATGCAGAGCCGCTGAGGGCATGGTATGCATAGTCATACAAAGGTGTCCCCGAATTGATAAATTTCCACTTCCGATGTCCATGAAGGATTAGGAGGATCCGTGATTTCTCACAGTGCAGAGTTCGGCACGTGGGGATATGGTGTCTGAGTATACAAGAGACATCTTCACTGCAAATATCTGTTTGAGTAAAAGTAGCCTAGTCCTAGCTTGATGTTTTTTGATGTAGGTCACTATGTGAACCACCAGATGACACACAGGCTAGCCAGATAGGGAAACTCTAGTAGCACTCGGATGCAAAAAGGGGAATGAACTTGTAAACCACGTCGCCATAAACTTCTTGATCAGGAGGTATGATATGGGGGATCTAAGGTCAGTAAGCATACGGAGCTAGGAAGAGTTTCGCCTGTAGAAATCTTGCCTTTGGTAGATGACACATGGGCTATCATTATGCAGAGCCGCTGAGGGTATGGTATGCATAGTCATGCCAAGGTGCCCATGGGTCGATGACTTTCCACTTCCAATGGCCATGAGTGGTTATGAAGATCCATAATTATCCGGGTCCTGGAGTCTGATGTATGGAGAGGATGCATCCAAATGTGCAAGGAGTATCTCCATATCGTATCACCATGTTTCTTGGGTGGGTCATGATGAAGTCCATGTATATTAGCATCATGCGGTGAGGATGAAGTCCGTGAAGTTTATCATCATGCGGTAAGGACAAATATATACACCCCGTGCAGGTCTGGTTCACACACGGGGGGAAAGGGAATTTGTTTTGTTCAGCAGGCTGGGCCAGGACTAGGGATCATGGCGTCGCTATATATCCTATGAGGGCAGGAATCAAACCATACATAGTTCCCTGAAATCCGTGCAGTTTAACGTCATGTTGTGAGGAACAGTAATATTATTAGATTCCGTGCAGTTTAACATCATGCGGTAAGGATGTGAATACACCATGTGATAGTCTGGTCCGTACATAGGGGAATGGGAATTTTTTTCTTTTTGAGGTGGCTATGCCAGGTTGTAGAAATCTGGCATCACTACATATCCTACAAGGGTAGGAATCAAGCCTCACGTAGTTCTCTGATAGACTATACACCCCGTGTAGGTCTAGTCCGTACACAGGGGGATGGGCATTCATAACTATTGTTATCCGTGCAGTTTAACGTCGTGCGGTAAGGACGAAGTCCATGTAGTTTAACGTCATGCAGTGAGGACGTACTCCATGCAGTTTAACGTCATACGGTGAGGATGTGTGCCATACAATTTAATGTCATGTAACGACCCGCCCTCGGGGCCCGTGCCGTGACTACCCCAAGCCCGCCTTCTATAGGCCAGGGGCTGGCGACTAGCACCAAGACGTAATTCCTTGTATAAAGGGAAGGCATTGCCTTTGTAAAGTAAAAAACCACCACAGAGCAAGCAAGCAGAAGTAAACACTAAGAAAAAAACTGGGTACAATAGAACGTGCGGTAAAGTAAGTGGGCAAGAATACCAACCCAAACTGAAAGTAAAGTACAACTGAAAAGGAGAGTACATCAACTGAAATGTAATTCCGCAACCTCGAGTAGTCCACTGGAAGTCCCACCAGAAGGGTGGGCACAGATAGCCTCCACAGCTCCTTGGGTCCAGCCGTCCACTCCGAGTACGCCCCGACCAGTGGTCCACCTCTGGGTACCGACCTACTCCTCATTCCTCAACCACGATCAGCTTTGTCCATCGTCTGTATCCAACACAAGTAGTGCGGGCATAGCCCATGCAGGGGTGAGTATAAGCTACTCAGTAGGGACCCCGAGACCCCTGAAGGTCTCCCAGAATACACAAAGGGTAATCAAAAAAGGAAAGATACCATCACGAAGTAACATCCACACACTACATAGGTATATTCCCATACATATACCTAAGTCATAAATTATCGTTCGGCTCCAACATCCGAGCCCATGTACAACCCAGTCCACAGAGGAAAACACAACCAAATCCACACAGGAGAGCATAACATAATCCACACAGGATATCAATTCAAACTTATCAAATATAAGGATTGAAAATCAATACTCAGCTCACACAGGTATACTTCTTCATGATGTCAAAACCACGACTGCTGGAGAACCGCTCCTTTGTCGATAACTGTGGGCCTGCTGCTACAACCAAGTGCTTCCCTACATGGGTCGGCCACTACAACCATGCACTCCCCCACATAGGATCTAGAGGTACTCCTTCTGTTGAGTACCGCAGGTATGCCGCTACAACCAAGCGCTCTTCCGCCATGGGTGTGCCACTACAACCAAGCGCTCCCCCTCATATCCTCCAGAGGTACTCCTTCTGTTGAGTATCGCGGGTCTACCGCTACTACCATGCACTCCTCTGCCATGAGTCTGCCGCAACAACCAAGAACTCCCCCTCATAGCCTCTAGAGGTACTCTTTCTGTTGAGTACCGCGGGTCTGTAGCTACTACCAAGCTCTCCTCCGCCATGGGTCTACCGCTACAACCAAGTGCTCCCCGTCATAGCCTCCAAAGATACTCCTTATGTTGAGTACCGTGAGTCTGTCACAACTACCAAGCGCTCCTCCACCGTGGGTCTACCACTACAACCAAGAGCTCCCCACTGGGCTATCTGAAATACACTGAGTCAATAGATCAACAGTCGTCAAGTCTCAGCCATCTGCTAGTTCTCTGCACACTTCTAGCTTGTCACTGGGATGGTCTGCTCCATGAGCTACCGGTCGATACTCCAAGTATCACGAAGTTCCACGAAGAAGTATCTCAAAGGACCGCCTCATCATAAGGGTCTCAACGCAATAGACGGCGCGTCAGTCGGACGCTCGGTCTGTGAGTTACTAACCTTTTCTTCCCAAGGGCCCGGTTGGTTTCGTGTGCGAACCAACCCGGACGTATCTCGACTGTACCAAAAACTCTCATAGGGCATGCTCAAAGGGACCATTTCTCAATGTGATCACCAACGCCACTGACGGTTCGTCAAACGAACGTCCGGTCTGAAAGCTATCAGCTTTTCCGTTCTAGGGGCCCGATTGGATTTCGGGTTCAATCCAACCGGGACATTATCCAACTGCATCCGAAACTCAGGAGAAGCATGCCAAAAATTTTGTCTCATTAAGGGGAATCCAACAAAGTCAACGGCACGTCAATCTGACGTCTGGAGCTCAAGTTATAATCATTTCCGCTCCGAGCGCCCGGTTGGTTTCATGTACGAACCAACCCGGCCAAACTCAAAGTACTCCAAAACCTTGAGTCTGATATACCGAAACGCCAACCTAGATCCAAGGATTGTATCACCACTGACGGTGCATAGATCGGAGGTCCACAGCTTATGTTATGGGAAAAAGACCGTGAGAGGTCTGGTATTAGGGGGTTCGGGCCCGGTCCGACCCGGCCTGGTACCCCCTGGGTCGGCCCGAACCAGGTCTGGGTCTGGCCTGCTTGGGCACGGCCTGGCCTGGCGGTCCGACCGAGTGGCTCGGCCCGGTGCGCTGGTGCTGGCCAGGCAGCTAGGCGGCTCGACCATTACGGCCGAGCAAAGAGGGGTGGGGGGGAGGGAGGGGCGCTGCCCCCCCCCCCCCCCCGCGTTGAGAACCTGTGGGCCCCATGTGGGGGGACGCACCTGCTGGCCGACAGGGGGTTTTGAACCCCTGGTTTTCCCCTGACCGTCCAGCCCGGTCTGGCCGGCCGGCTGCTGCTGCCACGGGACCGGCACTGGCCAGTCCCCCTACTCTGACCCCAGTGGCCCGGAACTGGCCACCGGTCTCCCAGCTCCGCTGGGGCCTAAGTGATGGCCTTGGTCCATCGGGCACGGCGCGACGGCTTCATGAACCTCTTCCGTGGCCCCTCTACAACCGCAACGCTTTTTAAGTTTTCCGGCGTGGCGCGATGGTGCCGCGTCTTTGGTTCGTCTTCAACGGCGCGACGCAACGACGCCGCTTCTCCTCGTTTCTTTAATATTTCTGCGCGGGGGTTCAGCACCGTGTTTCCTTGTTCGTGCCACAAACAACATCAAAAAATCAAAGGGGAGAGGAGGGTTAGCCCTGTTCGTGCGGTCCGACCCCCTCTCATTATTGCGGTATCAGGCGGCTCTAATAGAAATAAAGAAATGCAACAGAAGAATTCCCGAACAACAACTAATATAAATCCCTACCTTGTCGAATTCAATGAGAGAGGAATCATTGCGGAATTAACCATTACTGAAGAAGGCGTCACGGAAGGAGGATCGTCGAGTCACGAAGAAAGGATTCGTTGGCGTCGCGTCGTCGATCACCGAGGTTCCGGCGTTCCTCGCGTTCTTCGCATTCTTCGCGTTCTTCGTCGAGGAGGAAGAACTTCACGGCTTGAGAGAATACTCCCCCAAACCCTCTTTCACAACCAACCCCTAATAAAATAAGAGTTGTCTTATTTTATTAACAGAAGCCAACGTTTGAATTTCAAAAAGAAACAATCAATTAAAAGAATTAATTGTGGATTTTTAAACCACCCAATTAATGAGGCGTTTATTAACCATAATAAATGCAAGGGTTGACTTCATTAATAGGGGGTGCGGGTGCGTTACTTAATTAAAGGAGGGGGTTTAGGAAGAAAAGAAACGATGGGGCTCGTGTGGCCCCCTCATCAAAAATATCCTACCATGTGGGTAGGATATTTTGGGTCCCACTCCCAACACATTGCTTAGGTTAAACAACTTGACGTAAAATAAAAATTGTGCATCCAATTTTTATTTTATTGCTTTACTTAACCCCAATATTTAAAAACCACACCTGAGAAAACGCAACTTCAGAAATAGTGTTTCTAAGAAATTACCGGCGATGTGATTACAGTGGTGTCCTCAGAATTCGATTCCGAGCACCGATTCAAAAGTTAGAAAAAACCCGCTCGTTCGTTCACTTAACGTACCTGAGATAAACTTTGGAAAATTATTTCGGGCACACCAAGCCTCAGAATCAGGTGCCGTCAGAAACTGCGTTCTTGTAAAATCTCAAATAAAATTAAGAAAAAATTTCCCTTGAATTTTACAGGTCTTTAAATTACTCCCACCTCAGGGCTTTACGTCCTCGTAAAGCTTTAACACAAACTAGGGTTATAAAAACGGTACTGAGCATGCATCTGAGCCTTCCACTCCCATGTGCTCACCTGGAGGTCCCCGTGCTGCCATCTGATGTGCACTAGAGGAATCAACCGTCCACGTAGGACCTGATCATGTCATTCCTCAATCTCCACCCGGACCTCTGCAAAAGTCACCCCATCGCCAAAGTCCTGCTCCTCATGGTCGATGATATGCGAAGGGTCGAACACGTATCTCCTCAGTTTAGATACGTGGAGGTCGTCGTGCACCTGGTGTAACTGAGGTGGATGGGTCAATCGGTAAACCACCTCGCCTACCCTGTTGAGGACCTGAAAAGTTCCATTGAACCTCAGAGATAACTTGTCACCTTGACCACATCTCCGTAACTCAAGTCGAGGTGAGACCCGTAGGGAAACGTGGTCACCATCCTCGAACTCTAGTGGTCTCCACCTCCTATCAGCACTAGACTTTTGCCGGCTCTGAGCTGTCCTCATCCGCTCTTGGATGAATTGGATCTTTATGGTCCTACAACCGATGCTGAGATTTCTTCTTTTCCTATAAGAGAAAATCCGGTCTCATCCCCTGAATGAACCACGTTCTTCGCCTAATACAGTCAATCCGGACATGGATGATACTAACCCATACCAAGGATGACGTCGTAAGGCCTCAAAACTTCTACCAAGAGATCCAACCATTACTCTCTCCTACAAAGGTTGAGTCACACTGTCGGCATCAGTGTGTGGTCACTGGGTCTCCTCCAGTAGGTATCTCAAAGTGAGGGTTAAGTCAACGGTTTTTAAATTGGAACCTCTTAGTAACAACATAAAGAGAGGACAGGAAGGTAAATGCCACAAGAATGGAGTATTTTATTGCTGCAGATCAATGTAAAAAGACACAAAGCATCTACAAACAAACATCAACAAAGCTAGAAGCAGCATTAACAATAGTATCCAGGTCTGGAGCTAGTCCCGCTCCTGTCCATCTGCTCCCAGAGCTCCATGATCGTAGGCCTCAGCTGCCTAAAGCTGAGCTCTCCCATGTCCACCAGTTCCCTGTGGTCGGGGTGGACCTCCTGGTGGTGGTGGTGGAAACACCTCGAAGCATCATCCACCTCTAGCTGCACGACCAGCTCCCCTGCCACGGTCTCCTTCTCCATGTGGTCCGCCTTGATCAAACCTCTGCCTCTTCCTGGGAGGTCCTTCGTTCATCTGCTGGTCATCCGTATGAAGGGTCGAACAGTCACAAGCCATGTGACCAACCCCACCGCAGGAGTAAAACTGTCCACTCATGATAAGTCATTGTCCACCCCGAGTGCCTTGCACAAACGATCTTGTGTCATGCGGTCGACCACCTATAGGTCTAGTCCTCTTGGACCCCTGCGACATCTGTCTACTTCCCAGTGTAGAAGAATCTGCCGCATGCTGGCTAGTGGTGGGTCCTGCTGTTGGAGATTGCTCACCAAGGAAACTCTCCACTAAGAGGGTCTCTCCAACACCCCTATCTTTGTAGGAAAGCTGTGGGAAACAACTAAAGCTCTGATCTCACTCCTGAGCCCATGCTCGAAGGTTCGGGCCCTAAAGAATGGGTCTCGTACCATGTCCGTCAAATAGTGCGAGAGATCGGTAAACCTCACCGCGTACTAGGATACTGTCATGCTGCCCTGCCGCAGCTATAGTAGCTCCTGGATGCGCACCGCACATAGGGTGGCTGGGACGAACTCTAAGTGGAAAAGGCTCTCAAAGTCTGTCTAAAAGAGAGATGCCTCGTCCTGCACCTGGAGCATCAAGCTTCACCATCTGTCTGCTACCTCATGCAGGAGGCTCGCTGCAAGGACCACCATAAGGTCAACGGGTGTCCCTACCAAATAGAAAACTCGTACAACTGCGTCCATCCAACCCTCGGCTGTCTGAGGGTCCTTCTCCCCCCGGAACCTGGGCAGTCACTGATGCTGAAACTTGTGAAGTGCACTAAGGCGACGTGTACCGTCAACGGATGGGGATGGTAGCATCGGTGGCTCAGTGGGTAGAGGTACCGCCGATGCCTCTACTATCAAAGGGCCCTGTACCGAGGCCTCGTCGCTCGGTGGGCTATTGTCACACACAACTCTCGGAACCCGAGATGGCTGCCGTCGTGGGGCCAGGCTAAAAAGAAACAGATGCGCCATGGTTAAATAGTATACCTGGTGAGCTGACACAAAGTAATCACAATGAAAACTTTAAACACACATGCAATCAATGTTTTCGTTCATTAAGTTGAAAATCAGAAGTCAGGGTCCTAATGTATGGATACATCGGCCACCGCACCAACACTGGACTCCCTGGACTAATAGCCACACTCAATACTCTTAACAATATTGCTTCAAATAGAAAAAGATCAGAGTCCTAAGTTCTGCGGTAGAAACGAACTCCTTTGATACCAATTTGTCACAACCCGCCCTCGAGGCCCGTGCCGTGACTACCCCAAGCCCGCCTTCCATAGGCCAAGGGCTGGCGACTACCACCAAGGCGTAATTCCCCGTATAATGGTAAGGCATTACCTTTGTAAAGTAAACATACACCATAGATAAAGAAAGTAGAAGTAAACACTAAGTAAAAAAAACTGAGTACAATAGAAAGTGCGGTAAAGTAAGTGGGCTAGAATAAAACCCAAACTTAAAGTAAAGTACAACTGAAAAGGAGAGTACATCAACTGAAAATTAAAGGCGTAGCCTCGAGATGTCCACTAGAAGTCCCACCAGATGGGTGGGTACAAATATCCTCCACAGCTCCTCGGGTCCAGCCGTCCGCTTCGAGTTTGCCCCGCCCAGTGGTCCACCTCCGGGTACTGACCTGCTCCTCGTGCCTCAACCACGATTAGCGCTGTCCATAATCTAAATCCAACACAAGTAGTGCAGGCATATCCCATGCAGGGGTGAGTATAAGCTACTCAGTAAGGACCCCAAGACCCTCAAAGGTCTCCCAGAATCCACAAAGGATAATCTACAAAGTAAAGATACAATCACAAAGTATCATTCATCACTACTTAGGTATATTCCCATACATAGACCTAAGTCATCAATTCTCGTTCGACACCAAAATCCGAGCCCAAGTACAACCCATTCCACACAGGAAAACACAACCAAATCCACACAGGAAAGCATAACATAATCCACATAGGATATCAAGTCAAACATATCGAAGATAAGGATTGAAAATCAAGACTCATCTCACACAGGTTTACTTCTTCATGATGTCAAAACCACGGCTGCTGGAGAACTCCTCCTCGGTCGAGAACTATGGGCCTACTGCTACAACCAAGAACTGCCCTCCATGGGTCTACCGCTACAACCAAGCGCTCCCCCACATAGGCTCCAGAGGTACTCCTTCTGTTGTGTACCGCGGGTCTACCACTATAACCAAGCGCTCCTCTGCCGTGGGTCTGCCGCTAAAACCAAGCGCTCAAACTCATAGCCTCCAGAGGTACTCCTTCTGTTGAGTACTGCGGGTCTGTCACTACTACCAAGCGCTCCTCCACCGTGGGTCTACCGCTACAACCAAGCACTCCCCCTCATAGCCTCAAGAGGTAATCATTCTGTTGAGTACCGTGGGTCTGCCGCTACTACTAAGCGCTCCTCCGCCGTGGGTCTGCCGCTACAACCAAGCGCTCCCCCTCATAGCCTCCAGAGGTACTCCTTCTATTGAGTACCGTGGGTCTACCACTACTACCAAGCGCTCCTCCGCCGTGGGTCTGCCGCTACAACCAAGCGCTTCCCACTGGGCTATCCGAAATACACTGAGTCAATAGATCAGAAGTTCTCAAGTCTCAGCCAGCTACTAGGTCTCTGCACTCTTCTAGCTTGTCACTAGGAGGGTCGGATCCATGAGCTACTGGTCGATACTCCATGTATCACAATTTTCCACGAAGAAGTATCTCAAAGGACCTCCTCGTCATAGGGGTTATAATGCAACAGACTGCGCGTCAGTCGGACGCCTGGTCTGGGAGTTACTAACCTTTTCGTCCCAGGGGCCTGGTTGGTTTCGTGTGCGAACCAAGCCGACCGTATATCGACTATACCCCGAACTCCCATAGGGCATGCTCAAAGGGACCGTTCCTCAACGTGATCACCAATGCCGCTTACGGTTCATCAAAAGGACGTCCGGTCTGAAAGTTATTAGCTTTTCCGTTCCAGGGGTTCGATTGGATTTCGGGTTCAATACAACCCGGCCAATATCCAACTGCATCTGAAACTCAGGCGAAGCATGCCAAAAGTTTTTTCTCATCAAGAGGAATCAAACAAAGTCGATGGCATGTCAATCGGACGTCCGGATCTCATGTTATAAGCTTTTCCGGTCCAAGGGCCTGGTTGGTTTCGTGTACGAACCAACCCGGCCGAACCCAAAGTACTCTGAAACCTTGAGTGTGAAATACCGAAACGACCGCCTCGATCGAAGGATCGCATTGCCGCTGATGGTGCATCGATCGGAGGTCCGAAACCCATTCTATGGGAAAAAGACCGTGAGAGGTCCGGTATTAGGGGGTTCGGGCCCGGTCAGACCCAGCCCGGTACCCCCTGGGTCGGCCCGAACTGGGTCGACCCGACCAGGGTCCGGGTCCGGCCGGGCGGCTCGGCCCGGTGTGCTGGCGCTGGCCAGGTGGCCAGGCGGCTCGACCGTTATGGCCGAGCGAAGAGGGGGGGGGGGGCGCTTTCCCCCCGCATAAAGATCCGGTGGCCCCAATGTGGGTGGCCACACATGCTAGCTGACCAGGGGTTACGAACCCCCGGTTTTCACCTGATCAGTTGGCCCTCTATGGCCGCCCGACTTCTGCCGCCATGGGACCGGCACTGGCGGGTCCCCCCTGCTCCGACGTCGGCAGCCCGAAACCGGCCGCCTCTCTCCCCGCTCAGCCGTGGCCTTGGTCCATCTGGCGCGACGTGACGGCGCTGCTTCCCTCCGCCGCATCCCCTCTTTGGCCGCGGTGCTTTTGTAGTTCTCCGGCGTGGCGCGACGGTGCCGCGTATTTGGTTCGTCTTCAATGGCGCGACGAGACGACGCCGCTTCTCCCCCTTTCTTTAATATTTCCGCACGGTGCTTCGGTACCGCATTTCCTTGTTCGTGCTGCAAACAACATCAAACAACCAAAGGGGAGAGGAGGGTCGGCCGGTTTCATGCGGTCCGACCCCCTCCCGTTATTGCAGTATCAGACGGCTCCAATAGAAATGAAGAAAGGAAAGAGAAGAATTCACGAACAATAATTAATATAAATCCCTACCTCGTCGAATTCGATGAGCAAGGATTCATTACAGAATTAACCATCGTCGAAGAAGGCATCACCGAAGGAGGATCGTCGCGTAGTGGAGAAAGGATTCGTTGGCATCGCATCATCGATCTCCGAGGATCCGGCGTTCCTCGCGTTTTTGCGTTCTTCTTCGAGGAGGAAGAACTTCACGGCTTGAGAGAATTCTCCCCAAAACCCTCTTGCACAAACAACCCCATATAAAATAAGTGTTGTCTTATTTTATTAACACAAGCAAACGTTTTAATTTCTAAAAGAAACAATTAATTAAAAGAATTAATTGAGGAGTTTTAAATCGCCCAATTAATGAGGCGTTTATTAACCAGAATAAACACAATGGTTGACTTCATTAATAGGGGGGTGCAAGTGCGTTACTTAATTAAAGGAGGGGGTTTAGGATGAAAAGAAACTATGGGGATTGTGTGGGCCCACCTCACAAATATCCTACCAAGTTGGTAGGATATTGTGGGTCCCGCTCCCAAAACTCGGCTTAGGATAAACAACTTGACGTAAAATAAAAATTATGCATCCAATTTTTATTTTATTCCTCTACTTAACCCCAAAATTTAAAAACCACACCTGAGCAAACGCAACTTCGGAAAAAATGTTTCTATGAAATTACCGGCGCTGAGATTCCATCGGTGTCCTCGGAATTCGATTCCGAGAACCGGTTCAAAAGTTAGAAAAACCCGCTCGTTCGTTCACTGAACGTACCTGAGCTAAACTTTGGAAAATGATTCTGGGCACACCGGGCCTTGGAATCAGGTGCCGTCAGAAACTGTGTTCTAGTAAAATCCCAAAGAAAATTAAGAAAAAATTTCCCGTGAATTTTACATGTCTTTACATATCATGTTGTCAGGAAAAGGGCCATATAGTTTAACATCATGTGGTCAGGACAAGGGCCATACAGTTTAACCTCATGTGGTCAGGACGAGGGCCAAACAGTTTAGCATCATGTGGTCAGGACAGGGGCTATACAGTTTAACATCATGTGGACAAGACGAAGTCCATACTGTTTAACGTCAGGTGGTCAAGACGAGGGCCATACAGTTTAAGGTCATGTGGTCTGGATGAAGTCCATACAGTTTAACATCATGTGGTCAGGATGATGTCCATACATCTTCTATGAAAAATACTTCTTTAGGAATATCACATTCATAGGAGCGGTTGTAAATTGTTCGCCCATGGAGATCAAGGTATATGCTCCGTTAGAGTAGACCTTTTGTACAACATATAGTCCTTCCCACTTTGGCTCCAGCTTTGGGGTGTTCTTGCTGGGTATCATTGGGGTCCGAAGGACAAGCACTAATTCTCCTTCCAAGAAAGACCATAGGCGAACCGTTTTGTTGATGGCTCATGCGATCTGATTTTGGTACACTTCCAGGTGGTGCAGAGTGTGCAGCCGCTTCTCTTCGAGTTGTTCCAATTCACCTAGATGCTTTTTGACTACTCATTATCAGATAATTGATCACAGATGGAAACACAGAGTGAGGGAAGTTGGAGATCAATGGGTATGAACACCTCTGTGCTATACACCAATGAGTATGAGGTAGACTGAGCAGTGGTGCAGATTGTGGTTCAATAATCCCACAAAGCATAGAGGAGTTTATCTGGCCACAACTTCTTGTATTTCTCCACCATTTTTGGGAGTATGTTGGACATGGTCTTATTGAAATCCTCTATCTGTCCGTTGGCCGCTGCATGGTAGCGGGTTGAGTGGTTAGCCTTGATACCATAATCGTGGTATAGCTTTTCCAATTCAGAAGAGTATAATTTGGTGCCGTTGTCCGTCAGTAGGGAATGAGGGACACCAAATCTGGTGATGACATTGGTCTTCACAAAGCTGAAAATGTTTCTCGCCCGACTTCCTTGAGGGGTATGGCTTCCTCCCATTTGGAAAAGAAGTCGGTTGCTGTGAGGATATATTTCAGTTGTTTAGTCATGGCGGGAAGATATGGTCCCACGACGTCCATTCCCCAGATGGAAAATGGTCAGGAGTACTTAGCTTGATGAAGTAACTCTTGGGGTTTGTGTATGAATTTGGCATGAATCTTGCATTAGTGGCATTTTTTGGCAAAACGCTCACAGTCTCGTGCCACTATAGGTCAGTAGTACCCAATCCTTTGAACCTGATGGGAATTCGTGGCCCCTGGTTGATGTGCTCCACATGATCTGGCATGTACATCATTCATTATGGCGTAAGTTTCCGCTCCATCAATGCATCTGATGAAAAATTCGTCGAGGCCTCATTTGTAGAGGACCTCTTGCTGACCCATGCCGCCATATAGGACAAAATTGATTTCCCTTCTCCGTATTTTATCGCATTTATCCCTGTCTATTGGAAGCTCCCCCCGTTGAAGGTATTTTGCGATGGGGATCATCCAACCGGTGGCAGGAGCATGTGGCTCAGGGATAGGACTGACTTCATGGATTTCTTCCGTCTTAGATTAAAAAAATGGCAATACCATTCGACGGTGAGCAATGCTGATGACCATTTCATCCCAGTCTAGGTCCGCTTGGGCTGTGGCCGCATTGGCTAATGCATCAGCCTGAGCATTCTGGGACAGGGGAATATAGTTCAATGTTGGTTCTATGGAGAACTCATCCATTAGCCCTCGTACATGGTCAAACAAGGGGATTTGCTCCTCCTTTTTGGTAGAATTATTAGCATTGACTTGCTTTATGACCATCTCCAAATCACCATTCACCTTAAGGTGCTGTACTTGTGCCTCGAGTCCAAGCTCCAGGCTTGCAATGCGAGCTTCATATTCCACTTCATAGTTTGTACATCCCTCTGACAGGAGGAAGGAGTATGGAAAGACTGCCTTTTCTGGGGACACGAGTATTATCCCCAGTCCCACTTTGTTGAATATGGGATCCTCCATCCTTTTCTCGGTGGGGCTTCAGAATGCACCGTCAAAGTACATTTCCCATGCTGGGAACTCCTCTTGAACCGAGAAGATATCTTCATCAGGTAGTTCAGCATCTTGAGAAATGGTCCCCGTTGAAGGGTTCTCTTCCAGAAAGTCTTCTAATGCCTGGCCCTTGATGGATTTTTGAGGCATGAACTGGATGTAAAACTATTATAGGATGACCATCCATTAGGATAGGCGTCCAGTTAACATCGGGCGACTGAGGATGTACATGAGCGGGTTACTCCGCGAGATCAAATGGACTTCGTGATGTTGCAGATAATGTCGCAGCTTTTGAACTACGAAGACCAAGGCCAGACAGCTCTTCTCGATATTTGAGCATCGAGTCTCAGCGTCAATCATGGTTTGACTGAGGTAAAAGAGACTATTTTCGCTGCCGGTGACATTCTTCTGTGCGAGGAAGGCTCCTAGTGACTACTCTAGGGACATCACGTACAGGATGAGAGGTCTTCCTTCAACCGGGGGCATGAGCACCAGTGGACTTAAGAGGTACCTCATCATGTTGTTGAACACCTCTTCGCGGTCATCCGTCCATTGGTACGTGGCCCCCTTCTTCAAGAACCCGGTGAAAGGAAAACATTTTCCTTCTAGGTTGGATATAAACCATATAATATAGGCTAGGTGTCCTTGTAATCCCCTCATCTCAGTGATATTTTGAGGAGGTGGCAGGCTCAGGATAGCCTTCATCTTCTTAGGGTCGACTTCGATGCCATGATTGCATAAGACGAAGCCAATGAATTTCTCTGAGGTAACCCCAAAGGCACATTTCAAGGGGTTCATCTTCAAGATATGTTTTCAAAGCTTGTTGAAGACAGTCTCAAGGTATGACAGGTGATCTGAGCGCTGTCTGGACTTGAACAGTAGGTCATCCACGTAAAATTCCATGAATTTTCCAAAGAATGGCTTAAATATCTAATACATGGCACGCTGATACGTGGCTCCTGCATTCTTGAGACCAAAGGGCATAACCCTGTAACAAAATACCCCTTGAGGGGGCCTGAAGGCTGTGACTTCTTCGTCTTCTTAGGACATCCTGATTTGGTTATAGATGAAATAGCCATCCATGAAGGACAGAGCCTCATACCCGGCTGTTGCATCGATTAACAACTCGGGGATTGGAACTAGGAAGTCATCTTTCGGGCAATGCCGATTGAGATCTCTAAAATTGATTCAGACGTGGATTTGCCCATTCTTTTTCTTAACGGGGACGATATTGGAAACCAGATGGGGTATTGGACCTCCCTGATGAACCCTTCTTTAATGAGATTATCGACTTCGGCCTCTATTTGGGCAGTGTGTTCTGGGTGGGTCCTTCTGGTGGCATGTTTGTAGCCTCGGTGGTATTCTGGAAGACCTAGGTGATGCGTCACTACTTCGGGGTCGAGTCCCGGAATCTTCATGTAATTTAATGAAAAGACGTCCTGGTGCAGCCTTAGGAAGTAGGTATATACCTCGTCTTCCTCAGGGGACATGGATGCACTAATGAGAGTGGGCCTCGGGTCTTCCTCGGTACCCAGGTTTATTTCCCTGAGCTCGTCCACGGTGGTGGAGATTCCCTCCTCAAATACAGGATGTGCATCCCTGAGATCCTCCCCCTCTTCTTCTCCCAAGTCCTCCTCTTCATGATTCAATAGGGAGAGATCTCCTGATGCAGACTCTTTGGAGGCCGAAGGGGAGGTTTTGTGGGCATCCTTGTTCGAGTTTTCGTCCCCTAGTTGAGGTTCGGTGGATTTTCCCACATTGTCACACTCATCCATTATGGATGAAGTCATGAGGACATCCGAGTTCGTGTCCAGAACTGAGCCCTTACTCTCCACGTGGTTGATGGGCATGACATAATCTTCTCCAAGACACCTGAGGGTGTCATCAGGAACCATTTCAAGTCCATTTGGAACGGGGATCCAGTCGACGACGTCGACCAAAGGCATCTTTTTCTTTATCTCATAGTACCCGGCGTCGATATAATGTGACTCGGAGAGCACAAAAGGGGCCTTGTCGGCGTGCAACGTCCCAATTGGTCCATTGAAATAGTACTTGATTCACTAGTGATAGGATAAAGGAATGACCATGTGCTTATGGAGCCATAGCCTTCCCAGCAGGGCATTGAATGTGGTGCTCTTCTGGACCACCAAGAATTCTGTATAGGCTACCAGGTCACCAAAATGGGTCATTAGCTTAATCTGTCCCATGGGTTTCTGCTCACTCTTGTCATAACCCAACATAGTTGTGGCAGAGAGAATTAGATCGTACTCACTATAGCCCAACTTGCGGAGTGTTCGTAGGGGAAGGAGGTTAACTCCAGATCCATTGTCTATAAAGAATTTCTAGATCTCAATACCATTCAGCGTGCCAGACACATATAGTGGTCTGATGTGTCCTTTCATGATGGCATCTTCATCTTGATTGGTTAAAGAGATCATTGCGTTGCATTCAGTCGGGCCAGTCTCCGTCCTATAAATCCCGGTGGCAGCTACCTCAGCTTAAAACTCTAGGGGGATGATCAAAGCTTCTATAAGTGCCTCCCTGAGGTCTACTGAAAAACTCAGGGCATCCAGGATCGACATCTTGGCTAGTACCGATGCTAACTGCTTAAAGATATAATATTTTTTCTCTAGTGATCGACGCTTCTCCATTGGCGGGAGAGTCTTAGAGGGTTCTTTGGGAGCTAGGGCATTTGACGAGGAGTGGTCGGCCGTGAGGTCGGATGTCGATGGTGCTCCCGCATTCTAGGGACTCGGCCCGAACGATCTGTTTGTGCGCACTAGGTGGGAAGACACTTTTTCCTCCTTTGGTGGGTATCGTAGAACAATCGGGCTAGAGTGGCCACTTGTGGAGGTGGAGGGGCATTCCCTTTCCTGCTATGTCCACTGAACGACTCTCACACCGGTTTCCGTGATATTAACAGTTTGGGACGAGGTCTAGCCGTAGGGTTGGATTCGCCCGCGGCTGCGCCTTCCCTGGTATCCTCTGTCTCTACAATTCCTCCTCTCGTCTCCTCGTGCAGGGAGCATGGGTTCGTAACCATACCCTCCATCAAGGAATGATTCCATGGGATGGATGACATTGATAGAAAAAAAATTGGCTCTTCATCCTCTGACAGGTCAACCTGGTCAGTTGTCTCTGATTGTGCTGTTTGGTGGGTCGGTGCCTGTGGCACCAAATTTGAGGGCATATAATCTACTAGGGTCGGGACTAACTTTGATCTTGTTGCGGATTGCTCCTCTTATGATTGTTTCTTCCTTTTATTCCACCCATATGACTGGCTTGTAAACGATTGTAAGGCCGATGGTCTTGGCTGTGCGACGTCAGGGGCTGTTGGCGGCAACCATGGCTATCGTAGCTGAGCTCCGAGTATGCCCTAGGGTTGGTTGATAGTCTTCTGATTCATCCAGTTGTCAATTTTTTTCCGCTACTTACTGGAGACTTTCTGCCACCCCTCCTCTTAATCGAAGTCGATGGTAGAGATACATGCCACATGTGCTGGGGGTGGTCCCAGGTCGACCAGTCTGGAGTCTACCATCCTCTACAGGAGGTCTTTGAAGATGAATCATTCTCGGATATTGTGCCCCAACATTCTATGGTAGGGGCAGTAATCTGGCCTGTCATTGCGGCCGACTTCTTCAGGTTACCTCGGCTCCGAGAGGCGGAGCAGGTTGCAATTCATGGCAGCAATGAAGTAGCCACAGAATTGATCATGTTGGAATGAGTATACTTTTTGTCCTCGTTCCTCAAACTAGTTTCACTTCGGTCCGTGCTTCTCATCCTGTTTAGGCGGGGGCGACTGCTGATATGCAAGGGGCCCTTGACAATTTGGCAGAGGCCTGAGCGGCAGAGCAGGAACTGGGGCTGGCTTGAGTGTGACAGCAGAAGCTTCAGCTCTATGGGCTCTTTTCGCAGGAGCCTGCGAGCCTATTAGGGACTTTGAATTTTTCCATTGCAGGGATTCTTTGATTCTCTGGGTAATGGTCGAGAGATGGTGGAAGACAGTGGTGCACTCCACCGGTATGAGCGGTGTTCACAGCTCATCTCTAAGACTATCAATGCATATGGCTAGCATCTCATCTTGAGGAATTGGCGGGTTCAGAGAATAGGTCAGACCTTTCCATCTGGCAATGAAATCTGAGACCCTCTTGTTCTCCCTCTGCTTGTAGTTCATGAGGTCGCTGACTGTTGTTTTAGGAAATTTTGAGCTGAAGTGGAACATGAACTGCTGCCGAAGGTCCTCCTAGCTCTTTATTGAGTGGGCTGGAAGACTTGTATACCAGACGAAGGTGGATCCCTGCAGGGTCTGTATGAAGCATATGAGTTTCACTGCTTATTGTTGATCCGGATTCCCCGTCATAGGGTCGCAATAGGATGCGTATTGCATCAAATGGTGCTCTGGATTGCCTGATCCATTGAAGATGGGGAATAAAGGGCTCCCAAAATTGGGAGGAGGTGGTGTGTTGGTCACCCAATCTGGGTAGGGTTTCCGCTCGTGCAGTATCAGAGCGCGTCGTCCTTCCTTTTCTTCCAATCAAGCATTTAGTGCCTCGATGGTGTTGGTGAGTCCCTTGTTTACATCCTGTTGGGCCCGGTCCTGGGAAGGCGTAGCTCGAGGCATTGCCTGAGGATCCGGATTGGCCGGAACCAAGGGTGCATATTCCGTTCAGGGTACCGTCGGAGGGTTCAGGCGTACTTTCTATAGTTTCTTCCTAAGTGGAGGTAAATCTTGGTATTCATCATCCACATTTAGGTAGTTGGATGGAACATGCGCCTCATTGGGCAGGAGGCCTGACCGTGCTTTGCTTGTTGGGGCTAGTCTTAGCCTTTGAGGTGCACTTGCTGAGAGTGCATGATGTGGCTCTTCATGGGATGCACTTTCAATAAGGCAGCTCCTCTGGAGCAGCTCGGTGTAAAGCCACCTTAATTATTTCATCTCGTTTTCCTGTCGAGCGAACCTCTCTTCGAGCGTGAGTGGCTAATTTTTGTCTAGAGAAGGGGATGGGTTAAGTGTAACTGTTACTTTATTCTTATCCTTGTTGGAAGATCCCTGGGTAGGCGGAGGGAGGTTAGCTAAAGTGGTGACCATATTTAAGGCGGCCCTCTGGTTCCGGGTGTGTACACCTGGGGGTTCATTGTGAGTCAAAGCCTGACCGGAACCGTCACCTCCCGATCCGTCCGGATTTTCATTTTTTCCGGTGTCACCCGTGGGGTTAACCTCTATGGTGTTGATGAACACATACTGCAGGGTGGACGGGATGTCATCTTCCAAATAGGAAGAGGATATCCCACGTCTTCTGCTGGACTTCCCCATCATGACTTGGGACTGCCTTCGAACTCCTTGGCCAAGGGTGACAAGGAGAGTTCTTTGATGCGAACTTACTATGTGCCTTCCTCTCAGAGGGGATGATGATTCAAATGATGGGATAGGACAGGAACCTCCTCCCTAGACGAGATAATACCGACTCTCGTGGGGGAGGATGTTGAGGGGGTAATAATTCCCCCAACCCTGAGGGTTGGGGTTTGCTCCATTCCATGGATGCTAAGTCTCTTCCCGGTTTTATCGGGATTATGGGGGAATGTGTTGTTAAAAATACCCCCAGCCCCGCAGGCTGGGGTTGACCCTGGATTGCGGCGGTAGATGCTGCTATCGCTACCTGCTTGATCTTGCGTGTCCCTATTCGAGGGGTGAACTAGATTTGGTTCCAAATTCACCTGTGGGTTCATCCATTTCTGGGAGGTTGGAAAAGATCAATGATTGGCCTCTCGTAGGCTAGAGGCATGATGTATGATCTTAGTGGCCTGGTTTAGGAGTCTTTGGATGGTTTATTCCCACCAGGCCTGATGCTTCTGGGACTTACTCAAGGCCAGACTCTGTTGGGTTTGTTTCCTTTCCTGAACAGGGGGTCCACTCGATTTCTGTCTCGATGTGATGACGTTGCAAGACACCATGCTGAATGAGTTCTTTTGGGAGGGGAGCAGAGTGAAATGCAGAGCTCATTGTTCCCCCCATCTCCTGATATGGACTCCCATCAGAGCATCACCGATGAGGCAGCGCAGCTCGTGCAGTGCACGGAGGTAAGCTGCCTCCATATTCCCTTTGCGCCTCTTGATGTGATGTTGTCACGTCAATGAAAGGGCCACCAGGTCGATGTGATGCAGGAGGTCATCTATCGTCTTGACATGGTCTATATACCCTTCATAGGACAGGAAGCTTGATTTCAGCTGGCGGAGGTTCGTCCATATATTATGGCGGATGCCGCGAATGCACTCTTCTGAAAACTCTCTAGGTATGTCGAACTGAGAGGTGACCATGGGCCAAAACATAACCGGTATATCATCTATGGATAGTTTTTTTCTTAGGTGCAGTATATCGGCATACTCCCCCACTAGATACTCTTATACATGGTCGGCCCAATTGAGGCCCTCACTATCGACGTGGTCGGAGGTATTGGGACTGGTAGGTGCTGAGTCATTATGTGGGAGATTACGAGGTGGTTTGGATGATGAACGCGGCCCTGGACCATTGCCTGATCGAAGAAGGGTGTCGCTGGCGACAAGCTAGGAGTCTGACATGATCGATCCCGTCCTTCTGTGTGCCTCGACATACAAGGGCCTTCCAAAGCGTGATTCGGTAGGAGGAGGACCTTCCTGTCAAAATAATATGTCATCACGGGGAGGACCTCTGCAATGGCAGCCGTAATGGCAAGGACTACCATTACTGCTTGATGCTTTACTGCATAGAGGAATTTTTCAGTGCACACCATGGGGAGGACCTCCAAGGTGTGTCACGGCAAGGGGAGGACCTTCTGGCTGCGTAGCATCGTTACGGGGAGGACATTCACAAAAACTGCCATCATGGTGAGGATGACCATCATGGCTTGACATTTGACGTGCATCCTGGGGAGGACCTTCAGGACACACCGCGACAAGGGGAGGACCTTCTTGTTGCTTGGGGCCAATGTGGGGAGGACCTTCGCAATGGCAGCCGTGGTGGCGAGGACTACTATAAAAAATGCGGGAATGGCGAGGACAACCATTACTGCTGCTGTAGGGAGAATATCTATGGGATAAATCCTAGGGAGGACCTCCAAAATGTACCGCAACGAGGGGAGTGCCTTCTTGTTGCTCGACGTCTCTACGGGGAGGAACTTTGTTATCAAGGTGTCGAGGACTACCATCGTGACCTGATGCCTGACCGCATGGTGTTCCGTTGCAGCATAACCCCTGGGGAGGACCTTTAGGGTAGGCCATGACAAGGGGAGGGCCTTCTTGTCGTGATGAGACGTCACAATGGGGAGGGCCTCCGTAGTTGCGACTATGATAGCGAGGACTACAATCACAATTTGTGGTCCCACCGCATGGATAGTGTTTCCGGCGTATACCCTGGGGAGGACCATCAGGGGGGACCGCAGAAAGTGGAGGACCTTCTTGCTGATTGCTCTTCTTGTCACATGGAGGGTTTCCGTGACTCGAATCAAAAGAGGAGCTCTCGTGATTGATCGTTATATGCCCGTGGGGGAGGCCCCTACAGGTGCTCTGGGGAGGACCTTCAGAGCTAGTGGGAGCGACATTGCGGGGAGGACCTTCAGAACTGCTACTTCCACTTCCATAATATGGTAATGGGTGGGAAAGGTTCCATGAATTTGAAATGTGATTTACAACATCAGGAACCCCAGCTTCCAGAAGATCAGAGTCATGAACCTGCTCTTTATTTTCCATCTGCCTTCGGTGTAGTCGGGGCGCCCTTTTGTGGACAGTGGGGACCATCTTCTACTGACAACGGTCTTCACCTCATTTTGGTCCCTGTCTAATTTGGTCCCGTGATGCTGCCAGGATATGCTGACAAACATCTTGGATTTTAGCAGGGATATATGCCTGCTCTGGAGCATCCACCATGATGGACAGGTGTCCCCTAGTTGGAACGAGGGAAGATGCTCGATCTGGTTTCCCTTGCATCACAGAATATAGCTGGTGACCCTCCTGGGGAGAAGTAGGGATGCAGATCTACTCCGACGTGGCTATCTCATCTCTTAGATGAGTTGCCTCAATTGGAGAGACGGGATCACGAGCCCGAGTCCTTGTTGTTTCAGCTGATGCAATTACATGCTGGAAAGTCTGCAGAATATGATCTGGGATCGATACCTGCTTCTCCATCATTTCCAGGATATGTAGAGAGACATCTTTGCATAGAACATGTATGAAGGCCCATTACAGTATCAGAGTAGGAATATCCTGCTCCGGTCCTCCAATGGTCAGTGGGTACTGACAATTCTCTTGTGTCAGGGCAGGTGACTGAATCTGCCCCTGTACTGGGATATGCCGGTTTGTCTCTCTGTTTACCACCACATCGGGATGGCGGACATTACATGCATCCACAAGGAGATGGCCCCGCATATATTGGTTTCACACCGTATCGAGTCAATGGCCTTTTTTGGCAGGTAGACGTGCCCGCCTATGATTTTCCACCACATTTGGGTGGTGGGTTTTGTTGATTGCCACAATGTCAGGATGGAAGGCGTCAGAAGCATCTGCATGGAGCTGGTCCTGCAGGCGCTTGTTCGCCACCACGTCAAGCTAGTGGGCTTCACGACCTTGGTCAGGAAGAGGTGCATGCCGGGTAGATGCCATCCTGCATGAGCGACGAGCTTGATGGAGCTCGGCGGGGATGAGCGTCGGCTCGTATAATGTCGCCATGTCTGGATGGAGGGATTTGGAGGATCGAATAGGGTTAGGTTCCTGTTCGTGGTACGTCTATGTGGCTGGGCAGCGGAGATCCTCCTCAGGGACCAGGGTGATGACCGGTCCCCGATTGTACGTTTACCGCCCTCGTCGAGCGGTCCGAGGGGCCGGAGCTCGGGGAGCATGGACATGAATCCTTGGGGAGACATTCTCCTTGGCACGAGGAAGTTGAGTCACAGTGTGACAACAATGAAACCTTCCATCGGGGGCCTTGGAGTGGAACCCCTGTTCGGAAGGGATGAAGTCCCCAGCGTCGACTTCATCCGCCTCCCTAAGATAAGGGAGGTATGCATTTCCCCTTTCCAGGGAGAGACTCCCAAAATGGTTTGAGACGGCTATAGGGGCCGTCTGGATCCACCTTTGCGGCCGCTGCTGGGCAGGAAACCAGTGAGTTCTGGCAGACCGAAGGGTTTGCATGGCCACCTCCACCATTGGGAGAGTACCATTCACGTGGTACTCTCGGATCAGCACATCCGAAACCCAGAGCTGAAGATGCTGGGTGGGTGACAGGGTCCTCCATATGTGGGGATGTCCAGTCCTTGCGCTGTTGGAAGTGCGCACTTGTTAGTTCCATTGCGATGCCATTGGATCAAAGGGAGTTCCGGATGTACCTGCAAAATCATTTTGACAAATACAAATAGAAAACTCGTCAGAGCAGCATCTCATTATCCCATGCGTATTTAGTGACCTTTCTTTACCCTCCTTGTGATTTTAAGGGGGTACAAGGTGAGATTCAGTTTAAATTGTCATGTTTGGTTAAAGATTCACATCGGGTTCACCATTTTTTGTTTCGTGGTTTTCGTCTTTCGGGCCTCGAAACACCCAACGGTTCTATATCCAATGATGGATGGACCTGCTATCCAAAGGCAAGCGTTTGTCGGATAGTCTGACCAGCGACTCTTAAGAACTCACATTGGTCGAGAGGATGGGAAGATGGGCTCATCTCACCCCTTTGGGGGGTGAATTATTTCCTATTCCGGGACTCTCTTATAGATTTAAGACGTATTCATATGTTCGTGAAACATTAGTTGATACCCAAACATAGTATCCACAGATTCAACCCTGGTCATCAATGGTCAACTGGACGCATGGGTTCAAAATCATTTATTCCCATGGTTTACCATCCCTCATTGGATTAATGACCCCAAAGAGTTGGAACTTGCTTAAGGTAGTACTAGGAGTGGCGCGGTGAACCGACGTGGAGAATAGTAAGATCGACCAACTGTTGGGCTTGAACATCATGGAGGCATCCTACGTACCCTACCTAGGAGGAAGAGATCAAAGTCCATGTAGTTCGTAGAGGAACATCAGAGAACCGACGTGGATGTGGACCGTAGGGTCCGATGGTGATTGGTCTTGAACCTATTGGAGGCTTCCTACGTACTCTGTCTAGGAGGTAGGGATCAATGTCCACGTAGTTTGCATATACAGTTTATCGTCATGCTGGATGAGGGTGGAACTCGATGTGAATAAACGACTGAGTGGTGGGCTTGAACCATGTGGAGGCTTCCTACGTACCATGCTTTGACATGGATCAATGTCCTCGTAGTTCTCTTTGTGGGGTTTACACTCTGAGGAGGCCCATAAGAGGATTTCATGGTCGATGCTTACTCTAAACCCACATGAGTCATGCTCGGTGTGAGAAACAATAGGCAGCAAGGACCAGACGATCACGTCGGGAATGGTGTGTCCATGAGAAGTGGAGTGGGGCTTACACATGGAGTGGCCCATAATGATAGATTGGGGCTTACACTATTAGGAGGTCCATAAAGTCGGGGCTTACTCCTAGGTGGACACCCATGGCAACAAAGTTCAGCGGGAGATGGAATGGGGGTGCTCCTATGCCCATCTCCTCTCTTGCAGTGCACAAGGGCTTCCTTATGATGGGTATTTTAACACCCCCAAGGAGCCCCGAACAAGTGGAGGGGCAGAAAGTGGACTCCTGAGCTCATACTCCACATTACCGTGGGAATGTGAACCCAGGAATGTTTTAAGGATCTGATCAAGGGTCGGGGCAACCCCTTCGCCTCCACTTACCACAGGAATGAGAACTCAAAATAGCGCGATGATGTGCCTGAGGGTTACTACACGCGGATCTGGTGGCTCAGGTGGAGGCCTGGACTCGGGGTCGATGAATAGGCCAATAAGGGTGTCACGGAGGATCGGGTCGGATTGGAAAGATCTTGTCTAGCTCGGGGAATGAGAACTCCGAAGGCTCTGAGGGGCCACACGTATGAAGGAGTGGTGGATCCCATCACGTAGGAAGGTGTTACATGGCTGGAGAAGCCGTTCGCAAACCAGGGTGGTCCACGGACTGAGGGGAGTCCGGCGAACATGGGTGGTTCTTGGTCCGGTGAACATCCCACAAACGAGGGTGGTTCGCGGTCTGGTGAGCACCCTGTGAACCAGGGTGGTTCGCGGCTTTGGGTTCGGCCTGCGTACTAGGGGGGTACGCAGAGGGGTCCCCGTGAGTAGTGGAAGCTAAGGGAAGCACCGATTGGGGGTTCTTCGGTCAAGGCTCCACCTGCGTAGGATGGTGGTACACGGTGCAGTGGATCGGAAAAGCGGCATAAACTCCCTGCTCCGTGGGTAGTGCATCCGCGAAGGGCCATGGTTCACAGTTTCCATTAGTTTGTTATTTTAGGTTCGTGGTTCACCAAATTATTATGGGTTTTCTAGTCACTTACTAGTTCGTTCCTAGGTTTATACCCACTTGGGTTCTCAAACTGGAACTTCTCTGTTTCCAAAATCCTTAACCTTCTTTCGAAATCCTTCCTCCCGAATCTGATCACTCTTCTCTTCCTTCGCATTCGAATCGTCCGAATCCAAATCCCATTCTACAATCCCTTTTTCTTTCCCCCTTGGCCTCCTTTTATAGTGTAGGGAAAGGGATGTATATGTGGCTACGTGACACCTTTTGCGGAGGCCCATAACTGAATACCTGGTTCACAGCTAACTTGGTCAATCCACGATTCACGGTGGGTACTGGGCGCTCTTCTCCCCCCCCCCCCCCCCGCGAACCAAACTCAGGGAGTGCTTCACGTCCGCGGAGGGTCCCCCCTCCATTCTGTGAATGACATCGAATGCTGTATAAACCGGTCGACGTGGTCTGTAGTTGGGGTGGTTCATAACGGTAAATTGGATTTGTGCCCATCCTTCTTCACGACCGCGTAGGATTTCCACCTCCATTTCACAAATGACAGCGGTTCGCGGAGGGGGTGCTTCACGGAGGGGGTGCTTCGCATTTTCATGGGACCAGTCCATGGGCCAGTTCTGCTTGTGTCCCTTCCTTTGAATTTTCTCCATTATTTTCCCCAATTTTTTTTGTGGAATATGGGTAGAACCCCCTTTACGGATTTTTCAGGACCCTACAATACTGAACAACTGTATCATTATGCAGAGGGTGTATTTACCTACATCTTAGTGGGGGGGGGGTGGGGGTGGATGGTTGGACACCTACCCTTCCCTAAAATCTTATCCATGTGAGGTATGTATTACACAGTCTGGGATGGATTAAGGGTTGTTAGTGCATTCAATAGTGGTTATGATATGGTATCTCATGTTTTTTTGGAATGATTTGTGATGTGATGTACAAGGTGTCTTCGAGTGGAGTTATGATGTGATGTCCTAGGTCTATTTAGGTAAATATATTTTGTGATGTGAGGACTAGGTGTGTGCGGGGTTGGGGGGGGGGATGTTTTATGATATATTTGAAAGAGGTGGAAGCTCTAAAACGTTTTTAGTTGGGGTGAGAGTGGCTAATTGGTGAGAAATTGGTACGGGGTACACTATCGTGGATGTGCATTACAATTTGTTATTTTACATGGATTTTGTTATTTAATGAGAATGAATTGGGAAGGTTAGGATGGTTAGAATAACTATTTAGGAACTTTTTTGTTATTTTGTTTTATCAAAGGATAATCAGTATGCTTCATTCACATGTTCACAAGAGTCATTCATTTTCCAACTGAGTTTATTTTTATCCTCACCCTTCATATATACATTTTTACTTGTTTTAGGGGGATTTCAAGACTGTTCTACACATTAATAGCTCGGATCCCTGGATGCTATTGACTCATTTCATTGTCTTTAATTTTGGGGATTTCAATTGGAGATGTTATTATATTTTTACCAGTTTTATTTATACATGCATTTGGGATGTTTTTTGGCATTAGTTTTATATTATATCTTGGTTTTTTTGTTGATGATTCATTTTATATCCAAATATTATTTCTTATAAATGATAATTCCACCCATATTATGATATCTGTATACCCTTCATGCTAGTCACCAATGTGATTACTACAATATGTGGGTGTTGAGAGTCATTATATCCATTTTTAATTACTATCACAAGATGTGTATTTTCAGAGGGTGGGGGTCATGAAAGCCTAAATGGGGGGGGGGGGGGTCATTATTGATGTTTATATCCTGTCAAAAAAGATATATATACAAGGATTTTTCAAAAAAAAAATATGTTACACATCCATAAAACAATTATTATTTTCAAGAAACTATTATTAAAGAGATTTAAATTTTATTACAATACATCAATCATTCAATTCTCTTGAAACATCACAATAATTTGTATAATAATCTTGATGTTCTTGATCTAGAAATATAAATGGTTAATTTGATATGGAAAAATGTTATATTTAATTTCAATAAAACCATGTATTGGATGAGCTCACCACCCTTGATCAATATCAAACTAATGGAATTTAAACATTAATACAAAATTTGATCCTAGATTACATAACTCTATTATTTAATCCAACAAGACATAAAAGTAAATTTCACATCATTTATAAAGATATATTTTCCAAAATCACCACAAGTAATTGATTTTTCCTTTCACCATATATACATTTATAGAATCGAAATCCTTTAACCTCATACCCATTATATTTTTTCACTAATTCCAATAGAGGGTTTTTTAGAAAATATAATCAATAACCAATGCTACATTTATATTTTTTCACCTATAGATAATAAAAATTCTCCATAATAGATATCATAAAAAATTGATTTAATTTTCCCTAAAAACCAACTTTAGTTACTTGTATATGAAACCAATATGAAAAATTTTATTAATGAATTTTTCAAGAGTAGCATATATGATTTTTTTGATACGGCCATCATATATTCTATAATAATATAGTTTAAATAAAAATATATATTATAAAATTTATTATAACATTGTAAGAAGTAGTACATACTTCATAATTCATGTAATTTATTCATAATTCCAACGAAATATGTATGATCTCAGGGAAATTTTAAATCTAAAATCCATAGTTCTTGATACTCACTAAAATCAAGGAACAAATGATTAAAATATAACAACTTATAGTTAAGTAAATAATCAAATGTTAATTCATTGTGACTGTAACGCCCCGACCCCAGCTACCCAGAGTCGGTGCATTACTTCGTAACATTGGCATGATCACAAAAGATCAAGTCTCGAAAGACCGATTAGTTTAGTAGCCTTGGAAACACTAGATACATTCATAAACGTTACATTACATCATAAAGTGAAAAACTACAATAACAAAGTCTCCATAGTCCACACTCATATCCTCTTCTGACTATCCCTGCAGGTCATTCATAAAATACTTCTTCACATCCTGGAAAATATTAAAACATTGAAAGGGGTGAGCTCAGATGCTCAGTAAGGATAACAATAATGCGGAAGCTTTCATAAATAAACATAAAAATTTAAGGCAATGTATAACTAAAACAAAAGCCTTTTAAACTTGAACATCAACATAATATGGCAAAAGTAAAATTAGATCATGCCCTTCACTTCCTCACATGGATATTCTACTGGTCGAATAATCACATGCAATATCAATAACCATTTTCATAATGATGGAATGCATAATGCCAGACTATCATAACCACATAGCCAAGGCCTCGTGCCAAGACCACAAATAAAATTTTGTCAAGGCCTCGTGCCAAGACACTAGTTTGTCTCATGAGACCTGCCGATGCATCGAGGAGCTATAGCGGGCTCCACCCGTCACTTATTAAGTCCAATGCATTCCTCATATGAATAGGTTTAAACATATCATAAACCATAACATAATCATATCACATAAAACATGCATAAAGGAAACATAAAATTTCCACATTTCAATCACAAGAAATAAATACAACACATTGATATAATAAAAATTCTTTCAAAACCATTTTCAATACCAAAATAAAATAATGTTAAAACTTTGTATTTATTTTTCATTAAAAAAAATGATGGCTTGTAGAGGAAGCCGAATCTCAAATAATGGTCACGGCGGTGGAGAAGTCGTTGTCGCTGCATAAGTACGGAAAGAAAACATTCCCTTTTTTCGTTTAGCAAAACGCTTCGTATAAAAAAGATTCCTTTTGAATAAATGTAAAAGTCAAAGGGGTTTATACACCGTATAAAATAAAGTTGTGTATAAAACCAAATATGCCTCAATGAAAGGGGATTGAGACGAAGTCCTTAAAAGATCATTTTTAAAATAAAATAGATCTATTATGTGTATTCCCTATAGGTACACATAAAGAATGTAAAAAATACAAAATAGGACATAATATTATCATGACATAATTTGAAAGTAAAAGATTAACCCAAAGAATGGAAGTTGGGTTAAGAAATTCCCTTACCTCGTGTCTGACTTGACTCAACCGTTCTTTAACCTCCTCAAAATCGGGTAACTCTTTTTGATTTGAGCCAAAGGCTTCCTTGGGAAGAGTTCTGCCCAAAGTGAGGCTTCTAGGAGTAAGAGGGGGAAGTTGGGAGAGTATTTGGGCAGAGGTTGGCCGAGCCAAATGGCTTGATGGTGTGAATAAGTTGGGAGAGGTGGGAGCCTTTTATAAGTGGAGAGGAGGGGCTCTTTTGGAAAGATTGAAATGTTACATTATTACACAATGATTTTCGGATTCTAAAGGTCCCAAACTTATATAATTCAAGGCTAAGGTGATAAGGGTTCTAAATATCCTCATCCAATTGGCTTTGTACAAGTGTAAGCCTTTGATTTTGCATTATCTTCCCATTTTATTTAAATCGTTAAATAATGAGGTCATCGCTGCATCATAATGATGTCATAAATAATTTAATTTATTTAATGTCTAAAAATTATACAAAAAATACTATGATGTAGGAAATCTTTTTAGATTTCTAATGAATATTTATAATCAAAATTTGGACTTGTGTAACCCCACTTAAAAACTGTTTTAGTAAAACAACTCATGTTTGTGTCAATTTAATTTTAACATTAAAAAAATATATATTAATGTCATTTTCCAACTAAAGTGGCTCCATGGGGTCCCCAAGTTGACTCATGGGTTGTCTTGGTCGGCCATGACTCATCCAATAGGAGTAGGACAAGTGTCAAGCTCATCTCATATTATGAAAACATTATTTTTACCTTAAACTACACTAATCACCTCTAATCGCGATTAAGAACTTAAAAGTTACTATTCACCAAAAAATTATTTTAATCTCATTGAACCACATTTTACTTATTAATGACAACCATGTATGTCGGATTTTTGAAAATCAAATCACAGAAGTGGTAATATTTCATTTTAACGAAAAATCAGTTTTTAACAACCACTTAGTGGTTTCACTATTCATCAAAAATTGAAGTTTTTCAGAACAAAGCCAAAATTTCACCCTAAGCTATAATTGATATTCCGAATTCAAAAAAGATGTATATTTTACAAAATTTCAAACATATAAGTTGCATTAATTAATTTTATAATTAATTCCCACTGTTACAAAAAATAGCGTGTTTTTAAGAAACAATTTATATCAAAAGATTGGCAATTGTTTATGTCCAATTTCAATGTTAAATTAATTCTAATGACCACCATTGGATTAAATGGTAAAAATATATTATAATTATAATTTAAAACCACTAAATAGTATAATTTATCAGTATAAATTATTTTTATTAAAAAAGTTGTTTTTAAGTAATTTTCACTATTCATAAAAAATTAGGAGTTCTCAGAAAAATACCAAAAATTCAACATAGGCTAATTTCGATATTACGAATACAAAAATGAAGTCCATTTTGAGATATAAAATTTCTATAATTTTAAAAAGTGGTTATTACTATTCATAACGGCTACTTTGATTAGTCGCGGTGTTTTAGAACTCGAACTTGCGTACAATGCAAGCTATTGCATTATTGAAAGAGAGGCGTATCGTGGAAGCTCGGGGTGTTAAATTCTCCCCTACTTCAATAAATTGCATCCTCGCAATTTGATATTTTTCTTTGAAAATAAGAGGTTGAAAATAGAAAATACCTTTGTGGAAAACCCACATCGGAAATAAGGTTAATAAAATTTAGCCTTAATAAGAGGGAAAGGGAAATGAAAAAGTCACCAACCAATTATGATCTCGATTAGGAGAACATTGGTGGAATTTAGAGACATATAATTGGAGGAAAAACATAAATATTCGTAGGGAGTGATTGAGGTCATCAATAACAATCAACTGTCAAATTGAGGGCCTCAAAGTCTTCAATCTATGTTGATTTAAAATATCATCAGTTCGACAAGACATAATGTATTAGGATAACACATTTTTTGTTTTAATATCCCTTTACTAAAGTTTAATAATTAATTTATTCATTGAATAAGAGATAGGTATATGTATATTTATGCTTGACGATTAGAGTTTCAAACTTCAACTCATCTTTCACTCAAAAAGATAATAGAACTCAAAAATATTATACTTATCCTAATTGTATAAGGTTCCAAATGTTAAAACATACCATTTAGATTGGTAAAATTATTTTGTAATAACCAGGGACTTCCTGTAGGCTAGTGGTAGGAAATAAAGGCCTGTCGCACTATGGTTGTGGGTTCGATTCCTGCAACTTTGTCCGACGCGACGGGTTATGCCCCACCCTGCAGGTTGTCCTTTTACTAAAACTATAGTATTATAATATTCCAAAAATAATCTTCAAAAATGTTTTAACCTTAAACAATACTATCCAAAGATCAACTTAATCCATTCCAACCTTTATAGTTATCCAAAATACCTCCGTCCAGACTTTCTCTAAAAGGTCTCTAAATTCCAAAATCAATTTATCAGATTCCCCAAACAGAGTAAAGTTTCTCTTATTGTCACATACTAAAAATATAATTACCTTCATCATATTAAAACCTTACTGAAATCAACAAGTACTGCAGTACAATCCTTATATATATATATCACATTATTCTAATAACCAGAATATAATCCATGAGTCCAAAGGCCCCAATACATTAATTATTTTGCATCAACTATAGTAACAACATAAAAAAGTCCTTGATCCCTTGGCCTTTTCTGAGGTGAGTTTCCCTGACGCTTAGGACATTCATTTGCTTAATGACCCATTTCTCTACAATTGTAGCATTCAACTTTGACAGCCTCTTTCTTTCCCTTGCAATCAGGAGCCTGGTGACCCTTTTCTCCACATTTATAACAAACTCCCATTCCTTTTAGGCACGTACCAGGGTGATTCTTCCCACAATTATCACATAATGGAAAATCCTTCTTTCCCTTTTTCCCTTTATCTGTCTCTTGTTCCCCCGTTCTCTTCTTCTCTTGCTTTACTTTGTTGTCATAAGACTTAGAGAATTCCTTTTCTGTCTTGATAGCACACGAGACAATATCTTCGTATGATGAGAAGGATTGTGATACCAAAGCTCGACGGAGAAATGGTTTTAACCCATCAAAGAAACGATCAATCTTACTCCTTGGGTTACATATATAATTGGCAGAATGCCTCGCTAACCTCATAAAGTTAGCCTCATACTTTGCGACATTCTCATCCTCCTTCTGCCTCAGACTCAGAAATTTCCTTTCCATATCTGCTCGATGGTCACGAGGAAAGTATTTTTCTAAGAAAAGCTCTTTGAACTCCCTCCATTCCATATTCGATACGTCATCATCTTCCTTTGTGTTTTGAATCAACGACCACCACTGATCAGCATCTCCAGTGAGGCGGTAAACTGCCATGACAACCTTCTCCCTTTCACTACTCCCCAAGGCATGGAGTATTTTCTCTAAGGAATTTATCCATTGCTCAGCTACTGTAGGATTTGTACTCCCATTGAAGGTTGGTGGTTGTTGCCTCATGAAACGGTCTAGCATTGATCCTCCACGTTGCGGATCAGGGTGCTCCATACGAGTAAGGTTATTATTCATAACCTGCGTGAGTTGTCCCAGTACAGTGAGAAGCTGATCAACACCTGTTGTATCTCCAGATCCACAATAATTATCATGAGCTGGAGGGCAATCCCTACATGGAGTGCGTGCATTGATACAGTTTCCATTTCTTCCACTAGGCGCCATTTCTAAACAATGGCATAAACTAGATCAGTTTATGAATCAAAATAAATAATCCTATACTTATAAAACACTTCACATAAATTGAACTATTTATGGATATAATCCATAATCCTAAAAATGTTTTCTTTGAGGAAGTATATACTCATAACCCTTCATAGTGGTTTATAAAGAAAACGAGAATTATCCAAAGCATATCCCCCGGGAGTGTCGTAACCAAGAGTGCAGCAAGGCCCGTTGTCGTGCACCAGTTCCCGTTCGAGTCTAGCTCAAAGCGGTGTTTTCGGGTTTTACCCCTAGGTACATCTGTGCCAGATCCGCCTCTACCTGCTCGTATCCAGACAGGGATGTATTTCTCGGAAAACTCACAACATCTCTACAATACCAAAATTCTAGGAAGTTCTTCTATACTAATCCTCAAAGTCTATCTTCGGGCTATGTGCTATAATCAGAGTTTATCTAAATCTAGCATCCAAGGTTAGTACTAAACTGCCTCTGATACAAACTGTAACGCCCCGACCCCAGCTACCCAGAGTCGGTTCATTACTTCGTAACATTGGCATGATCACAAAAGATCAAGTCTCGAAAGACCGATTAGTTTAGTAGCCTTGGAAACACTAGATACATTCATAAACGTTACATTACATCATAAAGTGAAAAACTACAATAACAAAGTCTCCATAGTCCACACTCATATCCTCTTCTGACTATCCCTGCAGGTCATTCATAAAATACTTCTTCACATCCTGGAAAATATTAAAACATTGAAAGGGGTGAGCTCAGATGCTCAGTAAGGATAACAATAATGCGGAAGCTTTCATAAATAAACATAAAAATTTAAGGCAATGTATAACTAAAACAAAAGCCTTTTAAACTTGAACATCAACATAATATGGCAAAAGTAAAATTAGATCATGCCATTCACTTCCTCACATGGATATTCTACTGGTCGAATAATCACATGCAATATCAATAACCATTTTCATAATGATGGAATTCATAATGCCAGACTATCATAACCATGTAGCCAAGGCCTCGTGCCAAGACCACAAATAAAAATTTGTCAAGGCCTCGTGCCAAGACACTAGTTTGTCTCATGAGACCTGCCGATGCATCGAGGAGCTATAGCGGGCTCCACCCGTCACTTATTAAGTCCAATGCATTCCTCATATGAATAGGTTTAAACATATCATAAACCATAACATAATCATATCACATAAAACACGCATAAAGGAAACATAACATTTCCACATTTTAATCACAATATATAAATACAACACATTGATATAATAAAAATGCTTTCAAAACCATTTTCAATACCAAAATAAAAGAAAGTTAAAACTTTGTATTTATTTTTCATTAAAAAAATGATGGCTTGTAGAGGAAGCCGAATCTCAAATAATGGTCACGACGGTGGAGAAGTCGTTGTCGCCGCATAAGTACGGAAAGAAAACATTCCCTTTTGTTGTTTAGCAAAACGCTTCGTATAAAAAAGATTCCTTTTGAATAAATGTAAAAGTAAAAGGGGTTTATACACCGTATAAAATAAAGTTGTGTATAAAACAAAATATGCCTCAATGAAAGTGGATTGAGACGAAGTCCTTAAAAGATCATTTTTAAAATAAAATAGATCTATTATGTGTATTCCCTATAGGTACACATAAAGAATGTAAAAATACAAAATAGGACATAATATTATCATGACATAATTTGAAAGTAAAATATTAACCCAAAGAATGGATGTTGGGTTAAGAAATTCCCTTACCTCGTGTCTGACTTGACTCAACCGTTCTTTAACCTCCTCAAAAACGGGTAACTCTTTTTGATTTGAGCCAAAGGCTTCCTTGGGAAGAGTTCTGCCCAAAGTGAGGCTTCTAGGAGTAAGAGGGGGAAGTTGGGAGAGTATTTGGGCAGAGGTTGGACGAGCCAAATGGCATGAAGGTGTGAATAAGTTGGGAGAGGTGGGGGCCTTTTATAAGTGGAGAGGAGGGGCTCTTTTGGAAAGATTGAAATGTTACATTATTACACAATGCTTTTCGGATTCTAAAGGTCCCACACTTATATAATTCGAGGATATGGTGATAAGGGTTCGAAATCTCCTCATCCAATTGGCTTTGTACAAGTGTAAGCCTTGGATTTTGCATTATCTTCCCATTTTATTTAAATCGTTAAATAATGAGGTCATCGCTGCATCGTCATGATGTCATAAATAATTTAATTAATTTAATGTCTAAAAATTATAAAAAAACTACTATGATGTAGGAAATCCTTTTAGCTTTCTAATGAATATTTATAATCAAAATTTGGACTTGTGTAACCCCACTTAAAAACTGTTTTAGTAAAACAACTCATGTTTGTGTCAATTTAATTTTAACATTAAATAAATATATATTAATGTCATTTTCCAACTAAGGTGGCTCCATGGGGTCCCCAAGTTGACTCATTGGTTGTCTTGGTCGGCCATGACTCATCCAATAGGAGTAGGACAAGTGTCAAGCTAATCTCATATTATGAAAACATTATTTTTACCTTAAACTACACTAATTATCTCTAATCGCGATTAAGAACTTAAAAGTTACTATTCACCAAAAAATTATTTTAATCTCATTGAACCATATTTTACTTATTAATGACAACCATGTATGTCGGATTTTTGAAAATCAAATCACAGAAGTGGTAATATTTCATTTTAACGAAAAATCAGTTTTTAACAACCACTTAGTGGTTTTACTATTCATCAAAAATTGATGTTTTTCAGAACAAAGCCAAAATTTCACCCTAAGCTATATTTGATATTCCGAATTCAAAAATGATGTCTATTTTAAAAAATTACAAACATATAATTTGAATTAATTAATTTTATAATTAATTCCCGCTGTTACAACAAATAGCGTGTTTTTAAGAAACAATTTATATCAAAAGATTGGCAATTGTTTATGTCCAATTTCAATGTTAAATTAATTCTAATGACCACCATTGGATTAAATGGTAAAAATATATTCTAATTATACTTTAAAACCACTAAATAGTATAATTTATCAGTATAAATTATTTTGATTAAAAAATTTGTTTTTAAGTAATTTTCACTATTCATAAAAAATTAGGAGTTCTCAGAAAAATACCAAAAATTCAACATAGGCTAATTTCGATATTACGAATACAAAAATGAAGTCCATTTTGAAATATAAAATTTCTATAATTTTAAAAAGTGGTTATTGCTATTCATAATGGCTACTTTGATTAGTCGCGGTGTTTTAGAACTCGAACTTGCGTACAATGAAAGCTATTGCATTATTGAAAGAGAGGCGTATCGTGGAAGCTCGGGGTGTTACAGTGACCCATGTGATTATATATGGTAGTATATTTGAATTGAATATGATATAAGTATAAATTTTAAATATCCTCCTATAAGTACACTTTGCAATAGAAACTTTTAAAAAGGATTTTTTATGTACTTTATTCATTTATGTTTTCATATGTATCTCTGCTGGATACATCCATTGGAATTGTACTAACCCTCCACATTTAGATTCATATAGATAATTAAATATTAAATGTTTAATTGAGTCAAATAATGTTTTTTGGAATATTTCCTTCAATTCACATAAAATTAAAATAATATATTTTTTAGCATACTCAATGCATCATAATCTATTTTTGCAGCACAAAAAACAAATAATAATGATGATATTTTCGTTGACACATCCTACACTGAATAATTCAACAATTATTGAAGAACAATATGTAGTAATCCTTCCATTATGACATTGAAGACAATAATTTTTGACTCAAAAATATTCACCTTCATAATAAAACATTTAAAATTAGAATAATAAACATCTGGTATCCCCAAATATATAATACATTGATAAAATAATAAATTAATTTCTTTAGAAATTGTGAAATTTTATTTTTACTTTATTAAGGTGTTTGGATGTTCTTCTTCAAATAAATCAAGATGAGGAGTTCTATAAATCTAGGAAAAGTATAACCATGTCTTTAAATTGCCATCAGTCTTATTAGGTGTGTCTGACACAATATAAAATATGTTATCTAAAATATTATTATCCATATGAAGTACATATAATATTTTACAAACAAATAAATAATACTAATATGGAAAGTAACAAATAATATCCTCTTTATCCAATTATGATATCTCTCACAACCATTTATTTTTTTCATCTATGGTTTTTTCAAAAGTAATAAGAGGTAATGATGGGATGATATAATTTACCTCAATACCTAAGATAATAGATGGAGGTTCGTATATTTAAATTATACCTTTAGTAAAATTATTTATCTTCCTTAGAAAAGGTTGATATGTAGAAATTAATCTTTAATTATAGACAACATAACTCGTCTTTATCCCATTTTCATGAATAAACACATTTTCACATCTATGAAGTATTGAAATGATTTTAACTAAGTGTACTCCATAGAGATATCATACTATATACTAGAAAGTCACTGATCATCCACATTAATGTATCCTTAAATTTAATTTTATGATATGCATCTATATAAAATTTATTTACACCATTATTCCATAATAAAATTAACTCATCAAATAATTGCTTCCAAAAAACATAGATAGTCTTCATAAGAAGTTATAGAATTATTAGTGTCAAATATATATATGATTCCATTAAAAACATCCAAGGTGGTAAGTTTTACATAGTAATGAAAATATTCCAACAAAAATATTGAATCTCGTAAGAACCAAATGAATAAAACCCATAATTATAAAGTCATAACCATATGTTTGAAGGTTATAAAGACAAATAAGGATGAATCTGATCAACGAGTTTCCATGAATAACCATAACATGAATGATTTATGCTTTTAGTAATAGAAATATTTTATTTAGTCCTTGAAATAAATGTAACTGTGTTGCGAGACATAAATAAACATTGCAATCATTGTCTTACTATAAAATAACCTAACTATTTCATAGGAAATGTGGACTTTCCTTATTCTGTCTCTTTATACCTCGATGATTCACATTTTGTACAATTTTCGAATGATTCCTAATCCTCATAATATAGTATTAAATCATTTAAACACACATGAATCTTCTAAAAACTAAGACCCAAATTATTGAATAACGTCTCACTTTCAATGTAACTTGTAGGTAATGTATTTTCATCAAGAAATTACCATTTGACCAAAGATAAAAGCTAGCCACAACAAGAATTTAACTTTCCAAAATATGATTTAATAACCAATTTTTTTTAAAAAAAATCATGTTTTTCATATATAGCATCCTAAATATAAGTAATCCTTGAAAAATTTCAACAATTAATAAAATTGAGAATTGTTTTGTTTAGGATTTCTTATATCAGTATGAATTGTTTTTTCCTTATTAAACAGGCCCACTACCTCATGTAATAAATTATGAAATGATGGCCCTAAACTAAAAAATTTGTATTTTCTATAGAATTGTTTTTACCATAATGATATCAAGAAATATAATCTTTCTTAAAAACAAAACACAATAGATGATGTCTAAAAATGATTTTTTGAGTCTCCTAGGATCAAATTTCATACATGGGAATTAAATGTTTCCCTCATAAAGAAATTATGAATTCTATGATGAAAATGATATAAATGTTTCAAAGCCATCAATGTAGAAAAGATTTGAACAATATTCATTGGAATTATTTTGATGATTTACCTAATCAGGATCATGTATTAGAAACTGGTGACTACTTCTTATGTCCACATTTATCTAAAAATAAATAAATTAGAATAATGATTACAAATTTTTACTAATTATAATGTTTCATAATATTTTTACACCTTAAAATGATATGTGGAAACTAATCAGAGTAAGGCACAAAGTAACCATTAGATTATGGGGCCGGTAGAGACCATTCACAGGAAGAAAAAAAATATTAAATAAATTATATCATATGCACACTATTTTTTAAAAATATTGGAATATATACTGAATGATGTCTTCTAAGGGAAATATGTTACCACCAGTAGGTCCGATATATGGGGTTTACCATAGGTGCGATATAACATTTGTGTGAAGCAGCTGTTTCGTAGCATTTCACATTATTTCAATTCATTAAAATTTTTTATTAATTTTTTTTAAAAAATGATTAATTAACTCCCAAAATGCGTACCGTATGAAAAAATCAGAGACCATCATCAGGTATGATATATGGGGTTAACTCTATACATGGCATAACATTTATGTGCATTAAGAGTTTTGTAAAATACCATGTGAGGGAAATTCATTTAATATTTTTAGTTTTTCTTGAAACAAATATAAGTAACTATATAACGGAGTATCATATTATCAATCTAATACCACTTTCTAGTCAGGGTTGAAGGGTTTATCCATGATGGAATATAAAATTTGTGTGTGTTGGGTGTTTGGTAACAACACACACAAGGGTAACATTTTGAATATTTTAATAATATATATATGTAAATATATATCTGCTTTAATTTTTTTTATGAATTATGAATTATAATATTTTAAATAATTCAACATTTATATGAATTATTGTGAATTTTTAATTGTTTTAAAAAAATTTTATTTATTTTTTTACAAATTAATAATATTATACTGAAATAAAAAAAAATATTTTATATTTACTAATAATATTTACTATTTAAATAACAAATATTAGGAATCATTTAATGATTTTATTAATTATTTAAATGGTCATAACATTTTTAATAATTAATAATTTTTATAAAGGTTTAGTAATTTTGTAATTTTTTATTTTTTTAGAAGGTATTACATAAAAATTTGGGAAGTTGTTTTTACTATTTTTTTTAATAAATATTACATTTTTTAAATTATAATAGTTTTATCATAAAAAACAATTTATAACATTTTTATACAAAATGTTTTGATAAATAACATTTTGTTAAAATGTTTTCTTTAAATTCATTTTCAAATAATTTTTTTTAAAACACTTCTTTTCTGTTTATTTCATATGCTATATATATATATCACATTTTTTTAATCAAATATATCCACATCATATTTATTTTCACACATTTTTTAAACAAATAAACATATCAAATCTATATACAGACAGACATACATACAAACATACAAACATACATACATACATACATAGATGCATACATACATACATACATTCATACATACAATCTTTCATACATATATACATAGATAGATAGATACATACATACATACATACATACATACATACATACATACATACATACATACATACATACATACATACATACATACATACATACATACATACATACATACATACATACATACATACATACATACATACATACATACATACATACATACATACATACATACATACATAGATACATACATACATACAAACATACATACATACCTACATACGTACGTACGTACATAGATACATACATTCATACCTACATACATATATACATACATACATACATACATAAATTCATACATACATACATACATACATACATACATACATACATACATACATACATACATACATACATACATACATACATACATACATACATACATTTATAAATAAATAAATAAATAAATAAATAAATAAATACATAATTTTTTTTATATTTCCAAAACCTTACACCCTCTTTAAACATTTATATATTAACACTCAAATGTTTATAAACATATATATATATCTACATATGTTAATATATATATATATATATTAAAAAACTCCCTAATCAAATAAATTTTTAACACTTAAAAAAATACTTATCAAATATATATAAACACACACACAGATATATATATATATATATATAACCTTAAATTCATTTCTTAAACCTCTATATTGAAGTGTTAATATACATACATAATTATATATAGAAATATATATTTATATATACATATCAATAAATGTACACCTTTTTTTAAAACATTCACATATGTATGGTAAAAATTAAATATAAATATATATTTTTATATATAAAAATATATATTAAAAAAATTATTTTTTAATTATATATATATATATATATATATTAAAACCCTACAATTTTAATAAAATGACTATATTTATATATTCACAAGATAATGTATATATATATATATTACATGATTTCATAATTAATACCAATACATAAAATATATTATGAAACTTTTTAAAACAAATATATATATGAAATTGTTATATATATAATAATAATAAAACAAACAGAATCACCCACCCATATATAGACATATAAAACATTGCATGTTTTTTTAATGTTTACATATGTAAATATTCACTTATTAATGTATAAAAATACATATATCCAAATGGTTACAAAACAAATTCATATGAATTTTAAAAAATGAAAATCAATCATAATATAACATTAGAAAATGGTATAACATTATTTTCATAATTAATGTATTATCATAAATCAGAAAAATAAAATCCCTATATGTATGAAATATAAATAATCAATTAAATATATTTATTTAAATAAATTTCCACTATCATAAATAAAAAAATAATTTTCAATATAATAATATTTTTGATAACAACATAAAATAATATGTGTGTAGTAATATAAAATACCAAATAAAAAAATGAATTAAATCTAAAATATAAACAATGACAAAAATACCACAAATCTATTGAAATAACTCATTTTAGCCCAATGAAAACCCAAATAGGGAATGATAAATTTACAAAACTATAAATACTAATTAATAGATAAATATCATATTTGTTTCATAACCTAGGGTTTTCCAAAAATATTTCATTTACGGTTAAAAAAATGAAAAATGAATAATAGAAGAGACTAGAGGAAATTATACCAAGATGATTCAAACATGGTTCTTTTAAAAATCAAAAACCATGGATTACATCAGGGGTAATCACATGCACTTTAAAAGGAAGGATATGAAATAAGGATTGTTCAGAATAAGGGAGACTTCTATTTTTAAATAAATAGTAAAGTTAAAAAAATTAATGTAGTCACAATTGTTTTCAACAAATGCTTTGGTAACAGACTTTATTATAACTGTAAAAAGTTTTTGTATCATAACTAACAATAAAGGAATTGAATATTCATCTTTATTAGCCATCAAAAAATTTTTTCCCCTAAATGGTACACATTCTCAAAAAAATATTTGTGATAGGAGATTTTTTCTAGCATAAATAACTATTTTTTATGTAAAAAATTTCCCATGAAAAATACCTCCTTTTCTGGAATACTTGTGATTGAAAAAGTTCACATTGTAGTTAACCTATCAAAAATGGCCTGTTTTCTAGTAGTTCTTATTCAATTCCATGTATAGGATAATATAACTCTTGAGGTGTAAATTTACTTTAATTTTAAGTAAGTACTTTATCAATTTTTATTTGAACATGACTTTTTCCATTCAATAAAGCATCATTATAGCTAAAAACATTTAGTATTTCCAGATGGCAGGGCCAAATATTGATAATTAACTAATATTTTTTTAAATTCTTAGAGGTATTCATAACACTATTTCATCTAAATGAATTTTTTCCCCATTCTTGTTAACTACATTAGGGTAATAGATAAAAAAGTAAATATTTCAATAAACCATTGATAATAACCGACTAAACCATAAACGATATTAATATATATCAAATTTGAAGGTTTTGGGCACTCTTTTTTATTTTAGTTTTATCTTGTAAAATAGTTATTCTCTCATAATTTATAATATGTCTATGGAAAAAAATATTTTAAAACCATAATTTACATTTAATAAATTTTCCTAATAACTTTTTTAATTATGGGTTTTATATTAAATATTGAATATTTATAATGATCATCATATATATATCAATATATTCAATAAAAGAAATAAATATTTATTTATTAAGTCAATGAAATATCAATTCATAAGGTCTATAAATATTGTCGGTGCATTCTTAAGTACAAAGGGGATAACCAAAAACATATATGTGCCATATATTATATGAAATATCGAATTTAGAAATTCATCCTCATTTACCTGATGCCAATGGTACTCATACCGTATATCATCCTTTAAAATATATATCTACCATGATATAATAAAATAAGTTATATATATGGGAAAATAAAACAATATAATTAACAATGATGTTATTCAATGCTCAATAATCATTTCAATGACATATCAAAGAAACATTTTTTAAAGAATTTAGGGGAACACCATTGTGAATTTTTAGGATGAATGAGGCCTTTATAATGTGACTCTTTTATATACTTCTTAAAATTTTAAATATTTACTTAAACCATCTAATATGGGGGTTTTGATTTTTTTCATAGAAAAAATCACTATGTAAATGGAAAATTCAATCTCTATATCATGTATAAGTCCAGAAAATTCACTAGTAAATTCATCCAGATATTCATTTACTAATGGAACATCCCCAATTTGAAAAGTATCTGTATCAACTATATGTGAATGATAAATAAACTTCAATTTTTAATCAATATCTCACCATCTTGATATTTTATCAATGATATGAATTAATTATTTTACAAAAGATGAAACTCATTTCAAAACGTTACTTTTTTTACTATTTAATATATCCTAGAATGATAAATATAAAACCAATGCATAACTAGAATATCACCTAACTATAAAAACAGAATGAAAAAAAGTTTTTTATGGTAAATCCAATCCCCAAACAATAATATGGAGAATCCTATAATTTATTTTTTCCTTAATACTTATGCATGTGTTTTTTTTTCAAAAGTTGTGTCTTCATATAGTATGGATAAATATCCAATTTACTATAAAATCTCAAAAAATGATTTCTTGTGTATACCCTAAGTAAAATAATACAGTTTCATAATATGAATGAGAAGAAATGTACCTAGTACCACATTGTAGGATGGTCTATCATAAACTGATTAGTCATAATAGATTTATCCAAACCATTATTATTTTGATACTAACAATTTCCATCCAATATTTATATATTTAAACAACAACATGTATAATTACCCCTTTTATAATAATTGAATCATCAAGATATCTTCATTTAATAAATTTTTAGATCATTATTGGTGTCATTTTCTTTCCATTCGTGAGAAACATTTCTAAAAAAATTACATTACAAACACATAGAAAATTTTATAAGAAATTTTATAGAGTTATTTTTACCCAACTTACCACTAGTTGTAAATATGGCTTTCATACCTTTTTATTTATTTAATGGATTCTTTCCATTTTCCTTCTATGTAGGCCCAATTTTATACATATATTCATAGAAACAATGATCCTAAAAAATAATATTTTGTTGTTCTAATTATTTTCAAAAAATTTCACATTGCTTTAAAATTCTTGAGAATAAAATTACCTTCAATATATAAACATCAATACTAATTAAAATAATTTAGTTTTAATGTCAATATGACCGAGACAATATATTCTACACCATTCCAAATATATTAATTTTGGTTTATGTGAAACCCCTAAATATTCATCCTTCTTCATTTTAAGGAATTTCATTCCCATAATAAGTCGACCAAACATATAAAAATATTTCTCAGAAAAAATATTCTTAAATTCATCATAATACAAGGAATCAATCACATAACTTTAATATTCATAAATATTTACCACAACTGGAAATATTTTACAACAAAATGTTAAATGGTAAGATTAATCTATTGATGTTAGGAATAATCCAAGAAATTGAATATATTCTCTAAGGATTTAACCATAATTATAATATAACTGGACTAGATGATCAAATAAATACTGGAGAGTTTTTCATGAAATACTCCACTATAGACATGTTTCTATATGGTGAACATAGTTTCTATCATTCATGGATTCCACCAGTATTTATAACCTATGTAAGAAGAGTATAAATAACTACTCCATTCCAATTCCAATCATTCTCGGTTTCTAATTTTGAATGATATTGTCCTCTTTTTTACTTCCTTCTTCGTCTTCCATGTTTCCTCTAGGGAAATCTATTCTGAAAATAAATATTTTATATGATGTAACATAGTAATATAAAAATTATTATCATTTTAGTGTAACCATAATTTATATTCCCTTAAGGATACACAATTAATATTAGACTAACATATATATCTAAATAAAATGTCACAAAAATAAACTATATGACATAATATCTAGTCAAAAAATAATTTAATTTTCTAGATATAATTTTTTTTCATACATTTTTAATGATATTTTCTGGTTTAGAGTTTTATAGAATTCGGTTACAACTCTTTTCTTCTAAATATATTCATTAGATGTTTGAAACATTATATTAGTATTTGCCTTTTTACAAAATACAATACATGTGAAATGAAATAATTGATCATTTCTTGAAAAATAATCATTTTTTTTCAAATTGACATAATCATTATTCATACTTATCTTTAATACCTGTGAATGGTTTTTTGGAAGACATGGTATGAGGAATGAAATCATAGTACGGGGGATATAAAACATAATAAAGGAAAAAAGATTCTATATCAAAACCATGAGATCATAAATAGAGGTCTCATTTACAATCATTAATATTTAGTTCAAATGATTAGTTACTTACATGATTATTTTCAATATCCTTGTTAAAAGGCATTCTTGTATTGAAAGTAAGTTTCTATCATCTAATAAGTATGGTTTTATTAATGGATGTTCGATTCAAGATTATCTTATTACTACTTCAGAATGTGTGAATCTTCTTAAATGTCTTATTAGGTGAGGTAAAATTTCTTTAAGGAATGATGTGCGGAAGGCTTTTGATATTATGCACTGGGGATTCATTTGAATGATTCTCATCAGGTTTGGTTTTGATATCACCTTTATTAATTGGGTTGAGATCATTCTGGGATCTACTCATATTTATGTTCTTGTTAATGGATCTCCTGAAAAATTCTTAGGTTTCTCGAGAGGTTTGGGGAAAGGTGGTCCTTTATTGGAACACCCCAAGATTCCATGGTAAGCTTCTCTTTGAATAATACAGTAGCGTCTGTTGTACGCAACTTCGAGTTCTAACACACACCACAACCAATCAAACTAGCCGTTATGAATTGTAATACCCACTTTTTGAAATTTTATACATTTTATATTTCAAAATGGACTTCATATTTGGATTCTTAATATCTAAATTAGTTTAGGGTGAATTTTTGGTACTTTTCTGATAACTTTCATATTTTGATGAATACTAAAAATTACAAAAATTTTATTAAAAGAAACTTGTTTAATCGAAATAATTAATAGTGATAAATTACAATTTTGAGTGGTTTTAAATTATATTTAAAATATATTTTTACTATTTAATCCAATTTTGGTCATTGGACATAATTTCACATTTAAACCGGACATAAACAAGTTTCAAACATTTGATAGTTATTGTTTCTTAAAAACACGCTTTTTGATTTGATAGTAGAAATTAATTTTAAATTAATAAATGAAACTTATATGTTTTTAATTTAGTAAAATAGACTTCATTATTGAATTTGGAATATCATAATTAGCTTAGGGTAAATTTTTGATATTTTTATGAAAACTTTTAAATTTTGATGAATAGTGAAAACACTGAGTTATAGTTTAAAACCGAATTTTTATTTAAAAAATTATTTATTTCATTTAAATTATTTAATGTCAAAATAGATACATAATACCAATATAAGTTCAATGTAATTCATTGGATTCGGTTTATAATAATTTTAGATATATAAAAATTTTATTGAACGTTTCACCGTCTTTTACCCACCTTCTTGGAGCTTTTGCAAATTCACATAAATCTTAATTTTACCGCTTCTATGAGCTGAATTTCGAAAATCCAAGAGACACAGTTAATATCAAGAAGTAAAATGTGGTTCAATGTGATAAATATAATTTTTGGTGAATATTAACTTTTTACTTTTATTTACCATAGTTAAAAGAAAATAGGGTAATTAAGGGTAAAAATGATATTAATATTACCCTAACACATGTCCTAATTCTATTGGACATGTTTATCTAGACAAAAAACAACCTTATGAATAAAATATTATCATTTAGGTCCACTTGGATTATATTAGGACATTTATTATTATTTAATTCAAAGAATTGTTAAAAGAGTTAAAATCAAAGTTTAATAACTAAAACATTTTTAATATAGGGTTTTCTATAAGATATATTCGATTATAAATATTCATTTGGAAGCTAAAAATATTTATAATATCATGGTATTTTATTTATAATTTTTAGACCTTATATATATATTTATTTATGACACAATGATGATGTGTAATTATCTTATTCATGAAACAATCAAATAAATGGTATTATAAATATTAAAATAAATATAATTTCGAAGTGTTTATGACAATAATCGAATTTTCTAGGTGAATATGACATGTTAGGATTGATTCAATGTTTTTTTAAAGTAATCATGCTGTTATTATTCTAACAAAAAACAAATACCAAATAGTGTCAAAATTGACATTAAATAGGTTTTAAAACAAATATTATATTATTAATTGATATAATTGTCATAAAAATATAAGGTTCAGCAAAAAGACTTATATAATGATATATATGACTTTAATGAACCAATTTGGGTTCTATTGGATGTATATGGTATGTTTATTAACCATATAATGTAAGAATACAAGAAGACACAATAAAAGTTATATTATTTAACTTAGAGTTAAATGAAAATGATAAGGGTAAAATGGTAACCTAAACATTCCTAAAACCTATTGGTTGAGTGTTTTTCGACCTATCCCCACCTTATACTTTAACTAGTCAAAATTGGATCCATTAAAAACCGAATATAAATTTATTATAAAATAATATTTTATGTTTTTCCTAAGGTGCCCCTCACCCCTCTTATAAAAGGTCACTCCCCCTTCTCTCTAATTCACACCTTCTAAGCCATTTGGCTCTGCCAAAACCTTCCCAAATACATTCTAAACTATCCTACATTAAATCTAGAGTGATTATTTTTATCAGAAAGCCAACCTAAGGAGCCCTTTTGATCAAATCAAAAGGAAGAACCCAAAGAAGAGGTAATGATTTCACCACCCTCTTTTGAAGTTCATTTTTTCTTCCACTTCCTTTTTATTTGTTGTTTCCATTCTAAAATAATTACTCCAGTATATTATATATAATTTGATGTTATTATAATTATCGTACTACAAAATTCATTATTCTATCCACCCTTTTAATGACATGTCACCATATGTGCGTATGTACGACTTACCGTCTCCACGTCATGCTGTAATTGTTATTCAAAACATTATTATTTGGATGGGTATAACAATGAAGTGTATTTGATGTAAATAATAAATATAACATGATAAGTATTATGTATATATTATATACCATCCAATTATATATTATATTAATATCAAATGAATGATATTTTTTCTCGTGCGTACGTACGGATTACCGTCTCCACGACGCGATGAGATTCATTTCCAAGTTCACCATTCATCGACGATTATAAAAATATATATTACTAATAAGTATGTAATATATGACATAATAATGCTACTAGATATATATATATATATAAGAATTTAGGTACTTACATATATCTTATTCACTTACTTCCGTTCAATACTCTATGGAAACAGAAACAACGTTTATGCGTACGTACAGACTACCATGTCCATAAACGGTGTTTTCCATTTCATATATACGTCAATTATGAATTTTTATATTATAAATATATATGATAATTAAATCATGTTTTATATTCTGGAAATATTTAAATCATGATCTAAGTGACACAATCTAGAGTAACAAGTTAAAACATGTACGATAAAGAAAGCGATTATTAGCCGAAATATTAATATAACATGGAAATTATTATTAAATGGGTAGTATAAAGTCATAAATGAATAATGTATGATATCATAAATATTAATATGGTTCTGGTATATTATAATAACATACTATATTCTTCATAAAATAGGATAAACGTACCCTCGACTAAAGGAAAGTCCAAGGTAAGGGGTTTTCATCTCACTCTTATTCCCGTGACACTCATGCCATATTGCCACTATTACCTTTTTGTGGTGTATGTACAACCCATAATTTTATTATTTCTATAATACAATTTAATTTATGTGTATTTACAAATTCGTTTTATGATACCTTTTTCATGGGGTGTATGTTTCGTAAGTTACCAAATTGGTAAGGGTTTATTTCACAATCTCTTCATTATCCGATGTTGTTTATATGTAATAATCTACTGGGACCTCTTTATCTTCCACATACATGTTACTTAAAAATGTATTTCAAATCATACTTAATATTTTATAAACTATGGGTTAAAGTAATTTATACCCTTGTTTAATTTATATAAGAAGTTTATAAAGGAATCTTTCTGTCATTTTCCAAACAAGGTCCTTTTTATCCTTTTCCACAAAATTAAGGTATAAATGTTTTTTTTAACTTATATGGAAGATAAGGCCATTTTACACCATTATAAAATCGTCGAAGATTCCCATAAAAGCTTATAAGGATATTTTAAAAAGAAAGGTTTTCTTTTATAATTATGTGATTTTTAAATGATTTCAAGAAAGAGATATTTCTCTCAAATATATGATAATCCAGTGAAAATGTATACGTATTTAACAAAAGCATAAAAATGTTTTCAGAAATCCTAAATCTTTAGTGTGGTAGATAGGAAGGGATTGGGCATAGACCTATCATGGCCTGTAATAAGACGATCAGTCACAGAATTTGTTATTTTGTTTTCAGAAGCTTGCATAACATTGCCAGAAAAACCCTAGAGTATATATGAGAAAATTTAAATGTAAGAATCTTCTAAAAAAATTGAATCAGTTGGTCTCATGATAAAATATAGTGTCTTGGCACGAGTCCTTGACAAAATCTTATTTGTAGTCTTAGCACGAGGCCTTGGCTACGTGGATATGATAGTCTGGCATTACGCATTCCTTCGTTATAAAAGTGGTTATTGATATTGTATGCGATTATTCGACTAATAGAATATCCATGTGAATAAGTAAATGGTATTATTTCAATTTATTTTCACCATATTAGGCTGAAGTTCAAGTTTAAAAGGCTTTTGTTTTAGTTATACATTGCCTTAAATGCTTGTGATTATTTATGAAAGTTTCCGCTATATTTTTATCCTCACTGAGCATCTGAGCTCAACCCTTTCTATGTTTTATTTTTACTAGGATTCCAAAAGTGTATTGTGATTGATATGAAGGGTTAGGCCAAGGGAATAATGGAATTCATAACGGATTATTTATATTGTTTTTCATGTTATAAAGTGCAATGTAACATTCATGTATGTAATCTATTTTCCAAGACTTCTAAATTGATCGGTCCTTTGGGACTTGATTCCATGTAATCATGCCAATGTATTAAAATACTGCACTGACTCTGGGTAAGTGGGGTTGGGGAGTTACAGTTGGTATCAGAGGATGTTTAGAAATAACCTTGGAAACTATATTTAGATAAAATCTGATTAGAGCACCTTACCCTAAGATAGAATTTGAGGATTAGTAGAGAAGAACTTCCTAGAATTTTGATATTGTAGATATTTTGTGAGTTTTCCGAGAAATACATCCCTGTATGGATACGAGCAGGTAGAGGCTGCTCTGGCGTAGATGTACCTAGGGGTAAAATCCAAAAACACCACTTTGAGCTAGACTCGAACGGGAACTGGTGCATGACAAAGGGACTTGCTGCACTCTTGGTTACCACCCTCCCGAGGGATATGATTAGGATAATTCTCATTTTCTTTATGAACCATTATGAGGGGATTATGAGTATATACTTACTCAACAAAAACTTTTTTATGATTATGGATTATATCCATAAACTGTTTAATTTATGTTAAGTGTTTTAAAAGTTCAAGATTAGGTATTTCTATTCATAAACTAATCTAGATTATGCCATTGGTTAGAAATGGCGCCCAATAGAAGGAATGAGAACTCCAGCAATACACATGATCCAAAGAATAAGAATGATCATATCTTTCATGGTCCTAAGCCAGAATTTAGAAGGGAAATAATCTCCCACATATTATCATGATATGATGAAATAATATCAGGTGTTGATAAGATAAGTAATGAATTCTCGTAGTCATATGGCTTTGAAGGGAAGCCAGAGAAGAAAGGGATGTTAGAGATACAGATACATAAAGGGAAGAAGGTAAAGAAGGTTTTTCCCATATGTGATAACTCTGGAAAGAATCACCTTGGAAAATTCTTTAAGGGAATGAGAGTATGTTATAAGTGTGTAGAAAAAGGACACCAAGTACGTGACTGCAAGTGTACGAAAAAGGTTTCAAATGTACAATGCTTCATCTGCAAGGAGTTTGGACACTACGCGAACCAATTTACAAGTCACAGGTCTATACCGCAAATGATTCTATTTGATAATAACAATGTTATGATACTACCAAAAATTAAGAGGAATGACTATTGTTCTTATGTTGTTATTTGGGAATTATTTCATTTAAGTGTTGTATCAATGATGTTCTGGAAATAAATAAGGATTGTACTATAGTACTATTTTATTGAGGATTTGAGATTTTATGGTACTAAGAAAAGTGACTCTATAGTGAGTTAAATTTTTTTGAAATGACATGGTTGAAGGAAAGACAAACGTTAATATGGTCCTAATAATGCGGTACTGATTTTGGAATAAGATATAGTTGATTTGGGTAAATTATATTGGATATTCTTGAATACCATGAAACTGATTAATGATTTTTCATCGTTGGAGTTTACATAATTTTTGATAAAATGAGTATGTCCAATATTCTATAAAGAATAAGGGTGAATGAATGTAATCAATAAGGTTTTATGGTAATTAAAGATGTTACCATGTTTTAAAATAATACATGGTGAAGGTGTTTACATGTTATTACATGGAAATAAGTATTTTTAGTGTGTATAACTTCCTTATACAATTTGGACTGTGAGATTGGGTGGTATTATTTTGGAGAAGTCTAAAGGTTGGAATGTATAAAGTTTGAAAGGTTATTTTTGGATTTTTATACAAAGAAAACATGCAGACTGTGTGAAAAACTGTCACGTCGGACAAAGTTGCGGGAATCAGACCCACAACCATAGTGAGATTGGGATTTTTGACCTTACAATAGACTACGTGAAGTCCCTGGATTGTATAATTTAGTTTTTAATGGGTCTGATATGTGAATTATACATTGATTATATTTAGAACCCTATACGATTAGGATAAATAGAGTATTTTTGAGTTGTATTATGTTTTGTAGTGAACGATGAATTTGTAGTAGAAATTTATTAATGGATAAAACTATAATTATTAAGTATGTATATCTCCTTATGATCTTATCCAATATCATAAATAAATTCCTCAAAATTAAGAAAAGGAACTTAGAACAAAAATGTTTTCCTAGATGGTACCTTAGATCATCACAAATTTATGGCTTAGGGATTATTGGGATTTTAATAGCCATGCTCTCTAACACTATCCATCAGATATTAATGGTTAGATTTCTCTTCCATATCCATATTTTCCTCCATGGAACCATAGTATGTGTTATTTTCGGTAACCTTCATAATTACCACTCTATATTTTAAATAGAGGCCTCATTAATCCATTTTTCGATGTGGGATTTAATTTATGATATTTTGAAATGTCAACCCCATGTTTCCAATATCGAGCATAAATTGTGAGGACGTAATTTATTGAATTAGGGGAGAATGTAACACCCCAAGCTTTCACGATACACTTCTCTTTTAATAATATAGTAGCGTCTGTTGTACGCAACATTGAGTTCTAACACACACCACAAACAATCAAACTAGCCGTTATGAATAGTAATACCCAAATTTTGAAATTTTATACATTTTAACATTCAAAATGGACTTCATTTTTGGATTCGGAATATCAAAATTATCTTAGGGTTAATTTTTGGTACTTTTCTAATAAATTTCATATTTTGATGAATAGTGAAAACTACTAAATTTTAATTAAAAACAAATTTTTTAATCGAAATAATTAATAGTGATAAATTAGGGATTTGAGTGGTTTTAAATTATATTTAGAATAAATTTTTACAATTTAATCCAATTTTGGTCATTGGACATAATTTCACATTTAAACCGAACATAAACATTTGTCAATCTTTTGATAGTTATTGTTTCTTAAAAACACGCCTTTTGTTTTGACCACGAGAATTAATTTTAAATTAATAAATGCAAATTATATGTTTTTAATTTGGTAAAATAGAATTAATTATTGAATTTGGAATATCAAAATTATCATAGGGAAATTTTTTGGTATTTTTATGAAAATTTTAAATTTTTGATGAATAGTGAAAAACACGGAGTTATAGTTTAAATCCAAATTTTTATTTAAATAATTATTTATTTTATTTATATTATTTAATGTCAAAATAGATAAATAATACCAATATATTTTCAATATAATTAATTGGATTTGGTTTATAATAAATTTTGGTATATAAAAATTTTATTGAACTTTTCACCGTCTTTTACCCACCTCATAGGAGCTTTTGCAAATTCACATAAAACTTAATTTTACCACTTCTGTGAGCTGAATTTCGAAAATCCAAGAGACACAGTTAATATGAAGGAGTAAAATGTGGTTCAATGAGATGAAAATATTTTTAGGTGAATAGTAACTTTTTACTTATATTTACCACGGTTAAAAGGAAATAAGGTAATTAAGGGTAAAAATGATATTAATATTACCCTCACACATGTACTAATTCTATTGGACATGTTTGTCTCAACCAGAAATAACCTTAGGAATATAATATTATCAATTAGGAGCGCTTGGATTAGATTAGGACATTTATTATTATTTAATTCAAAGAAGAGTTAAAAGAGTTAAAAGAGCTGAAATCAATGTTTAATAACTAAAATTTTATTAATATAGGGTTTTTCATAAGATAAATTCGATTATAAATATTCATTAGAAAGATAAAAATATTTCATATATCATGGTATTTTATTTATTATTTTTATACATTATATAAATAAATTTATTTATGACATAATGATGATGCAATAATTACCTTATTCATGAAAGAATCAAATAAATGGTATTACAGATATTAAAATAAATATAATTTCATAGATATTATGACATACAAGAATTTATAGGTGAATATTATATGATATGATTTATTCAACGTATTTTTTTGAAGTAATCATGTTGTTATTATTTTAACAAAAAACAAATACCAAATAGTGTCAAAATTGACATAAAATAGTTTTTAAAACAAATATTATATTATTAATTGATATAATGGTCCTAAAAATCAGAGGTTCCACCAAAACACTTATATAATAATATATATGACAATAATGAACCAATTGGGGTTATATTGGAATTATATAGTAAGTTTATTAACCATATAGTGTAAGAATACAAGAAGCCGCGGTAAAAGTTAAATTATTTAACTTAGAGTTAAATCTAAATGATAAGGTTAAAATGGTAACCTAAACTTGTATAAAACATATTGGATTAGATTTATTCAACCTATACCCACATTAGACTTCAAATCATCAACATTGGATCCATTATAATCCGATTATTAATTTATTATAAATTAATATTTTACGTTTTTCCTAAGGTTCCCCTCACCCCTCTTATAAAAGGGCACTCCCCTTCTCTCTAATTAACACATTCTAAGACATTTGGATCGACCAAACCCTACCCAAATACCCTCTCAACTATCCTACCTTAAACCTAGAGGCATTATATTGGTCAGGAATCCAACCTAAGGATCCCTTTTGATCAAATCAAAAGGAAGAACCTGAAAAATATGTAATGATTTCACCTCACTCTTTCAAGTTCCTTTCTTATTCCACTTCCATTTTCTTTTTTTCCATTATAAAATAATAACTCCCGTATATTCTTTATACTGTGATGTTATTATAATTATGGTATAACCAAATTCATTTTTCTACCCACCCTTTGAATGACATGTCACCATACGTGCGTACGTACGGCTTACCGTCTCCACGTCGTGGAGTAATTGTTATTCAATGCATTATTATTTGGATAGGTATAATAATGACGTTTATTTAACGTAAATATTAAATATATCATGATAAGGAATCTGTATAAATTATATAACATCCAATTATGTATTATATTAATATCAAAATAATGATATTTTCGCTTGTGCATACGTACGAATTACCGTCTCCACGAAGTGATGAGATCCATTTTAAAGTTCACCATTCATCGACGATTATAAAAATATATATTACTAATAAGTATATAATATATGACATAATAATGCTACTATATATATATATATTTATATGGATAAGTATTTATGTGCTTATATATATCTTATTCACTTACTTCTGTTCAATACTATATGAAAACAGAAACATCATTTATGCATACGTACGGACTACCGTCCCCATAAACGATGTTTTCCATTTCATATATACGTCCATTATAAATATTTATATTCTAAATATATATGATAAATAAATCATGTTTTATATTCCGGAAGTATTTAAATCATTATCTATGTGATACAATCAAGAGTAACAAGTTAAAACATATATGATAAAGAATGCGATTATTAGCCGAAATATTAATATAACATGGAAATTATTATTAAATGGGTAGTATAAAGTCATAAATGGATAATGTATGATATCATAAATATTAATATGGTTCTGGTATAATTTAATAACATACTATAGTCTTCATACAGAAGGCTAAATGTTCCCAAATGGAAAGTTCAAGGTAAGGGTTTTTCATCTCACACTTATTTCTGTGAGATTCATGCAATATTGCCACTATTACCTTTTGTGTGGGGTATATACTGCCCATAATTGTATTATTTCTGTAATAAACTTTAATTTATGTGTTTTTACATATTCATTGTATGATACATTTTTCATGGGGTGTATGTTTCGTAAGTTACAAAATTGGTAAGGGTTTATTTCATAATCTCTTCATTATCCGAGATTGTTTATACGTAATTATCATCTAGGACCTCTTTATCATCCACATACATGTTTCTTAAAAATGTATTTCAAATCATTCTTAATATTTTACAGACTATGGGTTAAAGTCATTTATACCCTTTTTTACTTTTTATAAGAAGTTTATAATTGAATCTTTCTGTTGTTTTCTAAACAAGGTCCTTTTTATCCTTTTCGACAAAATTAAGGTAAGAATGTCTTTTTTTAACTTATATGGTGGATGAGGCTATTTAATGCCATTATAAAATCATCTAAGATTCCCTTACAAGATTATAAGGATATTTTCAAAATAATGATTTTGTTTTATATGTATGGGATTTTTAAATGATTTCATAAAAAATATATTTCTCTCAAATATATGAAAATCCAGTGAAAATGTATACGTATTTAATGCAAGATTAAAAATGTTTTCAGAAAACCTAAATCTCTTGTGTGGTAGACAGGAAGGAATTGGACGTGGTCCCATTATGTCCTGTAATAAGTCGAGCTATCTCAGAATTATTTTTTTTGTTTTCAGAAGCTTGTATAATGTTTTCAGAAAAACACCAGATTATATTTGAGCAATTTGAAACGTATGTATCTTTTAAAAAAATTGAATCGGTAGGTCTCATGAGACAAACTAGTGTCTTGGCATGAGGACTTAACAAAATCTTATTTGTAGTCCTGGCACTAGGCCTTGGCTATGTGGTTATGATAGTCTGGCATTATGCATTCCTTCATTAAGAAAGTGGTTATTGATATTACATGCAATTAATCGACTACAAGAATATCCATGTGAATAAGTAAATGGTATTATTTCAATTTATTTTTTCCATATTATGCTGAAGCTAATGTTTAAAAGGTTTTTGTTTTAGTTATACATTACCTTAAATGTTTATGCTTATTTATGAAAGTTTCTGCTATATTGTTATCCTTACTGAGCATCTAATCTCACCCCTTTCTATGTTTTATTTTTCCCAGGACTCCAAGAAGTGTATTGTGATTGATATGCAGGGTTCAGCCAAGGTAATAATGGCATTAATAAACGATTATTTATGTTGTTTTGTATGTTATAAAGTATAATGTAACATTCATGTATGTAATCTATTTTCCAAGACTGTTAAATCGATCAGTCCTTCGGGACAAGATGCCTTGTAATCATGCCAATGTATTAAAATAATGCACCGACTCTGGGTAACTGGGGCTGGGGAGTTACATTCATCTATTTTGTTTTTCCATTGCTGAAGATTGTTTTACCAGATTTCTTTCCTTTATGGTAGGGAATGGGATGATGAAGCTTGTTCGTGCTGGTAGGGATCTTGTTTCTCCTTCGTACCATTATTATGATAATGATATCATCATTTTCAATCAAGGGGACAAGGGAAATATATGGAATATCAAAAGGGATCTTTTACATTATGAGATGGTTTTTGGTTAGGAGATTAGCTGGAACAAGTCATTTGTGTACATTGAGAGGAATTTCACCCCTATAAGGAAAAATAGCATTATCAGTGAGATGGCCATCAGAGAAGGTGTTTTCCCTTCATTTATTTGGGGGTACCAATGTTATTGGGGAGGCCGAAGGCTTGCTATTTCACTAGAATTGTTGCAAATATGAGATGACAACCCTCAATCTAGAAGAGTAAATATTTATCCTTAGAGGGTCGTGTGTGTTTAGTGAAGTCAATTATCATCTCAAAATTTTTTTACTCCATTATGGTGTATAAAAGTTCATCATATCTCATCAATAGCATTGGTGTTTCAATTAAAAATTTTATTTGAAGTGGCTATTGTGGAAAGAAATCCTTCCATGGTTTTATGGAAATATTTCTGCAATCCTTGTGATGCAGGTGGTTTAGGTATTAAGAGTTGTGGAAAATTTAATGATTCCTTACAAGATGGGTTTATGTGGAGGATTATTAATGTTAAATCAAAAGATCTTAGCATCCATCAGGTTATATTCATGAATAAAATCAATGATGGAAATTTTATATATCTTAACTCTTTGGTATGGCATTATTTTAAGTCTAATTTTCCATTATTGTTAATGATTTGAGATGGATTTTATATAAGGATTCATCTTTATCTTTCTAGAAGTGAAACTGGATTGGGGTTCCATTGATTTATTTGATTCCATATGGAGACTCAAATTTAGATATTTACATATCTATTAAACATCAACTTCAGAGTATGAATAATCTGTTGTCTCTTGTTATTTCCACTATCGATGGATATTTCTTCTCTCATAGGGAGGATTTTTTCACTTGGGAACCTACTATAAATGTAATCCTATCATCTAAAGTGTTCTTTGAGCATGCCATATACAATAACAATGAGTTCAATTGGATGGGTGATTTGAAGGGAAATTTCATTAATCCTTCTCGGTTAAATTTTTCATGGAGGGTTTCTCATAAAAAAATTCCAACTGATGATTTCCTTCAAAAATGTGGAACATCTATATATTCTATTTTTGTTTTCTTTAATCAGCATAATTAAGATTTTGATTATCTTTTCCTTAGTTGCGCAGATGCTTCGACATGGTAGAAGGATACATATGATATGTTTAGAGTGTCTTTACCTCGGATCACAATGATTCTAGATTTTCTAAAGAGATGAAGTAATATCATATTATTTCTTCATATTTTGTGTAATTTCCAGGTGGCTCTGGAAGAGGGAATCCACTAAATTTGGAGCTCTATGAACAAGGTGATTCATGACTATTACATCATTTAGGTTGGTTCTGTGATGGCTGGAATATTATTTTCTATTCAGAAAAATTTTTTCCAAAAAAATTATGTTGTTTGAAAGAAGTATCTTACCTTTATTTGGCATGATTGAAGATCTTTCAAAAGCACCTTTTTATTGTTGGATTAAAATCAATTATGATGTTTCTTCAAGAGTTAATTAGGGACCTCATGGTTTTGGTGTTGTTTATAGGGATCATTATAGAGGTGCTCCTAGTTTTTTTCATGGATCTTGTGGACATGCCTCCGCTCTTTATGTGGAAATTCTTGGTGTGATTATAGCGGTTAAGAAGGCTGAAAATGCGGTTGGAAATATATTTGGCATGAATGTGATTCTAACATTGTTGTTATTCCATTCAATCTAGTTCTATTCATCTTTGACAGAATCTCACCAACAGATGGATTAGATGATTGGAATTTCTTGACTCATATATCATATTGTTACCCATATATCTCGAGAGGATAATGTTATTGCAGATGGTCTTGCAAATAGAGGCATCATTGGTCTGGTCATTCAATAGGACAATCAAGTTTCAGATGATCTTCTTCCCATTCTTAAGAGGGATCAATGTAAATCTCCTATATTCAGATATGTGAAATCTTTTTTATTTAATAAAGGGTTCTTGATTTTCTAGAGAAGGACTAAGTTTACCATTAAAAATATAAAATGGTGAGATCCAAATCACGTGGGTATCTTAAAAAACAGTATAACCCATGGAATTTTTTTAATAGCATACGATTTTATAATAAAAGGGTATTATCATACCCTTAAAAATATAATAAATAGAATACCATGTGAAATCAAAATATTTTCATGAAATTTCCCTATCACGTTTAGAAAATTAATGTGGATTCCATGGAATTTCATTTTAATATTACCCATAAAATCACATATACAAATGGAATGACCTACATGATTAATTCCAACATAGTTCTTTTGGGAATATAATTATTGACCAATTAATTTGACAAATGCACTGCGATCACAAGATCATACACAACTTATATGGAAAACAACATACATAAACACAAAAAATATTTCAATTCCAACATAAAACTCTTAAAAATATATTTCTGAACCCATAAGAAATTTTTTTCTGGATATTAATATATCACAACCCATTAAAATAAAATTTTATAAACTAAAATATACAGAATTATATAGAAGATCATTTTTTTTCTTGAATAAAACATGGAATCTTATAAAGGAATTTACCTATGAAATTCAAATTATGGAGGTGAGAATAGTTTTTGTTGTTATATACATTAAAATAGAACATTATGATATGTGTTATAAAATATAACTTTGAATTAATTTATATCCATATAAATAAATTCAGAAAATATTTTTTAAAAATATGGAAATGAAATAAAATTAGTTATAAAATAAATATTTAAAAAACTTTAAATGTGGTTTTAAGAGAAAGTGTCACTTACCTCAAATCCTACATCCCATATATGTAATTTATCTCATAAAAATTAAACTTATGTTAATAATTTACTTGATTAGTAACCCTTAACAATTTATTTATTCTTTTTAGTTAACTTGTATCCATGTGATACTTAGTTATATAATTGATTATGTTTACTTTTATAGTTTTGAGGGTGTATGTTTCGTAAGTCTAAAATACATTCTGTAGGATAACGTTGGCCAAATAGAACAAGATTATATAATTTTTAGAATCCTAATCATGTTTAAATTATCATTTCAATAGACTAATTATATATTAAAACATACTCTTTGATATGGTTACATAAAATTAATTACATTACATTAATCTAAATAGAAAGTCATATGTAATAATGGTTAAAATTTCCACTAGTAGTACAAAATCTATTTATAATATCACCTTTTCAGGTCAATATTTCAAAACCCACCTAAAAATTTGTGAAAAATATTTTAGCATGTCAGTTATTATATAAATAATGTGAAAAGAAAATTTTGACAGGTTTATCGGGTTGTTTTCACATAAACAACATGACAATAAAATTTTATAACTTTTTTAAGTCGGTTCTAAATAACCAGCCTGAAATATCGGGTTTTAACTTCGATTATTTAATAACCAAACTGAGATCCCTATTTTAATGAATTTTTGACATTAGTTTTTTAAAAAAAATATATCGCTAGTAGAAAAATGGGTTTTAACTTTGTTTCTTCAATACCAGAATTAATATTATTCTTTGAGGACTTTTTATCTCAGTTATTTGTTAACTGATGTAATATATCACCAAAGAAGACTTTTACCATTAGTTTTTTTCTTGAAATGAACATATTCAAATCTGGTTAAAAAAGGACATGTAAATGTTGAAAAAATTGTAGATAATTTTATAATCTATCCATTTTATTGGTCTTGGATCTAGAATGGACTTACAGATCTAAAGATATGGACATCAGAAGTTTATCATCTCTAAAAAATGTCTTAGAGAAGTCTAAATTTTGATGACTATAACTTTTGATATTTAACTCCATTTGAGATCCATGACCATTAAAATATGATTTTGGAAACTTTACAAGATGGTTTTAAACATGTTTCACATATATGAATTGAAATACGGATGTTAAAATTATATTAACATTAGATTTTAAAAAATACAACATTTAAAATCCTTAAGGAAGACTTTAATCATCCTCTTTTCAAAAACTGATGTTAAAAGTCATTTATCATGCCATTTTTACAAAAAAAAAAGATGTTAAAAATGATGAAAATATTATATCTCCTTTTACAAGAATAAATTTCAGTGGATGTGGAGCAGAAATGGACAAACCAATCAAAAGTTATGGATCTTGGAAGTTGATCATATTTAAAAAAATTCATAGACAAAATTTTTCAAATAAATGCTTAGATATTTTAAATCGAAACTTTCAGAATTTTTCACGTCAGTTTAAAGAAAACCCACATGAAAAATGAATTTTAATGTCTGTTCTGGGAAATAACCAGCCTTAAAAGTCATCTTTGAGGATCTTTAGCATCAGTTATTTAAAAAATGACATTAAAGGTCACTATTTTTACATCATTTACTAAATATATAATATATAAATAAAAATTTTAATATCTTTTCATGATGATTATCATAAAACCAATGTAAAAAACATAAATTTCATATCCTGCAAACGCATAATTCCAATTTTTTATATTCCGTCATCGAAACATTGAATTGCTTCCAAAAAAATATAATACCATGATTTCTTTTTTCCATGTCATTTATATGTTTTCAAGATCTACATAAATTAATTTCACAATTATTATTCCAGTCACCATCATTCCACTGAATCAACTCATTTTATCTTCATCATCAATCCAATATTTTTTCTTTCAGTGATCTCATAATGGTATTTGTTATTATTTTTCCATGATTTGTTTTGTATTTGATTAGTATTCTTAAATTTTATACCACTTAGAATTCTATTTTTAATATAATGAATAATATTTTATTGTATCATGGTTAAACTACTAATCCTACTTTAGATGCCAAAATTTTATCTAAGCCAAAGATTTGTTTTCCTCATGAGATCATTCCCCAGATGAAAATTATATCCAATAAGAGTTCAAAAATATTCAAAAATATTTAAAATAATTATGTATTATCTAGATTTATTTTGATTTTTATGATTGTTTTTATAGGTCTTATATTTTCCAGGGATGGAGTAAAATTATCTAAAGAATAGTTTTGAACAATAAATAATTTTCACATCAGGTTTCCAAAAAAACATTAAAATCCTAATTTTTAGATCTTTTTTTTCAGAAAGCAATATTAAAAACCATTTATTACATCTATTATTGAAAAATGATTTCAAAAATATACCATTCAAATCATTTCTAAAAAATTGATTTGAAAAATCATTAAAAAACGATTTTAAGATGTTCTTTCATGCCAGTTATAAAATATTGAAGGGGAAAATCATAAAAATACAATTTTAACATTGGTTTTAGTAAAAGATGTTAAAAAATATATTTACAGTGTCTCCTAGAAATACATTTCCTCAAGAACCGATTTAAAACATATAAAAAACTAAAATAAAAAACCCCTTTTTCACTTGTTATTTTCCAATGAACAAGTAGGAAAGAAGGTACATATCAATTTATCTTTTCAAAATTATGATTATATAATAAATATCATATTATATATATACACACACTTTCCATGTGAGTTGGTGAAAAAATAAGTACATCACTTCATGGAGGTGCTAATCCACACGTACATAAAAATGGCATTGTTAGTTTTCAATGGATGGAATTGTATGAAAATTGAATATAGAATGTATTTATACAATGATAATTATTTATTTAATATCATATATATATAATAAATAAACCATTATAGCCATCTATGAATGGAGGGGATAGAAAATGAATTACATCGATTCATGAGGCAGTAGTCTTCCATACACACAAATAATTGTTTCATTTCCAATTTATTTGAATAAGAGATGTAATAAATGTTGTTAAATTAGCATAATAACATATCAGTATGTGGTATATTATTATTTTTTATATTCGAATGGATTAGAGAGGTTTTAAGGAGAAATAAGATGAAATAAAATAAAAAAACATAGTTATGTGGTTTACCACTTCTTCAAATAACTTCCTTAGGTTAACATCTTTGGCCACATATGGTTGATATTTTATTTAAACAAAGGCCTACATGATATAGTGAGGTATGTTGTTATGGTATTCCAGTAGTTCATGGGTGAGTAAAAAGGCTCTTTATGTGTGTTGAAAATAGAATAGGGTGTGTCCTTCTATAAGCGGGGGAGAGGAAACACATTGAATTCTTCAAAAGGTTAAATAAATTAATGCCTTATTCCTAAAAAATGGATCCAAAATGGAAAATTTCTATATATTAAATATTATAGGGTATATATATATATAACAGAATTTAGATAATATTTTTGTTGATTATGACCTTTATCATTTTACATTAACCCTTGGAAAACCTTTTTTACCCTTTACTTTGTAAATAATTTTTTTACGATTTTTTTCTATTGAATATGAAAAAAATTAGTTTAAACTTTTAAAATTGTATAAATTATGATAATTATAAATATATAATTCAATTATTCAAAATAAATTCAGATGATTTATGCAATTTTATATTTAATTAATCCCTTAAAACATGATGAAAAAATGTTTTCGATAAAATATGTATGGTTAAGTATATAATGTTCTTATACCAAAATCAATAATAATATTGAATATGATGATATTAATTGGAGTATCAATAATATAAACAGAATAATTTTACTTTTAAAATACTTTAAAATAAACTGGAACCATTTAAATTCATGGAACGAAATGATTATTTTCAATAAAAATCAATATTTTCAACTATTCACTAAAAAAATATCTTTTTCAAAAATTACCAAAAATATCCTTATAATATACTTCTAAAATTTTTATATAAAAAATTTATTTCATTAACATAAATTGATATACTTAAATTTGTAAATAATTATTTTAAATAAAACTATTTAATAAATATATACAAATTTAGTTAGAATAAAATTATTTCATTTTTTGATTGAAAATTTTATTAACAAAATTATATTGAATATGAAATTATAAATAAAATTAATGGATATTAATTAGTAATGAAATTAGATTAATATCAACATTACCTATGTTCTTAGAAATGCGATATGTTCTTGGATGTACTAGGGTCCTTGAGTTGATTATTGATCTATTTTAGAAAAGATCATCAACAAAACACTTTTCTATATATGTGGTGTAAATCCACAGAACCTATGAGACTCAGTTTTTGTATAGAGATAATTGTAAAGCTCTATTATTAAAGGGGGATGTTTTTGGGTTTATAGAACATGAATCATATGTAGATAATTTTATTCCCAATGAGAAACTATGAAGGGGTGTGAAACCCTTATCATTATAGTATGTGTCAGGACCCATCCCTTGGGGACCATGCGGTGACTACCCTAAGCCCTCCTTCTATAGGCCAGGGGATAGCAACTAGCACCAAAAGGAATATTCTCTATAAATGGGAAGGCATTTCCTTTATAACTTGTAATCTTACACAACTATGCACAAGTACGGATACGAGCACAATGTAAAACTATATAGTAAACAGGATGTGTATAGAAAGTAAAAGGGGCCAAAATACAAGCCAAACTATAAAGTACAAGTAAACTGAAAATTAAAAGTAAAACTGAAAATTTCACATGTGAACACCTGCGAAGGATCCTACCTAAAGGGTATGTATAGCTCTCGAACGGTCGTCTATGTGGTACACCTCATCTAATGTCCTCCTCCAAGCTTCCTCCACTCTTGGTTCTCTCGTCCCCAGTCGGTGTTGTCCATCATCTGCACCATACTCAACAAGGTGTGGGAGTAGCCCATGTAGAGTTGAGTATAACGACATATGGTAGGGACCTCGAGATCCTCGAAGGTCTCAAAAAATCCACAAAGGGTAAACCACAAAGCATGGAGACAACTGTCAACCCTACTTAGGTATATGCCCACACATATACCTTAGTTGTCAAGTAAACCCACCTCAATCATGAGGAAACACAAGGCCCAACTAAAAATACCAAAGCCTAACTGTTCCATGAAGGAATGAATACCAAAAAGTTGAAGACTCATCTAACACTAGGTATATAACTCTGTGAAATAGAATTATGTAGCTGACCAACAAAATATCACTAGGGAAGCAGATAGCCAGCCACGAGATTCTCTAGGGATAGTAATAAGTATCATTCCCAGTAATAATGTCGAACACCTCATCTATAAGGGAACTCCTCCTCTATCGAGTACAGTGGGCCCACCACATCACACAAAGGTGATTCTCAATAACCTTGGACTAATAAGGTACTCATCCTATCGGGAATCGTGGGTCTTCCATGCCACACAGAGGCCCTCCCCACCATGGGTCTACCGTATCACACATATGTGCTCCCCATCATGGCCTATTAAGGTACTATTCCTGTCAAGTACCATGGGTCTACCACATCACACAGAGGTGCTCCCCCCTGTGGGTCTTCCGCATCACACAGAGGCCCTCCCCACTAGTCATGTTGAGTCAATCCGAGTCTAAACAGTCATTAGTCGTCAAGTCTCAGCCAGTCATAGGGTTCTACTCATATCGCACTTGGGTTAACCACTCCCCAAGACATAGGTCATACCTCATCCTCCCCAAAGTTCCATTAAAAAGTATCCCAAAGGCCCATCACGTCAAAAGGGACCCAAATCAATAGATGGAACGTCAATTAGATGCTCAGCTTATATGTTATTAGCATTTTCGCTCTGAGGGTCCAGTTAGATTTAGGGTCTGATGCAACTCGTCCATAATCCAACCATATCAGAAACTGAAGGGGAGTATACCAAAAAGGACCATATCGATCCAATGATTCTGGCACTCCAGATAGTTCTTCAAATGGATGCCTGGTTCTTCTGTTATGGAAAATAAATGTAATATTGTGTCCAGATGGGCCCGGGTCCGGTTCGACCCGGTTTGACAGACCCAGCCTGGACCGACCCAACCCAATTTGGGTCGACCCAACCTAGTCTATGTCTGGCCTGGATGGCCATTCTTTGGTGGGCCCATCCCGCTGGGCCACGGTGAGGCCTGACCCGCGAAGGGGGTAGCCTGGCCTTGCATAATGGTGTGGCCCTGTGGTGTGGACTGCGGAGCACGACACGTTGGCACTGCTTGCTGGGCGTGGCCTGGTGGTGTGGCCCGCTGGGTAGTGTGGTCCACCTAAGATGGTGCCAAAGGGGGAGTTTACCCTACTGGTTTCTCTTTAACGGTCCATCAGACCATTCAGCTAGGCAGCATGCGGGACCCGTCAAAGGGGTCCCGCCCAGTGTGGCATGGTCAGTCGGAAGGCCCGCTGGACAACCTCCCAGGGCGTGGTCACACACAACTACTTCACCACGGATGACTTGAAGGTCAAATGCCTTTCGTCCTTTGTCGGGGCCTAGCGGCTGCAACCTCCTACGCCACCAACGGCGCGGATGCCAACCGCCACTCTGCCACATGGCCAGCCAGTTTCCGACTACCACTCTGCCCCACCATGGCCAACGGGTTGTGGCCTCCTCATCAACCAGCATCACGGACGCACACCGACCTTCCTTCCTCATGGCCAGCCGGGTGCCAACCACCATCATCTTCCGCGAGCCACTGCAGATTTATTCCATTCCCAAAAAATTAAACGATCACATATTTGTGATCATTGCATCAAAGGTTCAATGTTCATATATCGCACTCAGCGAAACTCCATGTTTCATATGTTTATAAGTATTAGGCATTGACAAAACTCACGAAGAATGTGCAGAGAATAAAAGATAAAGAGGATCAAGGTTTTTATGTTGGAAGATGGCCATGTTCATTAGGCCATCGTCATCGTGAATTTAAGATATGAAGAATAAATAGAATAAATTAAACATATATAAAACCCCTACATTGATTTTCCATTGGTGGTGGCACGAGGAAGTTGACGTAGTCATTGAAGATTCGACATTCGTCGGTCCCACAAGATGCTCCAAGGTTATCTCCTCGTTCTTTATTTCTGAAAGACGTTCTTCGTTAGCGGATTTCCTTTATTGGAGAATGTTCTCCAAAGATCACCCCAATTCTCCCTTTTTTCCAACACTTTCCCAATCTAAAGAAAATGAGGTTCCAACTAATTAAGTTATGTTTATTAATCTAATTTGAGTTGGTACATTAATTAATTTTATGTTGTCACAATTAATTGGAAAAGAAACTAGATGTCCCCTCCCTCAATAAAGGAGGAGTTCAAGGGTCTGGTGTTCCCCACCACTAAATTCAAAATCGAGAGTTTTCAAGCACAGGTTGTCCCCACCACAAAAATATTGTGAGGAAAAAATTTCAAGGAAAATAAAATAAAGCTAGTTTATTTTATTATCTCCCAAGAAATGTCTGAAAACTAATTTTGACCATCGACTGACTATGGTATAATTGATGGTATCCTTAAGGGAATATCGGTCATTCAAGTTCAATGGTTCCCTCAGTTTTCAATTCTGAGGACTTGGTCAAAATGTACAAAAATATGTTCGCACGTTTACTTAACGTACCTAAAGAAAATTTCAGAAATTAATTCCAGGCACTCTGGGCCTCATAATCATGCACCGTCAATTTTAGCGAACTTGTAATATTCCCATATAATTTTAAAAAAATTTACATGGAGAAATAAAAGTCTTTACATTATCTCCACCTCATGACTTTGCATCCCCGACAACCACAAAAATAACTAAGGATACAAGTGGGAGTACAGATCATGTATCTGAGCCTCCACCTCCCATGTGCTCTCCTAGAGGTTCTCATGCTACCAATGAAAATGCATAAGTGGTATAAACTTTCCACGAAGGACCTGCTCTTATCGATCCTCAATCTCTACTGGAACCTCTATAAACGTCCCCCAATCGTCGATGTCCAGCTCATCATGGTCGATGACATGAAATCGGTCATGCACATATCTCCTCAGCTAGGACACATGAAAAAAGTCATGCAGTCAGTGCATTTGAGGTGGAAGAGCTAGGATGTAAGCGACCTTGCCAACTCTACTGAGGACATGAAAATATCTGATGATCTTTGGAGATAAGTTGTTGACCCGATGAAATCTCCACAAACCTCGTCGATGTGAGACCTATAGAAAGACATGGTCACCATCCTTGAACTCTATAGGTCTCTGCCTCCTGTCACCATAGGATTTTTTCCTGCTCTGTGTAGACTTTTCCTGCTCCTAGATGATCTTAACCTTCTCTGTGGTAGCACACACCATCTCTAGTCCCATTAGTGTGGACTCCCCTTGGACTGTCCAAAATAATGGTGATCTGCAAGCTCATCCATATAATGCCTCAAATGGTGTCATACCGATAGTTGAGTGATAACTATTGTTGTATTTGAACACCACTAATGAAAACTGATCCTCCCAATTGTAGCCAAAATCAAGTACGCATGCACATAACATTTCCTTAGGGGTTTGAGTGGTCCACTTTGTCTGGCCATCCATCTGAGGATAGAAGGCAGTGGTCAATTGAAACGTTGTATCAAATGCCTCCTGCAAACCCTTCCATAGCCGAGATATAAACCATGCATCACGATTGAAGACAATCATAGATGGCACTCCATGAAGTCGTATAATCTCTTGTACGTAGTGGTGTCCCAAGGCCTCTACTGAACCCTACTATCTGATAGGTAGGAAGTGGGCTGACTTGGTGAGTCAGTCAATGATCCCACAGATGGAATCATGTCCCCTAGATGTCCATGGAAGAACTATCATGAAGAACTTGGAAATTCAATCCTACATATACTCTGGGACCACTAATTGCTGAACTAATCCAGCTAGAACCTGATGCTCTGCCTTCACTTGCTGACAAGTGAGGCACCGAGAGACAAAATCTGCCAGCACCTTCTTCCTTCCTACCCACCAATGCTAATTTAGGAGGCCTTGTTACATCTTCTCCACTCTTGGATAAACCGCTGGAGGGGACATATGGAATTCTCTCAAAACATCCACCCTTAGGGCCACTAGTACCAATGTATTCCCTCCAAAGAGGATGACTTGGTCCCCATTTTCAGAACATCCATCAGGTGCCTATCCTGTTGATATCTGAGCACGTCGATCCTCGCAGTCTGCATCCCCATGCCGTGCCTCCCTAACTCACTGAAGGAGTGGGGAAGTTACTGTCAGTGACTAAAGATATGCTGATCCATCTTGATCCATATAGGATATCCACAAAGTGGCAAGATTCTCTATAGCCTCACTGGGCAATTGTATACCAGATCTCCTACTAAGTGCTTCTGCTACAACATTCCCCATCTCAGGAGTATAGACTATCTCGAAGTCATAGTCCTAGAGGATCACAAGCCAACACCGTTATCTTAGTTTAATGTCCTTCTGGGAGAAGATATACATGAGACTCTTGTTATCTGAGTAGACTATAAAATGTTCACCCATCACATAATGTCACCACATATTCAAGGAGAAGGCCACTGCAGCTCACTCCAGGTCATGGGTACTATAGTTCTTCTCATGTTGTCTCTACTGTCGAGAAACATATGCAACCACTGCTCTCTCTTGCATCAGAAACATCCTAGCCCGGTCTCTGATGCATTGCAGTAGACTACATACCCAATTCCTTCCCCCAGTAGCCACAAGATGGGGGCACTCATCAGTTTCTGCAATAGCTCATGGAAACTTTTCTAACATCTCTCGGACCACACGAAGGGTTTACCCTTATTCGTCAACACTGATAAGGTTTCCAGAACTCTAGAAAAGTCACGCAAAAACCTCTGGTAGTAACCAGAGAAACCCATAAAACTCAGCACCTCCATCATGCTCCTAGTGGCTCCGAAGCTAGTACATCCTCAATCTTCACATGATCCACCACAACTCCAACCTTTGAAATGACGTTTCCCAGAAAGATGACCTCTTGTATCCAAAACTGGCACATCAAGAGCATATAATAAAGTTGGTGCTCTCGGAGTGTGTTGGGAACTATCTAAAAAAGAAGAGAATATTCCTCCTCCCTAGCTAAGTATATCCGGATTTCATTGATGAAGTCTACTACAAAACGATCATGGTATGGCTAGAAGATCATGTTAATTTGTGCCATGAACACTGCTGGGGTGTTGGTCACACCGGATGTCATAACCAAGAACTCATAATGGCCATATAAAAATCTGAAGGTCGTCTTCAACACATCCCCATATCGTACTCTGGGCTGGTGATAGCCTAATCTTAGGTATATCATTGAAAACCATCATGCCCCCTTCAGCTGATCAATGATACCGTAAATCCTCAGGAGTGGATACTGGTTCTTCAAGGTCACCTGGTTCAGGTGCCGATAGTCCAAAAAGAGTCTCAAACTCCCATCCACCTTCTTTGTGAGTAAAATCAGGGCTACCCAAGGAGAGACACTGGGCCTAATGTACCCCTTTCTCTGTATGTCGTCTAGTTGTACGCACAGATCTCGAAACTCTATAGGAGCCATCCGATATGCTGGCATAGATATCAGTGTTATTCCGGGGTACAAGCCAATGTAAAAGTACACTTCCCTTTGATGTGGTAGATCTTAAACATCATCTAAAAAATCATCAGCATACTGGTCCACTATTATAGGATAGCTCAGACTCTCTAAATCAACCACTTCGAGGTTAAGGCTAGCCAAATGAAGTGTGATCGGATTCACCCTCTTCTAGGTATATCTATCCTGCTCTGCAATGGTTCCCTTATCGCCAGTGATGGAAAACCTGGTCCCATCCATGCGGACACACCACATGTTGTGCCTAATATAGTCAATCGAATCATGGACTGTAGGTAACCAGTCCATACCAAGGATGACATTGTAAGGCCTCGACGCCATTACAAAAAGATCCAACCCAAAGCTCTCACCTCCTAGAGTAAGCTCGCATTTCCATCACTAGTGTCAAATTGTAGAGTCTCATATCGTAGGAGTATCTAGCCATAAGGATCGAGCAAACGGCTATAGCAGAATCTTCGAGCCCCATACGAGGGTCCTGGAAATAAAAGAATGACCGGAACCTGTGTCTTTATGTACTACATCTAGGGTGGAGTAGACACAGATCATACCTCATATCATCTCTAGAGTGCCATGGTCATAGTCCTCAGTTTCCTGGAGATGAGCTCGTCCCTATCCACCTGCTCCCTATGGTTAGGGTGTATGTCCTTGTTGTGGTGGAAGTAGGACCTCAAATCGCCGCCCACCGCCTCCTGCATGGCCTGCTCCTCTACCACATCCTCCTCCTTATTACGAACATCCTTGATCGAAACTATGTCCCTACCTCGGTAGTCCCTCGACCATCTGTTGATCATTGATTTGGAGGGTCGGGCAGTCAGGAACCATGTGACCCTTCCCACCGCTTGAGTAACACTGCATGATCCTCAAATGCTCTGCTCTTCCTTGAGAGCTCCACACCACCGACCCTGTATCCTAAAGTGGTCTACTTGTAGGTCTGGTCTTATTGGACCTCTGCATCATCTTTTTCCTGCCCACTGCTATCTGAGGAAGGTTGGTGGAATGGATCACCGTGAGATCAGTTGGTGTCCTTACCAGTCGAATGACACTAACCACAGCCTCCATCCAATCTTCAGCCGCCTTTGGATTTGTCTTTCCCCAGAACCATGGTGGTCTTGGGCACTGGAAGTCATGTAACATGCTCAAGTGGCATGCACCCTCTACTGCTGGGGCTGGGGGCATTGGCTGCCCATCGGGCAGTGGTGCTGCTGGTACACCACCAGGTGGTACAACTGACGTAATAGGGCCTTGCAGCAATGCCTCGTCGCTCGGTGGGTTGACATCATGTACTCTAACTGGAATCATGGCTGGCTGTCTGTGTGGAGGCATCCTGAAAATAAACAGGTGCTCCCGGTCATTAATTTTATACCTGGTGAGCCCACTAAAAAACATCACAAAGAAAACTTTTTAAAAACACCTACGCAATCAGTGTTTTCATGAAATGAGTTAGAAAATAGAACTTAGGGCCATGGTGTATGGATATGTCGACTTCATCACCAACACTGGACTCCACGAACGGACAACCACATTCATGACACTTAACACTATTTCCACTTAGAGGAGATAAGAGTCCAAGTTCATCGGTTGAACTGAACTACTCTGATACAAATTTTTCATGACCCGTCCCTCAGAGCCTGTGCCATGACTACCCTAAGCCCACCTTCCATAGACCAGGGGCTGTAGACTAGCACAGAAAGGAATATTCTATAAAAACAGGAATGCATTTCCTTTACGAACTGTAAACTCACACAATTAAGAACAAAGCATGATACATGCACAAAGTAAAACTATATAGTAAATAGGGTGTGTACATAAAGTAAAAGGGGCCAGAATACAAGCCCAATTGTAAAGTACAAGTAAACTGAAAAGTACAAGTAAAACCGAAAACACATCCTGTGAACACCCACCAAGGATACTACATGAAGGGTAGGTATAGTTCTCGAATGGTCATCTCTATTGTACGCCTCGTCTAAAGTCCTCCTCCGAGCTACCTCAAGTCCTGGTACCCTTGTCCTCAGTTAGTGTTGTCCATCATTTACACCAACCACATCAAGGTGCGGGCATATCCCGTGCATGGGAGAGTATAACGATACTCAGCAGGGCCCTTGAGACCCTCGAAGGCCTCACAAAATCCACAAAGGATAAACCACAAAGCATTCAAATAACTATCATCCCTACTTAGGTATATGCCAACACATATACCTATATTGTCGAGTAAACCCATCTCAATCACGAGGAAACACGAGGCCCAACTCAAAATCCCGAAGCCCAACTGTTTCATGAAGGAAAAAATACCACAAATATAAAGAATCAGCTCACACTAGGTATACAACTCTGCGAAACATAATTATGAAGCTGACCCACACATGATCGTTAAGGAAGATGATAGCCACCCACTTGATTCTCTAGGGATAATAATAGGTAACATTCCACGCCACATCGTCGAACACCTTAGATACTGGAGAACTTCTCCTCTATTGATTATAGTGGGACTTCCGTATCACAAAGAGGTGCTTCCCACTATCATTGGACTGCTATGGTACTCCTCCTGTTGAGTACCATGGGTCTGCCATGTCACACAGAGGCACTACCCACCGTGGGTCATTCGCATCACACAGAGGTGCTCCCCCTTGTGGCTTGCTGAGGTACTCCCACTATCGAGTACTGTGGGCCTGCTGCGTCAAACAGATGCACTCCCCACCATGGGTTTAACGCGTCACATAGAGGCACTCCCCATAGGGCCTATCAAGTCACTTCGAGACCAAATGGTCAGCTGTCATCATGTCTCATCCAATAATAGGGTTACGTACGAATCACGCTTGGGTGAACTACTCCCCAATACAAAGGTCATACCTCAACTGCCCAAAGTTCCACAAAAAAGTATTCCAATGGTCTGTCACATCAAAAGGGACCCAAATCAATAGATGGTGCATCAATCGGATGTACGATCTGTATGTTATTAGCATGTTCTCTCCGAGGGCCCGGTTGGATTTAGGGTCCAATCCAATGCCTCCATACTCCATAATTATAAAAAACTGAAGTGGAGTACAGCAAAAATGAACATCTCGATCTGAGGATTCTGGTTCTGTAGACAATTCAAAAAATAGACAAATGATTCTCAGGTTATGGCCAAAAATGTAATACTAGGTCCTAATGGGCCTGTGTTCGGTCTGACAGGGTCGGGCTGACCTGACCTAGACTATCCCGACCCAGTTCGGTTCGACCTGGATTTCCATTCCTTGGCAGGCCCGGCCCGTTGGTCCGTGGTCCGGCCCATCCCACTGGTGCTGCATGGTGGCGTGGCCCGCAGGGCACAGATTAGTGGCGCGGAACAGTGGCACTACCCACTGGGTAGCACAGTCTTCCCGAGCTGGTGCTAAAGGTGAAGCACCCCTTTCCAGTTTTTCCGAAACGGTCCATCAAACCATTCGACCAGGTGGAATGCGGGACCCGTCGGAGGGGTCCCGCCCATTCTGGAACAGCTAGCAGGACTTCCTCCCAATGGCACAGTCATGCGACGCTGCTCCACTACGGCCAGCCAGAAGGCCAACCACATTTCGACATCCTCTACGGCCAAGCAACCGCAGCCTCCAGCTCCTCCGGTGGCATGGACACATGCCACCTTTCTGCCACGTGACCGTCCAGTTGTCAGCCACCGCTCTGCCCTGCCGCGAGCGATGGTCCGTATCCTCCTCATCAACTGGCGGCGCAAACGTATTCCGCCTTTCACTATTCACGGATGACCAGGTGCCGGCAACCACCTTCTTCTGCGAGCCACTACGGCTTCATTCCAAGCCCAAAAAATTAAATGATCACATATTTGCGACCCTTGCGTCGAAGGATCAGTGAAACACCTTGTTTCCAAAGTTAGTAAATATTAGGCTTTAAAGAATTCACGAAGAACACGCAAAGAATAAAAGAGAAAGAGGATCAAGGTTTATGTGTAGGACGATGGACATGTTCGTTTGTCCATTGTCGTCATGAATTTAGGATATAAAAAATCAATAGAATAAATTCATCATATATAAAACCGCTACATCAATTTTCCAATGGAGGTGGTGAGAAGAAGTAGATGAATTCGTTGGAGATTCGACGTTCGTCACTCCCGCAAGTTGCTCTGTGGTAGGATCCTCATTCTTTGTTTCTAGAAGACATTCTTCATTTGAGAATTTCCTTTGTTGGAGAATGTTCTCAAAAGATCTCCCCAATTCTCCATTTTTACCAACACTTTACCTATCTCAGGAAAATGAGGTTGCAACCTATTTATTTAATTTTATTAATTTAATAAAAGTTGGTACATTAATTAATTTGATTTTGGCACAATTAATTGGAAAAGAAACCAAGAGTTCACCTCCCTCAATAAATTGGGAGTTCAATGGTCGAGTGTTACCCACCACTGAATTCAAAATCGGGAGTTTTCAAGATCGGGTGGTCCCCACCACCAAAAACAAATTGGGAGGATTAAATTTCAAAAATAAAATAAATCTATTTTATTTTATTTTCTCCAACGAAAATTATGAAAACCAATTTCCACCCTTGACCTAGTGAGGTCCATGTGAAGGTATCCTTAAGAGAATTTCGGCACTGTGAGTTCAGCAGTGCCCTCAGTTTTCAATTTCGAGCATCGGTTCAAACGTTACAACAACCTGCTCGCATGGTTACTGAATGTACCTAATGAAACGTTCAGAAATTATTTCCATGTACTCCGGGCCCCGGAATCATGCATCATCAATTTTTGCGGACTCATAGTACTCCAATATAATTTAAAAAAAATTACATAAAAAATCTAGGTCTTAACAGTATGAGATTAATTATAGATGTAAAACAATGGTTGATTAAAATAACAAGTCAAGAAAAAGATATGGAATTTAAGTTGATCCTTTTAAAAACTATGTTCTCAATTAATTTATTTCATTAATTGCATGTGGTATGATTATGTTATTAAAAAAAATAGATTATACTATTTTAAATGAAAATCGAGGTTCACAAAAAATTAATTGATAACATTTTTTATAAGAATTGAAAACTAGAAAAAAGTTATAAAAACTAAATTGGCCTCCCCCTTAGGAGCATTAAATTATAATTGGTGTACGAGACTAGCCTTAATAATAAATTATTTATTGTTTATGAAGTAGAATTATGATTTTAGGATCTTTTTAGTTTAGAGTTTTATACAATTAAGAAAAAGTCATACAGAGTATACCCATACAATACATGTGTAAAATTATACTCGGTATCAATTATTTCCACCAATATAAACCCTTTTAAATTAATAAATTATTTTTTTAGAAAAATATTAAATAAATTAATCATGAAATATTATTTTACTTAAAAATATTAAGATATGTAAAATACATTTTAAATAATGCAATATGCAGAAATACCATATTAGTGGATATAAAAACCAATAAAATCGTTTGTTTAGTAAAAAAAATTCAAAAAAAATATTAATTTTAACTTCAAGGTTATTTGATAAAATGAGATAAAACATTTTTACATGAAAAAAAAATAAATACTTCTCAAATAAAATAATTACAACCCATAGAAAAAAATTTAAATCCTACGGGTGACTTACAACATCATATACATAAAACCCTTCAAAAACGAATTCAATTGGAATAAACATATGGTTGATGTAAAATTAATCAATTATGATCTTACCCTGCACTATTTGGTCCACCCCATGTATAACCTATATCAATCTATCCCATTTCATATAATACTCATGTACCATATAATTAATAAAAAATCTCCATTACAAAATCCTTTGAAAATATCATTCAATCCTATATAAAAAAACATTTATGTAAAAATACCATTTTCAATCAAGAAACCATTTTAAATAACAAAAAACCATTTTCATTGAAAACCCATTTTCAATACCAAAATAAAGAAAATGATAATTATTGGTATTAATTTAATGAAACATGATATCATTCAAATGAAACGTCAATAAATTAATGACCACAATGGTGGAAAAGACATTAACGTCATATAAGTTAACAACAAAAAATTATTTTTGTCATTTGTAAAAATGTTCCCTATATAACACGTAGGAAGATTCATTTTTTATAAAAAAATAAAATAAATTAATAAAATAAAATAAATTTTATTTATAATCCTTTTATTTTCATATATCTAAATATGTAATATAATATCAAGAATATTGACATAGAGGAAACAATTTGATAATTAAATCTTTAATCATTCAAGGTTTCTCACACCACATTGAACATTAAAATGATAATATTTAAGAAAGAATACAAATTAAAAAACATTAAATGGAATTAGTATAGATTAAATGGTGATATAAAATGTTATTGTAGCTGTATACACATATTATAAAATAATAAAGCCTCATATCAATATGAAATGACTTAATAAAAGGAGATTGAAGCGAAATACCTTAAATCAAGTACAATTAATCACCTATTATCTATATATTTCTGAAAAATAAACATAGGTTAATTATTTAATTTCATGAGAACATTTTTAAATTTTATTATTAATTTTATATAACTTATTACAATGTCATTAGAATAACTAAATTATTTTATTTCACCTTGTATGTATTGATGATATTCAGTGCTTCAGTCCAAAATATCTTCGGTATGATCTCAATAGTCAAAGTGATCATTACTAAATCATATCTAGAATAATATTAATGACCTAATAATAAATTTCGTATATCAATTATACTTTTATTTTTGTCCATTAAATATGGTTATGAAAAATGAACAAAGTTACCATCATAGAGATGGTAAACTGTATGTACATTTGAGTAATGATTTCGTTTTTTAATGATCATTATGGAAAGAAGGTAAATATTATATTATATTTAAATAATTATAATAATATCATTAATATTATATTAATAATTACAATATTCTTATTTATACTATACATGGGATGTGTTGATTAAAAATGAATCACACTGCTTCGTAGAGGTTATAGTTTACACGTACGTAGAAATCGTTTTATGATTTTTATGTGAATGTAAATATAGAATGTAATTGATATATTATTATTTTCAAATGAAAAATATTTAATTATTGTTAAATATAAAAATTAATTCTATCATTAAAAACATGTTTGAGTGTCAGCAATGGAAAACTAATTATATCGGTTCATGGAGGTGATAGTGGACATGTAGGCACAAAGGATTAATTACTTTTCCATTTGTTGGAATTGAAAATGTATATTTCCCATGATATAAATATTATATAAAATAATTATATTGAGTATACTGGATTGACTATTTTATCACAATTTAAAGAGATTATAAGTATGTGGAAAATGAAATTAAATCGAAACTGTTAATTAATAAAGTTAAATCTTCTTTATATTATCAACATTGAATAAAACCTTAACAGATCTAAATTGTGTGTTAAGACTAAAATGATATCCCTATAATGTGGTTAGGGATTCTAATAAGGCTTTTGGATATATATTTTCTGAAATAAAATGGTTTTTATCTTTGATGAAAGAAGATGAATGGGTTCCCTTTTATAGTAGAGGGGAGTGGAACTCTTATAATTTATCAAAATATTAAATTATTATAAATTAATTTTATAATAAAAATGGATCAAGAATAAACTATTGTGAACATACAATCAGTTTGGTACTAATAACAATAATACAATGAAAATTATATATGTTTTGACTATATTTTTTAATCATTATCTTTTTATTTTAAACCCTTTAAACTCTTAACGTGATATCATATAATTTACGCATTGAGAGTAATATAATTACAATAAAATTTAAAACAACAAAAAATGAGTCATAAATTAAATCTTAATACATACATAAATCTATTTGTAGAATTTTTATTTTAGTGTAATTTTATACCATTTACTAACTTTTTTTTAAATAAGAACAATTTCAATTTTTCCTCTATTTAATATTTGGATTTTTTAAAATGTCATAAAAACATGATATATTAAAAACAATATCAAATAATACCTAACATGTAATATTTATCCATAAATTTCTTGTATGACATAAATTATATCATATTATATTTATTTTAATATTTCTAATATCATTTTTTGATTCTCCAATTAATTAAACAATTAATGCATCATCAACATGTAACATTTGAATTTAAATATTTATTTCCTAAAAAATTTAAATAAATGACCATGATGTAGAAAAACTTTACATCTTTAAAAATAATATTTATAGTCAAAAAATTCATCTATATAACCCCATATTAAGAATATTTCATATGTTAAATCCAGTGTGTGAGAAAATTGACTTTTCTTTAAATATTAAATCATTAATGTCATGCTCACACACAATTAGCTTATAGAGGATATAAATCAGACTAAAGACTATAGTTTATAAAAATAATAAAACTATAAAATTAACAATAGTTTTAGGGATATTTTATAAGACATATAATATTATTTTTTACCTTAATTACCAGATTTACCTTTAACTATGGTAATAAAAATAGTCACTGAAGTTACAATTCATATTTCCAAAAAATAAAAGGTAAATATAAAAATAATTTCGTTATTAAGATTCCAAATATGGAACCAATTTCAAAAATTCAAAACAGAAAAATATATGAAATTAATTAAAAAATAATCTCATGGACAGAACAAGAAACCATGTTTTTAAATTAAAAGCATCCAAATGTTCACAAAGTTTTTATATCCAATTTAAATGTGAAATTTATTAAAATTACTTGAATTGGATTAAAAAAATAATTATACTTTGAAACTATTAAAATATATAATTTAACACAACAATTTGTTTTATAAAAAATCATTTTTTAATTAAAAATGAAATATTTGTTGACTATTCATTAAAAATGAATCTTATCATAAAAATATAAAAAATTAAACTATAGTAAATTTTGAAACCAATATTTCAATGAATAAAAATATTTTGTCAACTAGAACTTATAAAAGTGTCAAAATCAAGATTTAAAATATATGCACCATCAAAAGGTGATAAAAATGCAGTTTTTGAAAATAATTATTTTATGTGTAAAATTGGATGTGTTATTATATCATATATATAACACAAATATTATGAAAGTTAAATATTTTTTAAATATAATAAATATATATTTAATTAATATTATACAAAAATATTGAATTTTTTACTTATTGGTATAAACCACACTTTTTCAGATTTAAATAATTTTTTAGAAAAACATTTCATTATATTTTAATTTATTTTACATTTATTTATTAATAACAGGTCACAAAAGATTTGATTATACAAGTGTAAACCATATTTTAATAATTTATGGAATGTTTTTCATTTATTTCCTTCTAAAAGTTAGTTTAACAATAACATTTATATAAAAATATTTATTTTTCCATTTAAGCTCGATACGGAGTATCATGTATCTTATTGTACATACTGTCTCCTTTTAAAAACATAGGACGTTACCTTATCCCCCATTAAAAAAATTTATCCTCCCAAATTTATATTGGGATCGAAAACTAGGTGTTTGACTTTTCAGAATAACATTTTTGATATCTCTTATAAAAAAAGGATTAATGAGACTTCTGATTTAAAATGAAGGATGGGTAGTATGAAGTTCACCTAATATATTGAATACTAGGGTTCCATGTAGGAAAATATGAATAATGAAGATAAAAATAACCATTTTTTGATGTAATGTGATAGAAAATATGGTCAGGATGAATTTGACAATCATAAAACCATATGTCTGTGATGGGTTAAAAGGTAATTGATTTATTAGTAAGAATTTTCAATAGAATTATTTTTTTTGAAATATTTTTCAAAGTTTTGGAGAAATATTTTACTACATGGACTAAAAACATGTGGAAATATACTTACATAATAAGAAGAGATTCATCATTTAATATATTTTCACTACAAAATTTTTTTTCTCCAAAAAGATAGTGTTAAAGATGAATTTTTCATTCTAGAATAACTAGAATGAGATTCTAGAAACTCACATAATCAAAAAATTATTAACTATATATTTCAAATGTCCTAAATAAACTTTTTTAAAAAACGATATAAAATGATAATTCCCCAAAAATAATATACCTTATATGATAAAAAATTACTTCAATTTCCAAAATTCAATAATAATTCCCAAAGTTCATCATAGACCATTCAAACAAACCTGAACATAAAAATACAGAACATAAAAATACTAAAAATAGTCAAAACAAATATTGAATCCCTATATTTAGAATTATTTCATACCAAGACATCCGTGATAAATTTTCAATTTTATCTCCAAATAAAATCAATCACTCTTAATGTATCATACAGAAAATATAATTCTCTAAATCACATAATCTCTAAGATATGGTAAAAATTTCAGGAATCCCCGTAATTCCATAATAGAAACATATATTCTTCTAACATATTATTAATCCTTTACTCATAAAATAAAACCCCTTAGTATTATATTTAATTCAATCTTATAGGATTCCCAAAAATAATGAACGTCTTCTGAAATAATTTTGACCACTTAATCAAAAATAATTTTCCAATAAAAATGTTATATAATGGATAAATGATATATTCCCAAAATAAACTTATTATTCAAAAATAAAATCATATAACTAAAAAAATTATTTCATAGTTACTGGGACATCACATTGTCTAGTGGTAGGTAATACAACCTTGTCACCCTTTAGTTGTGTGTTCATTTTCATTGGCCTTACCAGATATAATGTATTGTCATCAATCCACTGCGTTTTCCGTTTTATAAAACTATGTAATTCCTATAACAATTAAAAAATATGATAAGTAACTCAAAAATAACCACAACATGTTTTAACCTAAAATTTTAACTTATAACGTTCATTTTTGCGTTCCAAAAAGTAATTAACCATAATTAACTAAAAAATAAATGTCTACAAAAATACCATTAATCATCATAAAATTTTATAACTTAAAGCCTCAAAGGATGTTTCTAAGACATTGAACATAGGATAAACCGAAAAATTATAATCCCATGATTGAATACATATCTATCAAGAAAGCATCATAATCTCCAAAGATTCTTAAACCCTTCCTTTGAAACCAATTGTTGAGACTTGACCTTAAACAAAACTTATTCTAGTGATTTTGATGTAGAATTTATATTCAAGGATCTTTTATGATTATAGTTTTATAGAATTATAAAAAAAACATACAATATAGACCCATACATTTTATGTGGAACCTTATATGGTGTATCAAATTTTTTCTATCAAATAAAACCATTTTAAAAGAAAACATGATTTATTTTCATGAAAAATATTTAATACTCTCTTCGTGAAATATTATTTTTCTTTACCAATCCTATGACCGATGGAAAACATTTTAAAACATGGGATGAGCACAAAAATTACAGTAATGGATATAATAAGAATGAAAACTATTAATTTAGTAAAAAATAAAAGCTCATATAATTTTAAACATTATCTTCAAAGTTCATTGAAAAAATTAAATAAAACTATTTCACAAGAAAAATAACACAATTTTCTCCATGAAAATCATTAATAACCCTAGAAAAAATTTCAAATCCATTAGGTGACTTAGAAAATCATATAAAAAAACCCTTTAAAACTCTTTTCAATTGGAATAACCTTTTGTCTGATTTGAAATAAATCTATTGTGGGCTTACCCAATAATATATGGACCACCCCATTTAATGATTTAATGGAATTTTCTAGCACTAATAAGGTCACATCATGTTAAGCTATAACATTCTTTCCCGTCTCATTCAGGGCCACCCCATGTTAAGCAATACTGGAGTTTCCTATAACTATCTGAGACACCCCACACATATGATAAATCAGGAAAACCCATTTCTCATAATGATAAAGTACTATATAATTAATAATAATTAGTCAATAAAAATCCATTTTAATAACTCTTTTAATCACCTATGAAAACACTTTTGGATAAAAATATCATTTTTTTCATGATCCCACATTCAATACCAATACACCATTTTCATTGAAAACCCAATTTCAAAGAAAAAAATATAAGATAAATATGTTTTTTCTTCAAGGAGACACAAAATCTTACAATGTAAAATGAAAATAAAATAAGGTGGTATAATAGTCGTTGTATTCACATACATTAAGAATAGAACTATCTGTTTACCATTTTTCAAAATTTTCCATATAAAAAATGTAAAATAATTTATTTTTTAAAATCATTTAAGGAAATGAAAAATATATTTTAAATATTTCTATAATAATTTTATATCCATATATATAAATATTTAAACCAATATCTAGAATATTGGGATGAAAATATATTTGGTAATTAAATCTTTAAAAATTCATGGTGTGACATACCACAATGAACATTTAAATAATAATTTCAATGAAAGAATAAATTTAACAAAAAATAAAATAAAATAATTATCCATAAAATTTGTATTTTAAATGTCATAGTTTATATATATACACCTTATAAAATATTCAATGTGCATACCATCAAGAAATGTGTCAATGAATGGAGATTGGGATGAAATCCCTTACCTAGAGTCTCATTCATCACATATGCTATTTATATTCCTGAATAAAAATACAAGGTTAATTATTTAATTTATTGATTTTTTTGAATTATATTATTTCATTTATATAACTTATTACAATGATATAAAAATTACATAATTATTTATGTTTATGTTGTATGTTTTGACGATATCCATTACATGAGTCCAAAATGACATTAGTATGATTTTAATAGTAAAAGTGGCCAATAGTAAATCCTATATATAATAATATAAATGTACAATAATTAATTTTAAACAAAAATCATACATTTAAAACCATCCATTAAAGAATGATATTATAATCTAACAACGTTACAATCATGTAGACGGTAAGCTGTACGTATACATGAGTAACATATTCAATTTTCAATGACAATTATGAAAGGAAGGTAAATATTTTTTTAACATTTCAAAATTAAAACTATATAATTAATATCATATTAATAATTTAAATTTAAATATATATTTATTCCATGTGGTGTGGTGATTAAAAATGAATCACATCGCTTCATAGTGGTGATAGTTCACAAGTACACATGAACAACATTAACATTTTTATGGTCATGGAATGTAAACAAAAATTTAGATATTATATTATTATAATGAAAAGTATGTCATAAATTTTTTATTTAAATATTATTTCTATAATAAAACCATTCTTGGGTGTTGGTAATGGAAAATTAATTATATCAGTTCATGGAGGTGATAGTTCACACATACACACAAACGAATAACTATTTTACATTTTAATGGAATTGAAGATGTATATGAGTAATTTTACAAGCATAATAACATCTATGAATATTTAGGATTTTGGTTTTTCTATTTTATAATTTAGGATGGTTATTTTAACTAAGTGTAAGAAGAAATAAAATAGAAACAGTTAATTAAAAATGAAACATCTTCTTTAGATGATATCCTTTGCTTCAGATGTTAAAAACTCCATAAAGGGCATATTAGATAAACTATGTGATCTTGAATATGAAGAGGTAATATATTAATGGATTTTACTAACAAATTCATTGATAAAAAATGTTTTTAGGTGTGAAGAAAAGAGAATAATGGGTTCCCTTTTATAAGATAATGAAGGGGAACTCATGGAATTATTCAAAATATTAAATTAATAAAAACTAATATTCCATTCCAAATAGTACAAAAAAGATTTATTTTGAGAATATTATTATTTTGGTCCAAATTTAATTCATTTAATAAAAATCAGATATGTGTTATATATTTTATAATCTGTATGTTTTTAACCCCTTTTCACTCTCGCCATGTTATCATGTAATTTACAATTTGTGGGTTTATGTAATTACAATAAAATTACATAAAAACAGAAATGATTCATTAATAAAATATCTAAAATTTTATAAATAGATTTCTGAAATTTATATATTTAGTAATTTTATATCAGTTAATAAAATATTATTGATTTTAAAATATCAATAATGTCAATTTTTACATATTTCCATAAATGACATTTTAAAATATCATAAAAACATGATATCATTGAAAACAATCTATTACCCCATCCATAAAATTTAAAATTATTCTAAAAAAATGATTAATGGAATGTTTAATATCAAATTAATTTTATTTTCCTATTTACAAAACCATTTATTTGATTTTCTTATTCATTAAACAATTATTTCATCATCAATGTGTCACCATTTAATTTAATTAATTATTTTTTCAAAATAAAAAATAAATTTCCATAATGTATAAAAAAGTTTTATATTTCCTAATACTAGTTATAGTGGAAAATAATTCATATGTAACACTTATTAATAATATTTTACTTGTTAAAAACATGAGTATGAGAAAATTGACTTTTCTTTAAAGATAATGTTGTTAATGTCATACTCACACCCAAGTGGCTTAAAAATGAAATAATATCGGCCCAAGGATTATTTTTTTGTAATATAGTCATCCTATTAAATTAAGATAAGTTCCATAGTAATTTAAAAATATTTATAATATTATTTTTACCCTTAATTGCATGATTTACCATTACCAAAGAAAATAAGAATAATTAATAATGTTAATATTCATATTGTCCCAAATTAAAAGGTTCATATTCATATAATTTGGAACGTATGATTCCAAATATGGAATACATATTTATTAATTCAAAAAAATGAATTTATATAAATTATTTAAAAATTAATCCTTTTGATGGAACACGAAAACAAATTTTTAATGTAAAAAACGTTCAAAAGTTCAAAATGTTTTTATATCCAATTTTTTTTTCATGAAATTGATTCAAATGAAATAAATTGAAATAAATGTTAAAAAATTAAATAATTATTTTTTAAAACCATTTGAATATATAATTTAATACTTTAAATACAATTGATGAAAAAACAATTATTAATTAAAAATGCAATATTGTTTTCATTATTTATTGAAAATGGTATCTTTTCTGACAAATAAAAAAAATTAAATGAATGTATATTTTTATATTTATATTTCAAGAAAAAAATTTATTATTTTTTTTAATTGAACTTATAAAAATATAAAAGACAATATTTAAAATTGGTGCACTATCAAAATGCGGCCAAACTGCCATTTTAAAAAATATATCTTATATGTGTACAATTGGATTTATTCATATAACATATCTTGAAAATAAATAATATTAATCATAAATATCATATTGAATATATTATAAATATATATCATTAATATAATCCAAAAATATTGATTTGTTTATTTACTGTTCTAAACAACACTTTTTCACATTAAATTTTTTTTCAAAAAAACATTTCTTTTTATTTTAAAATGGTTTTGTAATCATTTATAAATAATTATTCACCAAATAACTAGTTATACATATTTATACCATATATTTATAATTATGTTAATAATGTTCAGTCCTTCCATTCTAATGGATAGTTCAATGGTAACATTTAAATAATAATATTTAGTTCATCATTTAAGCATGATGTGGCATATCATGTATGCTATTGTACATAGTGTTTTTTTTAAACATGGGATGTTACAATAATTATATTTTTATAAATTACAGGAATTCAAATTTAAAGTGAGAAATATGGAATCAACACAATCTAGTCCTTCCTATCTATCAATGAAGATACCGTCCACCATTAGTACATTACACAAGAGTACTAATACACATAAAGAATAAATTAGTAGAAAAATATATCGGTATAACAAATATATATTAAATTTAATTTTTCAATGAGAAATAAATCATAGAACCCTGTTTATATTTTTCATTCAGATGATTTTTTAATAAAAAATACAAGATTCATGTAAACAATTATACAAAAATTTTGTGGCGAAAATTTATAATAATAACACAACAACATCAAGGGATCATGTGATAAAACTTTAAACAATAATATCACCAGATAGATCTAAAAAGAGAGAGGTATCATTCTATGAAAACAATATCCTAAAAAAAAATAGATTATAGATAATAATAAAAATAATATTTGGGGATTAATGATGGTTTTGTACAAGGTTAAGAAACAAGTATATAGTGTTGTGAAATAGTATATTATTGTATCAAAGTTAGTGATGGACATATTTTTGGAGGAGAGATTTGAAAAAAATGAGAAAAAAAGTTGGTGAGAAACAACTATCATATATAACAAGGTGATCCTATCATTGAAGAACATATTGTTTTCTAAGAAAATTTCATTGAAAATTTTTATAGAATTGGTTATTGAAATGTGTAATATTTGTATCTACTATCTCAATAAAACTCATGTCCTATCAAGAAAATAAGGTGAAAATATATAAATAAGTGGGTAATCAATAAAAATGAATCTCTCTTGAGGAGGAAATGGAATAATTATAACAAATTAGGAGGTCCCAAGAAGTCTGAGAATTTTTATAAATATAGTGACTCTAATATTGAAGAAAAATTCTACGAAATGTGGGAAAAATTATTGAATAACTCTAAATAGTATTATTCTTATTTTGTCTAGACATATGGGGCTATAAAAAAGTAATGTGAAATAAAAATCAATTCCACTTAAAAAAACTAAATCATTAAGGAAGTGATCCAAACATACAAATATTGATGAATATTGGAAGAAAAATTATGTGAACATATGTCAATATCAATTATAAGTTTCAAAATATAAAGATACATTTCTGAATAATTACTTATCATTGGAATATTAAGAAACAAAGTATGTTTTATTTACGAATCAAGTTAAAAATTAAAAGGAACTAATTTTTCAAAAACAAATTCCAATCTTGAAATCCATAAAAAGTTCAATAATCAAAATATTTTAATAAGCTAATAAAATTGGTCAATTTTTTGATTAATATATCTCATCTTTAGTCAAATAATTTACGATTTATATAAGCCTATATTATTCTCCTACATTCCAATTTTTTTATATGGAAGTCATAATTGAGTATGTTGTTTTAAGGGAACAAATATTGTAAAATGTGATGTTTACATAGTCATTATAGATATATCAAATGAGTAATATTTCATTTGGTATTCATTTTCAATTGGTATTATGCATCGATAGGTATTATGTTTTCTTAAAGATTATTTCTGAAGAAAATTTCAATAATGAAAATGTGTTAAGAGTATCCCTTTATGGAGAGATATATTAGAAGAAAAAGACTCCATATATACATCATTTGTTGTTACATAAAAAATTTGGATAACACCTAAAGAAACATTAATAATAATCTATGATTTTCACTACTCTAACAGTATTATGGATTGTTACATTTTGAATGACGAGGGGGAAGATTATTTAAAAATTTATATAAGACAAAAACAAAAACATTAATTTTTTGTTGCATTCTGTTAAATTTAGTGCAGGTTTATATAAATTCATGATAATCAATTTCAATATCCCCAAATATATGAAGATCATTGTTATTAAGACATTGAAGATATTAAATGTACATCAATTATTCTTTTTTAAAATCATACAAGTTTTATAAATTGGGTTATCCTACGTAGAATTAGAGAGGCCTTTCCTAAGGATCATTTCTATAAAGCTTTTCATTCCACCATTCCTAATTTCATTACTAAATTACACTAGAATTTGAATAACAAAATATGAGAATAGGTTTCTTAAATACCGATGTATAATGGGGATAATTTTTTTCCCATTTAAGTCCTTCCCTTAATCTATGGTATGACCAAAGGGGATATAAAAACTTATTCTATTTTGTAATTTTTATCTTTAAGTGGTAGAGTGAATGTGAATATCAAATTAAATATTAATAATAATCTGATATATTTGGATATTCAAATTATTGTAAAAAATCTAAAATTAATGTTCAATGTTCTCTTCCATGTGGGGTTGTATTTGTTTCTATTGAATCTTAATAACATATATATTTCCAATAATCATGGATTAATGGATTATGGAATTTTTATCCATATAATGACAAGTAGAGGCATCCCATACACTTATTAGTTAATAATGTTGTAGATGAAACTTTGGATAGAAACCTTAAAAATAGATGAATGAATATGATATTCCACTCATTAATGACTAGTAATAAGGTAGCAAAGTGATGTCTACAACAGGTTACCAAAAAGTTAAATGTGTACTACTATGGAGAAAATTAAGAGTGGTAGAATCAGATGTGAATATATGTCCAAATTTGGAGATTAAATGGTCCAAATTGTTATATAATCTCTATATGGTTTATTATGATTTATGGACACTAGAATCAATGATTAAATACTATTTTATTGTGGCTAATTCAATTGTTGAGGTATATGGATAGTGGATTTTAGAAAAACTTTAAATCTTGATTATTTAAAATGCTTTAAGAATATGGTGGTGGTTCGAAATTATATCCAGAAAGTTTAATCAAATACATATGTTTGTTAGGTTATAGAAAAATCCCTATAATGGAATGAAGATACTCAATGACAATTAAATAAATTGTTGAATTTTTATACTTGAATTTTTTTAAGTTTGATAACCAAAAAATACGGAGAATACATCTTATGATTTTTTCTATGAGCATGTGAATTTTTTTATCCATTTTATATGTCGTTTTAATTTATGGTATGAATTTTTATAATAACCTATATGACCTTTATTGGATTCTTCATTACGTTTATTTTAAGGTGTACACCTATGGGAAAGGCACATCAATATTTTAGAGTGCCAACCAATAAATTTGAGACACCTATCACATGACATAAATAAAATTTTATTACTTTTGAAATCATACAAACTGGTGATTTTCTAGAGAATATGGAATAATTATGTTGGGTTTTTGAGTTTAGGAACTTCATGTGGAATTTAAAGTGTTACTAAATGGTTTAACTATTATTTTAATTATGTAAACCATGTGGGTTTATAATTTTCTTGTGATGGTGGTGGCATGATCCTTCATGAGACACACATAGGTCCACATCCTTTCAAATTAGTTTGTAATAGGTTTATTCATGCTACCAGAAACAACAAACAATTACCTTATTCATGATGTCTCATGGACCTACTTTCTAATTGAAAGTGGTTGTTGGGAAATACTTTCTACAAAACATAGGGACTGGCATTGGTTGAGGGGATGGGATTTTGGGATCATCATAATGTTTTGAGGGATTATTACATACATTGAGACTATATTATATATTTAATACATATTTGATAATCCTTTATTAAATTAAAAATATGATATATGTTACCCATATATTAACAATAGATCATTAACGTGTATAGAATTTATAATCATTTTATGTATCAGGGTTTTCCATCGATAGAGACATATGTACTTGGATTATAGATCCTTATTAAAATTATTATCATGATGATAGTTTTAATCCATGTATGTGGGTGATCTGGAATTTATTATCATATAAGGAGACATCAGTTGTTTGGGTGTGAGGATTATAACCATAAGAAGTGCTTCCTACATAACATTGTGAAAGGATTCCGAACAGCCATAGTTTAGTGACACATAATGGGACACATCATGTCTTTCAATTTCATATGAAAAGGTCCAATCCGTATTGTTTAATGTCATGTGGTGAGTAAATTGTGGAGGAATGTTCCCATTCAAGGATGGTTTTGAAAATATGTCAATGTGTCCCAAGGGAATAGTACGAACAGAAAATGGAACTTTTATTTTAGCATGGGAAAACATGACCACCATATGTGGAAGAAAGCATAATCATGGGATTGAGGCAGTATTATATAGTGAATCCCAAGTGAATCACCCTTAACAGTGTCCAAACCATCTGCAGTGAAGGATACTACTCTTGATAAACAAGATAACGAAACACCCCATAGACCACTAGAAGAAAAAAAATTATCCACCATATTTCCCTCAGTCCATGTGTTACTAATACAAATTTTGTAATAGATATATTTCCCACACCTGTTCACATCAATGTTATGTTCCAAGTGATAGAGGTGGGACTGTGAAGATAATTATAAAGAACCTGAGAGTCTGTTTCTAAGGTAGTATACCTAATGTTATTACTATATCATAACTCTAAACACGTTAACATATCATTATATTTTTGTATAATATATTATTGAATAATATATAATACCAAGAAAGAGATGATAATTTAACCTGTGTTATTGTGAACAATACCGACACCCCTTATTTCTCCCAGGCTATACAGACCATTAGTATTGAGCTTGAAACTATAATTGGTAGGGATCCATAAAATCCAACGGCCATTGAAAGGATTGCGGGATGTATTTGGTGATATTTCTATGAAATTTTTAAAATTTATAGAGTGTAATAATTAAAAATCATTGAACTACCTCACCCAATATAGTAGTATACTTCTAGTTATGAACAAGATACTTATTGTCAAACTTTTAATCCCATCAAACCGAGCCTTATTCCTTACCATGAAAATACAATAGAACACACCAACATGAATAATAGTTCCCACAGTTTTATATTTATTTTTCTTCCCCAAGCTGTGAAACCATTGATCTAGAAAAATACTATGTATAAGCTCCAATGAATGAAATCCAATGAAACCACCGAAGGAATGATGCAATTTTTTCACCCATTATCCAAATTAAAATAGGTGGGGAGAGGAATCAACATTGGAATAAATGAAGCAATATAACCTTGAGGTGGGTTGAATACCAATATATTTTATATTATCATCTTTTTGAATAACATGGTTTCAGGCCTTTCATATAAAAATTCTCAGCTTTCCAGGATCAACTTTTCCCCAGTGCATATCCCTCATCTGTTCATCTAAACTGACAGGTGAAGAACCATGTGAATGTATATATCATATTTAATTATAGATGATGTCCCGGTGAAAATAAAATTATGTTGATCTGATTAAAAGAAAATAATCTCAAATATTGTGTATTGATCTTTGTACAAGATGGATTGTATGAAATTCAGATACCTACTCGCCCACTTGAAAGATAAATCTGGGGAAGGAAATCTTTGGGAACAAAGACTACATACAATCCAATTATAGTTCCAAGAGTTGATATCACCCTGACTAATAATAAAAATCCCCTGATGCCTAATATATTGGGTAAGCTATTATATCTCTCTATATAAGGGAGAATGCCTACCCCTCCGATTCCACAAATCTACTACATCCTTATATTTGATAAATATTCCCCATATGGGTTGACCTTCGATAACTGTCCAATTATGTTTTTAGGAAATGACAACATTATGTCGATGATGATCTTAATTCTCATCCCTCCCACATTGGTTTGAAAAGACCCAATTGGGAATATGGACCTAAGTGATTTGATTGAATTTTGGAGTCCTTCTCTTCAAATGTTGGGAGTCTTCTAATATATATCTTTGGTATGGGAATGAAAGCTCACATAGATCAGAATGTTTTGAATTAGAACTATGTTGGAAGAAAAATGTTCTTGTATCAACAATATATCCCTTTGAAGGTTTGTATCGTAGGAAATATGGCCCATTCATAGAAAAATTACAAGAATTTTGAGCATACTTGTAGTTGGAGTTCCACGTCAACATGAGAATATGATAAAAAATGACACTCTATTATGAAAATTATTTTACCATAAATATGACATGATCGCCAGTAACCTATATACCAACATGAGTCATGATTAGTGTGAGAAAAATTAGTAAGTGGAGGTTCTGGAAAACTATACAATATCCTTCCCTTACTAGTGAGTTAGGGAGGGGACATCATGTAACAAATACTAGAAACTTACTTTGGGAGGGATTTCATAAGGGGAAATTATCTCCTCATATAATAGAAGATGAGGATGAAGTCTTATAGGTGGAGTTAGTGAGAGATAGAGGTCTCAGATATGACCTTATCCTCTCTTATTTTTAACCCCATGGTACCATCAGTATCCAAGCAGTAGATATCCTTATTAATATGGGAATTTATAATCGAGAATAATAATAGGATCACACCTATTAGATAGGTTAAATATTTTTACTCCATAACTAAAATTATGTATAATCAAGAGGACAAAAAGATGTTTCCTTTTCCTTGATCATACATATCTGGAATATCTAGGGGAGGCCTCGTCTTAGACAACCTTGGATAAGTGATCCAAACAAAGAGGTTCCCTTCCATTGGTTATATGAAAGGGAGATCAAATTTTGGATCATATAGTTGAGGACTAGGTGGAATTAAGGTGGATCATGTAGGTGAGGCTTTAGTGATCTGAAAGGGAATCACATAGGTGAGTCCTATGAGAGTTAAAGATTCCATTGGGTGATGGAAAAATTAGGAAATAACACTTTGGTGAGGCCTTTCTCTAAGATCATAGGGTCATCTATTGTGTCTTTGGGTGACAAATTATCATGTTTCATTGAATTTAAGGGTTCATCACCGTATTAGTTGATTAGTGTACATGTTTTTCGTCTCAATTATTTTTGTATTCATGATCTTGAGAGATGTAAATACTTTGGTTTATAATAATTTACCTTTCATTTATAGGGTTTTATTACTACTTGAGGGTTTGGGGGATTTGTTCAAGAGACATGGTATAGCAAAGAGTCTAATTTTATATTCATTATTCACTTGTTTCAAATGGGAAACCTAATTCATACCTATCACATGACATGACAGTAGAAAATTATGTTCATACTATACCATAGTGGCTGACTAAGGTAATCCTTATATAAGGAGATTCTCAGTTCATTTACTAAATTAATCTCAATCTCATAAACTATTTATTTTTTTATAATATTATGAATGAAATGAAAAATATTTTGGGTTTTGATTATTAAATCAGATATTGAAATTTAATTAAATATGAAACTTTTTACTATACAAACATGAAATGCCAAACTGAATGAAATAAGAATGAAATAACCTAGTCCTGATGTTTAGTTTGGGGTATAATAATTTTTATCCTTTATTTGATTGATTATCGTTTGATAATACAATCATAAAATACTATTATGAATTAATATTTCTCTATTTAAAAATTGTGAAATCTTGTATTCCATTATGCAATATAAATCCTACATCCTTTGGTAGTCATGTTTAATGGAAAACCTTGGTATAAGGTGTTCATTTCTCAATGATTTAGATCAATCAATGTCGTTTCATCCAATAATTAGATTAACACAATTATATGAGGAACTAATAATTGATGATATGGAAAATAAATAACAAAAAACAATAGAAATAAAATTTCATTCCATGGAACTGCGTACATTATCCACAATAGTTCATGTTACTCATACCTAATAAAACTATAAAATAAAAATTATGTAACAATTCAATAACACCTTTACCTCCCCTGGTCTAGGCCTCTGGTAAGCCTCCATTTATCAGGAGTAAGTAATCACATGGTGAAGAGAAGGAAGATAATGAAGAATAAAATTAAATGAATAAATAAAAAATAATGGGGATGATAAGGGGGGATAGATAGTAATAATGTAAAATAAGATGTATGAAATATATAAAATAAAAAACATATTTTAAAAATAATAAGAAGAATTAAATCAAATATAGAAGAAAAATAAGATGAAATAGATGTAGCTGGAATAAAAAAAATTGATTTAAAAAATTAATGAATTTATTATCTAAAAAAGTGGAATTAAAATAACATGAAATTAGAAATAAAAAAGAAAAAATGTGGAAAATGTCAAATAGGTGAGTAGGTGGTCATCTCCCTCCCCTTAGGTGGGTGGACTCCCTTTTAGGTAGTGAAATGAATTCTTATTTTAATGTAAACAAAGAAGTGTACTTGTTCTTATCAAATCAACATGTATCCTTATAGATCTTTTCATTCAATATTCAAAACAACTACAACTTAAAGACCATATAAGTCCTTCTAAGAATTTATAAACACTCCTTGATTCTACGTGTTTGAAAGAATCATCATGGACCAATTAACATAGAAGATGAATGAGTTGCATGGATCAACACAGTCTTTTCATGGACTTGGGGTTGGTTTCATATGGTTGAAGTGTATAGAAATATAAGCAGTGGTAGCAAAATCCTATTCCTATGAAATTCAATGTGTCCAATGGATCCATCAAAAAAAACTATCATTAGGGATCTATGAGTATCCAGATCCTATCAAAGGTGTTGTATTGCCTTTGATGTGGTGATGGAGATTCATCTTGACAGATCAGGGGTTAACTAAGGAATTTTTAGTTTGTATAAGTGGCAGCTGATGAGTGTAAGATGTGGGGAGTAGTGGTGCACTATGGATATGAGTGTCTGAGAGAGACAAATAATGAATAGGGCATTAAACCAAATTTTTTAATATGAAAAGTTCTCATAATATAGTTGTCCGACATTGAATCATGGAAGGAGATAAAACCTCTATATAATACAAAGTGTGAATGTCACACCCAAAACTACCTGATGAGGGGATGAGATCCCATAAGAACTAGGCACACATAGCTATAGGCCACACCACATGGGGATCTTAAGGGCCGTAACTCCCAACCATACTCCCTCTCTTACTTGAATACCCACATGCTACACATGCATGATATTTGACCACCCATGCTTTTCCAGCCAACTTGAGATGGATCTCCCATGACAATTTATGGCTAGCTAACCCCTGGTGGGATGGCTATATAGCAAACATGTTTGTGGTTAAGTGTTTTCTTGTCTATCCCCCCTTAATTTTTCGAAATGACTTTAATGAAAAGATAAATAAAAATACTATAAGTATGATTCAAACATAAATAAAACATTAAAATTTAATAAAATAATTTTTAATAAGGGAAATCAATAAAAATTATTATTAATGTGATTTTCAATTATAATAAAAAAATAACATAAATTTCGAAAACAAAAAATTTCATTATAATTATTCACTAAAATCATTCAAAAATTACAAAAAATTTATAATAAAAAACTATGTGTGTAATTTTAGTGTTTTAAATTCTGTGCAGATAAAATTTTTGTCCAAAATAATTGAATCCCTAATGGATAATAATATTGAACAAATGTTACCTTTACTCAAATTACAATGTAATAAAATCAAATAGTTTTCAATGTTAAAAAATTCTTTAACATTCCACATAAAATATAAATTCAATTTTGTAATTTTTAATGAAATAATGTAATCAAGTATTTTACATTTCCCCATTTTAAAATGATGGAAAATTTCCTCACTTCTATTCATGATGTTTAATTCATTTTTTTAAACATGAAAAATAATGATTTAACTTACTTTTGAATATTTTCAGTCATATCTCATTATATTAATTCAATTATATTTAATATCATATCACGAGAACATGCACCTTATCCATAGTATTGTAAAGGAACTATTGTCTCCACTTTCAAATGAAATAGTACATAATATCACAAGAAAATTGAAATTAATATTTTAATAAACTTGTGTCATTAAGAAGGCGTGAATTTTTGCTTAAAAATTAATTCCCAATGGGGAGGTTTATTAATTAAGCACACAATATGATATCAAATGTAATATCTCAGTGATATTTTTTTCCTAAAATTATAACAACATATACTTCCCTAGGCAATAAAATATTCCAATGATCAATGTAATTCGTATGGAATGATTTGTGAACCCTGTTGATTTTTTTTATTTTAAATTTTTATACACCTTTTTATTTATTTAGAATACTTGTTTTTATTTTTCAAATGTAATTATTAACATGAATATCAATCTCTCCACCTAAGTACATATGATAGAAATCATCAGTCTAATGATGGTGATTTTTTATTCATCTATGTCACAAATCATTCCAATTTTATTCCTTTTTTCAAGAAGGTTAAACAATAAATAAAATTATATGAATCAAATTATATTTTAAATACCTAAAGTTTCAAGCCCATATTATTTCCTTAGAATTCATTTTTCCCTTCCACTGTAACTCCATTCACCACCTCAATTCAATATTAAAATATCATGAAAACACTAAGAGGTTGGTAGGAAGGGATATAAATGGCTTGAAACAAGGCTAATTCATAACAAGTTCATTGATGATTTATATGGACTAAATAAGTATTTTTGTAAAGGTTTTATTTTTAAGGGTAAGGTATTATTTAATATAAATATCAATCATTTTAAATGTGGTTTTTTACAATCATTAGATTTGAAATGTTTTAATGAATGTTCCAATAGTTGAAATGTTGCAAGATCACTCAATAAATATGATCCAGGTAAAAGAAGAAGTACTTCATATATAAATACTCATGGGAATGGAAAAATGATTTGCAAAAATAACTCAATTCACAACTAATATTTTAAATCAACAAACACGAATTTTATAAATTCAAATAATGAAAAAAGTTGTATGGAAATTTCATTTACATGAATTAACTAATTACCACAAAGCATTAGTCCGTATTTTAATATCCATTCCACAATTAAATTCTACATTTTAATCATTAAAGATTATTAACATTGAAATATAAAAAATGTCATCAAATGAATCCTAAGAAACACATTTATAATATATAATTCAAATAAATCAATAATTATAGCTTTGGAATGAAATTTAAAGTTGAAAGTGAAAAACAAGTTTTTGGACAAAAATTTAGAGAGATTAAAAGTATAAACACTAAAAGTGAACTCAATTTGTCAAGAATCATATTACATATCCTCATTTTTTGTTTGTGGATTCCTTGTTACATTATGGTCTTTCAAAATGAAATTTCTCAATTATGCACAATAATCACGTAATTAAATCACAAATTGATAATAGGGAGTGGGGATTCCATATTTACAAATGAAATTAAAATAATAGAAATAAGGTAATGAAAAATATGGGGATGATCACCCATGTGGGTCATGGATTTTTACGACCACTAGAGGTAAGTACCGTCTCTTATCCAATGATTGATAGTGGATGATGTTTAATGGATTCGAATGGCCAATTTTTAATTTTCTAACTTGTGTTTCATCATTCCTGGGGGGGGGAATTTCTTATATATAGTCCAAAAAATAAACCCCTTCACAATGAGGTAAGACATTCATTGCGGTGGTATTATTAAGTACAGAGCCTCATACTCTTCAGTGGATACATTTAAAACCACTCATTCATAGTCCTGTGTATTCTTCAGGTATGATACATTAAAACAATAGTAGATGGGGTAGTTAGCATTTTATTTTATTTTTTAAAACCTTATAATATATTTTCAGTGCTTGATTATTACAATGTTATGTAAGCATCAAATGTCTCTAATTATTCAAGAAAATACTCTATGATATTTACTTTAACTCCCTAATATAGATGTTCAGTGCCTTCAGGGAACTCTATGTGTTGCTCAATAGGTGCATTTTTTTCATCAACTTTAATCAAGGTATAATATCAGTGTTATGAATCTGAATATTTAAAACAATTAAGAGTGATAATCAAATTTGTTTCAATAAAATTAAAAGTTTTGTAGAGCAAGAATGTATCATATCATTGAGTTAGTTCGACTTGAATATATTCTTCAGTATAAAGAAACTCTTGGTGTTGATTGTTGGAATGTGGTGGTTGGTAGTCTGGATCCTCCATTATTTTTTTTCAAAATACACCACTTGGGTGGTTTCTTCATCAATGGATAGAGTGACATGATATGGTACTATCTCTTGATCTTTTTAAGGATCTAGGAGATCAGGGTGTACCTCATTCTCATCCAAGAAGCAATCTATATATTTTTGATCTCCCATAGTTATCTCCGTAATAAATTTATCCTAATCATGGATCCACTCTATTTTATCATTCGAATCCTACATATAGTTCCTAAAATGGTTGGGATATGAATACTCATTGAGCATATAATCACCTTCTTATATTTCCTCAAAAAAATAGGTAATACCAATGGTACTTTCTCATTTTCGTCATGTTTAGATTCAAGACCCAACAATGAGTATTAGAAATAAATAGTTATAAATTCCTATTTTTTCATGAAATGTCAACAACCATATATTTAAGAAGTTGAATATCATATTAAAATTTTTGTTTCTATGAATTATCATAAAATATTTATGGGGGGATTTCATTATAATTGTTTGGAGAAAAAATATATGACTCTATTAGGGAATCGACCATTTCTAGATAAAATTACAGGATATACATATAGAACTCAGGAAAGACTATGAAAAATATCTGAACCACTTGTTGATCAAGGGACTCTTTTAGATACTGTATTTGGTCATTAAGTTCGTCCTACTGGATAATTTTTCTTTGTTTTCCCCTAAACTGTCTGGGCCATGTAGAAATGCTATCTGTTGTAGACAATGTTAATAAAACTATGGGTTCCCTCAAACTATGAGTAATGAGTCCATGCAGAATAATTTATATATGAATATATCATAGAAAAATAAATTTTTATGATTTTTTATAGAGATAAAAACAATCAACGATTTGAAAAAGAAAAAAAATGAAAACACTGGTAGGATACAAAAAAAGTTCAATTATTTATGCACACCTATTGAGGGACATGGAAAAGAAAATTATTTTCCTTCATTAGTATATTGGATAAACACGGTAATCCTACTTTAGGATCTTCTCAGATCATTCAATCACATAATCCAGATCACCTAGACTTTATTTTTTTATTTTATTAATGAAATTAAAAATGTTTTGGGTTTTGTTTTTTAGTAAATTTTAAAGTGATATGTTATTTGAAAATTTAATCTATATTGATAGGAAATTATAAGAAGAATGAAATAAAAAAATATTGACAATGGTCACAGTTTTTGTTATTAGGTTCAATAATTATAATTAGTAATTGTTTAATTGTAGTTTGGTATTAACATCATGAATTCTGATTTTTAATTATTATCCTTTTATTTCTAAATTTTGAAACCTCTAAATCCTTTAAGAAATATAAATCCCACATACTCTTATATTCAACGATAATTTGACAACAAGGTCTAGGGTGTGCCATCTTCCATGACCCAAATCAATATAACTCATTTCATCTATCGATTGGCTCAACTCTGTCATGTGAAGAGATAATTATTGAAGATAGGAAAAAAATAGAACAAAATACTGGATAAATAATTTAGTTTCATATAATGGGAGAAATTTATCACACCAATATATTTTATTCATAGATACCATAAGCATAAAATAAACTATATGAAATAAAACAATAGCACGTTAACCTCTTCAAGGCCAAGACTTATGTCAACCACCCAGTATCGGGATTAAGAGATCACTACATAGCTAAAAATAAGATAAAGAAGAAAAAAATAATAAATAAATAAATAATTGGTCTGATAGAGAGAGATAATTATTAAAAAAACCATATTTAGGAAATACAAATAATAATTAATGATACTATTAAAAGACTAATAAAGAAATAAAATATAAAAAAGAAGATGAATAAAGATAATATGGTAGAAGAAACAACTTTGGTGAGAAAGGGAATAAATTGTTTATCTAAAAATGGATTTAAAATTGAATAAAATTAATACTAAAATAAAAAATAGAAATAAAATAAAAAAATGGAAAATATGGGAAGTAGTCGAGGAGTGGGGTTTCTCCCTCCACTAATTTGTGTGGTCTCCCTCTGATGCAGTGTCATGTTTTATTCTTTTATATAAATTAAAGGAGTAGCCATGGTATTCCCAAATAATTGTGTATCCTCAATGATACTCAACTTCAATGTTCAAATTATCAATATCATAAATACCCTATTAGACTATTAGTTAGTTCCAAAACACCTATGAAAAATTGGTGTTTGAATAATTAATCGTATACCAAGTAGCGTGGCAGAGACATGTGGTGAATTGTATGACACATATTTTCGTGGGATTGGGGTTGGTTCCACATGGTAGGGTATATCAAAAAAACTATTGTAGAAGAATCCTCTTCTTATGGACTTTAATGCGGCTAGGTGATTCCATGATAATAATCACGATGAGGGTCAACCAAGGATGTATAAGAGATCAGAGGTGGTGATATGACTTGGAAGTGGTGATAGAGCTCACGAGCGAGGGATCATTGGTTGGAAATAGTATTTTTAGTGTGTGGTACTGAGGACTTGTGAGTTTAGGGGGAAATGAGTAGTGGTTCATAACGGTTGGTAGTTTCTGAGAGGGATGATGTGAGAATACAACATAAGAACACCATTTTTGTAAAAATATTAATTGTAGCTGTATTGTAGGAATCCACATTGAATCATGGAAGAATTCATGTCATCTATATAAAACAAAGTGTTGGAGGAACACCAAAGACCACCTTATGTGGGGATATGATCCTTCATGACACAATAAAATACATCAATGAGTAACCCCACATGTAGATAATGTTGTAATTAGGTCCCAAATATACTCCACTATGGGAATAGCTTCCTGCAGTCCAAGTACAAATGTGGTTGAATCACCCCGTACTCTTCCTTATTTCATTAGATAGCTCCACCATGGCCCTGATTAGTGGTATGGCCCCTAGTGGTCAGTGTGTGTTGATATAATGGTTGTGGTTGAGGGATGGCTTGGGTGGACCCCTTAATTTTTTGAAAATAGTTGTAGACCAATTAGAATTAAAAATATTAATAGTGTGATTCAAATAAAAATAATATATTATGATTCCATAAAATATTTTTTGAGAAGGTAGATCATTGAAAATATTTACTTATTTTCATTTCAATTGTAATTAAAAAATTTCCCCAAATTCATCAAATACAAAATTTTGTTATAATTATTGACTAAAAGAATACAAATAATAATAATAATTCATGAATCATATGCATGGAATATGAGGGTGTCACAACCCAACTATCCTATTTATAGGAAAACATGGCACCCTGGTTAAAGGATACCTTCTAATAATATGACATACAATATTTTTGTTACATAACCTTTCATTTTCATGGTACAATCCGAGGATCGTTTGATGTTTAGTTTCTAGAAAAAATGGTACATAATACATGAAAATGTAAAACATTTTTATAATCCAATTTAAAGGATTAATCATATGTTTATAATAAGTAAATTTACTACATATCATAGCTTGGGGACATACATCAGAGGAATGTGTGAGCATTAGGCCCAGTAAGGTAAAACAAGGGAAATAGTTTAAATGATACCATGAGGAATATAAACAAGTACTTGATGAATGATGTCATGATAAAATAAAAACAACGGATTAAAAATTACCAATAACATGAATAATAACATGTAAATTCAATTAATAAAATTTAATGAGACATTCATAATCATTTCACCACAGTTGGATATAGAGGTGTCGTAAAAATTACCAAGGTTATTCACCATGGTATCATAAAACATGTCATTCATAGATAATAATATTTTTACTCAATTCATATGAAATATATAATGTAACACACTTCATGTTATGTAATATTGTGATCTATATAAATCATAATATTATATTTCATAAATAACCCATGAAAAATAAAACAAATGTTTTTCATAAAAAAATGATGGCATTTTAAAAAAGTGAAAAAATATTTGATTTTAAGTCATTTATAACCCATGGAATAAAATGGGTTTTATATATTTCAATTATATATTAAAATAACTCATTTTATATTCTTTATTAATACCCCGAAAAAATAAAAAGCCTTGATTATATTTATAATGAAATGAATAGGGGATTTCTTGATAAGAGAGAGATTTTGAGAAGTAAAATAGATAAAATAATAGGTATAAAATTATGTTTTTTGAAGAGTGTAAAAAAATATAGGATATGTGTCTCCCATTCATAAATTAATTTTAATATGGTAATGGGATAGAATAAAATGGATTTAATAACATTGTTTGGAAATTCTAAATACATTTCACATAAAAAGGGAATTTGAAAGGAAAAGAGATGTTGATATTTCTTTAACCTTGAGGAGTAACTCCTAAAACATGATGATTGGGATCTTAGGGGGACTAATTAAACTTTAAATAATACCATGGGAGGTAAAAATATCACATTTTTATGGAGGATTAATTGGAATTGAATGAAAATGATGAAATTGGTGGGTATTGTTTGAAATTTGGGTGATTTGTTGAATAATATCTAAATAAAGGCTTTGGACACCTAGGTAGTGGTTAAGGAAAAACCATGGGACTTACCCTGATATTTTCCATGGTATTGGACACGGGTATCATATTTTATATCATTTTTTCCAATAAGATTTGACCAAAATCATATATTACATTGTTTGGCAATGAAAATCAATGTTTCCACTTAATAACCTTTTTGAAGTTAATGTTCCCATATTAAAATTTGGAATATAAATTATATATTTAAAAATTGATTAAAATATATTAAAATATATGATACTAATAACATATTTTATGTATTATTTTTTGGTTAGTAAGTTCATACATTATAAGATCATAATTTTGATCTCTATAAAAAAACCGAAAAAATTAAACTGTGTTTTTATATTAATAAAAAATATAATGTATTTTAATTAAATATTTTAAATTAACCCTTTCCCAAAACTAAATATGATAATTTCAAAATATATATATTTGATCATAATAATTCTCTAAATATTATATTTTTAACATTTAAATATAAAAATTGTTTTTAATGAAAATAACAGTGGATTGAAATGAATAATAAAATATTATACACTTCAATAAAATAAAATTAATTAATAATTTATCATTAAATAAGAGTATTTTTGTCATTAAATTTCATTAAATTAAAAAAATTTCGTAATAATTAATCTTATTGTTATAGTTATATATAATTTGTAAATTAAAATCGTTATCTAAAAAATCAATTTATCTAATTACATGTAAATTTTATTAATCAAAATATTTATTAAAATAGAAATGATGGAATAGTAATTTTATTTATAAAAATAGATGACAGTTATGTGACTATGGTATCAACACTTTACCCCTTATAATGCCCAAATACGACCTTATGGCAAGGTGTGCATTAGTGATAGACTCATGGGGTGGCTGGAAAAACATTACCTGAGTGGAAATTTAAACACTAGAGCTTCTATCATTGTATATTTCATTCAAGCTTCCTTTGTTGAAGCTCAGCTTGGGAAGGGTTAATCGCGAAGCACTGTGAGTCTACCTACCTCCAAAGTTCATATAAAAAGGATTCATATGACATAACTCTACTATTTGAGGCTATCGTTTCTCCTATATTCATTAATTAATGTTTTCCATTTCTACTTATAATAACTAATTATAACATTCAATTTTTTTATCAAGAATATTTTTTCCAATGGTTGTATTGACCAATGATTATAATTCACTAACAATCAAATAAAAGTTGATTAATGATCATCACATTTAAAATTATACTCACTTTATTATTAAATATATATGTTCTGTTGAGTTAATAATAATATAACGGACATTTTATAGAAAAAAATTATCAGTCCAAATGATTGGATTGTTACATTATTTCCCCCTTAATAATTTTCATCCCAAAAGATTCAACTCATTCCTTCAGTTGAGAAATTGAGTGTGTACTTCTCCTTTATTATTTCCTATGGGTCCCACAACACTTCTTCATATTTATTGTTCCTCTAAAAAATAGTGATTATGTGGGTATTATTGTTGGGTAAAACCAGGCCTCTATGATAAAATATCTCCAACACCTCCTACTCATAAGAGAGCTAATGTTCATGTTGTACCACACAAAGATTGATTTCATCTAAAGGGTCATATATGTACTTTTTCAAGAGAGATACATGGAATATATCATGAGGCTGAGATAAATTTGGTGGAAGTGATATCCAATAGGCCTTTTCTCCTATGAGATCATGAAATTTAATGAGGCTAATGTACCTTGGGATAAGGTTACCTTTCTTCTCAAAATTCCTGAATTTCTTACAAGGTTAAATTTTGAGTAAGACATTACCACCAACATCAAAATCCATGTCCCATAGATTTTTTTTGTCAATTCTATTTTTCAGACTCTAAGAAGCCTTTATGTGTATTTATATGACATTAACCTTTTCTATAATCTCTTGCACTAGGATAGGCCCATTAAAATTTATCTCACCAACTTCATCCCAACTAGTAGGAGATCTACATCGCTTACCATATAGGGCTTCATAGGGTTTCATTTGAATACTCAAATAGAAGTTGTTGTTGTAAGATAAATCAATAAATGGGAGATGTTGATAACATAAAACTTTAATTAACATTGATTATGTTCTCATTATGTCTTCATTCATTTTAATTTTCTATTAAGATTCTCTATCAGATTGGGGGTGATAGGTCGCAATAAAATTCAATTATTTAATTAGGTAATATTGTAGAATTCTCCATAATTTTGATGTCAACCTTGGATCATGATTTGAAATGATAGTGAGAAGTTACCCATATAGGCTTACCACTTCCTTCACATATATCATGGCAAGTTGATCAAGAGAAAAATCATATCTAATAGAGATTAAATGTTAAGGCTTGTTGAGATGATCCACTATATCCCATATCTTATCATTTCCTTTGGTTTTTTGAGATAACAATGATAAAGTCCATAGTGATAGCATACCACTTCTATGATGGTATGGGAAGTTATTTTATTACCCCTTTAAGAAGTTATCTCTCAGCCTTCACTTGTTGACATACTAGCAGATATTTGTTTTAGTAGGAAATCTCCCTTTTTATGTCATCCCACCAACAATGATCATGAATGTCCCTATACCTTTTAATGATTATTGGATGTATAGAGAATTTAGAGCAATGAGGTTTATCCATCATATTATTTTTTATTTATTGAATATATAAAAAACATACCCCTGTATGAAGTTTTAGTACTCCTTCTTGATCTATATTTGTCTTAGTATAATTTCCATTGGTCACATCATCTATAATATAATATAACAAAAGATATTATCTTGTTTCTTTCTTGGAGTCAATTACTAATGACTGTTGAAAAATCACACGGGATAGGGTTGATGACTTACCTTACCTTAGGATTCCCATTTCCATTTTTTTACATGGTCTTTTATCAAAGGATATCCTTGAATCCTCACCATTTCTAGCACAACATGATCTTTCCAACTTAATGTAATTGTGAAATTTCATTCTCTTAATAAATGATAATTAATTGAACAATCAAAGTCATTAACATTTCCCCACCATCTCCACTATCTCATGTTCAATTCCATTTGTGTGAAAAAAATATTTCAAACATTGGTGGTCTGTGTATATATCACATTTCCTCCCATAAAGAGAGTGCCTCGATATCTTCAAATAAATAACAACCTTAACCAGGTGTAGGTAATGCGTAGGATATTTATTCTCATAAGTCTTTAACTATAGAGATGTATAAGAAATAACATTTTCATTTTTCATGATGAGGAACCCAACTCCTATCAGATATTAATCGCTAAAAATAATGAATCCTTCTCTAATATAGGGTAGAGTTAATAGAAATGTAATGACCAATCTCTTCTTCAACTGGTGGAAACATTTTTCACATTCATTTTTCCAAGTTAACATAGCACCCTTTAAAGTTAACATGTTTATTGGATTAGAAATTTGTGAAATTATTTTCAAAAATCATCTATAAATTCTTCTAGTCTAAGGAAACTATGAATCTCAGTTACTATTTTTTGATGATCCCACTCCTCCACTACCTTTTTCATGATAGGGTCAACATAGATTCCTTCATTTCATATAATGGTTCCCATGAAAGAAACTTATGTTAAACAATATTTAAATTTTATGAACATTCCAAATAGCATATCCTTCCTCTGATTTAGAAATAAAAACCCTATATGATACCCATTCTCCCCCTTAATTTTCGAATATATTAGAATATCATCAATAAAAACAACAAAACATTTATCAGGTTTGTAGTTAAATACTCTATTAATCAAATCTTTATAAATATCAGGATTATAAGTTAATCCAAATGGAATAAAAACAAAATAATAATCCCTATATCTTGATTGGATGTTATGCTTTGGAATATCTTTTTTTCAGCATCAATATATGACAACACGATTAATGATTAATCATTGAGAATAGTTGAGTGGTATGGAACTAGTTAAAAAAATCATCAATCCCTATAATGTAGTAATTTTTCTTCACTATGATCCAATTGTGTTCTATATAATCCTTGCAAAGATGCATTGATCCATATTTATTCTTAAAAAAGGAATAGGTTCTCCCCAAGGACAATCAATTGGATAGATAATCCCCATCTAAAAATGATCATGGAGTTGTTTCTTCAATTCCTCCATATCTACATTTTCCATTATATACATGGTCTTTGATATTGTCCTAGATCCATGAATGAGTTCAATGGATAACTCTACCACTATTTCTAGGGGATGCATAAGTAACTCCATTGAAAATACTTCAATATATTCTTGAACTAGGGGAACATCATCTATTGGTATACATTCATTTCATTAATAATCATCAACAATCATTTACAAAAAAATAAGGTTATAGTAGGTGATTCTAGAAAAATATCAGGTTGATATATCCATTCTATGAATATATCTATTGGCTTTCCATTTAAGGAATACATTATTTTCTTACCTCTGTATTTGAACATAGCATTATAGTTTGAGAGTAAATCCATCTATTATATAATGTCAAATTCCAACATGGGAATGACTACTATATTTATGATGATATTGTGATCTCCAAAGTGAATGCTGTTTTTTCTAAACATTATTTATTATTTGATAATCCATCTATGAATATCAAATGATAACTCTACTTATAGTAGTTTAGGGATTGATTAAAAATTCTTCGAATCTTTTAGTAAAATAAGGAATATGTTGAACCAATATAAAAAAATTACTTGCTAGATTTGAAAGAATAAAGAGAGAACCTACAACCACTTCATTTAGAGCTTCAACTTTAGTTGGGATAATAGGGAAATCTAAATTCTTCTACCTTATCCAATATTTAGGTTGTTAGTTATTCCACTCAATTAAATTTGGATTTGGAAAATGATTAAAAAATATACCAAATCTAGCCACACTTAAAGAATTGTACTTTAGGCTAGGTATGTACCATCTTACAATTTTATGTTAGTGTTGAAAAGTAAAGGATTCACCTCAATACAGTAGTTTTAAAAAATATTTCCATATCCTCTACACTTTTAACATTTCTTGATCTTGAGAAATCAGATTCCAAAATGCTTCTTCCCACATTTGATGAATGTGGAATACTACACTTTCTTTCAACCACATTAGTGGTAAAAGTTACTCCCTAAATATAGATATATTGTTCTCTTCCTTTAATTTTGTATATGTGACCACTATGTCTCTCCAAATTCTAGTGAAACCATCATAACACTTCACAATATCTTTTCATAGTTGTCATAGTCACAATTGAAAACATTTTTGTCTGTATATTGGGCCTTATCTCACTGAATAATCTATCAACCTTCCCATATAAATACCTCAAAATCTAGAGGTGTAGATATAAAGTCTTTTAAATTTCATCTCATGGATTTTCACAGATCAATATCCCTTCTTCCTGAACTTCATGAATTCCTTCTCCATTTTTTTCACATAGAATGGGGGAAATATTTTTTTTAAAGGTTCCCCTAAACTCTTCCCACTATGTATCAAAAATCTTATTTCTTGTATTTATGTTTTTAATCTGTATCCACATCTAATTAGATAGTCCATATAAGTGGTACACAGCCAGTGGGAATATCTTATTCCAAAAAATAGAGTACAAAAAGGATTTTTTCTATAGAGAATATCCATTATTTAGAAATCAATGGGACTTTATAACAACTAATATATGGTGGTCATTGATGCATCAATGACTCAATTGAATGTTTTTACCTTCAGGGTGAATCTGGTTTCCCAGTTTGATTAATGTTATTTCTGATAAATCAAGTTAGTTGATTCATCATTCTTGTGAATTTTTACATTATAGCTTCCCTTATAGGGTGGCCCACATATGGTACATTGCATTAACCATTTATGCAGTTCATCATATTTCACACATATTTAAAATGTAGTAAAACATTGTGAGAAATGTGTTTTTTAGGAGTCTAAAAATTCTAGAAGAATTTTATTATTTAAAAATCATTCTTAAATATTTTTATCACTAAAAAAATTATATCTTCTACAAATCCTTCATAATGGTTTATAAAAAGATTCTGATTACCCAAACATATCCCTTGAGATTGTCAAACCAGGTGAGCAGTATGACCCATTGTCATATATTAAGTTATTCTTAATCAGGACCGATGCACCTTATTTGAGTTTTTAACCCTAGGTACATTAGTTATAGAACCACATGCACTTGTTTGTATCCAGACAAGGATTCATTTTCCTATAAACAACGTTCTTAATACTTCAACATATTACCATGATGTTTTTTTTCAAATAATAAATCATGTCCCTAGGGAACTTACCAATTCATTCAAATCCTAATTTCCATAGATAACTAAACCATGTATTTATACCAACTAAATAAACTCACCTTTTTATTACATAACATTTCTTTTATATGGTTTAACCAGAGGATCTTTTAATGTTTAGTTTCCTGAAAAAAGTTACATAATACATGAAAACATATATTTTTATAATACACATTAAATATTTCATTATATTTTCATCCTAATAAAATTTAATGCATTCTATAACTTTGGGAAATACATCAATGAAAAGGGTGAGAAAAATTCCCACTAAGGTAAAACAAGGGACACCATTAACATGTCACGATGGGAAATATCAAAAAGAACACGAGGAATAAAGACACAAGAAAAAGGAAAAGGGGTAATTTCATAATAAAAAGACCAGGAATAATAACATGGATATGTGGACAGAACATTTCTATGAATCTTCACAATGAAAATGGCCAAGGTTTGACACTGAGGTGTCATAAAAATTTCACAGTTATTCTCCAAGGTATCATAAAACAAGTCATCTATAGAGATTAAATTCTTTACCAAATCCATAAGAGTGATATCAGGGAGTTCCCATCATATGAATATATTAATTTGAGACACATAATTAATTATAAATTATTTCATAAATAAAATGTGCAGAATAAAGGATGTGGGGTTAATAAATAAATAATGTTTTTTAAAATGTTCTTAATGACACGATCTTTATGTCATTTATAAGACATGAAAAAGAAATGAGGGTTTTATTTATTCTAATTTTAGAATAAAATAAATCATTTGTACATATTTTTTAATAACACTAGATATTAATTATCTTTTTTTATTGACACAAATAAAGTAAAATGGAATTTTTTTAGGATAAGAGAGATATTTTTAGAGGTAAAATCAACTGCACGACATGTATAAAACATGGTTTTAGAAATGAGTAAAAAAGGAGGAAATTGGATTATAATTCATGAAAAACTCTAAATATAGTAAAGGGATATAATAAAATTTATAAAAAAAATATAATTCTAATTTTTAATACATTCAATATAAAATTCAAGTTGAAAAAAAGAGAATTTGAGATACCACTTACCTTGAAATGTAACTCGTAGAACTCGATGATTGGGACCCCATGGGCATTAGGACTCCTTGGATGAATTATTAGGGGGGGTAAAATATCAATGATTTATGGGGTATTAATTGGGAGTGAATGAAAATAATGAAATGGGTGGGTATTTATAGAAAAAGAGGGGGATTATTTTTATTTTCTTAATAAATACATTGGACACCTTGGTTATGGTAAATAAAAACCATGGGCTTGCCCGCGGGATTTTCTGATAGTATTGGACACATAGGTCACATTATATTTCATTTAATCCCACATGATTTGATCAATATTATATATTATTTATCTTATCATGGAAAATTACTGTTCCCACAAAATAACATTTTTAATGTTAATAATTCCATTTTTAAAATTTGAAAGAAAACTATATATTTTTAATTTGATTAAAATATATTAAAAATATTTAATATTAATAATATATTTTAATTAAGGGATTTTTTTAATTAATTAATTCATTTTTAGGAAATAATTATTATGTCGTTAAACATATTTAAAAATTCAAACATTAATTTCACTATTCATAAAAAATAAAGTATTTTATAAATTTTTTAGATATTCACTATAACCTAATTTCAAATATCTGATTTTAAAAAAGGTATTAATTTTTTCATAATAATTATATAACTATGAAAATTTTAAATATGAAATATAAAAATCCGTATTTATTAAAAAAATAACATATTGAAAATGCCTAGTAAAAATTCCCAAACTAGAAAGAACTAATATTATTTTATCATTTATAATTAAATAATAGTTTTTTATAAATATATTTACATTAATATAAACATTATTCATAACAACTTATTTTATAATAATAATTATTTCTCTTCTAAATAAAATCTCTATCCAAAAAATTAATTTATCAAATTATATCTCAATTATATTAAGAAAAAGTATTCTTAAAATGGAAATGATTGAATAAGAATTTAATTTATACATTGGGATTAAAATTTAAGTAAGTAGGACCATGTCACATATCCCCTTATAACACCTGCATATGACCTATAATTGAGGTGTGAAATGGTGATAGCCTCTTGTAGAAGCTCAACTAACATCTCTTGATAGGAAATTTCAACTGACTTGAACATCTCATATACGAAATTTTATTCAGGAATTAGTTATTGATGCTTGTCTTAGGCTAGGACATGAGTGAAACCCAGTGATGCAAACTCCCTCCATTGTTCTTACAAATGCGCTTCATACAACAAGACTCTACTTTTTGAGGCCATCATTTTTCCTTTTTCATTTATTATTGTTTTTCATTTATAATTATAAACACTAATTATAAGTTTTAAATGTTTTCAAGAATACTTTTTCTAAAGGACATATTAAATGGAAGTCATAATTGACCAACGGTTATATAATGGTCAAAACTCACTGGTCACATTTCAAATTATTCTCACTTAAATATTAAGGAGCTATTTGTTTAGTGAAAAATAATATAAGACACATTTTAGTGAAGTAATTATCATTTAGAATGAATGGTTCATTACATTCTTCCCCACATAAGATATTTTATACCTGAAATTTCAACTTGTTCCCTCAGTTGAGAAAAGTATTGGGTACTTCTTCTTGGGAAAAAATCCCTCAAGGTATCATTGAATCATTTTTGAGGTTATTGTGTTCATTGACAAAGTGGACATCTGTGTTGTGATTGTTGACAAAGAAAACCATGACATAAAAATTTGTTGACAAAGGGTATTTCTTGGGGGAATATTGAGTTCAATAGTTGTGGTTAACGATCAATGTTTGATTCAAGAACATCGACAAAGGAATGGATGATCTTGAGATGTTACAAAAAGAACAGATACAAGGTAGCGACATTTTCCAGTGTTTTCCAAAATTTTGGGCCAGAAAATCGACAAATGAAGAAAATATATTTTTGGAAAACGGACTTGTGTTCAGTGTACTTGAAGGTGAAGAAACTTGCGCGCCCCATGTTTTTCAAGATGAGAACATCAAAAAATCGAACAGGGATAAGGGTCGTGCAAGTATTGGGTTGGTCACGCAGGTGACTTGCGCACCGAGAAAGGACTTGTTTGTAGTGCCTATGAAGATTGGAAACTTGCACGCCTATTTTTTCATGATAAGAAAATGAAAATATGGAAAAGGGAGAAGGGTTCCAAGGTTTGTAAGTGGGTCGTGCAAGAGACTTGTAGGGGAAGAGACCTACGCGCTTAGACTTGTGCGCCTAGGGTAGACTTGCGTGATGTTGCGCATGGTGTCAAAAATCTTATAAATATAGGACCACCACTCCTCATTTTTCACTAATTTCAACACTTAGAAAAATCAGAGCTCATGTCATGCATATGTGATGGTCATGCATGTGGTGTGTGGTCACGCAGGTGGACTTGAGAGCTAGTGTTTGAAGTTGTGTGTCGGTTGGCAGTTGCGCGCCAATATTGGCTTGTACGTAAAAGGGGTTCAGTCGCGCAAGTTTGGAGTTGCAGAAGATTGTGACGCATAATGATTGAGGTTGAATTGTGCGCTAGTTGTGACTTGTGTGTAAATACTTGCACGCCAAGTAATGTTGATTCACGGTGGTAATTCAGGGCTGCGTGAAAGATGAAAGATTTCCTGATACATTCGGTGCAAAGAGAGATTCATCTACGGGTGAAAGTTAGACTTCATTAGAGAATATACATATATATGAAGATGCATTCTTTCATGAAAATGATTATACCTACAGGACCATAAACTATGAGTCGATCCTTTCTGGAGCAGTGAGAAAAGGAAGAGGAAGAAGGTGATCCTCTCCGCCGGCAGTGAGCCATAGATAGAGAAACATGGAGTGACCCTTGGGAATGAAGTGATCTGACCCTAATCCTTATAAAGGCAGTGATCCTGGGACAGAGTGACAGTTCCCGAACCATTGTATCCACATCTAGTGAAGAATAGTGAAATTTGGTATGACTGGAAACTTGTTAGTGTATGCTCCATGGATGTAGCCCAGAGAGGGTGAACCAAGTAAAAATCTATGTGATTGCCTTCTTACTTCCCTAAATTGCATTTAAAGCATCGTCATCAGATAAAGAAGAAAATAAGTGATAATAATAAACCCACATGTTCAAACAAAGTGAACCTTGTAATAAAGAGGTCATGATCCAGTGGGGTAGAAAGAACATTGAAAATGAATATCCATACCGTGATTCACACCCCTCTGAGGGTATATAGGCCCTTATTGGTCCTAACGATTGGTATCAGAGGGAGGTTTCTATTATCAGATTTTTTTACTCTGACTTGGTGTTGTCGATATGTGTGGTTAATGAATCAGTATGATCTTATCTCAGTGTGCCATGGAGAATGAAAAAAACATAAATGAATAATCATAAGCCAGGTCATATCCCTCAGTGTGGAAGTGTTTATAGAAAAAGTGTTGTTCAAATTAATTAATCAAATATCTTACTAAAGGAAGGCATGGATGAATCTGATAGGAAAAATATTGATTCACTCAATCATGATGTAGGAATGAGTGAATTACATGAACATCAAAGTGATACTGAAACAACTATTGATGAATAATTTTTAAGAAGGCGTCCATCAGTAGATGTTGTCAACATGACAATGAAATTATGTTGGAAATTAGATCAATATGTTAAATCTAAAGAAATCCAGACCCAAGCATTGGAAATTGAGGTTTACAAGATAAGAGGATTAAATCAAAGGCTTATTGATATGGCTACTAACCTAAGGGAGAAGAATGATTCTCAAGGTGAAGAACTATAAAATATAGCTAAAATGAATGGAAAACAAAAGGCTGCTGATTATGAAAAGAATCCAATGTCAGATGATGTTCATAATTTGAAAGCTATAAATGATGATCTAGTCACATAGTTGTCTGAAGTAGTTTAGAAGAATCAAAGTCTCCAATAAGATAATGAATCTGTCTCAGAATCCATTTCTCAAGAAAAATTGAATGTAAAAGATCAATGTGGTATGTAAGAAAATTTCACACAAGAACTAGCAGAGGAGACGAGTTGTGGAAAGAATCTCAGAAGATAATTAAATGCCCAACATGAATCACGTGATATGAAGATTCAGAAGATTGAAGAAGAGGTATAATCAGTAAAGAAGGAAGTAGAGAAACTCATTGCTAGAGGAAAGCCTAAAATGTAAGATTCCTTGCACTTACTATCTGATTATCCTTCTGAAGGTGATGATGAAATGAAAATCAAATTTTCTATTTCTGAAAAGAGGCAAGAACAAATTTTATATGATCAAAGTCCATACCGTTTGGAAAAAACTAGTACTGGATTTGATGAAACACTGCCCAAGCATGATAGAAAAAGTGATGTGAATAGTTCCAGATGTGGAGAAAATCCTGTAAGTTCTGGAGATCGTCCTAAGAGGAAAGTTACAAGAATTAGTGATGACATATGCTATTTCTTTGAGATTCATTTCCACATATCAACCATCTGTTAAAAGGATATGGAATACATTTTACACTGTGAAAATAGAAACTTTGAGAAATATAAGAATAAGAATATGTGTCTTGAGATGTTAGAAAGAAAATTATCTCATAAGATAGCATTTTTCAGATTCTATTACTGTGGAAGAATGGGACACACCATGAGTGTGTGTCCGGAAGCTCAGGAACTCAATGTTAGAGGAAGAACTCAATATGCATCAACATCTCGACAGAGAAATGATTATATGAGGTATGCCTTTAATGTAAAATGTTTTATATGTACGTATTATGGGCATTTGGCAAGACATTGCTGCAAGAAGAAAGAAATAAAGTGAAAAGAACTTGAGAGGAGACTCATGACTCCAGTGGTGTATAATGAAAAATCGTACACTGGAAGACAAAGTGGTAAATTGGAAAATAGGTATACAGCCTTAGGGGAATCACATGAAGCTGAACAAAAGTTGTATCAGTCACACTCACAAATGTCTTCTAAGAATGAACATGAACAAATCTGGAAGAAAAAGGTAGGGAATGCTGTAATTATGAGTAAGAAGAATGTATGTTTAGTGGAGGACTCACCACTAGTGAAAAAGAGTGTGGTGACTCAAATATCTGACAAAAGAAATATGAAAAAAGAATGCATTGAATAATTTTCAAGTCATGTGACACAACAATAAGTGGAGAATTGAAGAAGATGCCTACAATGGAGTAAGGAGCCATGGATGATGACAAGAATAGATATTCCTTCTCAGGGAATAAATCAAGAGAAATGGAATTTTTGTGGAAAATCAAAGATAGAAATGTGTATTAGTGGGTTTAAACCCCAAATTTTGAGAAAGGCCATGCCTACAGAATCATCATATCAGAAAAAGACTCAGCATGACAGTATTGAATGCTTAGTCATATTGACAGAGCAATTGAAGTTGGATAGGCAGCTAGAAGAAGCCAGGAATGAGTGGGATGCTTTGTAAGAAAGAATCAAATGGTTGACCCATCAGGATCAACCACAATCCTCATCCTGAGGATTCTAGAAACACCCCTCTCCCTAGGTATATAAATGTTATTAACATATGATTCATGTGTTTTAGGTTTTAGGGAGATACTATCCAAGGGGAAGTGGTATCTATAGATGCAAAGTGGAGAAGTGATATGATACTGAGTTCTAGTTGACTCAAATCAGGTACCAATGTTGATGAGGAAAGGGAGAACAGAGCATAACAGGAAGTGAATGTTTTATTAACTTTATATCCTATTTCCAAAACCGAGTTTCAATTCAGTGGGATTAGATATTTGGTTAATGGATCAATGTAGTGTTCTAGATTAGAATAAATGATGCATAAGGAGAAATATCGTTAAGGGCCTAGTTAGTGGGACTAAAAAATGGAAGAGTTTCATAACACAAGGGAGCCCTCTATATCCTAATCAGATGAAAAATGTCAATGGTATATTACGGATGAATGTTTATGTTCATGAAGAATGATTGGGAGCCAAGCAGGAACACATAGGTTTTTCAGGATTATTTATTTTGTTCTAATAATATGGTATCAGCTGGCTGCTTTCAGGATACCAAGAAGCTGTGTGAGAAAATCAAAGGTTCTTCAATCAAAATCTCAGAAATTGGTTGAACGAAATGATGTCATTGCACAATGACATAATGACAAGTTTTCTGTTAAAAGTGAGGAAGTGGTAAGAGACTCACGAAGAGCAAAAGTGGCTGATGTTGATTCAGAATGAGATATTGATGGTGAGTACGAGGAAGTAAAATCCTTATATGCACAAAAGCCAAAGAGTCAAGCTAAGATTGACATGAAGAATATCATTGATGATTATTCAACTCTAGATCAGAAAAGGAGAATGAAATCACTATAGGAGAAATCTTTTCTATCTTAGGTTGAGATGAAATTCTTTGCTGATGCGTTTGAAGATGAAAACTGGGATCATTCCATGAATAAAGAGAAAGATCTGATTGATAAGAATCAGACATGGGAGATTGTTTCGAGGCCAACAAATAAGAACGTCATCGGGGCTAAATGGGTATTTCAAAACAAGATGAATGAAGATGGCACAATGATTCAAAAAAAATAATGACTGGTGTAAAATGAATACTCCCAAATATAGGGTATTGATGTTGATGAGACATTTTCACCAGTTTCAAGGCTGGAGACAGTCAAATTATTTTTAGCCATAGCAGTGCAAAGAAAGTTCAAAGTGTTCCAGATGGACGTCATATCTGCATTTATAAATGGGGTTCTGGAGGAAGACGTGTACATTGAGTAGCCATATGGTTGTCCCATTCATTAAGAAAAGAATAAAGTTTGTCGGCTGAAGAAAGTGTTTTATGGGTAGAAACAGAAACCAAGATCACGGTACTCATTGCTCGACCAGTATTTGAAGAATCTTGGTTTCCAGTGTGGTGGAGTTGATTACAATCAATATTTCAGAAATAATATTAATCAAAGGATGATGGTGCAAGTTTATATTGACGACATAATATTTGGTAGATCAGATGAAGCTCAGTGCAGACAAGTTTCCAAACCCATGTAAAATGAGTTTGAAATGTCAATGATTGGAGAGATAACATTTTTCCTTGTTCTACATGTGACACAAGGTAGGAATGGAACATTCATTTATCAATCCAAATATGCCAAGGAGGTTATGAGAAGGTTTGGAATGGATAATTCCAAAGAGATGAAGGCTTCAGTTAATACCGGGATGAAACTTTCCAAAGATTAGGATGGGAAGGCAGTAAAACTCACAGAATACAGGCAAATCATTGGAAGTCTATTGTACTTAACTACGACAAGGCCTGACATTGTTCTCGCCACATGCCAACTAGAAATATATCAGAGTTATTCCATGGAAAGCCACATGCTTGCAGTGAAAAGTATACTTCGGTATATCAGGGGCATGATGGACTTCGGCTTGACATATAATGAAAAATCTCTGACAGAGTTATTGGGATATACTGATGCAGACTGCACTGGATCAATAGATGATAGGAAATAAATGTCAGGAGGTGCATTCTATCTTGGTGGATTGTGTATTTTTTGGCTTAGCAAGAAGAAATATTTCATTTCATTGAGCACTGCAGAAGCTGAGTATATTGCGGCCACTCAAGCATGCACACATTTATTGTGGATTAAGTAGCAACTTAGAGATATGGGAGTTGAGGTGACGTCTCCGATCGGAATCCAGTGTGACAACTCAAGTGCTATAAATCTCAGAAAAAAATCATCTTCATCACTCAAGGACAAAGAACATTTAGATATGTATCATTTTATTAAGGAGAAGGTTGAACAGGGAATAATGAAGTTGGAGTATGTTCCTACAGAGCTACAGGATGCAGACATTATGATAATGGCCTTTCCCGAGGAATCTTTTTAGAGGAATCGACTAGATCTGGGAGTTCAGTGGACTCCCCATACATGAAAGAGTGTGGATGTGCAACCCTTTATCCACGAGATATGATGTGTTTTTCCTTAATGTGCTGATATGTGTTCTCTACTCTGTTACAAACTACAATGGAGTGAACTTTGGGTTCGTTGAAAGGGGGGAATAGTGATTGTTCAAGGGGGAGACAGTGTGGATATTCAAGAAATTATGACATATATGGGGAGAAGAAGACAAGTGGAGTAGTGAGATTGGGGGAGTAATGAGAAAGGGGGAGTGTATTAAATCTGACGATGCTAGAAGTGATCGATGAAAGAATAGATATCACAAAAATTGAGGATTGTGATAAAAGAAGAAGAGTTGTGTTGGACTGTGGTAAGAATATTTCCAAAAATTGGTATCAGTTTGGTAACAATTGGTATCAGTTTGATGTTAATAGTGGTTGTCAACGATGAAGTGATTCATTGATAAAATTTTCAGTTACTCTTGTTTCTCATACCGAGCATTGATCATGTGGGCTTAGATTATGTGTTGAGTAAATACTTGATCGCTATCCGAATCGCAGAGGTGAATGGTGGCTGATGAATTAACACTGTATATTTTTTCAAATGAGTTTTCAACATTCCCAAAGGGGGAGATTGTTGGGAGAAAACCCTCAATGTATCATTGAATCATTTTTAGGTGATTGTGTTTGTTGACATAGTGGGCATCTGTGTTCTGATGGTTGACAAAGCAAACCATGACATACAAATATGTTGAAAAAGGGGATTTCATGGTGGCATGTAGAGTTCAAGAGCTGTGGTTAATGATCAATGTTTGAATCAAGATCTTCTACAAAGGAATGAATGATCTGGAGATGGTACAAAAAGAATATATATACAAGGTGCTGCTATTTTCCACTGTTTTCCAAATTTTTGGGCCTGAAAATTGACAAATGATGAAAAGTGGTTTTTGGTAAAGGGACTTGCGCGCCATGTACATGAAGGTGAGGAAACTTTCACACAAAATGTTTTTCATGATAAAAACATCAAAAAAGGAAAAGGGATAAGGGTCATGCAAGTATTTGGTCGGTCGTGAAGGTGACTTGCACGTCAAGAAAGGACTTGCGCGCAGGTGCCTATGAAGATTGGAAACGTGCGCGCCAGTTTTTTTTCAAGATAAGAACGAGAAAATATGGCAAAGGGAGAAGGGAACCCATGTTTGGAAGTGGGTCGCGCAAGTGACTTACAGGGGAAGTGACCTGTGCGCTGAGACTTGTACGCCTAGTGTAGACTTGCGTGCTATCGCACAGGGTGTCCAAATGCCTATAAATACAAGACCACCCCCTCCTCATTATTCACGGAGTTCGACACATAGAAAAATCAGAGCTCTTGTCACACCGATGTGGTGGTCGCACATGTGGAGGGTGGTCGCGCTTGTGGACTTGCACGCCAGTGTTTGTAGTTGCATGCCGGTTGGTAGTTGCACGCTATTATTGGCATGGGCATAAAAGGGGTTGAGTCACACAAGTTTGGAGTTACAGAAAATTGTGCCACACAAGTGATTGAGGTATACTTTCATGCTAGTTGTGACTTTCCCTCTGATACATGCACGCCGGATTATACTTGTGTTCAATGTAAGGTTGATTCATGGTGGCAATTCAGGGCTGCGTGAAAGCTGGAAGGTTTCCCGATACCTTCGGTGCAAAGAGAGATTCATCTACGGGTGAAAGTTGGACTTCAGTAGAGCATCTACATACAGAGGAAGATGCATTATTTCATGAAAATGAAGAGACCTACAGGTCTATAAACAATGAGTGGATTGTTTCATGAGCAGTAAGCAAAGGAAGAGGAAGAAGGTGATCATCTCTGCCGATAGTGAGCTAGTGAGAGAGAAATAGGGAGTAACCCGTGGGAAAGTAGTGAGCTGACCCTAAACCTTGTGAAGGAAGTGCGCCTGGGACTGAGTGACAATTACCAAACCATTTTATCCACATCTAGTGAAGAAAAGTTGAATTTGGTATGACCAGAATCTTCTCAGTGTATGCTTCTTCGACGTTGCCTAGTGAGGGTGACCCAAGTAAAAATCTCTGTGTCTGCCTGCTTACTTCCCTACATTGCATTTAAAGAATCATCATCTTATAAAGAAGAAAATAAGTGATCATAATAAACACAAAAGTGAAAAAAAAGTGACCCGCGTAATAAAGAGGTCAAGATCCAGTTGGGCAGAAATAACTTTGAAAAAGAATATCCATACCCTGATTCAACCCCCCCCCCCCTCAGGGTATGTAGGCCCCTATTGGTCTTAACACTTCTTCCTCATTTTTTCCAATGGTTCCGACATCACCTCATCATATTTATATTTCCACCACAACAATCCGATGAGGTGGGTAGAATTATTTCACAGATCATTGTCTCTACATTCCATATTCTCCACCACCATCTCCTCATAAGAGAGGTCATGTTCTAGTTGTACCACCTCAAGATTCATTACATGTGAATTGTCAGCTATGTTATTCTGTTAGAGAGATACATCGAATACATCATGAACTTGATCTAGATTTGGTGTATATTATAACATATATTGTATTCTCTGATGTGATCAAGGATTTCATAGGGTCTAATGTACATGGGGATAGACATACCATTCATCCCAAATGGCATGACTCTATTCCAAGGAGAAATTTGAAGGAAGTATTTGTCTTTAATATCAAACTCCATGTCCCAACAACAGTTTTCATCATTAATATTCTTCTAAATTTGATTATAATTTGTGTGTTTTTGGATGTAATGATCATTTTATGTAATATATTGAAAAAGATCACACTTAAGAAGCATTCACTTTACAACTTCATCCAAACAAGGAGGTGTGCTACATAGATTCCCATATAGATCCTCATACGGTGACATTTGAATACTCGAATAGATTATTTTGTTTTTTGAGTTCTCAAATAATGGAAGATGTTGATCCCATCCACCATTAAATTCCATTGAACAAATAATCATCATGAACTCAAGTGTTTCAATATTGTTTTTATATTATCCATCATTTTGGTGGTGATAGGTCGTACTGAAATCTAATTTGATACATAGAATAGACTGATGACTTTTAAATTTGTTTATGTAAATCTTGTATCATGACCACAATTTATAAAGGGTGGTACCATAGGTATCTTCAGAACATATTTCACATATATCTTGGAAATTTTGTCCGAAGGGAAATTTTTCTAAATAGGGATAAAATGGGATGTCATAATAAAATGGTCCACTATTACCAATAACATATTATTTTCTTTGGTGGTTTTCAAGAGACTAGGGAAAGAGTATATAGTTATATGATCCCACTTATATCCCAGTAGGTGTAGAGGTTCTAAAACCCCTTTAGGAAATTTTCTCTCTATCTACATTTGTTGACACAGCAAGCACCTTATAGTGAGTCAGAAATCTCCCTTTCATTTAATCCATCCAATAATGATCATGAAGGTCCCTATACATTTTAGTGCTTCTAGGATGAATATAAAAATTAGATCATTGAGCTTTATTCATTTGATACTTTTTTAGTTATGAAATAGATGGAACACATAGCCTTTTTTGAAATTTCATTACACCTTATTGGTCAATATTGAAAGTAGGAAACATACTATTCTTTATAAAATATAAATTCTTCTATAAAAAAGGATATTCTATTCGAGATTTATTGATATTATCTAGTAATTATGGTTGATAAATCATTTGGGATAGGTTTGATGATGTAACATAACTTATGATACACATGCCTAGTTTTACTAGATCATTGATTGGAGTATCTCCTAGAATCATCATTATTTACAACACAACATTGTCTTTTCTACTTAATGCATCAATGAGTTTTTTCTCCTCCGATGTGATAATGAATTGAAAAATCACAATATTTAAGAAGTCCCAACCATATCCTATATCTCATTTTGAATTCCTTTTTTGTGATAATAGTCTTAATTTTTTTGGTATTTGTATATATGAAATTTATCCCCATACAAAAGTTCCTCGACATCTTAATAGAAAAAAAATTAATGTCAGCTCAATGTCATGTGTAGGATAATTCTACCCATGAGGATTTATTTGTCAAATTGAATAATAAATCACCATGTCATTTTTCAAGAAGAATCACCCATGTCCTTTAATAAATGCATCATTAATAACAATGATTGCTTCTCTGATAGAGGGTAGAGTTAACACAGGTGATGTAACCAATCTAATGTTTAGATCTTGGAATTTTTCTTCACACTACTTTGTCAAGATGATCTTATCCCCATTTTGAGTAAATGAGTTATGTAGATTAGAAAATGAAGAATATATTTTCCCAAAACTGCTATAATATCCAAATATACCAACAAAAATAATAATACGAGTTACTATTTTAGGATGATTACACTCTTCAACGACCTTTTTTAGGGTAGGGTTAACTGAGATTCCTTCATTGTATACAATGTTCCCTATGAAAGAAACTTGTTGTAACCAGAATTCACATTTGATGAAAATTAAATATATAAAACCCTTACCTAGTGTTTTTAATATGACCATTACATTTTCCTCATGCTCCTTATGAATTTTAGAATATATCAGAATATTATCAATAAAAAGTACATCAATGTTATAATGGTATTGATTAAAGTATCTATTCAACAAATCCATGAAAATTGATGGAGAATATTCAATATAAAGTGAATAACAATAAACTCATAATTCCCATATCGTTATTAGAAGGATGTATTTGGAAGATAATCTTTAATCACCCTTAATTAATGATAAAAAAATATACTATCTATTTTGGAGAATAATTGACCCCGATGAAGTGGTCAAAAAAATTCATCTATCCTTGGAAGATTGTACTTTTTCTTTAATATGATCCCATTATGATCTTTATAATAAATATGTATACACATTGATCCATCATTATTCTAAATAAAGAGAATGGGTAATCACCAAGGATACACACTTATTAAGATAAACCTATTCTTCAAAGATATTCAAGTTATTCCATTAACTAAAGACGTACACATCTTCTATTATATATGGGGTCTTTGATATCATCTTGAATCTAGGGATGAGTTCAATAGTGATCTCTACCTCTATTTATGAGGGAGGTCTAGGTAACTACTCCATAAATTTGTCAATGTATTTTTGAATGATGGGGCATTCTCTATAAGTATACACTCATTTCCTTCATCATTTTAATCTATCATCTCCAAAAAGAAGGCTATGAGAAGTAATTCTAGACATAGTGTAGGCCGAGATATACCTCCTTTGATGATTACTATAGGCCATCCATCCAATACTACATTTATTTCCTTGGGTATTTATACTTTCGTAGCATTATACACAGATCTCTAGTCCATCCATAATATAATGTTGAATTCCATCATGGGAATGACTACTAGTAGTTGAATGGGATTATACTCACCAATGTGAATGTTAGAGGTTATATACATGGTTGATGCTCATATAATACCTCAATGAGTATTCCCTGACAATTCCGATTCTATCTGTTTATGGATTGATTCTATATTATTTGAAAACATGGATTTTAAAAAGGAGTGTGTTGAACCAGAAAAAAAGTACGTTCTATAATTGAGAGAATAATGAAAGAAACCCCCACTACCTAATTTAGGGAATCAAATTCTTCAGCCATTATAGTAAAACAATGACCATTCTACATTAGGATATGCTAAGGTTCAGAGGAATTCCATTAGATTATCTTCAGATTTGGAAATTGATTTGAAAAGATCCCATGTTATCCACACTTGATGCATTGGACTTTAGGATATGCCATCACCGTAGTCTCATTGTTGTAGCTTTGAGAAGTTGGGATTCACCTCACTATGACATTTGAGAGCAATATTTACATCTCTTATACACTTTTAACGTTTATTTCTCTCAGGAAAGAAGTTCCTTAAGTGCTTCATGGTTACTGTCAAAGCATGTCTCTACCAATCTCTTTTTTGTTCAATATACGTGACCACTGAATCCCACTAAACTATAGTTCAACCATCATACAAATTCAAACTATCTTCTCATAGTTATCATAGTCATGATTGTAAGGAATATTCTATATATGGGGTCTTATTACAATAAAAAATCTACCAAACATTTCATTTGGATCAAATATAATGATATGGGTGTAGAGTGAATGTCTTGTAATGTTAAACATATAGCTTCCAACAGATTCATTTTCCTTATACATCAGCTCTAAGGATACCTTTTCCATTTTTTTGAATGTCAAATGAGGTAAATATTTTTTGAAAATGGTTCTCCTTAACTCTTCACACTCTATAGCATCAATCTCCCTTATTTTGTTTGTGATTTTGATCTGTTTCGAACACTTATCACCTTATACCTCTATGTGGTACCCATCTAGGGTGAATTTCTATAGTTTCAAATAAAATAGTACATATAAGATATTATACCTAGATATTATCTATAATTTAATCGACAATGGGTCTTTATATCAAGTAATAGATGGTGGTCATTGAAACATAAAGGACTCAATGAAATGTTTTTCCCTTTGACTTGAATCTAGTTTCTCAGCTTGATTCGATTTATTTCTCATAACTCGAGTCACCAGATTCATCATTCTTGTAATGAATCTAATTTTCCAAATTTTATTTTTTATAAATTATTTGTGATGTTTCTGAGATAACACACTGAGATGACATGAAATTTTGAGTCTCAGTGTGACTGGAATGATTCGTTGAAAATGTTTAGTTTTTAATGAAGCATATGACTAGTTTTCGTAAAACAAAATGATTAATAAATGATTTCCCAAATCAAAAACCATAGGGAACCATTATGTTCAATGTAGCATCCTTACCATAGGTGAGGCCAAACATCATTTGGTACAGTCTGACTGTGAAAGATAGTTTTTAGATATAACCATAAATAAAATAAAATAAAATATATTATTTTCTGTTTAGATCTTAACAACTCATGAATAGAAACATGCATTGGAAGTCCAAGAAAACTATTGAGTTTATAATGGATTTTTTTCCCTAGGTGTGACTTATCTTTAGTCGGCATGTGTATTCTATGGAAAAATCTAAAAAATTTGTAATATTCAATAAATAATTTTAAGATAAATAATTTTATTGATTCATGGATGATTTAAATTAAAAATATACTTATGAAAAATCCTAGGGATTGCCGCATAACCCTAGGAATTCTATATAATCACTAGAGAGGGCTTTGGAGAAACCTATTGAGAAAACGATGATGAAATCATAGATCGATGATCGACGAAATCCATTATTGACAAGATCTATTTAATGGTAATGAAGAAGTGAGTGATATTCATCAGTGATCAATCCAAATAAAAGGAAAGACGCGTTATTTTTTATTTCATTCCCTGTTATTGAATTCCACCGTGAACGTGGACCAACCAATGAACATGTTGATCCACAGTTCAATCATAACTACATGGGATGGGTTTTATTTCAATAGAATTGTATTGAGCGTGGATCATGTGATTATTTGTTGACAAATTTTATTGTCGTTATAAAGGAAATGATCCATCATTGACATGAACATCGATCGAGTTCTGTTCCTCTTGTTTATGTATTCTTTTCTCCCCCTTGTTTATCATTCATTGTAGGTGTTCTTCTCTTAGACCATGACTTGACATATCCTGATCAATTGATAATTGTGCACCCAATTCATAGTGAAATGATCCGATATAGCATATCTAGGATTGGTGTGACACAAGAGAGGTATAATGAAAGAAAGGAAGTGATTCAAACGATGGTGGATCCTCGAATTTGAATTATTCAATTTTATTTAGCTACAGGAAAAAAAGACCCAAATTTAATCGGCTTTGAAATTAGATTAAAAGATAAAACACATTATTTGAATGATGGAATGACAAAATTATGTTGGATATTGAGGTTCCGAATATGGCATGGCTGGAATGGTGGCCTGAGTAGTGGAAGAGATGATCAGAGTGTGAACTAGGGATTTTAAAAAATCTTGTGAAACAGGACATGTGTTCCCCAACTCAGCAGTGACTAGGGTTTCCAGAGGCAATAAAGTGTAACACAACATGTGACCCCTATCACACAGTGTGTGTGCGCTTATCCTGTGATTGATGTGTATCTTAGTAGTTACCCATACATGGTGACAATTGCACGTCTTTCCTAAATGACGTGTACACCACCCCATAGCTTGATCTAGACCGGATACATGGGATACCCAATGTACACGGGTTGGAGAAAACATGTTGACAATGTGTAGTAGTACATGTCCAAAGTACATTGGTGGACCCTGTATAGGATGAAACTATGTGCGACCTTCTCTACAAGTTGAGTATATTGTTTCTACATGACATGTTATTATTACTTGCAGTATTGCAATCAAAAAGTACCCAGGGTCTAGGAGCATGACATGCGACCATTATACAAACTGTGTACTCTTTTCGTCATGTCTTGATATACATTTCAACCGCATCGTTGATTTTTTTTATTTTGTTTGGTTCCGCATTATCGTTCATGTAACAGATAGTTGGTATCATTTCCTGTCCACCAATGTATAACCCCCTTCAACAGGACTTTCTAGATAGATTTAAGAGTCCCATCCAGAGACTCAAGGGATAATACTATATCCATTCTTATACGCTAGATATAGTCTTGTTAATGACATGAAAAATCATACCAGATGTCTATACTCTACTTTGTAGGTGAATCCAGATGAGTCTTGGTATACACCATGGCCCTGAAGGTGTTGATCATATGTGTATCATGATCTTTCCCACTCGTGGAGATGGTTCTCCCAGAGAAAGTGTATCGTATCTCTCCACAGGTATATCAATGTATCTCTTTCTCATTATTTTTCCTAATGAAAATTAATTCTTGTGAGGATGTCAACATTTACATCAAACTCAGGTGTGAGTTCTTCTAGATGAGGGATATATGGATTCTTCAGATTCAATCCCTAGTGATGGTATTATGTTGTTTCAAATGACCTCTTGAATATGGGTATGGGTTTGATTATATCTTCATATCATTGATATATGTTCTATAGACACATAATTTTTTAGATATAAGTTTACTTTCACCTTGTGTATGTATTTTTCGTTTTGATGTGTCCTACTAAGTAGTTTTACACTCACCCTTGCATGGTCATTTCCTGTACGTGTTGTGTCTTGTGCAGACATAGGATCTTTTAAAAGATTTCTAGGTGGAATTGGACTAGGACTATGATGAGAAGGTGCATCATGAGTTCGGAATGGCTGAGGAATTCCTACGGCTACAGGTAGCAGTCCATGTGCCTTTTTTGTAGGTTAGACTTTGTAGTTTAAAAACTCTTTCTTTTGGTGGGCTTGTATTGTTGCCTAGTTTACATTGCTTACTTTAATTTCCCTATTATACTCTATTGGTTGGGATAATAGTTTTCATGCATTTTATTTCATAGTGGTTTTTAATTTTCAGAATTTTGGGATTGGAGATGTGGTCATGAGTATAAGTACTTAGGAAATGACACCAATTTTAGTGATACGTCTAATCGGTGCTCGTCACTAGCCCCTGGCCTATTCGAGGTGGGATTGGGGAGTCATGACATAGTCACCACTAGGATGAGTTTTGATATAGTGGTATCATAGGTGGTTAGTTATACCTTAGGACCAAGAGTGTGTGATATTTGTTTGGGGAAGCGATGTTATGTGTTTTGAGTTGTCATTTCAGGGAAACAACTCTAGTGTTGTTGGGGAGGCCTAAATATCCATACACCATGACTATGAAAATATTGTTTTCTATTCGGTTCATGATAAGAATCATTTTAGGGAAAAAATAATTTTACATTCATATTGGAATGTTTTGTGGTTTGCATGTCCCTCTTGAGTTAGCTCTCTAGATAAACTCACTGACCATGGTAAATCCTGTTCTCTTATAGGATGTATTCACAACTAATACCTGCTGGGATTCAGAATATTCATCATGATTATGAGCCCCTTTAGTGAAAATGTGTTGATACAAGGATTAATTACCCAGAAGTTACCTATAGGTGGTTCCCTAGCCATACTTCCACATGTAGAGCAACACATGGTACTCGCAGTAACAATGGATGTAGAGCACAGGTTGAGCGCACTTCATGAGTTTAGTAGTAGATACCCCTTAGGTTCCGAGGTGCGCCACACACAAAGGATATTGAGGATTATTTTGAGGTGGTGAAAAAATATTTCCATCCAATCGAGAAACTAGTAGATTGGATGGTGGTTCCGGTAGCATACCTTCTCTTTGGATCAACATGGTGATTGTGGGGTTTAGTTACCCGATTTTATGATGATGCAACCCTTCCATGGGTATAGTTTGATTAACTATTCAGAGAGGAGTTCTCACCAAATAGGTTGAGGTTTATACATATCCAAGAGATTCTATAGCTCCATATGAAGGAAATTTCAGTATCTGTGTATTTAGTCAGGAATTCCTACCTCTCTAGGTACTCACTGGATATGTAACACGATCTGCACAATTGAGATCAGAGCATCAAGAATTGTATGTGTAGTTAAATCCAATAATGTTTATCCATTATTTACATTCATACATGTGGTGAGGTTCTAGAGTAGGACTTGGAAGTTGAGTGTTCCATGTCTAGGAAGATACAACCGATGATAGTTTGTTGTAGGAAAATAGAAGTAGATACCTCATTAGTGCAATGTTGACATCAGCTTAAGAAACCTAAACATGGGAGACATCAAAAGTGGAAGACCCATAATAGGGATTCTACCATTCATGATCCACGATTTGGGTCCACTCATCCTAGATCATGTCGATGATATTATTGTGGTCGTAGGGGACATCTTGCGAGAGATTGTCCAACCTGTTGAGCTGTTAACATGGAGACAATGTATGACTTGCCGATTTAGAGTTAGAAATAGGACTAGGTAGATCCAAAGGGTGTACGACATGGAATAGGGGGTAGGAGAGCGGCCAAAACTGGAAAAAATTTCTACATGTCACCACCACCACCCCCAGTTATTCCGTGCAAGCCTCTGGGAGCTGGAGGATAGAGGCGGGGACAACTACATGTAGTCGAGGCATAAGACCCCAAGGCTGCAAGAATGATTTGAGGTGTGATCTAAGTATCTTATAATTTATCTTCCATATTTATAGAAATAGAATATAGCCATTCTTGTCATGTCATAAATCATTTATGATACCTTGAGATTCTGGTTATAACATTGACTCGACCCATACTCTTGTAGAAACCTACTCTATGAGACTCAATGATCACTATTATGCCGACAATATGACCTAAACCTTGGAGGTGAGTGTTTCTGTTTGAAACCTTTGGTGGAAGCATCACGATATTAAAAAATCATTATTTCTATGGATTTTTTATCTTCAATTCATTCCAACATAGGCTATTTTATGGTTGCTGTATGTCTACAGTGATGGAATGAGGTTTTCTATTTTAATAGAAAATCAAACCCATGCATCACATAATGGATTCATGTATAGGAGGGTGCAACCAATCACTCATGTGTTTTCTAGCCTCACCCTTGGAGAAATAGATTTTATGAGATTTATTTGTTTTAGTATTGGTAGAGCACAAGGAAGCCTTTCTAAAAGATGTTCCAGGATTACATCCCCATCAGGAGATAGACTTATGCACTGCTCTACATCTAGAGACAGTGATAATATCACAACTAGAATATCTAATGGCTCCGGAAAAGCATCAAAATATTAGGGTAAAATGGGAGGACTTTTAGAGGAAGGGCTTAATAAGACCTAGTGTTTAAACCTATCCAGTCACAGTTTTTTTCAATAAAAAAATGTCATACTAGAGCTTAAGGTTGTGTGTAGATTTCCAGCACATAATCTAGGAGATCATGGATAACGAATATCCACACGAATGATCAATTAAATCCCATAGTATATGATAGGTTGACGATGGTTCATGAATGTTGAACCTAGTTCATTGATTTTAGATGTTTAGGTAGGGTTTTATAGGTGCCCAAATTATAAGATTTCAAGAGATGGGTGTCATGTCTGTTGTGTTCTGCGATGCATTATGGACCAGACATGATTGTGTCCTGATTCAATGGAAAGTGGGGATTGGCTACGGTTTATTCTAGTTGAGTCCACATGAGGAGAACTAACCGACCCACTATCTTGAGTTAGAAGCGATAGTCTTCACATTGAAGATATGGTGGAACTACTTGATCGGAGTGCAATTTATCATTTACTCAATCCATATGAGACTAAAGCATATCTTCTCTCAGAACTATTTAATCTTGAGACAAATGTAATGGCTAGAGTTCCCCGAGGAATACGACATTGAGATTTCATATACTCATGGGAATAGAAATTAAGTGGAAGATTTTCTCAGCGAGAGATAAATTTAAAAGTTGTTGAATGAGGTTTCCTAGGAGTTGATCTCGTTACAGTTTTCCTTTTTTGTTGGAGATGATGAATCTTACCTACAAATGATAGTTTTTAACCATCCACTCTTACAGAAAGTTAGGTTGGAAAAACTGGGGGATACTGATTGTGAGACCTTAAGTGATTAGATATATGCCGGATATGCTACCAATGGATATTCGAAAGGCAGGGAGACCAATTTCCTTTTTATAGGATGCATATTTCTACTAGTGGTAGTGTGGGGGAGGATCTAAGGGTGTCTCATAAATCCACTTTGGAAGGACAACCATGTCTGGTGAAGATGTTCCATGAACTCCAAAATCTATTTTGGTGGACAAGGATGATGATGTCTATGACAAAGGTCATTTATCGATGCCTCAAATTCCATTATGTAATGTATGATCACCAGGTTCAAGAAGGTTTAGCTCAACCCCTTGAGGTTCTAGAATCGAAAGGGGATAAAATATCTATGGAATACATGATGGTATTACCACATATGTCTAGGGGGAATGATTCCATATGGTTGATCATTGACTGACTCAAAATGTCAGTCTAATTATAATAAATATTAGATTAGATATTAGTAGAGAGATTGAGGAACCTATACATTAAAGAGTTAGTTCAACTCCCTAAATTCCCATCAATGATTGTTTTAGACTGTGATGATCGTTTCACATCCCCAATGTGGAAGGTATTACTAGAGGTGTTTGGTCCTCAGTTTCACTCTATCACAACATTTCACCCATAAAAACATAGCTAGAGATAGTAGACCATTCTAGTCATATAGGATATTCTATAGTCTTAAAATTTTGAATGATTCCATATATTGGAGGAACACCTACCTATGGTGGAGTTCACATACAAAAAAACTACCACACCACCATTGGAATGACACCATTAGATAATCTTTGCGGGTGAACATGTTGGTCACCACATTTCTAGATTGACATAGGAGAGTCACTATAGATGGGACCGGAGTTGGTGTGAGCTACTATAGAGAAGGTTAAGATCATCCATGAGTGGATGGAGACTACACATATCCATCTGAAATATTATACTGATTTAGGGTGTAGACCTTTCATGATGGAAGAATGATACCATCTGTGCCTTCGAGTCTAAACTCAATGTGGTTTACAATGATTTTTCTAGGTTGGAAAGTTATCTTCAAGGATTATTGACCGTATTCAGATACTATATAGAGTTGGTGATGTGGAATACCCCTTGGCTCTATCAATATAGTTTTAATGGGTACACAATGTCATATATGTGTTGTATCTAAATAGGTACATTCCATAACCATCGCACGTCATCGACTGGGGAAAGGTAAAAATTTACAATAAAGATAATTTTTCTACGTACCCATTCGAGATTGAGGTTCCATATGAAAGGATCATTAATGGGTAATCAATCCCCTCGATGCATGTCTAGTGAAAGCATATTAATCTCCAAGAGAGAACATCGGAATGGGAGGCTCAAATTCATTCTCACTACCATCATCTTTTTGTGTAGTCATGTTTTTTGCTTTTCAAAGATTTACATCCCTAATGATTGGGGAATGTAATGATACTGATTTTACCGATTTTATTTTCTTAAATTATTTGGAAATTTTTTTCACCCGGAAATGAGAGGACATGAAATTTCGAGGCCCTACGTGCCCATAATGATTCAATAAAAAATATCTAGTTTTTAATAATGCGTGTAAGAAATTTTCCTAAATTATGGAATAACTCTTAAATGTGTGCCTTGATGTAAGATCCTAGGGAACTATTGAATTCAATGTATTGGATTTACCTTTGGTGAGGCCCAACATCTTCGGGTGCAGGTAAGATATGAAATATAGATTTATGATGTAATTGTAAATGAAATAACTAAATAAATATTTTTTTATTTTCGAATCCTAATAAATTATTTATGGTAATTCAGATTGGAAATTCATGACAACCATTGAGTTCATAATGGGGTATTTTCTCAAGGTGTGACTTAATTTTAGTCAGTGTGGGTCTTCTATGGAAAACCCCGAAAATGATGCAATAATCATTAAATAATTTGATATAAAATTATTTTATTGATTCAGTGATGATTGTATTTAATAATATTTTTATAAAGGAATCCCTAGGTTACCCACCAAACCCTAGTCACACTGTAGAATCTATAGGGGGAGATTAGGATAATCCTCTAGAGAAAATGATGACGTGATCACAAATCGATGATCGAGGAAGGCTGTTCCTGATAGGATCTCACGAGCGATTAAGATGTAGTGACATATGATCATCAGCGAGAGATCCAAATAAATGGTAGGATGTGTTATTTTTTATTTCCTTCCCCACATTGGAATTACAAGATGAACATGGACCAACGAATGAACATGTTGATATACAGATGGATCGTATCCTTCTGTGATGGGTTTTATTTCTATAGAATTTTATTAAGAGTTGATCTTTGTGTTATTTGTTGAAAAATTTGATTATAATTATAACAGAAATAACCCATCATCAACCTAAAAATAGAGTGAGGTATATTACTCATGTTGATTAATGGTTTTATCCCACTTGTTCATCATTCATCATGAGCATTCTTTACTTAGAACACAGCTTGACATATACCATTGAATTGATCATTGTGCACCTGATTCATGGGTCAATGATCTGATATAACAGATCTGGGATCAGTCTGACATGATTGAGGGGTGATGACAGACATAGAGCCATTCAAGTTATGTTGGATCCCCCCAATTAGAATTTTAAATGTTCACTGGATGAATGAAGAATGGACCCTTTTTAATCCATTGTGTGATGAGATCAGAAGAAAAAACATATAGTTTGGCTGATGGTATTACCAAATGAGGATGACAATTGAGTATTAAGGAAAGGAGCGGCCATAATGGTGGTAAGAGTACTAGAGGAGATGACCAGAGTGAGAACCAAGAATTCTGGAAAATCATGCACTACATGACTTGTAATCTGGGATTACACAGTGTGTGACCCCCCACCGTTGGCATGGGTATTGAAAGGTAGTAAAATGTAACACTACATGTTACCCCTATCACATAGCATTTTAGATCATCCCTAAGGCTCTGCATATATCTCTGGAGTTACATGGATATGTGGTGGAGTACACGGCCTGCCTACATGGCATGTACACAACCACCTAACAAGATCCAAAACGAATACAAGAGTTACCCCGCGTATATGTACACGGGAGTGTGAACACAGGTTGAAAAAATATACTAGAATATGGAAAGAGTACATGGGTGGACCCCATATAGTCATACATAGCGTGTGACCTTATCTAGAAGCCATGTATACAAATTCCACATGAAAAGTTCTTCTTTTCTAGGACATTATACACGAGTAGTACCAGGGGTCAAGGGATATGAAATGTAACCCTTATATATACCATATAATCTTTTCTACATAGATTTATCTCCTTGTTCACTGTGTCATGGATGAGTTTTATTTGTGTTATTTCTCATTTTTCGTTCCCATGTAGGTTAGTTTGTATCATATCTTATCCATAATAGTATGACCCCCCTTCAACAGGAATTTCTGGATTTAATCGAGATTACCCTCTAAGACGCCTAGAGTAGGATACTATACCCATTATTATTACCTATGTAGAGTTAGGTTATTGACATGACCAATTCTTCCAGACATTAGTCCTCTACTTAGAATATGAATATGAATGAGCCATGGTATATTCCATGGACATGAAAGTGATCATCATCTGGGTATCATGATCTTCCCCACTCATAGATTTTGTTCTCTTGGAGTTAGTGTACTGTATCTCTCTTTAGATATATCATCATATCTCTATCTTATGATTGTTCTTAAAAAAGAGAACATATTTTGAGGAATTAATCAGTGCTATCAGACTATGGAGTGTGTTCTCCTGGATGAGTGCTTAGTGGAATCTTTGAGCTGAATCCCATTTGATGGTGTACGGTAGTTGCGAATTACCTCTAGACTATGGTTATGTGTTTGAGTATAGTTATATATCATTGATATATGTGATGTTGAAACATAATTGTGTAGATCTGACTATCCCTTAACCTTGAGTATTGATTTTTGGTTATGGTTTATCCTACTGATTATTGTTCTACTCACACCTACACGGGCTTTTCCCACATGTTTCGTGTCTTATGCAGACATGGGATTTTTCTACAGAGTCCTAGGAGGACCAGGACTAGGACCAGGCAGTGCTTCTTGAGTTTAGATGAGCCAGTATTATCCTAGAGATATAAACAAAAGTCTGTGTACCTTTTGTTTATAGGATGGAATTTGTAGTTTACACACTCATTCATTTGGTGTGTCAGTGTTCTGGAACGGTTTACATTATAACCCAATACTTTCCACATAGTAATATGATGGTTGGGATATTGGTATGCATGCATTTAATTTCATAGTGGTTTTAAATTTTCAACATTTGGGTTTGGAGATGTCTGCGTGTGTACAATAATGTAGGAAGTTCAACCCATGTCAGTGATATGCATACCCGATGATAGTCACTAGCCCCAATCATATTGGAGGTGGGCGTGGGGAGTCGTGACACTGGCCCCACCAGGACCAATCTTGAAAATTCTGGTAAATGTTTCGGTTACAGATTTCATCAAATAGCCATCAACTCATGGTATGTTGCGCTCAATATTTACATAGTTTATCCTATTTAATAAATTTTTCTAAACACATAAAACATTTTGATAAAAATGTTTCTATTAAGAATATCATAATTATATAATAAATTTGTGATTTAAAACATCATTCATTAATATGATACTCCTTATAACAATTACATTTTGTATGTATCCATCATAATGGTTCATAAAAAGTTTGTGATTAACCAAAAATTTCCCTCGGTAGTGCCAAAAATAGTGGGCAGTAAGCTCCATTATCGAGTTCTATGTTACGCTAAGTCAATAATGATACACCTTTTCACAATTTTTACCCATGGGTACATTTGTACCATAATAATGTCCACTTGTTTGTATCTAGACCGAGATTTCTTTTCTCAGAAACAACTTACATAATACTTCACCATAATACCAGGATGATTTTCCTATAATTGAACTTCACCATAAGGGGTTTCTGATGGTTTTAAAATTCTAATTTTCAAAAATAACTACTACATAATTTTTTACCAACTATGGAAAAGCACATATTTATTACATAACTTTTTATTTACATGGTACAATCATATGATCTTTTAATGTTTAGTTTCTTAGAAAAATGGTACATAGTATAAAAAACAAAAAAAATTATTCAAATCCACATTCAAAGAATAATTATAGGTTCATACTATTTACTATTTCGTTATCCCCTAACCAAGGGACATACATCAATGTTAACAGTGAACATAAGGTTCAGTAATGGAAAATAAGGGAAAAAGTTTACAAGTGACCATGAGAAATATCAATTAGAACTTGTGGAATAAATGCATGAGTAGAGGAAACCTAGGAATTTCATAAAAAAAGTACATGAATCATAACATCAAAATTTGGATACAAAATTTAGATGATATATTCATAATAAAATCACTAGTTCTTTTCACCAAGGTGTTGTAAAAATTTCAATTTTTATTCATGAAGGTATCAAAATACATGTCTCCTTAATATATTGAATTAATTACCAAATGCATTAGTGAACAATAAGGGTGAAACTAACTATTTACTAATAAATTAATCCCACATATATCATAATAAAAAAATTTATAAATAACTAATGGAAAATTATATAAATGGATTTCATAAAAAAAATTGGCATTTTAAAAAGTGCTTAAAGACATAATGTTTATCTCACTTATAGCCCATGAAAAGAAAATGAGGGTTTAATGTATTTAAATTTAAAAATAAAATAAATAATTTCTACATATCTTTAAATAACAATATTAAATAATGTTTATGGGTACTCACATTATGAAAATAAATGTTAATTTCTTGAGGAGAAGAGAGAGACTTTGAGAAGTAAAATCAGCATCATGATAGGTATACTATATTGTTTTTAAAAGGGTAAAAAGGGAGGGGAAATGGGTATAAAATTTATAAAATAATCTTAAAATAGAAAATATTTATAATAAAATGGACATAAGAATATATTTTTTAATTTTTAAAAACATTCCACATAAAAAGGAATTTGAAATAAAAAAGGAAAATGATATTTCCCTTTCCTTGAAGAGTAACTTTTAGAACTCAATGATTGAGACCTTGGGGGATTTATGACACCTTTGAAGGACTCTTTAAGTTGTAAAAATATCATAAATTAATGGTGTATTAATTTTTAGTGAATATAAATTATGAAATTTGTTGGATTTTATAGAAATAGTGGATGATTTGTCTATTAATTTCTAAAAAAGGCATTAGAAACCGAGGTAGTGGTAACAGAAAATCTGAGGGTATAGTAATGGTATTTTACAATTGTATTGAATACATGGATCATATTTTATGTTATTAAATCCCAAAATAGTTTACCATAATTTTATATAACTCATTTACGAAAGGGAATTTAAATTTTCCACTAATTAACATATTTAATGTTAATGGTTCCAATTTAATATTTGAAAAGTAAATTATTTTGTGGAAAATTGATTAAAATATATTAAAATAATTGATATCAAAACCATTATTCAATTATTTTAATGTGGTAAATTTGTTATTACATTATTATGGGATAATTTTTATGTCATTAAACATACAAAAAAACTAAAACTATTTTTTTACCATTCCTGAGAAAATAAATCATTTTATAAAATGCATATAAAATCCACCCAATAAAATTTAGAAACGATGAATTCAAAAATCATATTAATTTTATCATAGTAATTATCTAAATAATAAAACATTAACATTTAAATATAAAGAATATTATAAATTAATAATAATAGCAGATTGAAAATTCAGAGTAAAATTTCTACCACATAAAAAATATATAATTGTTATATCATCTAAGATTATTTAAGAGAGTTATTGCCCTAGAATTTTAGTAAAATAAAATTTAGTCATAATAACATAGTTTATTATAATAATTATATCTTTCAAATTAATTATAATCTTTATTTTAAAAATTAATATATGAAATTATAACTCAATTTTATTAAGAAAAACTATTACGAAAATGGAAATGATGGAATTAGAATTTTATTTATTCAAAGGGATTAAATTTCAAGTAACTAGTGTGTCGACTCATAAACAATTGTAATACCCACATAAGACCTAACGGTGAAGTGTTAATTGGTGATAGACTCATGAGGCAACTCATATAACATCGACCGAGTAGTAATTTCCACTAACATGAAATTCACAAATAATATATTTCTGGAAAGCTTTATTTATTGATGATTGGTTTGGACTTGGTCAAGTGTAATGCCCAATGATTCTACCTCCCTCCCTCATTCATACGAATTGGATTCATATGGCTGACTCTACTAGTTAAGTTGATCATTTCTCATTTCTTCATTAATTATCAATTTTTATTTCTAATTATAATAATTAATAAAGACATTAATTTTTTATCAACAAGATTGTTTCCAAGGGGATTTTTGAATGAAGTTCATATTAAATTAAAAACCTGATGGTAAATTTTCAAATTATAGTCACTAAATTATTAAATATTTTTTTTGTTGAGTACAAAATAATATTACAACAATTTTTAGGACACAATTTTCATTAAAAAAGTTTAGGTCTTCATATTCATCACCATTTTAGAAATTTCATCATAAAAATTTTAACTTGTTCTTGTGGTTTATAAATTTTTTGGGTACTTCTACCTCAATGTTTCTTCTGGTTTCCACATCACTTCTTGAAATTTATTGTTTTCCACAAGAGTTTGACGTGGTGGGTACTATTTTTTCATATAACATTATCTATATGGCCTAATATATCCATCGGATGCTCCTCATAAGAGAGGTTATGTTCTAGTGGTACAACTAAAGGATTCATTACATGTGAAGGGTCAGGTATGTACTTCATCAAGAGAGATACATAGAATACATCATGAACTTGAGAAATATTTTATGGAATTTTTTGTTGATATGTAACTACTCCAATACAATCAATGAATTTTTATGGGCCAATATACATAGTGCAAAGCTTCCATTTCTTCCCAAAAATCACGAATCTCTTCCATGTTGAAATTTAATGGAGGAATTTCTCATTGAAATAAAACTCCAAGTAACATCTATGGTTCTTAGGATAGCTTTTTATCTGACTTTGAGCAACCATTTTGTGTTTTTAGATGGAATTAACCATTTCCATTATATCTTGCACTAGATCAAGCCCAAGAATAATTCGGTCTCCAAATTCTCCCAAACAAGTAGGCATTTTATATTACTTCCCATACAAGGAATCATAAGGTGTTATTTCCATACTCTAACATAAGTAGTTGTTGTAAGAGAACTTGACTAATTAGAGATGATGATCCCATAAAACATTGAATTCAATTTATCATTTTATCAACATGTCCTCTAGAATTTTAATAGTCCTTTTATATTATCCAATTTTTTGGAGGTGATAGGTCAAAATAGAATTCAATTCAGTACTTATAAAACGTTGAAGACTTCCCCAGAACTTTTATGTGAACTATAAATCACAATAAAAAGTGATAGAGAGTGGTACCACAAGAAAACATACAACTTTCTTAACATATATAATGGAACGTTTTTCAAGAGATAAATCTTCCTAAATTGAGAAAAATGGTCAGTCTAGGTGAGATGGTACAATAAAACCACTATCATATTGTTTCCGTTGGATATTTTTGGGATACAAATCGTGAAATTATCCCACTTCCATGCTAGTTTGGGTAGTGGTTTTAACATCCCTTTAAGAAGATCCCTCTCTGCCATTACATTCTATCACTCTTAGTCCCTTGAACTGTAGTCAGAAACTCCCTTTTCATGTCATCACACCAATAATGATAATGAAGGACTATAAATTTTTGTGATTCTTGGATGTATAGAGAAATTAGATCTGCGAGATTCATCCATCATCTCCTTCTTTATTTCTGGAATAGATGGAACACATGGCCTTGTACAAAATTTCTATACACCTTCTTAAGAAATATTTTACTCATGAAGCTTCTCATTCTTAAAATCCACTATATTATGCTATAACAAATTTTATTCAATTTTATATTTAATGATCGTAACTAGTATTGTTTGTTGATGAGTTAGTTGGGATATGGTTAATGGTGTCACTTCCATTATGATTCCAATATCTAATTTTATATGGCTTTTGATTAAGGTATCTCCTTGAATACTCATTAATTCTTGCACAAAATTATCATTCCTACTTAATGTATCAAAATATTTGCTTTAGCTTCATGTATGATATTTAATTGAAAAATTGTATTCTCTTTTAAGTTCTACCCATATCCTTTTTCTGACGTTAAATTCCATGTGACTGAAAATATACTTCAAAATTTTGTGGTTTGCGTATATATCAAATTCCTCCCCATCAAGATAGAGCATCCATATATTTAAATAAAAACAAACCATAACTAGCTCTAGGTAATGCATAATATTAATATACTAATGTTTCTTTAAAAATGACATCTATAAACTACAACCTTGTCCTTTTTCATGAGGATTCACCAAAGAACATTCAGATATACATCACTAAACAATAATAATCCTTCAGTGATCGAGTATAGAGTATTCATATATTCAGTAAAAAAAATTCTTCTTCAACTCTTATAATCATTCTTCATTCTTCATTTAGCAGATGAACATAGACCCATTTTGAGTTAACATGGTTAGTGGATTATAATTCCATGAACTGATTTTAATAAAACTCATATAATATCCTAACCGATCTATTAAAATTTGATTCCATGTTACTATTGTAGGACGAGGCCACTCCTCTTCAAAAAATTGCTTGTCAAGGTCAACTAAGATTCCTTAATTGGTTACAATGTTTCCCGAAAAAGAAACATATTGTAACAAATATTCGTATTTTCTGAATTTTGACAAAATCCTATCATTCATCATTTTTTTCAATATAACCCTTTTATGATTGTAACCATTCAAAATTCTTTTGATTATATTATAATATGATCAATAAAAACTACTGCAATGTGATCCAGCAAGTCTTTAGAGACCATATTCATCAAATCCATAAATTCAGTACGAGAATTAATCAAGCCAAAGGGTGTAACAACCAACTCATAATGCCTATATCTTGACTTGATGGAATTCATTGAAACATATTCTTTATCCACCCTCAATTGATGATATCTTGATTAGAGATCAATATTGGTTAAGAATTGATCCCCATGAAGTTGGTCAAATTAATCATCAATCCTTATAAGATGGTAATTTTTCTTCACTGTGACCCTTTTATGTTCTCTATAATAAATGCGTATCCAAATTTATATTTCCATATTATTTGAAAACAGAATAGGTTCTCCCCATGGAGACACAATTTTTTAGATAAACCCCTTATCCATATAGTCTTGGAGTTGTTTTTTAATTCCTCTAGCTCCTCATTTTCCATTATATATGGGGTTGTTGATATCATCTTGGATATTGGTATGAGTCCATTTGATAAAACTACCTCTATTTTTGGGGGAGGTTTAGGTAACTCCTCAAAAAATTAGATAATTTATTCCGCAATTATGGGGAATTTTTCTATTCATATACTTTCATTTTTCATAATACTCAATGATCATCATAAAAAAGAAAGATATATGATGCCGTTCTAGAAACATATCATGCTGAGATATCTCTTATTTGAATACAACAATAGGTTGTCCATTCAAGACTCCCATGATTTCTTTGATTCTGCAATTGATTGTAGCATTATACATTAAGAGATAGTCTATCCGACGTATAATTTCAAATTCCAAAATTGGAATGACTACAAGTTTTTTATGACATTGTGCTCACAAAAGTTATCATAAGAGTTTATATACACTTTTTATTCTTGGATAATACATTCAAAAGTCTTGAATGAAAACTCAACTTCTAGAAGTTCAAGGATAAATACTATATTATTTAAAAACATAGAGGGATAACATGAATGTGTAAAACCCGAATAAAAAAAGTACTCTATAGCTTTGAGATAACATTGGGAGTACCTTCCAACACATAATTTGGTAGTTATACTTTCACTATTGTGATAGAAAAAGTCCAAAATTGTCACCTTGTCCTATCCTAAGGTTAGTGTTGATTCCCCTAAATTAATATTTGGTTTGGATTGGGATTGGAAAAGTTCCCAAGCTATCTACACATGATGCATTGGACATGAGGATAGGATTGTACTATCACCCCTTTGTTGTTAATGTTGAGAAGAAAAGGGATCACTATACTATGATAGTTTCTAGAAATAGGTTCATATCTTCCACACTTCTAATATTTCCCATTCTAGAGAAAATATTCCCCTGAATTCTTATTCCAACATTTATTGTATATTGAATGTTACACTTTATTTCCCCCTCTTCCGTGGTGAAATTTACTCCCTAAGAATGGATCCATTGATATCTTATTTTTATTAGATCAATTGGACCTTTCATCTCTATGAACTCTAGGTCAACCATCATAGAAATTCACACTATGTTTTTCTAGATCTCATAGTCTCGATTGAAAATATTCTTCTATATATGGGGTCTTATTACACCAAATAATCTACTATCATTTTAATTTGGATCAATGAACATGCTGGATATGTAGTGAGAACGTCTTATAATGTTCACCTCATATCCTTCCAAAGATTCATTTTCCTTCATATTCATCTCAATAAATAAATTCTCCATTTTTAATCACATCAAATTAGGAAAATATTTTTCGAAAAATGATCCCTTGAACTCTTACCAATACATAGAATGAATCTCCCTCTTGACTTAATGTTTTTAATCAATATCCACCAGTGATCAAATTATCCCTCTATGAAGTACATATCTAGGGTGAAATTCTATTGTTCTGAACAATGAAGTACTAATAATATCGTTCATATAGACCTTATCGATTTTTCAATAATAAATGGGTCTATGAATCTACTAAATGGACATGGTTGTAGTCATATAAAAGAATCAATAGAATGTTTTTTATGTTCTTGGTGAATCTAGAATCTCAGCATGGTTCAAGTTATTTCTCCTAACTCGAGTCAGTTTTTAATCATTATCATAACGTTTTCCATCCCAATTTCAATCATATGGCCATCAGCACAAGGTCTGATGTGCCCACTATTTACAATTTTTCTCTTATTTTCATATATTTTCGAAAAGAAGTAAAAATAGTTGAAAATGTTCTTATTAAAAGACTATAATAATTCTATAATAATTTTAGGATGTAATGAATCATGATTAAATTTGTTACTCATTAAAAATAATTACACTTCTATATATTATCCATAATGGTTCATAGAAAATTCTGATTAACAATACATATCCTCCCAGAGTGCCAAACAAGGTGTGAAAAAATGGCTTGTTGTTATGTACCAGGTTATGTCAATTTTGGCCTGATGCACCTTGTTGAAGTTGTTACCCTATGGTACATATGATCCATAACTATTCCCACTTATTTTTATCCAGGAATTGATTTCATTTCTTCGAAACCACTTAATTAATACATCACTAGAACAATAGGATTCTCTTTCCTATAATTAATCAGTTCCATAGGGTTCTTCCTAATGTTTTGAAATCCTAATTTCAAAAAATAACTAAACCATCTTTTGATACCAGCTATGGAATCTTATCTTTTTATTACAAAAAATATCAATTACATGGATAAATAATATGATATTTTTAAATATATTTTCATATAAAAATCTATATAATACATGAAAACATAAATCCTTATACTAATACACTATAAAAGATTCATCATATGTTCATCCTAGGTACATTCAATGTATCTCAGAACCATGGGATATACATCAAAGGATAGAGGTCGAGAGACCTTATTGGTAGACTTGATAGGGAGTTTGTATGTCGAGGAGGTGGTACAATTTCTTGGAGATCCTTGTAATATCATTTTTGGGAAAGATGCTCATTTCACATCACAATTCTATTTGGGGATAGAGAAGGGCTTTGGTACGTAGGTACTTTTGAGTATGGGCTATAAATCACTGACCTATTGAAATATGTATCGTACAATTTAGGTGCTAGAGGATATACTCTATGCATCTGTTCTTGACACTTGGGGTTCATAAGGGACACACATTTGCCTCATTATGCTTTCTTAGAAAAATAGATTTCAAGATACCATTGTGATGGCTCTCTAGGAAGCCTAGTATGGTAGGCCTTGTTGATAACCTTTGGGCTATCTAGAGGTAGGGGAAGCAGCTGTTCTTGGGCCTTATATCATGTTAGAGACATTAGTTCAGAGAATGTTGATTAGATCGCATATATTGAATGATCTGTCTAGACATTTTTATTTTTCAACAAGACACCATAAACCTATCTTGTTTGATGTTGGAGACAAGATTTTCTTCAACTTCTCACCCAGGTTTTGGCATATACATATTAAATTGGAGGGTATGCTATCAATGAGATTCATTAGACCCAATGAGGTTGTGAAGTAGATCAAAACAGTGACTGACCATCTAGCACATCCATAGATAATCTATTATATTCATGATTTCATTAATGTATATCATATTCAAGGATAATATCCATACTCAACTCATGCCTTTTAGTTTGATGAGGCCAAAATGGATATGGATGCACCATTTAAGGAATATCCAGTGTGTATTGTTAATCAGATCATGAAGACACTCCAAAGTAGGTATAGTAATTTTGTATGGTTGATATGGTAGTATGATCATATATAAAAAGTGAAATGGGAGTAGATAGATGATATTAGATCTCTGTAGATGAAAGGGCTTGCTGTCGACTTGTAGTTACCCTCATAAGGCAAACTTGGGCATGTGTTTCTATCAAGAGGGGAGGTTGTAATAACCTGAATCTTCCAAATGGTACATATCATTGCTTTTTAAATTTTAATATTTACCATAATCATGGTAAATGAATGATATATCCTAGTGAAGCATCGAGGAGCATCTGAGGCATTTTCAGATCCTAGAGTTTTGGAAAATATGGCTCTAGGATGGGCCACATGATTAGCCAAAACCATGTTACCTAGGCTGGATGGTTTGATTAAACCATGCAGCTATAGATAGGGGAACCTAAAAGTCTACACCTTTTATCTATAACTATGTGGGATAAGGTGTATGGTCTTGCAACCTGGTGCATATGGAGGTTATAGCCTTGACACATGGATTATTCTTGGCTTATTAATTATGCACATAAACCATGCACAGTGGGATTTTAGTCAAAAATATAATTTTCCCCCACATAAATATTAAGTGTAATTTTATTTCTTCCTTGATTTAAAATGGGAAAAAATAGGGGATTTCCTCTTATTTGAGCTCCTAAACCCTCTAACCTTCATCCTTTGATGAACAATTGTTTTTGGCATATCATCACTGATCCATTAGAAGAATCAGATATCCCATGGAGAGGCTAACTCTACATTGTCATTTTTCTTCCATACATCTCTCCATCTATTACACTATTTAGAAAAATTCTCATATTCCCTATTTTCATGGAATTTGACTAAAAATCAGATCTCTTCTAACCATCTTTGGATTTGAGGTCTATATCAAACAAGGATTCATCTATGACCTTATGTTAGGTGGTCATATAGTTTTCAATTGTACATTTTGTTGTTTTATATTATTCCATCATTCCATAAGCTGTCCTTTCCTGAGCATCAATATTTTTATGGTTCCTTCATGTTTAAATTACCCTAGTGCCTTGATCAATGTTAATTGGATCCTATTAGGTGTGTTTGAAATCGATTATTCTTTATAATGACACCGAAGTTGTTTCTGAATCTAAAATGGAAATTTTAGGCCAATTTTCCAAAACATCTGATGGTCTTTGTCTCTCTTGGCATGTCTTTAAAATGAAAATATATTTGTATCATGTGTATTACATTGAATTGAAGATGACCCATGGGTGTTTGGTCCTCTTAGGCTTGGAATTTTGAAAATTGGTATGTGACTATTTGATTTGTTCCTTCTTCTGGATAGTTCCATGAAATTGGATATTTTAGGTTAAGGAAAATTAAATAGTATTCCTTGGATAGGATTGATGACTTGTAAGGGATTCTTTCCCTTGGAATGATTTAAATTGATTTGAATTGAACAATATTGTTCAGGACCATTCATTATAATTATGAATATTAATTCAATTATTTTAATTGGATCATCTATTTAGAATAGGATAATGAAATGCATGAGAGGATTTGCCTCATTCCTTGAAATGAAAATGATGTCATTCTATATTTAAGAAACAAATTGAAATGCCTATGATTTTTTTCGTATGCATTTATTTGTGGACATATGTTGTGATTCCTTATTGATAGATGGGATTATGTTATAAAATAATGAGATTGATATTCCACACTAATTATGTTGTGGAAGTGGGAAAACTCTTTACATGTGTTTGGTTGATTCTTTACATGTTTTTGAAGGACCATGGGAATCGTTATTGGAGATGACTGTGTGAGCTTCCCAGCTTAGTCTAGTAGATAGACTATGAGAGATCCCCTGGTGATGGATTCCTTTGGGGATTTCCCAGTCCTTCTAGTATCTAGAGTCAAGAAATAGGTTATGATTGATCTCTAGTTGATTGATGATTGTGGATACATACATGTCCTGCATGTACATGCATGCCAAGAGACTATGAGGGATCTTGAAATCATGTTTGGGGATATACAATTAGTGATTCCCCTAGAATTAGATGGCGGTTGATATATTTCAATCCTCCACACACATATATATACTAATATATATATATATAATGTTTCATGATCAAACATACGATCCATGGGATGAAGATGGTAGACTCTAGGTGTCCTTTAAGAATCTGAGTGGGTGGTTATTTGTATATTCAACATTTCCTTACATTCCTATTTATACCTGCTCACTTTTTACTTATGATAACCTACTCAAATTACGTGTAGAAACCATTGGAAGTGGAATAATAATTTTTTATCCCACACGATACACGAGATACAATTGGAAACTGAGAAGATAGTGTTTCTTGAGGAACTAGAATGGGTAAAGTCACTTCTACAGGTTTTTGACTTGTACTACTTAGATGGAGCTTAAGAGAAGATGATCAGGCTTCGACTTGAGATGATCATGGAGCTATTTTAGACTTTTTATTTCCTTCTGTATAATTAATATCATTATTTTATCTATTTGTTCTCTTTAGTATTATCATAAATGCATGAATGACTGTATTAGACACTTATATTAAGGCTTTTGATCTGTTATTTATTTATTCAGTTATTAATTATTATCTATTTCTCTTATATCTTTTTACTATACCAGTCTTTTTTATTACACATCTACTACTATTTAAAATTTGTTTTACCTAATGCGTTACTCGGACATTGGGGGTACAGTCTCCCAACTATACAACCGATACACCCCTACTTCTAGTTGGAATCTCCTAGAATATAGGTAAAAAAGGAATGGGTCATGTGGCCAACTAGGGATGGGCATATGTTGAAAGGCATCCGAGTTCAGGAGTTAACATGGTATAAATATATTGGTCATATTTTAACTTATACTCACATAATTATTAAATATGTATAGTTTTGTTGACTATACAATTTTATTACACAAATTATTAGGAAAAATTTATCCTTCAAAACGTTTAGGTTGTTATAATGCATTCCCATCATGTATGTTTCTCCCATAAGACCTTCACATATGTCTTTTATTATAATACTGGAATGTACATGTGGGTTGGGTGGAGGTTTATTTAGTTATGTTATTTGACTCTTCATTTTACTCTACCACATTACGGTTTTTGATTCAATATATTCCCATACCTATTAATAAATGGGAGTGTCAAACCCCCCAGAGGAATAGATCATTCAGAAGAAGAGGGTATCATCCTAAGGCAGTGTAACATTGGTGTTGATGAATTATTCATTAACTGGCATCACACATTCTTATGTACTAGCAGGTTGAAATTTAAAATCACTAATTCTAGAAAAAATGAGGGAGAGGGAAGATAGAGTATTGATGTACACCTTAAAAATAAATCACATAGGTATGCCTAATGGGTAGTTCACCCAGGTCATCCACATAGGTTACCCAGGTATCCTACCAAGCATCTATAAATAGAACTTCATGTACTATGAATTCCTCTACTATCAAAACTATTTTATTTCAATCACCACACATTTTATCATGATGGAATTTTTCTTAGTTTTATATCCCTATTCATTAGCACACCATTTGGTATTAACATTTTTAGGAAGACTAGGTGAGATAATTCAGCCGAATTACTTTAGTCAGTGTCATGTATGAGGTTTGTTGGGCATGTGGCCTATGAAAGGTCACTCTGTTGTTGAAATTCCTATTTTTTTAATAAAATCGTGAAAATTATGTCATAAAAATACTAAAAATACTAGTGTTTTATCAATAGGTTTCCAATGTAAACACAAATGGTTTTTGATGAAAATGATTTTAAACATTATTCTTGAAATGATAAAAACTATCAGGCCAAATTATTCAGACATGTGTTACATTGCCTTTTCCAGAATAGTGTGATACTTGAAGAAGTACTAGTGTGAGTACCCCATAAGCAATCCACTAGTTCTATATGAGCATATTCATCTGAGAAATTCATTCATACCAAATCCACATAGATATTTTTGGAATTCCTCGTTCATGGATTACACCAAATATTCCACTACTAACAACCCCTACAGATGAATATTTATTAGTGAAAGAATAGTTCTCATTGGAAGTGTCATACATCATAATAATTCTACCCTAGATATGATGCCTCACACTCCGGAATCGAAATATCACTACTATCAGTAAATCATTCGTGCTTACAAAATATATCATTCAAAAGGTTAGAAAGGGGATTGTGACTTCCATTCTAGTGGGGGTGTCATGATCTCGTGGATTTGGTCATACTGGGTGTGCTAAAATATATCATAATATTAGATCAAGAATAATGTGGTCAAAGTATATAAAGCATTCATGGAGTCCTAGGTACATGTACATAAGAATATAGATGTCATTCCTAACACATTGAGGTGATGGATCCCTCCAAGGAATAATTTCCATCAAACACATGAAGTATTAGGAATCAGTTTAATGGAGTTCTACAAAACCCCAAGAGCACCTATTCTTGGTGAAATTTGTTATAAATCCATCTAATTGAATGAAATATGGTCTGACAATGAAAGGATGGTGGATTCATCATATGATCTGTTAAAGTTAGACAGAAAGATTCTAAAAAAACACCCTCATCCAAGGGGATACATTCATTCAATGACATGGACGAAGTAATTCATCAATATGTATTGAGAGGGTACTAGTTTCCTGTGCCAAATGGGATTCCATTAATTGGACAATCAGAGAATTCCTTGATATTTTTGGCCTATGTCGTAGCAAGGATAGTTTAACCGGAAGAGATATATAGTAATATTTAATATTGCTACAATTACCTACCTGGCCAGCTTCCTAGAGATGTGTTTGAGCACCTATCTTCTACTGGTCCACCAATAAAAACTGCTATGAGGTTTATGACATTTTTTATAGCATCCAACCTATCATATGGGAAGTACTTAGGGTTGGTTTCCCCAATTTTGGAAGACATTTACCAGTTCTTATATCATGTATACTCATAAAAGGCCCCACAACAAATTTCATAGTGAAATTTTAAGTGTTGTGGGTGTGGTCGGGACACCATTTAGCTCTTATACCATTCTGAGTGGGGTTTTAGTTCTAGAAGACTTGTTAAATAAATTATTCTATGTTTTTCAGGTATTCATCCCTTACCTCTACAACATGGAAAGGATCTAAATAATTTTTACATCCTAGGAGGATTTAAATTTTTTCCATATAGTGATCCACATATTAAATTTTTTTTAATAGTGTCAATGGTGATGAAGATATATGTTCATATATGATTTATTTCCGAGATAGTGAAATAGCTACCTGTTCTCACAATGAGATCATATTTAAAGAATATATTCCATGAAAATTCTCTTTCCAGTTCATGTGTCTACAATAATTGAATGTGTCTCTACCAAAACATGTTCAGTCTATGATGAACTTGATGGTGGCTAGTAAATTATAGATCCTCTTGGAATTGTCGGTATCCCTACCCTTAATTGATCTACCTTCTTTAAGTGAATCCTTTGGGTTAAAATATGAGTATTCCAATGCTTAGTTTTCATCATACCCTCATTGGGGTTTGAAAATAAGAATCCATTGAATCAAGAACATAAAGATCAATGTATGTGGAAATCATGGTGGGAATCCTAATCCTGGAGGTGAGGATACTCTATCTCCAAGATCTTATATAAATTTTTTTGGATTTCTTCCATGGAAAAAGATAGATTATAATAGACAAAATCTTCTAAGATGAGGTTATATAGTTATCATTTCTAGGAGGATAACGTACGTCCAATTTCCAATCCTCTAAACATAATAGAGTGGATCAAAAGGTCCTCAGTGTCAAAATTAATTGAGCTTAACTCATATCTAACCTCATCAACCATGGATTATGTGCTTTACATTGTGGTCCAATCCTTGAAATTTATAACTTGTGGCATTGATGAATTTTTGTTGTTTCTTCATACCATTATATATATCTTGTAGCTTGGGGATATTATAACCCCCTCTAATATTAAACTTCTCATGAATTTTTTGGAGGAGGTGAAATATATTTGGGAGCAGGAAATATTGTTATATGTAACTGATGATTGGGTCCAAGACACAATATGGTTCACCAATTTGTTAGATCATGATGTCATTGAGCGAGTGGTTAACCATTACAATGATAGATGATATGAGTTACTCAATGATAGTGATGAAATATTATTTCCCTTTTATTTTTAATAGATAATATATTTTCTAAGTATGCTAATTACCATTAAAGGGACAACCTAACTTTTAGAATGAGGAGTCACCAAAATATTCCTCCCCAAGATACACATTAATGGAAACACCAATAGATGTTGTGGGATCTACCCATGAATCTTGTAATGACCCAAACTTTTTAATAATTTTTGTTTCCTAATTTTTTGTGTTATTGTATTTTATACACAACAAAACTATTTCCTTTGATGAAATGAGTATAATTTAAATGAGACCGTTTGGTTTCAATTGTTATAATACCGTTGGTCAATATGACCATTGGAAACTAAATGTTTCGATTATTTTCTATAAATACTATTTATATTGGTTAATTAATACAGAAAGAAGATTTGATGGCCTCATCCAGTCGTCTCAAGCCGATCGAAGCCCATCTGACATATCATGGGAATGAGGTAGCATCACTGGGATTTTATCTGGACCAAACCCAAGCCGAACATCATCCCGTGAATCTAGAACGGAATCGCCTTCGATAGAAGTTTAATCTAATAAAAATAACCACTCGGGAAATGTTGGCCGTGCCGCCCCAAGAATATATCACATGAGCACACCTTAAAGTTAGGTCCTATGATGTTGTCATAAAGGGATATGTAATGAGAACATAACTTTCTTGAGTAATCCTTTGAAATAAATAAAATTGTGACGTCTTAGTTTGGTGTTGTTTGTGAATTTTCAAATGTCTAGATAAATATAAGAAGTAGATTATTCTTGAATTTTGAAAAAAAATAATATTTTAAAATATATATGTAAACCTTAAATAATTAATAATGTGCAATGATTTTCAGAAAATGGCCTTCTAAAGTAGTGTTCAGTATGAAATTTAGAGTCTAATAAGATCAACTTATTTTTTGATGAATTGTAAATAATGAATAGTTATTTTGTGCTTATGATTAGTAATGTGAAAAAATGTATTATCTAACCTCACTTATGAAAGTATTAATATAATTTAGGCACCTTGAGTAGGAAATTAGATTCAATAAAGTAAGTAAATAACCGTTTTAGAAATTATTAGTTAAGTATTGGTTTTTTCAGGTGAATAGTTTTTTTATTGAAAAATTAAATTAAATATATTTAGAAAATTATTTTTATAAAATGGTGTTCACTTTTGAATTCAGAGAATTGATATTAGTTTAAGGTTACTTTTTGGGATTTTTCTGAAAAAGTTGAATTTTCGATGAATAGTGAAAATACAGTTTTCAGTTTTGGGTGTTTAATGACATCATTATGGATATAATATTTTTGAAATCATTTTGGTAGACTTATGAATAGTATTATAAGGTATGAGGTGTCCTAATTGACCAACACCATGGGCAAATACCATGGTAATGCCCATGGTTTTTCCAATACTACTGATGTGGTGTCCCTTGGAAATTAATGATGTGTTCCCTCACTTCCCCTATAAATACCAAGCCTTTCCCTCATCCATTTCATTCCAAAATCATCCTAAATGATTTTATTGTCACTTTACCTCCCAATGAGTACTCCAATGGTGACCTGAAGCCTCCCAAGGTCTTGAACTTCATGATTTCAAAGTTACACTTCAAGGTAAAGGGAATCTTTCACCCTCCTCTTTTAAGTAATGACATCCTTTATGTCGTTTCCTTTAGTTTCCATATAGTGATGTCAAGGGTATGTTATTATATGTTATAATTAAATTAATTTTCATATCAAATTCTATATAGACCCTTTAGTCTCTCATCTATTTGTTTTATGAATTTTTAAGTGACATCGTTGGGCTGTTGATTTTTCGTAAAAGAAACTGTGTTATCTCTTTCCATTCACGTTTGCTTTTCATGTGGTGTGTCATTCAAATGTCCACACCATGATATTATTTATTTTTATTCTGAACCTATACTGAACAATGATCCATTTATGTATGGGATATCCTTGTCCCTACTCTTTTTATTATTTTCTAAAACCATGTTATATAGGAGTAATGCTGTTGAAATTTTGTCTCAAAATTTCTCTCTCTTTCTCTCAAGAAATAATCTTGTTTTATATATGTGAATACCCATACCTATTTTGTTTCTATGGGTGTTCATAGTTATAAAACAATGATATATTGTATTCTGTAATTGACAAACATGTAACCCTCACTCCCTTTCCATGGGTTATAAATGACAAAACGATCTTATTTTTAATCCCATTTAAAACGTCACGATTTTGAATGGAACTCAACACTTTTATTCTTTTTTTATTTATGAAATGTTTGATTATGATATATGTAGATCACATTAATGTAATGACATATTAAGGGTGTGTTGTGATAACTTTCTAATTCATTGGGTAAAGAATTAATCTCTAAAGACGACTAGTTTCATGATACCTTGGTGAATAACCTTGGAATATTAATGACACCTTGGGGATGGACCTTGGTGATATTTTCAAGAATGTATAAATTAAATTTTGTATCCACATATTCATGTTATGTTTCAATTTAGTTTAATTATTATAATCTTATACTTCCATTTCTCATTTCTTCATGTTTTTATTCATGTTCTTATTTATATCACAAGTACATTAATTCCCTTGTTAACCCTTACTGGGCCTTTTACACACCCTTTACATTAATGTATGTCTAAAAGATATGAGACGTAGTATTTGTACATAAGATGAACATATGATGAAGCCTTACAAGTGGATTATAAGAATTTTTAATTTTGTTTTCCTCTTTTATGTCTATGATTTTCAAGACACTATACTTTAATGATTATCTGTTTCTAAAATGTAAAGAATGGTTATGTAATAAAAAGGTGGGATTCCATAGTTAGTATCGAAGGATAGTTTAGTTATTTATGGAAATTAGGATATGAAAATATTTTGATGAAACATATAGAAAAGTTTAAATATAGGAAAACTTCCATGTATTTTGGTGAGCATTGAGTAAGTGATTTATCAAATGAACACATCCCTGTCTAGATACGAGAAGGTAGAGGTGGCTCTAGCACAGATTTACAAAGGGGTAAAACCAGAAAAAAACAATTTGATCTAGAATCAAATGGGAACTGGTGCACGACAATGAGACTTGTTGCACTATTAGTTTCGACAATCCCAGGGGATATGTTTGGTTAATCACAAGATATTTATAAATCTTTATGAAGGAATTATAGTGAAATGTAATTTCTTAAGAATGAGGTTTTAAGATATAAAATCCTCTATAGTTAAAAGATTCATAAATGAAATATGTTTCTCACGAAGGATTTATTCATATAGGAAATGGGGAAATAGGTGGAACCATCCAAATGGTGACTGCAATGGACCATGCACTGACGACCCTCTGATGGAAGCTGGAATGGAAGTATTCATGCGAATGATGAACCAACTGATCCAAGTTATTTGAAATAACTTGAATCAAGATGAGAGAACGATCTCACCATGAAGGGAACAACATTATGTTGAGTCCATTATGTGCCAACGACCACCAATCTTCAGTGTATCGACTGACCCATTGATTTCTGAACAGTGGATGAACTCTATAGAGAAGATCTTTTCTGTGCAACGGTGTTTAGTGCAAGAAAAGATCACCCTGGCTATCTATCGCTTAGAGGGAGAAGAATATCAGTGGTGAAAAATGATCTAAAACTGAATGCAAGGATTGGAAGTTGAAGCTATAGAGTGAGAAGTGTTCAGAGGGATCTTTTTCTGTAAGTATTTACCTCTTTCCTTGAGAACAATAATGGATAATGAGTTTCTCGAGATGAAGCAGAAGGAGAATGAATCGGTGTGATGCTGTGAGATGAACTTTGCAAGGCTTTCATGACATACCTCTAGCATTTTCATGGATCCAAATGGTACATTTTATAGATTCTTTAGTGGACTTAGACCTCATATATGGAAGAATATAGCCAACAGAGACTATGATATGTATGAGGAGATCATGAAGAGTGCGATGAAAGTTGATCTAGAGTTGGTGAGACACAGAGGTCTCACAAATCAAACAACAAGAAGAGATATTTGGTGCCAAGCTTAAGAAGGAGCTTAGATCAAGGAATAAGATTCAAGAAAGTACAACTTCACATGTGTAATAATTGTGGGAAGAAGCATTCAGGGAACTGCCTACTCGGGAGTGGGAAGTTCTACAATTGTTGTAGAGATGGCCACATTACGAGGAATTGTCATGGTGAGGTGAAACCTCAAAATCCAAACACAAATAAAAATGGGAAAATGGGGTAGGCCCTACCTGATATCTAGTGCTTCAATTTTGGAAAAATGGGAACTTTTTAAATCACTGTCCAAATCTGAGGTTAGTAGAGGGGAACCACCATCAGCCTTATCAAAGGCCAAAAGATCAAGGTTGTGCTTTTTATATAACGATAGATGATGTTGAAGCTCCGAATGATGTGGTAGCAAGTACGCTTTTTGTCTTTTCAAAGATAGAAAATAATTTTTTTGATTCTGGTTCTATGCATTATTTTAATTCTTCCATGTTTGTAATGAATTTAGATTCAACCCCTGATTTTATAAAAGTAGATTTATCGGTCAAGAATCCTGGTGGTACAATCCAAGCATTGTTAGTGTTTAGAAAATCTAGTATTTACTTTTGTGGACACAATATTATCACAAATCTAGTAGTCATTCTCATGCTGGAATTCAATATTTTACTAGGGATATACTGGATCTGAAAGTATAATGCTAAGAAAAATTACAAAAGAAAGGAAATATCAGTAGTCTTGAATGGAAAAACTACAGTTACATTATGAAGAGATTTATCTCAACCTGATACTTGTCTAAAAGAACCCCCTCCCCTATATCCTTATTTATGGAGTTGATCATTGAATAAGAAGAAGGAGATGAGAGTTTAAGTATAGAAAATGTCCCCATCATCCTGGAATACATTGATGTATTTATTGATGAGTTACCTAGACCTCCCCCAGAAAGAGAGGTATAGTTCTCCATTGAACTCGTACCTGGATCTCATCCAATATAAAAGACGCCCTATAAGATGGAAAATGCGGAGATAGAGGAATTAATGAAACAAATCCAAGATCTATTGGATAAAGGGTTTATCCGACCTAGTGTGTCTCCTTTAGAAGCACCAGTTCTCTTTCAGAAGAAGGAAGATAGATCGATGCGGCTATGCGTTGATTATAGAGAACTGATTGGGATCACTGTGAAGAACAAATACCCTCTTCCAAGAATTGATGACTTACTTGACCAACTTAATGGGGGTCAATTCTTATCTATGATTGATATTTGATCTGGTTATCATCTATTGAGTGGGAAGAAATAGGATATTCCAAAAAATTGCATACCGATCAAGATATTTTCATTATGTGTTTGTTGTTGTGCAGTTCAGACTGACTAATACACAAGATATTTTTATGGATTTGATGAATAGATAATTTAAGGACTACCTTGATAACTTTGTTATAGTTTTTATTAATGATATTATGATTTATTACATAAGTCTCAAGGAGCATGAGAATCATATAAGGGCTATTTTGAAAACTATGCGGAAGGAGAGTATTTTTGGAATGTTATGTAAATGTGAATTCTGGTTAAAACAATTCGCTTTCTTGGGGAACATTGTTACCAATGTGGGAATCAAAGATGACCCTCCAAAGACAAAAGTTGTAGAGGAGTTACCTTAACCTACAACAATAAATGAGATATTAAATTTCCTTGGATTAACAGGATATTATACGAGGTTTTTGAATAAATTTTCACGACATTCTAATCCATTGACCAAGTTAACTCGAAAAGAGGTGAAGCTCATCTGGACAAAGGAGTGTGAAGAATGTTCTCAAGAGCAGAAGAATAGATTGGTTACTACACCCATGTTCACTTTTCCCTCAAGGGGAGAAGGATTCGTTATTTTTAGCGATTCATCTCTGAAAGGGATTGGGTGTGTCCTCATGAAAAATTACAAGGTCATTGCTTATGCATCTTAACAGTTGAAGACTCATGAGAAAAACTATCATACGCCTGATTTGGAGCTGGCTGTGGTCATTTTTTCTCTGATGATATGGAGGCAGTATCTTTATGGGGAGAAATGTGATATATACAAAGACCATCAATGTTGACGTATATTTTCACACAAAAGGATATGAACATGAGATAAAGGAGATGATTGGGGATTCTTAAATACTATGATTGTTCAATTCATTATCATCCCGGAAGAGCAAACAAAGTCGCTGGTGAATTAAGCAAGAAAGAACCAGCAGTCCTTTCCATCATGATAATTCAAAGGGATCCATTGAACAATGACCTAATAAAGTTGGACTTTTGAATTATAAGGGAAGGGAGATCATTAAACCTAACCCAAATGATTTCTCAACCGTAATTACTATAGAAGATTAAGAGTTCATATAAATAATATCCTTTGTTACAGAAGAAGTTTGAGGCTATAAAGGATGGGAAGATTCCTAAGTTCAATATTGATCATGAAGATGTACTGAAATTTCATACAAGACTATGTGTTCCATCTATTCCAGAAATAAATGAGCTGATGGATGAATCTCATAGCTCTACATTCTCTATACATTCTGGAAGAAGAAAAATGTATATGGACCTTCGTGATCATTATTGGTGGGATAATATGAAAAGGGAGATTGCTAACTACACTTTAAGGAGCCTAGTATGTCATCATGTGAAGGCAAAGTGACAACTTCCTAAAGGGGTATTGAAACCACCACCCATACAAGCATGGAAGTGGGATAATATCACTATGGACTTCGTCACTGGTCTTCCGAGAACTTCCAATGGAAATAATGTGATATGGGTTATTGTGGATATTCCCACCAAGACTACCCAATTTATCTCTATTCAGGAAGATTTCTATCTTGATCAACTTGATAGTATTTATGTAAAGGAAGTGGTAAGGTTGTATGGAGTTCCACTTTCTATCATATCTGATCATGATCCAAGATTCACTTCAAATTTCTGTAGAATTCATCAACATGCTCTGACCACTGAATTGAATTTCAGTACGTCCTATCACCCCCAAACTGATGGCCAATCTGAATGGACTATTCAAACACTCAAGGACATGCTGATAACATCCTCAATAGAATTTAAAGATGGATGGGATAAACATATCCCTTTAGTTGAGTTCTATTACAACAACAGCTTCCACTCGAGCATTCAAATGGCACCCTATGAAGCTCTATATGGGAAGCAATGGAGAACTACTACTTTTGGGGATGAAGCTGGTGTGAGAAAGCTTCTTGGGCCGGATCTTATGCAAGAGATGACAGAAAAAGATCATGCCATCCAATAGCACATTAATGCTGCTCATAGTCAGCCAAACAGCTATGCTGACAATAGTTGAAGTGACATGGATTTTGATGTCAGTGATAAGGTATTTCTTCGAATATCACCTTGGAAGAGATTCATGAGGTTTGAGAATAAAGGTATGCTCATCCCTAGGTACATTGGCCCTTATGAAATCCTTGATCATGTGGGAGATGTGGCCTATGGGCTTGAACTTTCTCCAAATCTAGCATAAGTTCATGATGTCTTCTACGTATCCATCATGAGGAAGTACATACTTGACCCTTAACTTGTACTAAACCCAAAGGTGTTACAACTAGAACATGACCTCCCTTATGAGGAGCATCCAGTAGAGATCAAGGATCATAGAGACAAGGTTCTACGAAACAAGATTACCCAACTTGTTAAGGTGTTGTCGAGGAACCACAAATATGAAGAGGCCATGTGGGAACTAGAGGAGTCTATCAGATAGAAGTACCCAAATATTTTCTCATCTGGCGGTATAAGATAAAAATTTCTCGGACAAAATTTCTTAAAGGGTGAAGAATGTAATGAGCCGAATTTTTTAATAAGTTTTATTCCCTAATATAGTGTGTTATTTTATATTATACTCAACAAAACTATTTAATTTGACGAGATGAGTATAATTAAAATATGTCCGTTGGGTTTCAATTCTTATATGACAGTTGGTCAATATGACCGTTGAAACTAAATGTCGTGATTGTTTTCTATAAATAAAAGTGATCATGGTTAATTAATATAGAAAGAATATTTGATGGCCTCATCCAGTAGTCTTGGTCTGATAGAATCCCATTTTATGGAACTTGGGAAAGATTTAGCACCACTGGGCTTTGCTCGGGACCAAACCCAAGCCGAACATCATCATGTGAAGCTATAATGGAATCGCCTTTGGGAGAAGTTGAAGCTGATAGAAATCACCACTCGGGAAATGTTGGCCAAGCCACCCCAAGATTCTATCAACTTAGCACACCTTAAACTTAGGTCTTATGCTGGTGTTATAAGGGGCTATGTAACGAGACCGTAACTGTCTAGTGTAATCCTTTGAGATAAATAAAATTATGATTTCTTATTATGGTGATGTTTGTTATTTTTTAAATGTCCGGATAAATATAAGATGTAGATTATTGTTGACATTTGAAAAACATGATATTTTAAAATATTCATGTAAACAATAAATAATTAATAATGAGTAATGATTTTCAAAAAATGGTCTTCTATAGTTGTGTTCAATATGAATTTTAGAGTCTAATAAGATCAATTTATTTTTTGCTGAATAGTAAATTATGAATAGTGATTTTATGCTTATGATCTGTAATGTGACCAACTGGATTAAGTAACATCACTAATGAAAGTACTAATATAATTTAGGCACCTATATTAGGCAATGTGATTCAATAAAATAAGTAAATAACTGTTTTAGAAATTATTAGTTAAGTATTAGTTTTTTTGGGTGAATAGTGTTTTTTATTTAAAAATTAAACTAAAAATATTTAGGAAATTATTTTTATAAAATGGAGTTCACTTTTTAATTCAGAGCATCGGTATTATGTTAAGGTGAATTTTTGGGATTTTTCTGAAAGAGTTGAATTTTCGATGAATACTGAAAATACAGTTTTCAGTTTCGAGTGCTTAATGTCATCAGTAAGGATGTAATAATTATGGAATCATTCTGGTCGACTTATGAATAGTATGAAAAGGTATTAGGTGTCCCATGTGGACAATACCATGGGCATTCCCATGGTTTTTCCAATACCACCGATGAGGTGTCCCTTGGCAATTAATGATTAGTTCCCTCACTTTCCCTATAAATACCTAACCTTTCTCTCATCCATTTCATTCCAAAATCCTCCTCAACTATTTTTTGGTCTCCTTACCTCCCAAGGTTCACTCAAGACTCACAAGGTCTTTTACTTCACGATTTCGAAGTTACTCATCAAGGTAAGGAAATCGTTCACCCTCCTCTTTTAAGTCACGAATTATTTATGTTGTGTCTTTTAGTTTCCATCTCTTTATGTTGAGGGTATGTTCTTATACATTCTCATTATTTTCATTTTCATGTATAATTTATGAGAGACCCTTTCCTCTCTCATAAATTTGTTTTATGAATTTTTATGTGATGCCGTTAGGATGATGAATTTTTCATAAAAGAAATCACGCTTTGTCTCTCCTTTCGAGTTTTCAGTTCATGTGGTGTGTCATTAAAATGTCCACAACACAATCTTATTTATTATTATTCTATACATATAATGAGAAATAATCCATTTATTTATGGTAGAACCTTTCCCCCTTCTGTTTATTATTTTCTGAAACCATGTTATATAGCTATTATGTTGTAGAAATTTCATCTCAAAAATTCTCTCTCTTTTTGTCAAGTAATTATCTTATTTTATATACATGAATAACCATACTTATTTCGTTTCTATGGTTGTTAATAGCTATAAAAAAAATGATATATTTGATTCTTGAATTGGAATTAATGTAACCCTCACTCCCTTTCCAGGGGTTATAATTGACAAAATTATCTTATTTTTAATCACTTTTAAAACGTCACAATTTTGAGTGAAACCCAATTTTTTTTATTATTTTTAGGTTATTTATGAAATGTTTAATTATGAAATATGTGGATCACCTTAAATTAAATAAATATTATGGTTTTTTCCTCATATTTCTCCAATTAATTTGGTAAATAATTAATCTTTAGAGATGACAAGTTTCACAACACCTTGGTGAATAACCTTGGTAATTTTTATGACACCTTGGGGATGAACCGTGGTGATATATAGATGAATGTCTAAATGAAATGATGTTGCCACATATTCAAGTTATGTTTCAAGTTCTTTTCATTATGATATTCTTATAATTCCATTTCTCATGTCTTCATGTTTTTATTCAAGTTCTTATTGATATAGCAGGTACATTGTTTCCCTTGTTCATCCCTACCAGGCCTTCTACTCACACTTTACATTGATGTATATCTCCAAGATATGAGACACAATATTTGAACACAGGATGAACATGTTATTAAGCATTAAAAGTGGATTAGAAGAATCTTTTATGTCGTTTTCATGTTTTATGTCCCTAATTTCCAAGACACTATACTTTAAAGATCCTCTGTTTGTAAAATGTAATGAAAAGTTATGTAATAAAAAGGCAGGATGACATAAGTCCATTCAGTTATGTATAGGTCAAAAAATTATAAAAAATCGTATTTCGTGGGATCATTTCACACAAAATATAATATTTTTAAGAATAATGATAAGGATACCTCAATGTATGATATTGGGAAATATAAAATAGAGGAGACATTGGATAAACATATGAACCACAGTACGTCTTCATAATTTCATTCAGTCCTATAAATTACTCAATATAACAATTTTATTGTGCCTCATTATTTTGGATCTTCTTCACCATCCAAACAACAGGGGTTTGAAACAGATCCTTTATGGAATAAGGGTGAATTATAGATGGGGTATAGACTCATGCTGTAACATCATGAAATTTTATGAAATATCATTCATTAGAAATTATTTAAATTATATGAAATATTGGGTTAATGGAAACAATCCATTTTGATTGTGTTATACACTACTCAAAGTTTAGCATTCATTGCACATAAATTTGATTTTCTTTGATATCTTAGGTTACACCCAAGGCTGAGTCTTACAGAAAAATAATATACTTTTGATATAATTATTTAATATAGTTGTTATCAACTGGAAATTATATTGGAGGGAATAAATAATACAAACTCTATTATGTTTTCATATGTTTATAAAATGTTTTTAAATTCATCAATTATATTTTATAGGAAGTTGATATGAAAAAAATCTATTTTATACTTAAAAAGTTGTATATTTTTAAGTAGTCATTATACCCCATTTTCCTGTTGAACATATTTTGAATCCAATGTTTGAGAATTTCATAATTTATATATGAAAAATACACTTTATTTTGGAAATATTAATTTTAAAATTTCCTTTGGTCTCATTTTTGTATTTTTTTGAGATGTTTCTTATTTTGATGAATTGTGAAAATAATGGATTATAATTGAAAACTAAATTTTCATCTAATTAATGTATATTTTTTGATTATGTTTGATTTAATTTAATGTATAATTAGTTCAATTATAAATCATCAATCCAATTATGGTCAATAATATCATTTTTATATTGAATTTAGACATACAATATTTGAAAACTTTTGACCATATTCACTTAAAAAACCCCCTTATCATCCCATCCGCATGATTTATTGTACATGAATTTATACAAATTATGTGATTTTAATTTGTAAAAATTTATTCTATATTCATATTCATCATTATTTTTAATTTCCATTAGGGACAAAATAGTTTTTAACAAAAATAATTATTACAATTAGTTAAAATTAATAAAGTGAGATTAGGGTAAAAATAGATTACTCAATGTTGAAACATAGAATATAATGTGTATATATGACCAATAACATATCCAAAACCCATTTATGGATATATTTCATCCCTTAAAACCTTATCCTAAATTTTTATGAGTTATTGGGATTCTATTTCATGAAAGTGGTCTATATAATATGTTATATTTGGAAAATGAAAAATACAATCCTTCCTGTCCATTAAGACTTATAAATATTTGGAAGAAAAATGAGTTATTTTTATCACAATAATTTATATTCAATTTTTATTTATGATATAATTACAATAAATGGTTGATAAATTCCAATGAAAATATTATTTATTTAAAAAATAAAAAAAAATTGTTAAATAATTTTAAACTAATTAAAATATTATCCTCTTCTAGGTGATTTGTATATGTTAATAAGTTTCAAATATGGTTCATATATGGGAAAATTAATATTTTAAAAGGAAAAAATTGACCCATAAATAGTAAAATCATTAGTAACTTTGTTAGGGTAAAGTTATATTTTTACTTGTTACATGTGTTTCTGTAAAAAATTAATTTCCAACAGGTATGATATGTTTATGTTATAAATTATATTTAATATTTTATAATTATTATGTAATAATTAATTAATAATTACCCCTTTAATTTATACATAATGTATGAATTAAACAGGTTAGAAAACTAGCCACTGAAATATAATAACCAAAATGAAAAAACAATGAAACATAAATACTGAGGAGAAAATTGTAAAAATTATATCATTATTGTGTGGTGTGTGTGTGTGGATCAACCATACATACCATTTAATAAATTTTTTTCATTGTTTAATCAAATTTTCTACGGGATTCCTCCCAATAGTGTTTACTTTTTGGTATTCAAAACAATTCTTATTCTCATTAACAATAAAAGGAATTCATTCATCTCATAACATCACACATCTTATGCATTTTGGATCATCCAACCCCTACCCAAATCAACTTTTAAAATCCCTCATATCAACCTAGATGCATTATTTTTGGAAAAAATCCAACCATTGAATCCCTACGGTGAAAACCAAAAGGCATTACTTGAAAAATAATAAGATAATGGAACATGAGTCATGATAGAATCAAGGAAAGGGATTTTATCTCAATCAACTTTCAGGAGGAATATTATGTTGTTATACATCCACCTAATTTTACGAGGGGTATATATAGATAATTATAAAAACAATTTCAAGAATCTATTTATTCTCATATAATAGAATGTTTTATTAAATTTTTATTCTTTCATATAATTAATGATTCAAATGTTTATAGTGGAATGATTCAATTTCAATGATAAATTATTTAATTATCAATTTTTTTATCCATGTATAATTTTTTGATATTATTTTACATATTTTATAAATGGATATAAATATATTTCCATGGAAATGTTATTAATATTTTTAATTTCATGAAAAGGTTTCCAAAAGGATTATTTATGTGAGTTTTATATAGAATGTTTTAACAAACGATTAAAGGAATGTTCTATTAGTACTGTACGTGGTAACAATGAATTTTCCACCCCCATGTATATTATTCAATTTCTAGTTTAATTTAATGTATTATATGTTTTTTAAATAAAATTCCTTGTTATACTTTTTTGTGAATTTTGGTATTGAAAATGTGCTTTCAAAGAAAATGGTGTTTTGTCGTTAAAAATAGGGTTTTAAATGAAAATCGTGTTTTATTTAAAGTTATTTTAATATGTGTTTAAAAAGAGATTTCATGGGGATTTATGATGAAATAGTTTTATCAGTGATATTTTACTGGTGAATTATATGTAATCTCTGATCTCATTAGAAATTATATGTGGGGTGTGCTAGATAGTGCCATGTGAGCCTGTTATAGCTTATACGTGGGTTCCATTTGATAAACATTGTTGAGCCCATTATAGGTTATGCCTGGGGTAGACTAGGTAGAATTGGGTGAACCTATTAAAACTTAAAGGATGGGTTGATCAATAATATCCTTCTAATGCATTGGTTATAGAAGTTGACTATTTCGTTATTCCATTTATAAAAGTGGAATGTTTCAAAGGTAGTTTTAGAATAATTCCAATTTAATGTTTTCTTCAAATAGATTAGCGAATATGATTCTCTAAGTTACCTAATAGAATTTTAACTGATTTTGATCAGTTTTATTGATTTTATTTTAGAGAAATTTGTGTTTTTTCATGTGAAACTGTTTTATTTCACATTCATAATAAATAATGAAGATAAAGGTAAATATTATATTTGTTTTCATATTTCTTCTAAATATAGAAGTATCCTTTTTTATATCCCTTACTGATAATTTTTCCTCATCATATGTTTTTTTTATCAATTTTAACTAGTTTTAAAAATGATAATTGAAAAGTATAAGTCATGTTGAATGTTGTTGAGATTTTACATGAAAATAATTAATGAATTATTTTAAAAGTTTTATATTATATTACAAAATGATATTTGTCATAAGACTCGACTTTTAATTTTATGAATTTTATATGTATGATCTATTTCCTAATTATTTAAAAATCTAAACATATAAATATCCTCAGCATGAGATAAATTAAAATTCATATATTAACTGAAGATAATTTAGTGTTTATGTTTGAGTCCTTATAGTTTATATTAGAGGAATGGTTTAGAAAAATTTTGAGGTTAGAAAAGTTTTAATAACATTTACTTATATGATTTTACATCACATTTATGTTTAAAGGATAATGTGTTTTATTATTTCCTTATTTCATTTTCCAAAAGTATGTTTATTTTGAATTTTATTCCATATGGGAAACATGAGTGTTGTAGTGGGGGAGAAAAAAGAGGAAAATATCCTTCCAAAATAGCATGTCAGGATGGTTGGAATTAGAATAGAAATGTTTTCTGCAGTGATATCTCAGTAGAAAAATGATATTAATGGTTGTGGTATCCATTATAGAGGGGAAACTCATCTACAACATAGGATAATGTATATAGTGGAAATTTTTATGGGGAAACATCCCCCATCATAAATAGATCATGTAAACGAGTGGTAGGATAAGGATTGATCAATTCCCTATATAAGATATTTGAAGTCATGGGATTTTTATAACATAAAATGGTAACACCTTGCATATATATTTGTTGAAGGTGATGCAGACTAATAGTGGTCTTCAATTAAGAATAAGAGATAGAAATATGATCTTGATTCCATGAAATGGGAAATGTTTAAGGATATTTTCTTTACAAAATATTTCTCAAATGTTGTTCAGCTTAGGATAATGAAATAAAACCTGAAATTAAAGAAAAAATATAGTGATTTTGTTTTCTCAAATGAATAAAACTTCACATGATTGGCCATTTATGTTCCCAATTTTTTTGTGACATTGAAAATAAAATTAATATATTTTACGCGAGATTAAATCCATTTATATGAAAAGAATTACCCTCTTTATAATTTAAAATTTATGAGATATCTGTTTGTTATGACAAGGAACATGAAATTTGAGTTTTTTTGAAACATATGTGACATGACATTACATGAGTAAGAAATGTCAATGGTTATAGGAAATGGAGAAGAAAAAAGTATGAATATTAGAGGTAATCCCGAAACATGTTCCATGTGAAGTAAACTGATTTTCATGAATTTATGTTAGGATCTATAATATGTAAAAAATGTGTATGTCTGGTCCTTATGTTTGTGATCTCATATAGAGGAGTTATAATCAATAAAAGAGTACAATAACAGTTATCCAATCATCAGTGACATGTTTTAGCTGCAATGAGTTGAGGAAGTATGCTATTATATCTCCAATGATACTAGAAATAATCATGATCAGAAATAGAAAGTCATGGGAAACTTATTTTTTTCTATTACAGTTGATGTTGAGCCATATAAGGAGGTGATGGAAGCTCTAGGGAGATCGATATTTTTCGAATCTTAACCACATGTTCAAGGTTTTAGACACTCCAATGGTTTTATGTGAAGATAGTGTAAAGTGATTAAGGAATTTTAAGAGATATTTTTTCTAGTATAATGTTTATTTAAGTATTTGAATTAATGAAAATTATACCTTTAATTTTTGAAATGTGCTTTACATTATTGATGAACTTTTGGGTTTATATGATCATTTACTATTAAGGTTATTTTTAGGGTTTTTCATCATATCTCTGGTAATAACATGAGGATTAAATTAGGTTTATATAAATATATCAAGTAATTATATTTAATTATATTTATAGATATGAAAATAATTCCTAAAAATTTGTAATATTATATTTTCAACAATTGTATTTTCAAATGTCAAACCTTTGATTACCAATATAATGTTGAAATTTCAATGACATAAATTGATTAAGGGTGGTATGATATAAAATCCAACGATTTATGAAATATATTTCCTTCAAATTAATTTAAATTATTTTATATCATGATTTGCATGAAATGAATAGTTTATATTGTTTTACACATCGCACCATGTTTATCTTTCATTGCATGTATTTTAGAGTTTATTTGTTAACTTGTGTTACTTCCACGAACGAGTCTTACTAAATAATAATATATTTTTGATATTATTATTTAATTTTGAACTTATCGTATGGACATTATATTTATAGGTGTGAATAATAATAACCATATTATTTTACAGAAGTTGATAAAATATTTTTACATACATCTAATAGCTATTATAGGCATAATATAATAATAAATCCAGTTTTATGCTTAGAAAGATGTGTATTTTGAAAAGGCCATTTTACCACATTTTAATTTGGAACCTTTATAAATATAATTTTTGATACATTTGTACGTAAACATACAGTAATTGTTTCGATGTTTAGTATAAAAATATACTATGGGTTCATTTTTGGTATTTTTCTGATAAATTTCATTTTTTGATAAATACTGGAAAATGGTGAATTTTAATTGAAAACTACATTTTCATATAATTTGTTTACACTGTTAAATTATATTTTGAATTGGTTTGAAAATATAGTCATTAAAATTTTAAATCATCTAATTGACTTTATTTCATTGATACTAATTTCATATTGTAATTATATATACAGACTTAGAAAACCATTGAATTTATTAAACAAAAGAATACTTTGGTTGTCCTATTTAAATGCTTTTTTTAAATTAATTTCGGCCACTTCTGTGATTATAATTTTCCTAAATGAATTCAACATTTGGAATCATTACAATTTATGATTTATATTATGGACAAATAGTTTTATTCTAGAAATAATAGAGAATTTAATTAAAATTAATTACTGTGATTAAATTAAAAACAAGCTTACTTAATGAATAAACAAAGAATTAAAGTTGTATAAACGACCCAAAACATGTCCAATTCCCATTTTATGGATATATTTAGAACATAACACCATTTATTGTATTTATTATTAGTTATTGGGGTAATATTTCTTTAATGTGTCCTATATAAATAAATAATTAAGGAAAAGGGAAAAAACATACCTTACTTACCATTAACACTTACAATGATTTAGAGTGAGGAAAATGATACATATGTTTGGATAAAAATATTATTTTGGAAGATAAATAAGTTATTTTTATTATAATAATTTATATTTAATTATTAGATATTATATAATAATATTAAAATATTAATAAACATCAACAAATTAATTATCTATTTAATAATTAAACAAAATAAAAGGAGTTTTATTAAATATTTTAAATTTTCAAAAAAAAAATTAACTTCTTAGAAGTAATTTTTCGGTGTTAATAAATATAAAATATATTACATTAATGTCCCAAATTTAATTTTTTTAATGAACATATTGACACGTAAATAGTAAAAAACATTGTTAGAACAACAATTGTTAATGTAGTGTTTATGCGTGTTACATGTGTTTCTGATAAAAATTAATTTCTAATACATATGGTAATTTTTTAAATTAGATGTAATATTCTATGATTTGTGGGTATAATGTTTCTAATTATTCTTAGTATAATTTAATATTAATTTATGAAGTAACTTGTTTATAAAACTAGATACAGAAACAAAAAATAAAAATGAAAAATATAAGGAAACATAATGACTATGTAACAAATGATAAAAATAATTTTATCATTATTTATGGTTTTAGTGTGGCTCCAACATACATCCCATTTAACAAACTTGTTTTCATTTTGTGATCACCTTCATTAAGGGATAGCGCCCAATAATGTTTAACTTTTGATATTTAACGAATGCCACTCCCCCTCCATTATAAAAAGGCACTTACTCTTATCCTCTATTCAAAACACTCAAGACTTTTGGATGAATAAAAACCTATAAAAATAAACCCATAACATACTTAATCTCATACCAGAATCCTCATTTGTGTAGAAATCTAACTGAGGAAGGCCTTTAGTGAAAAAAGTAATGAGATACCTAAAAAGAGGAAGATAAAGACCCACCTGATAAGTCAGAATCAATGAAAGGGATTTTTTCTAAGTCTCCTATAATGGAGGCATATATTGGTGTTATAAACCAACATTATTTTTGGATTTATATATAGATCATCTTTTATAACTAATATCACCAATATATTAATTATAATTGTACTATTTTTTTAAATGGTATACCATCCTTGATCTTATGATTTGAATGTTCAAAGTGGCATGGTACACATTCATTGTTTAATGAATTAATAATAAAATGGTTTTATCCATGTCAGTATAAATAATATTATTTTAAAAATGTATTTAAAATTATTTAAAAATATTATAAAGGATATTTTATGTCAAATTATAATTTCATTAAATTGTTTTAAAAAGGAATCTTATTACATGTTTTGTAAATAACATTTTATCAAATGACAAAAGGAATGTTCTATTATTAACATACATGATGAAAATGAATTTCACACCATCGTAAAATTTATTTAATTTAAAACCTAATTTTAAATATTACATGTTTTCTTAAATAAAAATTCTTCTTTGTCTTTTTGTGTATTTTGGTATTGAAAATGTTTTTTTCAATGATAATGGATTTTATTGTTAAAAAAGGGGTATTAAAAAATAGTTTGTTTTACAAAAAAATACATATGAGTTTGGAATTAATATTTAAAGGTGATTTATAAAGAAATTGTTTTATTAATGATATGGTAATTGTGAATTATATGAAAAAATTTAGCCCGTTATAGCTTATATATAGGGTCTCCTATGCTGATTAGGGGGAGCCTATTACTTCTTATATATTGGGTGGCCTAGAAATCGTTGAGTGAGTGCATTGAATATTTTACATTGGATAACCCAGATACCTCCAGGTGATCCCGCTATAGCTAAATGTATGGGTGGGTCCCTGATATCCCTCTAATGCATTTGTTATGGAAGTCAAAAATATTTTTATTCCATTTTTAAGATTGAAAAGTTTGTAAGTAGACCATTTAATAATACCAATTAAAAGGGTTTGGAAAGTGTTTAATGAATATGATTATATAAGTCTCCCAATGGAGTTGTAATTTTTTTGTATCGGTTTTAATTATTTTCATTAAGAAAAAAGTTGTTTCTAATGTGATTTTTTTAATGAACATTTAAGATAAAGGTAAAAAATTATATGATTTTGAATGTTTTTATAGAACTAATGATTTCTATAATTTTTCATATCATTTACATAGATTTTTTTCTAATTGTATTGTATTTAAAATTTTAATAATATTTATATATGGGTAAGTGAAAATAATAAGTGATGTTCAATGTTGTAGATATTTTCCATCAAATTAATTCATGCTCTATTTTAAAAGTTTTATATATTTGAAAAAATTGATACTAATCAAAACATTCCATATTGTATTTTATGGGATATTATATATGATCTATGGATTAATTATATAAAACTCTATACCTAAAAATATCCTCGATGATAGAGAATGTAAAATACATGAATAATCTCAAGATTATGGAATGTTTACGGTGAGGTCCTTGTATTATTCAGTGATTTCATTCCATTGGTGATAGAAGTTCTAAGAGATGAGGCCACATCTGTTACTATTACTTTAGAGATGTAGGTGGATCCTGGTAATGTATTATTTTCATCATAAGGTGTCAAGTACCTATCAATAACTTATGTTCCTTAGGATAATTAAAATCATGTGAATACATTAGAGGGCCCTTTCACCACTGATGGTAGTTTGGTTTCCATCCCCCAAAGTTCCAATAGGGGTACTATACTATTTGAAAAAAGTGTTTGGGATAATATAAATTTGGTGGGACCCAAAAGGGGTTTTCACAGGAAAAATATAGCGGGATATAATAACAATGGAACACATTTGGGTTCTGAGACCAACATCTTGGACACCACAAATGGTGATGATGTGTAGATGATTTGTGTATTATATAGTCAAATAATTGATGAACTTTAAATGATATTGATATTACTGGCTCCTTATCATATTTTAGGGAATTAATAAGAAAATTTATGGACATGAGATTTCCCTTTATTACATTTTCAAATATAATCGACATTATTATGTTCGATTACATATGTCAAATATGTATTTATTCCACTAATAATGATGAAAACATTGGTAATGGATTAATTAAAAAATTTAGAGGTCCATCTTTCTCATGTTGCTGAGTGAAAACTAGTCAGGGGGACCCAAATTAGGACATCCTACTAGACTTCCACCCCTGGTTCGTAGAAAACTGAAGAGGGTGTTCCACATTAAGAAATCATTCCTCAAACAACTAAGGCTAGGGATGTTAGGGGGAATACAAAAATAAAATGATCTATTAGTGGGTGTGTTCCATCAAATTATTTGATATCATTTTCACCTTGATCTTTAATATATATTGATTTCGATGAGTAATAAATTTATCCTTCAGCACCATCAACTTCAATGGCCACACCAAAATGTGAGGTCTCTGCCTATGGTCGCTTGACATTGAAATACTAATGTGACGTCACTCTATGAATGGAATAACATTTTTCATCTATAAAGTGAACTAATTATAGAGTACACCTCTCATCATTAAACAAGATACACAGAAAACCAAGAGGCTCAAGATGATTACCCAGCTTCTATGAGTCTATATGGTGGGACATCTAGGAGTTTTTTTTATGGAAACCTATAGTGAATCTAGCCTCAAAACTCCATCATCTATGAAAAAAATTATCATTTTGGTGTATTTTTTATTTGATTAGATCATAGTCTACTATACTGTGAAGGAGATCATTCTACAATAGGAGAAAAGTAAAGAGTCAAAATGGATCCTTATAAAAAATTAATTATAATCAAAACCAATTATCTCTGAAAAGAATTATTACATGTGAAGCTCAATCAAGAAAGGAAAATGGAGGGTTGAAACCAAAATATTGAGGATAAATAACTACAAATCTAATTCTTAGAGTAATATATGGATACTATTATAAGAAAGATCATGAAAATACATTAGTTATTGGAAGTGTGTGAGGCTAAAGGAAAAACTATTATTGCAGTTGTGGAAGGGAAGATTATCTATACTAAATAGGTTGAGACCACCCAGATATCCATTCATTGATTGAATACTAATAAGGCTTGAGAGACCCTTCCTCAAATCAAGATATATATTTATGGGATTTTGTAATATATTATAGAGAGGCTTCAACATATGGATTATCCTCTAGAATTTTTTCTAAGAATATAATTAATTTGGATACCAATAATCTATATATCCATCCCTATTTCCTTTATAATTATAACATGACACTAAGTTTATTTTTTTATAAATGTATCTTTGTGTCAATGTGTTGTAATCACAATGACAGGAACATGAGCGTGATGTATTGTTTCCTTTGTTTTTGGACCTATGGAGAATATTTATACAATAGATAGAATTGTGTATTGGATACTATGAAATTTTTGGTATTTTACATCTCCAGAATATTTTTTGAGTATGACATATTTGAATAAGTCTATAAATGTGAGACATGTATTTTTATTAGGCTACCATTTTTGGGCGGTCATCCTACCATGTTTTATGAATCATTATTTTATTTTATCTTTTTCAGAATCAACAAAATATATTATATGTCTAGTGTTCTAAAATAAAACTATTTACATGGTTTACCTTTTCTAGGTTTTAAAACTAGAAACTAAATTTTCTATTTTCATGAAAATTTTAGATACTTTCATTACAGACTAATGTAACTGGTATTTTGGGCCAAATAACAGCGACCATGAGTTACGTGAGTAAAAAAACTAATATGATTTTTTGTGAGAGAATGTTCTAACATTATTCATGTATGGCGAGTGAAATTATAAGTCATTATATTATGATTTATATATCTAAAAAAATTTATAGGAATAGAATGTTTGGAACAAATTTATATCCAATTTGAAAACCAGTTTTCAACATAATGTGTTCATGGATAACAAATATAGAAGATGTTTTTCCTAAGGATGATGGTTTCCATGGTTAATAGGCCCCAATATGGATGAATTTTTATGTCAAAAACATTGTTATTTAATAACTAATAAATAAAAGTGTCATCTAGTATAATAAATTTGATTAGCGATTTCCACGTTGAGTGTATGAGGATCCTTATTTCTCAAGACTACTAATAGTGGGTTGTGAAAGAAATGTTTCTTCGAAAAGAGGAAGCATCTGGATTGGCACTAAAAATAGACGAGAACCCTCTTTTAGAAATTTAATTTCTATGTAATGAAGGGGGAGTTATATTTAAACCATGAGATATTAAAGGAAGTGTCCTCGAAGAAATTCATAAACATTCAGCAGGATCAGGGTTGTTTAAAAGTATGGAGGTATATAATTTTTTTATTCTATAAAAGTTGGGCCTTGAGTGGATGATATAGACATAAATATGTGTCTTGATTTAATGAGTATCATGTCACATGCAATTATTCTATTTTATGGGGTAGATGAATGACACTATAAAGAGATGATCCTCTTAGACGAGGGTCAAAGAATCACATAGTTTAATATTGTTCAACCTCAATGTGGGCCATGCAGTTTAACATCATACAATAAGGATGTTTGGGGAATAAATTTAAGGTCATTTAATAGTAAATGTGTTTTTAGGTATTTTTAATCTTAATGATGATGTAACTGAGAATGTTACACCATTTATCATGTATGAGGGTATACAGTATACCAAAATTTGAGGGATTCCGTATCCAAAAAGTGATTTCGGACATCTGCATAGGAAATTTATATGGCACATGTTTGAAAATTTATATCCAGAAAGGTGTTTTTACTGTGACAACCATATTTTTTATTTATTTGTTTTCAAATAAATTAAATTTTGTTGATCTCATTCATTACACACAAAACTAAATTAGTTTTTGTTACATAAAACAATGAGTTTCCTTGATATCTTGTATTATATCCATGAATATGTTTTATAGATCCAAAAAAGATTATTAAAATAATTATTTAATATATAACCTAGTCATTATAATGGTTGTTATGAATTGGATTAAATAAATTATATAAATATAAAATTTATACATATTTATTTTTTATCTATTTATTGAAAATAATATGATAACCATTTAGATGATTTTTTTAGAATTTTTTTTCTAAATGGAATATCAACCATGCTTTATAAACATAAATTAAAATTATTATTTACTACTTTGAGAAATTTTATTTATCAAAATAGAAATCATATTTGAAATTGGAGTGCCAAAATTATATTGGGATATATTCATGGATTTTTTTAAATGTTTCATTTTTGATAAATCCGAAAATATACTATATTATTTATAATGTTAAATTAAATTTTTAATTGGTTTTTAAGTGGAATAAGATAGGTTTTTCCCCAATTAATTCAATTTAGGTTTTTTGAATAATTTTTATATTTAATTTAGATATAAAAACATTGTAAACATCTCAAATTTTTTCATTAAAAATCCACTTTCTCATCACGTATGTGGGACTAATTTTAAATATAAATTTTAAGCTCACAAGAATTAAATTTTAAAAAAATAATTTCACATTTGGAATCATAATAATTTATATTTTTTGATAACGTTAACTTATTTTTTGAGAAAAATAAATAATGAATGCATTTAAAATTAAATTTCTACAATTAAGGTAAAAAATGATTTACCGGGGGTAAAATAGAATCATAAGATTGAAAATGTCCTAAAATATTAACTAAATTTTGTTTTATGAATTTATTAAAAATTTATATATCAAAATATACAAAACATTGAAATTTATTGGCACTTTTCATTGAATATGGCCCGTATAGTAAGCTATGTTTTGAAAAGGGAAAGATTATACTTTAATTACATTAAATATTTATAAATATTTTTCTAATGAGCCTGCACCGGAGTGTTAGAGGATCTATCTCATAATTATAATGATCTATGTTCAAATCCATGTTGGAGTGAGTGTATGGGTTACTGTAGTAGTACTTTAGTGATTACTATAGATGGTACGATGCAGTACTATAGCAGCTCAAACTATTTATATGATTTGGGCCTTCGGGCCACCGGTTTGGGCCTATAGGTCTTAGGGCATTTAGGCCAAAGAGAATTTGGTCTACCATGAGACTTTGGGAGACTTGTCTTTTAGGCCACCAATGTCCTTCTGGTTAATGTGTTTTATGCTAATGTGACCAAGAAGCAACCTGAAAAGACCACAAAAGAGGATTTATAGTAAGAAAAACCGACTATAGAAGTGCTAACCCGATTGGGAGAATGATAGGTTTTGGAAACAAACATTATTACTAGGAACTGTGTAGCTCTGAAAAGGTCAATACTATTTCATATGCCAGTCGAGATGGGTAGAAAGGATCCTTCAAGATGCATATGTTGGGGAGGGTGTGTTCCAAGTGTGTTAGGTCTCGGGACATCATGATCATGTATTGAGGATTCTTCTTCTAGGCCTTAAGGTCAAGTATGAGACTTATTCTTTAGACCTATAGGTCATGTATGAGTTCCCCATCTACCCTTAATATGTGGATTATCAAAAAATAAACAAAAACCCAAGGCCTCTGGGGGTTTACACTAATAGTTATAAAGGCTTGGAATTTGGGGAAAACCACATATGTTTAGTTATATATATAATTTTGAAATATAAATGAGTTTTTCAATCATTGTTATTTTTTTAGATTTCATTTAGAAAACATAATTACATTAAATTCCTATGAAATTCCAACACTGTAAATATTTATTTAACAATAAAATAAAAAAATGATAATAAAAATATTAAAAGTGAAATAAATTGTAGGAATTATTGCATTCCATTATTTTTAACGATGAATATATCATGAAAAATTGGTTTGAAAATAGTACATTTTAAATCCATTATTGAATTTATATTTTTAAAATTGAAATTAAATGAATAATTCATGACTTGACATTAATTGTATTTTATAACAAATGGTGTTTTTAAATGACTTAATTATAATAAAAATACTATCTTCTTCCATCTGATTTTTAAATATTAATAAATAAAAAATATGTCCTATTAATGAACCTATTGTTCTATTATAATTAATATATTTACCATTAAATATTAAAAAAATTGTTATCATAGTTAATGTAAAGGAAGTGTTTTTTCACATTTCATGCACTATAATAAAACTAATTTCAAAATAAACATAAAATTTATATTTATATAAATTAGAAATTATGTTTATAATTACTGGGTAAGAATTATCTAATAATTATCATTATAATTTATTTTTAAAGGGTAAATTACCATGGTTGGAAAAATAGTTATTATATTGAAAAAATATGGTAAAATAGGTATACATAGAATTTATGGAATGAAATGTTTACGATATGTTTTTCATTGTGTTTTAAAAGTGTATATTTACCATATCATCCCATAAAACATTTAATTATCATATTAGTATCCTCATGAGGTAATACTGACCTCTCAATAATTAATAGTTTTGAGTATTTATAAGAATTCAACTCACCCTCTCATATAAAAGAGAACTCACTCGTCCCAATTATTATAACCTCTCAAGACATTTTTATTGACCATTATCTTCATAAATCACATCCTAAATTCCATAATTTTATCCTAGAAGACATTGTTTCATATAAATCCAACCATGTTGGGCATTATTGTAATCTAAATGAGGATACATATATAATAGTTAATATTCATTAATGAGTATTTTGATTTTATTTATTCCTCTACCCTCTTCAATTATTTGCATACGTGAAATATAGAATATCATGAGAATATTCCATATGATGAAATGATTTTATATTAATGTTATGAAATAAAAATACACACCCTTCTGTCAAATTTCTTACTAATTCATCATTTTGGTGTACGGTGGACTACCTCCTCCTGAACTGATGTCGTTTTTTTCCATGACCACATTTCAAGGTTATAAATAAAAAAAATTTATAGTTTTTTATGATATATATTGAAATTATGATTTTTTATTCATTTTGAATTATTATATCTCAAATACCATCATAATTGCAATTTTATGGGAATATGATAACATCATTCATTTGTATAGATGACTACCGCCTCACGAAGTAACACAATTCTTTCACAACATACATAGATTCTATTATGAATATATTTAATAAAATATTATGATATATACGAAGTAATAAATCTTCTTGAATCATAATATATATATATATATATATTTCTTATGTTTTGTTTAATATTATAATAAAATGGAAGTAGCGTTCTTGTGTAAATATAACTCACTTTCTCCATGAACACTTTTTGTCATTTCCTGCCACTAAATAATATTGATTAATGTAGAAAAATAAATAGTGAATTTGTATGATATTTATATTATGTTTTAAATTCTAGATTATATGATTCCATTATCAATATAAGAGGACCAAAAAATAACTATTAAAAAATATATGAAAAATAAAGCAGTTATTACCCAAAACATAACTTTAACAAGGAATTTTTAATAGAAGAAAAATAAAAGGACATAAGAAAAAATATATTCTTATGAAATGTATAATTATAAATTTTTAATTGGTTTATATAAAAATATATTTAATCTACATGAGTATTTTGTCAGTATTACTAAATTTATGTCTTGAAGAAAGGGTATTTCTAATTTCGCTTTTATTTCTAAGAGAAATATACCATATTCACCACAACTTTATTTTTTGTGGGGTATACACAGACCCATGATTCTATATATCCTGAATATAAATCACCTAATGATACTCAATGTTTCTTTTTATGTTATTATTTCATAGGTATTCTGATTTAAAAGTTAATCAATCAGTAAGGGATTTTCGACTCCCTTTTTTACTTCAATAAGACACATGACATGTTAAAAAATTAGTTATTTTATTTGGTTCATATAATTAATGTTATAGTATTTAATGATTATTATATGAAAATGGTTTTTATTTAAATATCCATTTTAGGATCTATCATTAATTGGGTTTACATTTCAAAAGTTAATAAATAGATATGGGATATTATCTCAATTTTCCTTCCTCGAGACGTATTTCATGTTATAAACCTATATTCTTTCATGAGGTGTATATAAGTTTCATTAGACATGAAATATCATGAATTTATTTATAATCCTTAGGTTTATATTTTGTATGTTATTATTTATTGTGGTTATGATTCAGTGTTACAAAAGTGATAAAGTGCTTATGTTATATTCTCATCATTTATCAAGATTAGTTATGATTAATTATCCAATGATGGAATATCAAGATACACCAATAAACAATTCTCATCAATTTTCATCTGCTATGGTAATTAATTATTTCATCAATTAATGGTACACATTTTTCCCTCAATATTAGTTATGTTAATGAAAATATTTTTTAGAAAATATGACTTCATTTCTCTCTTGGGTAAGAAATATGTTTTATTACAAAACCTTGTCTTCAATCAATTATTTTGAACTTTTGTAAGTGGTAATTTATGATATTTTTAATATAATAGTATTTTTAAAAAATAATATGTTTTGAAAAGTGTTATAATTAATATTCAAAGTATTTCTTCTCAGTATAAAATTTTATTTTAAAATAAACCTTTTTTTTCAAAAAGTTTTATAATTTAAAAATTTTATTTCAAAGAGGGAAGGATATTTTCTTTATGAAATGATTCAAATTAACTGTAAAAAATAATTTCCAAAAAATATGACATCCTTCAATGTTACATAAGCCTTATTGGGGATATGGTCTATGTATACAATTCATACTTTTTATCTTTATGGTTTGTGTTTTCATGGCATGATGATCATGAAACCCTTCCATATACATGGGTTATACCATGGTATGATGCTTATGAATTCCAATCCCTTTAATTGGGTTTATTTTGGTGAAATGAATCTGAAACATTTTTATTTTCCATTTGTTATGATATGATGAAATTTTATGATCATGTGAAACGAATAAATATTGTTTTCATTATGTGTTGTGTGGGACCAATATCTTCTTCAAATTTAATGACTAAAGATCAATGTAATTGTCACGACCCGCCCTCAGGGTCCGTGCCGTGACTACCCCAAGCCCACCTTCCATAGGCCAGGGGCTGGCGACTAGCACCAAGGCGTAAATCTCGGTAAAAAGGGAAGGCATTGCCTTTGTAAAGTAAACAAACACCACAGAGTAAGCAAGCGGAAAGTAAACACTAAGTAAAAACAGAGTACAACTGAAAGTGCGGAAAAGTAAATGCACCAGTATACAAACCCAAACTGAAAGTAAAGTACAACTCGAAAGGGAAAACAACAACTGTAAAGTAAAAGCCGCTACTCCGAGCTGTCCACTGGAAGTCCCACCTGAAGGGTGAGTACAGATAGCTCCACTGATCCTCGGGTCCTGCCGTCCACTCCGAGTACGTCTCACCCAGTGGTCCACCTCCAGGTACTGTCCTACTCTACAAGCCTCAGCCAAGATCAATGATTTCCGTCGTCTACAACCAACACAACGTAGTGCGGGCATAGCCCGTGCAGGGGTGAGTATAAGCTACTCAGTAGGGACCCTGATACCCCTGAAGGTCTCCCAAAATCCACAAAGGATAAACCACAAGGAAGATACAAACACGAAGTAAAAACCAACACTGCTTAGGTATATTCCCATACATATACCTAAGTCATCAATTCCAATACGCTCCAACCTCCGAGCCCGAGTACAACTCAGTCCACACAGAAAAGTATACGTATTCCACACAGGAAAGCAAAACGAAATCCACACAGGATAGAACAACACAATCCACACAGGAAAGTAACAGGATTCAGCTCACACAGGCATACTTCTTCAAAGGACGATAAAGATGATCTCTGATCCATCTAAGTCGTCGGACCCACGACGGATCGATAGGTAACTAACCCCCGCAAAAGACCCACACAGGACCTGTAGGCACTGGTTCACATAGGACCGCTGAGCGCAAAGACCCGCACAGGATCGGGCCCACACAAGACCTGTAGCACTGATCCACGTAGGATCGCTGAGTGTTGTAGTCGTCGTCGAATCCACACAGGATCTCTGTACTGTCGTCGTCGCAGTCACAGTAGCAGTAGCAGTAGCAGTAACAGTCGCAGTAGCAGTCGCAGCCAGCACTAGGGTTCCCGCACACAGCAAGCTCATTCAGGAGGGTCCGCTCCACGAGTCGAGAGGCTGATACATCAATTATCACAGAGTCCAGAGTTGATGTATCCAAAAGTTCCGTATCGTCAATAGGAACTCAACGCAACTGACAGCGCGTCGATCGGACGCCCGGTCTGAGAGTTATTGGCTTTTTCGTCCCAGGGGCCCGGTTGGTTTTTAAGGAAAAACCAACCCGACCGTACTCTACCTACGTCCAAACTTCGAGCGGAGTATGCCAAAAGATCCGCCTCACTAAGAGGAACACAACAAAGCTGACGGTACGTCAATCGGACGTCCGTAGCTCAAGATATGAGTGTTTCTGCTCCGAGGGCCTGGTTGGTTTCGTGCACGAACCAACCCGGCCGAACTCAAAGTTTTCCGAAACTTTGAGTGCGATTTACCAAAACGACCGTCTCGATCCAAGGATCGCATTGCCGCTGACGGTTCGTCGATCGGAGGTCTGTGGCTCAAGTTATGGCCAAAAGACCGAATCGTCTTGAAAACGGGGGGGGGGGTCCGGGTCCGGGCCGACCCGGACCGACCCCCCTGGGTCGTCACGAAAATGGTCGACCCGACCCGGCCCGGCCGGCGGCAGTCCGGCGCGGCCCAGCACGGCGGCGTGGTCCGGCGCGGCCCGACCGGCGGTGGTGCGGCCTGGCGCCGCACGGGTGCAGCGCGCGGGGGGAAAGGCCCCGGCTTTTGTTGGCTGGCGGCGCGACTTAAGCCGCACCTTTTGATGAAACCGCCCCCCCCTCGTGGGGGCCTGCCGTTTGGAAAAACGGGGGGGGGGGGGGGGGCGCTGCCCCCCCTTTATGAACCGCCACCCCCCCCGTCACGTGGGGGGCCTTCTTGGGGCCAGCCGGGGGAATTAATTCCCCTTGCACCTCTCTTCCGGCCGGCCCGACATGGCCGGCCGGTCCATCCTCAACGGGACCGGCATGGCCGGTCCCCTTCCAGCTTCCGACACCGGCGGCCCGGCGAGCCGCCGGTCTTCTCGTCCCACCGCGGCCCGGAACCGGCCGCAGTGTTCATCGTCCGGCACGGTGCGATGGCACCGCACCCCTCCGCCGCGGCCCCGCTCCGGCCACGGCGCCTTCGGTTTTCTTCGACGCGGCGCGACGGCGTCGCGTTCATGATGATCCTTCCACGGCGCGGCACGACGGCGCTGCGTAATTCAACCGTGCGAATTCCCGCGTGGTGCGACGGCACCACGCCATCTCGTCATCCACAAGAAAATAATAATCATCACGAACAAAGGAGGGGGAATTCGGCCGTGTTTGTGCGGTCCGACCCCGCTCTCGTTAGATTATAACTCTTAAATAATTATCCACAACACTATCATGCTCGAACCAAGATCGAGAAAGAAAATAACCAACAACAACCCCTACCTTGGTTGCAAGATCGATGATTGTCAACGACCCGCGGAAGACAACGTCGCAGAGGTCGGGCGTCGCAGTAATCGTTCGTCAAACCCTTGACGAAGAGGTATGTCCAAAGAGGTACATCGTTGGTGAATCTTCGTAAGCCGACGAATGAAGTCTGAGGAGGAAGCGGCGTTCCCTTTCGTTGACATGGAAGACGTCGTTGATCTTCGGAGACAACCGGAGAGGAGCGGCGTTCTTCGTTGGAGCTCGAAGATTCTTCGCGTTCTTCGTCAAGGTTGAAGAAGAAGAAGGAGAACCCAAAATCCTCTCAAGAAGGCTAGAGAAATCTAACCAAATAAAATAATTTAGAGTCTTATTTTATTCCCACACTTAACAAATTGAATTTCAAAGGTTTGAAATTCAAATAAAATAACTCCAAAATAAAAACAAGTTTTCATGTCATTTAAAGAGGGGTTAAAGGGAGTTTTGAGAGAAGATGAAAAGTTAGGGTTCGTTTGGGCCCCACCACACTTAATCCTCTCAAGGGAGGTTAAGTGGGTGTGGGTCCCACCCCTAACTTCCTTTGAGAGAAGTTAACCAAAAAAAAAGTATTTCCACATTTTTTATTTAACTTCTAATAATTTATCCTAAAACTAACTTTCTTCTCGCATAAAACGCAACCTCGGAAAAGGTCCCCTTAAGCAAATATCGGCGCTGCAAGTTCATCGGTGCCCTCAGAATTTGATTCTGGGCACCAGTTCAAAAGTTAGAAATTCCCGCTCGTTCTTTCACTGAACGTACCCGAGCCAAACTTCGGATGCGCACAAGAGGAATCGATCGCCCACGTAGGACCCGCTCCTGTCGATCCTCTATCTCCACCGGGACCTCCGTAAAAGTCACCCCATCGTCGATGTCAAGCTCCCCATGGTCAGTGATGTGTGTCGGGTCATGCACGTATCTCCTCAGCTGAGATACATGGAAGACGTCGTGCACCCGGTGCAACTGAGGTGGTAGAGCCAAGCGATAAGCCACCTCGCCAATCCTGCTGAGGACCAGGAAGGGTCCGATGAAGCGTGGAGATAACTTGCTGCCACGGACAAATCTCCGTATTCCACGTTGAGGTGAGACCCTCAAGAAGACGTGGTCGCCATCCTCGAACTCCAGTGGCCTCCGCCTCCTGTCAGCGTATGACTTCTGCCGGCTCTGAGCTGTCCTCATCCGCTCCTGAATGACCTAGACCTTTTCTGTCATGGCCTGGACCATCTCCGGTCCCACAAGTGCTAACTCCCCAGGGTCTGTCCAGCACAAAGGAGATCTACAAGGTCGGCCGTACAACGCCTCGTACGGTGCCATCTCGATGGTGGACTGGTAGCTGTTGTTGTACGCAAACTCCACCAAGGGTAGGTGGTCCTCCCAGCTACGACCAAAGTCGAGGACACATGCGCGGAGCATGTCCTCGAGAGTCTGAATGATCCTTTCCGTCTGACCATCCGTCTGAGGGTGAAAGGCTGTGCTCAGACGTAGCTGCCTCCCGAACGCCTCCTGCAACCCCTTCCAAAGCTGGGAAGTAAAGAGAGCATCTCGATCGGAGATGATAGATGATGGCACGCCGTGGAGCCGCACAATCTCTTGAACGTAGAGACGTCCCAAGCTCTCCACTGATCCCTGCTCTTTGATGGGTAAGAAGTTTTCCGACTTGGTGAGTCGGTCAACAATCACCCAGATGGAGTCGTGACCTCTGGAAGTGCGTGGAAGTCCAGTCACGAAGTCCATAGATATGTCGTCCCACTTGCACTCCGGAACCTCCAAGGGCTGTACCAAGCCTGCTAGTACCTGATGCTCTGCCTTCACATTCTGGAAGGTGAGGGATCGAGAAACGAACTCTGCTACTGCCTTCTTCATGCCCGGCCACCAGTGCTATCGTCTGAGGTCCTGGTACATCTTCGCCACTCCGAGATGTACCGCCAAAGGAGAAGTGTGAAACTCTCTCAGCACTTCTTCTCGAAAAGCGACTGGTACCATGGTACGTACTCTGAAAAGGATGTCGTGCTCTGCTCCAAGGGAGAAACCATCAGGTGCCTTTCCCGAGGATATCAGTACACGCCGTGTCTCACAGTCAGCATCCTCACGCTGTGCCTCTCTGACCCGCTGCATTAGTGGAGGGGTGACTGTGAGAGACTGGAGGAAGGCTGCTCCATCTCTATCGACGAAGGATATCTGTAAAGAGGCTAGATGCTCTGACGCCTCCTCAAGTAGCTGAATACCCGTCCTCCTGCTGAGGGCATCGGCTACCACGTTCCCCTTCCCAGGAGTATAGGCTATCTCAAAGTCATAGTCCTGGAGGAACTCGAGCCATCGCCGCTGTCTCAGGTTCAGGTCATTCTGTGAGAAGATATACCTGAGACTCTAATGATCGTAAATGACTGTAAAGCGCACGCCCATCAGGTAGTGTCGCCATGTCATCAGAGCGAAGACCACTGCTGCTAACTCCAGGTCATGGGTAGCGTAGTTCTGCTCATGCGTTCTCAACTGACGTGATCCATAGGCGATCACTGCCCGCTCCTGCATCAGAACACATCCAAGTCCGGTCCTTGATGCATCGCACTAAACTACGTACCCTACTCCCTCCTCATGAAACCTCAAGATAGGTGCGCTGGTCAATCTCTGTCTCAGCTCCTGGAAGCTCTGCTGACATATGTCTGACCACACGAAGGGTTTCCCCTTCTTCGTCAAAGCTGTGAGTGGTGCCGCAACTCTAGAGAAGTCTGTCACGAATCTCCGATAGTATCCAGCTAGTCCCAAGAAACTCCGAACCTCAGTCACACTCCTGGGTGGCTCCCATGCTAACACAGCCTCGATCTTCACAGGATCCAATGCAACTCCCGCGTCAGAGATAACGTGTCCCAAGAAGTGGACCTCACGTATCCAGAACAGGAACTTAGAGATCTTACCATAAAGCTGGTGCTCTCGAAGTGTGTCTAGTACAACTCTCAAGTGATAGGCGTGCTCCTCCTCGGTCGAAGAGTAAATCAGTATGTCATCGATGAAGACCATGACAAACCGATCAAGGTATGGCCGAAAGATCCTGTTCATGAGGGCCATGAACACTGCTGGAGCATTGGTTACGCCGAAAGGCATAACCAAGAACTCATAGTGGCCATACCGACATCTGAAGGCCGTCTTCTCCACATCCTCGTCTCTGACTCTGAGCTAATGATAGCCGGACCTGAGGTCTATCTTCGAGAACCACCGTGCTCCCTTGAGCTGATCAAAGGGGTCATCAATCCTCTGTAGCGGATACTTGTTCCTCACTGTCACCTAGTTCAGGCGACGATAGTCAACACAAAGTCGCAGGCTCCCGTCCGCCTTCATGGCGAACAATATCGGGGAAGCCCAGGGTGAAACACTGGGTCAGATGAACCCCTTGCCCTGCAAGTCCTCCAACTGTACCCGTAGCTCTCGAAGCTCGGCGGGGGCCATCCGATATGCTGGAGTGGATATCGGGGCTGTCTCGGGGTACAAGTCAATATAAAAGTCTACCTCTCTACGAGGAGGTAGCCCTGGAACGTCGCCGGGAAAAACGTCCGCAAACTGATCCACCACTGCAGGAAAACCAGGACTCTGCACGCCAACTGCTCCAAGGATGAGGCTAGCCAACTGATGAGTAATGGGTTGTCCTCTCCTCCGCGGAAGTCCATCCTGTGCTGCAAAGGCTCCATTCTTGCGGGTGAAGGTGAACCTTCTCCCGTCGGTGCGTACACATCGCACCTTGCGCCTAAAACAGTAAATCTGCGCATGGATCGTAGATAGCCAATCCATGCCCAAGATGACGTCGTAAGGCCTCAACGCTGCTACAAGAAGATCCCAGCCGAAGCTCTCGCCTCCTAGAGTGAGGTCACACTGCCGGCACCAGTGCGTAATCGTCGAGTCTGCTCCCGTAGGTGTCTCTAGCCGTAAGGATCGAGCCAACGACTCTGTCGGAATCTCCGAGCTCCGAACAAGGGCAGCGGCTATGAAAGAGTGACTCGCTCCTGTGTCTATAAGAACTGCAGCAAGGGTGGAATAGACATAGATAGTACCTCAAATCATCTCGGGTGCTCCATGGTCGTAGGCCTCTACTGCTTGGAGCTGTGCCTATCTCTGCCCGCCAGCTCCCTGTGGTCGGGGTGGACCTCTTGGTGGTGGTGGTGGCAGAGCCTCAAAGCGTCACCCACCACCTACTGCTCGGCCAGCTCCTCTGCCTCGTCCGCCTTCTCCCTGCGGACCGCCACGGTCGACCCTCTGCCTCTGCCTCGGTGGTCCCTCAACCGTCTGCTGCTCCTCGGCACGGTGGGTCGGGCAGTCATGAGCCATGTGGACCTGCCCGCCACACGAGTAGCACTGCCTGCCTCTCGAAAGACTGGCTCCTCGCTGTGTGCCTCGCACTGCTGAGCCAGTGTCCTGAGGTCGTCTGCCCGATGGTCTGGTCTGCCTGAACCCCTGAGTCATCCGTCGACTGTCTGCTGCAGATGACTCTGCCACGTGCCGCCCTGCGGTGGGTCTCGGTGCTGGTGTAGACTCAGCAAGGAAGCTCTCGATCAAAAGGGCCCGCTCCAGTACTCCTGTCTGAGTCGGTATGCTGAGGGAGATCAGCGATGCCCTGATCTCGTGTGTCAAACCCTGCTTGAAGGTCCGGGCCCGGAAGAATGGGTCACGTACCATGTCGGTCGAGTAGCGCGAGAGATCGGTAAATCTCGCCGAGTACTGAGCGACCGTCATGCTGCCCTGCCGCAGCTGAAGAATCTCCTGGATACGCACCGCACGAAGGGTGGCTGGGACGAACTCTGAGCGGAAGAGCCTCTCAAAGTCCGTCAATAGAAGAGATGCCTCATCGTGCACCTAGAGCATCAAGCTCCACCATCGTCCTGCTGCTGCGTGTAGTAGGCTCACAGCGAGGATCACCATGAGGTCTGCTAGTGTCCTCACTAGCCTAAACACACGTACTACTGCCTCCAGCCAGTCCTCGGCTGCCTGGGGATCCGTCTCCCCGCGAAACCTGGGTGGTCGCTGGCGCTGAAACTCATGCAGTGCACTGAGGCGACGTGCATCGTCAGCGGCTGGTGCTGGAAGCATCGGTGGCTCGACGGGTAGAGCTACCATCGGTGCCACTGCTGACAAAGGGCCCAGCACCGAAGCCTCGTCGCTCGGTGGGCTGTCGTCACACTCAACTCTCGGAACCCTAGCTAGCTGCCGTCGTGGGGCCATCCTGAAAAGGAAACAGGTGCGCCATGGTCAGAACAGTATACCTGGTGAGCTGATATAAGTAATCACAAAGAAAAATTTGAAACACACACGCAACCAATGTTTTCGTGCATTAAGTCGGAAATTAGAAGTCAGGGTCCTGGTGTACGGATACGTCGGCCGCCGCACCAACACTGGACTCCCTGGACTGAGAACCACACTCAATATGCTAAACATTATTGCTTCACATAGAAAAGATCAGAGTTCACGGTAGAACCGAACTCCTATGATACCAATTTGTCACGACCCGCCCTCGGGGTCCGTTCCGTGACTACCCCAAGCCCACCTTCCATAGGCTAGGGGCTGGCGACTATCACCAAGGCGTAAATCCCGATAAAAAGGGAAGGCATTGCCTTTGTAAAGTAAACAAACACCACATAGTAAGCAAGCGGAAAGTAAACACTAAGTAAAAACAAAGTACAACTGAAAGTGAGGAAAAGTAAATGAGCCAGTATACAAACCCAAACTGAAAGTAATGTACAACTCGAAAGGGAAAAAAACAACTATAAATTAAAAGCTGCTACTCCGAGCTGTCTACTGGAAGTCCCAACTGAAGGGTGAGTACAGATAGCTCCACTGCTCCTCGGGTCCCGCCGTCCACTCCGAGTACGTCCCGCCCAGTGGTCCACCTCCAGGTACCATTCTGCTCTGCAAGCCTCAGCCAAGATCAACGCTGTCCGTCGTCTGCAACCAACACAACGTAGTGCGGGAATAGTCCGTGCAGGGGTGAGTATAAGCTACTGAGAAGGGACCCCGAGACCCCTGAAGGTCTCCCAAAATCTACAAAGGATAAACCACAAGGAAGATACAAACATGAAGTAACAACCAACACTGCTTAGGTATATGCCCATACATATACCTAAGTCATCAATTCCAATACGCTCCAACCTCCGAGCCCGAGTACAACTCAGTCCACACAGGAAAGTATACGTATTCCACACAGGAAAGCAAAACGAAATCCACACAGGATAGCACAACACAATCCACACAGGAAAGTAACAGGATTCAGCTCACACAGGTATACTTCATCAAAGGACGATAAAGATGATCTCTGATCCATCTAAGTCGTCGGACCCACGAAGGATCGATAGGTAACTAACCCCCGCAAAAGACCCACACAGGATCGGGCCCACACAGGACCTGTAGGCGCTGGTTCGCACAGGACTGCTGAGCGCAAAGACCCACACAGGATCGGGCCCACACAGGACCTGTAGCACTGATCCACGTAGGATCGCTGAGTGCTTTAGTCGTCATCTAATCCACACAGGATCTCTGTACTGTCGTCGTCGCAGTCACAGTAGCAGTAACAGTCGCAGTAACAGTCGCAACCAGCACTAGGGTTCCCGCACACAACAAGCTAGTTCAGGAGGGTCCGCTCCACGAGCTGAGAGGCTGATACATCAATTGTCACAAAGTCCAGAGTTGATGTATCCAAAAGTTATGTATCGTCAACAGGAACTCAACGCAACTGACGGCGCGTCAATCGGACGCCCGGTCTGAGAGTTATTGGCTTTTTCGTCCCAGGGGCCCGGTTGGTTTTTAAAGCAAAACCAACCCGACCGTACTCCACCTGCGTCCAAACCTCGGGCGGAGTATGCCAAAAGATCCGTCTCACTAAGAGAAACACAACAAAGCTGACGGCACGTCAATTGGACGTCCGTAGCTCAATATATGAGTGTTTCCGCTCCGAGGGCCCGGTTGGTTTCGTGCACGAACCAACCCGGCCGAACTCAAAGTATTCCGAAACTTTGAGTGCGATATACCGAAACGACCGTCTCGATCCACGGATCGCATTGTCGCTGATGGTTCGTCGATCGGGGGTCCGTGGCTCATGTTATGGCCAAAAGACTGAAATCGTCTCGAAAACGGGGGGGGGGGGGGGGGTCCGGGTCCGGGCCGACACGGCCCGGCCGGCGGCGGTCCCGCACGACGGCGGGGCCCTGCACGGCGGCGTGGTCCGGCACGGCGGCGCGGCCCGGCCGGCGGCGGTGCGGCCTGGCGCCGCCCGGGTGCAGCGCGTGGGGGGAAGGCCCCCGCTTTTGTTGGCTGGCGGCGCGGGTTAAGCCGCGCCTTTTGAAGAAACCGGCCCTCCCTCGTGGGGGCCTGCCGTTTGGAAAAAAGGGGGGGGGGGCGCTACCCCCCCTTTGTGAACCCCCCCCCCCTCACGTGGGGGGCCTTCTTGTGGCCAGCCGGGGGAATTAATTCCCCCGGCACCTCTCTTCCGTCCGACCCGACATGGTCGTCCGGTCCTTCCTCAACGGGACCGGCAAGGTCGGTCCCCTTCTGGCTTCCGACACCGGCGGCCAGGCGAGCCGCAGGTCTTCTCGTCCCGCCGTGGCCTGGAACCGGCCGCGGTGTTCATCGTCCGGCGCGGTGCGACGGCACCGCACCCCTCCGCCGCGGCCCCGCTCCGGCCGTGGCGCCCTTGGTTTTCTTCGACGCGGCGCGACGGCGTCGCGTTCATGATGATCCTTCCACGGCGCGGCGCGACGGCGCCGCGCAATACAACCGTGCAAATTCCTGCATGGTGCGACGGCACCACGCCATCTCATCATCCACAAGAAAATAATAATCATCACAAACAAAGGAGGGGGAATTCGGCCGTGTTTGTGCGGTCCGACCCCCCTCTCGTTAGATGATAACTCTTAAATAACTATCCACAAGACTATCTTTCTAGAACCAAGATCGAGAAAGAAAATAACCAACAACAACCCCTACCTTGGTTTCATGATCGATGATCGTCAACGACCCGCGAAAGACAACGTCGCGGAGGTCGGGCGTCGCGGTAATCGTTCGTCAAACCATTGACGAAGAGGTACGTCCGAAGAGGTACGTCGTTGGTGAATCTTCGTAAGCTGACGAAGGATGTCCGAGGAGGAAGCGGTGTTCCCTTTCGTTGACATGGAAGACATCGTTGATCTTCGGAGACAACCGGCTACGAAGAAGAGAGGAGCGGCGTTCTTCGTCGGAGCTCGAAGATTCTTCGCGTTCTTCGTCAAGGTTGAAGAAGAAGAAGGAGAACCCAAAATCCTCTCAAGAAGGCTATAGAAATCTAACCAAATAAAATAAGTTAGAGTCTTATTTTATTCACACACTTAACAAATTGAATTTCAATGGTTTGAAATTCAAATAAAATAACTCCAAAATAAAAACAAGTTGTCATGTCATTTAAAGAGGGGTTAAAGGGAGTTTTGAGAGAAGATGAAAAGTTAGGGTTCGTGTGGGCCCCACCACACTTAATCCTCTCAAGGGAGGTTAAGTGGGTGTGGGTCCCACCCTTAACTTCCTTTGAGAGAAGTTAACCAAAAAAAAAAAAGTATTTCCACATCATTTTATTTAACTTCTTATAATTTCTCCCAAAACTATCTTTCGTCTCGCATAAAACGCAACCTCGGAAAAGGTCCCCTTAAGCGAATATCGGCGCTGCGAGTTCATCGGTTCCCTCTGAATTTGATTCCAGGCACCGGTTTAAAAGATAGAAATTCCCTATCGTTCGTTCACTGAAAGTACCCGAGCCAATCTTCGGAAATTGATTCCGGGCACTCCTGGCCTCGGAATCAAGTGCCGTCAGAAACCGCGCTCTTGTAAAATTCCAAAGAAAATTAAGAAAAAATTTTCCTTGAATTTTACGGGTCTTTACAGTAATGTGATATCAAAGTGTACACATGACATTATCCCAAGCCTAAAAGAGGGTACATAAGAGTTTATCCAAATCCAGAAGTAGGTACATGGGTTGTTTTCCCAATACTAAAATGTTAAGAATGACATGATGGTTATCCATGATGTAGTATTTTATATGTTTATGTTTATAACAAAATTATATGTATTAAGAAAATATTATTCTCTGTTGGATAATATTCTTTTATTTTTTATGTTTCATTTTTAATAAACAACCAATCTTTATGGCATGACCCCTGATTATAATATTTGATATGCATGTTATTTTTTAAAATGACATGTTTATGTTCTCATAATTGTATTCACATGTTAAACTTATATATCCCCCTTTTTCACCTTTAATAATAATTTTAGATCAACCATTATTATGATTTGATTCCACTATTTAGGAATAATGGATTAAATAGGGTATGATTGTGGTTATTACAAAAGTGGGGAGATAATTGACTGAATCATTTATGATCATTAAAAATATTGGAATATTTTTTTCCAAGTTTTGAAAGGCACGAAACTAGTACAGTCATCAGGTGTGTAATATTTAAAATATTGAATATTCATATAAAAAGATATGATATATTTTTATTTGAATCATTGGTCCATATATTTGGTATCAAGGTAAAGGTGTAGTTTAAATTTTAAAACTAGGGTGAGAAAACCTTATTTATATCCGAAGGGATATTTTCAAGGATATATCAAGGGATGCATCAAAGGATCAGTCTAAGGATGAGTAAGTTTATTGGAAAATAGTCCTGAATTTTGGTAAAGTATAGATAACGTGTATTCTAATAAATTAAATCCATGTTTGGATTAAAATTGTGGATGTAGCTATGGAAAATATATACGTAGGGGTTACCAACATGAAAATTATATATTTAGCTGATGGGGTTTTCTATACGCCTGGTTTGACAATCTCAAGGGATATTCCTTCGAAATTTTAAAACTATTTATAAAAAATTATGATGGATTTAAATAGATGATGACTATGAATAAACTAGGATAAACCTAAGGGTTCATAGATTAAAGAAAAACATATCATGATTTTTACATACTATATGTTATTTTCATGATTACGTTGTTCCATAATATAATTAATGTTTCACACATTATGTTTTTGGTTTTATTTAATGGATGTAATCCAAAGGAACCATGTTAAAAATGAATTAAATGGAAATTGTAATGATTATATTTCTGAGAATTAAAATGTTATGTTAGTTTAAATTATAATCCTTATTACTTTGTGAACACAAATTTCTCAATATAAGAATCTTGGTGAACATATAAATAGAAAAGGAGGAAATAATTTTATCTTCAATCCTCTATGAGGTAAAAACCACCTTCATTTTGTGGTTTCAGGGATCCATTAGTTTTTTTGAAATGGATATGTAATACTAAATTTATATTTTCCATTATCCAATGTTGATAGTATGAAAAATTCACATTGGTTTTCTTTTTTCTATAAAGAGAGTCCAATTAATGGTGGAATCTTATTAATAATTTGGGTCAATTATAATAAATTTTATCCTTGAAGTGGGCTGATTTTTAATGTTTATTTTTCAATAAGTATTATCCTTATATTCTCTATACAAAAATGTAATGTGAATTCTAAGAGCTTATGGATAAGGATTATGAATCTATTGGTTCCTATAAATAAACGTTTAGAAGACTTTCGATGTACACTTCATGTATTACCACTCATCCTGAAAATAATGTTGACCAATTTTTCAATTTCTTAAATTGAAATCTCTGAAGGGAATCATCTATAAGAAACTTTTGATTCTATTAAGATATTATTTTACATGATATAAAAGAGGAAATAGTTTCTTGAGTTACCTATCAATATTATAGTTTTGGAAGTAGGAGAAAAATAAAATTCAATGTAATATCTCTGCAATATGGAGGGAAGAATATAAGACTTACATTATTCCCAATGTGTGGGAATAAACATGGGGGGGGGAATCTTTTTAGTGGTACTAGTAAATTTTTTATGTGTGGAAAGTAATGTCATAAAGTGGATGAATGAGTAAGTAATGGGAAAATATATATAATAATTTTATTCTTTATAAATCCCCATATAATTCACCTCCCACAATCTAGTATTTCAATTTCATGGAATTTTGGAATTATGATAGTAAGTGCCCAAATATGAGTTTAATAATGGTTATCAATTCCAAAAACATATTATGAAAATTGACCATGAGAAAACCTATTCAATCATAATGGATGATGTGAATCATGATAATTATGGAACACTAATCAACCCCTCCGTAATTGGGAATTTTATGTTGTATTTTCTATGAATGAGCCCTAGGAAAATTTTATTATCCATATTTTAATGAAGGTTTATTTTTTCATCTCTATTCAATTTGAATTTCGAATATTGAAATAAAAATTGATATTTAATCATAAAAATATTTAACCCATGCTTACAATAGATGTTTATTTGTATTAAGTATGTTCATATTTAAATAATAAAAGATTAATCATCTTTTACAATAATTTATGTCTCTAGGTGATATTAACATTTGATTTATGGGTAAAATTATGAATTTATGAGCTTAGGTTTGATCATAAGATCAAATTTATTGACAACCCATTCGAGGATATATGTTATTGGATTTTATCAAGACTAATGTTATTTTTAGAGGCATTTACGACCATAAAACTATTTGTTTTTATATAGAAACAAATTTTTTTGAGGTGTAATGACTTCAAAATTTGTGGATGATTGATTAATGGTTACTCTAAGACCATTTTCTATAGATTTAAAATGTGTTTGGGATAAACACCATCCTTAAGGTTAGTTTTATTACAATAAAAACGTTCAATTGATAAACCTGAAGGAACATTATAAATCACTTTATGAATTTTAGTATTGAAATCCAATATACTGAAATGAAGTGGAATAAATATATTTATCAATACATGCGAAATCTGATGATATTGTAGAGAAGTTTATATCCATTTGGGAACTTGTGACAACTATATCATGTTGATAAAAAGGTTTTTGGTGATAATATTTGATGTGATATTTAAATTGATGTTGGTGAGATGGTATTTCTAGAAACATTACCATGTAAGAAAGAAGGACAAACATATATGTAGTCATATTGGTCCCTTTGAAATTCTTGATTATATTGGGATGATATCCTATCAATCAGTGCTTCCACCAAACCACATTTTGGTTAAAGATATATTCTAAATGTATCTCCTAATGAAGTAAACCCAAAATAAATTACATATACTTATCTCAGAGGTCATACCACTGGATGATGATTTTTCAGGAAATGAATAATCAATAAAGACTATATATAGTACTGAGAAAGTTATATAAAATAGGTTCACACCCTAGATTTTTGTTTTGAGGTGAAACCATTAGTTTGAGGAAGCTATGGGGGAACTTTAAGAGATGATGAGTCATATGTATACTGATTTTTTATATCAGAGTGATGAATTTTGAAAGAGAAATTAATTTTAAGTAGTTTATAATATAAACCCAAAATTTTTATAAACTATTTTTTGTAAATAAATGATATTTATTTGATTGCACATTGTACCTGGAAGACCTTGTTTTATAGGAAGACAATATATTTTTATCATTATTATTAAATATATCACCTTGTTAACAATATGGGGGTATGAATTGGATTATCTAAATTATGAAAATATATGTTTTACAAATTTCCATTTTTATCTATTGATTCGAAATAAAATATGAATCATTATTTGAGAAGGAAATGTTTTCTATGTTTTTTTAATGAAGGATTAGTCATTCTTTGAGAATATAATATAATAATAATTTTTTAATATTATATAAAAAGTATTTAGATAAAAACTTAATTTTTGGAATTTTAATACCAAAATTATCTTAGAGTGGGTTTTTTGTATTTTTCTGAAATGTTTAAATTTTGGATGAATAGTGAAAAATATTGAATCTAATTTGGAAATTAACTTATCATTTGAATCAATTATAATGGAAAAAAATCTTGAGTTGTTTTTAAAGATAAATATATAATTTTGATATAAAACAATAAATTTTTTGTTACTGGAATATTTTCCATATTTAATTTAGATATTAAAACATTTTAAACATTATAACATTTTATCATTAAATACCCACATTCATATCAGGTCTGTGAGATTAATTTTAAATTACAATTTGAAAACATATAAAATTAAGTTTTGAAATATGGATTTCATATTTGGGATAATTTTAATTTATAATTTATGAAAACCTTAACATAAATTTTGACCATAATTTATAGTAAATGTTGTGAAAATTTAATTACGCCGGTTAAGGTAAAAATGGATTTAGTGAGGGTTAAACTATAATGATAAGATTGAAAATGATATAAGATATTTTCCAAACATTATTTTACGAGTTATTTTAGACCTTTATTTTCTATATATATGAAATATATCCATTTATTTCCTTTTTCATCTTAATGTGACCCACATAATAATTTATGTAATGAAAAAGACAAAAAGTTATTTTTCTTTATTTTAGTTTCTATAAAGCCTTCAGAGAGGAAAAAAACCATATGTTCATTTACATATATCATTTTAAAATGTAAATTATTTTTTTATCATGATAAATTAAATTAATTTATTATAGATTAAATAATTTCATTTTATTTGAAAGAAACACAAAAAGTATTTATTTAGTTAATAATAAAATAAAGCAGATGATATTAAAAATATTTAAAGTTTGGTAAATTGAACGAATTTTTATGTAAAATTATTATTTTTATATTAATATATCATGATACATTGGTGAAAAATGATATATTAAAATTCCAACTTTTTCATGATATTTTTAAAATTAAAAATAAATAAATAATGTCAAATCCATAATAACGTTATTTAATAATAAATTTTATTTTATAAAATCTTTTAAAACTACCAAAAATAATATATTTAACCATATTATTCTAAACTATTAACAAATATAATCCACGATCCATTAATGCACCAATTATTCTATTATAATGAATATATTTACCATTAAATAGAAAAAAATGAGTGACATGGTAAAGGTTAAGGCGATGTGTTTAAATGTTATACGCTATTATTTTAAAACAAATTTTAAAACCCATATTGGATTCATATTTTTATAAAATAGAAAAATAAATATTTATTGAGTAGATCCAAATTATATAATAAAGATAAATTTAATTTATTTTTAGAGGATAACTTACCAAGGATATAAAAGTAGTTTCTATAGTGAAAACAAACCAACATCATAAAAACATGGAAACATAGATGTTATGGAATGGAATGTTTAGATAATTTGTTTCATTGTGAAATAGAGGTGTGTAATGACCATATCATTATTCATAATATTTAATTATTATTTTATTTCCACCTATAGTAATATTGATGAACCAAAAGTGAATAATTTTGAGTGTTTACTAGGATGCCAGTCCTCAACTTTAAAAGGGAAGTCACACTCTCCAAAAATTCAATCCTCTAAATTCATTTTTATTTTTCATGACTCGTCCTAATGGGGACTATTAAGTTAATCCCCACGAAAACCTTCAATAGGTCATGGCCATGTGAATTGAAGTGAGTAGGAATATCAATAACATGTGACGAATTTCTAATGTACATATACATGAACACATATCTACAAGCCCACGAACTAATGAAATGTAAAAGCTACTAAGGCACCAATGCTTGAATACAACTATATCCAAAAACCATAGTATTTAATTATGTAAATAATGGTAAATAGAGGAAAAATTGTCTTAAAACAACAAGTCTATAATAAATGTATTACATTTATTGAAAGGTATTGGGATCCCTGTCTGAAAACATAGGAACACACCTCGGTCTATCAAGTCTCAAAATGTAATGTATGGTCCTAGTCCCCCTAGGAATCCATAAAATGGTTGATCATCTTCACAAGACATGAATCCTTATGGAAAAGCATGTGTAGGGGTGATTATTATAATACTCAATAGGAAAACCTGAAACACAACAAAAATTACAGTCTGCTCTACATCGGTATATGTCTATATAACATATAACAAGAATATCCAGATATAATAAATCCAAAACACATAGTTTACAGGTAAGACACAACTATATTATATCATCTTAGTATTCCATGATGAATATTCCACAAATCACTCATCCGATAGAACACAATATTGAGCCTGATAGCACAAATGATGTCCTTCCGATAGGTAAATCTCATTAGGTACCAACATGAGAGAGATATGCTAATAGATCTATTGAGAGTATGATAAAAAGGATGAGGATCACAACTAGGTACATAGAGTGACATAAAAAACTTCATCTATATTAACATGCTATGTAGAGGATCGATTCATGGTAGGATTGGTCACATCTACACCAAGGATTCCACTTATGTAACTAAGATGAATAGAGGATCACACACTGGGCCTCTTGGGTGATTCCAACAACTCTATCTAGGAAGTCTTGATAATGGGATCATATTACCAGTAGTAGAAAATGATTGTATACCTACATTAAAGTAACTAATAAAAGGGACACACCATATTGAAACATATCCATGATATAGAGAATAAAGATTTCAATCCACGTAAGAAAGAGTCAAAAACATGTAGTGGGGTTACAAGCCTTGTCCCATGACCATGCGTTTCACCATTATAAATAGACAATGTCATCAAATTATGTCCATGTAGTAGTAAACAACATATAGGGATCCAATGTACTCTACCCATGTGTCATTACATACCTCCAACCCATGTACATATGCCTATGTAATAGTACACATCATATAATCTGTACATGGTTTAGGTTGTGTCTGTGTGGGTGAGTACACACTATATAGGCTAGATTTACATCCCACCATGTGTCCATGTACTTCCCATGTACACACGAAAGTCACCCTGGTGGGACCACATGTCATTCAGGCCTATCCACTTTCCATGTGACATCTACTTTCTTCTCAAAAACATAGCTACCACCAAGGGGGCCCCATACAGTGTAATCTTGGATTACACACAGTGTTCTGTGGGATTTTCCAGAAACACCATTTTTTCTCTGTGCATCCTGACCGATGAGATTCACTCAATACAAAGATCACATTTCCATAAAAACTATGATATATGATTTTTGAGTCATGTTTCTACTAAATCAACATGTTTCATCTTTCAATATTATTTCAAAATGGATCAAATTTTCATTCATTATTATTCACCGAGGAACACAAACGAACATGAATTCAGGAATCCACCATCAACAAAATTTCTATTTATACATCATCACATCCCAATAGTTCCATACCGATCCCATATCTATTAACTAATATCATTGTGTCCGGAATCAGGGGTGTAATGATTGATTGATCAAGATGTGTGGAGTCATGTTCCAAGAGAAGAACACTGATAACAAATGAAGAATTTATGGAGAGAATAATAAGATCCAAAGAGAAGAATGAACATCAATCGATGTTGATGTCAATCTAAACCTATAACTATTAGAATGATAATTAAATAAAACAAATAATAAAAATTATTAATCTTTGATCAAAACACCACAATTATAATCCCAACCCATAATACACACAAAATTTAAGTCAATGTATTCATCTATTGATTCATGTTTTTCATTGGAATAAATAAAAGGAAGAGAAAATAAAAATTTATACACAATCCCTACATAAATTTAGATCGATTGATGATGAAGACTGATTTTCATCATTGTAACACCCCAGGTAAATAATGAATATGAAATTTTCATACTTATCCATATTTGTGAATAAAATTTTAATATGACTTTAAAGGTGATTCTATGCTCGATGGCGTATCCAACACGCAACAACGAGTTTCTTGGGAATCTTACGTTGCACTCTAATAATAAAATAATATTAATTCAAATGGTTGTTAACATGTAGCCATTGTATTGGCGGGAATGGATAGAAATAACTAAAATATGATTATATATGTTTTTTAAATGTTTTTACATTTATCCAATAAAAGCTAAAGGCTTAAAATACGGAAAGAATTCAATTTTAGGCGTATATGCCCTAGTTTTCACTAAAGGTTCACTTATCGCCTTTTAATGGAGAACTGTCATTAAATATAGTTTTTTTCACTCTTAAACATTCTTTTGGACCAAATAAAACTCTTATAAAGAATCGGGACATCAAATTTTACTTTGTGTAATTTTTTGGTATTTTTCCGATAAAGTTCATTTTTTAATGAATAGTGTAAAATGTTGTATTTTAATTCAAAACAACTTTTTAATCAAATTTATTTATATGATTAGATTATATTTTGAATTGGTTTTAAAGTGAAATTATAAAATATTTTTACCATTACATCCAATAGTGGTCGTTGGAATTAATTTCACTTTGAAATCAGACTTAAACTAGTGTCAATCTTTTGATACTTATTGTTTTATAAAAACACGCTATTTGCTCTGACAGCGGGAATTAATTATTAAATTAATTAATGTGACTAATATGTTTTGAATTTTGTAAAACGGACTTCATTTTTGAATTCGGAATATCAAATATAGCTTAGGGTGAATTTTTGGTAATTTTCTGAAAAACATCAATTTTTGATGAATATTGAAACCACTAAGTGGTACTTATAAAGACTAATTTTCCGTTTAAATGAAAATTTTCAATCATTGTGTTTTTAATTTCAAAAATCCGACATACATGGTTTTCATTAAGAAGTAAAATGTGGTTCAATGGGATAAAAATAATTTCTTGGTGAATAGTAACTTATTAAATTCTTAATCGCGATTAGTGGTAATTCGGGTAGTTTAAGGTATAAATAATGGTTTAATAATATAAAGTAACCTAGAAACATGTCCCAAACTTATTGGTTGTGTCATGGCCGACCAAGAAAAGCCATGGGTCAACTTGGGGACCCCATGGAGACACTTTGGTTGGGAAATGACATAAATAACTTTTTATTTAATGTTAAAATTAAATTGACACAAACATGAGTTGTTTTACTAAAACACTTTTTAAGTAGGGTTAAATAGGTCCATATTTTGATTATAAATAGTCATTGGAAATATAAAAAGATTTCCTACATCATAGTATTTTTTTTATAATTTTTAGACATTAAATAAATTAAATTATTTATGACATAATAATGCTGTAGCGATGACATCATTATTTGAAGATTTAAATAAAATGGAATGATAATGTAAAATATATGAACTACACATGTACAAAACCAATTTTATGAGTGGATTTCAAATCCTTACCACCTTATCCACGAATTATATCAATGTGGGACCTTTTAAAACCGAAAAACATTTTCAAATAAAGTAATATTTCTTTACTTTCCAAAAGTGCCCCTCCTCTCCTCTTATAAAAGGCCCCCACCTCTACCTCATTTCACACACTCCTCAAGCCTTTGGCTCGGCCAACCCCTGCCCATTTACTCTCTACACATCCCTCTCCTCATCCTAGAGGATTACCTTTGGGAAGAATCCTTTCAAAGGAAGCCTTTAGGCTCAAATCAAAAGGAGTTACACTTTTAAAGGTAATTCATTCTCTCTTGTTCATTTGTTTTATTTTGCTTCTCCAACCCTATAAACTCTTTTTATTTACTTATTTTGTAACAACACCAGTATCTTCAATATACTAGGATGTTGTGATAAGATTTATTTGAGCTAAACTCTAACACAACTACATCAAATGGTTAAAGAACATACGGTTTTCGTGGATGGCGAAATTCTGCCTCCCGAAACGATGATTGTTCAATACTCATTTAACACCTTAAAAGGTGTCCATTATGATGTCACTATTTTTATATATGATATATAATATGTTTATGTTTTCTTTAAGCTTCTATATTTTTCATTTTTGGCATACCTTCATGGTTTCCATTATGGGTAAACACGATATCTTCATTTAAGGAAGTGCGGACTACCGCCCCCTCAAAGTGATGTGATTCGTTAATGCCATATGTGGGACGTGTAAAGGATGGATTTAAAGTTATTATATATGATGTTATACTGGAATTATAATATACCTCTATATCATTATTATTTCTTTCCATTAAAGTATGAGATAGAAATGAAAGTAGCGTTCATGCGTACGTACGGCTTACCGTCTCCATGAACGGTGCATTTCATTTCTTATCCCCAAATGTAATGTCCTATTAAAAGTACATGTATATAATGGATATATATAATTAATGATATATCTAAATGATTAATATAATTCTGGAATTAAAATATACATACCTCTCATTTAGTTTTAATTCCATTAATATGACAATGAAATGAAAGTAGCGTTCATGCGTACGTACGGCTTACCGTCTCCATGAACGGTGCATTTCATTTCTTACCTCTAAATGATTATGTAATGTTATAAATACATGTATATGATGGATATATATGATACATATTATATCCAAATCAGGAATTTCATTCTGGATATAAAGAACCTTGACCACACGAACAACATGTAATTGCAAGAAGTCCACTTTCGACTTAAGAACCAAATATCGACAAAACAAACATGATTAACTTAAATGATTAAATAATGTTTATAACATGGTAATAAGTGATATAAAATGAATAATGAACTTTAAAAATATTCTTAAGGAAGTATAAATTAACTCAAGTTTATTATTCAGGAGATTAAAGAACGATTGAGTCAAGTCGGACCCGAGGTAAGGGATCCTACGCCTCTCTTTCTTTTTAGTACACACTTTTATGTCATTTATTTTAAAGCTCATCTTTCTTGTTATTGGGATGATCTTTTATATTACACTTACTGTAATTTTTATGTTCATGTGATGAGAGACCCTATTCTCTCTCATCAATCCATTTTGGAAGTTTTGAGTGGCGCCGTTAGGCTGCCCAACTTTCGTAAGAGATCTAACCTCTCTCTTTCTTTTTACGTACTCTCCTTTATGTCATTTCTTTTAAGCTCCTATTTGTAATGTTGGGGGATGTTCTTTTATATTCCTCTTTATGTACATTTTATTGTAATGTGATGATATACCCTATTTGATCTCATCAATCCATATTCGGATGTTTTATGTGGCGACGTTAGGCTGCCGAGTTTTCGTAATGGATTTTTCATCTCACTTTTATTCCCGTGAGATTTATGCTACATTTGCCACAAATTCCATTGAGTGGTGTATGTACTGACCATTATTCTACTCTTTGTGTAATATAATTTCGTTTATGAGTATTTATATCAATGATCTATTGTCCTTCTTTCATGGGGTGTATGTTTTGAAAGATACCCAAGTCGGTAAGGGAACCTTTCACCCTCCTCTTTTTTTAAAAGACTTCTTTTGATTGGTCTTTTAATTTACATATTGTTATGTTGGGATATGTTCTAATATATCCATATTGATGTAAATTTTATGTCCAAGTGATGAGATACTCTTTTTATCTCTCATCAACTCATTTTGATGTGATGCCGTTAGGCTGTCAAGGGAACTTTTTAACCCAATTTCGATTTCTTTGGGTTCAACATGTAGTCATTGAATATGTCATCCATTGAATATGTGTGAATGACCTTTTATTGTTGTACACTTAATATCCACTTATATTGGGTGTATTTATATTTGTCACACATATTTTTGAGGTTGATTTGTCCTTAATTTAAGGATACCTTCTTTATAAGGGATTTCATCACATTTGACATTTCTATTGAGGGTTCGTTGTTATTATGCACCAATTCACTCTTATATGGTGTATATACTGTCCTTTGGAGTATTATATCATGAATACATTTATCCTCGTGATATTATAAAGTTCTGACTAAATGTTATTCCTCAATTATTGTATTCATGTGTTTTTAATTTTGGTAAAACCCCTTTAAACCAAAATGTCATTTTAAATGTTTTAATTATTTGTTCTTATTAATATCCATGTTTTAAAAATGGTTTTAAGGACTTATTTATATGGATAATAATGGTTTAAAATTTTAAGCTTCAAGGTGGTATGGGACACTTTCATTCAAAAATCTATGTATTATATGTTTTAATGGGTTTTGAAATGGTTTTGATAAAGGATTCTATTATGATATATTGTGATGTGGAAATGTTATCATTCATTTTTTTTGGTTTTATGTTTTATGATTTTATAATGGTACTTGGACATTTTAACGGGTGGTTACGTTATAAAACATATGACGGGTGGCGCCGTGAATACCAGGACAGGTGGTTACGTTATAACCTCCAATGCATTGGGTATAGAAGTCGGCCGTATGGCTATTCCATTAAGTATGTATGGAAATTGGCCGTATGGCTATTCCATTAAGTGATATGTGTGGGAGTCAACCGTATGGTTATTCCACTTAAGTATGTTTATGTCCCAAGTTACCGTTATATATGATATGTGTTCTTTATATGGGTTTTATGGTAATACTTTGGTTACAAAAAGATAAGTAATGATACTTTTTTTTAGTGAAAAGTTTTTACTACATCATGACGGTGAAATGTATTACATTGATAATGTATTCATGGTTTACTTGTTGTTTTGAAAAACTAACAGTTTTCATTCTTTGTGTATCCCTTACTGAGCTTCTTATGCTCATCCCATGTTTTTGAAATGTTTTTCACAAGACATAGCGTGGAATAGGGTAAAGGATGGGATCAAGGGAATGTCGTGCTACCTAAAACATGGAAATATACATGTTTCTTTTAAAGAGTTTTTATTTTATGGAAATTTAGTAGAAGTGACTACTTTGTAATCTTTTGAGATGTAATAGTTATGTCCTAATTCTCTAAAACTCTAAACCTAAAAAGTTCCTCAATGTGAATTACTCATTTAATTCAATATTAAGTAAGGTTTAAGGCTGGGGCCTTATAGTTGGTATCAAAGGTCGGTTTAGATAACTTTAGAGGTTAGGGTATTCTTTAAGCATAAGTGACATTACCATAATGGTTAGGATTTTAGAAAGAGTCCTAGTTTTAGATAAAGTGAATGAGTAAGTGTATCTTAGTGTTTACCTTCCTCATTAGTACATGATGGTTTTGTTGATATACTCACACTGACATTTCTATTTTTAGTGAATGGATGGATCTAGCAGGCACCAAAGAGACAACAGGTTTGAAGGAAACTGTGGTGGTTCTCTGATTAAGATACTAGATAAAATGGAGGATTCAATGTGGAAACTCGTGGTTGTTCTAAACCAAATATCAAGGAGTCATGATCAACCACTTCAACCTTGGTGAGTTCTCTAATGCATCATGTACGAGATGTCCAACTCGATGTGGAAATTCAGGTAATAATTATTAAGGTAACCATTAGGGTTTATATGATACTTAATTTTTAGGTAATTATGGGTTACTCTATGATATGATGGAAAATGAAAGGAATGAGATAAACTTGAGGTTAAAATATGTTATGATTATTCTTGAAGATTTTATCTCATTTTGGGGTATGTTTTAAGAATTATATAGTTTTGGAAAAAGGACAACACGCAGACCGTGTGACATCCCGTCGCGTCGGACAAAGTTGCGGGAATCGAACCCACAACTAATGTGCGACTGGTATTTATCGCCTACCACTGGACTACGTGAAGTCCCTGGTTAGTTTGACTGATTATTTCTGGTTATATGATTTTATGAATTAAGAGTAAGATGATTTTGGGTTATTTATGAAAATGATTAACCTATCATGGAGGATATGTGATTAGGTTAATTACTTTTCAATACGAGACTTTAGGAGCAACTGATATTGTTTGGAGATAAATGTTACGATTTATCTTGGAAGACTATGCGACTAAATCCTTCAAATATTTGGGTTTCAATCTTATATTGGTTTACATTGAAGAATTTTATGGACAAATTGATTATAGAATGGTCCTCGTTGAACTTTGGGTTTTGTTGGACAAATTTTCGAGATTAAGAATAGATTTTCTTTTTATAAAGGGTTATCCTTTTCTGGATTATCTGATCTTGTACTAGACTTTTTGGTTTTGGTTTTGGTTAAAGTCTAAAGACATGGGAAGTATATAGTTCTATTTTGTGGATTAGGTGATTCTCTAGAAGTTGATTATAGTACTCTTAATGTGAACAAGTCTTCCTAAATACTTGTCTTTTGGAGAAAATATGAGTTTGTGTAAGGAATCTAATAAAAGTTGAAAGTAAATATGATAAGTGATTATGTTTCCTTATGAATAAATTCCTCAATAAAAAGTAACTTAAAACAAAAATGGTGTCTATTAACTTTTCCTACTGGGGAATCGAATACCGTTTAACCCATCACAAGTTTGTGATTTTCTCGTGGTTAACTTTCTCCTAAACATGTTTTCTATCACTCTCCATCAGAACATGACCCTTTGTTTTTTCCTCCATGTCCATATTTTCATACTTGGAATCCTAGTATGGGTTAACTCGGGTGACCTTTGTACTTATCTTTCTTTATTTTAAAGTGTTTGTTTTACCGACTTTTGTTCCGATGTGGGACTTTCAAGGATGTTTCCAAGCGCAATTTTAAAATTACGAGGACGCAATTCCCAAAAGGGGGGAAGTATGTAACACCCCAGGTAAATAATGAATATGAAATTTTCATACTTATCCATATTTGTGAATAAAATATTAATATGACTTTAAATGGGACGCTATGCTCGATGGCGTACCCAACACGCAACATAGAGTTTCTTGGGAATCTTACGTTGCACTCTAATAATAAAATAATATTAATTCAAATGGTAGTTAACATGTAGCCGTTGTATTGGCGGGAATGGATAGAAATAACTAAAATATGATTATATATGTTTTGTAAATGTTTTTACATTTATCCAATAAATGCTAAAGGCTTAAAATACGGAAAGAATTCAATTTTAGGCGTATATGCCCTAGTTTTCACTAAAGGTTCACTTATCGTCTTTTAATGGAGAACTGTCATTAAATATAGTTTTGTTCACTCTTAACCATTCTTTTGGACCAAATAAAACACTTATTAAGAATCGGGATATCAAATTTTACTTTGTGTAATTTTTTGGTATTTTTCCGATAAAGTTCATTTTTTAATGAATAGTGTAAAATGTTGTATTTTAATTCAAAACCTCTTTTTAATCTAATTTATTTATATGATTAGATTATATTTTGAATTGGTTTTAAAGTGCAATTAGAAAATATTTTTACCATTAAATCTAATAGTGGTCATTGGAATTAATTTCACTTTGAAATCAGACTTAAACTAGTGTCAATCTTTTTATACTTATTGTTTTATAAAAACACGCTATTTGCTCTGACAGCGGGAATTAATTATTAAATTAATTAATGTGACTAATATGTTTTTAATTTTGTAAAACGGACTTCATTTTTGAATTCAAAATATCAAATATAGCTTAGGGTGAATTTTAGGAAATTTTCTGAAAAACATCAATTTTTGATGAATAGTGAAACCACTAAGTGGTACTTATAAAGACTAATTTTCCGTTTAAATGAAATTTTGCAATAATTGTGTTTTTAATTTCAAAAATCCGACATACATGGTTGTCATTAAGAAGTAAAATGTGGTTCAATGGGATAAAAATAATTTTTTGGTGAATAGTAACTTATTAAGTTCTTAATCGCGATTAGTGGTAATTAGGGTAGTTTAAGGTATAAATAATGCTTTAATAATATAAAGTGACCTAGACACATGTCCCAACCTTATTGGTTGTGTCATGGCCGACCAAGAAAAGCCATGGGTCAACTTGGGGACCCCATGGAGACACTTTGGTTGGGAAATGACATAAATAACTTTTTATTTAATGTTAAAATTAAATTGACACAAACATGAGTTGTTTTACTAAAACACTTTTTAAGTAGGGCTAAACAGGTCCAAATTTTGATTATAAATAGTCATTGGAAAGATAGAATGATTTCCTACATCATAATTTTTTTTTTATAATTTTTAGACATTAAATAAATTAAATTATATATGACATAATAATGCTGCAGCGATGACATCATTATTTGAAGATTTAAATAAAATGGAAAGATAATGTAAAATCTATGAACTAAACATGTCCAAAACCAATTTGATGAGTGGATTTCAAAGCCTTATCACCTTATCCACGAATTATATCAATGTGGGACCATTTTAAAACTGAAAAAAAATTTCATATAAAGTAATATTTCTTTACTTTCCAAAAGTGCCCCTCCTCTCCTCTTATAAAAGGCCCCCACCTCTACCTCATTTCACACACTCCTCAAGCCTTTGGCTCGGCCAACCCCTGCCCATTTACTCTCTCCACATCCCTCTCCTCAACCTAGAGGATTACCTTTGGGCAGAATCCTTTCAAAGGAAGTCTTTAGGCTCAAATCAAAAGGAGTTACACTTTTAAAGGTAATTCATTCTCTCTTGTTCATTTGTTTTATTTTGCTTCTCCAACCCTATAAACTCTTTTTATTTACTTCTTTTGTAACAACACCAGTATCTTCAATATACTAGGATGTTGTGATAAGATTTATTTGAGCTAAAATCTCACACAACTACATCAAATGGTTAAAGAACATATGGTTTCCGTGGATGGCGAAATTCTGCCTCCCGAAACGATGATTGTTCAATACTCATTTAACACCTTCAAAGGTGGCCATTATGATGTCAATATTTTTATATATGATATATAATATGTTTATGTTTTCTTTAAGCTTCTATATTTTTCATTTTTGGCATACCTTCATGGTTTCCATTATGGGTAAACACGATATCTTCATTTAAGGAAGTGCGGACTACCGCCCCCTCAAAGTGATGTGATTCGTTAATGCCATATGTGGGACGTGTAAAGGATGGATTTAAAGTTATTATATATGATGTTATACTGGAATTATAATATACCTCTATATCATTATTATTTTTTTCCATTAAAGTATGAGATAGAAATGAAAGTAGCGTTCATGCGTACGTACGGTTTACCGTCTCCATGAACGGTGCATTTCATTTCTTATCCCCAAATGTAATGTCCTATTAAAAGTACATGTATATAATGGATATATATAATTAATGATATATCTAAATGATGAATATAATTCTGGAATTAAAATATACATACCTCTCATTTAGTTTTAATTCCATTAATATGACAAAGAAATGAAAGTAGCGTTCATGCGTACGTACGGCTTACCGTCTCCATGAACAGTGCATTTCATTTCTTACCTCTAAATGATTATGTAATGTTATAAATACATGTATATGCTGGATATATATGATACATATTATATCCAAATCAGGAATTTCATTCTTGATATAAAGAACCTTTGACCACACGAACAACATGTAATTGTAAGAAGTCCACTTTCGACTTAAGAACCAAATATCGACAAAACAAACATGATTAACTTAAATGATTAAATAATGTTTATAACATGGTAATAAGTGATATAAAAGGAATAACGAACTTTAAAAAGGTTATTAAGGAAGTATAAATTAACTCAAGTTTATTATTCAGGAGATTAAAGAACGATCGAGTCAAGTCGGACCCGAGGTAAGGGATCCTACTCCTCTCTTTCTTTTTAAGTACACACTTTTATGTCATTTATTTTAAAGCTCATCTTTCTTGTTATTGGGATGATCTTTTATATTACACTTACTGTAATTTTTATGTTCATGTGATGAGAGACCCTATTCTCTCTCATCAATCCATTTTGGAAGTTTTGAGTGGCGCCGTTAGGCAGCCGAACTTTCGTAAGAGATCTAACCTCTCTCTTTCTTTTTACGTACTCTCCTTTATGTCACTTCTTTTGAGCTCCTCTTTGTAATGTTGGGGGATGTTATTTTATATTCCTCTTGCTGTAAATTTTATTGTAATGTGATGAGATACCCTATTTGATCTCATCAATCCATATTCGGAAGTTTTATGTGGCGCCGTTAGGCTGCCGAGTTTTCGTAAGGGATTTTTCATCTCACTTTTATTCCCGTGAGATTTATGCTATATTTAGCACAAATTCCATTGAGTGGTGTATACACTGCCCATTATTCTACTCTTTGTGTAATATAATTTCGTTTATGAGTATTTACATCAATGACTTATTGTCCTTCTTTCATGGGGTGTATGTTTTGAAAGATACCCAAGTCGGTAAGGGAACCTTTCAACCTCCTCTTTTTTTAAAAGACTTCTTTTGATTTGTCTTTTCATTTACTTATTGTTATGTTGGGATATGTTCTCATATATCCTTATTGATGTAAATTTTATGTTCATGTGATGAGATACTCTTTTTATCTCTCATCAACTCATTTTTATGTGATGCCGTTAGGCTGTCAAGGGAACTTTTTAACCCAATTTCGGTTTCTTTGTGTTCAACATATAGTCATTGAATATGTCATCCATTGAATATGTGTGAATGACCTTTTATTGTTGTACACTTAATATCCACTTATATTGGGTGTATTTATCTTTGTCACACATATTTTTGAGATTTATTTATCCTTAATTTAAGGATACCTTCTTTATAAGGGATTTCATCACATTTGACATTTCTATTGAGGGTTCATTGTTGTTATGCACCAATTCACTCTTATATGGTGTATATACTTTCCTTTGGAGTATTATATCATGAATACATTTATCCTCATGATATTATAAAGTTCTGACTAAATGTTATTCCTCAATTATTGTATTCAAGTGTTTCTAATTTTGGTAAAACCCCTTTAATCCAAAATGTCATTTTAAATGTTTTAATTATTTGTTCTTATTAATATCCATGTTTTAAAAATGGTTTTAAGGAATTATTTATATGGATATTAATGGTTTAAAATTTTAAGCTTCAAGGTGGTATGGGACACTTTGATTCAAAAATCTCTGTATTATATGTTTTAAAGGGTTTTGAAATGGTTTTGATAAAGGATTCTATTATGATATATTGTGATGTGGAAATGTTATCATTCATTTATATTGGTTTTATGTCTTATGATTTTATATTGGTACTTGGACATTTTAACGGGTGGTTACGTTATAAACCATATGACGGGTGGTGCCGTGAATACCAGGACGGGTGGTTACGTTATAACCTCCAATGCATTGGGTATGGAAGTCGGCCGTATGGCTATTCCATTAAGTATGTATGGAAATTGGCTGTATGGCTATTCCATTAAGTGATATGTGTGGGAGTCAACCGTATGGTTATTCCACTTAAGTATGTTTATGTCCCAAGTTACCTTTATATATGTTATGTGTTCTTTATATGGGTTTTATGGTAATACTTTGGTTACAAAAAGGTAAGTAATGATACTTTTTTTTCAGTGAAAAGTTTTTACTACTTCATGAAGGTGAAATGTATTACATTGATAAAGTATTCATTGTTTACTTGTTGTTTTGAAAAACTAACAGTTTTCATTCTTTTTGTATCCCTTACTAAGCTTCTTATGCTCATCCCAAGTTTTTGAAATGTTTTTCACAGGACATAGCATGGAATAGGGTCAAGGATGGGATCAAGGGAATGTCGTGCTACCTAAAACATGGAACTATACATGTTTCTTTTAAAGAGTTTTTATTTTATGGAAATTTAGTAGAAGTGACTACTTTGTAATCTTTTGAGATGTAATAGTTATTTCCTAATTCTCTAAAACTCTAAACCTGAAAAGATCCTCAATGTGAATTACTCATTTAATTCAATATTAAGTAAGGTTTAAGGCTAGGGCCTTATAATCATCATAATTATCATGATCTGTTGAATCAACTTTTCGTTGATTGTCGATCCATGATCTATCATCAATTTCTAGAAGGATTCTCTAACTATCGTTCTAATAGTCCTCCAGTGTCTCAATGGTTATGTGGCTAACCCAATATTTCTGCCAAATAAAATTATCTAAAAATACATCCATAATTTCATCAATGATTTAAAATAAAATAATATTACTTAATTATTTTATTCATATCTATACCCGCGTTGACATTTCTAGAAACGGCCCATGCTGACTAATGTTATGTTGCACTTAGGTTAAAACCATTATTCTGAAATGAATGGTGCCCTCAGAATTCCAATATGGGTCCCCATTTAGAATTTATTACACTTTTTCCAAAAAAATAGGTTTGTGTGATATTTATTATATATAATATATTTCAAATATTTATTCAAATCACACCGGGCCTTAGAATCACACACCATACCTGCACCTGGTCTCTGAATTAATCCATATAATATAAAAATAATAATACACAACAAATCCAATACATTATTGTCTTGAACATGATCTACCCAAATCAATTTTAAAATTCTAAACAATCATCCTAGAAGACATAGATGGTACATAAATTCCACTATGAAATGATGTATTAAAAACCTTAAGAGGATACATGATGAATACGTAACATCCATCAATGATCATTTTTATTTTATTTATTCGTCCACCCCATTCAATTAATATTATACCATTATTATATAACATCACCAACATCTTAAAAACACCACGATGTTGTTTTATTAAGGGTATGACCTACAACTGTACACACTTCTATCGAATGGTTTATTAAATCAACATTCCTATGTAATGTGGACTACCGCCTCTCAAAATGATGTCATTTATTTCATTTCCACCTTTCAGGTTATCTAATAATGATAAATTTATAGTTTATATATGATATATATGGTATTTATGATTTTATTATGCTTTAAAATTATTAATTTCACATAAAACATCACACATTCCATTTTCTAGGAATATGATAGCATCGTTCATGTGTACGGTGGACTACCACCTTTAAAAGCAATGGATTCATTCATGAATTATATGGTTTGTATTAAGGATGGTTTTAATAAATATATTTAATATATCTTAAATAAAAATTATAATATCATGATAATATATATAGTTTACTTTTCTTTCATTTAATATTATAAGAAAACGAAGACAACGTTCATGTGTACATATGGCCTACCATCTCCATGAATGGAATAGGTAATTTCTTCCACATATTATTATTCATTACACAATATATATATATATATAATGAATATATATTATATTTATATCTTTTTTTTATATTCTCGACATGATGAATCCATGATAAAAGTAAGAGGAAAAAAATAACAAGTCCAAAAATATATAAAAAACTAAGGGATTATTAACTGAAATAGAAATGTAACATGTAATTTTTAATAAATAGGTAATAAAAGATCGTAAGAAAATCATATATGTTATGATATATATATAGATGAATTATTTTATAATATAGGTCTAATAAAATTATATTTTTTTATAAGAGTCTTGAATGAGTAGTTAATAAGTCAAGACTGAAGGTAAGGGGATTTCTAGCCTCAATTATATTTTAGAGAGACTTACTCCATATTATCTATTCATTAATTTATTTATAGTGAATATACTAAAATATGACATGATATGTCATGAATTTACCTAACTTTATGATAGAAAATGTTTCCATAGATGTTATTATTTCATGGGGATTATGATTCAAATGTTACTCAAACTGTAAGATATTTCGGCCTCACATTTTACATTAATTAGAGACATGCCATTTTAACTACATATTTCATTATTGTGGTCTGTATAATTCCATTAAATGTATTTTATGATTATTATACTATGAATTATTCATATTTACATATCTATTTTAGGATATATATTTCAATGGGTTTACGATTGAAATGTAAACAAATCGGTAAGGATTTTTTAACAATTTCCATTATTTGAGTTGTATGTTATATTATACACCTATATTATGTGACAATATTTATATATGTATATTTGACCTAAAATATCATGAATTTATTTTTTATAATGAAATTTTATGTTTCCTTCTATGGTATTCCCTAATGGGTCGTATGACTCAATGTTACCAAAGTGATGATGATTTTATGTTACAATCTAATCATTTTATAGGATTGTTTATAACTAAATATAAAAATGTTAAATCGCATGATTTTATTATCAAAGAATATCCTTAATTTTATTATCCTGTCATTATCAATGATATTTTAAAATATTGGTAAATTTTTTCTACTAATTTTCACTTAATATAAATATTTATTTTTTGGAAAAGAAAATTTGACTTTAATATTATCTTTTGTTAGAACTCTTTTTTCTTCAAAAAGAAATGTTTTAAAAATGTATCGTGGAATTTTCGTAAATAATTATTTTTAATTTCTTAGGAAATGTATTTTGGAAATGTATTTTTTTTTTCAAAAATTGATTTAATTTATTTGAAACAATTACTTTATATGTTTTAAAGTATATTTCCAAAGAAATGATTTTTCAAAATGGTTTATTTTATAAAAAATGATTATCAAATAAGAAATGTTATATTAAACAAGAAATTTCTTAAATGATATTTAATTTTTTTCTATATATGATGATACCTATAAGTGATACATTTTCATTACTATGGATATGTTCCAAGGATACCATTCGAAATATTTCTTTGAATTATTTATGCTATTTTGGAATCATGATTATAAAACAATTTCCTTTTAAATGGGTTATACCATAAAAAATGATTATGAAATCTATTCCTTTTAACTAGTTAAGATATAATGAAATTATTATGTAAAACATATTATTTTCCAACGTCCATGACATAATGAATGATTATTATCTTATGGAACATATAAATATGGTTTTCATTATGAGATGTTTGGGACCTACATCTCAATCCAATTCATTGAGTAATAACTAACATTAAATGGGATTAAAGGGTACATGAGCGGTTATCCCAATAAAGAATTCGGGTACATGGGAGGTTATCCCATACTTAAAGTAGGAACACTTGTGGTCATCCCAATCCTAACATGTTATTAATGTCATGGTTGGTAGAAATGAAAAATAATTTTTTATTCTTATGTGTATGCCACAATTCTATGATTTATGTCAATATTATTAGATAATGAATGATGTTCATTAATTTAATTACTATTCTTGTATTATGAACATTCAATATTTATTCTATGACCAATGATTTTTTATCATTGATAGTAAGGGTATGGTTATCAATTTTCATGTTATTGTTATCATACCCTTATTCTTATGTGATTCTAACATATCTCCCATTATTACCATCACTAAGAATATAAAATCAATATTTCTTATTTTTTACTTTCCTGGGGATATTAATAACTATTTATGTAAGCTATGTTAGTGAATATTGATAAGGGGGGGTATCTATGTGGAAAACATTGAAGATCATTCATCATATTAGATGATTATCCTCCACGTATCTAGAGGCTCTAAATTGTTACAGTCCTCAACAATGTAATTTTATAATGTGTTGAATATTTATATAAAAAGAAGAAATATTTTCTTATGGGATTCCTGGATCACTATTGTTGGGGAATATAGATTATAAATATGTTTATGTTAATGATTAAGGTTTATTTTGTTGGCAAGCCTTTAGGGGTGACATAAATAAATCTATATAGGGGAGTAGTCAATATAATTAAAACAATAGTGTCCTCAAGAATTATGAATTCGATCACAGTTGACTAAGGAAAGAATATAGAGATTTGGATTTTCCCATTCATTTAGTTTTATTTTCTTATGGTTCGTTCTTGATTATCGAAGATGAATTTTTGGTTGAAATCACCCATGAATGTATAGTAATGTTTTATACATAGGTATGGCCAACATATTGGGATATTGTATTTTTCTTTATATAATGGCTTGGTATAAGACCTAGGATCTTAGTGTTTCTATATATATCATAAGAGATATAACAAAGCCACACATATTTTTAGGGTATGTTCTTTGTAATAAATGAATTATTGTCTGAATATAGGGAATTTTCACTAAACATGGAAACATGATCATGTTGACAAACCAAACTAAACCCTCCTATATAGATATATCTTGAATATAGGGGATTGGGGGAGTTTTATATTATGGATTGGAAAATATGTTGGAAATGTGAATCACTCCATATATCCCTAACATAAGAACCAATACATATATAGTTCATGGATGGAGGCATGTTGGGGTCCAACACCCATGATAGTTATACTCTCAGGAGAGGATCATATCAATGTGTGATTTTATGTCATGAAATGGATGAAAAACCTGTAGTTTAACATCATCAAATAAAGATATTTGGTATTTATTTCATTATCTTACATCATGGTCCCTGCAAACCTTGATGTGATCGGATATACCATGATCAAGTGTTGAAGCCTTCATCAAAACTCATAACCCATGTGAGTTAAGATTAGTGAGATAATAAAGGAGTGGAAAATGATTCATTTACAATATAGTGGTGATTAAAATAAAGGACATGGTATGTGGAATCTTGTTGTAGTTGGACTAGGATGCAGGATCTAGGGGTAACTATGTATCTCATAAGGGTGAGCATCTTGGTGTGGAATTAGATGGATTATAACCATGCAGTTTAGCAACATTCTATAAGGATAAATGATTTGTTTTTGTTTTTGTTTGTATAATTAGGACCATATGTATGAAAATGATGAGTGATATTAGGATTAATAGTAGAATGATGTTATGAAACACAACAGAGATGGAGAAGGAAATTGAAATCCAAGATCATAGGGAATCTCATATCAGTAGACATTATATGGTAAATTTTTATACAGGTTAATCCTTGAGCTTGTTTAAAAAGTAGTTTTTAGTATGATGTTGTTAAGGATATTAGAGAGAGAAGTTTTTTCACATGAGGATAAAGGTGCCTCAAGTTGATACTACTTTTGGTGGTGATATATGAAAATCCAGACTCGGTTGGATCAATGTATAGGAAAAAATAGGTTCCAATAGTTTCAGACATTTTATTATTAATGGACGAGTTATTCTTATAGGGATCCGGATTTCCCCTATACAAAGTGTATGATGTGTGGATGTAATTTCTTCGAGAAAAGAGTAATAATTTGGAATATAATTTTATACAAATGTAAATCTCCATAATATATGTATTTTATATATGGGGAATGGTTATTTTGTTTATTTTATTGGATCTTCAATGAGGAAACCTAAATTAACATGTCCGCATGGATTGGGATCATATACACAAGGAAAGGGACAAATGATATTACTCCAATTTCACTACGGATGGGCCATGGTTAAGGGACCTAGGAATCACTATTTATCATGTGTGGATAAGAATCAAGAAACCCATAGTTATGAATATTTAATAAGGGTCCAGGTTGGACTCGACTTCATAAACCTTTGTTTGTATGGTAGAGAGGGAGAATTTTCTATACTTCACGGCTAGGACCAATACATAAGGTTAGGCAATCACACGATGTCCCATAGATATGAGAATCAAGACACATGTAGTTTTGGAAGAGAGGTTCTCTAAGATAACGGCAGGAAGGGTTATTTATCTTCTCAATAATTTTATGAAATATTATTCAAGTCTACATCATGGAACATGGACATAAACCATGTAATTTGACATCATATATCAAGTAATTTTCTGTACAATATAACATCTTTTGAATAACATGTTTGGATTTTTATTATAATTATCATATCATGGACTATAGTGTTATTATGTTTCATGTCATATGACTAATACTATGAATCATTACTTTTAATTTATGTGACAAAAACCATGAGTCATGATTACATGAAATATTTCTTGAGAAACCATTAATTGGATGGGTCTATAATATAATTTACATCTATCAAGAATAAGGAGTAAGCCTTATTAATATGAACATTGTGTACGGAAAGAGACCCTCCAACTTCTATTACACCTTTGGTGGTTTCTTCCCTTGTGTCATTGGGGTCTTGAGGACTAGTACCAGCTCTCATTTGAAGAACTATCAGAGGTTGATATTCTGAACAAAATCTACTGCAATTTTATTTTTTTTGACATCAATGTAATTCATGGTGTGGAGTCTTTTCTCATAAATTATCTCCAATTCACCTAGCCATTTAATTAATTTATCATCTATAAATAGTTGGTCAGATATGGAAACTTAGAGTAGAGGAAATTAGTCCTCAATGGGAAAGACTAATTCTATCTCGTTTACAAGAAAATTAAGGTTTTAACATGTAGTGGTATGGGTTGTAGTTCATTAATCCCACAGAGCCTATAATAGATATTCAGGAGAAGAAATTTTATCTTTATCCACCATCTTTGGAAGTATTTCAGATAGAGTCCTATGGAAGACCTCTATGTGTCCATTCTCACCTGCAAGATAGTGATATGAGTTCTTGGATTTGATATAATTCTCCACATACCACTTCTCCAACATAGAAAAATATATAATAATTATAGTATCAATAATTATCTTATAATTTAAATGAAATCTAGTAATGATATTGGATTTCATGAAGTGCAGAATTCTTTTGGACCTAAAATCATTTAAGGGTTCTCCTTTATCCCATTTGGAAAAGTGGATGGAAGCATTATAGACACATTTCAATTTTTTTCCATTTTAAATGGATATGGACCAACCACATGATTTACCAATATGTAAAATAGGAAAGTGTATTTTTTAGTGTCTAGAAACCACGAGAGATTATGAATGATGTAGGATTTCACTTGGTAGGAATGAAATATTTTGGTGAATTCTGTGTAATTTGACATCATTATAGGATAGAATTATACAAGCCACTAGATTTTATGGGAATGATTGACCCCTGACTAGTTGTAACCACATCCCTCTATATATACATTTCTCATGATAGCAATATTCTCTTCTTCATCCGTGCACTGATAATGAGTCCTTCTATGCCACACATATAGGGAAGATTTCAGGTGATTTTGAATTTCATAAAGAGTAATGTTCATTTATCATTGTTAGATTATCTCTATTCCATATTTATCTAATCGGATTACTCCAATTATAAGGTTTTACACAATGGGAAATATAAAAAAAAATATTAAACCTCATATAGTTCATGTATGTAATTAACCTCATTGATTTATTCGATTTCATCAGTAACAAAATTCATACCCATTTGGTGGTGCACAATACTGATTATTTTTTGATCCATATCAGGATCATCCAATGTCATCACCACATTACCCAAAGCATCTACCTAAGCATTCAATGATTATGGGAAAATATTCAATTTCATATCTAGGGATAATTATTCGATTAGTCCTCTAACATATTCAATTAGGAAGGTATTCTCTTACAATTATGATGACATAATCACCATTGATTTTCTTGAGTACTAACTACGAATTACCATTTAGCTTTACATAGTCCATTAGAATTTAATGTTCCAGTTCCATTTTAATAATGAGGGAATGATATTATGCTTTATATTTTGTATATCCTTCTAATAATATAAAATAATATTATAAAATGTCCTTTTTGAGGAGATTATTATGACTCACAACCAAACATTTTTGAGATTGGGGTTATATACTATGCACTATCAAAATACACACCACATGTCCCTTTTACATATTTAATAGATCATATTTTATGATCTATAAATTTAGTATTTAATGATGCTTTTTATGTGGTTGGATGTGCAGTAAGGATGTCTCCTAATTCATGTACCCTTATTTCCTTTTTGGGGTACATAAAAATTATCGAATTATTGAAAGATATTTCCCATTATTTTAGTCATCCAGTCAACCATGGATTTATAAGGATATATTTGAGTAGGTATCTATGAGATATCAAATGGAAGTTCTACTGATGCAAATTATTACTCAACGTAGGAACAATAAATATTATTAAAAATAACTGTTCATAATATCTGAATACGAAGTCTCAGTATTAGTAATGGGTTGACAGAGTGAATAGGTGCTATTATTGTTCCTCTTACTATTATTTTTGTGATTATATAACCCAAAAACCATTCTAAGGATTACAAATATTAGATGCATGGATTCCTCTCAACTATAATATTGTGAAACAGGGAACACAATAGATATTTATTAAGAAAATTGAATTTCCCTAACAGATTTTAGTCCATTGATGTGAAAACCCCATTTTCATTTACCAGTTTAAGGGAAAACACATTTTTATGTGGTCATATATATATAATTAAATATAATACAGGTGTACTTATAATCTAATAAAATCATTGAGGTTTTGAGGAGGTAAAATATCAAGGATTACATTTTAATTATTTGGATCTATATCGATGACATGATATCGTACCTCGATGCTGAGAAACATTCTTAAGGTAACCATGAAGTCACCTTTCAATTGGTTCATTGTCTATATATACTGTAATAGATTATTTAATATGGTTTAAATCTCTTAAATTTTTTTAAAATGTTTCTGATACTTATCCACTTGATCATTGAAATAGCACATGAATGAATTTACCAACTGGAAATGAAGATGTGATGTATGACACATTTTATGTACCACCATCATCTTTCAAACCAAAGGAAATAAACTGATAATAATGCATTATTCGGGGTGATTTGAAATATTGGGATTCCTCATATTTTAGGGATATTATAATTTTAACACACCATGATTATCCATACATGAAATAAAGGGTCTAATATCAGGTCATTTCATGAATAAGTATTTATATGATCGGAACCAAGAAATCAGATTTTGGAAAATAGAAGTTCAAATATCTAATTTAAATGTATACCCTAATTTTACCTTATGATTATTTATCTATTCTATATTGGATATTAATTTCAAATTATTTACATTTTGGATAAAATTTTCCTTGATGAGGTGGTCAAGTTTAGCCTTAATATTGCAGGCAGGAGTCGGGTATATCCTTCTGGCTTCAGTTTGTAACTATAATAAATTTATGGAAATCATTTATGGTGAGTGGCCACCTGAGGATAAAGGTCCATAATTTCATTTTAATTATTGGAAAATATTTCCCAATGGAGCTTTATAAAATAGGTTTATACCTCTAATTAATTTAATTCAATGGATAAACTAATCATTGTGGGTCATAGGTCCTCCTATATACCCATATTTAATGTTATTGTTTCATCTACAATTATAGGGAAACCTTCCTAAAATGCCTAACTAAAATCCCTAATTTACTCCTCTTATTCATATTCCTCTCCCCATCCTTTTCCTCTTATTCATTTCTCTTAGTGGAAGTATGTGTTTATGAAGCATTATCATATTGATGATAGGAGTCAACATTTTGACATCTGGCAGATGAATCAACTTCCTTCGACCAGACTAATGATGTGGGTTTTATTTATTTATTATGGGTGGATTTTGGGAGAATTATCCCATAATATTACCATAGTTATGAGGTATGATGACCTTTTAGTACATCATAGTTCAATCATCATGAATTATATCATTATATTTATTTGGTATATACCAAAATTGGTTTTATATCTTTGATATGATTAAGGGGAATAATTCATTATTCACTGAGGTATTTTGTTGGATTATCTGGGGTAATTTATATACCATTTATAGTCGTAACCTAGGAGACACCATCCGTAATGGGTTTATTACTTTCCCTTTGGTATATTAATGGCTCAATATATTGGGATATGTGGGACTTTAATGGGTATTTATCATTATTCAATATCCCGAATTGACCATTAATTGAATATTTTATAGATTGGTGGTATGATGAGGGGACCTCCATGGGATGATTCAACCAAGGAATTCCTAGAATAATATCTAAGGCTCTATATTTCTGAGTAAAAAAATTTGATTCAAAAATGAGGTCTCGAAACTATATCCGAGAGCATTATTCTACCATGGGATTTTTGGATGATTTTTTCATAGCCCTGTAGCATTAGAGAAGAAGGGGACATATAAGACTCCCTAAAACCTAGTCTAAAATTGTTTAGACTAGAATGAGGTGGATTTATAAGCTGAAATTAATGAAATCCCATTGGATATCCACATAATTTACCCTTCCAATAGAATAAAAGGGTTTAATGTGAACTTTTATAAAGGAATCATTTTCCTTCATAGAGAAAGAGATGTTATGTCAAATGTATTATTTTGAATTCCATATTCCTTTGGTTTTAGAAATCACAAACACTTTTTTTAAAACATAATTTCCAATTATTTTATGTCTTATGTATTTTTAGAATTAATTTTTATATCTATTTATCATACTTTAATTGAGTATTTGGAACTATATTTTGTCATTATGATTACTTTTATATGAATACAATAATTATGGTGCTCATATTTTTGGATGAAATATTTCATTCCACGATTACCATAATGAAGTCGGATATGATTTTTATTGTACTAATGGGATATGTTTTTATCATACACACTAAATATGATTCACATTGTACACAACTGTATAGTCACTAATCGTAAAATATTATGTTTCGAAATGATAAATTATCATTATAAATCTTGAAACAGAAACCATCCAATCCATTTCAACCCATTTTATTATACCAAAATTTTGTATCATAATGAAAGGAAAACCATTAAATCAATAAAATAACATCTATTATATTTCAATATTAAATATATAACGATATTGTTGTTTCAGTTATAAGATTATTATTGGAGTGCAAGGTGTCTGAGTCACACTTAGCATTTAGGATGAAATACCAAAATTGGATTCAAATACAACTATTGGGAAAGAGACCTATAAATACCAGGTCATTTGAAATAGCTCAAGGGTGACAATATTTTGGGATGATGTATGAGAGCACTATAAATTTTATTCCACATGAGAGAACTCAAAAGTGTTCCAGTCATGATCTTCTTGTTCCACACACTTGAATATTTCATGTGTTTAATCTAATTTATGTGACACCGATCATTATGATTAAGATTGAGGGAATCTATGGATATGTATAAAGTGGGAACGATCATTTTTTTATTGAGGGATCCCAAGGCTAGGAGGAAAGAGTTGTTTAACACCTTCTTGACCAAGGGATGTTGGGGACATAAATACTGACTAAATCCAATATTCATATCAAGGTCTTACCCTTTGGCAGGTAAGACAGGATTTCATGAATGTATAAATCAAGGGATATTTATCCTAGGTTCTTGGATACCCTTCTCTTTGGTTTAAAATAACTATATTCATTCACTTGTATTATAATTACTATACACTATAATAGAACATGAATAGTTTATGTTTTATTTTTTTTGTTTTGTACTCTATTTATCAAAAAAAATTTGATTAAAATAACTATGATCAGGATCATTTAATTTACTTTGGATGATTTAATAGGCTTTAGAACATGATCATTATTTTATTTTACATTAATCATCATAATCATTATGATTATGATCAATATCATGCTAAATATGATTATATTGTTTCTCAATGTTAATATTATTAATTTCATCATATGGAATACATTATTTGAATCAACCTAAAGATGATAATTATTTTACCGAAACCATTTCTCAGTCTGTTTATTGTATTAATACTTTAGAGTTTTTTTGAACGAAATTAGATTAAAATCTTTTAAAAAATATTTATTTATGGATAAAAACAATTTTTTTAATCTTAAATTCTCCCCTATAATATTGTTCCATCTACATATACATTTTGAACCAAAAATTTGTATCAGAGCCAAATCATTGTGATACTGAAACATACTTTTGGTATCAAAGGAGGATTCTATTACTTTTACATACTGAATCTTTTATTCTATTATTAATGTTAGGTTTACTAGTTTTATAAACTATTTGTTCATAAATTTTTGTTACAGAAACGTGTGTTGTGGAATTTTATTATTATTATGTTAATGATGATAGGACTCAATGTTGGTTCTATTGAAAATCTTCATCCCACAAGACCAAATATTTTTTATGGAAATTATAATGTATACTGGAGTGATAGAATGAATGATTTTTTAATCAACACATGAGTTGAACAAATTTAATGCATACTAGAGACTATAAAATCACTGATAATGAAGTTAAGGTTTCTTAAAATCATGTAAATAAAGAGTATCAATTGAAGTATAAGGTATGAAATACATTACTTTTTCCATGAATAGAAATTTATGTATCTATATTTTATATTGTGAATTAGATAATAATATTTATAAAAATAAACAGATTACTCATATTTTACTTATAAAGTTGTTGAGGAATGAAAATCTATACATAAAGTAGACCATCAGGGTATTAAATTCCCTTATGGTGAACAAATTTGTATGGTACAACTATGATTTATAAAAAATGTGAATAGTCTACAATCCATGAGAGATAAGGGACTAGATAATGAGATCCTTGCTGAAAAGATCATTGATTCTTTTCTCAATGAATAGGAACAAAAATGAAATATTTTTATCAGTCATGAAATGTAATTAAATGTTGCTCTTAATGAGTTTTTTGGATCTATTTTTCAATATGAGAATAGATTAAAATGAGACATTGATAAGGAAAAGAAAAAAAATGTATAAGATTCATTAATTTCTACATTAAAACAAAATAATACCAAGACACTTAAGATTGTTTTCATGTCTACATAGACAAAAAAGGTTGTAGTTAAATATGACTCAAGTGAATTTCAAAATTCTGAAAATGAGTTATAAAATATTCCTCGAAGGATGTACACAATTTATAGAAAAGATGATTTATAGTACTGATATTAGAAAATCAATAAGGAAATAAATGTCATGAAAGATTCTAAACTCAATTTTTATGAATTTAAGAAATATGGGAACAACATATATTATTTCTCAAAACTAAAATGGAATTATGTAAAGGAAATAAATTTTAAAAAGAATCATAAAACGTATTACAATATCAACGGAATGATGTTATTGAAATGTAATGATTCATGGAGTTCCATTGTTGGATATTCTTATGATAATTATTCAAACAATGAAAAATATAAAAAAAATATTAGCCATTATTATATAATACCTATTAAAAATCAAAGCCTTATGGATAAGGTACATATAGATGAAGCCATACCCAATATGTCTTTATGTTCCAATTATCTTGATGGAAAAAATTATAAATCATTGGATGAAGAATAATCCTTAATAGAGAATAAATATATACCTTTATATGATGATGTTTCTATATTTTATAAATTTCATGAAAATGAAAACTATAAATTTGGTAAGAAAGTAGAAATTGAAAATTCATGAATGAATGTTATGAAAAAACAAGTATCAGATATGTTAGACGATCTTGATAAGAAATCATAAGATTTTGAAACTATTTTTAAAAACCACGAGGAAGCTAATTCTAATAAGGAGAACATTTCTGATTATTTTGAAAAAGTCATTTATGAAAAAATGATTTAGAGAAAAAACTCACTTCTAAAACATATGATTGTGAGGAAAAATATTTATTTGTAAAACTAATTTCTGAAATTTTTTTATCAAATAATTTTTTTCCAAGTTTAATTCTGTTAATGAAGGGTTTTATAAAATGTATAAAAAATTTATTTCCCAAAGGAATTGTTCAGAAATTGGTTACACTCATTTAGAACCTATTTTAGTAACAAATATTTTGTTCCTAAAACTTAAACCATTTATACTAAGTGTTCAGGTGGAGGGAATTGGATAGAAATTCTTTCATTAAATGTAATTCAATAATTAGGGTTCTAGAAATACCAATTTTTTTTAAAAAAGTGGATTCATTAAATTTTTCTTTCTATCATTCTCGAATCTAGGAATGGGTGGATTATAAATTTCTAACTGTGTGGATTTCAAGAAAACAAATGATGTTCTGAAAACAAAAACATATAGTACCTAGATAGTGGATGTTCCCAGAATATAACTGGTAACAAAGACATATTTGAAAAGAAAATTGAAATGAATTATGGAAGATTTTCTTTTGGAGATAATACTTAAGGAATGATTGTTAGTATAGTTAAAATTGTTCTTCTTGAAAAGGCCTTGATTTCAAATGTTTTATTTATTAAATGTATTAAGAACAACCTCATAAGAAGATATAAATTATGTGAAAAAGGCTATATTATAAGTTTCAGGGATGATTAAAATATACTAAAAATTTTCAAGGATGAATTCATTCGTTCAACCCATTAGCATCTGAATGTTTACACATTCAACTTTGAAGACCTTCTAAGTGAATACTTTCCGTATCTTAGTGAAATGGAGGATCAGTCATGGTTATGGTATAGAATGTTAAAACATTTTAACCATAATATATTATTTAAATTGTAACTGAAAAATATCGTTAAGTATCAATCATAACATTGATTTGATTCATTAAAAGTTTGTAACCCTTGTCAATATGAAAGGAAACTCATGTCAAAAATTAAATATATTTCTAAAGACTCAACTACTAATGCGTTATATTTAGTACACATGGATATATTTATCCCTATATAAATTGGATGTATTGGATGAAAATACTATTAATTTGTTTTATTTGTTTATTACAGTAGATTCACATGGTCCATTTTAAAGAAACAAAATATGAATCCTTTTCTTATATTAAAACTTTTTCAACCAAAGTCAAAATGAGAAAACCCTCCAATTGATAACTATTCAAAGTAATCATAGTGTAGATTTTGAAAATTCATATTTCAAATCTTTTTGTAGTAATAATGCGTTTCACATAACTTTTCAGGTCGTAGAACTCCTCAGAATAATGGTTTTTTTGAAATAAGAAATCAATATTTTGAAGATATAACAAGATCGATGTGGAGTCAATACACAATTGCTAATCATTTTTTGGATGAAGATATTAGTAGTTATTTATATAATAGAAATTGGATTTTAGTTAATCTTTTTTTAATAAAAAACTTTTGAGTTGGGATAGGCAAGAAAACAAAATCTTCACACTTCAATGTATCTAGATGAAAAGTATTAATTTTGAATAGAAAATATAATTTACAAAAAATCTCACCCAAATTTTATGAAGTTATTTTCTATATATATTCCTATACCTATATGTCATATTGAGTTAAGAATAAAAACACTCATACTATTGGGGAAACAGTACATGTAAAATTTTATGAAACTAATCCATTTGTTTTTATACAATCCCGTAATATACCTTATAATACGTCTTCCAAAACTGATTATCAAATTTTTATATAAGATTTTTCTAATGAGGGTAATAATAAAGAGATTTTTTCTATGTATTCACTCCAGATGAAATTATACCTTATATTATTGAACATGTTTTATAAAACCCTAATCAGTTATTTCTTACAAATAATCGTTGTGACAGTATCATTGCTGTTGTAAATCAACATGTATGGACTATATTTTCATTGATAAATGATGTTGAACCTCTATCATTTCATTCTCAAATATGAACCTAAAAGTATTTATGGGGGATTATGTGTTGAATATTGGAAAAAACAATGCATTATGAAATAAAATAATTCGAAAGGAATAATGTTTGGACAATAGTTAAAACTCCTAAAGAAACCTATATAATTTGAGTAAAATGGGTTTTTTGAAATGACTTTGATAAAAATAGAGTTATTGATAGAAATAAAGAATGAATAGTTGCTAAAGTTTATAAAAAATAATAATAAATAGACTACAAAGAATCTTATGCTCTAGTATTTAGACTTAAATCTATTTGAATTGTATTATCATTTGAAAAATTCATTGAATTCAAACTTTTTCAAATGGACGTGAAGTATGATTTACGTAATATATATGTTAACGATGAAGTTTTTAGGTGAACAACCCCATATTTTTAAAAATACAAAACATCTTCAATATGTTTTGAAATTTACCCAACCTTTATATGTACATAAAAAAGCCATTGGATCTTGGAAGGATATACTTATAAGTTTTTTGTTACAAGAATTTTTTTTTGGGAACTTTTGATCAATCTCTTTTATAATGAAACAAAAAAATTTCATTATTATTCAAATTTATATTGATGAAATTATTTTCAGATTAACTCAGCAATCTGTAAATGACTCTATTTGAAATCATAAGAAATTTGAGTTTGAAATGAGTATGATTTTTGAGTTAACATTCATTCATGGTTTTCAAATTTATAAATAACTAGAAGGAAACTATATATCGCACCATAATTATATTAATTATCTTCTTAAAATGGTTGGATATGATAACAAAAAAAGTATTGTTACTCTAATCAGTACCTCAGATACTTTTGATCTTAATGAAGATGGACAACAAGTAGAATAAACATTATTTAGAGGTATGATAGGAAGTCTACTATTAATAATATCTAGTCATTTATCCATAATGTTTTCTATTTACTTTGGAAAAATATATAAAAAAAAACCCACCATCTAAAATCAGTTAAAATAATTTTTCATTATTTAATGTGGAAAATGGATTTTGGAAATTTCTATTATTCCATAAATTATTTTAAATTTTGAAGTTTTTCGGATGTTGATTTGCATAATTATATAATTTTTTGAAAAATAACATTTGGAACATGTAATTTCATAGGTGCTTCATTAGTTTCTTGGTCATATATGAAACAATACTAAGTATGACATTCCATTGACGAATCATAATATATAATAGCTGAAAGTTTTTGTTACCATGTGTTGTGGATGCAACACACACTCACTGATTATGGCATGATATTTACTAAAACTCAATTAGTATATGATAAAACTAGTTCCATAGCTCTAAGTAAAAACCATGAACATCACTATAATGTAAAATAGATTTATATTAGACATCAATTTATTCGTCATGACACACTAAATAGAGATATCATTTTAAAATTTATCAGAATTCCAGAAAAACTTGCTGGTATTATTAAAAAACCATTACCTTCCAATATAGTTGAATATATTTAACCGAATATAGGAATGATCACATTAATTTAATCACTCCCATATTGTTATTGTTTAAAACATATCCTTAAATTAAGGTACCCTTTTTCAATGGGGGAATACATATGTTTGATTGTTTTGAATATTTTTTCTACCCAAAAAATTTTTCGTACCAAGAAAATATTTCATAAAACAAATTCATAAACAATTTTCTTACTTAATAATTTTCATTCTAATGTTTAATGTTCAAATTCAACTAATTTTGTACCCATTAAATTCCTTTCATACCCATTTTCAAACATAGAAATCTCTGTACATAGAATGTTTTTTCTCTTTTATACTCGTTTTTCCCTTGATTCTTTTCTATTGAAGAATAATCTATTGGAAGAAGAAAATCCATCTGGTATTTTTGAAAGGTAAAATTTCCATAAAATTTAAATTTGATTTAAATCATTTTTTTGGTATTTCATTTTTTTAAAATAAATAACCGATTCATATTGAATACGATAATCTTTTTTCATTAAAAACCTCAAGATTTCATTTATCTCAATTATCATTTCATAGTGATAAAATATGAGCCAAATAAGTTCAATGGTAATATTTTCTACATCTATATAAGGGGACACCCTTCCGCATTCAAAATTTATTGTCTCTACATTTCACTGAATCTACATTACTCTTAAAATAGTAATGTATCAAACATTCCATACCAAGTTCATTTCAATGTACTCATGTCCGAATCATTAGTAACTTCCCCAAAAGTAATGCCTTCAAAGGATTTAAATAACATGATGTTTTCTATGAAAGGTTAGTAAAAATAGATTTTGATGATAAATATGTTTCTCCACTAAAAATAGGTATTCAATTTCAATTATTGGAGTTTTTCTATGTATACAAAATTAATGGATATCAAGATATGATCATTGTCAATGAGGCAAGCGGTTTTATAATTCAATAAAGATTGATGAATATTTAAATGCATCCTCTTCCATATTTTATAGAGAGTTATCTGTTGTATAAAATAATCATCAAAATTCATTAAAGTACCATTAGAAGTTGATTTATTTTTTCTACTTCTGAAGTTTCCAAAAGAAAATGGAACTTTCAATATGGTCAGGGATGAACAATCCATTTTGGATTTCCATGAGTCCAATAGAAAAACCAATCAACATTTAGAGGAAAAAAACCGTACATCCGCCTATATAAAGTGTTTATTAATTCCTTGGAGAGGTGATAGAGAAACCCTCAATGACTCATAAGTGTTCATTCTTGATAATTTGGTGAACATAATAATGATAAATTTAATGTGTTATATTTTCGTAACTATAAACAATTTTATTTTAGGTGCTATTAAATATAAACAAATAATGTTTCTAGTGATTATTGGCAATTTCATTGTATAATGTTTAATGTTTTGTAATTTTTTTGTGAATTCAGTGCCGAGAAATTTAAAATTAGTTTGTATTAGTGATGATATGATAAATAAACTAATAATTAATTTTGATTTCGAATTAAATAAGTTTGTTAATGTTTCTAAATCTGAATCACCAAAAAAAAGTTAGTGTATTCCAGGGAATCCAAAAAAAATTAGTCCCAATTTTTCTAGACAATGAAAATAAATCCATGTTGGATTTTGCAATAAAGAAAAAGAAAAAAATAATGTAACCGATGAGATTAAAACTAAATGGGGAAAAGATCGTTCTAAAAGGAAAGAGGGAGACCCATAATTTGGTCTCAATCCCATCGAATAATTATCTTGAAAGATACAAACCGATGATACTATTAATTATAGATAGATGAAAAATAAATAAATGAATTTATAGGCGGATATCAGTGACATAAATAAGTTGTTGGAAGGAGTTAAAAAATATAGTGGTGGAATAAGTACAGAGGAGTCAGTTCTAAAAGAATTAATCACTACCTCTGTCTAAGACCAGGTAAAGAGGAAAGAAAATTTTGATGAAGAATTAGATGTAACAGAAATCCCTCTTGAAAATTTTCCAATGAAATACGAGATACCGAAATGAGATTGGTCGATGAGTATCTTGGTGAATAAAATGATTTAAATGAAATGAAAGTAGAATTAAATGAATAAGATGGGAATATAAAATAAGTTGATCAATATCAACAGTCTCATTCGGACATGATACCATTAGGATATTATCATAAAAAACAATGAAAATTTTAATCCCAATGAGTTTAATAGGAAAAGAAAGATAATTATAAAAACCATGCCGATAATTTCTTTCTTATCCTAGAAAAAGAGGAAGAATCCTGATTAAATGTCAATAATTATCAGAATTCAGATGGTGATGTTACCAGAAGCCATAGTGGAGTGCATACATTTTATGAGGAAGATAATGATTCATACAATACAATTACTTTGAAAAGTGATTATTTTATTTTTCAATCCCCAATGATAATTGAAAAGGAACTTCAATTGTCATCAAGGATTGAATGGATGATCGATTTGTTTGTATAAAACAAAAATAAAAGATTTAAATATATTAATCATCTAAGAAGAATACTAATCAAACGTGAATATAATTTCAATGTATATGAAGAATGTAATAAGGAGTAGAAAAGGTCCGCTAGAAAAGTGGGGAAGTGGTCACATAAATCTGATGGAAGTATCAAACTTCATAAAGAATCTATTGAAGATAACAAAAGACTTGTGAATGAAGTAATAATTTTATTCAATAATTTTTACAATGAAAATGATACAATGTTGAATGTTCTTAAAATTACAGAAGAGGGCCAATTCGAAGATTTCAAATATATCTTAAAGAAGATAAATTTCATTCAATCAAAGATATTTTTTTATAAGGATGAGATAATAGATCCGAAAAATCAAGTTGTTTTGATGAATGAAATGTTTTAAATACAAGAGAAGGAAAAAAAATCTTATGTAGAAAATATTTATTCACATGAAGAAAGAATTCGTAACCGAGATGAACTATTTTAAGAATAAGATGAGAATTTTCTAACTCAATATTAAAGTAATGATAGACAAAAGTATTATAAGAAGGAATTCATGAAAATTAATACAATTGTATTAGACCACATGGATAAGGACAAGGAGAAAGAAAATGAAAATAAAGGAATATTCAGAACTCATATTTTATTGTTTTTGAAACATTAATGAAAGTCTTTGACATCTATATATTTGTTTACTGAATTTTATCCATTTTTATGGATGAATGTTCATTCAATAATTCTAGATGATAAAATTATCTATCACTTGGTTTTACTTGTTTTCACTATCCATTTTTACATATTTTGGATAACATTCCCTATTTCTAATTTTAACTAAAAAATGGGTATAATTATTTAGACATGGGTGATTTATTAATATATATAATATTATATTAGTAAGAGGGAGAGAATTTATTAAAGGAAGATAAAACAATCTTTAGTGATTTTGTTATCCTAATGGAGAGATTAGTCATATACAACAACATATTTAGAAGAGTTTTTAAAATAAAAGGGTGATAAGTAACAAATATTATCTTCTTAATATGATGGTTCATCAATATTATTTTAGAAACAAAATTTGACATTGTAATTTTCAATTTTAAACTTGTGGGTTGTGTATTCCCAAAATAGAAAGATTGTTAAGTCATAATTCCTCTTTTTACTTATCCATTCCCTTTGTTTTGGAAATCAAAAAACATTTTCTAAATACAAAATTTCCAATTATTATATATCCTAAGTATTTTTAGAGTGAAATTATATAACTATTTATCATAATGTATTTAATTACTTTGACTCATATTTTATCATTATGATTTCATTTATATGAATATGATTATTATTGTACACATATGTTTTTAAAAAATATTACATTCCATGATTATTATAACGTGGATGGATATGATTTTTATTGAAACCATTAAATAAATTTTTATTATACACACCAAATAAAATTCAAATCTCACACAACTTTCTAGTATAAATACTGAAAATATTTTTTTTCATAAAAATAAGTAATTGTACTGACCATCATAACAGAAATCAGCATACCCATTTTGACTCATTTATCCATACTAAGAAAACTATATTATAATGAAAGAAAAACATTTAATTCAAAATTATATCATGTATTAAATTTCAATATGTACTAAAAAATGATGCCATTGTTTCAGTTATAATATGACTATTTGAGTCCCTGGTGTCCAAGACCCTCAGATATTTCAAAAGAAAATCCTAACATTAGAGTGAAATATGACAATTCAGATGAAGTCCTATAAATACGAAGTCATTTGGAATCGATTTTAACTGACTATATTTTGAGATGTTGTGAAGGAAATATTTTAATTTGATTCTATGTATGAAAACTATGATCTGTAAATTTCAGGAACTACTTTTTCCCCACACTGGTATCTTTTATGATTTGACTCTTCTTTGTGCGACATCGATTATTGTGATTTGGATTTAGGGATTTTGTGGATATAAAGATAGTGGGGCTGATATTTTGCTTATCGAGTGCTTCCATAGCTAGTAGGACAGAGGTGATGATCACGTTCTTTATAGAGGGATGATGGGGATAGGTAGATAGAAAGAAATATATAATCATATCAAAGGATTGACCTACCGTGGGTAAGATATAATTTTTTGAATATATAAATGAAGGGAACCTTATCCTTTTTTATTTGATACCCTTCTATTTTGGTTAAAAAAAATTTATTCATTTACTTTTCTTATATTTAATTTACATAGTAATGTAAAGTTAATCTATTATACTTTCTATTCTATAAATTTTTCATCATAACCAATCTTATTACGATTATTATTATTATAATCATTTCATTTAGTCAACATGATTCTATACTCATTATGATTGACTCCGATTACCGTAACTATTTTTATTATGATCAATATCATGATTACCTTTATTATATCATTATTTATTTTAAATAGAATTAATTTTAACCTATGGAATACATTTTTAGAATCAAACCGATTACGATACTTATTTTACAATACCCACGTCCTAGTAAGGTATTGTATCAATACATTTACAGGTTTTGAGAATGAAATTAGGTTAAACTATTTTAAAATAAATTTATTTAGGGATAAAAAAATGTTTTTAAACCTATAATTCTTCCCCTCATGTATTGTTTCATCTCCATATAAATTTTAATCCAACATGAGATAATGATGTGAAATTCTAGAGTATTGATCTTTGAAGGATATAATTTAGTAGTGGAAACCTCTTCCTTGAACTCTTAAGGGATCATTAAAGTCTCTATGAGTTCTTCATGGAGTTTATTCTATAAATTGAGGTTCAAAGATAGAAATATAATCAAAAACTATGGATAATTGAATTAAAATTTCATACATAAAGGCTAAAGGTTAGTGATTCACCACATGAAGCTCCTCCTTCAATGTTACATTAAGTAATACAGTAATTCATGTAGATTGATCGTCACAAGGGATATGAGTTAAAGCACTTCTATTCTCAATAGGGTAGGCTAAACATGACTTCTAACTTGTCCAGATTCATCAGATAAATGCCACAAAATTAACTGATCATCAAAAAAATTAGTTATGGAGACCGTTGACATATTTAGGATAAAATTAGTACTCCATTATAGCTCTACAAAGGTATATCCACTAAGATTTTAAATAATAGACCATCCAGGTAGGCATTTGGCTGAATTATTCAGTTATTCTATGAATTTTTCTTCCTCTGTACAATTAAATTCTGCAGCCTATTACTTTGATTATAAATTATAGTGTTGGGAACTTGGGTTCATGAAAAATTCCATCATCTGATAAGGCATCCATTGAGTGAATGAAATTTATGAAAGCAATGATCAATTCAACATCAAATGAGGATTCTATCTAGAGGGCCAAATTTTGCAGCACCACTTGGTGGGTGGTGCAAGTACATTTAGAACTAAATCTAAGAAATATGATAGATTCAATGATTTATTTGGAGGTGGTATGGGTTTATATACTTTTTTTTCTACTCATTTTGCCATGTAATTTAGGGTACTTGTTTTTAGATATCCATGGTGATAACAGAGTCCACTATTTCATAGCTGAATAGAGTAGGGGAACTATTTTTTGTATTAACTATACTCAAGGGATAACATCATTCTATATAATTTGTTTCTAGCCAAATAATTACTGAACATCTATGAATTATTACTATTAACTTTCTTACATTCACCATCTTCACAAGTTGTGGCCGAAAAAATGTGGTACATATGTAGGTGGGTTTCCCAACATCAATTTCCCTGAATCAACCATCTTTAATAGGATATATCTTGAGAAAAAATTATTTATGGTTTATACCAATATAATATGAATGGTTTAATATTTATAGTGAACATAAAGGCTGAATTGTTTTGGTATTTTGGGTTTTAGATGGATCTACAGGGTGTTTTCTGTGGATACTATAGAGTGTCTGAGAACCTTCTAATTTGGGAAAGTGTTGACATTTTTATTCGAATCTAAAAATTTAGAGAATTTGTCCTTTTACATTCATTCACACAAAGAAAATTTTGATGATAATAAATTTAATAGAATATATAAAACAATGAGGTGCACTCTATGGAGTTGGTGCTGGTGTAGAGGGTCATTTAAACAAATCCTTTGTGGCTTTCACTATGCCAATTATATTCCCTTTTATTTCCGAAATTAGATGGGAGTTGAAATAGGTTCAAAACATAGAATCATAAAACATTTATGAAGCTTCTTAATGATCCAGAAATCCACATCGATACATTACTGTGATAATATGTTTTCATAATTTTCCATAAATATTCTCAATTCATAGACCAAAGAAATATTTCTAGGGTGCTTCACGTTCTAGGAATATGTCAAACTCTTCCACATGGAAATGAAATATCACACCCTCTAATTTTATCATTGTATGTATTTAGAGATATCATAGAATTTTTTTATTTTACAAATTTGAACCAAATTAATAGAGGAATTTTCAGAAATGATCTTCTCAACCCATGATGGATTCAGCTGGTATACTAATATTCTTGGTGTAGGATACGACATTTAAATTATATATAAAACACAAGATATTATCCACTTTATGTTAATCAAGGGTCCCCATCATGGGGTCACACCTAGGAAATACGTGGGTCAGATTCTACTCCAAATCCTCTAAACCATTTTAATTTGAGATTGATGGATTCCCAACGCTTCATTGGGGAAGATTTTCTTCCTCCCATTTAGAGTACATATTCCTTTCAATTTTTACTAGTCCATATTTTCCTTCGCACTTTTTTGGCCTGTCCTCTTATTTTTTGATAGTGTCTGTATGCTACGGAGGAATATAAAGCTTTGAAAGTGCCTATGTAGGGGGAGCATCAGGTTGCATTATTCTATAATGTTCAGCTTATAGTCATAAGGGACAACAAACAGGGTTTGTTCTGTGAGCATGTGTCTAACCTTGCATTGTTCATGTACCCAATGGATGGGTCTCATAATATGTTTCTTTTATGGTCTCCAAATATTTATTTTTTAATACCTAACATTAATAAAATATTATGGATCCATTATAGCTGTTAGGATGAACCATATTCATTGACATACGCTAACAGGGAGTGTGATTTGAGGATATTATTCTAGAACATAACTGGTAGGGATGCTTCCTCAGTGTTTTTCTATACTATGTTTTCTAAAATCCTTCATATCCTCCTCCAACATAGAAATTATTTGCTCAAATTTTATAAGTTATACCTCTTTAGATAGTGGGTACGATAAAACAACACATTTGTCCTTTTATTTTAAAGGTCCTCATCGATGTCGTAGTTATAGAGCGGTTGAAGAAAATTTTAAATTCAATGCATATCATAGTTTTGGGTAGTAATTACTTCATAGATAATTTTTTTGTCAACTATATTATGTACAAAAATATCCTTCTCATGTTCCTTTGTAAAGACCTTATAGTCTATAGAATCTTCTAGCATGGTGCTAACAACATTCTGCATAATGCATTTAGAATTGGGCTTTATTATCAAAATGATAAGAGGGGTGGTGGTATTAATGATATATACTGAAAGAATTATTATTTTCATGAGAGTTATTAACATTAAGAGAAAATTATTTCTTCCGATAATGGGACCTCATCCACCCCTTAGATGGTCCTCTTGGTATCACCTTATGAAAGGTGATCTGCAGGGAATACCCCTAAAAAAATTTCATGTAAGTTTATAGTGAGGAAATCAAGTCATAGGATATGATGTCTGGTCTGCTCTATTTTGAGAAACTACCCCTACACCAGAAAAAACTGACTTTTCTTGAGGAGTAGATTGAGGAAAAAAATCCCACATCCCTATGGGTTAGAGATATTCCTATTACATTTTCATAACCTATCAGGATTTGTTTTTAAAACTCGTACGTTGTGTTAAAATAATCGCATCCCTATGAAATAGGTTTTCTCTTGGATTTTCATGGAAGCTGCTACTATATCTTATATATTGATTATATAGAGATTTTTTTCTAAATATGGGTTGGGATTGTTGTTTGATTTACACCTAATACTCATGAATCCAAATTTATATGAACTACCTAAATATTAGCATCCCTTTACCATGATGTTTGTTTAATATATTCAAATGATTTGTTCAAGAATATTTCAATGGATATATCTCCCTTCTAAAATGATTTTTTAGATAGTCATTTTAGTATTAATTTGTTTGAGAATATCATAGGTTGCTAGAACCTCCAATTTCTCAATGTTGACCTGGTGTTAGGACATTATATAATGTAACAATTGCTGTGATTTTTTGATAGCGGAGTAAGGAGAAATGGAACACCCAATGTTCACCACAAACTTTGATATGAAAATCGTATAGGGTATCAATGAAAATATAACACAACTCTTTTAATGAATCAAGGAATACATGCTAATGATCTCCTTATTATCTTACCAATTTAAGGTTCCCTGAATAATGGAGGGAAACCAAGTTGATTGGATGATTTACCCATTCCATTTGATATATGTTTCTTAATTATTGAACGAAATAAAAGACTATTTTTAGGCAATGAAGAGTAGTCCATAAATTCTCGTTTATTCGATGCACATATTCTTCATAAAATGATTATGTAATTCTATATATGGCATTGGATAAAGGCCAAAACATGAATGGTATATTTTTTTTATCAAACTATATCGTCAATATAAACATGTCTTCTTAAAATTAAAATATAGGTTACTCAAATAGATTTTAAAAAATAGTAATTTTAACCATTCATTTATTATAAATAACATGGTAAAAAATTATTTTCTCTTTGACTTTGGTAAATAAGAAACCCTCGGGTGGTTTGAAGAATGACCATTTTATTGGTGTATCTAATAGTTGATAAAGAATGATAACTTTTAATGATGAGGAATCAGGACATATTAACCTTATATTTCTAAATTCCTTGAAATAAGAGAACATTATTATAATTGAATCAGAAAGGAGGGGAACATCATGATGAAATAATGTTTCACTATGTGGATGACCATTGTAGTGAATTCCATTCGGGTTAGGACTACCATCATGGATTTAAATCCAACTAGTAGAGAAATTACTATAAAACATACCTTAGGGAGGACTGTCATGGAAAATGATAGACAGGGGAGGGCCTTCTTACAATTTCATCATCTAGCCATGAAGATGGTTTCCGCAGTACTCATCTGAGTATTGGATATCATGATCAATTAGATTATGGGGATAACATATGCCTTCATAGATATATGTTAATGGAGGACATATAAAATTGGTAGAAGAAAATTTATAGTGGAGTAACATCTCAGTTTCACGTACTATTTCCATTATTTGGTAATAGATGAGTAGGATCTTGATCTATAATAGATAAATGTATTAGGGATTCAAGAACATTATAATTAAGAAGAGAAGAATCATAGAATTAATCTTCATTTTCTAACCACAATTGGTGAGGATTATTTTTATATTCAATCCTCAAGGTGATTGGGGCCACATTCTATGTATAACAGATTTCATATAGGGGGCACGTTTGAGAATATCCTCTATTGTTGCATGAATTTTCTGATAGATTATTTTTATTTTTGTAAGGATAAATTCCTTCCCATTAGTGGACATTAGTTGGGACCGATGAAATCCTATTTGACTGAGGGTATGGGCCTAATCCAATTTTCTTTTTATCATGGTATATAGCTCATTAACTCTATGATGGGAACAAATATATGCGTCTTCTCTGAGGTGACCTCCATATTACATTGATGAATCATCAAAATTATTGGTAATGAGTTTTCTGTCCACCCTTCTACAATTTTTTAATATTATAATATCCTTTAAGGTGTATAGGCTATGGATATAAATTTTTTCTTCCCTTTAATCATTATCAAGAAATTAAATGTCACATCGCTGGCTGTAATGTGGATATATAAAAATATAATGGTTGGATAAGTGGTGTGGGAATACTTCTGTCCCCCATTTCCTATCATTATATATATTATCATTATGTTATGTGGGTAGTGATATAGTTCTGTCATATATTTTTTGTTGGGATTCTATGGTTGGTTTCTCTGAATATAGAAAAACTATGATGAAGGCTTGGTTAACATGTGCAGGTGACTAAGCATTCTCACAATTTGTATCCATATTTTACTAGTTGGATTCTCTATAGGTAACAAAGGTATTTTCTTGTTCCTTATTTATTTAACGCTTCCCTTGTTGGGATATCATATGTTTTTGCGACAAATTGAATAAGGATGGACTCCCATGAGTAACACCCTCATCATGTTGAGGGTTAGTTGTGGAATGACATTGGATACAATGGATGCTGAAAGGGTCCCTATGGTGATGCCCCTATTTCATTGGAATGATGTTATTGGAGACCAATTAATATCCCTCCCTAAGATAATGGATGAAATTTTTATCACGTTCTATTAATAGACTACTTTAATGGTTTGAAATTGTAATTGGTGTTGTAAAATTCTTGGACACCAAGTATACATGAGTGGATGTTTGGTTGGAATTTATGAGATATGTGTATTCTTATGCAACCTCTAGAGTTAGGATAGTACCATTGAGTTGGTAATCCCAAATCAGCACATTTGAAACTAAGTTTTGAAGTTTCTGGGTTAGAGATAACATCCTCTGATTAGATGAGCATCTTGCCTATTTAATGACTGATGTATTTTTCTTCTTAAACTATTAATGAACCATTTTCATTGAAGGGATTACTGGTGAATGTTCATGGGATATATGAAAAAAACAATAAAATCCCATAATATTATTTTCATTAAAAATGATCTAATGCTTAATTTATTATTTTTATCCATGTTTATTCCACATTCTCTTCATGTGATCAAGAAAGGGAGATGAAATGTGTGTGAAAAATCCATTTTGATTATATATTCACCTCAGCTTCACTATTTTAGTTTCAATCCCCGAAACAACAATGGGTTGGACTGAAATTTTGTGTTGGTGGTGGAAGACTCCTTATTTTTAGACCCAAATGCCAATATCATTTTTAGGCAGATTCCAAAGGTTTTATACATGAAATTAGAAACACCCAGTGGTTTCTTTATTTTGGATGTCACATGGTTCTTCTTTCTAAAGGTATGTGGTCATTGGAAAATCATTCCAACAAAACATAGCGACCCCCATCGGTTGAGATGGTCCGAGTATGGGTCATAAATCCATTTTTAGAGGAATTATTCCCTAAACTAGGAGACTCTAATTTAATTAAAATATATTGATGAATCCTTTATTAAATACAAAATATGAATCATGTCAATCTTATATTTTTTTGTAACTTCTTGGTTATGGAAGCCACCTAGAGCTGCTCCGTACCTGGTTGGTCACATGGACTCAAGCACATTTCCCCAACTGCTAGAGGACGCTAACTAGCAGCGAGGTCCATGGGTGTGATAGTGGAGAAGCTATGCTTTTATTGTGAGAGTACACAATGTAAGTAAACATATACATACAAGAGAAGAAGTTGTAATAATGACATACAATAGAAAACTGTGGGTATAAACCGGAGAATATATATAAAATTATGCATGATACATGTTTCTAGGAAAATAGCCAAACAAGTCACAACGATGGAATTCAACAGAACTAAACCAAAGTGAAAAAAAGAAATAAGATAAACAACTCATAATTGCAAGATATTTCTAGGTCACATGCTCTCCAGCTCTATAAAAAGTCAATTACCTGAAGTGGAAAGGATCTTTCCCATATTTATACCTACCACAATATATTCTGTTTGGGCCCAAAAGCATGAATCAAACAGGGTGTGAGACTAAATCCTTGTAGTAAACCACCATGACATTTTTTCCTAACATTAAGTGAATATATGGCAGGTAAAACCAAAGAAGGCAGTAAAAAAAGGAAGTACTCAGCGGTAAACAATCCATAATTCAAAGCATTCAAATTACCACCCAACATGCAAAAACTAATCAATTTAGATAAACACAGTATGTAACTCTCTAGGAAGTACCCACAACCTATCCCCTCTAGTCCTACCCAGAAAAACAAGAAAAATACTAACACAAGGTAACCCACTGGGAAGTACTAACAGCCTATCCCCTCTGGTCCTACCTAATTAGTATAGGAAACCCTCTGGGAAATACACTCAGTCTAACCCCACTGGTTCTACTTAAACATAGACTCTCTGAGGAATCACTCACCATCAATTCCCCCTATATTCTCGTAATGGTAATAAATTTTCTCTAGGGAAGCATACAATGTCTCATTCCCCATGTGGCCGGCATCGAGGAACTATAGACACTCTGGGTATGCACTCAACATCAATTCCCATGTGGTCTCACATCGCAAGTGAAACAGACACTATGGAGAATCCCTCAATGTCCATTCTCTCTATGGTCTATACACCAGGTTCTCATGACCCTGTGTATGTCAAGCAAGTGTTGCAGCACTTAACAGCCAAGGTAAACCTCAAGTATTACTTGGCTATCATTCTACAACACAACATCATAATAAAACAACAATCACACCATCCTATAGTAATAGTCATGGGAAAGTAAACAGCATCCTAATAGGAAATCAAGACCCAAAGGTCCAAACAGGAAAAACATGCATATGAAATACATAAAAGTACAAAAATTCATTCTATTTATAATCAATAATCATATACTTAGGAATACCAGCATAGCAGAGAAACAATATTGCTGAAACAGAAAACACACAATACCCTGTTCATGGGTATTGGAGAAAATTGCAAATAATACTCAACGACATTCAACAGAAAGGAAAAAACCACCTACCTCAGTGTTGGGAGATCAAGATAATTGACCCAAGAGTCTTAAATCAACTTTGAACACTATAGATCTATGAAAACGTATAAAACACTCAACCCACTATAACTGAAAAAAGAGAAGAAATAAAGGGATGGTGCTCTAGGAGAGGAGAGAACTCACCGATGCTATTCCAAGACATCCATCAGTGTTAGATTTGGAGGATGGATGCTTGAACGGGGGCTCATAAATGATCTGTGGTTGCTCTGTGCTCTAGGATGAACTATGGTGAGAAGGATACAATTATGTCTGGTAGATGGGACCCCAGTGAGTTTAATGAAAAAAAACAAAATACACAGTGTATACTTATTATGTGCAAGGCATTTACTCACCGTTTCTCTTCTCTTCTTTAGGCAGCCTCCAGGTCATCCCACATGGGTGTATGAAAGGCTGCTACATGGCTAGCACATGGATACCCATGGTAACCGACTACACGTCGTGTACTCATAATGTACACTGTGTGTACAACAAAAATTACCAGAAAATACTCTTTTCTCAAAAACTACAGAAAAAGAAACAAATACTTGAAAAAAAGATCTGAGTTCTTAAAAACGTCCCCCATAATGAAATTCAGCCCGAAATTCCCCTAGCAAGGTGGCATAGAAGAAGAAACCTCGAACAGCTCTGGCCACAACAATCGTACATCAGCCTACCTCTCCCATGTCTCATTCTATACTCACTTGTGATGTCGTAGCACCCATACCAGAGGAATAGACCTGCCATAGAGAACCTTCATAATTCGGTAAAAAATATGGATAGGGTGCTCCTTGAAAGATGTATCCACTTCCAACACAACCTCCTCTCGTTGGAAAACATGAGACGAGTCTGAAAAGTAATGTTGAATCTGAGAAATGCCGAAAACGTCGTGCATAGCCCGGTAGCACTGAGGTAACAACAACTGATAGGCCACCAGCCCAAATCACTCCAACACCTCAAACAGCCTAAGGTACCATGGAGAAAGCTTACCCTGTCTCCTAATCCTATTGTGTGTTATCCTCGGTGTGACACGTAGGAAAATATGATCCCCGGCCTCAAACTACAATGGCCATATCTGCTGATCAGCACAAGATTACTGTCGAGACTATGCGGTAGCCATCCTTTTCCGAATAAACCTTATCTGCTCTAGGGTCTCCTGAATAAGATGGGGTCCTAGAAAAACTTCCTCTCTTGCCTCTAACCAACATAAGGGTTATCAGTATGGCCTACTGTACAAAACCTCATTAGGTTCCATCTGAATATATTCTTGAAAACAATTGTTGTAGGAAAACTCCACAAGAGAGATATGCTTCTCCCAAGAACATCCAAAATCTAGAATTCATGCTAGGAGCATATCATTAAGCACCTGAATTGTACACCCGGACTGGCCATCTGTCTGGGGGTGGTAAGTTGTACTCAAAAGTACCTATGTACCCAAAGGCTTCTGAAGCCCCTTCCAGACCAGAGAAGTAAAACATGCCTCCCTGTATGAAACAATGGATTGTGGAACTCCGTGAAGATTTACAATCTCATGGATGTACAACTGTACCAGCTCATCAACCCTGAAGACCTACTTAATTGGAAAGAAGTGAGAAACCTTCATGAGGCTTTAAATGAAAACCCAAAGTGCGTCATTCCCTTAAGGAGTCCTTGGAAAACTAGTCATGAAGTTCATCGCAACATCATTTCACTTTCACTCGGTAATGGGGAGCTGCTATAAAAGCCCAGGTAGTCACTAATTCTCTTCCTACACTTGCTAAAAAGTGGAACACCTCCTAACAAAACCAGAAACATCCCTCTTCATACCTGGCCACCTATACAGATAGTGTCGACCACGATACATCTTAGTGACACTAGGATGAACTACACAAACATAGTAATGAATGTCCCACATCAAATCCTTGTAATTGATAAAGGGTTAAAGGAATAAATGATATGACTAAAGTTAATAAGGTGAATATTCCTTTCCCGTGCTGCCATAACACCAATACTAGAAGAACATACCCTCCATAGAGAAACTTTGTACTTTGATAAACTATCCGGATAGGGTTCCCCACAAAATATGATTCCAATTCCAAATCAACCTCATCAGGTTGGAAAACATGAGATGGATCTGAAAAGTAAAGTTGAGGCTTATAAACATTGAAAATATCTTGCATAGACCGGTTCCTCTGAGGTAACTACAATATATAGGACACCAGCCCAACTCTATCTAATACCTCATATGACCTGACATACCTTGGTGAAAGCTTACCCTTTCTCATAATCCTCATGTGTCCCAACCTTAGTGTGACACGCAAGAAAACATGATCCCCGACTTCGAACTCCAGAGGTCATCTCTGCTGATCCACATAAGACTTCTGTTGATAGTGTCCAGTAGGCATCCTCTTCCAAATCAACTCTATCTGCTCTATGGTCTCCTGAAGATGACGAGGTCCTAGCATAGCTGCCCCTCCTATCTCCATCCAAAATATGGGTGAACGGCACGGCCTACCATAAAAAGCCTCATAAGGACCCATCTGAATAGTTTCTTGAAAACTATTGTTGTAGGAAAACTCCACAAGAGGTATATGCTTCTCCCAAGAACCTCCAAAATCCAGAATGCATACTTGGAGAATATCCTCAAGCACCTAAATCGTACGCTTAAAAGGGCCATCTGTGTGGGGGTGGTAAGCTGTACTCAAAAGTACCTATTACCCAAATCCTTCTGAAGCCCCTACCCAACCCGAGAAGTATGACATGCATCCATGTCTGAAATAATTGATTGTGGAACACCATGAATATGTACAGTCTCACGGACGTACAACCATCCAAGCTCATCAACACTGATGGTGTACTTGAATGGAAAGAAGTGAGAAACCTTCATGAGTCTGTCAATGACAACCTGAACTGCATCATTCCCCCGAGTCGACCTCGACAAACCATTCACGAAGTCCATCACAACATCATTCCACTTCCACTTGGGAATGTTTAATTTCTATAAATTCCCTGCTAGTCGCTAATGCTCTATCTTCACCTACTGATAAGTGGAACACCTTGTGATGAAACTAGCAACGTCCCTCTTCATACATGGACACCAATACTGATTGTGTAAATCATTATACATCTTGGTGATTCCTTGATGAATTTCCCAAACTGAGGAATGAATATCCCGCATCAGCTCCTCATGTATATATACTGGAACCCCTACATGCTCCAAAAAATGCAATATCCCATCCTCGCCTACGGTCCATGTAGGAATAAGCTTCTCTCCCGACACATTTTCCCTAAGGACAAGTCCTTCAAAATCTGATAGCTGCCTCATTCGAACTCGATCATGAAGATTATAGGTAACAACTACACAAGATTGAAAAGTCAACCCCTATCTGTCGTGCACCGCAAAATGCATCTTAGAGAATAGAGCCATAATCATCCACTCACTACTGGCCTCCCAAACGTCCGGTATCTGAGTCCTCCTTCTCAATGCATTAGCCACTGTGTTACCCTTCCCAGGCATATAGGAATGCTCCATGTGAAAGGACAGTATGTACTAAACCCACCAGGACTATATCAAATTCTATTCATGCTGAGTGAAGATGCACTTGAGAATTTTGTGGTCGGTGAAAGCCACAAAATTCTCTCCTAGATGATAATGCCTCCAATAGCGTAGGGCATGAAAAATAGATGATAAATCTGGATCATGTTTCGGTTAATTTATCTCATGTGGCGTCAACTACCGAGGCACATATTCAATAACTCCATCTCCCTGCATAAGAACAACTCCCAACCCGATACCCAACGCATCACAGTAAATATTATAGTTTTTGTCTTGCTCTGGGAAGACTAGCGTCAGTGTTGAAGTCAACCTCTACTTCCACTCCTGAAAGGATGGCTCACAAGAATATGACCACAAGAACTTCACACCCTGCTTAGTCAGACCTATCAGTGGTGTTTCTATTTGGGAAAAGTCAGGTATTTAATTTTTGTAGTATCCTACCAGCCCTAGAATGCTTCGCGCCTCAAATACATTCTTTGGATTATCCCAAGAGACCACAGTTCTTCCTTCCTATGGGTCTACAGATACTACTGCCTCTGAGATAATATGACCAAGGATGTGAATCTTATCCTTCCAAAAGTGGAACTTTGAGATCATAACAAATAACAGATTATCCCTCAGTTTACTCATAACGATCTCAAGATGGGTAGCATGGTCGTGTTTAGTGTGAGAGTACACCAAGATATCGACCACGAAGACCACCACGAAGGAATCCATGTATGAATGGAACACTTGGTTCATCAGTGCCATGAAAAATATAGGCCCGTTCATGAGACCTAATGGCATTACCATGTACACGTATAGAACATACCTACTTCAGAAGGGTTTAAGAGGTATATATGATGGTCTAACATGCAAATGATGGTAACCAGAACATAATTAAATCACCGAGAAGACCTGGGCTCCTCAAAGCTGATGAAAGAGATCATCAATCCTAGGAAAGGGATATCATTTTTTCACCATTAACTGGATCAACATCCAATTTTCCACACAAATCCTAAGGGTACCATCATCCTTCTTCACAAACATGACATGAAAACCCCAAGGGGAAGTACTAGGTTGGATGGATCCCATGGACTAAAACTACTCCAACTATTTATTGAGCTCATGAAACTTTGGTATAGCCATCCAATAAGGGGGAATGGACACTGGTGCCACTCTTTGCACAAGCTCAATTGAAAATTCTACCTCATGCTCCGGAGGAAAACCTGAAAAGTCCTATGGAAAGAAGTTTATGAAATGATCCACCACAAAAAGAAAGCGTAAGTGTGAAGTCTCCTAGTAATCCATATATAGACTAGCAATTTGGGATGTAAATCCTCCCAACCCATGATGCTCTAGACCCACTCGGCTAGCCTGGACATCCCATTCTCCCTAATGAAGAATGGATCCACCCACAAGTGATATAAAACTCACCCTGTGGCGGTAACAGTCGATGACTACCTGGAAGGGAGCTATCCATTACATTCTAAGAATGACATCATAGCCTGTCATCTATAGGACATAGAGGTCCCATAAAAAGTGACACCCACCAAACTGTAGATGGAAATCACTGTACTGACGTACACTAGACATTCTATCCCCCAACAGAGTGTCTAGCATCATGATATGAGCAGAAGAAAAGATGTAGAGACCAATGCTCTCCACGACCGAAACAGATATAAAGCTATGGGAAGCCCCTATATCAAATATAGCAGAAGAAAAAAATGAGGCTACTAAGATCATACCTCGAATGGTAGAAGGTCTGGCATACTACTCCTACTGTGTCTGCTCCACTAAGAATGTATGGAATGTACGGAGGCCCAATGACCTTGCCTGGACACTCTGATCTGATCCTCCCTAATGTCATTTAAAACCGGGAAATTGGATACCACAGCCATGACCTCCACCTCAGCTTGAATGGTCGGAAGAACTCCAGTTCCCAGACTGGTGAGAAACTGGTGGTGCAGCTCATAAATGAGAGTCATAGAAGGGCCCTTGTCACCAGATGCTGGAGTGAAGATATGATAGAAGTGCTAATGATGATCCATCTTTCCACAAGATCGGCACTTCACTGGATCTCTCGGGAAATGTGGCCTTATATTCCCACTCTTTCTGCACTGGTAGCACACCACCAGGATACCCAAATAAGTGTCTTGCCTCCTCGGATTAAAGCACAAAGACTCCCAACGGTGCATCCTAATGTCTGTAAGAGGAATACTAACCCCATATATGGATCCATCCTTTCTCACAACTCCATAATCTCTCACATTGCACTCTTTTATCAATGCCTAGTTGACTATTGAAGTGAAAAAAGTCAACCCGAAGATGTTCACCTGTTATCGGATGTCATGCCTCAGACCATCCTCGAACATACATAACATGACCAACTGATCATCTCTTAAAATAGGTGTGAAGCAATATAGCTCAATAAAGCTGGAGAAATACTACATAATATAAAGTTTACCCTGATCCAGATTCATAAACTCACGGGCTTGATCGTCCCTTAGGGTATTTGGATAGAAGTTGTCGAAGAAGATGTGCTGAAACTCATCCCCCATCATAACCTGTTGGCGTCCCACCTATGAGATCACATCCCACCACCTCTTGGTGGAGTCCCGAAGTATATAGGTAGTGACATTGACCCTCCTCTCTGAAGGAATCTTCAGATTCTCAAAAATCATTTTCATGGCTTCTGGCCATGACTCTGCAGCCTGAGGTCCTCCTTCTCCTGAGAAAGTAGGAGGATGCTGCTGCTAGACGACCTGAATCAAATCAGCCATCGACGGGGCCGGAGGCAGCACTCCCAGAAAGGACTACATCATCCTCTAAAATCTCTCCCTAAATAGTGCATCTGCACCCATGAAAGGTACAATGGATGGTGTCAAGGCTGGCACAAATGGGGGAAGAAACCATTAATGTTTAACAAAACAAGAGGAAGAAAAAATTCATGTTTTACAAAATAAGACGACACAACCTGTACAATTCCTACATGGTGTGTTCCCTGAAGTCATTCACATGGGCTTATAATCCTGCCTAAACTGGTTGTGTAACAACCCAGACACACATCATGTTATCTTAACACAAATTTTTTACTTGTATCCTCTTTCCCAACTTGAGTTCTTCTACACAGCCAAGAAACATGGCTCTCCTAAGACAAGACTACTCAACATGTTCTGGATATACACGACGTGTACTTGAAAATCTTCACCTGGCCTGTGTTTTCAGTGACACGGTCTAACTCACGACCCACACTACACGGCGTGTTTTAGATTGAAACAGCATGTTTGAGAAGGGATAACACTAACCCGTGTTGTTCATGTCACAGTCGAGTACCTGGGTCAGCCTACATGGTGTGTTCAATGCAGACACGACATGTATTGCTCATGGTTTATCCATCTATGTTGTTAGTTACACATGTGGAAATAGGTTCGACACTACACAGTGTGCTCAACTGGTACACGACGTGTTCCCACTAGACATTCCCCATTTTGGGTCTCTTCCCACATAGCAAACAACATGGTTAGAGTTTACACGGAGTATACATAAGAAAAATAGTTTCTTCCGGAACAGAAGAACACATTGCATGTACTTAATATTACACAATGTGTATTCTGTGTTTTTTCAGACAGAAAGCCTCAGAAATTGCTCTAGAACCCAGAAAACACTAAAAGAAGCACTGAAAGTGCCATATTATGATCTATGAGGGCCCATACTCCCCATGAATCAATGGTTTGCATCTTTTACACATTATAACATGGAAAACAAGGAAATGATCCCACAAATGCCGGTCCATGAGGGCCTATAACACCCCAAGAACCAAATCATGGCATCTATTCAACCAAATATCTACAGAAATCAATACTCTATCAAACAGTAGGTATTTTTATCCAGGAAACTATCACACCAACATTCATATTTTACACATCATCTATCAAAACAACATGCAATCACTAATGCATCCTGGATGGCATGAAAAAATTGAATGACATGTGATTTCTAGCAAGTGCCTATATAATGTATGAGATAACATACCCTAATCTCATCAGGTTGAAAAATAAATTGAACCTCAATGACATAAAAAACAATAGCATAAATCATGTTAATCACTCAAGGTTAAATCAAATAAACTGTAATAATTGAAAAACATGAAAAAACTGCAATTAATGAGATAGATTGGGTTTCCCCTATACAAGGGATAGCTACTCCCAAGCACATCTTATTACCAAGTACCTATTCCATCCTATCCCTAGAAAAAGGATCCAAATAGAATGTCAAGAGAAAAGAAATACTCTTATAACACTTTGTAACGTCCCAGTTCCGGAATCCACCTAGAGACACCCCATACCCGGTTGCTCACATGGACTCAAGTTCATATACCCAAACGCCAAAGACTATCTACTATCAGTAAGGTCCTTGGGTGTGATAGTGGGGAAACTATGCCCTCATTGGAAGAGTACAAAGTGTTATTAAACAAAAAAAAGAAGAAGTAGTAACAATGACATATAGCAGAAAACATAGGGTATAAACTGGAGAAAATATATAAAATGATGCATTAAATATATGTCTAGGAAAAAAGCCAAACAAGTCATAATGTTGGCATTCAACATAACTGAACTAAAGTGGAAAAGAAAACAGAAAAAATCCTTAGCATCGCAAGCTATAGATTGGTCCCCTACTCTCCAGCTCCACAACAAGTCAAGTACCTGAAGTAGAAAGGGTTCTTTCCCTTATCTATAAATGCAACAATATAATCTGTTTAGGCCCAAAAGCATGAACAAAACATGGTATGAGACTAAATCCTAGTAGGAAACCACCATAATATATGTGCCTAATATTCTATGAATATATGGTAGGTAAAAATACAAAAGGATGTAAAATAATGAAGGACTCAGCAATAAACAATCCACATATCAAAGCATCCAAATTATCACCCTACATGTAATAGCTAATCAATGAATGTAAACACAACGGGTAACCCTCTGGGAAATACCCAGAGCCTATCCCCTCTGGTTCTACCCAACAACATAAGAAATCATCTAACACAAGGTAACCCTCTAGGAAGTAGTCAAATCCTATCCCCTCTGGTCCTTCCTAACAAGTACAAGCAACCCTATGGGTTGTGCACTCAGTCAAACCCCTCTTGTTCAGCTTAATCATAGACTCTCTGAGGAAACACTCACCATTACTTCCTTCTATTCACTCATAATGGTACTAAAGGCACTCTGGGGAAGCACTGAACATCTCATTACCCCTATGGAATATGTCGAGGGACTACAGAATCTCTGGGGAAGCACTCAATGCCAATTCCCCCTTTGGTCTCGCATCATATGTAAAATAGACACTCTAGAGAAGCCCTCAATTTCCATTCTCCATATGGTCTATACACTCAGTTCTGACCACTCTGTGTAAGTCAAGAAAGTGTAGCAGCGCGGAATAGCCTAGGTAAACCTCAAGAACTACTTTTCTAGAATTCTACAACACAACAGCATAACCGAACAATAGTCACACCATCCTACAATACTATGCTTGGGAATGTAAACAACAGCCTAATAGGAAATCCATACCCAATAGTCCAAACAGAAAAAACATGCATCGTTAATACATACAAATCTAAACAATTCACCCTATTCACTATCAATAATCATCTACTCAAGAATACTAGCAAAAAAAGAGAAACAACAGTGCTGAAATGGTAAATGCGCAATACCTCGTTCATGGGTATTGGGAAAAGTTTCACATAATACTCAAAGACAATAAAAATAAAGGCACAAACCACCTACATCTGTATTGGGAGATCATGATACTTGAACCACGAGGATTGAATCACCTTAGAACACCATAGATCTATGAAAACGTATTGAATGTTCAACCCACGATAACTCAAAAAAAGGGAAATCAAGGGATGTTGCTCTAGGTGAAGAGATAAATCACCAATGTGATTCCAACATATCTGTTGATGTTTGATTCGTAGTACGGATACTCGACCGGAGGCTCATAAAAAATCTGCTACTGCGTGGTGCTCTTGGATAAACTAGGTTGAGAAGGAAATGGTTCCATCTGTCAGACCTGACCCTTATGCATTTAATGAAAAAAACAAAATACACAGTGTGTACTTTTGATGTACATGGTGCGTACTCATTGCTTCCATACTCCAAATTAGGCGGCATCCAGATTATCCCACATGGCTGTGTGAAAATCCGCTATATGGCTAGCACACGGATACTCGCGGTAACCGAGTACACAACGTGTTCTCATAAAGTACATGGCGTGTACATAAAAAATTTCAAGAAACTCTCCTTTTCTAAAAAACTCCAGAAACATAAATACATATATGAATAGATAATCCGTGTTCTTACATTATTAGTCCATCATTGTAATAAAGGTGATTTAGATTAATAAGAATGTATTTTAGGTTCTCCATTAATAGAGACATATGTACTCAGATGAGATATCTTTATTTATAATGATTCTAGTTTTATAAAACCTAGTGGGTCTCTCCAAAATTTATTTTCTTCTAGGGAGATAGGAGTTGTTTCGGTGTCGGGATTGGGCCCATGATAAATGATTCTTATATATCATTTTGAAAGGAATTTGAACGCACATAGTATGTTTCCACGTCACAGGAAAAATCATGTAACACCACAAGATATTATAATATTTTTATTTTTAGAATAAACATAATTTTTTTATTATCATTTATTATACACAATGTTATAGTTATGATACATATAAACCTGATTTATCTTTCATTATATAGAAGATTGATTTTTTCTTAATTTTAATTGTAATACTATTTTGAAACAAGATTTTAAAATTTTTATGATTTCTTTAAAATGAACTTCATTTCTGAATTTATATTGTTGAAATTATATTATGGAGATTTGTTTTGGATTTTTCTACGAACCTTTTTTTTGTGATGAATAGAAAAAAATTAATGAAATTTTGTTAAAAATATCCTTTTCTATTAAATAATGATTTGTTTTAAATGATACATTAAATATTTTATAAAGTTATATTAGATAAATAATAAATAAATTAATACAATTTATTTTATTATAATAAATTTGAATTTGAAATTTAGTATTAAAAAAATAATTTTTTGAACAATTTTCTATTAAAACTAGTTATCTCATCCATCTAAGAAATTAGCGTTAATCTTAATTTTAACACGTTTATGATTTGAATCTCACAAATTCTACAATAAAAACTTGTAATATGTATAATAATTATGGTCTAATAAGATAAAATTAATTTTTGGCCAAAATATTAGTGAAAGTGATTAAATTTAATTCTTGCGATTAATGTAAAATAAATCTTAATAAGGGACAAAACCATAATCTTAAGGACCAAAATGACTTAGAAACTTATTCAAAAGACATTGGATTTTCATAATTTGACCATATACCGTTTTGGTTCTAATATTAAGGGATACTGGGATATATTAAAAAGGAAGATTCATATATAAATTGTTAAATTAGGAAGAAGGATAAAAGAGAAATTTCCTTACCTTTAACATTTATAATACATTGAGACATGTAAAAAACATCATAATTTCAGTTATACATATCATTTTGATAGTTAAATGGGTTATTTATATCATAATAATTTATCAATAATTTTTATATTTGATTTATTCACATAAAATGATTAATAAATTCCAACATAGTTATTATTTAGTTAATAATTAACTAAATTAAATGATAATATAAATATTAAAAGTGAGGATTATTGATCTAATTATTTCCATTAATTATTTTTTTAAATGAATATACCATGTTACACATCTTTTAAACAAATATATTTAATTTAAAAAATATTTTGATATTTTTTAATTAAATTAAATAACTAATATCAAATTGATATTGTTATTATTTTACAATAAATGAAATTATATTTAAAGAAATAAATTATTCAAAATCCTAATCCGGACAGGTGATTTTTAAGAGTACATAAATATTAAATAAGGTCTATTAATGGAAAAATTTATATTTTATTATTGGCTTATTGACCCATATATTGTAAAAATTTGGTTAACATGGCCTGGGTCTAAGAATTATTTCATAATGTCACATATGTTTGTTTTTTTATAATTAATTTCTAAAAAATGGGATTTTAATTTTATAAATCTGATATCATATTAATAATTTAGTGGCCCAATATTATATAATAAATAAAAATGTAGTTTATTATTAATGGCATGTGTAAGTAAATTATTAAACTAGATGCTTTAATAAAAAAACAAAATAAAAAAATTGGGGAATCTTAGATGTTAAAGGAAAAAATATTAAAATGAACAAATTTTTTTATAGTGGAGGTCTGAAACGACCATTATTCTACAGTAATACATTATTTATAAAATTTTTATGATCTTTGGGTATGTTATACCTCCCATTAATTTATATCTTTTTTTATTTACAAGAGTTCCACTCCCCCTCCACTATAAAAAGGAATGCACTCTCCCATTTCTTTAAACCTCTCCAACCACTTAGGATCTGCCAAGAACATCCTAAATAGTCCCCCAAAATCACTCTACTTCATCTAGAAGACTCCCATTGGGTATAAATCAATATGAAAAATCCATTTGGTTTTCGAAAAATGAAGATATCCCATTAATAGGAGGATAAATACGAAACTGTAAAAGGATATTAAGGTAAGGGATTTTATTCTAACATTTTAAATCTGTGAATTAATGTCATATTCCCAACTTTATTATTTAGTGTGATATAAAAAGGTATAATTTAGATATATTATATAATTATTTTCCTTTATCTCATAATACTAAAAAATAAAATTTATGTTACTCTTTCATGGAACCCATGACTCAATATTTACTCAAGTAGTAAAAGAATTTGATCTCAATTTACATTTCATTAATAATTATTTTCAATTTTGTGGACATTCACTTTTATTTGGTGTATATACTGTCTTTTACATGTATATAATAAATCTAATTATTATTATTATATTTTATGTTTCGTTCGATGCAATACCATTTTGGAGATTATGATTCAAATGTTTCAAAATGGTATGGGACACTATGGAATGTTTAATGATTATTGTCCTCAAGATCGTTATTTGATATCTTTGAAATATAACTTCTATATGTAATTATTAATTTCTAATCGAAAAACTAAATTTATTTTAATCATCATTCATTGTAAATTAACATTAATATCTATATCATTTTCCATAAATATGATTATTTATTAAAGAGTTTAAAATTTATCAAAAATATGATTATTACCTAAATCTTATAACAATTTTTCATGTGTTGTACACTTTAAAAGTATTAGATTACTAGCATAAAATTTTGGAAGTATTTAATTCAAGTAATAAGGAATTTATAGTATTATATTAATTAAACAAATCCTTAAAGACAATAGAATCATTACACAAAGACTTGACATTATTATATTCTTGGAATGAATCATTAAAAGTAATACATTCTTGGAATTAAGCCTCATCGATATTAGATTCATGTCACAGTGTCCTAAACTTATTGGATTCCTGGAATCAATCCATGAAAGTATTCGGTATATGTAATGTAGCCACTATGGTAAATTATAGGAATCAATAATTATTATTTTCATTTATTTCGATTCAATTATTTTTCATCCATGATATTTTGCATCGACATATCTATGGATACATTTCAATATCAATTTATTGATTCAGATTGTGTGAGTTTCAGTTTCTTACCTTCCCATATAGATATTACCTTATATAGTTATTTTAATGGAATGTGATGTGATTTATTTACCTTTTAATGTTGATATATTCTTATTGAATCATTAATACTTCCTCTTTACGTTCCCTTAATGAGATATTTAACTCACCCTTATTATGTTTCCTTTCCCCAGGTTAATAGGAATAAATATTTGACTAAGAATTAATGGATTTTGTTTATTCCATTTTATTAAATATCATGTTTTTATTTTTTATTTCCAAATATTTTATGGGTATCATTTAAGTAATCATGATATCCAAGACTTCTTAACTAATTTTTCCTTAGATACTAGATTCCTTGTAATCATTCCAATGTAGTAAATTAATCCATTGGCTCCGGGATTATGAGGTTGGGATGTTACCGTTTATATCAAAGAAAGTTTAATAGTGACCTTGGAAATTTGATTTATGAAAAACATAGATTAGGTAGATTATCCACAAGATTAAATTTGAGGATAATTGTTACCTAACAACCTAGAATTTTGGTATAGTAGAGATAATGTGGGTATTCCTAGAACTAAATCCCTATATGGATTTTTCATGTGGGAATGGTTCTGGAAAAAATATACCTAACATTAATAATAATGAATAGGTGTTCCAGGCCCGACTTTGGGTATCTTGGTACATGATAATGGGTATTACTGATCACTTTTTTTGAAACATCTAAGTGATAAAATTAGTATAACTCACATTATCATTGAAAACCATTATAATAGATTTATAAGTAGATATTTCATCAAAGTAGCCAAAGTTTATGTTTTTTAAATTCATGATGCATAAATTTATCTATTATAAAATATTTTTAATTATATATTATCTGATGATTTAATATGTTATATCCCGGTTTTAGAAATGTTTCCTTGTAAAATGAATGTGAACCACACTGATGCACATGAATCAATTAGTAAGAATGATCCCATATTTCATGTTCTTAAGAGAATATTTCAATGTGAAATATTCTTCCAAAAAATACCATCATATGAAGAAATAGTATCATGTGAAAATGATATAAGAAATGTATTGTCCAAGTCCTATGTCTTTGAAGGAAACCACAATAGAGATAGGTCATATTAGATCCCTTAAAAGAGAAATAATTCAAATAAGATGAATGAATATAAGTATTTTCTGACATGTGATAATTATGGAAAGAAACACTCTAGTTATTTATTGATTAGAAATGTGGTTTGTTATATGTTCGGATAAAAAGGACACAAATATTGTTATTTAAAGGGTAAGAATTTTTTTCCAATGTATAATTCTTCAACTGCAAGGAGATGAGACACTGTGAAAATCAATATCCCAATCGTCAAAGAAATATATGACAAATGATGCTATTGGATAAATAAAAAGTTATAATTATACTATATAGGAAGATGAATTATTAATATGAATATTTAATAATTATATCACTTGAATATCTTATCATAAATGTACTGGTTATTAAAATTCTGAAATATATAAGGATTACAGTGCAATAATTTTTTACTACGTATTTGAGATCATATGTGGAATTATAAAAGAAAACTATATTCAATAGGAATTTTTTTTTAAAAACACATTATTTTTGGGAAAGAAAACCCTTATTGTTTTCATTATGATTAGATAATGACCATGAAATGAATGAATGAAATACGTTTTCACTACCTCAGAACTAATTAAAGACTTGTAGACAAGAGGTATATGCTATTATTGATGGAGTTTACAACACTTTGTAGATTAATGGAATATATCCAATAACATGTGTATTACATAAGGAATAAAGAATAATGTATATTTCCTATAAGGTTTATGGTAATTTGAGTTATTAAAATGTTTTCAGAGGATAATTGATGAAGTTATTCACATGTTTGGAATGTGAAAATTTAGAGCTGCTTCACGTTGATTAAAGGTTAATGAAAATTTAATTTTGGAAATTAAGTGAACATATTTCTAATGTGTGGGATTATAAAGAAAAGGTTGTTTGTTGGATGAGATTTTGTAATTTAAATATTACTTCACTATATGAAGCATCATGTTTAATGATACGAAGTAGAAATGGTTCAAGGCACAACCAAAGGGTAAGATTATGTTTAGATAATTGAAAAATATAGTAATATTTATTCATAGAGAGTGAATGAATTCTAAAATATATGGAAACCAAATTTTGGAAACAAAAAATGTCCTAGTGCCTTCATTTCTAATGAATCAAATAGCCCCATAGATCATCATGAATTTATGGAATTTATATTTTTATCTTTCACATAAACGTGATCTCTAGAAATCCCTGTCAGAACATTAAGGTTGTAATTTTCTTCCATATCAATGATTCCATTTCCCAAATATGTTCTTCTATTATGGAACCAAGTTATAGAACCACTGTACTTTTCATTCTCTCTATTAATAATATGTGATATTAACCCTTTTTATGATGTGGGTCTTTCAACAATAGTATATTTTCAATCCCTAGATTACTAATATCAAGTTAAAATTTTTGGTATGCATCTTATTTAAGGTGGGGAGAATTTAAAAACCCATGAAATTTCAATATTTTATTTTTTAGAATAAATATAGTTTTTTATCATGCTTTATACACAAATTTAAACATATGCTACATAAAACACTGAGTTAGATTATGTTATATGAAAGACTTTGTCTTACTGCATTTTATTAGCGAACCTATTTAAAAAATAAATATGGACACTATTATAAATAATATTATTAAAAATAAACATCAATTTTGAATTGATAATGTCTCGATTATATTAGTGTGATTTTTTGGTATTTTTCAAAGTTACTTCATTTTTGGATGGATAGTAAAAATTATAACATTTTAGTTAAAAACACATATCTTATTTAAATAATGATTTGTATTAATGTATGTTTAAAATTTTTTATTATGTAATATTAGATCAAATATACCTATATTAATATAGTTTAATTTATTATAATGAATTTATCATTGAAAATGATTATAAAAACATAACAATCTTTCGATCATTTTCCAACTAAAACTGGTTAACTCACATGTATGTGAGATTAGCGTTAATAATAATTTTCACACTCATATGATTTAGATATTGATATTACACCATATGTGGTTATAATCAGTATAATATCTGTGCTCTAATAAGATCAAATTAATTTTTGGACAAAAATTATTAGTTAATCTTAGTAAAATTATTTACAGTGATTAAAGTAAAGCTATGATAAATAAGAGACAGAAACATAATATTAAGGATAAAAATTATTTATAAACATTTCCAAAATACATTCGATTCAAATAATTATACAATATAACATATTGGGTCAAATAGTATGGGTTAATTGGATATTATTAAATGGAATTTCTTATATAAAAGGTTATGTAAGGAAAAAGGACAAAAAGCGATGTTTCCTTCCTTTTAAAATTTATAAAACACATAGATACATAAAAAGCATCATATTTTCAGTTGTATATTAATTTTGAAAGATAAAAGGGTTATTTTTATGATAATAATTCGTCAATAATTTATAGAGATTATTTAGTTACTTAAAATGCTTACAAAAAGCCCACATAGTGACTATATAGTTAATAATTAACTAAATTAAATGATACTATAAATTTTAAAGGTGATGTGTATTGAATAAACATTTTTCATTAATTATTTTTTAGATGAATATATAAAGTATCCATGAAGTAAACTTAATATATATTTTTTCCAATCGTTTTTCTATAATTTTTAAAAATAAATTAAATAAATAATTTCAAATTGACAATTTAGATATTTTACAAAAAAATGAAATTTTATTAAATGATTTAAGCTTAATAAAACACTTCGATTATTTTGAGTGATTGTTAAGTGTTAATTAATATTAAATATTTTTTTAATGGTAAAATTTAGTTTTTTTAATTATCATATTTACCCATATATAGTAAAAACATTATCAACACGTTTCGGGTTTAAGCCGTATTTTAGTACATCGCATGATCTTATTTTAAAATTAAATTCCAAAAAATATAATTTATATATCATATTAATAATTAAATGGATCTATATTATATGATAAATCACACTTTATTTTATAATTAATAGATAAATAAATTAGATTGAAAACCAGATACTTTAATAAAAACTATAATGATACAATTGGGAATATCATAGATGTTAAGGAACCAAATTATTAAAATGAACATATTTTTTGTGGTAGAGGACTGAATAAAACACAATTCTCTTTCAATATATCATTTTTATATTTTGGATGCACTTTGTGTAAGATAGACCTTCCACTACTTTATAACTTTTTATATTTACAATATTGCCGCTCCCCATTAACTATAAAAATGCAAGCACTCTCCCACTTATTTACACCATTAAAATTATTTAGGTTTTGAAAATACCTTAAAAATAGTCTTCCAACAAACCTCCCCTTATCCAAGAAGAATAAATTGGGGGAATAAATAAATCTAAAATATCCATTTGGTATTAACCAAAAAATGTTTTCCAATTAAGAGGAGAATAAGGACCATAGAACCAAGGGAAGGATAAGGTAATGGATTTTCATATCCCTTTTAAAATAATTGTGATTATGTCCATATTAAGTAATTTATTTTTTTTGGAATACCTAATTCCCATTTTTATATATTATATCATTAATTGGGTTTATTTCATGATATTAAATAATTAAATTGATGTTACTCATTTATGGAACCCATGACTCAAAATCTACTCACGTAGAAAGAGAGCTTCATCTCAATTTATATTTTAGTGAGTTTTAATTTTTATTATATGATGATGGAAATTTATTTTTTCTATATACTATCTTTTTCAAGTAAAATAATAAATCCAATTATTCTTATTATATTCTATTTTTCCTTTAATTTTTTACCTTTTAGGAGACTATAATTCAAAATTTTCAAAGTGGCGTGGGACACTATGGAATGATTATTGATTATTCTCCTCATGAATGTTCTTAATTGTTATATTTTAAATTTAACTTCCTTTTATGATTGTCAAATTTATCTTGAAACAATAACTTTATTTTAATCATTTTTCATTGGAAATTTACTTAAATATCCATATCATTTTTCTGTTGATATGATTATTTATTAAACCATATACCAGTTTTAATATAGTGTTCACCTTAAAAGTAATATATTCTTTGATTGAAGCCTTGAATTTATTAGATATATTAATGAATCCTTTAATTTATTAGATTAATTGAATGAATCCCTGAAAGTATTAGATTAAAGGAATGAATCCTTAATAATATTACATTTTTTTGCCTGAATACTTGAAAGTAATAGATTCTTGTCCTCAAGCCTTGACAATATTTTAATCTCGACCTGAGGCCTTGAATTTTTTAGATTTGTGGCATGAATTATTTAATGTATTATATCCTTATCTTGATGACATGGTAGTAAATTATAGGCATAAATAATTAACCATTTCACTCATTTATAATCAATTATCATTCTTCCATTATATTTTGAATTGAAATATATATGGATCCATTTCAATATCATTTTGTTGATTTAGATGAAAAGAGTTTTATTTTATTACCATTATATATGGATATTTACTTATATAGTTATTTAAATTGAATTTTTTTTCCGTTATTTACCTTTCCAGGTAAATTTGTTCATATTTATTCATTATTCCATCCTCTTTACTTTTCCCTAACAAAGCATTTGAGATCAACCGTATTATATTTCTTTTCCCTAGGATAAGAATAATAAATCCATGAAAAATTGATCATGGATGTTATTTATTATATTTTATTATGTATCATTATTTATTTATTATTTGACATATTATTATGGGAATCATGTTTGTAATCTACCTTTCCACAACTTCTAAACTGATCGGTCCTTCTAGATTTGATTTCTTGTAATCCTGATAATATAATAAATCAATGAACTAGATTTGGGATTCTCGTGTTGGAAAGATACACATAAAACATTTTAAAGGTTATGTTATGAGAAAAAAACTAGGAAATTTAATAAAATGAGGAAATGATTTTCATGCGAAGGACTCGTTGTCAAGGATGGTGTAAGATTTACATTGAAGGTGTCCATGGGACCAGGAAGGGATATAACATCCTAGGGTGGGTACAATCCCCCTTGGAATGTGTCCCATAAAAGGTTATTGAGAATATATTGGTTCTCGGTTTGATAATCATGGAGGCTTCCAATGTATCATATTTTTAATGAAATCAAATTTAACAAGGTTAAGAAAGTTTTGGTTTAAACTTATGAAAGAGGCCCTCGGTTCCCTCATGAGTAATATGTCTTTTTGATTGTTTGGGCCAGAGAGAATATTTACCATTGATAAAATTTTTACATGGTTTTGGATCTTAAACCATGTATTATTCCCATGTCAAGGTTAGAGGAAGGTATAGAAAATTAATCACTACTTAAAAAGATATTTGATGTAGTGGATGAAAAAAACATCACTAATATGTCATCCACCATGATTCATGATCAGTGTGAGAAACAAAAGGAATAAAAATAACTAGATAACCACACAATATAATATTTCCACCAATATAGGAGGGTAGAGATATGTTACCCAATAAATAGTAGAGTATTACTCAAGTATGTATTACATATGGTAATATTAGCTCATCGTCCATTGGAAAACAAGGATAATGTATTGGAGAGGGAGTCCAAGAGAGAGATAGGGATTATATGTGACCTTATCCTCCTTTTTGTTTTAACCCTAGGATCCCATAATAATCCCTTGTGTTGGGATCTTAATTACAATGGGACTTTATAACAGTGAAAAATGTCAATATCCCCCATATTTTTTATGATAAATATGTGACCTCTATTACCATGAGAATGTATTATCAAAAGGAAAAAATGACGTTCCTTGGGAAATAATAATATATATTTCCAGGCATTGTAGCAGGCCATGGAATAGTCCACCTCAAATGAGGGATACAAGGAAATTGTCTCCATTCATTTGGTTTTATAAATAGGGGATGAAATAGCAGTTCGTGTGGCTGAAGCCTAGGATAATAGAATGTGGATTACACTAGAAAGTCTTGGGTTAGCTAAAATTGTTTCGTTTAGGTGAGGGTTGGATGAGATGAATATTACGTTGAGAGATGGACATACTAGGTAATATCACTTGGTCGAGGCCTTAATTAAGACTCCTCATATTTCATTAGACAACTAATAGTTATATTTTGAGTAATTGAAGGGTCATTCACAATAGTTGTTGACTTGGGGGAGGGGTATTTCCTCTCATAGTTCAGGTATTGCAAACCTTTCTGGAAATTAATTAATTTATCAATACTAGTTTTACCTTCTTTAATAGTATTAGTGAACTACCTGAGAGTATAGAGGACTTTGGACAGATAATTGGGTGAATAGAGCATCAAGAGGATTATTTTACATTCAGTTAATTCAAATAGGGGCCCCGGGGGTCCTATTAATATGAAAAAACCGAATCCTAAGAAATGTAGTCCATCTTTATAGGCCTATCATGCAGGTGTCTCACATAGGACCATCACTCATGTCATTTATGCTCATGATGGTCCATATAGGTGGGGTTTCACAAGCCTATTGGCAAGAAGGTGTGGGGTATGCAATTTGGCTAAGGTGATTTCATATAATATCCTTTCTCTGATAAACCATTTGGGTATTATTTCTGAATATTATCATCCATATGTGAAAATATTATTTTCAACACATATTGAATATATAATATTTGACTTGGGTGATAAATTATATGAATTTGAATGGTGATAATTTATATATCCATATTTAATATTTTTTGAATAAAATTTATTGGGAAAATAATAAAGTTATACCTTATGGTTCTAAACATCAGAAAAACCGAAAAAGGTGTGTGAACAAAGCCCTAGAATTATAGGTATCCAACATTCTTGTTGGGGGGAATAATATAAATTAATGGAGGAATTTTGTCATTAAATAAAATTGTAAAATAAAATAAATATAATTTATAATAACAATAGCATACATCAAATGATGATAGGATGTTCTTTGGTGTTTCAAACATTACAATTTTTGTGATAATAAAGGTTTTTTATAAAAAATGAATATAATTTTTGTTTGAGTATTTCATTATTTATTAATTGATGAAATAATTAATAATAAAATCTAGAAATAATAAATGTAAATATTTTTGAACAAGAATTAATTCTGCTACATATCATAATACACCATGATTATTTCTAAAAATGAAAAAGATAAATTTTTTATTACATGGAATTTTATGACTAAATATAATGTTTTAATATAATTTAATATACACTTGTGTTATAATAAAAAATCTATTAGTGAAAATTGATTTACATTATAATTTTAATATACTTATAATGAAATAATTTTTATAGATTTGGATGATGTATTTTGATAATAGAAGAAGAATCATTTTTCCAATAAAAATATCATGGATGATATTCAATAACCTTCGAGAAAATGAGAGGAAAATAATAAGGGTACTCTTATAAATTATATAAGGGACAACCACTGGAGAAAAAAAGGAAGGATATCAGGGGAGAACTCCAACATATAGAAAAAGAGAGAAAATAAATAATTTTGATAATATGGAATGATTTTTTAGATATATTATTCATTCAAACTATATGAAATATTATATTAGGTGAATGATATATAAAAGTTAAAAATAAGAAGAGAGAGAGATTTGTTTATAAAACCAGAGACAAAAGATTTAATTTATAGTGATGTACATGGAACTATAAAAGAATTATGATAAAGATGAGGAAAATCCAATGTATGATAATATTAATCATATGGGTATTAATACAGATTAATTAGAGGTATCAAACCATTATTTTGTGATCATATTGAGTGTGTCTAATTAGTGATAAAAAGATGAAATGTTATATAGAATGACAGAATTACACACATTATTGTAAATTAATTTTTTTGATCATCTTGAAGGTCGACGAGACACATGATTATACAAGATCCCATGATCTTTGAAAGTAAATAATTCTAGGTGAAAAAGTTTCTATAATATAAATTATACTAATTTTGGAAATATAGACCGAGTTCAAAAAGTATAAATTATTTATATTCTTTCATTCAAGGAATCTATTTTAATGAGTGAGGAGATGTATTATAGGGATAAAATTCCATCTCACTATTCATAGTTGGTCCTCTTTAAGAAGGTGTGGGAATTGAGAACCTACTTATAAATAGTGTGAAGTTATAAAACATGTGGGACACTAGGATATTTGGAGATCACCAAATTACTCATTCAATATAGTAGAAAGCATTTAATAGAATTCCAATGAGAAGATACAATTTGTAGAATGATGTGGATCTCAATAATTGTGTGGTAAGAACTAAGGGGTTAGGATGACACATTATATTAAATATTCTTATTAATTTTACATAATTCATGATTGAGATGAATAACTATTCCTGATATGGAGTAGGCATTAGTGAAAATACTCTTGATGTTTTCTCTTATACCTTTATTTATTAAATAATTTATGTGTGGCTATGATGCACATAATATATGATATAAAGATAGAAAATAGTTTAGATGTTTAATTTAAAATAAGATTTTATAAAATGAGATAACAAATTCCCCCCCCCCCCCCCCCGCATTAATATTTATTACATAGACACTTCTAGTGTGACTCGGACCATTGAAAGGTAAGGAATATATTTATAATAGATATTTTTATATAAATTAAAGAAAGGAAATAAATTTTTTATGATTTGTAATAGATTCATAAATAATTTATTTATAGGTTATGTAATATAGAATTATTTAGTAAAAATATGAGTTAAAATTAAATATAAAAAAAATATTATGAATTAAAATATAGATTATTGTGGAGTAAAAATAATAGTAGTCAAATAATGTTAGGTGATTAAAATTATTAATTATATGAATTTTATTTCAGGTATCCATATTTTGTTTATTATATAATATATTTAATTTTACCATCATTTAATGGATCTTTGTATTATAATTTACATGAAAATTTCCAAAATTTCTCCATTTTTAATTTTATCATTATATTTTAGAAATTTGAATATATTTTATGAAAATTTAACTCTTGGAATGTTAATATTTATTATTTAAATATTAATCTATGTTCATTAAAAAATATGTCATAAGAGTCAGAGATATTTCTAAACCCTTAACGTAAATAATGAATATTTTATAAAATAAAAATATTATTTTTCAATCTATAATTACTAAATGTATGATACTGATAAATTATTTAAATGGTTAATATATATTAAATAAAACTACATAATGTTCACTTATAATATTAATACCCAATGTATAATTTAGCACTTTCCAACAGTCCTGAAATAGAATACTTATTTCTTATAAATCCTATAATATGTTCATAAATTTAACAAAAAAAATCAGAAATATAAATTAATTATTTTTATAGTTTTTTCCCTTTTTTAAAAAATTATCATTTTATAAATATTATAGTTTATTTCATGTATTATTCTAATAGTTTTTCATCTTAGATATGATTATGAGTAGGGATATTTCTAAATCCTAGCCAAGTAAAATAAAAGTATATAATAACTATTTTCATCAGTTTATTATGAATTTATAACATTGGTGTCTTAATTTTTTTATAAAAATATATAATCACAACTTTTTTTATTGTTATATATTTCTGTTATTTTACATATAACCATAATGTATCTAAATGGATATTTACCACGATCGAGTTTATCTTATTTTAGATAGCTAATTTTTATGGTATTTAAATTAAATTATTTATCACATTATTTATAAATTTTAATTTTTATACTAAAAATTTAAATTCACACCATCATATGAGTCCAAAAGAATGTATCTTTGTTTCATTACCATATCATATTCCCAGGTCGTATCTTAATAACTAAGTGAGATTCCTTATTTTTTTATATTTTTTATATTTTGATATCGTTTTCACAAGTTGTTCCTCATATATGAGGTGACTCTCTGATGTTTCCACCTTTGAGTATAATAAATACGGGAGTTTAAAAATCTTACTCTTTTGGGGTGATACATATAATATTATTTTTCTTAAAAGAGGTTAATTGATAGATATAATTGATATAACATGGTTCCCATAATAATAAATTATTTCATAGGGTATACCATACCTCTAAGAAATTTTTAATAACACTCAAAAGCATGAATTAATCATTCAAAATATGTTCTTATAAATACTTTTTACTAATACTCAATATAATAACCACATTAATATAATGATGTAAATAAATTATTTCATTAATCAATAAACAATAAAATTTATTTGTTTTAAAAATACAATGATATATAGAATGGGTCCAGGGATCAATGACCATGAATGAGACAAACCAACCACAAAATATATACATATCTCATCATCAAAAATGATTCTAAATTAAATATCATAATAAAACCTAGAAAATATAAGTTTAGTAAATTTGTAAAATAGTTTTTCGGACACTACTAGTTTTTAAATTGGATAATTTATAATTTTTATCAATAAAGAATGTAATATTACTATCGATAATATTTAAATATGGGATGAGATATTATAAATAGATGGTGGATATATTACCAATGTTCATGGAAAATAATGAATAATTATATTAGAGATGATACTTGATAAAACCTTGAAGACATATTCAGGTAAACCAATTTGCAATGATTTGTGTGATATTCTTAATATGAAAGACATGTACCAAGGATAAGAGTACTGTTAGCAATAATTTAGTAAAAAAATTTTTATCCAAGGTAATAATTAAATTTAAGAATTTATTATTCCTATAAGAAGAAAACATTTGACGAAAATAATCACCATCCATGAAGCACTAGATGTGGACACTTCTAATTTAGTGTAAAGATAACCTTTTGGTGTTGACATGAAAAAAATTTAAGTGACTAAGAGGACCCCATAGTAAATTTAATATGTATAATTAAATTTATATATGTAAAAAATGCTCTACTATAGTAGAGAACTAGATATGTATTTATTCTTGTATTGTTATTATTTAGGATCATAATTTTTCATTTTAAGGATCATTTAGACTCATCAGAAGTGAAAATAAATAGAGTCATGAAGAAGTCACTGGGCACATAAATATCATTTATTCTGGAATACGGATCACAGTGGAGTTGGTTAAGTTGATGGAATCATACTTTTAGGTTTTATATAGATGATTTAAAAATAAATAATCATCACCATCCATGTTCAAAATGATCATTTCTTGCTATGTAAGTATCATTTCATCTCTACAGTGGAGATTTGACAAAGCCATAAAGACTACATAAGGATGATATCAACTTTGTATGGTTCACCACTTTGAGTTCATTTGGATAATCAACAATGTTTTCATGGATGGATATGAGGAATTTTTTAGGATAAAAAAATTTATAAAAATTTATTACACTGTAAAATATTATTTTTATATGGGTATTAGAGGATTATATAATGTGATGAATTCAAAAATTAAATCATTTGTTTATTTTTAGTATTATGACTTGATTTTATGAATTCTTATATATATTTTGGATCCATTTTTATTGTATTTTTCATGTTTGGTAAAATGATACCTTGGATTTTGGATACTTCTTATTGGTAATACGAGTTTAATTTTAAAAAGAGGTTCTACTATAATTTCATAAATTCATTAAAATTAACATCATGAATCCAACTCATGGTGTGTAATCCTTATATACTGGCCCCCTGTAGACCGAATTTCAAACAATGAAACTGATACAATCCTTGAATCCTTTGAGTTAAATAATGATCCAGATGTGAATAATTTACATGACGTGAATGACATTAATGTAGAACATATGATTCAAAACTCAAGCCATGACCTTATGATTATATATAATAATCGATGATATTGATGATCGAAATAGACGACCAAAAACAAAATTACCCATCATGAATGTTTTGAATGAAAAATACATTAAAGAGACTCATGATGATAAATCATTACACATCATGAGATGATATTACCAATTTATATTCCAGTGCCTCCAATTCTATTAAAAGGTTGAGGGTTTAATCGTTTTCATAAATTTGCTCTTTTTTTCTAGTACTCATTAAAAAACCATCTTTAAATCATTTTCTATTTTCCCTTCATTAATATTTTTCTGTTTCACATCCTACCAATGAATTATTGATTAATTTTCCATTATTATGATCCTTTCATAATACAATAACAATTATCATGCTATTTATTCAACATTCTACGTAGGTGTGCTGATTAATTTTAATTTCTTATTTTGTGAGTTTATTCAATCATAAATTTATTTTTGAACGTTCAAAACATTATAATTTTATTTATATCATTTAGTACCATCATTACCATAAATGGCTATCCCTAAATAGGTCATAGATAATGAGTAGGGGTAGATTAAACTTAATGGATCCTTAAATTAAATTGTTGGAAACCCTTTGACAAGTAATTAGGTTAAAAACACATGTTAATATTATTCTTTATCATATCCCTGATTTGGGGAACTGTAATAGTAGGAACCTAAAATAATTATAGAGAAGTAGACTTGGACCAATAGGCTTTGATGATTTATTCCTTTGAAGATAATTTATATTCCAATGTTTTGTTTAAAACCTCTATAAAAAATAGGGGTTTCCCATCTCTATTGATTCTATTGGTTTGAAGAAAACAGAATGGTGACATCTACACTACTTCATAGAAAAACCCATAATACCGTGAAAAAGGATTTATGAATATAAACTATGTTATATTCGTAAAATTGGTCTAAATTTTTGCCTTATCATTTTAAATTAGTTCAATTGTCTTAGACATAGGAAGATATCACTTGGGAATAATAGATGAAATCCACCTACAAGGTTCCAATTACAAGGCCACCTATATTACCTTCTCTTCTGTGTGATTTAAACCTAGAAATCCACAGTAATATGTTCTATATACTAGTGATATTTGGGTTTTATAAATTTTTAATCTAATCATGAAAATAAAAAATCAAGAATATTTCATGGTCTAGTCAAATGTTGACATATTTTCTACCAAAAGAAATATATAATTTGGAAATGTGAACTTTGGTACAAACCAAATATTTCCTCACACTCCCTCTCACATATTATAATGTTTAGAATTTTCCATTATAGATTTTATTCTCCATTCATTCTAATTCAACTATAGAATGAACAATGACCGTAAAAAATATTCAAGAAAACATAAAACTCAATATTCACTATCTTTCAACAATAAAATAAAAAGTACAGATTTTCATGAAAGTGTCCTAACAGGGATTTATGAAAAAATATTTCATCTATCATACCACATAATTCAAAATATGTGTGACCTAAACATTATGGATAGTGACCACTAATGCATGAGAGATCTATCATTGATTATGGCTTTCCATCTATTTTGGTGTTGTTCCCAACATCTTTCAGCCTTATATTTAGTGAAATCAAATGAAATCATGAATAGACTCATTAATATCATCCAAAATATTTTATAATTCATTGTACTTGACCGTGAAGATCCACATGAGTATATATCCAATTTCGATGAATTATTCAAACATTTTGAAAATTGGGAATCTGATTAGATTCATTTTGGATTTTGTTATTTCCCTTATCATTGCACGATAGAGCCATGTATTAGCTTAAAATATAATCTCAAACATTAATAACTAATTGGGATGATATAGAAAATAAATTGATTAACATGTAAATTTCATCCAAATATATGTGGAAATTGTGGAATAGAATCCAATAAATTTGCCAATAATACGGTGAGTCATCCTCAGAGTCTTGGGATCACTTTATGGAATTATCTCCCAAATTTGCACATCAGGGACTCTTTGTGAAGCTGAAACATCATAATTTTTACTAGGGATTATTACATGTAAAAAAACTATACTAGTTTATTACACTAACAGAAAACATACAATAAAGACAAAAAAAGTGGGTTGAGAACTTATATATGAGGTATCCTAAAATAATAGTTTATGTAATAGCGATCAAGGACCTCTTCAACATGTATTTCCCCAATTATAAGATACCACTTGTCTTGTTGCCTAGGTAGAATATCAATATAATGTCTATAAAACCATTAGCTACCTTCTCTAACAATAAAACTACCTACTTTTATTATAGAGAATCAAGATATTGAAATGTCTGGTGGACAACACCCAAACAAATATTTTCATGATTATAAGAATGAAATCCAAATCATAGATTGTAATTATTAAAATTACTATAAATAACACCCAAATATTCGATAGATAAAAATTCATAGGTAGTTTCTTTACCCAAAATGACCAGTTCAATAACTACAATAACTAAATATGGGTCATTATCAACAGAGAAGATGTAATGTATCACCATAGAATCAAGGGCCACCTGAGTACCCACTTAATAATCTTTCTATTTTAACATAACAAAACATTTCAAATTTTTTCCCAAGTTGGCTAAGTATTTTGCACTGCCTCATCTATAATAGTTTCAATAAGATCTACCGAAGTAGTAAAAAACCCCTACCTCTATAGTAAAATATTTAAATACATCAAACTGTGTGCATTAAAAATGTGGACGAGAAACATACTAATTGATAAATAGACATTCAAAATCAAATAGATACTCAGTAATTCCATTATAACTTTATAAGAAAGGTCTCTAAGACCCTTTCAAACTGATTACTAGGTAAAATACCAAGTAATACTAGGAAAACTCCATGCATAAGACTATAGATATTGATATTTATAGTATAAATGATCTAAAATTTCAATATTCAACCACTGTAGGGAAATTAATATATAAAAAATAGAATCATGGGAAACAAAAATCAAAAAATATTGTATTGAGAGGCAAAAAATCAATTTAATTAAGAATATAATAAATAAGAAAAATTAAAAAGAACATTTACCAAAATTAGTATGTCAATGAATATATCTATGTGTCACTAATAAAATAGATACCCCATTTCTGTTCTTAAGAAAAATGATACATGGAAAAATAAAGGGTCAGTATGTGATATATATGGAAATATTCTTGAAATTCCACCTAAAAATTACCTTATTTAAACAAATTACATAGATAGTCACATACAAAAATTTATTAAAGGATTTTGTTTTAAAATAACTTTGAATTCATTAGAGTTATCTATTTTATTGATGAATTTATTGTAATTATTCATCGGAAGCACCAATAAAAAATGGGATATGGTGCCAGTTTCTCAATTTTTTTCACTATAGGGATGTGAAATATTATAAAAGACTTATAAAATCACATCTTAATTATGAATATCATTCAAAAAAGTTATGTCCAAAAATGAGGACTCAATGTTCTAAATATTATTTGAGTAGAACCTCAGTTGTCTCACCGCTCAATACCACTGGGGACTTCTTAGGGGAATCTCATTTAATATTTGGACGTTTATTTTATGTATATATTTTCTTATCCTTGATATGGTGTAAGTAGGATTTGTCTCTATAATTTTAGGAAAATAATTTCTCACCACTGGTATGGCATTAATAAATGTGAATCAAGTATGTCATATCTTCAGAGTTACTGATTAATAAGTAGTGGTTTATATGTTTAAATATTCTAAGAAAAGTGGAAACTTATATGATTTTTATTCCAATTTTTTCTGAATAATAGAATTATTTTATGGATAAAAATGAAGAAAAATATGTTCTATTTATTGATGAAGAAGAGTGTAGTAATTAAAATGAGTCTAATTATTTTTAACCACATATATGAGAAACATTTCAAGAGTTCACATCCTCAGTTATCATGGAAAAGAATTAATAATTAAATCCTATACTAATAACATTGATGTTATAAAATATAAAAACTACAGATGTGCTACCGGTTATGATGGGATTATAGATAAATTGTGTTCAAGAAGAGATATTTATTTATGTCATAAAATGTCATAGAAATTTGATAGCACAAGGTGTCACAGATATCAAGGAAATCAAATAAACAATTATCACATATAAGATTATATTGGAATAATGAACTTAGTAGAATTCCCATCCCCAATGTTGAATCACCCAAATAGTGAATGATTTCATTAAAAAAAGATAAAAAAACATCTAAACATAGGTATTATATTTTCTATCCCTATGGGAGAATGGATGAGCATGTGGTATACCCAAGAAACATGATTTAAATTTTATTATAGTGAACAAATATGAGTTTATCCCAAATTAACTACTAATAGACCGTGAGTTTGTGTATTATACAATAATTTAAATATAGAAGCTTCAAAACATTACTTACCTTTTCAATTAATGGTAAATAGTTTTGGGATATTATATTTGAATGAATTATATAATTTTCCACATTGATATTCATGATATAATAAATAATTATGGACCCAGTTTATTAGTGAAAGAAAAACATTCAGAAATCCTTTCAAAATATTCACATTCCGAATGATGATATTTTGAATGTTTAAGGAATAAATGACTTTTAAATTTTGTATGGCACATATCATTCAAGATTTTGTAGAGAAGATTATATAAATTATAATGCATGACCTCCCGTTGTATCAAAAATCATTTGAAGTATATATTAGTAATTTGAATCTGAGTCATCAATGTTTTGAATAGAAATTCGTAGAGTCAAACAAGGAGAAATATCATTTTATTGTCTAAGGTGGAATTTTCTTCAAAACTAAAATGTTAATTAACAACAGGGATGTTGACCTAGAAAAAAGAAAAGTTATTAAATGAATATTTAATCATATAATGGTGAAATGAATAATGAGTTTACTTGTCCACAAAAGATTCAATTTTTATTTAGTTGAAGATGTTGATAATATATCCTGACCACTAACACATCTTTTGATGAAAGAATTTCATTTTGACATCAATGATGAATATTGAGGGAATTTAATACAATGAAAAATATCCTTGTAGATTCTATTATAAGTGAATCTCTGGAATGGGATAAAGGCCTTAAAATGATGTGTGATTCTGGGGAATTCACTATGGATGCTATTTTAGGAAATCATGATGGACATATTTTCTTTCAAATTTATGTTTCTATCCATACTATAAATAAACATCAGATTTATTAAATGACCATATTGAAGGATTTAATCATAATAAATTTCCCATTATGAACTTTTTAGTCATAGATTGTTCTCTAAAGAATCATAGATTACATTATTCATGAAACACAAAAATACCTTCTGAATAAAAATGATTCCAAAATTAGACTCATATGGAGGATATTTTTATTGAAAGAGTTTTATATTATCACCAAAGACAAAAAAGGAACAATAATTCCATTAATGGAAATATATCAAGGCATATTATTCTCGATGTCTTGGATGATGAATAGGTGATTATTGAAGACTATCACCGTGATGCGATTTTTTATATGGATTTACAATCAAGACCTTGGATTAATGATATATGAAACCATCCTGGAAAATGATCACTTTATGATGACATATCATATTAAAATTATAAGAAGGTCATTTTCAATGATTCATGATATTATTAAGACAAGACTCTATTATTTCACCATGGTGATTATTATTTAATAAAACACAAAAATCAAGATGATTACATTTAATGTGTGTTATAAGTATTTCATATGTCACTGGCTGGAGTACGTCATAGGCTAGAATAATTATTGATAAGATCCTACAAATTAGACTATCGTTTTCCATACTCCCTCAAAATAATTTTAGTTTAGTAAATTATTATGATCAATGTTAGTGGATATGCACCATTGGGAAATATAATGAAATTACCAAAAATACCATCAATTTGGTAGAAATATTAGACGTTCGGTGGATTGATTGTATGAGAAAATAATAAAATTCCCAAGGAGTTTTTTATAGATGAATAAAAATAGATTCTTTTTCAGAACTATTTGAAGAATAAGCTTCCACCCATGACACAACCAAGGTAGTAATCCAAATTCTAGATAAAAACACCTTTTCATGATTTGGATTCCCTCAATTATTCAATACTACTCAGGGAACACACTAAAAAAATACTACCAAAAAAGGGTTGTTGAAAAATATGGGATTTTATAAAAAATGGATCTCCATAGAACCTACAGAATTATAAGAATGTAGGATTTTCCAATTTGTATATCAATATATTTTTTAAAAAGATAGTTAATTTTTATAGGATGGACTGGAGTGTCACACATAGTGAAAATCTTTGGTCATACCAAAAATATTATTAAACACATATTGAAACTATTATTTTCTAACTTGTTTAAAAAATAACATATCATCTTCTAGTGTAACTAGATCACCAATCATACTAGGAAATCAATAATAGATTGTGGGATACTCAAATATCCAAACATCAAAGAATGCTTCCAAAGAATGAGCAATAAATGCAAGAAACAGTTTTCTACAAAAAGGAATTTATTTGAAAAGAACAAAAATGTGGAATTATTGATGCATCATACAATGGATATTAATAATATTGGAAAGTTTTTTGTCATTTAATTCCTACATGAATCTTTTCCACTGAAAAATAATGTTTTGATAGTGAACACCATTGATAGATGTTAAAGTATTCCATAATGGAACAGTCAAAATTGTAACTCGTAATAGATCACCCTTTAAGTTCGTTGATTAGATATTCAAAATCTAAGAAAACCCATTTAAATAAGGGTGTATTATTTATTTAAAATTATTTTTACTCGATGTTTCTTTCTCTGTCAATGTTATATGAATCACTATCTAGGTGGGAACCCAAGCATGGTTTATAGGATAGGGAATGTTTTTTTGAGAGTAGGATTGTATAATGACAGTGGAAATAGGCCATAGACTCATGGAAAAATGTATGCAAAGAGGCACAATTAACATCACCTATCTCATTAACTATGTGATTTTTTTGTGGTTAGGTAAAATAATTTTATGATAGATTCATTTCATGAATAATATTCATTACATGAATTCTATATAAAACATATTTGAAATGGGAACCTAGGGTTTACCAGAGATGATTGATCTTCTCCCCACGCCCACTGATCGACCCCATATTCTCTTGGTTTCTCCTTCCAATCATTACACCACTAACCTCATACTCATATTGTAGTCTTGAAACAAACCTTGGAAACTTTTTCCCTTCCTTGATCTATACTTCCCTCTTATTCTCTCTCTATTGTGGCCTGTACAAAGTCCATCAATATTTAATCTAAAAAATGTGTGTCCTAATATGATGTTCCTATTATACCAAATATTTGAGTGATTGATCCTTAGTCATAGGATGAAGAACCATCACCATAAACATCCTCATATGGCTCCAAAAATCATATGACATCCGTCATTTCACATTCTTCCTCCCACCCCTATTAGGGCACTATCAAGTAGTAATATCTCAATCTATATAAACAATTTACTATTCTTGAGAATAAAATAATAATGGTCAATATTCATGAAACAACCATGTGAACAAACAACATTCTAAACCTATCCACACATGGAAGGATCCTCATACCTAGGGAATTCATAGAGCTTTTCAACCACATGAATTTTCCCAGCATCGTCAAAGTGCACAAGAATACATACCAGGATATATTACTTATGTATTTGGACACTCTTGAGATTTAATTCATCCATGTCCCTTTCCCTATGGGAAGAAATACGTGGGATGTCACAGTTGGATAGTTTGATGTTGTAAAAGTTATCTACACTAATAAATTCATTGCTTATCATGATTATACGTCATTACAGATTGATGAAAAAAATACAGACACACTAAGAAGATGGGTATTTACATCCTTTGATTCACAGATCTTCAATGGAATACACATGATGAATAGAACCCCACTACACGGTGCTGCACTATGGAATCATCATTGTTCTTTATCCTATACTATGCTCACTGAAGGATATTCTGATTGCGTGATAAGAAAGAATGAGGCCATTATATTATCCTCTACTATAATCATCCTCATTGTCAGCACTGCATGAAATTTCATGTTTTACTATGAGGCCCAAGAGTTGAGGACTCATGGAACTGTGATGTGATGATTCTTTCATACACATATCAGTCATAATTTTGGAATAATCAACTCCACTAATACCATTTAATATTTATGACTGATGGAGTCTTTTGATCTCATTTTACTCTACAAAATGAGGCTCAATTGTAATATAGGGAAGAGTTATTATTTGATATCGATGTACGATGATGAAACTAAAGAGGTACTAGATCCTTATATTACAGTTCCTAAGGCAGAAACTATTATTCTCCCAACCAGATTTATGACCACACACCCACCAACTGATGATTCCAATATATCCCCAACATTATATCCTTCTAATCCCATGTATGATCCCCATAATAATTTATCTTAGGTTCCAGATACTTTAAGAAAAAATTCTGCATTAAGTACATCTATGAGGTGGTGGATATACATTGGGGGCCCTCAGCACTATATTCTAGAGAACCATCACACCATCTGACTGTGATTGGATATCACTATTATCGATCCACTTGAGTTACTATTTTCCTATGTACAAATGACTTTGGCTAACATCAAAATACACATTTCCCCCACCAAGATAGCTTGAGGCACCGTACACACCCCTTCCACAATAGAGCCACTTAACACCACAATCGAGTGTCCTCAAGAGCTTACTAACCTTGTGGCTCAGTAAGTGTTTTTCATGAAGCACTCTTGGAGAGTCAAGGGAACTGGTATATCTTCTACATTTGAGGTTCTATTGAAATATCTAACTAATATACACATAGCCTCTGTTTGGATTGTGACCTCAAATCCTCCATCCTCTACCTAGTTTCACTAGTGATGACTGACCACGCTAATAGAACTGTACATCCTATTTTAGAAATTAATCAACCTACTCCTTCCACCTTCACTAATATAGATATTGAAAGACGAATTAAGCTTCCCCCTATTCATGTGGGTGACATTGATGTTTTTAGTGGGTATTATTCTCTCCCTTTTTAGAAAATTCCACATATACCGATCTCATTTATTTTTCTATTTGACACTATGATTTTTTTGTACTTATTTTATTCCCTACCATGGTTGTGTCATATCTCTAATCTGATAGAAGTGTTATAAATTTTGAATGAAAATTATTTTATTACATTATTCACAAGTTTTATAAATTAATTTCGATACATCTTGATATTTTTTGCTATGTTATGTTTATTGATGAACATTCAATCATACCTTATGTACATCACCACTACCTCATTATTAATGTAGAAAATATATAAGAACAATTACAAGATATATATATATATATATGACTATAATAGATGCTATATCTTTTGGTTGAGATATTTTCTTGGCCCATCCCTATGGTGGGGAACTGAACCAAGTGACAATTGGAGGTTTAGAACCCATGTTGGAGTTCCTACAAGAGGTAGAGGATAGTTACCAAAATTTACTACAAAACATGATCTTTTGACCATCTGCCTGGTTGATGATTTTTGTCAACAATTTATGGATGGAACCCCAAATTTTTGAATTTTGGAGTTTTTAATGTGTTTATTAGTTATTTTATTTCCTCTTTCTATGTATCAATTATAGGTATTTTCATAGGTACTTATTATATTTCAACTATAAGGAAGAGTATCTGAGTTGGTATTCATTTATGGATACTTTGGGAAGGTACCTATTTATCCAATTTCATATTGAATATATCTTATGAACTAACCATTTATCTAGTATAGGTATGATTTGGAGCTAACATATTTTTAGGTAACCTAGTTTCATAACAACATCCTTAAATTTTTACCATAGCACGATATTTATATTGGGAGCTCAAAATTCCTTTCACTACTATAATAATTTTCATTTCAAAAAACTTTATTATGATACTGATAACAATCCCACATTACCTCTCAAAATAATGTATTCACTATTTCATTTTATGTTTCTTTGAGTGGGTGGTTTTATATTTAATAAAATATCCCCTTGTGTCGTTGGACATTATCATTAGACTAAGATATATTTCCCATTTAAAAAAATTTTGAACAAGAAATTTCATTACACCCATGTAAATAAAAGAAAAATTTTGGATGTAAAATTTTAAAACAAATTATTTATTCTTGATTTTAATTTTCCATGATTGATTATTTGAGTAATTAAATTATTATTCTAAATTATTAAAATTCCTTTATATTTAATTATTACGATTTATTATGCCAGGATTATTCTCTATTATTTGTATTCATATTCTTAATAGTTTTTCATACATACATTTTCATATTTATTTTTTAGCATATTTCTTGATTAATACTTGGGTAATGTAAAGAAATCAGAACATTCCATGGAATCTTTTAGATATTATAAGTGAATAAAAATAGCGTTGAAATTATTAATGCATTTTTTTGTTCCATTTTACTGAGACCCCCTTTTTCATTTATCTTTTTTTTATATCATTGAAGATATGAATAACCTTACAAGGATTGAGCCTTGTTAAGACACCATTATTGCTCTATATTCCTTTCTATTGTTATGATTTCATGATTTCCACACAAATACGTGTGGGGGATATGGTCATTACTAATGGTCTTGGGATGAATTTTACTAAGGATATGTGTAGTGACATTTTCACATGATCTACAGGATGTGGTCTATGGTAACTTTTTTATGTTCATTGTGATAACACTATTTATAAAAATATTGGTATGTATTGTGAATTTGGATACTCACACTCACTAGATATATTATCTCATTGTATATCAAACATGGTTAGTCGGTGGATGCAAGATCTGGCCAATATATGAATTCAATAATAACATTGAAAATAATATATATAATGCTTTAATTATATATTCATGACTCGTAAATAGACAAGACTCTAGATTTTGGGAGTTTGGAGAGGCTACTTTCAGGAGGAGGTTCTTCATTTCACTATTCTTGATTTTCGGGAATTCTAATTGAGAATTTACCCTCCTTTTAGCTTGATCTTTTATCACATATCCACCAAACCCCAGTCTCAGATTCATTTGAACCCTTTTTTTTATTCCCTCATGATTAATTGGGTATTTGTACTTATAGATTGGAGAAGTTATAACTGATTCCAAACTACGGTTAGGAGACAATATTTATGATATGGGTATAACCCCAATTTTATTTTTCCATGAGAAAATGAGTAAAAATCATGGGGATAGAAATTGAATAATGGTTATAAATTCTATGTCATAGTTGAAAAAAATTCAATTTGTGGAAGGAGGGATTGAAATAAAAACATGACTATGAGGAATGAGTGATTTCCTATACATGAGTGCCTTTGGAGGACCAACTATCTCAACTAATAATAGTTTTCACATTATTGGTTGTAATGATTACATTTGGTTATAAATTATATCATTTGAAATCATTATTAAGATAATTATTTCCAAATGATATGATACTGTTCAATTGTATGGGGATTTTATAATTTGAAATCATATATATAAACATATATATATATATCCCCATTTCTATAGAATTGTTTAGGTTTTATAAAATAATTCATTAGATTTTAGATGGATTTCATAAGAAATAGTATTTTAATATTCAAAAGTGTTTCTACATAAATTTCACCAATTTATGAAAAATAATATCATGAATCTATCTAATGATGTGTATTATTTTTCTATTTCCCTACTGTGGAAAAAATTACATTCCCTGAAATAGATACAATATGATAATCCTCTGAGCCAAAGAATGTTAAGGACATGAAACATCTACACATCACTAAAGACTTGGAAGAGGTAACCATCATTAAAAATTTAATCCATGAATTTTGTAACTCTATGATTATATATTATAATGAGTATAAAATTAAATTACATGAAACATTACGCTATTTTACCTAATGATTCAAAAATCACAATTTGGAAAGTATTTTTTTATTCAAGATAAAGGGAATCATGCCCATGATGCAAGGGATATTACCATTTAATAACACAATTCATATGTGGGTTTATTTAAGAATAAGTGAAATGATATAGTTTTTAGTGAGAAGTCCATTTCATTATTTTAATGACATATAGAGAATGAAAATATAATTCTTAATGACATTTAAACGAAATATGGTGAATTAAATTTAATTAGATTGAATGAGTTCAGTGATGAGAAGTTATTTCTTCAATTTAAGGTAATTTCTAAACTGAATATGGAAATATTAAATGAATAAGATTCAATAAATATTGAATATAAAACTTCTCCACACTAAAGAATAAAATATTTTGAAATGTTTGAGTGAAAATGATACTATTAGAGAACAATAAATTATGGAATGATATCTTCAAATTTAATTTGGATATTCATATACATCAAAGAAAAAGTAGAAATAATAGTTTAAGAATATCATGCACATTGAATATGTTTTAGAAGAAAATTAGTATTGTAATTAATGTTATATAGTGAGTAAGGCATGTGATCTATTTCATATAGAAGAAGTGGGAATGAGTATTTTAAGTGAATAAGGATGAAAATCTATTAAAAGATGAGAGAAAATTAAAATTCCAGTTCGAGGAAGGAGTTTTGTATGAACTTTTGACTATTATTTAATAGGTTTTATAAATACACATTTAAGAGATTTATGGAAATAATAATGAACTTTTATTCAACTAGTAGGAGGTAGTATAATGAAATCTTCATGATGTTGACACTATATGTACTAGAGACCAGTAATTTTAGGATATTGTTTTTAAAATACTTTAGTAGATAACATGAACTTGTATTAAGTGGTATGTAATAGAGAAATAAGGTTGGGAAACATGGGACAAACATGGAAAAGAGTAGGCTTTATAATTAAAAATGTAACTATTTATAGGATTTAAAATCAAGGATATAACCACCAAAATCATGGAAATTATTAAGGATATCATTTTTATATTTCATGTCACCAATTTCTATAAAAATAGGTCCCATCCTATAAGAAGGTTTTCAACCATGTACTTAGGAATATTGTGGATGTGATCCATATAGACCATTACCATATTTTCTGTCAATGAAACATATTACACTGGGGTTTAAATAATTTACATAGTTTTTTCTGACTATTGTACATGACGTCCAAGGAAAAGGGAAAAAATCACATATTTCCATGGTTTAGTAAATCATTTAAACAGACTTTTGAAAATTAAATAAAATGACAATGTTTTGATCATATGACTACTTCCAAATTACACACAACACTTTACCAATATTCTATACTCTATTATATATACATATAAATTTAGATTTATATATATATAAATGGATATATATTTATTTATATATAAAAATATATATTTAAATTTTCTAATCATTATCTAAAAAATAAGAACATATATTTTAATGCATATTCTTTTGCCATTGTTTTAAAAACCATAGATGTAGGAATTTCCATGTATGATTATTTCTCAATTTTATATAGTAATGGTCATATATCCATGCACAAACAAGCAACTGCCATAGTTTCTATATGCCTTGTTCATATATTATTTTCATGATGCCTACTTCCATGGTTCTGTATAACACTGTCTTTTTCATGGGATACAACTGTTGTTTCTTCAAAAAGATACCATATTTTATGTTCACATAACATAATGCTACAATTTGGTATAAAAATGTCCACTGAATGTGATATGTACAAGTTCATATCAAACTGTGTCCATAAAAAATTTCACCTAGTCCATTTTCTATGGTTAAATAAAAATATGGTTGTAGCTATCCTTAAAGCCATGGTTTTCATGAAACTATGGAAACATGGATTCCATTGAATATTCCACAAAAAATTGGTTATTCATTCCAATTTCCCATGGAAACCTACAAAATTAGGTTAATGTAATCAGGGTTATAGGAGTTCTAATAACCATAGGTTGTTTAATATATAGCTATAGGTAGAATCAATGAGGCATAATGCCACATTTTAATAATAACCATGGATGTAGACCAGCCTATGGACATGGCTCAAAAAATCATGGATATAGTACTATGGAAATACGACTATTTTCTAGTAATGATTTCAAGTCTAAAATCTTTAAATATTTTGTGTTCTCGATGGTCATTGTTAAATCACACAATTTTGGCTAAGAGACATATGAAATAGAGGAATAAACATCAACTAATACTAGAGGCAAAATTGACTGTCTATAAACTTATAATGGGATCAATAAATTATTTATCACCTACCCCTCCTAGTAATATTTTCATACATGGGAACTATAACACAAGAATATTCAGCATCCAGATTATAATATCTATAATGAAAAAGTTCTTTTAATTTATTCATGATGTGATAATAGTGTTAGAGTCTCCACTAAAACCATAATAGTTAAATGAAACACCACCAACCTGAATTATGTTGACTATATGCACAAATAATTGAGTCTATGGCTTATAAATACATTGAATCTCACAATTTTCAGAATAATTTAATGGATTAGAGTAAGTGGTACACCTTTGGACAATATTATAACTTCTATGAATCATGAAAACTAGTAAAATATTATAGAATTCTATAGATGAGTAAACATTCATAAATTTACTTCAATTATCACTTTATGAAATTCTAAAATTCATTAGAGTTAATTATGTAAATCCCTTTATGGAGAACACATTCCACATATGGTTTTTTTCCCGTAAAAATGACTTCCTTGAATAAATAATGGTTTCTGTGAGTTATTATTCTATAAATTCATTTAATTATACATTTATGGTGAAATTTTTTTATGAGAGTTATAAAATGAGAGAAAAAGGTTTTTTCAATATTGGATAATCTATAAAAAACACATTATATGACAAAAATTTATATCATTCTACTTCTATCCCATTATAATAGATAAAGGTTGGGTAGTTTATGTTTAATCCCTATACAATCCCTACACATTCATGGAAAATCATACAAAAACGTCAAATATACATTTTCAACTCATTTGATACACACACATCCTTACCACATGATGTTAAATGGAATGGACCAATCCAATTACATGACCTTTATTAGTGCAACTCAAACTATATGAGTTTTGAATCATATTTATGCCATGATACATAGAATATCTATTAAAGGTTTAACCCAATTATTGATCTAGATTTCAAAATGATTCCTATATATTGTAAAATTCTATGGTTACCACATATGGGGAGTCATAACATAGAGTATCCCCATGATAATTTAAATCATGAGTGGCCCCATTAGAATCTAAGTGATAATTTTATCCATTAGACTAAAAATTGATAGTGTCCCAACTAGACACTAAGTAGTCAGTGTCTCTATAAGACTCAAAACTCTCAGTGAATTCTTGTGTGGATTTAAATAATATAGTTTCATCCTTCCTAATTTTACATAATAGGCCTATCAACCATTTGGTAATAATCATAAGACGTCCTTATGCGCATTTGTGATAGTTTGATAGAAAGATCTATTCTGTGTAGATCAATTTGACCTCTAATAAAAGGGATTATCTTTTGTAAATCAAAAATAGATGTGATATTCTAATTCCCAAAATTATATCAATGGAATGAGATTAAAAAATATGTTTTAAATCATTAAGCTAGTCATAGACATTGATATAATCTCCTCATTATGCTAATCCAATGTCACCTCCTTCTGTATGATGGAAACAACCATCATTATAACCTTGATAGTGAGAAGATACATAAACCAATAAATAAGGAGTGATCAAATATCACATCAAAATCCAACCCTAAGAGAAAATAACTAGAAACATGAATGGTGAATCTAAAGAGAAATAATTATCCCCTTATAGTGTTCGGATAGATGATGTTATTTACCCCACAATTACAGAATCTATTCATATAAAGATTCAATATTCTAATTCATAATGGATCATGACTTTAGGATGTGTAATTAAATATCAAAATCCTAGTCCGAATTTTTACGGTGTTCGACATATTTCATTGGTGTGACACCACCTTCATACACCCACAAGCATTGATGCCATATACCTATTCTTAGGATACAACTTTTGTTCTCCCAAGGTTCCTAGTCTCCAATTCACCATGTCTCTAATAGATCCCACACAATAATTGGTGATCAATATACGTGTTCACTAATAATAGTATGATAACATCATATTGACATGATATATAGTTTAATTTCATGGATCTATGCATGCTAACCCACCTATTGGGATATCATTGGAAAAAATCATCTCAGATCACTAATACCAATCATTTTATTATTTAATCCTAATAATTATATGATAAATCATTCCCTATGACTATGATGCGGTGGGGGAGTTCTAGGAAAAATCAATCCTTATTATAGATCTTGAGTAGTCTAGGATGGAACCCACCAGCTAGTTACATAATCAATAGGGGTGAATATATATTATTAATAATTAATTGGAAAAGGTATATATATGTTTGAGAAATATTTTTCAATATTCCAGATCACAAATATCCTACATATACTATTCACATCCATATACTCATTTGGAGGTATTTATAACACTATGAACCTATGTTTTCAAGGGGATCTACAAGCCAAATAAAATATTCCTTTTCCAATTGAAGATTAAACAAAACAATAATTGTATTTTGATTAGGTTTGAAATCAATATACCACACATATACATATTATGGAGGTATTATAATTAGAAGATGTTCTTTTGTGAGGAATATCAATATAAATATTATAGATCTAATTCAGATAAAAAGAAATGAAAATAAAATTTAAAAAAATATGAATTTAAATGAAAATATAAAAACTAAACAAATTTTATAGATCAATAACAATAAATAATGATTTATAATCTGATGGGGATTTTTTATAAAATTATAGTTGGATGAGAACCTGGATCATTATTTAAAAACAATTGTTTATCTAGTTCCCTTAACCCTTGATTTATAGAAATATATATCCAACAATATTTGTTCATTCCTCAATCTGTTTGGTTTTAAAAATCTTTTTCAATAATAAAATCAGTAATGGTTTCTAAAATATGAGTCCGCATGTGGAACCATAAATTCATGTAATATAATTCAATTTATATTGAGGTTTTAAATTATTTCTACAAAACAACATAACCACACATTTTCAAATATATAAAAAAGATATTAGTACATGTAAGTAAATCAGATTTAATAATTTTTATTATTTATACATACTTATATGTAATTCTATACATAATGTAACCTCATGTAAAAACTCATGAAGTTTTATTCATGTAATGATAGTCTAGAATGACTCTTTAATGTTAATTTGGATAATAATATATTTTTATTAATTTTTGTTACACTATTAGCATATAAATAGTCTTACAATATTATTTCGCACGGAATCCGGGGATGACCTCCTGGATGGGAGATTCAAACGTTCCGATCGGTTTCTAACGGGTTTGTTCATAGAACCGGAATCATCCAATGATTCCACATCCGTTTGGACCTACTTTCCAAAGGCATGCGCTCATTAGCTTGTGGACTAATGAGGCTTAGGAATTTTCATTAGTCGGGAGGATGGGAGGTCGGACTCATCACACCTTTTTGAGGGGAATTATTGTCTACTCCGGGACTCTCTTTATAGATTTAAGTTATGTTCGTGAATCCTTATTACATTACCAAGTATAAAATGTGCTTTCCTTTAGTTTTAACAATCAATGATTACATATGCAAATAAATTTAGAGAATCTTTTATATGTATTCGAGGTTCTTCATCAATAGAGAATCATCTATATCTGTTTAGAGATTCTTGGTCAATGGTATCCTTCAAAACATTTATATAAAAGTCTCCTGTTCATTTATGATGACCATGCTGATTTTAAAGCCACCCAGTGGGGCACTTGAAGTTTATTATCATTTAGAAGGACATAGATTATTTAAAAGTTGGGATCGAACCCATAAATGGGCTACCTACGTATCCTTTGTTTTGGAAAAGGAATCAGAACCCACGTAGTTCGAGAAATGGAGTATGATGTTTATGATTGATGGCTCAAAGATGAATGTCATAATTACTTTTACACTCTAAGCTCACGTGAGTCATGGTCGGTGTGAGAAACAAGAGGTATTGGTAAAATTTAGACAATTGTGCCATGAAAGATGCAATCATAAGAATTTGTTTGGGGCTTATGTATGGATGACTGCCCAGATAGATGAAGGTTTAGGATTTACTTTTAGGGAGAAAATCCATGAACAGGGTCCATAAAGTTATATGTGCTTCATGGAGATTTGAATACTATAATCTTGGGGCTTACTCCTAAGGAGGATTCCCATGTTAGGAGGGGACTTATGATTGGGTTTTACTCTTGAAAAGGAAACCCAAATCAAAGGTAAATTATGACTGGTTAAGAGAAATTTAAGGGGACTTGGGGCTTATTCCTGAAAAGGAGACCCAAGGTTATGACTGAGTCTTATTCCTGAAAAGGAGACCCAGGTTAGGGGACTTGGGGCTTATTCTTTAAAAGGAAGCCCAAGGTTATGACTGAGTCTTATTCCTTAAAAGGAGACCCAGGTTAAGGGACTTGGGGCTTACTCCTGAAAAGGAAGCCCAAGATTATGACTGAGTCTTATTCCTGAAAAAGGAGACCCAGGTTAGGGATTAAGGTTTGGGGCTTACTCCTGAGGAGGATGCCCATATATGAGGTTGGGGCTTATTCTTAAGAAAGATTCCCAAGATTAAAGGACTTGATTGGGGCTTACTCCTGAGGAGGATGCCCAGATTGGGAACTTTAAGAATTTGGGGCTTACTCCTGAGGAAGATGCCCAGATTAAAGGTTTTATAACTGGGGATTATTCCTGAAAAGGAGACCCAGGTTAGGATTCTCTCATCTTAAATGATGAGGTTGAATGAATGAACTCTATGTATTTTAGTTACATAAGGATATTTAAATCACCAGACTTTGAGATAGATTCCACAAGAATTCCTTTCAGATAAGAAAGTCAAATCAAGAAATCATGCCATAAATGGCTTTGAAGAGTGTCTTGAAGACTGAATCTTGAAAATGAAAGGTGAAATGTCTTAAGAGGGGTAAAAATGGGCAAGATGGGCACCCAAAAAGATAGGGGCATGCAGGTATTGCAAGGCGCGCAAGTCTTGCTTGGGCGCGCAAGTATTGGTCGCGCAGGTATACCTGCGCGACACATAGTGTACTTGCGCGATTTTCAACCAGCATTGAAATACTTGAGGGACTCTTTTTTAAACCCTTTAGAATGTTCTCGAGGTTCTTCCAAAAAAGGGACGCGCAAGTTATATTGAAGGAAATAAGTCGGTGCGCAAGTGTTTGATAAGTTTCAACACTTAGGCCTTCCTTCTTCTCTTTAAATCTTCTGTTCTAGGTAAGAAATTACCTTAGAAGTGTTCCGGAAGCTTTGAGAAAATACTTGGGCGTCGGGAGCTTCAATCCGAGTTTCTGGAAAAATATCTTCTCGAATGGGGGGCCCACAGTGTCTATTAATAGGCAAAAGAAGACCCTGGGCCGTTACCGGGCGGTTACCGGGCGGTTATCACTTAGGTCGCGCAAGTCACTTGCACGACCATAAGGCGTCGCGCAAGTACTTGCACGACCACTAGGCAGCGCGCAAGTGTACTTGCGCGACCATGAGGGAACTTGCGCGACCTATGGGCAATGTTCTCCTTGTTCATCCCTTTGTCAATTTTTGATGTTTCTTCAAAGGATGAATCAAATTGGACTCAGATATTCCCCTTTTCCGATTTTTAGATTCTATGATGAAAGGAGCGTCAACAAAAGTCCCCCCCTCAGAGTTGGATCTGGAGAGAAATGAGGATTTGACTCTGAGGAAATTTAATCCATCCAAAGGAAAAGGGGGCGCGCAAGACTTTAGGGCACAGAGGGCAGTGCGCAAGTGTGCTGGAACTTGACTTTTATTCAGAGTTCCTTTGTCTTTTGTGGGCAGTTTAAAGTCATGCATTCCGGACATAAAGGGGCTAATGTTTAAGGTCGAAATAGCTTTGACCAAAATGGATTAAAAATGGATTCAATTCCTTGACAATTTATCTGAAAACATATTACCATACTCAAGTATGAGGGAAAAAATGTAAACTATGGCTTAAGAACATTTGAATCTGAGGAATGATATGAAAAAGAGCTAAAAGGCATTAGAAGAAGTAGTTTCCAAGAATGAAGTTACTATTATTTAACAAAACCCGTTAGGGGGTTGAAATATGCAGGGCCACCTATGGGCATTGGCTGCATGGTCAAATAAATAGCATCTTTTGGCTGACAAGTCTGTTATATGGACTGTTTATGCAAGGCCACCTATGGGCACGTGCTGCATAGTCTGGCAAAAGAACTCCCAGAAATTTAATTTCCTAGTGCTAAAAGCCAGTGAAAGTTTATGGAGATTCAAATTTTCTAAAGTATAGAGTTTGTTGTATGGAAAGAGGTATTTGAATATGGAGAAGATATTTCCGAACAAGAACATCGAAGAACTGGATGAATATCACTCCTACGAAGGTCTGACCCAAACGTAGGGAAGATGAATAAACCATAGACTTGAATACTTTCAGATCATGAAAAAGGATATGGGACAAATATGTTAAGGATGGCTATTTTTTGCGGATCCCTACATACTGTCGTTTAAGACAAATAAGGACAAAAGAGGCATTCTTCCCAAGAATGAAGTTACTATTATTTAACAAAACCCTTTAGGGGGTTGAAATATGTAGGGCCACCTATGGGCATTGGTTGCATGGTCAAATGAATAGCATCTTTTGGCTGACAAGTCTGTTATGTGGACTGTTTATGCAAGGCCACCTATGGGCACGTGCTACATAGTCAGGAAATAGAATTCTCAGAAGTTTGACATTTTTGTGATTAGAAGTCATGAAAAGGGTTATGAAGATCTGAAAATATTTAAGGTTAGGATTATAAGACATAAAGATAGGTATTGTCCAATGTATATAGAGATACATAGGTCAATGAAAACCATAATCATGTTGTGGCTGGGTCCTGAATTGAAACATGGACTTCACTACATATCTCATAAGAATGAGAATCAATCCATACGTAGTTCTTGAAATTCAGTTTAATGTCGTTCAGGACGAAAGTATGAGAAATCTTAGTTTAGGGTCATAGAATTCGGACCATAATAATGAATACACAGTGTGTGTTTTCATGAGGACTTTTTAGCCAAGGGACAGAAAGTGAAATTTGGGGTTAGGCCCAAAAGACTTGGGACTGGATTCGAGGGACACTCGAATGTTCCTACGTATCCCATAAGGATGGGAATCAAGTCCACATAGTTCTAGAATTACCCTTTGTACAAATTTGGTTCGTACATTTAAAGGGTTAAAGGGGACTTTAGTGCAATGATGGTTTTAACCTAAGATAAAAAGTTTAGGCATTACCATGTATGCACGTAGTCTTTTGAAACGAAACATGATTGAAAAAAATCAATGTCAATAATGGTTCCTTCTCAAATGAGGGAATCAACGAATATTGTAGTTTATTGTCGTACCGGACAAAAGTGTTGTATTGTTTAACTTCATATAACAAGGACGAAAGTGAATCAATGTAAAGATATTGATTCCAGGGGCGGTTTCACAAATCATCATCATATGAGATGGTGGTGAACCAATGTGAAGAGATTGTTTTTGGGCTTGAACCCTGGGAGGTTGCCTACATACCCAGCCTGGAGGGCAAGGATCAAAGTCCGTGTAGTTCAATTAAAGAATGAATTAATGATCATGTTGTTCTTGTGGACAATGATCTAATAAAAAAATATTGTTGGGACTTACACATGGTTAGTGGCCCAAAGGGAGTGTTATGGTTGATGTTCACTCTAAGCTCACTTGAGTCATACTCGGTGTGAGAAACAAGAGGTAATAACAACCTTAACGATGCACAATTTAATGTCATGTAGGACACAAAAAAAGGGACCATGCAGTTTAAAGTCTTGCAGTTAGGACTATTGGTGCTGCACAGTTTAGTGTCATGTAGCAGGGACAAAATACAGTTTAATGTCATGTAGGACCTATCAAGGATTTTCTGTACAGTTTAGCATCATGTTGTTAGGACGATGGGGATAAAATAGTTTAACGTCATATTGGACGAAAGGGGGACTGTGCAGTTTAATGTCATGCTGTAAGGACAAAATAACACCCCATTTATGTCATGTTGGACGAAAGTGTGAATAGTTTAAGGTCATATGCATGGACCATGGATGGTGGAGTTTAATGTCATGGTGGACCTTTGATGATTATATAGTTTAACGTCTTTCCGGACGTGAGGGACTTTTATACAGTTTAGCATCATGTAGTTTAGGACGTCATAGTTTAACGTCTTGCTGGACATAAGGGATTTGCAAATAGTTTATGGTCATATACATGGACCAGTGATGATGCAGTTTAAGGTCATGCTGGACGGTTCATGGAACTTTTTCACAGTTTAATGTCATGTGGGACGAAGTTACAGTTTAAAGTCATACTGGACCATTGCTGTATAGTTTTAATGTCATATAGCAAGGACGAACTGGTGCTGTACAGTTTAAAGTCATGTAGCTAGGACTAAGGTGAACCAATACGAGGATATCAGTTCTGGGGACTTTTTACAGTTTATCGTCATGCTGGACGTTGGAAGTGCCACACAGTTTAATGTCATGTTCCTAGGACACAATATAGTTTAATGTCATCTCGGACAAAATATAGGATCTTCTGTACAGTTTAATGTCATGTAGATAGGACATATTAACAGTTTAATGTCATGTAGGACATAATATAGGATCTAATGTGATTGTTTTGGATCTGGGAACAATATTTTGTGTTTATACAAAATACTTCTTCAGAAATCTGGCATTAGTTGGAGTTGTGATGTGTTCTCCATCCATTGAGATCAGAGAATACGCTCCATTAGAGTAGACCTTATGTATTGAATAAGGTCCTTCCCATTTTGGTTCAAGCTTGGGAGGCTTCTTTCCTGGTATCATTGGTGCTCTGAGAACCAATAACAATTATCCCTGAATGAATGAACGAAGACGAACTTTTTTGTTAAAAGCTCGTGCTATCCGATTCTGATAGATTTCCAAGTGGTGCAAAGTGCACAATCTTTTCTCATCTAACTGTTCCAATTCATTCAACCGCTTTTGGGATTGCTCATCTGTTGATAACTGATCACAAATGGCTATTCTGAGTGAGGGCAATTGAACTTCAATTGGCAAGACTGCTTCTGTTCCATATACCAATGAATATGGAGTAGACCGCGTTGCATTGCGAGTGGTAGTCCGATAAGCCCATAAAGCATGAAAGAGTTTATCAGGCCATGACCTCTTATCTTTATCCACCATCTTTTGCAGTATATTTGAAAGAGTCTTGTTGAAGGCCTCTATCTGGCCATTAGCCGCTGCATGATATCGAGATGAATGGTTGGACTTAATGTTGTATTCTTGATACAATTTCTTTACCTCAAAAGAACAGAAGTTGGTGCCGTTGTCCGTCAATATGGTATGAGGGACACCAAATCTAGTAATGATGTTAGACTTGATGAAGCCAACAATGCATTTAGAACAGACTTCTTTGAGAGGTACTGCCTCTGCCCATTTGGAAAATAAATCAGTAGCAGTAAGAATGTACTTAAACTTCTTGGCCGTAGCTGAAGGGTAAGGTCCCATCACATCCATTCCCCATGTGGAAAATGGCCATGAGTATTTAGCTGTATGAAGCAACTCTGGAGGTTGATGAATGAAGTTGGCATATACTTGGCATGAATGACACTTCTTTGTGAAACTAACACAATCTTGTATCATTGAAGGCCAAAAGTATCCAAGCCTTCGAATTTGATCAGACAGTCTATGTCCAGACTGGTGGGCACCACAGACTCCTGCATGCACTTCTTTTATAACAGCCATTGTCTCTTCACCATCAATACATCTGAAGAGAACTCCATCAAAACCACATTTGTAGAGAATTTTCTCGAGGTGGTTTGGGCCATCATAAAGAGTAAAATTGACCACACGTCACCGAATTTGTTCTTTCTCGGCTCTATCAGGTGGAAGTGTTCCATTTTGAAGGTATTCCCTGATAGGTGACATCCATCCTGTAGTATGACCATACGGTTCAGGAATGGGACTAATTTCATTAATTTCCACTGTTCTGACTTGAACATAAGGTGAAATTGCTCGACGGTGGGCAATACAGATGGTTGTCTCGTCCCGATTTGGATCTGCTAAAGCTGTGGCTATATTAGCCAGTGCATCAGCTTGAGCATTTTGTGATCTTGGGTCATAAGAAAATGTCGGTTCTGAAGGGAATTCCGACATTAACTCTCTGACGTAATCATACAAAGGGATTAATTCTTCTTTTCTGATGGCATAATCCCCATTGACTTGTTTGATTACCAGGTCTGAATCAACTTTCACCTTTAAGTGATTAACTTGTGCTTGAAGTGCTAACTCCAAGCCTGTAATGAGAGCTTGGTATTCAGCTTCATTATTGGTACCACCTTCCCACAATAAAAAGGAATAAGGTAACACTGCCTTATCTGGAGAAATGAGCACAATTCCTAAACCAACTTTTTTGAATTTAGGATTTTCCATTTTCTTCCCTGTTGGACTTCTAGAAGCACCATCAAAATACATTTCCCATGTTTGAGGACTCTCTTGAATAGAGAAAACTTCCTCATCAGGGAGTTCGTTATCTGAATACATGTCTTCTACTGAAGGATGTTCAGCCAGGAAATCAGCCAGAGCATGGCCCTTAATTGCCTTTTGAAACACATACTGAATGTCGAACTGCTGTAGAAAAACCGCCCACCTGGCCAGATGTCCTGTAAGCATTGGACGACTAAGGATGAATTTGAGCGAATTATTACGAGATACCAATTGGACCTCATGATGTTGCAGGTAGTGTCTCAGTTTCTGAACTGCAAAGATTAATGCTAGGCAGCACTTTTCAATACTTGAATACCGGGTTTTTGCTTCAAGCATAGTTCTACTGAGATAGTAGAGACTATTTTCATTACCAGCATCATTCTTTTGAGCGAGAAAGGCACCCAATGATCGCTCTAAAGCTGTCACGTAGAGGATAAGAGGTATACCCTCAACAGGTGGCATGAGTACTGGTGGACTCAAGAGGTATTTCTTGAGAACATAAAATGCTTCTTGACATTCTTCAGTCCACTGGTAAGTGACTCCTTTCTTCAATAATTTGGTAAAGGGTAAACTTTTGCCAGCCAAATTGGCGATGAAACGCCGAATATAGGCTAAGTGTCCTTGAATTCCTCTTAATTCTTTTAAATTCGGAGGAGGTGACATACTAAGGATTGATTTGGTCTTCTCAGGATCGACTTCAATACCACGATGGCGTACAATAAAGCCGAGGAATTTTCCTGAGGTTACCCCAAAAGCACATTTTAAGGGGTTCATCTTCAAATTATGTTGTCGAAGCTTGTGGAATACGACTTCCAAATCAACAAAGTGATCAAAACGTTGTTTGGATTTAACCACCAAATCATCTACATAGCATTCAACAAATTTCCCTAAAAGAGGTTTGAAGATACGATGCATGGCGCGTTGATATGTTGCACCTGCATTCTTTAAACCAAAGGGCATCACCCGGTAACAAAACACACCATGAGAAGCTCTGAAGGCTGTATATTCCTCATCTTCTGGGGCCATTCAGATCTGATTATATCCAGAATATCCATCCATGAAAGAAAGTACTTCATAGCCAGCCGTCGCATCAATTAAGAGTTCTGTAATCGGAACTGGGAAATCATCTTTAGCACAATACCGATTAAGATCTCTGAAATCGATGAAAACCCTAATTTGTCCGTTATTCTTCTTTATAGGGACAATATTAGCCAACCACTTGGGATATTTAACTTCTCTGATGAAGTTAGCTTTGATAAGATTATCCACTTCAGCCTCGATTTTGGAAGCATAGGTTGGGTGTGTTCTTCTCGCGGCTTGATTGAATCCTCGATGTTCTTTTGGAAAACCCAAATGATGGGTGGAAACATCAGGATCAAGACCAGGCATCTCTGTATAATTCCAAGCAAAAATATCTTTATTTTGCTTTATAAAATAAATATACATCTCTTGCTCTTCAAGGGTCATGGCCGCACTAATTAAAGTGGGGCGTGGATCTTTCTCTGTAACCAGATTTACTTCTCCGAGTTCATCCACAGTGGTAGAGATACCCTCTTCAAATGCTGGAGGAGCATCTCTAATATCTTCCTCTTCCTGTTTATCATGTGTTATTTCTTCCGTTTCTACTTGCAAAGTAGATGAAAAAACGAAATTCTCATTATCATAAGAGATGTCAAAATTTTCACATTTTGATGAAGAAGCTTCCATTTCCGACCCTATTGATGATAAAGGGTCTTCTTTGGGAAATAAAGAGGAGATGATGGATTGAGAATCGACATCAATATTCACCTCTGGTGTTGCTATAACTTCTTCTAGCCTGAGTAGCGAAGTATAGACTTGTTGTATTTCAGCAGACGAAATGAAAACGTCACCACTTATGCTTTCATCACTGCTTGGTAAGTTACCAATTTCTCCCATGTTGTCTGGCTCGATTGCCGTAATTGACATTATGGATCTTTCCATAAGAGTAATTTGATTTGGGCCTATTTTGTCAATTTGACTGATAGGTAACACATAATCTGTACTCACATGTGAAAATGGATTTATTGAAATTTTTTCCAAACCATATGGAGCATTAACTTTGGTAATTTCCTTCATTGTATATTTTTCTCTTCCCTTCATGTGATAAAATTCCGCCTCAATGTATTGAGACTCACATGTCTTGAACGGGGCCTTATCACCATACAATGTTCCAACTTGACCATCGAAACAGTATTTGAGACATTGATGGTATGATGACGGAATAGCTGCATGCTGATGTAGCCAGGGTCTTCCAAGCAAGATATTGAAAGCTGAGTCTTGATCAACAATCATGAAATCCGAATTGGAAACAAGATCTCCAAACTGAGTTCTGAGCGTAACTCCTCCCAGTGGTTCTTGTTCATTTTTATCATATCCTTGCAACATCATGGTAGAAGGAGATAAATCAGATTCCGTGAGGCCCAATCGACGAAGTGTGCGAATGGGCATGAGGTTGACTCCTGAACCATTGTCAATGAAAGCTCTTCGAAAATCTATACCATTGAATTTTCCAGATAAGTATAAAGGTTTTATGTGCCCATGCACAACATCATCTTCATCTTTATCAGTAAAAGATATCACTACATGGCATTCTGCAGTATTATTCTCTATGTGATAGATTTCAGCTGCAGCAATTTCAGCTTCAAACTCCTGAGGACTTGACAAAGCATCGATGAGTGCTTCCTGAAGATCTCTTGACAGATTCAAAGCATCCAAAATTGATAACTTGGCTGGTACTTGGGCTAAGTGTTTCAATATATCATACTTTTGATCTAGAGGTCTGCGTTTCCCAATAGGAATATGCGATTTAGCAGGTACCTTGGAAGCAGATGCTTTGGAAGCTGATGCATCTTGTATTGAAGTTGGCAAAAACCTTGGTTTTGGAAGATTAGACTGATTAGATCCATTTACTTGCTGAGATAAAGAAGATGGAACCTTTAATCGGTCTTCCAAAAGAACTGTGCCGAAGCTGAGTTGGCCATTGGCAGAAGAACATGCTTGTTCTTTTTGAACTCGCTGAAGGGCTCTACCACGAGTTTCTGCTGCATATACAGTGCTAGCAGGGGTAGAATTAGAGTAGTGGCATCGGAAAGATCCACGTCTTCCCCTATATCCTGAACCTCTAGAACTTTTTCGGGTTCCCTTATTTGATACAGGGAATTCAGGCTCATCAAGACTGAATATGAATCTGTTAATTAAATCATATTAACAGAACGAAAGATTAACTCTTCGTCTGATAAAGACTCTGCCTGGTTAGCCTGTTTAGGCTGTGCCGTTTGGTGGGACGGTGCCTGTGGCTTCGAAGTAGATGGCATGAAATCTGCCAGAGTCAAAGACAATTTAGGCTTCGATACATACTCATCTTCTCCCGATTCCTCTTTCTTCTTTGAATTGCGCTGTCCTTTTGAGGATTTCTCTTTTGATGGAGGATTTTCTGCAGCTTTTGTAGGAGACACAATTGGCTTCTTCAATTGTGTTCGCAAAATGGAATGGGTCCGATTGATTGTCTTTCTGACCATCCAATCATCATATTTTTTCACAGTTTTGCTTTTGACTTCCTGCCACTCACCTCCTTCCTCTGGATCTGTAGCGGTAATACATGCTACATGAGCTGAAGAACCCTTCAATTTGACTTGTCCCAAGTCGACCATCTTTTGCAGGAGGTCTTTAAAGACAAAACACTCCTGGATGGGATGCCCCAACATTTTATGAAAGGGACAATAATTGGGACGGTCTTCATCTCCTTCCTTGTTTGGCCTCTTGGGCACTAGTAATTGAACCAAATTATTTTCCAGAGCTGAAATGAAGTAACCAGGAACTTGGTCACTTCGGAAAGAGTATGTTTTATTCTTCATATCCTCAAATTGTTTTCTTCGTTGATCTTTTTGATCATTTGGATGAAACAGCCTTTGTTGTTGGCGTTCAGGAGGTGGAGCCCTTCGAGAAGATGAAGGTTTTGAAGTAGAAATAGGTACAGGTGCCTATTTAAGCATAACTGTAGCAGTTTCTGCTTTACCCATTCTTCTTCCTGGAGCTGATGGAATTATATGAGATTTAACCTTAGCCTGTATAAGGGAATCTTCAATCTGTTGAGCGATTGAAGTAAGGTCTCGAAACCCTCCTGTGTATTTCACAGGGATCAATGGCGTGCATAATTCGTCATGTAAATTTGCCACACAGATTGGCAATAATTCCTCCCGAGGGAGTGCTAAACTCAAGGAATATGTTAATCCCTTACAACGAGCAATGAAATCAGAGACTCTTTCATTCTCCCTTTGCTTGCAGTTTGTAAGATCGAAAACTGTCGTTTTTGGCAAAGTTGAGCTAAACTGAAGAAGGAATTTTTGACGAAGATCCTCCCATCCGATGACTGACCGGGATTGCAAGCTTGTATACCAGACAAAAGATGGTCCTTACAAGGTTCGCACGAAGCATCTGAGTTTCACTGCTTCTTGCTGCTCTGGAGTTACCATCATAGGATCACAACAAGACATGTAATGCATCAAATGTTGTTCAGGGTCTCCTGATCCATTGAAAGTAGGGAAAATAGGGTTTCCAAAACTGGATGGAGGAGAAATTGAATCTACCCATTCAGGGTAAACTTTCTTTTCAGGTTGAACTTGTGCCCGTTTCCCTTCCATAGTTTCTAACCGAGCTGTTAATGACTCAATAGTGGTTATTAACTTTTGAGAAACGTCAGGTTGAACTTGGTTTTGGGTAGGTGCAATGAATAGATCTTGGACAGACATGGTGATTGGTGCTGCAACTGATGGTAGTGCTGCCAACCGTTGTTGCGTTTGACCCATAATATTAGACCTCTGTGGGTGTACTGATAAAGGAGGATATTCTTGATCCATCTCAGTAGTTACAACAAATTCCTTCGACTGTCGAACTTCAGAATTCTTAAGAAGAAGACTACTCTGAAGTAGTTTTGCATTCAACCTTCTTAATTCTTTCATTTCTTCCTCCTGTTGTGAAAACCTTTGCTCTAATGAGAGTGATTGACCTCCTTCAAAGGAAGGGTGAGAAGTAACCTGATTCTTTCCTTTCCCCTTATTGGATCCTTTTCGAAGAGGGGGAAGTGGGTTATTTGAAGGAATACCCAGATTTTGGGTAAGCCGTTGATTACGTGTGCGCACACCTTCTTCATTTAGGTCAGTGTGCGCAACTTCTTGAGCAGAAACCTCTTCGTCTGATCCTTCTGATTGAGCCTCATTTGGTGAATCAGCAGCAACAGCATTGATGACATTAATGGATGCATATTGCATGGAATCCTTTCTATCAGCATTTCTGTGATATTGTCTCCTTCCATGTCCATGATGAGACATGGAATTCCGTTGACTTGATCCCTTAGGAACTTCTTGGAGAACCGTCACTTGGATAGAATCTCCTGATAGCTTGGCTCTTCGTTCCTCTTGAGGCTTATTCCCTAATCGAGAGAATACTGACTTTCTCTAAGGGAGGGATTGAGGATTTGAAAAAGTCCCCAGTCCGGTAGACTGGGGATGTTCCTGCTGCTTCCGCTCAACTCCTCGAATCCCATTTGTTGACTCTGAGGGTTGGGTTAGAGAAGTCCCCAGTCTGGCAAGCTGGGGTGTCTCTTGACATGCTATGTCTGAGATCTTCTTAAAATCTCTATTGATCTTGCGAATCTTAGTTCGGAAATTAGCTGGATGCATTAGCCTGTATCCACTTTTATCACCTGGTTCAACAGACCGTTGGATGATTTCCAAAACTTCTGTCATTTGATGACGTGTTTGCTCCAGACGAGAGGCTTGTGCAATATTCTCGCCTGCTTGATGTAGGAGCAATTCAACAACTTGTTCTCTATATACTTGATTTTGAGAGGAACTAGTTTAAGCTTGTCCTTGAGCAAGCTTTTGATTATGAACAAAGCTCATTGACTGTGGCCGGCCATGGGCAATAACATTGCATGAGACCATTTTCGGTGGGCTTTGCTGACCGGAAAGCACTGTGAAATGTAGTGCTCCGTGAACACCCCATCCTCTGATATGAACATCAGATGGAGCATTGGAAATTAACTGACACAATTTTCTTAGTGCGCCAAGGTATGAACGTTGAAGGGTTCTCTGTTGCTTTTCAGCCTTCGGATACCAAGAGACTGATAGAGATGCCAAATCAATCTGACTTTGTAGCCCTTCTATTATCTTAAGATGATTTTCATATTCATTGTAAGATAATACCTTCTTCTTTAATTGACAAAGAGTTTTCCATATGTTGAGACGAATATCATGGATTCCATCATCCGTCAACATCTTTGGAATGTCTTACTGGGAGTCAGACAAAGGCCAAAACATGACTGGTACTTCACCTTTTGTCAGTTTTTTCCTCATGTTCAGCATTTCCTCTTTATCATTAAATGAAGATTCTTCTACCTGTTTGGACCAGAGTTGGTGTTTCCTTGTTGGTTCATCGGATTCAACAAGATTGGTAGAGAAACCACTATTCATGCTGGAAGATGAATGACCCAGGGATGGTTCGGAGAATAACCTGAACCCCAGGCTATCTTCTGATGGAGAAAGAGTTTCACCTTCCGATAGTAAAGCATCAGACATGACTGGTTTTACGTTTGCAAGTGCCGCGAGATAGGAGGGCTTTCTCATCACTACATTGTCTTCTGATGAATTTTCGAGACAACGTGAATCACTACTGCAGAGAGGACTTTCACAGCGAAGTTCATCACCATGAGGAGGACCGTCATGATGGGTTACAGCAAAAGATGAAATCTCTTGCTCCTTGGTCTTCTGACCACATAAGGGGTTCCTGTGGCTCTAATCTGAAGAAGAAACTTCAAGATTGACCGAATTTTCATGAAGCAAGTCTTCATGAGGAAGTGTCTGTTGAAGACCTTCAGAATTAATGTTCCCGTTATTGGGAACTGAGGGAGTAGAATCTTGAATTCCGACAGATAAATGTCTGAGGGCTTCAAGAACTCAAGCATCGAACAAGGCTTGGTTACAGATTGGCCTTTTATCTCCTGACTGTGCTGGGAGGATCTTTTTCTTAGATGCATTCTTACTCGCTTTAGACACCACTTAATGACGAAAGTGATTGCTTTGAGCAGGTGTATGTGCCTGATCAGGAAATATGGTCAGGTTAGGCTGACGATCTCCATTCAAATCAGGTGTATGTGCCTGACATGGTTGTCCGTATGATATGGGGGAGTATGCCCCATAACCCTCTTGGACTGTAACAGATGTGTGTGTCTGTTCCGGAGTGAATCGTTGATGTGTCACTCCATTGCTAGGGATAGATTTATGTGTCTGTCCCTGAGACGATGCTGAAGTTGTTATGATATCCTGGCATGAATCCAAAATATGAGCAGGAATTTGCTTCTGCTCTTTCACCACTGACAAAATATGTTTGGTGACTTCAGCCGCCGGAACGGGGATATATGTCCATTCCGGGCTTGGAGTAGGTGTATGTGCCTACTCCTGTCCTCCTTTTCCTGTCAGTGAATCCTGACAGTACTCAAGTGTGGAGGCAGAGAGTTGAGTCTGCCCCCTATTTGTCGTTGGGACTTTCCGACTGACTTCTCCGTGCGCTACCAAGCGAGACTGTTGGTAGGCTTGATTAGTATGAGCAGGTGTATGTTCCTGCTGATTACACTTCGCCAAACGCGGTTGACGAGATCCATCATATGTAGTCAGACGAGCCAGCTGACTAACTGGTGATGTATAAGCAGGTGTATGTTCCTGCCTATGGTACACCGCCGGAATTGCCTGGCGGGATAGGCTTGATGCTGCCAGACGAGTCTGCTGGACAGCGGAATTAATACGAACAGGTGTGTATGCCTGCTCGTTGTTTGCCACCAAGTTAGGTTGGTGGTCTTCTCCGGAGATGGCATGGATGACAACCTGCCTATTGTTAACCGGATTCCATCTCTGGCGGTTCAACTTGCCTGCTCGGGTTCGAGGAACCTGAGCTGAATGCCTGGAGTCGGTACCCTCATCATGTTGAGGGCGCACTACCGCACGAGTCTGGCGGCGATTGTTGATGGGAGCCCTCGAGAAGGACTCCTGTGTTTTTGAATTAAGGCCCTGCAGGACCTGCTCATTCACTTCCTCAGAGTAAGGTAATGAATGGAAATTTCTTTCCGGGGATAACGACCCGAAACGGTTGGAGACGGTAGTCAGCACCGCCTGCTTCTTGATCGCTGGCCGCCATTTTCCGGACGACCAGGTAGAGTTATTAACTTGGAGGGCTTGACGAGCGGCCTCCAGAGTTGGGATAGTACCGTTGCGACGGTACTCCTTAACCAGTGCATTAGAAACCCAGCGTTGAAGACGCTGAGTTGGTGAAGTCATCCTCAGAGCGGATGACGTTCCAGCAGGAGTAGTAGCATTGGTTTTCACAGCAGCAGACCTCACAGTAGAGGTGTTCACAGCAGCAGTATTCACAGGGGTGAATTTAAGGAAAGCCATTTTGCAGAAGATCTTGAGAAAAGAGTGCATGTTCTATGTAACAAACATAATCAAGATGACTCCGGCCACTGCATCTTTTGGATGAGCACATGTCAATGATTGCTTTGTTGGCCCAAGGGGCCTAACAAATAAGAATAACATCACTTTAACTTGGTTATGGATTCACGTCGGGTTCACCATTTTTGTTTCGCACGGAATCCGGGGATGACCTCCTGGACGGGAGATTCAAACGTTACGATCGGTTTCTAACGGGTTTGTTCGTAGAACCGGAAACATCCAATGATTCCACATCCGTTTGGACCTACTTTCCAAAGGCAGGCGCTCATTAGCTTGTGGACTAATGAGGCTTAGGAATTTTCATTGGTCAAGAGGATGGGAGGTGGGACTCATCACACCTTTTTGAGGGGAATTATTGTCTACTCCGGGACTCTCTTTATAGATTTAAGTTATGTTCTTGAATACTTATTACATTACCAAGTATAAAATGTGCTTTACTTTAGTTTTAACAATCAATGATTAAATATGCAAAGAAATTTAGAGAATCTTTTATATGTATTCGAGGTTCTTCATCAATAGAGAATCATCTATATCTGTTTAGAGATTCTTGGTCAATGGTATCCTCCAAAACATTTATATAAAAGTCTCTTGGTCATTTATGATGACCAGGCTGATTTTAAAGCCACTCAGTGGGGCACTTGAAGTTTATCGTCATTTAGAAGGACAGAGATTATTTCAAAGTTGGGATCAAACCCATAAATGGGCTACCTACGTATCCTTTGTTTTGGAAAAGGAATCAGAACCCACGCAGTTTGAGAAATGGAGTATGATGTTTATGATTGATGGCTCAAAGATGAATGTCATAATTACTTTTACACTCTAAGCTCACGTGAGTCATGCTCGGTGTGAGAAACAAGAGGTATTGGTAAAATTTAGACAATTGTTCCACGAAAGATGCAATCATAAGAATTTTTTTGGGGCTCATGTATGGATGACTGCCCAGATAGATGAAGGTTTAGGATTTACTTTTAGGGAGAAAATCCATGAACAGGGTCTATAAAGTTATATGTGCTTCATGGAGATTTGAATACTCTAATCTTGGGGCTTACTCCTAAGGAGGATGCCCAAGTTAGGAGGGGACTTATGATTGGGTTTTACTCCTGAAAAGGAAACCCAAATCAAAGGTAAATTATGACTGGTTAAGAGAAATTTAAGGGGACTTGGGGCTTATTCCTGAAAAGGAGACCCAAGGTTATGACTGAGTCTTATTCCTGAAAAGGAGACCCAGGTTAGGGGACTTGGGGCTTATTCTTTAAAAGGAAGCCCAAGGTTATGACTGAGTCTTATTCCTTAAAAGGAGACCCAGGTTAAGGGACTTGGGGCTTACTCCTGAAAAAGAAGCCCAAGATTATGACTGAGTCTTATTCCTGAAAAAGGAGACCCAGGTTAGGGATTAAGGTTTGGGGCTTACTCCTGAGGAGGATGCCCATATTTGAGGTTGGGGCTTATTCTTAAGAAAGATGTCCATGATTAAAGGACTTGATTGGGGCTTACTCTTGAGGAGGATGCCCAGATTGGGAACTTTAGGAATTTGGGGCTTACTCCTGAGGAAGATGCCCAGATTAATGGTTTTATAACTAGGGATTATTCCTGAAAAGGAGACCCAGGTTAGGATTATCTCATCTTAAAGGATGAGGTTGAATGAATGAACTCTCCATATTTTAGTGACATAAGGATATTTAAATCACTAGACTTTGAAAGAGATTCCACAGAATTCCTTTCAGATAAGAAAGTCAAATCAAGAAATCATGCCATAAATGGCTTTGAAGAGTGTCTTGAAGACTGAATCTTGAAAAGGAAAGGTGAAATGGCTTAAGAGGGGTAAAAATGGGAAAGATGGGCACCCAAAAAGATAGGGGCGCCCAGGTCTTGCAAGGCGCGCAAGTCTTCCGTGGGCGCGCAAGTATTGGTCGCGCAGGTATACCTGCGCGACACATAGTGTACTTGCGCGATTTTCAACCAGCATTGAAATACTTGATCGAATCTTTTTTAAACCCTTTAGAATGTTCTCGAGGTTCTTCCAAAAAAGGGACGCGCAAGTTATATTGAAGGAAATAAGTCGGCGCACAAGTGTTTGATATATTTCAACACTTAGGCCTTCCTTCTTCTCTTTAAATCTTCCGTTCTAGGTAAGAAATTACCTTAGAAGTGTTCCGGAAGCTTTGTGAAAAGACTTGGGCGTCGGGAGCTTCAATCCGAGTTTCTGGAAAAAGATCCTCTTGAATGGGGGGCCCACAGGGTCTATTTATAGGCAAAATAAGACCCTGGGCGGTTACCGGGCGGTTATCACTTAGGTCGCGCAAGTCACTTGCACGACCATAAGGCGTCGCGGAAGTACTTGCACGACCACTAGGCAGCGCGCAAGTGTACTTGCACGACCATGAGGGAACTTGCGCGACCTATGGGCAATGTTCTCCTTGTTCATCCCTTTGTCGATTTTTGATGTTTCTTCAAAGGATGAATCAAATTGGACTCAGATATTCCCCTTTTCAGATTTTTAGATTCTATGAAGAAAGGAGCATCAACAAATATATATTGATATTCTATTCACATGCAAATAATATATTAAAATGAGTCTTGTATGTCGAATGTTACTTATATCATCCAAATCATTTTCTTTGTTTTACACTTAATAGTATATATTTTTTCTAATATAATGTGTTATTCCTGATTTATTTTTCAGATTACTTAATTTACATTCAATTGATTATATCATAAACTAATAATATAAAAAAAATGTGAAATATGATATTTATTAGTCCTTTTTGTCTCCCTAAAGGAAATTATAATGAGAAAAAAGTGTAAAAAACGAGTAACATATGATAATGACACTAATGAAATTTGATTGTGCTTATAACATCAACCGAAAAAACATATTATTTTGGATCCAACATAATATAGGCTTCAGAATCAATAATTTTCTCTCTCTTAACATGACATCAACAACCATCATATGCCAATAATTAATTCAGAATGAAATAAATTTAGTATAAAATATATTTATGAAATACAAAAAGTAATCCAAATAAATAATTGATAGTTTTACTTATCAATACAATGTAATAATTGGATCAAAAATTGAAACATATCATCCTTTTATAAATGCTCTAAATAAAACACTTCCACATGTCTTACATATTTATCCCCCTTTAAAAATTCAAAATAATAAGTATTATAATTCAACTGAAATAATAATTTGTAAAATAGTTAAAATATTAGGAAAAATAAAAAAAATACATAATATAATTAAAGATAAGAATATAAAAGTAAAGGTAGAAAATTGGACATTATATTCCTCTTTCTCATCAAAATTCTTAATAACCACTGAAATGGACTTATCATACTCAGATGTTGTTAAAACAATGTTAACTACTATTGAATAAATCTATTATTAAAAATATTAATAATTAATTTTATATTATAGAATAATAACAATAGGTAATTGTTTTTGAATTAACTCCATAAGCATATTAATTATAATCCTCATCTATTAGAACTTGATCATTTATATTTTTATGATACTTCTCTTGAATTAAACCTCAATAAAAGTTTCTCTTTTCATTGTAAATATTAAAAATAAAATAGTATAATAGAGAATTTCAAAACAATGTAATGAATCCACTATTAAGAACCCATTGGATTTATTGATATTTTTTTGAAAATAATTTTTGGTGATCATATGAGGTAGTTGACATGTTTTTGAAGCTGATTTGAATATTCATGAGATGTTTTGGGAGAACATGTGTTTAAATTAAGAGATTTTTTTAGAAAAATCCTTTTTAGTTAATTCGAAAATATTTTTAATTATTATTTAGTAAGACTTTATTAAGGGTCACATTTCTTTAACTCTCTATTTAATAAGACATGATTTTAACTCTATTGTTTTAGCTGATTTTACAAGACATTGGACCTTTAATACTTTGGATCATATGACTTTGAGGTTTCTCAAATCAAACATCATGTTATTAATATTACATCGATATTAGTTGTGTATATGTTTTATAGTGACCACTTTTGAATTTTAATCAATGTAAGACGTAATGCCTCTGAATGTTATTTTTAATTCTACAGTTAATAGTATAGGCTCCCAAAATTGGAAAATTTGAAGGATATAATATTTGAGGATGAACAAAATTATCATCAATAGTAAACAAAAATCAAAATTTGTTCTTTATTTATGAAAATTCATTTGATTTTTTAGAAATATTGATTTGTGTGATTATTTATTTTATGTCCTAGGCAATGTGTGATTGAATATTTACAACGGTATAAACTTTGAGAATATTCTTGATAAATGTTCAAAAAACATTTAATAAAATTTAATGTGATTTTTTATATATGTTTGAGTTCACATGATCACTTGTAACATGATTTTTAGGAATTCATGATAATTTTTTAAGTATAGTGATTAAAACTACATATATTTCATGAGAATTGGCGTGAAGAGTGGTTGGGTGCTTCTATAAATTGACAATGACGAGTTCAAGGTTGGATTAGTGTAATAGATATTATTAGTATTCATGGTAAAAATCATTATTTTATTTGCAAAGAGATAAAAAAGTATGAATGATGGATTTCAGTTTTAATCAATGAATAATAATGATATGAATTGTTTTAAAAAAGTTATAATAAAAAATATATGTAATAAAAGTTAAAAATATTATGTAACATTAGTTCTTGATTATATGGATAACATAATAAAAAAATAGAAGGATTTTGGGGTATTAATTGTTTTGGAGAACAATCAAGAAGATAACTAGAATTTTCTTCATGAATTTAATTATTTTAAGAATTCAATTTTTTTCCAAAAATATGGAGTTTTCTATGAAATGAGTGAAGCATCGAGGGAGTAAGTTATATCATGGTATTAATTATATTAGAAAACATATATCGTATTTATACTTTTTTGAAAATGGGAAAAATTATTGATATATTTTTATTTAGTGAATCATGACTGAGAAGAACAATGAGAATCACATCATTGTTAGATAATTTGAGAATTGATCTTATAAAAAATTATTCTTCATAATTTCTTGTGGAGGAATGTCATTTCTATTTTTTCTGATGAATCAAAATATCTATAAATATATTTATCATTATAATTATACATGTTTTTATTGTACTATGATACTGCACAATCCAGTGTGACACAGAATAAATAGGTGCAATGCTTTGTTTTTTAATGTAATCTTATACTCACCGATGCAAGTGAAGAATATGTGATTATGGTGAATAAAAATTCAAGAAAACGATTTGGTTTCCCATGTACGGTATAGGCCATGTAAAAATTATTATGTTATTTTCACATTAAATTACTATGAGTTATGTTGTGAATTAATATTTGATTATTTTGAACACTGATAGTTCGCAAGGTCTTAGTTAATTTGTAAGGAATTATAAAAACTGACCTCCACTAATTCACCCTCCTATTGTTAGTGGATTAACCCTATCTTAGTTACTTAATCATGTATGATATAATGATCCCCCTATTCGATACAAATAATTTCTATGAATAGATTACTTGATTTACGTTAATTTTAGGGGTGTGTATATGTTTTATGGAAATGAAACTAATATTTCGGTTAATATGATATTGATCTATCCAATGTCCCTTAGCCTAAAATTGAGAGCTGTATTGGTTATATGGATTATATCCATTGAATGAAAATATAGATTTTCCTTCAATAATAAAATAAAGATAGAGGCTCTTGGTAAATAAAAAATAGAAACATAAGATAGTTTTTTAAAATGCAAATATATAAAAGGGATGGAAATTAAATCCACTAATGAAATGTTGGATAAGCTAGAGAGAATTTATATATATAATTAAAATGAAAATGAATCCAAATTAAATATGATAGAAATGTACTTTGAACCGAAAAAAATATTATGGAATAAAACATTGATGAATACATTATATAGATTATCATAAAATTTAGTATTATTTGTGTGTTCGGTGAAGAGTTGGAAGACTCGTCAATTTTCAAGAACATTATGAAGAATAATGTAGAAAGTTTTTATCTTAATATTTCATGTCTTGAAGGTAAATAAGAACATTTACTCAATGAATTACATTATATAATCTTTAATATAAAATGGGAAAAATCACATCCTTCTATAAAATATCTAGTATTAGATGGATTTAGAGGTTTAAGTGCCCAGGATTATATTACTGCACTAATAATGTGGGGATATGTTAGTCTAGACTTGTCATTATAATTTATTTTAAATTTAAATAAATTTTATATACCTATTAATGTTTTATAAAATTAAATATGAATTCTAATATACACTCACATATGTTAGAAAAGAATAAGAACAATGAACACAATTATTTTTACGTGGATTAGATTCATCTTGAAAGGTTGAATTCTTACCATGGTTGGAGGTCTCCTCTACAATGTAATCTACACTGCTATAAATAATGAATTTTGATTACAATAATAGGAATAGAATGAAATATTACTTTCTAGATTTATTCTATAATGTATATATTTATAAATATAAAAACATTAAAATAGAACCAAAATGAAAAATATCACATTAATGATTCAGTAGATTTAGAAATAGTATAGGAATATCTTCCAACATGATCATTCAGGATATTCAATAATAGATGCTAACTATGTGATAAATTTGATTTAATACTAAATATTTGTCTAGTACATATATACACTGACTAAATGATCTATATCTGATAGATATAGATGTTCTCTATAGAGCATCACTCTTTAGAATATCCACTTCTCTCAATATGATGGTAATTTTTCAAATATTAATTTTAGAACTCTTAAAATTAAATTAATTCCTATAAATTAATTCTCTATCATTATTCTCATAAAGATAATTCTATATAATTTTACAACATGATTCTTATCCATTTTCTCAAAACATTAGGATCATTTTCATGCAGTTTCACATCTCAATTTTATCACATTTATTTATATAATTTTCTCAAACATAATTCCATTTCTATCAATATTTTCATCAGGTATATCAGTAAAAAACATATTGAGAACCATCTCTTACATTTATGACTGTTGAATAATAATTAACAAACATCTAAAATTATTATTGTTCTATTATTGTAATATTTTTATTTGACTACATATGATATGATGAATTTATCCATTTCATATCCAATGGTGTAGATTTCCTTGTGTTGAATGTTATAAAATTCATTTCAATGAGGGAAATTCACAATGATTATCTAAAATAGAAAACAAAGTTGTCTACAATGATTCAATATCCAAACAATATTTTATCACAAGATATACCATAACCAGCTTGATGAATTATTAAATCGATTAATTTTTAATGGGTTTAAATAATTCCAAAAAATTCTCACATTCATGTCATAAACAAGACACCATTTCTCATGGGTAAATTTTTTTCATGAAACGTGTATTGACCCAAAAAAATTTCATTTATACTTTACATCTTATAATTATTTCAAGTAGTATAAAGCACATACATCACATAGAGAACACAATAAAAAAATTATTTTATTATAATAACAATGAAAAATTATTCAGTTAAAAAAATAAGAATATTAAAAATTATAGAGCTAAAATAAATAAAAAATAAATTATGGGGTATGCTCAATCCATTATAATGACCACACTATCAAAATATGATGTATAAATAAAACATAACGTTAATGATAAATTTTTTATTTAATATATGAAAAAATATATAACCCAAGAAAAAATATAAGTCACTAATTAATGGAAGAATAGTTATTTATTGGATATTGAAAACCATTTTTACACTTAGAAATCTAACAGTTGGAATAGTAACCGGACCATTAGAATAGAACATTGACCATTAGGAATAGTAATTTCGTAATAAACATTATAACCTCAACTATGAATGTATAAATAAAATTTATATATCTTATAAATGAAAAAATTATATATTTGTGTCACAGAATAAGTAAATAAATTTATGAAAAATAAATAACTAATTGTTGGGATTTTTATGAAACATAATAGTTTATTTCCATTTTATTAATTAATAAAATTATTAAAAAGATACTTTATTTTTATTAACAATATTTAAAAAATTTATATTTTTTATTATAATTATAAGATATTTTTATGAGACCTTAATTAATTTTTCAATGCGGTGTAAAATTTGTTATAATATTAAAATTGTTATTTTTTGAATAAATGTCCATTTTAAATAAAAAATTATTTTATAATCTATAGTAAATTATATTAGAAATCTTGAGTCCATTTTTGAAATATAAACGTCAAAAAAAAATTTGGGTGATTTTTTGGGATTTTTATAAAATATAATAATTCCTGGTAAAATGTGTAATACAATAATTTATGGTATTTAACATTATAAGCTAATACATGAGTTTTTAAGTCTTCGTTGAGTCCTAGATGATGGAATTTGAAATTATCTCAAACTCTCATGATCTAGTTACAATATTTATTCATGGGAATTAACAATTTTTATCAACTAGAATACAAAATAACCAACAAATGAATAAAATATTAAAAAACCCTCATCTCATCTTACTATAAATACCACCCACAGACCCCATTATCCAAAAAACCATCTAAAACATGTAGATTTTATAAATTCAAACCAATTCCCTTCCTAATAATCTTACTAACATCTTTGAGATTCTTTTATCTACAAATATAGAAACCCAAGGGACTTAAGGAGGTTCTTAGGTATATGATATTCAAGAGGTGAAATACACCCACTATTTTCTATTAAATTCATCCTTTCTTATACCATATTTTCCCACCACTATCCAAAGCTAATTTTTTACTATATTATCATGAATATAATATAATTTTATATTATTAATGTAATATTAATAATAAAATCAATTCTTTTTTTCCACTTATAAATGAATACATCACCTGTGAAATATCGATTCACTGCCTTTATGGACAATGATTTTTCATTTTTCACTACCTCCTTTAAGGATGGTCAAAAGACAATTATTATTATTATATCATAATAAAATAGGTAAATTATTACTTTTTACGGTTTTTTATCTAATATATATATATATATATATTTAAAAAATAAATTAAAAGAAGTTCACAATGATTGAAAAATGAAAAATAAAATAATCATTTATCAGGGAAATGTTATCAAAGAAATCACCCTCATTTATGAGAAAATGATATACAGGGACTATTTGAAATTGTAAATTTAAATTAATACTTTTTCAATCACCATATAGTGTCATGATTTTTTTAAAAGAGCTCATATCACTATACTATAAATTGAACCAACCAAAACACCATGAAACAAATGCAAATGGAAGAAAGAAGTTAAACATTATAACTCATAAAAATGTACACAAATAGAAATAATACAATTATAATAAATCAAATAATAGTTTAATAAGGTTTTAATTAATTTATTAATCAATATAATCTTATTATCAAGGACATTATGTGAATTCATGGAACACATTCAGACATAATGTATGTGATATATAGAAACCATCAATTTTTCTATTTGGATACAATTTCTCTTTCCTTACCCCATGTAATTATTAATTCTTCTTATGAACTCCACCTATTATTTTTTTAATAATACATATATATATATATATAAATATATATATTTATTACTAACCTATAATGTATTTTATAGGGATAAGTTTTTTATTCTTCTCAATAAGTAAGCCCAATTGAAGGAAAAATATGTATTTATCAACCTCTTTCAAATGAACTCCATATTATATTTAATAATAAATTTTCTAAAATTTAATTTTTTTATAGAAATCTATTTTAGTTCATTTATTGTTCTTTAAAAACAAATACGACATTTTCCTATTTAGACACTCATTACTCTTTTCCTTATAACCGCTTGAAAGTGCCTCATTTCTAAATAATCTTAAATAGTCCTTTTAGGTATTCATTTTAGTTGGAAAACATTAATCAATATATACTTTTATTTTTTACTTTATGACTATAAATTAAACATTCAATTACTTATTTCTTTCATATATCTATGATACACCATTTACTTATGCCTAATTACATGACAACAATAATAATTTGTTTGTATATGAAACCCTTATGTTCAATTCTTTATATTGTAACCATAAGAATAATCATGTTATGATGGGTAGTCCCAGATCGTTCTCCAATAATGGGAAGTGTTCAGACTCATGAGATGTCATGTATTAGATTAGGGAGTAAACATAATCGATTTTGGGACTTTTTCCACCATGTGATATAGCCTTGGATGTTTTCCTTGACTTATGTTTATGTCATTTTACATGTTAATTCCACAATATTATGTTTCAATGATCATAAAAGTCCATGATTAATGTGACATACTTCCATTTGATTATTCAGGTTCCATAATTTATATGTTATCATATCATTCCATATAACTCATTTTTATACTTTATTATTTTGTTTATTCCCTTACTAGAGTTTTTAGCTCATCCATTTTTTATATTTATTCCCTAAGTTATCCTATGTAGTCATAGGATCTCAAATTATGTTAGAAGGTAATTAAGAATAGTTAATAAACAAATTTTTAATTCTAGTTCAGAGTTTTTAGTTATATATATATAATTCCAAAAACATTAGAATTAAAAATCCTTAGTTCGTACTTGATTTCTAATCATGCTTAAAATCCTGTTATAATATCTGTAAAAGGAAAAGGTAATTTTACATGGTATCATAAAATAGTCTTGTTATTTATTGATATTAGTGTAAGGAAAATTTATTAATCTCCTAAGGATTAATTATATCACCATGGATAACATAGCCAAAAACATAGGGAATTACATTATTGGATAAACATTTCATTTATAAGATTATCCTTCAATGTTCCTAGATTCATTTTTATATTCTTATTAGCTATCTATTAAAGCCCTAAAACTCTATTTTATTTATTTTTCTATATTAATGTAATGAAATATGAGTACCCATTCCAAAAATCATTGAGATATTACATTGGATGATTTCTATAATGAGATTCCAAATATACTGTGACAGAGATAGCATATCTTCCTGAAAGTACTGGTTCAATTGTGTCATGTTCTGAATAATAACATGAATCACGTGGAGCACAAACATTTTCTTAAAAAAGTGTATGTCACATTATAATCATTTATGTGAGAAAGACCTCCTTTATTTAGATTATACTTCAATATCGTTATCATAAAACAATGGATTAACTATATTGAAAAATATTTGATCTCCTTCATTATATAGAAGAAGAGAATGTCAAACTGTTGTTCAATTATTTTGGATGGGAACCAGATCTATGGTGGGCACTTATCTTGAACATGAAATATGAGAAGGAAATTTATTCCATGTATTATAATGGATTCATGTAGATATTTTTCAATAAATATTTTCCCTGAACTCTCCATTTCATAATACAACATGACCTCCTCATAATGATGAAAAAAGAGGTTAAAATAATTAGGGTTTATGAAGAAAAAATTACTAGGAGTTCATGATACATGTATGACATTTTAATGAACAGCAATGGAAATGTGGATAGTTTCATTGGTGGCCAAAATTCAAGACTACAAATATCATTGGAAATTAAATACACTGAAAACACTATGGATAATTTATGTTGTTCCCTTAAGGTTGAAAGGGAGATCAGAGACTCTCAGTGGTCTTTGGGGCTTTAAGATAAAAAAGCAGAAAATTATGTTTAGTATTAGTAGATCTCCAAATAAATCCAATTATGTAATGAAAAAAAACATCCAAGATGTAAAAATTATAGTGTTATAAATCTTCTAAACTATCTAAGAGGAAACAAGAGATGCTTCAAATGTTGATGAGAGGGTCATCAGGACAATGTTTTCTCATGGGACATAAAGAATTCCACAAATATAGAAGAAGATTAAAAGGTTCAGAAAAACACGCAGCCTTTAGTGTATCACTTCAATTACACGGGGTGTGGTAATTATGTGAGATAATTCCCCCAGAAAAGGGTATTTGGAGGAAAAAAAATGACAAAAACCTCCAAGATAGAAAGAAAGGGAACATGATATCACTAATGATGAGGTATATCCTAGAAATTATTTGGTTGTAGGAATTCTAGTCATTCATTCATGAATACAAAGTGTGTATATTTATTCTGGTTCTACACATTGTTTATTATACTATGTGTTTTTTAGAGATTTTCTAACTGAACCTCAAAACATGAAGGTTAAGTTATATGTGAGAATAGTGAATGGGTAAATTGTTGCATCCAAAGTATATAATTCCACCCTAGTCAATTTTTGGGGTATAATCCCCTAAAAAAATAATTTCTTACTTCATTTTATGGATTGTGGTGCTATATTGGGTATAAATTGGCAATATCTACCTAATTAAATCATAAATGTTTGGGAATGGGAGATCACTCATCACATCCCAAGGCATACCATAAATCTATATATGATTTAGGAAGAGGATGAATCTCTTTTAGAATCATCATATCAACTGTTAAAATTATTACCTTATTAGAAAACATATCTAGCTCTATTAATTGAGTCAAAGGAGTGGATCATATTTGAATACATACCCATTGTTACGGAATACACTAATATATTCCCTGAATAATTTTATTGTCTTTCACATAACTGATAGGTTGAATTTTCAACATATATTATAACGGGATCACTGACCATATCAGGGGCACCTTATCAAATGTCCACCATTGAGTTGGAGAAACTAATTAAGTAGTTAACAGAGAATACGTACATGGGTTTTATATGCCTTAGTGCTTCAACATAGGGAATTACATTAATCTTCATCAAAAAGGAAGGATCAATACTCCTCTATATTAATTATCATGATATAGAAAATGGAAATAAATAACTAATCTCTGCTATAATGGATATATGACTTGTTTCATCACATATATGGGTCTAAGTATTTCTTAATGGTGGAAAATCGGTCAATATATCAATAATTAAAGGTTAGAGAGTAAGTTAATCCTAATACATCCTTTAAAATGAGGTTTTAACACTATGAGTTCATATTAATTCATTTTAGACTCACTAATGCATGAATAATATTCTTGGAATTAAAGAATTTTTTCTTTAGATATTTCCATAAAATCTTTTGGTAGTCATTATCGAGGTTATTCTGGTATACTCTATGTGAAAGGATTATCATGAGGTGTATTTTAATATTCTACTAAAGAATTAATAGAGGTATAGACTCAATTAAATTTATAGTAATTATTATTTCAGGACGGAAAAAAGAATCATTATTGAGGAATGTTATCAAAAGAAAAGTGATATCAGGGGAACATTCAAAAAAAGGAAATCGAAGAGTGGCCTAGGCCAAAATCTCTAATTGAGATATGTAGTATCATTAGTCCAAATAGGTGTTACCAATTATTTATGGAGAACTAATCATGATATTAAAACCCTCTAAAATTATGAATTAGAACGTGGTAATGTTTTTCTGGAATACTGAATGTGAATACATCTTTTAGGAGTTGAAAAAGAGGAAAATCACTATACAAGTACTTAGAATATTGACAAGAGGGGAACTCTTTTTGGTATATGTAAATTATTTAATGATAATATTATGGTATTTACTAATTAATGTTGAATACTTAATATGATATGTCTATAGGACGATTGAATTTTTTGATAAAAACCATTGCACATAAGATCTGAAGTTAGCGATTGTGTTCTTTGTATAGAAAATATGGAAATATTATCTCTATAAGGAGAAGTGTGAGATATATACTGAACACATGATACTATAATATATATTAATATATAAGGATCTTAATATTCACCCTAAAATATTGTTTGAACTCATGAAGGATTACGAAAACTCAATATACTACTAGCCCGGTAAATAAAATAATGTGGTGGTTTCCATATGTAGAAAAGATCCTACAACATTATCGATGATATGAACAGACAAGGATCCAATCATCGAAGACATGAAATTGATATACATGAGAGTCAAAAATGATGGTATATAATCTCCCTTTTTAGAAATTATTTCTCAACCATCCCTTATGAAGAAAATAATGGATTCTCAAATAACGATTGCGGGAGTTCTGAAAAAGGTAGAATACATAAGAAAAGAGAAATATATAGAGTTGAAAATTTTTGAGGTAAGATACTTATGTTTTGGGTAAAAAATATGGGTTCCATTAAATTCTGAGTTAAATAAAAATATTTTGAATTTTGCACATATTTCAACCTTCCCCATCCATATATGGTGGACAGTGATGTATTGAGATATCTGTGAGAACTGCTGCTAGATCAATATGAAGAAAGAGATCATTGAATATACATCAAAGTTCCAAGTATTTTATCTAGTGAAGTCGAAAAGTATAAATTGTAATGGGATGATGCAACCATTACCCATAACAATAATGAATTTAGAAAAATTCACTATTTAATTTTTCACCAAACATCTGATGGAATCTAGGTGAAATAATGCTATAAGGGTTGTTATAGTTTTTCTTACAGAGAAAACACACTTTATTGTAATTCAAGAAGATTCATCACTCGACTAAATTATATATATATATACCTTATTGAAGTGGTGAGGTTTTATGGATATCATTATTGATTATATATGATCATGATATATGATTTCTGTTCATGTTCTAGAAAATTATTCATTGTCATCTATGAAATGAGATGAACATCTGTAGGACTTATGATCCAAAATTTTATGGTCCATCTATTCAAACAATTCAATCATCGGAAGAAATTTTTATATGATGTTTTTTGGACATAAAAGGAGGATAATACTAATATATTACACTGGTTGAGTTCTATTAAAAAATTGTTTCAACTTAAAAGTCTCAATGGCCCCATATGAAACCCATTATGGGAATATACATATAATTGTTGCAAAATGGGATTATGTAGGTGAACATAACATACTTGGGTATGAAATGGTCAAAGAAATGGTAGAAATGGTGAAAACCATCTGTGTCACAACAAGGAATCCCAATGAATATAGAAGATCAATGAAGATAGACATCGATGTGTCTTATAGTTTGATGTTGGTGACAAAATATTCCTCCAAATTTCCCCATAGAATAGGTTAATGATATATGAAGGTAATGTAAAGCTATGTGTGAGGTACATTGGCCCATTAGAGATTCCGGAATGTGTCTGAGTTGCGGCCTTTCGACTAGAACTTCCACCAACCATGTATCATGTATATGATATATTCCACGTATCCCTATGGAGGAAGTAAATACATGATTCCTCAAATGAATAGAACTCATAGGTCATAGATTTGAAAATTAATCTATCTTATGAGGAGGACTTGGTGAATATATTGAACCATAGAGACAATGTTATACAGAAAAGACAACTCACCCAGTCAATGTACTATAGAGAACCCATCGGTATAAAGTGGTGACATGGGAATTGGAGGAGGAATTGAAGGAGAAGTATAATAACATGATTTAAACATAGTTTATAAAATTAAATTTCTATGGATATGCTTCATATGGGGGAGGAACAATGACCTAATGTTTTATAAATTAAATTTTCAATTTATTATTATGTCATGTAATATAAATCGCATATATCAAATATAGAACCAAATATAAACATAAATATCATAAGTGAATAGGGACACATTAGTAATAAAAACCCAATATGAATTCAAAATATTACATAAGAATAATAAATAAAAAATACGATAAAAAAATTAGAAAAATTGGGATCTACTCAATATACAAGAATGGATGCACTGAAAAACCTAGAGAAATAAAACATAATATTAATAAAAATATTCAATTATAATATTAAGGTATATATGATATTGGTTAAAAAAATATAAATGATTTAGGAATGGAAAATGTTGTATTTTTAGGATTTAGTAAACTCTTATGACCATTATAAATCAAACCACTGGAATGTTAACTTGACTGTTGTTGTCGTAATATGACTCTTTGTGTTAGTTATTTGGTTATTATAATATTAACCCACCAATGAAAGTATAAATAATATTTAGCTATCTTATGAATGAAAATATGATATATTTATTTCATGTCATTAGATAATAAGTGTTTTAGAAATGGTAAATTAAGTTGTATTATATTTATATAATTTAAATGTTTATTTAAATTTTCTTATTAATATAATGATTTAATGAAATTTTATTTTCATTAAATACATCAATAAATTTATATTTTTTATTATATTTATAGAAAAATTTATGAAACCATAATAAATTTTTAATGTGTCATAAAAGCAGTAATAAAATTAAAACAATTATATTTTTAATTAATGATAATTTTAATTAAAAGAATAAATTTATCATATTTATACAAGTATTTTCATAAAATGGAGATCAGTTTTTGAATCTATACATTAATAATAGTTATGGTGATTTTTTGGGAATGTTCTAAAATCATTGAATTTTATGTGGATAGTGAAATACATTAATTTATGGTCTTTAACATTATACGCATAAACAAGTTTTTTTGAGTATTTGATGATGTATGTGCCCATTATCGTGAACTCACATTTTCTAATTACTATTTTTAGTCATCGTAATCCACACTAAGTATAGTCTTTAGAAAAAATAATAATTAAATCAATAAAATAATCCAAAACACCCCTCCCCTCACACAATAAATAAAACCCCTCCCCATATCTTCTCCTCACACCATATAAGAATTGTATCATGTCCAAATAATTCAAAATTACCTTTCTAAGACTATTAACAATATATAAGAATTATTGTTCTAAAAAAAGGAAAAACAAAACCTCCTTAATAAGGTTCTCAAGGAGATGATATGGAAGAGTTAAAATCATCCACCTTTCTCATTTAAATTCCTTCTTTATTATACCTTGTCATTTCCCCAATATCCAAAGTGTAATAATAAATACACTATCATAAGTATAATAGAATTTTATACTATTAATGGAATGTCCTTGATCAAATATCATCCTTCTCTTCTCCATATATTATATAAATGAAAACATTATCAGTGATATGTAAATACACCGTCTTTATGTGTGGCGTTCTTTCATTTTCCATCACCACCTTCCAGGATGGTCACAAAAATATTATTATGTTTAAATAATAATATAATATGTAAATAAAAATTTGTTTCATTTTCTTTATGTAATATATATTCAAAATATTAAATTATAAAGCAAAACTAGTTCTTGATGATCAAAAAACTACCAAAATAACCTAAAGGATTATCATAAAAATTAAAAAAGTCATCATTACAATAGAAAAAATGACATATCGGGGGAATTTAAAATTATTTACATATATTAATATGATTTTATTCCATTTTCTTCAACTTTTTTACTTTTTATTTTATTTAATAAGAACTCCCACAATTATACTAAAGGGAACAGACCATAAAACAATGTAAAAATGCTCTATGAATATTGAAATAAAACATTATAACTCATAAAAATAGAGATAAATGAAATGAAATATATATAATAAATAAAATTTATGTTTAATTGTTTCGAAATTAACTTATTAATCAATATGATTTTATTATCTAGGATATTAACTGTAACTGCAGAGCACAATTAGATATGATGTTAGGTGTAACAACCCATGTATTTAACGAATAATACTTTTGAATATCTATTTATATTTATTAATAAGATATTAAATTTACATTAATAAGGAAACATGGTCTGATAGCGTACTCAACATGCCACAATGGGTTTCCTTGAAATCTTACATTTTTAGCAACATTGAGGTATAACAAAAAATAAAACATTATTCATAATATTATTTTAAAAGATAGTTTACAACAAAATGTTGTATGGAGGGAATGAAGAGTATCATATGAATTATAAGAATATGGTTTACACATTCATTATTTACCAAATTTGATAGAAATGGAAATAAAAACCAATTGAATATAACAGATGTGCTTTTATGAACATCTATTTAAAAGAGAATGATTGTGTTTATAAATTCATAATACACTTTATAGATTTTTATTTAATGAAAAATATATGTTATATGTTTAATTTAATTTTTTAAATTCATCTTATATGTTTTCAAGATATGTTATATGATGAAATTTAATTTTTTGGTTAAAATAATTTTTTTGTTTAAAAGAATACAATTTTACCACTCTTTAAAGGTGAAACCCATTTAGATCTAGTTTTTGAAAAATTTATAGGTTATAATTTTCAAAATAAACATCCTCTTTAGATGTAAAGCATCAAAATTTATTTGGTTGAAATTTTGGTATTTTTCTGATGAAATTCATATTTTAATGAATAGTTGAAGATAAAGCATTTTAATTCAATATTTTCATTTAATCTAATTTATTTATATAGTCGGATTATTGTTTTAATAGTTTTTAAAGTGTAAATGGATTACGTTTTTTTCATTTAATCAAATTATGGTCATTAGATGCATTTACCCATTTAAATTGGAGATAAACACATGTTAATATTTTGATAGTTATTATATTTTAAAAACCTGCTTTATGTTTTTGACAATAGGAATTAATTTTAAATTATTTTCTACCAAAAAATTATTTTTAATTTTGAAAAATATATTCCATATTTGGAATAAAAAGTTAATTTTTTAAAATAGATACCAATTTTAGACATTATGAATATTTACTCCACTAATTATTTTTATTTAACATGGTTAAATTTTAAATCAGGTAAATAAGGGTAAATATTTAATATTATTATAATATTGAAATACCCTAACACAGGTCATAATCCTATTATATGATATATTTCAAACTATGGGCACCATTGGGTCTGTTTTGGGACCCCATGGAGCCATATGGGTGTTATAATGACATGTTATAAGAATTAATTTAATGTAAGGAGAAATATTACATAAATACGTCTCTTTTACTAGAACAATTTTAATATAGGGTTATATAACTGATATCATTGACTATAAATAGTTATTATAAAGATATAAAATATTTACTACATCAAGGTAGTTTATTCAAAAAATTTAGACATTAAATAAACAATTCATTATGACACAATGACGATGTAATGATTACCTTATTAATGAAAGCTTCAAATAAAAGATATAATAAATATAAAAATAAATATAAATTAAACATTTAGATTCCATCCATTAATTCTATCTATTTTTATGAAATATTATATTTTATTTTATTCTTTTTGATCGATGGAATCATGTTTTTATGAATTTAACAAAAATCAATTACTAAATTGTATGAAAATTTATATAAATTAGTTTTTAAAAAAATACTATTTTATTAAATGATGTAATAGTCTGAAAAATATAATATTCATCCAAAAGGCTTAAATAATGTTAAAAATTTCATTAATTACTCACTTTGGGTGCAAATGAATTTTTATAATAACTATAATGACAACAAATTGTGAAAATGCAAGAAGACATGGTAAGAGTAAATGTCTATTATTAAGGGTTAAAGCCAAATGATAAGGTTAACTTTAAGACATAAACTTGTGAAAAATATTATTTTAGGATATTTATTAGAACCAAAATAATATTATATTTTAATGAAATGATTTCAGACCGTATTTAAATATATCATAATTTATAATATTATAAAATTTGATGTTCTTCTTTAGGTGACCCTCCCCTCTCTTATAAAAAGCCACCCGCTCTACCCACTTACTCACACTTCTCAATCCCCTTGGATCATCCAAATTCTATAAAAATAAGACAAAGAGTCCATTAATTCCTTGAAAAAACATATCCTTGGGTATAATTAAGTTAAGGAAAGCCTTTTATCTCAAATCAAAAAATGTTACTCGTTTTAGAGGCAACAACTTCTGTCATGCTCCTTTCCATTATTTTCATTCTCCACTACCTATGCTATTCTAATTATATGATTAAATTACAAAACCTGTATGATAAATATCCCATGATGTTCTTATGACATGTATTTGAAGTATAACTACACACACCTTAAACTAATGGATACGAACATACTATTTCTTTGTACGACGAACTACTGCCTCATGAAACGATTATTGTTAAATTTAATCAACCACCTCTCCCAGTTGAAATTATGACAAAGAAATATTTATATATGATATATATTATATTTAAATTTTCTATATGCCTATGTGTGTTTTTTACAACTTACTTTTATTCTTTACATAATGTGTAAATATTATAATTTCATTTGAGGAAGTGCAGACTACCGCAAACTCAAAGTGATATGCCTTGTTCATGTCATACATGGAATGAATAATGGATGATTTTTTAAATCCTATGAGACATAAATTAAATTAAAATAATTTTGGTATTATTATATACATTCATATAATTTATCATTTATTTCATTAGTATAAAGAAGAAATGAAATTATCATTCAAGCGTACGTACGACCTACTGTCTCCATGAAAGGTGAATTTTATTTCTTATATCCAAATATTATGAACTATTATAAATATATATACTCTCAATAAATATTATATTTATATCCTTAATATCATTATGGCTATTATGTACTTATTACCACATGAAAATTTACATCAAAACACATTTATTTTTTACTTGGGCATCAAATATCGATAAGACGACCGATATAAACATAAATAATAATGTAATTTTTTTTAAAATGTAATAAGTAATATAAAATGAATAATAAACATTAAATTTTTTTGAATCACATATTAATTAAACTATTATTATTAATTAGTAATATAATGAACTAATGAGATAAGTTAGACTCATGGTTAGAAAAATCATCTCAATCTTCTTTCATTGAGGAATATTTTGATTTATATACAACTTTGTTTTATATGTTGTATAATAAACCCCTTTGAAATTTAATTTAATTGAAATAGAATATATTTCTAGGATGATTTTTACTAAATGACCAAAAAAATGTTTTTAATTTACATATTAACAACGAATTATCCACTTCCATAACCATTATTTTTTATTTGGATTCCTATATAAGCCTTAATGTCATTAAAAATTTAAAATGAACCCCTTATTCATTTATTTTTGTATTATGGAATTGAAAATGGGTTATAAAATGAAAATTTTATTTTTTATATGGAATTATTTATCAAATGGTATTAGAAGATGATTTCAAAAAAGACATTTTGGATGAAAGATTTTTATTAATAAAATGGTTTATGTGTATTATATGAGACGGGTTAGACTGATATAGATTATATGAAGCATTGAGAACCATTATAGCAGACGAGTGAGCATGATATTTATTATAAAAGTGTTTATCTCCATTATAGCTCATGGGTGAGCATGATATTGATTAAAAAGGGTATATCCCCATTATAGATCATGGGTGAGCCAGAGATAACTTATATGATGGTTTGACCCCCATTATAGCTCACAGGTGATCCTGATATAACTTATATGAACGGTGATCCCCATTATAGATCTTCAATTTGGATGTAAACATTATGGTTAATACAATTGGAATATGTTTGAGAGGGTTTAATTTATGTGATTCTCTATGTCACCTAAAGGAGTTTTGATTACATTCTATATGTTTTAGTGTCTTTCTTTGAGAAAAATTTATCTGTGTTATTCATGTGAAAATGCTTTGTTTTTTCCACTTAAATAACATTGAATGGGTTATCGGATTTTATCTTGTCCAAATATTTTTCATTATTTTTACATCCCTTTCTAAGATTTTTTTCTCATACCATGTTATAAATGTTTTTACATGTTTTAAGGGAGAATATAGTTGAGAATTAAATCAAGGAAATTTTATGATGATTAAACTTGAAAAGAAACCATGTATCTTTTTAAAAGTTTTATTATTATGGAAAAAACATATACTATTGTATGTTTACACATTGTATTACTTTTTTTTGGTATGTAATATTTATGCTCTAATTTACTAAATCTATAAACCTAAAAATATAATCGATGTTAATTAATGTAAAATTGTTGACTTATCTCCTGATTAATCAATAATTAAGTCTAGGGCCTTATATAAGGGATCTCTCTAAACCTCCATTTTCCCATATGGGTAAAACATTCCCTCTATCTTTACCCCAATAAAATTATTCATTCCTATATATACTACTTTCATATTCAATTTTTATGTCCCAAAAACATGTTCTTATCTAAATTAATATTTATTTTCCAGGGAAATAAATGATTTATAAGGTTCCATTTTCAATTAATCTCGGTTACCAAGCCTGAATAAAGGGAACTTCTATATTTTCTAATCAATTTCAAGCACACAATAGAATCAATATAAATCATAAAATTTTTCTCTAAAATAACATTTTTTATCATGAAAATTTATTCCTATTCATTTCTATATTTATACAATATAATATACTTTTTCATTTGTAAAGACTCTTTAATAGTTTCCCTTAAACTCCATTAATAGTGGCTCATTTATAAAGCTTTATAAAGACTCTTTTTCATGTATTCAGTTCAATTAGAAATTTATATCAGTGATTTATTCATATATTTTACTTTATTATAGTATTTAAATCATTTAATCAACTCTTTCCTGGATAACATTATGATGCAAAAGCTATTTATACCATGAAAAAAATATTGTGACAACCCTTTCATTCCATGGGTAACCATTATGTTTATTCACTAAGGTTGATTCATTATGATAAATAAATAAAATGAAAATGTTATAATGGGTGTTCTTATATAACACTCAAATGTATTGGTTAATGTTTAATCTCATGAATCTTAATGTATAATATTAGGTACTAAACCTAATCCATTATGGGACATTTATCCACCACATGATACAGTATTGGGAGTTATCCTCAAATTATGTATATATCATGTTATATGTTGCTTCCACCTTCCTATGGTTCCAAAATCATATAATTCAATGATCAATGTGATATGATTCCATATTACTATTCATGTTCCCTGCCTTCATTCATATCATGTTTTGACTTATAAATCAGTGCAATGACTTATTCTCGTGTTCATTCCCTTATTAGGATTTTGAGATCATACCTTTTGTTATTGTATTCCCTATGTTATCCTATGTAGATATATGAGATCAATGTAAGTTAGAATATTTTTTTGGAATATTTATATTGTGGTGTTTTATTATAGTTTTATGTGTTTTTATATGTACATATCATTCAAATACATTAGGATTTACAATATATGTTTTGTATTTGATGGATAATTATTCATAAAATAATGTAATAATATGTTTAAAAGGACCATTTCACCAAAGAAACACTCAATGAAATAGCTGGATCAATGTTATATTGATCATTTCCTCATTAGTAACTAAATAAACATCTCGTGTATTCTTCTGGGTGACCAAACATCCATTTCTAATACACCAAATATTGGTCTTCACTTTATTACATTGTCCCTATAACATCTGTGTGTTCACCTCTATATAAAATGTATTTGAATTGGATGATACCTACTTAATATCAGTTGAAATTTTGATCCACTCATTATCTTGATTTTTTCATCCATAGATATCATCTTAGAAGCATCATAAGAATTTAATTCATTAAAAAATCATTGTTTTGAAAAAATGTAATTTTAAAAAGGAAAATAGCACATAAGACATAAAAATCATACAATGAGAAATCATACACATTGGTCAATTATTATATAAACATCCCAATTATCCTACATAGATCACAAAATCATTTATTTGAATCTCATATCTCCTAAAAAATCCATAATTCACTTATGTAGGAGATAAACCACCAATACATAAGTAAAGAATCATATGTGGCTACCCGAGTCTCTAATTTGAGGAATATAAGATATTTTAACTTTCCAAAAAAACAACACTATGATAAGAAATTATAGAACATAGTTAAATCTCTCCATACTTATTGAGAGAAATTCAAACAACTATCAACCATCTGAAAAAAATATATAAACATTATATAACACTCTTCAAGAACCTGAAATGATCCTCAATTATGATTAACATCAAATATAAACAATTAAAACCTCAAAGGGTACATTAATACCCCCATATTGTATTTGTTTAAAACACAATTAAACTTTTCCATATTATATCAGGTCTATTTAAGAACCCTTTAATAAACATGTTAATAATCATATCATATCCCCTTTAATATTAGAAGCATCTTCCATGAAACACACACACAGACAGAATCTTTTACTTGCGACAAAATTATGACCCATCATGTTAGGAATATTTAGCAATGCGACTTAAATGAACTCCCTCAAAATTCAAACAACCATTTATCACTTCTATTTTTCACTCATACATCAATTCCCACTACATCAGTAGGAAACATAGTGATCATTCCCAATTTAAAAAATATTCTCTTACCATTTGATAAAGTGTTGTTTAAATAATTTCTCCCCCCTTTTCAACACAACCAATGGAATAATTATAAGCCCCGGACTTAATCCTTACTTAATATTTAATTAAATGAATAAATCACATTGAGGATATTTTCAGGTTTAGAGTTTTAATGAATTAGATCATAAATCATTAATTTCATTCCACATTTAAAAAATTTCATTACATAAAAGATAGTATTCATTTTTACCATCAACAGAATCATATTTAAATAAAACATGGATTCTTTTTTGACACTTCCTTAACACTACCATCATATCATGCACCTTTCCCTTGACCTGTGAAAAACATTTCAAAAACATGGGATGGGCATAAAAATCTCAATAATGGATATAAAATTATGAAAAAGAAACATTATTCCATGTATGAAATCATTCTTTACTCATTAAACATAAGAATTTTAACATACCTCATCAAATCATGAATAAATCAAAGAAATCATAAGACATAAAGGTAACTTGAGGCATTCAAAACATTCTTACATAGGGAGTAACCCTCTTGGTTACGTTTGGAATACCCATCAAAGTATATTCCCTAAATCTCTTCGGAGAAACCTTAACGTTTAACTCCTTCATGTTACCCAATTCATTGGAGAGCTATATCGGGCTCACCTACCCTTATATTATCACGAAACCAACCAACTTCATAATAATTCCCAAGAACCATAACATAATCGAATCACATTAGACATACATAAATGAAACATAACATTTCCACATTTCAATCACAAGATATCAATACAACACATTGATATAATAAAAACATTATGAAAACCATTTTCAATACAAAAAAAAAGAAAAGTAAAACAGGGTATTTATTTTTCTTTTAAAAAAAATTATGGCTTGTAGAGGAAGATGAAACTCAAATAATGGTCATGGCGTTGGAGAAGTTGTTGTCTCCGCATACGTACGACAAAAACATTCCCTTTTGTCTTTTAGTAAAATTCTTCGTATAAAAAATGATTCCTTTTTGATAAATCTAAAAGTCAATGGGGTTTATACACCGTATAAAAGAAGGTTGTGTATAAAACAAAATATGGCTCAATGAAAGGAGATTGAGACGAAGTCCCATACAAAGATGGTATCCTTGGATTAAGGATGAATCAATTACGTAATTAAGTGTGACAAATGAATACAAAAAATATAAGTGGATATTAAGTGTAAAAAAATCAGAGGTTATTCACACATATTCATAGAACAATATATTCACGGAGTACAAGTTTATCCCAAAGAATCAAAATTGGGTTAAGAAGTTCCTTTGCAAAAATTCGACAGCCTAACGTCGTCACTTCAAAATTCAGAAAATGAGTTGATGAGAGATAAAAAGGGTATCTTATCACTTGGATATAAAATTTACATCAATATGTATATAGAAAAACATATCCCAAAATAATAGTATTTGAATTAAAAGACATAACAAAATAAGTCTTTTAAAAAGAGGAGGGTGAATGGTTCCCTTACAGACTTGGGTAACTTTCGAAACGTACACCCCATTAAAGAAGGGTCATACAATGAATATGTAAATACCAATAAATGAAATTATATTACACAAAGAGTATAATAATGGGATGTACATACACCACTCAAAGGTAATGGTGCCAAATGTAGCATAAATCTCATGAGACTAAAAGTGAGATGAAAAATCCCTTACAAAAACTCGGCAGCCTAACAGCGCCACATAAAACATCCAAAAATGGATTTATGAGATCAAATATGGTCTATAATCATATTAAAATAAAATTTACATCAATAGGAATATAAAATAACACCCCCTAACATAACAAATAGGAGCTTGAAAGAAGTGACATAAAGGGGAGTACTTAAAAAGAAAGAGAGAGGTTGGATCTCTTACCGAAATTCGGCTGCCTAACAGCGCCACTCAAAACTTCCAAAATGGATTGATAAGATAAAATAGGTTCTCTAATCATATGAACATAAAAATTACATTAAGATTAATATAAAAGAACATCCCAATCATAAGAAATATGATCATAAAAGGAATGACATAAAAAAGTGTACTTAAAAAGAAAGAGAGGGGTAGGATCCCTTACCTCATGTCCGACTTGACTCAATCGTTCTTTAGTCTCGTGAATAATAAAATTTGATCAATTTAGAATATCTTGAGGACCTACTTTAATGATTATTATTCAATTAATATCACATATTATAATGATATAATAAATGGTTAATAAAGTCAGTTCATATCAGATGTTTTTGTCGATGTTCGGTAAATGTGTAAAAATCAAACTTGTTGGAAAAGAATTTTCCTTGTAGTTATAGGTACATAATATCCAGAATAGTATTTATGTTTTAAATATCATATATATCCATTATATATTAATTATATATTATTCCATATCATTTGGAGATAAAAATTAAAAGCACCGTTCATGGACACGGTAGGCCGTACGTACGCATGATCACTACTTTCATTTTTGTCATATTAATGGAATTAAAACAAAATGAGATATATATATATATAATAATTCCAGAATGATATCCATAATTTATATGTAATATATTACATATATATCCATTATATATATGTACTTATAATAGTACATAACATTTGGAGATAAGAAATGAAATGTACCGTTCATGGAGATGGTAAGCCGTACGTACGCATGAACACTACTTTCCTTTTTTTGTATTAAATGTAATTAAATAATAATTATATAAAGGTATATTATACTTCCAGTATGATATCATATGTCATAACATTAATTCCATCCTTTATATGTCCCACATATGGCATTAACGAATCAAATCACTTTGAGGGGGCGGTAGTCCGCACTTCCTAAAATTAAGATATCGCGTTTACCCATAATGGAAACCATAAAGGTATGCCATAAGTTAAAAATACATAAGCTTAAGGAAAAAATAAACATATTATATATCATATAAAAATATAGTTACATCTTAATGGCCACCTTTGAAGGTGTTAAAATAATATTGAACAATCATCGTTTCGTGAGGCAGTAATTCGCCATCCACGGAAACAGTATGTTCTTTAACTATTAGACGGAGGTGTGTGAATGTATAGTGAGAATACATCCTATAAAAACATCGTAGTATATTTAATATACTAGTCTTGTTACAAAAAAAATTAATAAAATGAGTTTAGGGGTTTGGTGAAGAAAAATAAAACAAAAGAACACAGGGGAAGACATTACATTTAAATCGGGTAACTCTCTTTGATTTGAGCTCAAAGGATTACTTGGAATAGATTATTCCTAATGTGAGGCTATTATGATGATTAGAGGGATGTGTAGAGATTAAATGGGCAGGTTTTGGCCGAGCCAAAGGCTTGAGAGGTGTTTGTAAGATGGTAGAGGTGGGGGCCTTTTATACGAGGAGAGGAGGGGCACTCTTGGAAAGTTAAAAAATATTAATTTATTATAAAATGATTTTCAGATTTAAAAGGTCCAAAAAGGATATATTTCTAGGATAAGGTGATAAGGTTTCTAAATACAACCATAAAATAGGGTTGTGACAAGTTTAAGACTTAGATTTCACCCTATCGTCTCATTTTATTTAAATCGTTCATTTATGAGGTAATCACTGCATCATCACGATGTCATAAATAAATTAATTTATTTAATATCTAAAAATTATAAAACAAATATCATGATGTAGGAAATATTTTCATCTTTCTAATTAATATTTTTAGTCAAACATATGACTTGTATAACCCCATATAAAAATTTTTCTATTAAAACAACACATGTTTGGGACATTATAATTTTAACTTTAAATAAAAAGGTATTAATGTCATTTTCAAACCAAAGTTGCTCCATGGTGTCCCCAAGTCGACGGATGTATTTTCTTTGTCTTCCATGACTCATCCAATGTGGTTAGGACATTTTTCGAGGTCATTTCATATTATTGGAACATTATTTTTTCCTTAAACTACACTAATTACCTATAATCGCGATTTAAACATAAAAGTTACTATTCACCAAAAAAATAATTTTAATCCCACTGAACCACATTTTACTTATTAATGACAACCATGTATGTCAGATTTTTTGAAATTCAAAACACAGAGGTGGTAAAATTTCATTTAAACGAAAAATCAGTTTTTTAAGTACCACTTAGTGGTTTCACAATTCATCAAAAATTGATGTTTTCCAGAAAAATACCAAAAATTCACCCAAAGCTATATTTGATATTCAGAATTCAAAAATGGTGAATATTTTACTAAATTAAAAACAAATATGTTACATTAATTAATTTAATAATTAATTCCCACTGTCAGAGCAAATAGCGTGTTTTTATGGAATAATAAGTATCAAAAGATTGACACTAGTTTAAGTCCAATTTCAAGATGAAATTAACTCCAACGACTACTATTGGATTAAATGGTAAAAATATATTCTAATATCACTTTAAAACCAATTAATAATATAATCTAATAATATAAATAAATTATATTAAAAAAGAGGATTTGAATTAAAATACAACATTTTTTACTATTCATTAAAAAATGATCTTTATCAGAAAAATACAAAAAATTTACACAAAGTAGATTTTGATGTCGGGATTCTAAAGAAGAATTTTATTTTGTCAAATATAACACATAGAATTGTCAAAAAGTGGATTTGAAAGAGGTTCTTCATCAAAAGGCGGTTAATCGACCTTTTAAAGAATATTAGAATGTTTATGTATAAAATTGGATTCATTCACATTTTTAATCCTCTAACATTTATTGTAAAACTAAAAATATTTGACAAACATATATAATCATTTTGTAGTTAGTTCTGTTCATTCCCACCATTACAACAGCAAGGCGTCAACTACAATTTAAAATAATATTATTTTATTATTAGAGTGCAACGTAAGATTCCCAAGAAACTCGTTGTTGCGTATTGGGTATGCCATCGAGCATTGCATCCCCTTTAATGTTATATTAATAATTTATTCAAAAATATGGATAAATGTGAAAATGTCATATTATTTATTTACCTGGGGTGTTACATCCTTCCCCCCTTTTGGGAATTGCGTCCTCACAATTTTAAAATTGGGCTTGGAAACTTCATTGAAAATCCCACACCAGAACAAGAGTCAGTAAAACAATCACATTAAAATAAAGAAAGAGAAGTAAAAAGGTCACCCGAGTTAACCCATACCAGGGTTCCATGTAGGAAAACATGGATATGGAGGGAAAAAGGTTCATGTTCTAAGGGAGAGTGATAGTAAACATGTCTAGGAGAAAGTTAACCATAAGAAAATCACAAACTTGTGATGGGTTAAACGGTATTCGATTCCCTAGTAGGAAAAGTTAACAGACAACAATTTTTTAAGCTATTCTCTATTGAGGAATTTTTTTGAGCTTAACTAAATCATAATGAAACATACTTACTTGTCACGTAGACTTTCAACTTTTACTAGATTCCTTAATCAAACTCATATTTTCTCCAAAAGATGAGTATTTAGGAAGAATTGTTCGCATAAAGAGTACTATAATCAACTTCATGAGAATCACCTAATCCAAAAAAGAGAACTATATATTTCCCATTTCAGTAGACAAAATCCAAAACCAAAATTGTTAGTATGAGATCAGATAGTCCGCAAAATAATAATCCTTTATAAAAAGAAAATCTATTCTTAACCTCCAAAATTTTCCCAAAAAAACCCAAACTTCAACGTAGAACATTCGATAAATAATTGTCCATAAAATTATTCAAAGTAAACCAAACTAAGATTGAAACCCAAATATTTGAAGGATTTAATCACATATTCTTCAAAGGTATATATTAACTTTTATCTACAAATAACATCAGTTTCTCTTAAATTATCATATTGAAAAGTAATTAACCTAATAACATATCCTCGATGATAGGTTAATCATTTCCATAGATAACCCAAAATAAACTTACTCTTGATTTCTTAAATCATCTAACTAAAAATATAATTAGTCAAAATAACCAGGGACTTCATGTAGTACAGTGGTCGGCGATAAATACCAGTTGCACTTTTGTTATGGGTTCGATTCCCGCAACATTGTCTGACGTGACGGATTGTCACACGGTCTGTGTGTTGTCCTTTTTCAAAAACTATATAATTCTTAAAACATTCCCCAAAATGAGATAAAATCTATGAAAATAATCATAACATATTTTAACCTCAATTTTATCTCATGCCTTTTATTTTCCATTATAACATATAATAACCCATAATTACCTCAAAAGTATGATCATATAAACGCTAATGGTTACCATTATAATTATTACATGAACTTCCACATCGATTGGTCGTCTCATACATTATGCATTACAGAATATACCAAGGTTCAAGTTGTTGATCATGACTCCTTGATAGTTGGTTTAGAACGACCTCGATTTTCCTCATTGAATCACCCATTTCATCCAGTCTCTTAATCAGAGAACCACTACAGTTTCCTTCAAAACTATTGTCACTTTGGTGCCTGCTAGATCCATCCATTCACTAAAAACAGAAATGCCAGTGTGAGTATATCAACAAAACCCTCATGTACTAATGATGAAGCTAAACACTAAGATATACTTACTCATTCACTTTAACTAAAACAAGCACTCTTTCTAAAATCCTAACCATTATGGTAATGTCACTTATGCCTATAGAATAACCTAACCTCTAAAGTTATCTAAACCGACCACTAATACCAACTATAAGGCCCCGAACTTAAACCTAACTTAATATTGAATTAAATTAATAATTCACATTTAGGAGATTTTCAGGTTTAATGTTTTAAATACTTTGATCATAAATCCTGAATTACATTCCACATTTAAAAAAAAGTGGTTATATAAAAGATAGTATTCGTTTTTCCCATCAACGGAAACATATTTAAAATAAAACATGGATTCTTTCTTGACACTTCCTTGACACTATCATCATATCATGCTCCTTTCCATTGACCTGTGAAAAAAATTTCAAAAACATGGGATGAGCATAAAAAGCACAGTAAGGGATATAAAAGTATGAAAAGAAAACATTAGTCTATGTATGAAATCATGATTTACTCATAAAACAGAAGCATTTTAACATACCTCATCAAATCATGAATAAATCATAGAAATCATAAGACATAAAGGTAACTTGAGGAATTCATAACATTCTTACGTAGGGAGTAACCCTCTTGGTTATATTTGGAATACCCATCACAGTATATTCCCAAAATCTATTCGGAGAATACTTAATGTTTAACTCCTTCGCGTTACCCAATGCATTGGAAAAATATATCGGGGTCACCCACCATTAGTTTATGACGGAAACACTCGTCTTCATAATAATGCCCAAGAACCACAACATAATCATATCACATAAAACATACATAAAGGAAACATAAAATTTCCACATTTCAATCACAAGATATCAATACAACACATTGATATAATAAAAAAATTATGAAAACCATTTTCAATACCAAAATAAATGAAAAGTAAAACAGAGTATTTATTTTTCTTTTAAAAAAAGTATGGCTTGTAGAGGAAGTCGAAACTCAAACAATGGTCACGGCGGTGGAGAAGTCATTGTCGCCGCATACGTATGACAACAACATTCCCTTTGGTTGTTTAGTAAAACACTTCGTATAAAAAAAGATTCCTTTTGGATAAACATAAAATTCAAAGGGGTTTATACACCGTATAAAAGAAGGTTATGTATAAAACAAAATATGCCTCAATGAAAGGAGATTGAGACGAAGTCCCATACAAAGACGGTATCCTTGAATTAAGGATGAATCAATTACATAATTATGTGTGACAAATGAATACACAAAATATAAGTGGATATAAGTGTAAAAAAATAAGAGGTTATTCAGATATATTCATATAACGACATATTCAAGGATTAAAAGTTTATCCCAAAGAATCAAAATTGGGTTAAGAAGTTCCCTTGTAAAAATTCGACTGCCTAACAGCGTCACTTCAAAATTCAATAAATGAGTCGATGAGAGATAAAGAGGGTATCTCATTACTTGGACATAAAATTTACATCAATAAGGATATAGAAGAACATATCCCAACATAATAGTATGTGAATTAAAAGAAATAAGAAAAGAAGTCTTTTAAAAAGAGAAGGGTGAAAGGTTCCCTTACCAACTTGGCTAACTTTCGAAACATACACCCCATTGATGAAGGGTCATATAATGAATATGTAAATACCCATAAATGAAATAATATTACAAAAAGAGTATAATAATGGAATGTACATACACCGCTCAATGGGAATGGTGGAAAATGTAGCATAAATCTCACGAGACTAAAAGTGAGATGAAAAATCCCTTACAAAAACTCGGTAGCCTAACGGCGCCACTTAAAACATCCAAAAAATGGATCGATGAGATCAAATAGGGTCTCTCATCATATTAAAATAAAATTTACAGCAATAGGAATATAAAATAACACCCCCTAACATAACAAAGATGAGCTTGAAAGAAGTGACATAAAGGGGAGTACTTAAAAAGAAAGAGAGAGGTTGGATCTCTTACGAAAATTCGGCAGCCTAACGACGACACTCAAAACTTCCAAAATGGATTGATGAGATAAAATAGGTTCTCTCATAATATGAACATAAAAAGTACAGTAAGATTAATATAAAATAACATCCCAATCATAAGAATGATGAGCATAAAAGGAATGACATAAAAGAGTTTACTTAAAAAGAAAGAGGGGTAGGATCGCTTACCTCGTGTCCGACATGACTCAATCATTCATTAATCTCCTGAATAATAAAATTTGGTCAATTTATAATTTATTAAGGACATACTTTAAAGATTATTATTCAGTTAATATCACATATTATAATGTTATAATAATTGGTTAATAAAGTGAGTTCATATCAGACATTTTTGTCGATGTTCGGTACACGAGTAAAGATCGAACTTGTTGGAAAAGAATTTTCTATGTAGTTATAGGTAAATCATATCCCGAATAGTATTGATGTTTTAAATATCATATATATCCTGTATATATTCATTTTATACTATTACATATCATTTGGAGATAAAAATTAAAAGCACCGTTGATGGAGACGGTAGGCCGTACGTACGCATTAACGCTACATTAATTTTTTGTCATATTAATGAAATTAAAACAAAATGAGATATATATATATATATTATAATTCCAAAATAATATCCATCATTTATAGGTAATATATTACATATATATACATTATATATATGTACTTATAATAGTAAATAACATTTGGAGATAAGAAATGAAATGTTACGTTCATGGAGACGGTAAGTTGTACGTACGCATGAACGCTACTTTCATTTCATTTTTTTGTATTCAATGGAATTAAATAATAATTATATAAAGGTATATTTTAATTCTAGAAGGATATCATATGTAATACCATTAATTCCATCCTTTATACGTCCCACATATGGCATTAACGAATCAAATCACTTTGTAGGGGTGGTAGTCCGCACTTCCTAAAATGAAGATATCGCGTTTACCCATAATGGAAACCATAAAGGTATGCCATAAATGAAAAATTAAGAAGCTTAAGGAAAAACTAAACATATTATATATCATATATAAATATAGTGACATCTTAATGGCCACCTTTTAAGGTGTTAAAATAATATTGATCAATCATAGTTTCGTGAGGCAGTAATTCGTCATCAACGAAAATAGAATGATATTTAACAATTAGACGGAGGTGTCTGAAAGTGTAGCTCGAATCCTTCTTATAAAAACATCCTAATATATTTAATATAATGGTGTTGTTACAAAAAAAATAATAAAAAGTGTTTAGGGGTTTGGAGAAGAAAAATAAAACCAAACAACACAGGGGAAGACATTACCTTTAAATTGGGTAACTCTCTTTGATTTGAGCTCAAAGGCTTCCTTGGAAATGATTCATCCCAAAGTGAGGCATTAATGATGAAGAGAGGGATTTTTAGAGATGAAATGGGCAGGGTTTGGCCGAGCCAAAGGCTTGAGAGGTGTGTGTAAGGCGGTAGAGGTGGGGGCCTTTTATAAGAGGAGAGGAGGGGCACTCTTGGAATGTTATAACATATTACTTTATTATAAAATGTTTTTCGGATTTAAAAGGTCCCAAAAGGATATATTTCTAGGATAAGGTGATAATGTTTCTAAATCCACCCATCAAATTGGTTTATGACAAGTGTAAGACATATATTTCACCCTATCTTCTCATTTTATTTAAATCGTTCATTTATGAGGTTATCACTGCATCATCATGGTGTCATAAATAAATTAAATTATTTAATATCTAAAAATTATAAAATAAAATATCATGATTTATGAAATCGTTTTAGCTTTATAATTAATATTTATAGTCAAAACTATGACTTTTATAAACCCATATAAAAATTGTTTTAGTAAAACAACACATGTTTGTCACATTTTAATTTTAACTTTAAATAAAAAGGTATTAATATCCTTTTCCAACCAAAGTGGCTCCATGGGGTCCCCATGTTGACCCATTGATTTTCTTGTTCGGCCATGACTCATCCAATGATGGTAGGACATGTGTCTAGGTCATTTCATATTATTAAAACATTATTTTTACCTTAAACAACACTAATTACCTCTAATCGCGATTAAAACTTAAAAGTTACTATTCACCAAAAAAATTATTTTAATCCCATTGAACCACATTTTACTTCTTAATGACAACCATGTATGTTGGGTTTTTTTAAATTCAAAACACAGATGTGGTAAAATATCATTCAAATGAAAAATCAGTTTTTTAAGTATCACTTAGTTGTTTCACTATTCATCAAAAATTGATGTTTTCCAGAAAAATACGAATAATTCACCATAAGCTATATTTGATATTATGAATTCAAAATTGATGTCTATTTTAAAAAATTCAAAACATATAAGTTACATTAATTAATTTAATAATTAATTCCCACTGTCAGAGAAAATAGTGTGTTTCTATGAAACAATAAGTATCAAAAGATTGACACTAGATTAAGTCCAATTTCAAGATGAAATTAATTCCAATGACTACTATTGGATTAAATGGTAAAAACATAATTTAATTTCACTTTAAAACCAATTAAAAAGATAATCTAATCACATAAAAATTAGATTAAAATGTGGTTTTGAATTAAAATACATCATTTTTCACTATTCATTAAAAAATGAACTTTATCGGAAAAATACCAAAAATTTACACAAAGTAAATTTTGATGTCCCGATTCTAAAGAAGAATTTTATTTTGTCAAATATAACACATAAACTTTTCAAAAAGTGGATTTAAAAGAGGTTCTTCATCAAAAGGCTGTTAATCGACCTTTTAATGAATATTAGAATGTTTATGCATAAAATTAGATTCATTCGCATTTTTAATTCCTTATCATTTATTGTAAAAAGTAAAAATATTTGAAAAACATATATAATCATTTTGTAGCTAGTTCTGTTCCTTCTCGCCATTACAATTACTAGGCGTTAACTACAATTTAAAATAATATTATTTTATTATTAGACTGCAACGTAAGATTTCCAAGAAACTCGTTGTTGCGTATTGGGTACGCCATCGATCATATCATCCCCTTTAAAGTTATATTAATATTTTACTCACATATAAGGATAAATGTGAAAATTTCATATTCATTATTTACCTGGGGTGCTACAATAATGATGGATTTCTGCAAACTCATTAATGTGAGGAGATTTGTTTAAACATGAATATTCATCATCAACTCATCAAAACTATCCCATTTCATTTATTATTTATTAAAATATACAACATATTTTCAAGTGTAAATATAATTCACCTTTATTTCTATATCAGAGACAACTTCCTCTATTAAATGGCACCAAATAATTAGGTGTTCGGATCCTAAAAGTTACGTAGTGTTATTTTAATTATTTATTTCTCATTTATTACCTCGAAAAATTATAAATTACCTCTCAATTTCAACCATTAAATAATTTAGTAGAACCATTATTTATGAAACCATTATATATACCTATATAGAAACCAAATACTATACCTCATCTAGGATCAATATCAACAATTTTTTTATATTTGTAGATAAACATAGAACCCACACCAATGAATAATGTCACACATGAAGTATATCATCTATATATACTATTAACCCTCTAATCTACATCCGTTAATCCATGTAATTTTAGATAAATAATGTATTTATAATGTAATTCATACTTCACTATGATTTTCACATATCTCATAAAACTCTCTGAGGTAAGTAGGTTTGACTACCTTTGGTTACTCTGATATTGAAAAAAATGATTCAATGCAGTGCCTCGGTTATTTTTAGAGGGTTTAAATACAAAAAACATAAAATGAATCTTATGAACATCATTTGAAAAAGCTTTATACCATTACAAATCATACATAGGTTTGTTACAACTAAATTTATGACTAAAATTACTATTAAATCATAATAGAAAAACCTTCTCAACAAGTCTTTATCATATTATAATATAGACCAATATATGTAATCTAATTTCATTTCAATTTTTAACAATTAAAAATTTATCATCCCACCCTGCATTAACCTTTAAAACTATAACTTCATCATCACGATTAACATCTATCAAATAAAATCCATATTATAGGAAAATCTAGGTGATCAACATAAATATTGAAAATAAATGTACCTTTGAATAAATCCTTAATATAGATATATATTGAAACTTATAATTTAATAAAATCAATTTAAAATAAGAAACCATTAGTTTTTTATTACCCTACTATAGGAACTTTTTTAAGATATACTATTCCATTTTCAATCTATATACCATGATTCCATAAATATCAATAATAATACCATACAGTTTATCAATAAATACTTCTTCCTCAAGATCACCTTTCAAAAATAATTATTTCACATCAATTCGATACACTTTATAGTTCATATGTACAACTACATCTAATAATATAGTTATTTTTAAATCATTTGAATGGGATAAAAAAATTCTTCAATAACAATATTTTATAATTATGGTATTCCTTTGCATACCAACACTGCCTTATTTTTTATCACCCAACCTTTACAAATAATTTTTTAAATGCACACCTAATACATATATCATATTTATCATTAACCCTTCGAAGTATATCCGAAATATTTTTAATTTTAGTTTTATTTAAATAATAAATCTTTTCATATATCCACCCTAAATAATGAATTGATTCGACCACTAATCTTGGTTCAAACCTTGATAGATGAGATGTTTAGTTTTCAATTATCATTCTTATTTCGGTCATGAATGATGCCTCCTAATTTAAAATTATATTTTATATATAAAATTGAATTTGAAAATTAATATGTATCATACCCTAATTAATAGTGCATTAATCATCGAATGTCTTATCGAATTTAATATCATCAAAATACAGCTCAATTTATTCTAGTTCAATAATATAGGTCTAAAAATTCGACTAACATCCTTATTTTTTTGATATCATCCATAACCTCGATAAAAACATATGTTTTATGATTATGTTAAATTATTTTAAAATTATGACATTAATCTTTTATGAGTGACCTATTTTTCCAAGACTTACACCCACTACCTCTAGATAAGTAACCCATAAGCACCCTTTTATTTGATTTCTTTTCAAACATTCCTTGTTTTCCTCCTTTCTTATTTATAATGCATGGAAATCCAAACAAATTGAAGTACCTGATAGTTGGTTTCTTCTTGTACAAAATTTCATAAGGATAAAAATGTGTATCATGTAAAAATGTTAGTTGTTTTTAATATTGTCAACATCACATAGATCATATCAAAAAAATAATAATTGTTTTCATCATGCATTTTACAAACAATATGAACACTACTTCAACATTTCTCTCTCAAACAACATTAAATTAATGGGTATATTTTATTCATAATTTATACTTTATTCCATTATTATAATGATAACAATCATATGAATCACTAATAAATTCTTTTACATTATCAGATATCAATTTCTTAATGTAGAGTCCGAACACTTTTTTATATTGTCTCTAGAAATATTTTGGTTTATTAAGGGAACATGAATTGTTTTTTATTAACATAAAATTGGTAATTTGATTGAAATCCTTAATATAAATGATAATTTACAAATTATTTCTAATATAATTATAACACATGTGAACATATAAATAGTTTTGAATAAGTTACAATGGTATTAATGATTGAATGTCATCATTCTTATGAGATTTCCGAGCAATCTTATATTTTTTACAAGTTCAAGAGGAATGATAGTTTTTTATTTTCAAAATATGTAATATATATATATTATATCCTAATACATTATTAATTTACACATTTTTTTGGCTAAAAATACTATTATTTTTTTCCATAATATATTATCCCCTTTTCCCCCTAAATAATTGAAATCTGTTGGATCACTAATTACAAATATATTTACAACCATTTTTTGTGTAATTATTTTATAATCTTTTATGATATTAATAATTCAGTAGTTATTTTTAAAAATAAATTAATTCTCATTAAGATAGATCTGATTTTCATTCAACATTTTTTTCATATACCCTTCAAAAAACACAATATCATTGAAATTCTATTTTGGGATTCAATTTCAATAGATGAAATACACATGATTACTAAATAATAAAAAGTACCAAATATGGATATAACTACATCATGTTTCTCAAGAAAAATTTAAATCATTACATCACCTATAATGTGGGTAGAATGTCCACTATTTAGAACCATTGAATTAGATATTTTTTAAGCCTTCAATGAAATTTATGCTAGATATGATTTTTAATCCATTGGTTTTTGAATACTCTTTCTATTTTAAATACATGAATCATATCCTAGAAATTTAGTCATACACTTCCCTATACTGTTATAAGGACCCAGACTTAAACCTTTGTTAATCTTGAGTTATTACAGGATTACACATTGAGGATATTTTCAGGTTTATAGTTTTATAGAATTAGATCATAAAACTTGCATTACATTCCAAATTTAAACAAAGTGGTTACATAAAAGATAGTATTCATTTTTCCCATCAATGGAAACATATTTAAATTAAAACATGGATTCTTTCTTGACACTTCCTTGACACTATCATCATATCAGGTACCCTTCCCTTGACCTGTGAAAAACATTTCAAAAACTTGGGATGAGCATAAAAAGCTCAGTAAGGGATATAAAAATATGGAAAGGAAACATGAGTACATGTATACATAAGAATGAAATCATACATTACCCATAAAACATAATCACTTTAACATACCTCATAAAATCATGAATAAATCATATAAATCATAAGACAAAAAAGGTAACTTGAGGTATTCATAACATTCATACGTAGGGAGTAACCCTCTTGGTTACGTTTGGAATACCCACCATAGTATATTCCCTAAATCTCTTCAGAGACACCTTAACGTTTCACTCCTTTGCGTTACCCAATGCATTGGAGGGCTATATCGGGCTCACCCGCCCTTAGTTTATCACGGAACCACCCGTCTTCATAACAATCTCCAAGAACCATAATATTATCTTATCACATAAAAATGCATAAAGGAAATATAACATTTCCACCTTTCAATAAAATGATATCAATACAACACATTGATATATATACATTATGAAAACCATTTTCACTACCAAAATAAAAGAAAAGTAAAACATGGTATTTATTTTTCTTTTAAAAAGAAGGTATGGCTTGTAGAGGAATCCGAAACTCAAATAATGGTCATGGCGGCGGAGAAGTCATTGTCGCCTCATACTTAAGACAAAAACATTCCCTATTGTCGTTTAGTAAAATGATTCGTATAAAAAAGATTTCTTTTTGGATAAATGTAAACTTCAAAGGGGTTTATACATCGTATAAAAGAAGGTTGTGTATAAAACAAAATATGCCTCAATAAATAGAGATTGGGACGAATTCCCTTACAAAGATGGTATCTTTGGTTTAAAGATAAATCAATTATATAATTATGTGTGACAAACGAATACACCAAATATAAGTGGATATTAAGTGTAAAATAATCAAAGTTCATTCACACATATTCGAAGGATGACATATTCAATAACAACATGTTGAACCCAAAGAAATCGAAATTGGGTTTAGAAGTTCCCTTGACAGCCTAACGGCGTCACATCAAAATGAGTTCATGAGAGATAAAAAAAGGTATCTCATCACTTGGACATAAAATTTACATCAATAAGGATATATGAGAACATATCCCAACATTATAATATGTAAATTAAAAGACCCAACAAAATAAGTCTTTTAAAAAGAGGAGGGTGAAAGGTTCCCTTACCGACATGGGTATCTTTCGAAGCATACACCTCGTGAAAGAAGGACAATACAACATTGATGTAAATACTCATAAAAGAATTTATATAACACAATAGGTAAAATATTGGGCCATACATACACCACTCAAAGGAAATTTTTTCCAATGTTTCATAAATCTCACGGGAATAAAAGTGAGATGAAAAATCCCTTCGAAAACTCGACAGCCTAACGGTGCCACATAAAACATACAAAAATGGATTGATGATATCAAATAGGGTCTATCATCATATTAACAAAAAGTTTATAGAAAGAGGAATATAAAATAACATCCCCCAAAATAAAAAAGAGGAGTTTAAAATAAATGACATAAAGGAGAGTACATAAAAATAAAGAGAGAGGTTAGATCTCTTACGAAAATTTGGCAGCCTAACGGCGCCACTCAAAACCTCCAAAATGGATTTATGAGAGAGAATAGGGTATCTCATCATATGAACATAAAGTTTACAGAAATAGGAATATAAAATAACATCCCCCAACATAACAAATAGGAGATTAAAAGAAGTTTCATAATGGAGAGTACTTAAAAAGAAAGAGAGAGGTTAGATCTCTTATGAATATTCGGCAGCATAACGACGCCACTCAAAACATCCAAAATGGATTGATGAGAGAGAATAGGGTCTCTCATCATATGAACATAAAAATTACAGTAAGTGTAATATAAAAGTACATCCCAATCACAAGAAAGATTAGCTTAAAAGGAATGACATAAAAGAGTGTACTTAAAAAGAAAGAGAGGTGTAGGATCCCTTACCTCAAGTACATCTTGTCTTGTTCGTTTCTTTATATTCCTGAATAATAAACCATGGTCAATTAATAAATTCCAATGTACCTCCTTTAGAGATTATTATTCAGTTCATATCACATATTATTATTTCATAATAACTGTTTAATAATGTTAGTTCATATCAGACGTTATTGCCGATGTTTGGTACATGAGTCAAAAATGAACTTGTTTGAAAAAAGATTGCCCATGTAGTTATAAGTAAATAATTTCCAGAATAGTATGAATGAATAAAATATCATTTATATCCATTAAATATTAATTTTATACTATTCCATATCATTTGGAGATAAAAAACTAAAAGCACTGTTCTTGGAGACGGTAGGACGTACGTACGCATGAACGCTACATTCATTTTTTGTCATATTAATGGAATTAAAACAAAATGATAGAGATATATATATGTTATAATTCCAGAATTATATCCATAATTTTGATGTAATATATTACATATATATCCATTATATATATGTACTTATAATATTACATAACATTTTGGGATAAGAAATGAAATGTACCATTCATGGAGACGGTAAGCCGTACATACGCATGAACACTACTTCCATTTCTATTTCATATTTAATGGAATTAAAACATAATGATACATAATATTATTTTAATTCCAGTATGGTATCATATATAATATCCTTAAATATATCCTTTATATGTACCACATACGGTATTAACGAATCAAATCACTTTGAGGGGGCGGTAGTACACACTTCCTTAAATGAAGATATCGTGTATACCCATAATGGAAGCCATAAAGGTATGCCATAAATGAAAAATACAGAATCTTAAGGAAAAACTAAACATATTATATATCATATATTAATATAGTGACATCTTAATGGCCACCATTGAAGGTGTTAAAATAATGTTGAACAATCATCGTTTCGGGAGGCAGAAATTCGCCATCCACGGAAACAGTATGTTCTTTAACCATTAGATGTAGGTGTGTGTAGGTGTAGCTCGAATCCTTCTTATAAAAACATCCTAGTATATTGAAGATACTTTATTTGTTACAAAATAAATGAATAAAACGAGTTTAGGGGGTTGGAGACGCAAAATAAAACAAAAGCACACAAGTGAAGACATTACCATAAAATCAGGTAACTCCCTTTGGTATGAGCTCAAAGGAATCCTTGGGAAGACTTCTGCCCAAAGTGAGGCTTAATGGAGTTAGAGAGGGATGTGGAGAGACAAAATGGGTAGGGTTTGGCTGAGCCAAAGGCTTTGTATGTGTGGGTAAGGTGGTAGAGGTGGGGGCCTTTTATAAGAGGAGAGGAGGGGCACTCTTGGAAAGGTATAAAATGTAACTTTATTTTCAAATGAGTTTCGGATTTTAATGGTCCCACACTGATGTTTTTCTAGGATAAGGTGATTAGGGTTCGAATTACACCCATAAAATAGGTTTTGGACATGTGTAGCTATTAAATATTTCATTATATTTCAATTTTATTTAAATCGTTAAATAATAAGGTCATCGCTGCATCATGATGATGTAATAAATAATTTAATTTATTTAATGTCTAAAAATTATAAAAAAAATACTATGATATAGGAAATCTTTATATATTTCTAATGAATATTTATAGTCCAAAAGATCATTTATTTATACAAAAGTAATAATATTATACTTAGGTGATACATTCTTTGTTACATTTAACATTCTTTAAAAATAAAAAGATAAAAAGTCACTTTCTCACAAAAGTGATTCCATTGGGGCCCCCAAGTTTGGAACAAGGCATCCCATGTTTGGAAACGAGACACCCAGTAGCCTTAGGACACATTTTGTGGTCATTTTATATTATTATGATATTATTTTATTATCTTCAACTACCTGATTACTCATTAATCAAGATAATTAAAGATAATTACCGTCGTTACTATTCATAATGTCAAAAAACAAAAGAGTCTTAAATACATAATTTGGACCTTTTGATTCCAAATATGTAATCCATTTCACGAAATTCCAAACAAATAAATTGCAATAATTGATTTAAAAAAAACTTCCCGTTGTCAAAACAAATAACGGGTTTTTTAGAAACAATATTTATGAAACGTTTGGCACTTGTTTATCCCCAATTCCAAAGTTAAATTAATCCCAATGACCATAATTGGATTAAATGGTAAAAATATATTCCAGTTACACTTTAAAAAAATTAAAAATATAATATAACCATATAATTAAATAATATGAAAAAGCAGTTTTGATGTAAAATGCAGTATTTTTCACTATTCATTGAAAAATCAACATTGTCAGAAAAATACCAAAAATTAACCCAAGGTAAATTTCTATGTCCCAATCATAAATAATATGTTTATTTTGAAAAATATAGCTTATAAAATTTTCAAAAGTTTGATTTAAAAATGGTTTTCCATCAAAAGGTAGTAAAACAATCTTATAAAAATACTAGTGTATTCAATGATTAAGATTGGATTCATTTGTATTGTAAGCCTCTAAAATTTAATGGATAAAAGTAAAAAAAATTAACAAAATTATTTAATCGTAATTTAGTTATTTATATTCATTCCTTCCAATACAATGGCTATGTGTTAACTACCATTTAAAATAATATTATTTTATTATTAGAGTGCAACGTAAGATTTCAAAGGAACTCGTTGTTTTGTATTGGGTAAGCCATCGAGCATAGCGTTCTATTTAAATTAACATTGAAATTTTTTCCACAAATAGGGATAAATATAAACATTTCATATTTTTTATTTACCTGGGGTGTTACATCCTTCCCCCATTTTGGGAATTGCATCCTCGCAATTTTAAAATTGAGCTTGGAAACATCTTTGTAAGTCCCACATCGGAACAAGAGTCGGTAAAACAATCACTTTAAAATAAAGGAAGGCAAGTAAATAGGTCACCCGAGTTAACCCATACTAGTATCCCATGTAGGATAACATGGACATGGAGGAGAAAACATAGGGTCATGTTCTGATGGAGATTGATAGAAAACATGTTTAGGAGAAAGTTAACCACAAGAAAATCACAAACTTCTGATGGGTTAAACGGTATTGGATTCCCCAGTAGGAAAAGTTAATAGAAAAAAATTTTGTTTTAAGTTACTTTTTGTTGAAGAATTTATTCATAAGGAATCATAATCACTTATCATGTTGACTTTCAACTTTTATTAGATTCCTTACACAAACTCATATTTTTTCCAAAAGACGAGTATTTAGGAAGACTTGTTCACATTAAGAGTACTATAATAAACTTCTAGAGAATCACCTAATCCACCAAAGAGAACTATATAATTACCATGTCTATAAAAATTAACCAAAAACAATCCAAAAGGGTTAGTACAAGATCAGATAATCCAGAAAAGGATAACCCCTTAAAAGAAAATCTATGCTTAATCTCTAAAACTTGTCCAACAAAACCCAATGTTCAACGAGGACCATCCGATAAAAAATTTGTCCATAAAATTCTTCAAAGTAAACCAATATAAGATTGAAAACCAAATATTTGAAGGACTTAGTCACATAGTCTTCCACGTTAAATCGTAACATTTATCTCTAAACAACATTAGTTGCTCTAAAGTATCATATTGAAAAGTAATTAACCTAATCACATATCCTCCATGATAGGTTAATCATTTTCATAAATAACCCAAAATCATCTTACTCTTAATTAATAAAATCATATAAATAAAAACAATCAGTCAAACTAACCAGGGACTTCACGTAGTCCAGTTGTAGGCGATAAATACTAGTCGCACTTTAGTTGTGGGTTCGATTCCCACAGCTTTGTCCGACGCGACGGGTTGTCACACGGTCTGCATGTTGTCCTTTTTCCAAAACTATATAATTCTCAAAAACATTTCCCAAAATGAGATAAAATATTCAAAAATAAACATAACATATTTTAACCTCATGTTAATCTCATGCCTTTCATTTTCCATCATAACATATAATAACCCATAATTACCTCAAAAGTAAGGATCATATATCCCCTAATGGTTACCTTTATAATTATTACCTGAACTTCCACATCGATTGGTTATATCGTACATGATGCATTATAGAACATACCAAGGTTCAAGTGGTTGATCAGGACTCCTTGATAGATGGTTTAGAACAACCATGAGTTTCCTCATTGAATTCCCCATTTCATCCAGTCTCTTAATCAGAGAACCACCACAGTTTCCTTCAAACCAATTGTCCCTTTGGTTCCTGCTAGATCCGTCCATTTACTAAAACCAAAAAGGTCAGTGTGAGTATATCGACATAACCATCATGTACTAATGTGTAAGATAAACACTAAGATATACTTACTCTTTCACTTTATCTAAAAACTATAACACTTTCTAAAATCCTAGCCAATAAGGTAATGTCACTTATGCTTAAAGTATACCCTAACCTCTAAAGTTATCTAAACCGACCTTTGACAACAACTATAAGGCCCCAGCCTTAAACCTTACTCAATCTTGAGTTATTAAAAGATTACACAATGAGGATCTCTTCAGGTTTAGAGTTTTAGAGAATTAGATCATAAAACTTGCATTACATTCCATATTTAAACAAAGTGGTTACATAAAAGATTGTATTCATTTTTCCCATCAACGGAAACATATTTAAAATAAAACATGGATTTTTTCTTGACACTTCTTTGACACTATCATCATATCATGTACCCTTCCCTTGATCTATGAAAAACATTTCAAAAACTTGGGATGAGCATAAAAAGCTCAGTAAGGGATATAAAAATATGGAAATAAAATATGAGTACATGTATACATAAGAATGAAATCAAACTTTACCCATAAAACCTAAGCACTTTAACATACCTCATAAAATAATGAATAAATCATATAAATCATAATACATAAAAGGTAACTTGAGGCATTCATATCATTCTTATGTAGGGAGTGACCCTCTTGGTTACGTTTGGAATACCCACCACAGTATATTCCTTAAATCTCTTCGGAGAAACCTTAACGTTTCACTCCTTCGCGTTACCCAATGCATTAGTGAGCTATATCGGGCTCACCCTCCCTTAGTTTATCATGTAACCACCCGTCTTCATAACAATTCCCAAGAACCATAACATAATCTTATCACATAAAACATGCATAAAGGAAACATAACATTTCCCCCTTTTAATAACAAGATATCAACACAAAACATTGATATAAATACATTATGAAAACCATTTTCAATACCAAAATAACAGAAAACTAAAACATGGTATTTATTTTTCTTTTAAAAAGAAGGTATGGCTTGTAGAGGAAGCCAAAACTCAAATAATGGTTACGGCGGTGGAGAAGTCGTTGTCGCCGCATACGTACGACAAAAACATTCCCTTTTGTGGTTTAGTAAAATGCTTTGTATAAAAAAGATTCCTTTTTGGATAAATGTAAAAGTCAAAGGGGTTTATACACCGTATAAAATAAGGTTGTGTATAAAACAAAATATGCCTCAATGAAGGGAGATTGAGACGAAGTCCCTTACAAAGACGGTATCCTTGGTTTAAGGATAAATCAAGTACATAATTATGTGTGACAAACGAATACACCAAATATAAGTGGATATTAAGTTTAAAATAATCAAAGGTCATTCACACATATTCAAAGGATGAAATATTCAATAACTACATGTTGAACCCAAAGAAATCGAAATTGGGTTATGAAGTTACCTTGACAGCCTAACGGAGTCACATCAAAATGAGTTGATGAGAGATAAAAAAATGGTATCTCATCACTTGGACATAAAATTTACATCAATAAGGATATATAAGAACATATCCCAACATAACAATATGTAAATTAAAAGACCCATCAATATAAGTCTTTTAAAAAGAGGAGGGTGAAAGGTTCCCTTACCGATATGGGTATCTTTCGAAGCATACGCCTTGTGAAAGAAGGAAAATACAACATTGATGTAAATACTCATAAAATAAAGTATATTACACAATGAGTAAAATAATGGGCAGTACATACACCACTCAAAGGAAATTGTGGAAAATGTAGCATAAATATCATGGGAATAAAAGTGAGATGAAAAATCTCTTACGAAAACTCGACAGCCTAACGGTGCCACATAAAACATACAAAAATGGATTGATGATATCAAATAGGTTCTCTCATCATATTAACATAAATTTTATAGAAATTGGAATGTAAAATAACATCCCCCAACATAACAATGCGGAGCTTAAAAGAAGTTACATAAAGAAGAGTACTTAAAAAGAAAGAGAGGGGTTAGATATCTTACGAAAATTCAGAAGCCTAACGGCGCCACTCAAAACCTCCAAAATGGATTGATGAGAGAGAATAGGGTCTCTCATCATATGAACATAAAGTTTTCAGAAATATAAATATAAAATAGCATCACCCAACATAACAAAGAGGAGATTAAAAGACGTGACATAAAGGAGAGTACATAAAAATAAAGAGAGAGGTTAGATCTCTTACGAAAATTCGGCAGCCTAACGGCGCCACCCAAAACCTCCAAAATGGATTGATGAGATAGAATATGGTCTCTCATCATATGAACATAAAAATTACAGTAAGTGTAATATTAAAGAACATCCCAATCACAAGAAATATGAGCTTAAAAAGAATGACAAAAAAGAGTGTACTTAAAAAGAAAGAGAGGAGTAGGATCCCTTTCCTCAAGTCCATCTTGTCTTGTTAGTTTCTTTATATTACTGAATAATAAACATTGGTCAATATATAATTACCTAAGTACCTACTTTAGAGATTATTATTAATTTAATATCACATATTATAATGTTATAATAATTGTTTAATAATGTTAGTTCATATCAGATGTTTTTGCCGATGATTTGTACATGAGTCAAAAATGAACTTGTTTGAAAAAAGATTGCCCATGTAGTTATAAGTAAATAATTTCCAGAATAGTATTAATGATTAAAATATCATATATATACAGTAAATATTCATTTTATACTATTCCATATAATTTGGAGATAAAAAACGAAAAGCACCGTTCATGGAGACGGTAGGCCATACGTTCGCATGAACGCTACTTTCATTTTTTGTCATATTAATGGAATTAAAAAAAATGAGAGAGATATATATATGTTATAATTACAGAATGATATCCATAATTTAGATTTAATATATTACATATATATTCATTATATATATGTACTTATAATATTACATAACATTTTGAGATAAGAAATGAAATGTATCGTTCATGGAGACGGTAAGCCGTACGTACGCATGAACACTACTTCCATTTCTATTTCCTATTTAATGGAATTAAAACATAATGATACATAATAGTATTTTAATTCCATTATTGTATCATATATAATATACTTAAATATATCCTTTATATGTACCACATATGGTATTAACGAATCAAATCACTTTGAGGGGGCGATAGTCCGCACTTCCTTAAATGAAGATATCGCGTATACCCATAATGGAAGCAATAAAGGTATGCCATAAATGAAAAATACAGAAGATTAAGGAAAAAATAAACATATCATATATCATATATAAATATAGTGACATCTTAATGGCCACATTTGAAGGTGTTAAAAGAATGTTGAACAATCATCGTTTCGGGAGGCAGAAATTCGCCAACCACGGAAACAGTATGTTCTTTAACAATTAGATGTAGGTGTCTGTAAGTGTAGCTCGAATAATTCTTATAACAACATCCTAGTATATTTAATATACTGGATTTGTTACAAAATAAATGAATAAAAAGAGTTTAGGGGGTTGGATAAGCAAAATAAAACAAAAGGACACAAGTGAAGACATTACCTTAAAATCGGGAAACTCCCTTTGGTTTGAGCTCAAAGGATTCCTTGGGAAGACTTCTTACCAAAGTGAGGCTTCAAGGAGTTAATGAGGGATTTATTGAGACAAAATGGGCAGGGGTTGGCGGAGCCAAAGGCTTTTTAAATGTGGGTATGGTGGTAGAGGTGGGGGCCTTTTATAAGAGGAGAGGAGGGGAACTCTTGGAAAGGTATAAAAGGTAACTTTATTTTCAAATGAGTTTCGGATTTTAATGGTCCCACATTGATGTGTTTCGTGGATAAGGCGATAAGGGTTCTAAATCCTCCCATAAAATTGGTTTTGGACATGTATAGTTCTTAGATATTACATTATATTCCAATTTTATTTAAATCGTTAAATAATGAGGTCATCGCTGCATCATCATGATGTCATAAATAATTTAATTTATTTAATGTTTAAAAATTATAAAAAAAATACTATATTGTAGGAAATCGTTTTATATTTCTAATGAATATTTATAGTCCAAAATATCATTTATTTAGACAAAATGAAAAATATTTTACTTAGGTGATACATTCTTTGTTACATTTAACATTCTTTAAAAATAAAAAGATAAAAAGTCACTTTCTCACAAAAGTGATTCCATGGGCCCCCCAAGTTTGGCACAAGGCATCCCATGGTCGGCCATGAAACATTAAGTAGCATTAGGACACATGTTGTGGTCATTTTTTATTATTATTATATTATTTTATTATCTTTAACTACCTGATTACTCACTAATCAAGATAATTAAAGATAATTACCGTCGTTACTATTCATAATGTCCAAAAACAAAAGATCCTTAATTACATAATTTGGACCTTCTGATTCCAAATATGTAATCCATTTTACCAAATTCCAAAAACATAAATTTCAATAATTAATTTTAAAAAAACCACCCGTTGTCAATACAAATAACGAGTTTTTTAGAAACAATATTTATGAAATGTTTGGCACTTGTTTATGCCCAATTCCAAAGTGAAATTAATCACAATGACCATCATTGGATTAAATGGTGAAAATATATTCCAATTAAAATTTAAAACAAATTAAAAATATAATATAACCATATAATTAAATTATATGAAAAAGCAGTTTTGATGTAAAATGCAGTATTTTTCACTATTCATTGAAAAATGAACATTTTCAGAAAAATACCAAAAATTAACCCAAGGTAAATTTCTATGTCCCAATCATAAATAATATGTTTATTTTGAAAAATATATCTTATAAAATTTTTAAAAGTTTGATTTAAAAATGGTTTTCCATCAAAAGGTAGTAAAATAATCTTTTAAAAATACTAGTGTATTCAATGCTTAAGATTGGATTCATTTGTATTATAAACCTCTAAAATTTATTGGATAAAAGTAAAAAAATTTAACAAACATATTTAATCGTAATTTAGTTATTTATATTCATTCCTGCCAATACAATGGCTATGTGTTAACTACCATTTAAAATAATATTATTTTATTATTAGAGTGCAACGTATGATTTCAAAGGAACTCGTTGTTGCGTATTGGTAAGCCATCGAGCATAGAGTTCCATTTAAATTTATATTGACATTTTTCCAAAAATAGGGATAAATATAAAAATTTCATATTCTTTATTTACCTGGGGTGTTACAACTGTGATCCCATAATAGTCATTTGAAACAAAATTCCTAAAGAAGTTAAATAATTTTTTTCATTTCAGATATTGGAATTTTCTGTCTTTAGAACATATCTTAACTATGAACTGAAGTTAATATGCTTCATATGACTTCCCATGACATTGAGTCTCATTACATGTATAGAAAAATTATACATGTATGTGTAGTCCTTTTCCTTAAAAACTCATTAAAATCATTTATATCCTTTGAATATGAATATTCTAGGATAAACATGATTCCAACTGAAGTGTTGTTCATATGATCCTTCTTTTCATACACATTGTGTTTGAATTTTCTACTATTAGAGAGCTAAATAACATAATTACGTATTATTATATACAATTTATAATTATGAATGTTTATACTCATTTTTATTTGTCTGTATTGAACTATATTGTGAGTTTGAACTAGTATTCTTTGTGAATGAGTAGTTACATGAAGATTCATCAAATATATATTTTACTTAAACATTTGTGATTTCTCTCTCATCCAGCATAAAGGACTAAACCATGATTATGACACAATTTTGGAAATCAATATTTATCTTATTATGTTTTTTATTATCCTTAACATGATTAAAATGTGTCATAGTAAAATATTCATCTTTTAATGAAAATATTCATTAAAAATATTTAATCTTCTTATTTTGGTCAATTTATTTCAATTTCAATTATTTGATTTCATCAATAAGGGATACATTTTTATTTTCTAACTCATTCGTATATTCATTCTGATTCATCATTTCAAACAACAACATTATTATTATGATTATTTTTCATGGTATTTTTCTTAATAAAAAATTTATTCGCATCCTTCAACCTGTATTCTAACTCATTTTGTTCTAAATTACCATCTTCACTCTATTATGTGTAAATCCATTTTTCCATTTGATCAATGATTTTTTGTAAATCTATCACTGTATTCCTAAATAGATGACTGATTTTATTCTTCTTATTTTCTCATTAAGTTTCATATATTTTATTAGGAAATTATTTACTTTATTCATTAATGTTCATATTATTTTATGAACTTTTATCAGAGCCCTTTTTTCGAGGTTATCATCTTTTTCAAATTCAAAATATGCCACTTTTTTCATAGGAAAATTATTTTAAATTATCCCAATTATACGACACTTATTGTATATGTTTTTAAAACATCATTTGTTATTTATATTCCCATTCATAAAAATTAATTTAAATATGATAAATTATTCATTGATATCCTCCTCCATATTCTTAATTATTATATTCAATTAAATTTTAAATAATACAGTTTCATTTACTCTTCAACTTTATGAAGTTCTTGAAATACATTTCTTATTAAACCATCTTCTTCATACCTCGATGTTATTCATCTTGTACAATATAGAAATATTTTTCAATTCATCATGTGATGGATATTTTCTTTATTTAGGAGTTGATATAATATACTCAAAACTATGTAACATGTTTCTCATAGGATTATTGAAAATGATAGAATCATTAGTTATTTCACCACGCCCTAGAATATTTATTAAAATTTCGTTAACAATTGTAAAAAACATTAATTTTATATTCATTAGGCATATTTATTAAATGAATCAAACACCTCCAAATCTCTAATTTATCATATTTATCATTCACTTTACATTTATTGATATGTTCCCACCTGAAAAACATTTGTTCTTATTCAAGTACCAAAAAATTTATGTATACTTTTTCTAAAAATGACATAACAATAAGATTTATTCCCCTTCAATAAATATATATTTTAATTTTTTTCAATATTTATGTGAATATTCTCTTCAAAGTGTGGATAACCATTAAATAAATATTCTTTAACCGATAATCCAATTTATAAAATATATGTAAAATAAAATTCTTCCGACATTAATAAAATATTACACCAAATTTAGTCACATACCATCTATAAATATAGATTACTTTTACCACTATAAGAACATGAATTAATTGGTAGAGTGATCCTCCCATTGATAAAAGTTAAGGTGTGTAAGATCATGTTACCCCATTTATAATGGGGGATAAATAATTTGAGAATTTTTTTATAAATTAATTGTTTTACTTTAAATAAAAATAAATGACTTATTATTTTTTGATTCACTAAAATATGTATTATATGCCTCCCACAGACTTTAAATAAGAAATAAGAACAACAACACAAATATTTGTACAACGGTAAGATCCTTCAATGAAGTCTCACTCCCTTTAATGGTGTATTAGTCTACTAGACCATAGAGTATTCACAATAAGAATGAGTTGATATATTTAAATAAATTGGAATAACATCACATTATAAAAGTCAAGTTTTATACCACAATGTGAAACTTTAAACTATAAAGTATATATAATTGAGCCAGATTGAGAATGTTCACACTGAAGGTTTTGTTTCATCCACAAGAGTTCATAAATATATTATTTTTTCCTCCTTAATGATATTCATGAATAGAGTATCAAAACATAAATGACCATATATAGAACGTCTTTTTCAATTTAATATATAGATCAATTTAATAAATGCTTAGTCTCTCGAAAATATTAAGGATATCTCTATACATTCAATCTTCAGACTATCCATTTATCTCAACATTTTGATAATATATATTTTAAAACTCGTTCTGTATAATATCTCTAATTTAAGGGTTATAATTTTTTTAATTATTGAATTATTTTAATTAAATTAATTTATCCAAAAAACATCCATTCCCCCATTATCAAAACATCATTCATCTGAATCATATAATGTGATGCTCCTAAATTTCTACATCAGCTGATTCCATATTAATTCTTCGGGGTCTCTATATATTCATATCATTTTAACTAATTTTACCCTTTAGAATCACACCTATATCACTTCTATAATTGGATAGATCCGGAAAAACAATTCGACAACCTTCTCTGACATTGATCATCATTAAAGAACAATTTATAATCAATTCAATATTTAATTTTACTAAAAATCACATATAAATCATCCAACTACATGAAATATAAATAATTTATCTAAAAATAAATCTTAAATGTATAACTACCTTTAATAAACCTTTTATATTCTCTAGTGATAAAGGAATTTCAAAAATCGTCACCGCAAATAGATAATGTTGTGATATAATCTATTTCTATGTTAGATATTTCAAATATCATGACAGATAAAACAATCAAATATACTAAATATAGTAAGAAACCATTTTTCATTAGATCATATCTTTATGAACATGATCATTTTAATGACATAATGATGTAAGAATTTCTCATAGGTGATATGTTTTTATGAAATATTCATTAAAATGGACAGATCAATATTATAATTTCTATTTCCAAAATAGTCATAGAGAACCCGACTCATGATTTATATATAGTAAAAAACCATTGATTATATATGAATTCATAGTCTTTTATTCATTTCATGTATCCCTCTATCATTGTGTATTTCATCTCAACTTATAATGTGTTTTCCTCATCCAAATTTTTCTCATTTTGAATAATAATCTCTGTGAGACCATGATTTTAGTCCCTAAAGATCATCTTAAAAGGATAATCTGATCTTGATTCATTAGATAATTATTGTCATATAATAATAATATATATTAAAGGAAAACTATTTCATGAGGATGAATAATGATACATAGAAAAACCATACATGTAGCACAATTAACCTATGTATGTTTTAACTCTCTTACATAGGTCTCACAACACCAAATCTAGTGTAAAACATTTTATATCAGTATCATTCAGACTTATAAGTTACAAATCACCTACTCATGTGTATAATATCCAATGTTATACTTAATTCACTTATTTAGGTACCATAGTGTCTTCTGTGAGGATCGTAATACATTTTACCTGTCCAAAAAATGTAATCCTACATATGAATTATAGAAAACAACAGTTTCTCACCAGGTTCCTTCAATGTTATTACATTAAAAATAATCTATCTCAGAAAAACAAAATACATCAGAAAACATTGTTAAAAAAACCTATAATTATAGAAAATGAAAACATAAAATAATGAAAACATTCACCAACAACAAGGATACAATATAGGTCATTAATGAGATGAAAGAAAAAGAAGATATTAAGGTGATTCCAAGTGAATTTATGAATAAATAAGTGGTTGTATGTTATCCATTAATACTTTCTATTATAACAAAGAAACTCAATCTAGTAAATGGAAGGAGTAAAATCATATTTCCATCATGATATTACAAATTTTATGTAATTTTGTCATTTTATACCTACCCTCTAAAGAAAAATTGTGAAGATAATTAATATGTCGATGATGATAAATTTCTTAGAAATAAATATAAAAAATATTCAAAATATATATCCATATATTAATTATTCATGAAAATATTATTTACTTTAAAGAGGATAAATCTATTTTGTAATGAGGATGAAGATGATCATTCATAAAAATATGAATAAAAAACTCTAGAATTTATTTTTTCAGATTTCATGGATCATATTGAAAAGGATTTGTGTCTTCAAGTGGTTAAGAAGATGATTTAGAATCAATTTTGGTAGACTATATATTTGAACATATTCTTGTATCTTGCCTCCAATAGAATAAAATTTCTATGAAATAATATAAAAAACTAGAAAAATAAATCAATAGGTTTGTTGAAGAAAAGAATGAGTTTGTATTGATAGAAACTACCTACACTAATGAAATCAAAAAGATAAAATTTAAATAAGTTGAATTTGAAAATAACTCAAAGGATATTGTATATATATTTTAATTTATTGAAAATTATCTATTTATGATTCAATATAATTTAATTTTAATATTTACTACTAAAAATATAATAAAATAGCACTTCAAAAAGATTGGTGAAGTTTGGGATTGTTCCTATAAGGTGGTTGATGTAGCTTTCATTGAAAATGTGGATATATATATACATAATTAACATTCATGTGATTTTTTTTATGAATGTCATTGGTTCTATATCTAAATCTATTAAAATTTAGATATTAAAAATAGAGAAATGCATCCTTTCTTAACAATACAATAAAGGACAATCTTTAAAAGGTCTTCAACTCCGAAACTAATGTAGATTTAGAATAACTTTTTTCAAAAAGAACAAAATTATCAATATAATTTCATTACATATTTTTTACTATAATATTTATATTCCATGTTTATTAATATTATTGTATAGGGTCTGGTCAGGAGGCATATACATGTATGCACAATTTGTAACTGTGTTAAATTATACATGCATTCAGAGGTAGTTATTCATAGGATAAGAAATTTGATTCCTATATTATATAGGATTATTTTACAACTCAAAACATTATTGAGATTCATGTGTACGTTTAATGTAGGTATAAGTAGTAGGATTATAGTTTATTGATGTTTATGGAAATAATTCTATTAAAAATTAAATATTCTAACAATGGGAAGGTAATTAAGGAACCTAAGGGAGAAATAACATGTCCAGAGGATGTTATATAACAAGGTCATGGATTCATAATTAATGGCGTTATTAAAAAATGGTAGTCAATGTTATGATTCAAAAAATGAACATAAGTGTGAAGGGGGGGGGTCCAACATTGATAAGGATTTCTCTTAAAAAAATACTGTTTTATAACCTTAAATATAACCAAAACAATATGTTATCAAATTGTGTATTGTATGTGGATTGGTAGTATCATAAATTTTTAGTTATTATTCTACATTGTGATGATGGGAATTATGTTGTTTTCAATATGAACTAATGTATCACTAAATTCATAAACTATATAAGGATCATATCAAAGAGAAAAATACTTAATTGAAATATATTATTGAATGATGATTCAAAAAAATCATATTCTTTGTGATAAAAATATTAGTGTATTCTAATTAATATAAGGCTTGTTCATCTTTTCAATGGAGGCCTAAGAAATGATTAGAAATATAAGGGTGTAAGATATTTACCCAAGATAAAAATGGAGAATGATAACGTATTTTTAATCTATTAAAATGAATAATGGAATAGAAATAGAAATAGAAATTATACATTCTTTATTCTATACAAAAGAAAATTAGTAAATGATATTTATGTTGTCCCATGTGGAAAAATTCAAAATCAATTGATTTATATTTTATCACATTCATTAACAATTTAAATCAAATGGAAAATTTGATATTCATAATGAACAATTTGTATGCTTTTGAGATAATGTAACAGAATATAAAAATGATAATGATAAAGATTAGATAAGTGATGTATTTGGTAGTTATCTTATAAAACAAAAAATTAAAAATTAATTAAACACACCATATACTACTCAAAAATATGATGTTCATCCTCAATTACAATAGAATGTGTTTTTTTAAAGTCCTTGTAAAAGTGTTAAAGTACTAGGAATTACTGATGATAATGTTGAGCAGAAGAAAGAGGTTTAGGGTGTTGTTCTTAGAAAGGATGACCACCCATGTTTATATGCCTCCACCTTCGAGAACATAACGAAATATTAGTGTGCCAAATTTTCCAAATAGGTAAATGTTCACATCACTCATTCTTATAACTCTATAAAATTGTAATTATTATAGAACAATTAATCATTCATGTCTCCTAAATATGATGAATTAATAGATGGATATGAAAATAAAAACGGCATCCGACTATATGTGGATCCCTAACATTCACAAGAAAGGATGGATGCCTTAGTTTACCAAATGGTTAAAAAAAGTCATTGAATATGACTCACTATTCCTTTTTAAAACATTCCATCCTTATCAAAAGCCTATTTCAGGTAATTAACGATTTCAACTTGTCTTAAAAAATAAGATAATGTTCCCAGATTCCACATCAATAGTGGTTGATAAATCGATTGAAGGTAACAAATATTATTTCTCTAAGTAGAATTATAGAGCTATTGAGATTCATGATTCAATTGTTATCTATCATGATGAAAAAAAGGGAAACTAAATTTTGGTTTTGGATGAAGCAATGGGCATTGTGGGGATATTGACACTTATGATAAGAGATTCATATCCTAAAAAATGTGAGGAACAACAAGAGGATATCTCTGAAACCGAAATCATTGATAATGAGATTAATTATAAAAGGAATAAATATCTTCCTTCAAGTAGGGGTAGATTGATTGAAATGGGGCACCATTCTGGTAGGGTCTACCAGGATGAACTTCACGAAGAAAAAAAGAGGCTATGGGCATGACTGCAGAAAATGATAAATAAGTAGTTACTACTTTGGGGGTTTCCTTGTTTTACCATACTCTTATCTGCTAATATATTTTTCTTATTTTCAATAAAAGAGGACCTACCAATATCTTTATAAAAAATATAATTTTTTATAATGGTAGGACATTTCTTAATAGAAGAAATACCTTGAAATAATTTTGGATAGATGTTTTGTGATCTGTTGTACTCAAGAAAAATTGATGTTTATTGAGACATGAAACTAACTCAACTACACAAGAAATCATTTTTATGAAGAATATTAATATAAAAGAACTCATTATATTTTAAATTAATTGTTTCATCAAAATATATTCCTCTAATCTTGGAATTTTTAATGAAGAAGATTATAATGGAACCTTAATGGGGTACCAATCCTATAGAAGTGGCTAATTTTTTTGAAACCAGTGGATTAAAAATATTTTGGAATGTTTGGATATTAAAATAACTGATTAATGTTTTCTGTTTTGATGTTTCTGATAATTTTAAATGATAAAAAATTTAATAACTCAAAAAATAGATTAAAAAATACATAAAATATGAGTATAATATTATTTGTATTATTATTTATCACACTTCTCATAATGATTCTATTGTTAATATGTATTTATGAAATTAAAAGTTCAAAAATCTTATGGATTTTGATAGAATTATAGTAAAATAAGAGGTACATTTAACTCCATGATAATTCAAAAAAAATATTTGTTTTAAATAAATTATATGTGTTTTATACCTTGCATGACACAAAACATCAAGCTTAAAAAAGACCATGATATATTATATCCTAGGCATTAAATTCACAGGCGTGAATAGGATTAAAAACATAATGAAATATATATCCTTAATAAATTTTAATCAAATAAAATTTATTAATCAATTCTTAATAAACAAGTACTCAATATTTAGTAGTCAATTTATATTTTAAAAAATATTTTCATCAAAATGGTTTTTACTACATTTTTTGAATTAAAATAACAATTATATTATAATATATGTAATAATGTTATTTAAATAAGGTAATAGATATTTTTAAAATATCATGTTAATATTATTTTAGAGTTAAATTTTGGTATTTTTTTGAAAATATTTACTTTTATATAAATATTAAAAATACCAAATTTTTTAAAATGATTATTTTTTATTACTGGAAATAATTTAAAAGAACCACTATGATTTTAATTTTAAATTAATATAAAATAATTATCAAATAATTTGATAAAATCTAATTAATTACATAGTGTTATGCATTATTCTTGATTTTGGTTTAACTTCATTTGTACGGTTGAAAATAAAATTTCATAAAGATTGTTTTCATTTTATTTTATGTATTTATATGTAAATTGATATCATCTACATATATAAGTTGAAAAAATGGATCTTATATTTTTAAATAGGACGTTAATGTTTTATAAATATTTCCATTTTATTTTTGATAAGTATGAATACTAAAAACAGTAAATATATATCACGCAAGAAAAGAGTAAATACCTAATTTCACTCTTTTTTTTATATCTAAAATATTTTTCAAAAGTATATAATGTTACATTAGACTATATTTTGATATTTAAAATATGAATAAATTTTAATCAGTAAAACTTATTTTTAAATTTTAGTGATGGTATAATTACCTTCAATGCTTACGCAACACAGATACATTGTTTAATTAATAGAAAACTAAAGCAATTGAATCTAAAAAATTTAAAAGATAAAAAATAAGGATGAAATATCAAGTTCCATGGATTTATTAGATTAATATATGATATTAGTATTATTTTAAAATAATATATTAAAATTGTATTTCAGTATTTATGTATTTAAAGTAAAACTATTTGAAATTTTCTGAAATCAACATTAATCATATCATATGTTAAATAATAATTAATTAAATGGTCTAAAATTTATAAAAATATTATATTTCTACAATTAGATAAAATATGGTGTATAATATAATCCATTTCCGAATCAGGAGTCCCAATTTATTCATAGTTTCTTTCATAACTGCTAATGGGAAAAAAACATCGATATTCTGGTAAACATAAAATGGGATTATGACGGTTAAATATAAGATATAAGAGTTAATAAATAACCTGATATATTGAAATTTTTATTATATTATATGAATTCAAAAAATAATCCCATTTTTTAAGAAATATATCAACTTGGTTACAGATTCATAGAAAATGTAATTTATTATATTGAAATCATTTAAATAATTCAAAGTCTATTAATTCCTTCACTATAAAACGACACCACCCCTCCTCTCGAACTAACAATAAAATGAGAAAAATAGATAAAAACCACCAAAAATCATCTAAATATACATATTTAGTTTTTATATGATGTTTTATCTTCCAATGACTATCCCTAGGTTCATTTTGAATGAATCCAAAAGAGGCATCTTGAAGAGGATATAATTTTTTTAACCAATATATTTCATTTTAAATATTTTTTTACCTCATTAATTTATATAGTAACCATTAAATTTTAGTAAATTAATTATCATAAATATACTAATATTTTATTATGTTGATTTAATAATAATCATATATCTCATTTTCCATCAAATGGGAAATGGAATTACAACTCATGCATATGTATGGATTACCCCATCTACATAGTTATATGATTCACATTCCATCATTATCATTCATGAATGGTTATTTAAATGATATTAATGTTTATATTTGAGATTTATGACATACTTATGCTTTTGTAATTATAAAATAGTATCCACCTTATTACCTTCAAATTGTTTAATAAATGATAACATCACCTGTGTTTGTGAGGATTATCATCTCCACGAAGTGATGTGATTCTATTTTCATATCATACACACATGGATGGTAATAGCAATATATTTATATAATAAAGATAATATTTATGATATAAAGTTTTATCTATAGTGTTTAATTATTATTTAACTTTCTATTATTCCATCTATCTAAAATGTGAATGGTTATTCGTGCGTACGTACATAATACCATATCTATTAAGTGATTTAATTTGTTTTTGTCACTAATTAGTATTAATTATCATAAAATTTTATATTATGAATAGATATGATAATTTATTAATGGTTAATATTATAAAAATCATGAAACCATATTATAGGCGAAATAACTAGAACCATCAAACCAAATCATGCATAGAAAACATGAAAATTGTGATATGAAAGATTATTATAATGAAGATATGGTTTTTAAATGGATAATTTAATTTTCTGAATGAATAATTAATATTAATTTATTTATGAATATATTTATATAATATATTTATAATAAATATATTTCCATTATACAGAATATTTGAATGCCTGAGAATCTAAATTGAACATTGGGTATGGGTTATTCCTCTCACTTTTGATTCCATTAGACAATTTATATATTCACCACATATTTCATTAATGTAGTGTATATAATTAACAACAGATATTATATATTATGAATCAATTTATATTCATTATATTTAATGTTTCATTTTAATTTATTTGTTTCATTGGGATTATGATTCAAAATATACCAAAGTAGTGAGGGGTTTATGTTAAAATTTAATTACAAATCAATATTCTGTATACTAAACTTATATTGGTGTAAATTATATGGATATATTATTTAAATCTACATATATTTTATTCTACTAATTTTATTATCAAAAAATTTATGTATTGGTATTTTTTTCAAATCTTTGGTACTTAAATTGATCGGAAAATATTTTTAACGAAATATTGACCTTACTACCTTTTTGGTTGATCTTTTTATTATTCCATATCTATTGAATTCAAAAAATATATATGGAAATGTTTACTTATAGCTAAATTTTTTTACAATATAAATTTTTATTAACATTAAATTTAAAATCAATGATACGAAGGATGATTTTTGAAGAAATAGTTTCCAAACATATCTTTTTTGCTTTTGGGAAATGTGTGAAAATAATGTTTTACTATAACATATATCGTATGATATATTTTCTTCTCACCACAAATATTAAATGTTTTGAATCATTATTTATAATTATTAATAGTTATTTTAAAGGAAACGAATTTCTAAATATATTTAAAAATTGTAATTATAATTTTATCAAAGGAAAATGATAATTTTATCTTGTTCACAATGAATTTTTTGAGAATTCTTTTAAATTTATTTTTCATATAAGTAAGAATAAATGATGTAATTTTATTATTCTATATGGATATGATATTATAAATTAATGAACATTATTTTCTAAATGGGTTATGATGATAATGATTTATGGATGATTTCATGAAACTCATTTAATTATCATTGGTTAATTAAGTTATGATGAACCCATTATCAAAACCATTTATCATTCACAAGCTATATTATGATGAGGTGATATTTTTTTTATGAAACCCTATTATTTTTCATGTTTTATTCTATGTTTAATTTAAAAAATGATTATGAAACCCATTATTTTCAACGGATTATTATATAATGATATGATGAATGTTTTACTATCTTATAGAAGACATATGTATGATTTTCATTATATGATGAGTGGGCCTAGAATTATTTATCCTTATGATTAATTGGGTAAATATGGATATAAAATAAGATATTGATTAATATATATGTGATTGATCATACTTTATATGGAAAATCTTCCAACTATTACATTATAGGGAGTGAAAATTGACTAAGGAAATGATGTAATGGGGAGTGAACCCAATAAACAATGATAATTTCATATGATATCCTTGAAAATGGAAATTATTTTCTATACATATATGTATGGAAAAAACATATGTATTATGGTTTTGATATATATTAATGGTTCATCATGGATAATTGATTATCCCATAGTCTTATGTATTACGCATTATGATTGAAAAAAATTATTACATGACTCATGATTACAGATCTTTGAATGATTTGTTATAACTTTCATATGTTATGACCATGTTTTTACACCCTTATTCTGGTCATAAATTGTTATAATTTACTAATATCTCCCATTTAAACCCTTACTGGGCATCTGATTTTTCCCTTTTCTTATGATTTATAATTACCCTTGTAATGAAGAATGTTATTATGTAATTAATGTATAAGTAGGGTACCATTGGGGAAGACCCTTATGGGATATATTGAATATATTTTATAAAATAAGATGATTTAGTATCTATTCTCTAAATGAACAAAATCTATACTATCCTTGGGAATTTATTATGGTGAAATGTATAGAATATTCATCTAAAATGATTCAATATTTATGAATGCAATGGTTTTGTTGCCTTATACCTATTAAAAAAAATAGAATGATGAGAATATAAAATCAATTTAAAATTATATTATATGTTTAACATAAAAATATAGATAAATGAATTAATAATGAAGAGTGGGTACCAGAACTGAATGATTCAAATAATAAAATTTATAAAAGCTCCACTTGGGTTGTTGTGTCAATGTTTGAAAAACAAATATCACCAATTTGGTTCTCAAAAACAAAATAAATGAGTAATGTGAAGTGATAAGAATCAAATGTAATATTTTTTATAAGGGATAAAATAGAATGTAAGGAATTTATTTTGATTAGACATTCGATCCAATTCCAATATTTAATAATATTTGAATATTTTTTATAGTTTCTAGACATGAACACATTAAATAATTTCAAAAGGATGCAAAGAGGTCCTATATAAAATTGAGATTAAACATGTGTTTAATGAGAAAAAGAAATGTTTAATTATAAAAATTTATGGTCACATGAATTTTATATTGAATAAGGATTTATATGGATTGAAATTATCTACATGGTTTTTTTAAAAAAAATGATGATTACTTATGACAAATGAAGATTGAATAATTTAAAATTGGAAGTAATTTTAATGTTATGTATTTGTACCTTCGTATATTTATTTTCATAGTCTGTGTTGATGAATTTATTTTTCAAGTGAAAATAGTATTTTGAAGAATAATTATCTATATATATAAATAAGAAGTTTGAAATATAAATGTTGGGGTAAATGACACACATTATTTTATTATATAATGAATAAATATCATATTACATAATTGTAATCAAGAAAAATATGTATTGGTATTGTTGAAAAATCATGGCACGGAAGTGTGAAGGAAAGTTCCAACTAAAATTTTAGTTAGAAAAAAACTATGTTAGGATGTGGATGGTATAAAAATCGATCAAATTTTTTTAATAAGATTCGTTACAATATTTTTTTATTTGGAAAATTCATGAACTTTCATAATCTATATAGGTTCACTTTGTGCCTAATTTTAGATTAACCAAAAAGAGTTACACATAATTGAATCAAAAGGAGTTATTATATATTTTAGTTGACTAATAAACTATGGGATATTATATAAATGTTTTAAATATATATATAATTATTTAGAAATATGTATTTATATTGGAATTTTGATTTCATAGATATAAGATCCACTTTATATGGAACCTTATTTATTGGAAATAGTTGTTTGAACTCATACAATAAGAATAATTACTCATTGAAACATACAATAACTTAGGTATTGTTTTTGGTTGCTACCCATGAATATATATAGGTCTTCTATGAACTTGTAAAATTTTTTTATATAAAGGTGGAGATTTAAATTCCATTAGAGAAATATTGTTCTAATTATAGTACTATATATATATATCAAATAATCCAATGAAATATTATAGGTCTAATTACATATAAATTTTGTAAATCTTCATTAAATAATGGACCCCCATTAGATTTATCAAATTTGGATATATTTTTATAATTTATAAGATTACAGATATCATCAAAATGTTTATTCTAAAATAAATATTTGATGAGATGAGGCTAAAAGACCACGTTCAACCCTCTCCTATCACTTGAATGAATTTAAAAGTATTCCACTAGATGGATTTGGATTTTGTTTTCTACTGGGGGAGAAAATAGAGACACAACTATTTGTGGAAGTTCGAGAGAGATTCCTTATAAAGAGGGATATTCTGAGAGCAGGTTTCAATATAAATAAATGGGAAATTTAAATATATGTTCTTAATTTTAAAAGTGATGATTTTTTGTATAAATTTTGGGAGAGTTCATCTATATAACAAAGCTATAATTACATGGCACAGAGATATGAAATTACCTCTAAAACATTAAATAATCTTCTATTATCTTGAAAGAAACATATTTAGAGAAGGTTTTTGATTTTGTGATTCATAATAGGTTTTATACTTGGTATGTAAAATTATTTTAATGTATTTACCAAAAATATTAATGGTGGTGATTGATGTGCCACTTGGAGTTGTTGATGGTTTATAGTTTTTTAAATTACTGGATGTAAAGCATTATATATTGTTAATATTTTTATAAATATAATTTTAATGTCTTTTAGACATATAAAGAGGATTAGATTTTAAATAGAGTGGTTCGATACACATTTTTTGAATTCTTGAATATGGAAATTTGCCTATGTCTTATCCTATAATAACTCTTAAAGGCTCGTATTACATTACATTTTTATAATGTAAGAATTTATTCAACCAATGTATTTATAAAAGATTTCATAACATATTATTGATAAAATGTGTTAAATAATATGACATTAAGGGTTATTTCATTTGTTTTCGTACTGCATGTACCACATCTATTTGAGCCTTCTATTACTTCCGTGATCACCACTAATAAATTTGAAGGAACATAAGTCTTATTTACATTGAAAAAAATTAATAAGTATATTCTAATAATTATGGATTTCCAAAATTTATAATTATAAATTAAATAAAATCTAAATATTAAAAAACTAATATTATATATTTAAAGCCTCAAATTTGTTATGTGAATCAAGAAAATGCATGTGAGTTTAAAAATGGGTAAATTTTTTCATATTTGTTCGAGGTTTAATTTTTTTGTGATTATAATTTGAGAATGGTATTGAAGTTGATTATTTTGTTGAATAACATCTATATTTCATTTCTATAATCTCAATGTGATGATTTTGGGCTAGTTTCATATTCAAATGACAACTTGAGATAGACTTTATAATCAATCAAGATGAGTTTTCAAATACATAAATTTAATACTAGGAGTTTCATCTATTTTTTGAAAAAGCTTATCATGTTCTACATAATGTTAATAATGATATGTTTGATGTTGGTTCACCATGATTGAGATTATGTGTATTATTTAATTTCAAAAATTCATTATTCTGGTATTATTTTCTAAAGATTTTATCAACTGAGTTATTCATGATATTTATACTTTCAGTTTATTGACAATGAATAAATGAAGGGTATTTGAAGAATAATTTTGGTGATAGTTATATGTGTTTATATATACAGATTGGATATTATAATCTATATATTATTGGTGATTAATTCTATAATGAACTGGTTTATGGTTTTTTTCATAGGAATTATGTATTTTGGACAAAAAGAAAGAAATGATGAAAAGTGGAGTAACATTATTTACACATAGTGTATATCATGAAAGATTTGTGGTCCTCATTCACAACATACCTATAGGTCCATACGCCAAACCATGAATATGTACATAATATATAATAATTTCACGATGTGTATGTACATTAGATGATGTACAAATTCCAAAAGTAGGATCCCACCGATAGTGAATCTAATACATTATGTATAGAGATTAAACATTATGTGATGTTTGATATACATACACATAAAATATTGAATCATGATGATCCTGTTACAAACAATATTTTCATAAGATATTTTGGAATTGGATTATAATATGAGTAAACCTAACACATCATTTAAATGTTGAGTGATAATTCAACTTCTGAAAAAATACGCTAGTTGAATTCAGTACACATCATGCATCTTTTTACAGATTTATATTTTTGTAGACCCCCGAACACAATAACTTAGAAGTTTGCATTTTATTTCTATTTTATTTCATTATTGTTATTTTTTCTTATCCAAACAAATTTTTATTTTTGTCCTTCCATTTTTTGGTGAATTTCATTTATTTGTTATGAATTCTTTATCTTTCTTTGACCTTTTTTATTATGTTTCTCTTGTGATGCCTATTTTATTTATCGACCACCTTTATTATTCAAAACATTCCATTCCTTCATTGTTTCTCCTTTCATAGTAAATTTTTTATTCGATTTAAAATTACTAAAAATTGTTTGTATTAACTCATTCTTGTTATAAAATTTTTATTGATTATCTATAAAATATTTCAATATTATTCAAGGTATGGTTTATATTCATTCTATTTTGATTAGTAACGTCATGAATTAATAACTTACTTATGGTTATGGTTTGAAAGTAGTAATTTTTATGAGCCTAAAGAATCCATTAATTGAACATTAGTAATCCTACGAATAGTAATTAGGTTAAAAACTATTGTCCAAATAATTATTTAGCATATCCGTGACTATGGGATGTGAAATTGAATGAACCTAATCTAATTGGAGTTGATTTGGATATTCCCCGTAACAGTTGAGAGTTTATAAATTGAAGATATGTGTGATTATTCTATATTGATAGATATACATATACCAATGTATAGTTTTAACATGGGAGGATCTAATTGGTTCGATAAAAACCAATTGGTGACCGTTTTACCACTTCATAGACTAGGACGTAGTACTAGTCTAAGATATATTTACAATTACATTTTTGGAAATCTATGAAATTTTACATAGTGTCTTCTTAGTTATTTAAATTAAAAGGAAAATAACACGTTTTTAAAAAAAATCATATGTGTAAATTTGACTGATCCTTCAAAAGGGTTTTGGTTGAATGATTTTTTACTAGTGATCCCCATGAGGTTGACCATGCACATCCTCTCTACTATATCAGAATATTTTTTTGTTTGGTTCTATTTATTTATAACATTATCAGTGAGTACATTGCTTAAAATTATATGTGTGGGAATATAATTATTTTCACTATTTTGGGAGATTTCTATTACATAGGAAAAGTATTGTTCAGAGGAAATGTTGGATTACCTCACCATAACAAATATATTCATTATCGTTCCCCTTTTAATTTTATAATTTTCTACTAAAAATCTAAAGGATGTATCCAGCTTCTGCATGCTAGTGAATAGGTCTTGTCCCTTTGAATCATTATAATATTATAGATGCATGTGATCTACTTCATTACAATCCCAAGGTTGGTATAACCTTAACTATATTCCACCACATTACAATATCTGAGCATAGACATTCTGCACTACCATAACAATAAAGTTTGAAATATGCCCCACATTCCAATTATAAAGTGAATCTAGCACTACAAGACTAAAACGTTATCGATTACGGCTTGACATCGATAAGTGGCCTTATTCCTATAATTTTAAACCATCAAATATAGGCACACACAATTGGAATAAATCCTGAAATAATGAATGCGATATACAACATGGATAAATTCCATTGGTTTCAGTGTGGTAACCCTCATGATTATTATTCAAACTATTTATAGGTTTTTAATACCATTCAAACCCTTGGAATGTCATCTGAGGAAATTACTACATATTATTATTCCCCTTTTGTGACCAAGCCAAGGATTGGATCAAAATATGAGATTCAATGTTGGTCAGGACTTCAAATGATTTGGATAAGATTTTACATGATAAATATTTAATATTCATCTAAAAATGGAAGTTGTGTATTGAATTTTAAAAATTCTACCAAAGATAGAGGATTATATTGGAAGGTATAGAATAGATTTAATTAACTCATGAGAAACTGACAAAATCAAGGAATAGGTGTTTGGATTTATCTTCAAATATTCTATTAGAGACCTTAACCAATCACTCAAACTATTTTTAATTTGATACATAATTGAATAATCATTCATAATATTCAAGAAATGGGATGATCTATTCTATATGAAGTCTCCCACAATGCCAGTTTGTGGAAACATGATCGAGGACCACCTCGATGTGGTATTAACCTAGAAGAGTCGGGTGCTCAACTCATAGACTATGCTAAGGCCTTGATCAAGAAGCCTTAATCGTTTCATCTATATCATTCACCTTCAGTATATCCATATCATGTGATGAAGATACAATATTATTAGATTCTTGGTGGCCCTAAATTATACCATGGCTATAGGGAAGTTATAGACGAATCACAATTTGATGATTTTAATTACATAAATTACAATAAACAAAATTAGTATCACAATAATCCCTAAAAATATAAAAAACTATCATCAGTGAATTGTGTAGTAGTTCTAGTAGTATAATAGAAGATATAAACAAATATGAAGTGGAGAGATGCTAAAATGGAATCCTGGAACACAAAGGTACCCACCACAAGATCTAGCTCCTAAACCATGGAAAAAATTCCCCCAACCTCTTCTAAGAGAACATAAGAATAAATTCCAATAGTATTTTCTAATACCAACACAATAAGTCCAAACCCTATAATATAATCTAGAAAACGTGCTCACCACATTCACATATAAAGGAGACCAACAGATGACAACCCAATAGAACAAAATGTAAACCACAAGTCTACCTTATATAACCCTGAGCATCAAGTTTGGTAAATATGGAAGAATTTATATGATCTCATACTCTGTATATTTCTTGGTACTAATTAATCTCATCGGAGTGAAGAGGCTAATGAAATAGTTTTTAGAAGTGAAATAATCCATAATTTCCCCATCTACATAGAAATATGAATAATAAGTTCGAAGAATCTAATGAAGCAGATACAGAGGTATCTTAGGTGGTATAGTCAAATGAAAAATATATAAAAAATGTATTCATAAAATTTATGAGGATTATGTCGGACCACTAGTGCACAGTCCCCCTCTTCTTACACTAGAAATAATTATGAATGGCTTTATTGATGGGTAATATAAAAAATTTCAATATTTTTTAAACAATTTTTCATCAACATTCCCATTGCTAAAGTCATTATAATGATTATTACATATGAAAAATTATTAAAATAACATATATCCAACAAATAGAAGATGTAATACTTTGGATTCATCTCCATAAATTAATAATGCTCAAGTATTATCTAGTAGAAGCTACCTAAAAAACGTGACACCCTAGAAGTTTCTTGAATTACATTCATCATAGGTATATGAAATTTTGATAGATACTTGTGTAATCTAGGTGAATGTATAAATCTCATTCCTCTATGTTTTTCAAGAACCATGGGCTTGGTGAATTAATATAATAATAGTGTCACTCCAACTTTATGACTTATCATTCAAGAATCATCGAGGAATAATTGAGTACATGTTACTATAATTTTGAAAATTTATATTCCCTACAAATTTCTACATACTGTATATGTTTGAAGAAGGATCTATCCCCTTAATTATATGATAGAAATTTCATGAAACTATAATTTTTTATTGATGTTAACAAAGGGAGATAAATTTTTCTCATTGGAGATGAATAGGTTTTTTTGGATTTAGAAAATGAAATTGATCATGGTAATGATTGACATGACTATCAAGACAACTTTATTACTAAAGATATAGATGATTTTATGTCCAATGAGGATGCAAATCAGAGCATATCTCTTGAATATGATAATTTTAGTAATCATGGGGATATCTATAATATGGAACATTAGATAACCGAATTTATCCCACAATTTATACCTCAGTTCATCAAGAAACTTGGAGTCTATATCTCGACACTAAAAGAAGGTATAACTTAGAGGAAATCAAGGGTATGTTCAATTGGCTAAAATATTTTAGTTTTTTCATCAAAATTTATTACATACGGTGGAGTCTAGATAAGAGTACTTGGAAAAAAATTCTCAAAAAAGGACAAATACACACTATGTAACCCATACATGGATGGTAATTATTTTTTATCATAAAAAAATATGATCATTAATAACTATGTGTACGTTATAAAAAATTTAAATATTGGGACTTTATAAATCTCCAGTACCCATGGTTGATGGATTTTAGACCCCCTAATTTCTCCTCCCTCACTTGATATCCCCCTCTCACAAACATCCCATGCCACTTAACATTCCTTACAACATTCCCATTAATAGCGCATCTTTCCTCTTCCTCCACTGTGTAAAAAATGGGACTAACCATTATTCTCCTTCCAAATGCATGTTAGAGCATAATGTGATGCCTCCACCACTCATGTGGTGGATGACTGCTCTTACTCAACCACAAATAGATTCTTCCACATCCACGTTCTACTCTAATTATGCATCCATTTCTGATTATGATGACTCACAATAGTAATGTTGAGGGTTTTAGGTAACTACATGCCTGCACCTTCATCTATACATGAAATTATCCACCCCTAATCACTATTTTAGGTTGGTATATTTATAGGAGAATCCTATGAGGACCAAAAAGATGCTGGACCTCATAGTACTTGAGAAGATCAACAATCATCTTATGGTCCTTGACTTCATTGACTTGGTAGACCTCTCTCCCATCATGTAGGTGCATGAGGATAATTTTAGGGATCTATTCCTCATGTACCTAGACTCCATAATGATTCATATCTACTATGTCAAGTTCATACTCAATAGTATTACATAGGGTCTCACACATGGTGAATTTTATAACTACCTCAACATATATACAAATAACATTTTATGTTTACTAGTATTCCTAAAATAATAGATCATATATAATAAGGCTAATAATTCACAACTTTGGGCGGTGGTATCTTGATACACATGGAACCGTTATGATCATTGAACTACAAAGAGCACCCAACAATTAAATTATGCCCATTTAATCCTTCATTGTGACTTAAATTACACATGGTTGGCTCAAGGTGATGCTGACTAGAGGGTGAGCATGATCAAGGTCATCATTCATGCCTCATTTATGGGTGTCCCACTATCATAATGAGTAGATAGTTTAAAGTGTTATACCAGACCAAGGGGAGTAGGACTCTAGGTCCATTGATGAGAGGCTCATTCATTTCCGATATGGGTAGGAATCTTAGTGCCTTTGAGGACACCCATCCCACGCCTCTATCAACTAGATACAGAGAATATACCTCCTTTTTCCCTCAATATGTTGTTTCTCATGAATAGTTGTTGTAATGGCCAAGGTTTTTGGGGTCCATTACATTGTAAAAATTTCAAGTTGGGTTTTCTGGTCTGGGAATCTCGGTGAAGTTGGCCCAACGTTAGGCCTACCGGTAGCCTTAGCCTTCCGGTAGCAGGCCTACCAGTAGCTTAGTCTACCGGTAGCCGAAACCTACCTGTAACTCTGGCTACCGGTAGCTCGGTCTACAGGTAGCTGCAGCCTACCGGTATCTCGGCAACAGGTAGGTCTCGGCTACCCGTAGCTGTCACCCACTGGTAGCTCACAGCAACCGGTGGCTCTCACCAACCCCACAAGGTCTTTCTAGTGGCGCTCCTTTTTTTGCATGAATTGGGTTTTAAACCCTATTTGACCCCTTCAAACTTGTTTTAAATCCCGGTAACGCCCATAAATGTTCTAATTAAATATTTAATTAATTAACCTAGAGTGTGCATCATTTTAGAACCCTTTAATAACGTTTGGGGTCGCATTGTCAACCCACGACCCCCGCTCCTTATGCGGTTTCACGTTCCTATCTCTACCATCCCCGGTGCTTATAAACTTTTCTCAATAACCCTATGCTAGTAGTAACCTTTGTTCAGATGGATGGATTTTCGTTCAGGCGAGCCGCATCGCTATCCATGATGTTTCGTGGCCAGGCTCCACATCGATCGTCGATCAACAAGTAGGGAATTTCTCCATCGCCTATTGTTTTTTTGTATCATGTGGGGTGGGCGTGCTTTTGATTCTGTAGAATTGCATAAAACAGACCTAAATAAATATAATAAATGGATTCTAAAAAAAGTGGGGGGCGGGGTTTGATCATTGATGCTATTTTATGTTGTGATCGTCTTTCTGATTTGTGCGGGCTTACGCCTACTGAAAATCATGGCCGTTGGTGGTCTTTCTCTGTGCGCTAATGAACCCCTAGTGATGTTTTAAATGGAATGTTTGTGGATGTGAACTCCTGGTGTTAAAAGTAAATTGGCTAATCACGTACACCCAGCTAAATAAATTGAAAGCGCTAGGATCAACCCTTCAATGATAACCACTGGTTAAAGCATACAAAAATTGAAATCATCGAGTGTGTTAAATCTTATAAATCTGAAAATACTAGCATGGCCCTGCTTTGTGTTGGTGGTAGTGGTTTGGTTGTTTTCTTTTTATGGGCCGATTGCTGGAGATGTGGGAGGGGATGGGATCCCCTGTTTTTATACTCTCGGTGGTTGTGAAATTGGGGATGGGATCCCCTATTGTTATGGATTCAGTGGTTGTGAGTCTTAAGACCGGGTGGTTACCTTGTTTACATCATGAATTGGGGTTGTATCCTCTGTTGATGAGAAACCATTTTGGGGGACATGGGGTAGTGTCTTAGGGGGGGGTTTCTTTGGTTCCAGTACTTCTAGGGATCTCACTTATGCCTTTGTTGTTGTGACATTACAAGAGAACTGGGTGTGAATGTTTAAATTGGCGTTTCACATGATTCTTTTCCTTGGTTGTTGCTTATGGTGCTAGTTGCCCATGTAGGTGCAGAACTTAATTACACATCATTTCTAAACATGAAAATGAATGGGACAAATGGGTTTTGTTGACGAGAGTTGTGACTCGGACTTGAGTGCGGTCTGTGTTCTTTAGGCTGGCTGAAGAAAAACCTAAACTTTGGGGAGTGCTTATTACCTATATATATACTTGTAGTTTTGTATTTCTTATTCTCACCCCATTCAAGTTGATCACTTAGTGCCGAACACTCCCATTTAATGGGGGAGGGTGTTTTTACCCACACTATTATTAGTGGATGGTTATTAGCTCCTTTTCAGCTCCCTTTCCCAGATTTCCCAAGTATCTTTGGGCAGGCTGTGATGGCCTGAGGTCCATTATTAGCCCATGAATCTTCAGGCAGGGTAGAGTGGTGGTTAGCATAGGTGTGTGCAGGCAGGTGGTTTCCCAACTGTCTTCGGGATGACGCCCAGGTGTTTTCGGGCGTGGCAGTGGATATTCTAGCCCAGGTGTCGTTGGGCATGGTGGTGGTTGTTCTGGCCAAGGTGTTTTCAGGCGTGTTAATGTGTGATAGTTGTGGACCAAGTGTTTGTGGGTGGGATTAGATAGTGGGATTGTGTGCGGTTGTGGCCCAGGTGTGTGCGGGCAGGTGTGGTAGTGGGACTACGGTGAGAATGGCGGGATTGGTCCGATGCGTAGGATGTCTTCAATAACCAGTGGGAAAGTGGCACGGGGTACCCAAACATCGATGTTCTCTTATTATATATATTACGTGACTTGCGTTATTTGGTGAGTGTAGCAGGTGAGTGGGATGGGTGAACTCTTTGACAGTGTTGGTTGTCTGCTTCTCAGGGAACTTTAGTACTTTCCCCCACTTGTGCACGAGAGTCTTTGGTTTTCTCTAATGATTGTACTTTTATGCTCACCCTACATATATAAAACTGATTTCAGGTTTCCAGGAGGACTTTGGGGATCGTGAGGACCATACTAGCTCGGACCTTTAGGGCAGTTGCAGTTGCTGTTTTCCATTCCTTGGTACTTACCCTTGTTGTCACTTTTTTTACATTGTGGATTTTACTTTTGGAACATGCATGTGGGAATGGTTTACTTTTGGATTTACTTTTCTTTTAGTTTTGGTGTTGTTGGGTTTCATAATCTTATCTCCAGATCCTATAAAAAAGGGGTAATGCCTTCCATTTGTGTGTAATTTCAATACCCTTGGTGCTAGTCGCCACTCTGGGACCTATAGAAGGCGGGTTTTAGGGGTCATTATCTCTTCTTCAACTTAAAGAAGGAAGGGCTTGGCAATCTGGTGACCATTCCCTCCTTTTGGTGAAGGTGGGTCATGACAGAATGGTATCAGAGGGAAGTTGTGAGAGATAGAATGGAGTCTGAAGTTAGGCACAGTGAGGATTTCATGGGATGGTAGGGAAACCGTGTTGGGTGACCTTGGTGCGTGAATTCGTATAGTGAAGACTGGCCAGGACACGAGATTTTAGGGCCCCCCGTGATCTGATGCATGGATTCTAGACCTACCAAATAACCAAGTGAGGCCACACTGATTGCAGGGCAGAGACCCTAGGAAAGGTACATGAATCATAATGACTTGTGTTCTCATGTTTATGGGGTTTCCTGGTAATTAATAATAAATTAAAAGTTTAAAAAATGTTTTAAGAACAAGATTATGCACTACTTGGGCTTTGGAATTCATTATTTACCTTGCAGCTATGGCACCTGGAAGGCGATGAGATGTGGTGCAGGCGATCGAGGCCCCAGAGACTAATTTGGCCAATCATCAGAGAGCTGATCGAGAGGAGGAGGACGACCAGTGGAAGAAGACTCTTCGGGCTTTCCAGCGACAGTCCCTAGAGAAGTATGAGGGAAACACCTCTGACATGAAGATGGAAGGCTGGATAGAGGAGCTACGGATAGCTTTCGGCCTGATTTGGGCCCCGAACAAGTAATGGGTTCCTCTTGCCGTCAGCCAGATGCGGGGAGCGGCGCGTAAGTGTTGGACGCTTTACCTGGGGGAGAGGAGAGAGTCTGAGGTGGCATGTGATAATTTCGAGAGAGAGTTCTGGGTGGAATTCCTCTCCTCGATGATGAAGGCGGAAAAGAGACAGGAGCTACTCTCCCCCCAATAGGGGAGTATGTAAGTGAGGGATCTAGGAATCAAGTTCAAGGACCTCTTATGTTTTTCTCCGGACCTCTTTCCCGATGGGGAGTCTCGGGCAAGACATTTAGAGGAGGCGCTCCAACCCCCCTCCAGTATGTTGTTACCTCCTTTACCCTACCGATGTACTTGGCGGTCCAGAAGAAGGCCGAAGTGGTGGAGAGGATGCACACTCTATGAGGAGTGTCATGAGAGGGGATCCAGCTGGGACCATCGAAGGGGAAGGCCGTCAGCACCAGGCCTCCAGCATTAGGACCCTCCAGGTTCCAACCAGTAGGGAGCAGGCCGCAGTAGTTTCAGTTGCGAACCCCAGGTCCTCGCCCTTTTTCTTTTGGCCCAGGGCAGCGGTGCTTCGTCTATGGGAGACATGGACATATTTGGAGTCAGTGCTTGGATCTGGTATAGTACGGCTCTGGCAAACAGCCCCACCAACCGCCCCAACAACAGCTTCCAACCAGGCCTTTCCAGCAGCACCCGTAGGGACAGCGAGCTCCCGCTCCTCCGAGGGCAGACGTAGGAGGAGGAGGCTGACCTCATAGAAATCCTTAGGGACCTCGACCGGGGCGTGGTCGGGGAGGTGGCCGACAGCCAAGGGGCAGAGGAGCTGGGTGTGGACAGTTACACACCGCGGAGGTAGCAGTTCCAGCAAGGCCGTAGGTTGTCCGAGGTATGATCAGTTTGTTCAGTACCCTTGTTAATGCCTTGTTCGATACCAGAGCTTCACACTCCTTTGTTGTACCTAGTCTAGCCCGTGCCTTGGGTCTAGATGCCGAGAGGCTTCCAGTGCCCCTGGTCTTGAGCACATCAGTCAGAGGTCAGACAGACTTGTTTTTTGTTTTTCAGGGATGCAGACTGATGATAGGGACACATCAGTCAGTTAAGGATCTTCTTATGCTATAGATACAGCCATACGATGTCATCCTAGGCATCTAATGCCTATTCTCTGTGTTTTCCTTCATCGACTGTTTCTGAGGAAGGGTTCTGTTCTAGGAATTGGGCGGTCGGCATGTTACCTTCACTGGCGAGCGGAGTAGTTAGAAGGGCAGCAGGTGAGAGGAACCCCTCCTCTCCTTGTTAGCTGAGCTGTCAGTAGAGTCAGTAGATGCTGAAATGGTGGAGGTTCTAGAGATAGTCTATGAGTTTATAGACTTCTTCTCTGAGGAGGTGATGACTCTACCCCATCGACGTGATATGAAGTTCGGGATAGACCTGCAGCCCGGCGCTCGTCCGATCTCGATGGCTCTTTAACAGATGGCACCTTTAGAGCTATGGGAATTACAGATCCAGATAGATGATCTAATGAAGAGGGGTTATGTTCGGCAGAGTGAGTCACCGTGGGGTACTCCAGTGTTGTTCTCAAACAAAGAAGATGGTGGTCTCGGGTTGTGAATAGACTACATGAGGCTGAATCAGGTGACGATCAAGAATCGCTACCCTCTTCTAAGGATAGACGATCTTTTCGACCTGCTGAAAGGGGAAGGATGGTTCTTGAAGATTGACCTGCGGTCTGGGAACCACCAGCTAAGATTTAAGGAGGGTGACATCTTGAAGATGGCATTTAGGTGAAGATAAAGACACTTTGAGTTCGTAGTCATGCCTTTCGGTGTTACGAACGCCTCAGTTGTGTTCATGGGGCTTATGAACTCCATCATCTAGGAGTACCTAGATCGTTTCGTAGTTGTGTTCATCGATGACATCTTGGTCTATTCAAGATCATAGGAGGACCATGCGGAGCACCTGAGGATGGTTTTGGTGGTCCTCCGACAACATCAGCTCTATGGGAAGTTGTCGAAATGCAAACTCTGGACACGAGGAGTGCACTTCCTCGGGCACGTGGTGTCTGAGAATTAGGTTGTAGTGGACCCATCAAAGGTTGATGCGGTTGTTTCTTGGGAAGCACCCAAGAGTGTGGCAGGAGTCTGTAGCTTCCTCGGGCTGGAAGGTTACTATTGAAGGTCGTACCACGCTTCTCCCACGTAGCAGCCCCTTTGAGAGCCCTTACCATGAATGACCAGGTTTTCGTGTGGAGTGAGTAGTGTGAGTCGGCCTTCAGCTATCTGAAGGAGAAGTTGGTTAGTGCCCCAGTACTGAGATTAACAGAAGAAGGAGCGGCGTATGAGGTGTTCTGTGATTCTTCAGGACAAGGCCTGGGATGTGTGTGGATGCCGCGAAAAGGGGTGATCTCTTATGTGTCTAGGCAGCTATGCCCTCATGAGCGTAATTATGCCACCCACGACGTGGAGCTTGCAGCAATAGTTTTTGTGCTGATGTTATGGAGGCACAACCTCATTGGAGAACGCTTTGTGGTCTTCACAGATCACAAAAGCTTGAGGTATATCTTATCCTAGCGGGACAAAAACATGCGGCAGTGAAGGGGGATAGAGTTCCTCCAAGATTGCAACTTCGAGATCTCCTAAACATCAGGGAAGGGGAATGTAGTGGCTGATGCCTTTAGCAGAAGGACACAGAAGGATGCGGTCCGAGAGTCGGGAGAAACCTGGAAGGCAATAGAGGAATTGGCTGCCATACACCTAGATGCGAGGATGGATAGCGGTAGAGGTTACCTGTATCATATGATAGTGCAGTCTTCTCTGTTGAAGAAAGTGGAGGAGTCTCAGTGGGGAGACCCAGAGTGCGAAGTGATGCGTGACCGAGTTGACCGGAGGAATGCTCTGGAAGGGTGGACAGAGGATGGTCAGAACCGGATTCTTTTCTAGGGAAGGTTTTTTTGTTCCATAAGTGATGCGCGACAAGGTTCTCAGTGAGTTCCACAACTCACATCTGGAAGTACACTGAGGAGTTTCCAAGATGTACCAGGGACTGAAGAAATAGTTTTGGTGGGCCAGAGTTAAGCGAGTAGTGGCAGAGTTTGTGGCCATGTTCTTAGTGTGTCAGCAAGTGAAGGCTGAACACCGAGTTCCAGGAGGCCTACTGTAGTCTCTAGATGTCCCCGAGTGGAAGTGGGATGATATTTCAACGGATTTCTTCATGGGACTACCCATGTTCTAAGGGGGATACGTCACCATCTGGGTGGTAGTGGACAGGTTGATGAAATCGGCTCATTTTGTGGAGATCAGGGAGTTGAGTGCAGTGGAGGCTTTGGCGCGAAAGTACTTGGTTGAGGTGGTGTGATTTCATGGAGTTCAGAGGTCTATAGTCTCGGATAGGGATGCATGGTTTACCACGTGAGTCTGGAGAGGATAACAACGTGCTTTTGGAACCCAGCTGTGTCTTAGCATTGCTTTCCATCCCCAGACAGTTGGACAGACATAGCGCACCATCCAGACCTTGTAGGATATGCTGCGAGCATGTGTTCTAGACTCAGGAGGATCATGGGTACGATAGTTTCCCCTGTTATAGTTCTCCTACAATAATAGCTACCATTATACCATTGTTATGGCCGCATTTGAAGCCTTGTACGGGTGGACATGTCGTTCACCTGTGTGTTAGACCGAAGTAGGAGAGGCAGGAATCCTTGGACTGGAGGTGGTGCAGAGCACGACAGAGAAGGATCAACTCATACGTGAAAGGATGAAGGTGGCCCAGGATCGACAGAAGCCGTATGATGATACCAGGAGGAGACCCTTCGAATTTGAGGTTAGAGAACACGTGTTCTTGAAGGTCTCCCTCGGCAAGGACAATGGAGGTTCGGTAAGGGGAGTAGACTTTCTCCCAGGTTCATCGGGCCCTTCGATGTGTTGCGGCGGGTCAGCGAAGTGGCATATCAGCTACCGTTACCACCGCCGCTACTGAAGATACATGATGTATTCCATGTATCCTAGCTCCGTCGGTATGTGCACGATGATTCACACATCCTCGGCATGGAAGATCTGGACGTCGTGGACAACGTGACTTTTGTGGAGAGACCAGTGATGATCGAGGATCGCAAGGAGAAGGTGCTTCATGGGCGGACCATTTCCTTGGTTCATGTGTTATGGAGACATGGTGGGCTTAAGGAGAGTACATGGGAGAGGAAAGCACAGATGCGTGCCCAGTACCCAGATTTGTTTTATGTTTTGTAATGATATGTTTGTTATACCTGTTGTGGTAGAACGTTTTGGTCTTGTTGGCTATGAAATGAACTGGTTTTCATTCCTCTGAATGTGTGTGAAAAGCCCAATCTATGGGGGAGGAGAGAACCCGACTCCTAATCAAGACGCATTAAGGTGGATGCGATTAAACCCATGTGGGTGAGTCAGTCCCACCCAAAGCAGATAATATCTTGACATGGGGAAGGAGACTCCCCAACCCCCCACATGCCTGGGCAGTTTGATATGATATGTTTCTTGGTTCTTGATAGAAGGGTGTTTTTAGATGACATGAGGTTCACTCCTAAGAGGTACCTTTTGGGGTGGTTGTTCGGACACTCTCTTTCCTTCTAGGTTGTTTGATTCTCGAGGACGAGAATCGTTTAAGAGGTATCAGATGTAATGGCCTGGGTTTTTGGGATCCATTACTTTGTAAAAATCTCAAGTTGGGTTTTCTGTACTGGGAATATCGGTGAAGTTGGCCCACTGGTAGGCCTACCAGTAGCCTTAGCCTACTGGTTGCAAGACTACTGGTAGCTCGCTCTACCAGTAGCCGCAGCCTACTGGTAGCTCTGTCTATCGGTAGCTACACCTACCGATAGCTCTGTCTACCAGTATCTCATTCTACCAGTAGCTTCAGCCTACCAGTAGCTCAGCTACCAGTAGCTGTCGGCTACCGGTAGCTCTCGGCTACTGGTAGCTGTCACCCAGCGGTAGCTCTTAGCTACCGGTGGCTCTCTCCTACCCCATGGGGTCTTTCCAGTAGCACTCATTGTTTTGAATGAATTGGTTTTTAAACACTATATTGACCAATTAAAACTTTTTTTAAATCCCAGTAACACCCATAAATGTTCTAACTGAATATTTAATGAATTAACCTGGCGTGTGCATTCGTTTTGAACCCTTTAATAACATATGGGGCCGCGTGGTCAACCCACAACCCTCTCTCCTTACGTGGTTTCACATTCTTATCTCAACCATCCCCAACCGTTATAAAATTTTCTCAATCACTCTCTACTAGTAGTACCATTTGTTTAGACGATCGGATTTTCATTCAGGCGAGCCGCATCGCTATCCGTGATGTTCTGCGGCCAGGAATAGAGTCGATCGTCGATCAATAAGTAGGGAATTTCTCCATCGCCTCTTATTTTTTTTTATCATGTGGGGTGGGCGTTCTTTTGATTCTGTAGAATTGGGTAATCCAGACCTAAATAAATATAATAAATGGATTCTATAAAGAAAGAGGGGGGCTGTAATCGTTGATGCTGTTTTATGTTATGATCATCTTTTTGATTTGTGAGGGCTTACGCCTACTGAAAATCATGGTCGTTGGTGGTCTTTCTTTGTTTGATATTGAACCCCTGGTGATGTTTATAATGGATTATTTATTGTTGTGAACTCCTGGTGTTAAAAGGAAATTGGATAATCACGTACACCCAGCTAAATAAATTTAAAACACCAGGATCAACCCTTTTGTGATAACCCCTGGTTAAAGCAAACTAAAATTGAAATCATGGAGTGTGTTAAGTCTTATAAATATGAAAATACCAGCATGGCCCTGCTTTGTGTTTTTGGTAGTGGTTTGGTTGTTTTCTTTTTATGGGCCGATTGCTGGAGATGTGGGAGGGGATGGAATCCCCTTTTTTATACTCTTGGTGGTCGTGAAATTGGGGATGGGATCCCCTGTTGTTATGGATTCTATGATTGTGATTCTTATTACAGGGTGGTTACCTTGTTTACATCATGAATTGGGGTGGGATCCTCTTTTGATGAGAAACCATTTTGGGGGACACAATGTAGTGTCTCGGGGGGGTTTCTTTGGTTCCAGTACTTTGAGGGATCTCACTTATCCCTTTGTTGTTGTGACTTTACAAGAGAACCGGGTGTGAATGTTTAAATTGACGTTTGGAAGGTTTCTTGTACTTGGTTTGTTCTTATGGTGCTAGATTCCCAAGTTGGTTCAGAACTTAATTACACATCATTGCTGAACATGAAAACGAATGGGACAAATGGGTTTTCTTGGAGAGAGTTGTGACTCAGACTTGAGTGTTGTCTGTGTTCTTTAGGCTGGCTAAAGAAAAACCTAAACTTGGGAGAGTGCTTGTTACCTATATATATACATGTAGTTTTGTGTTTCTTATTCGCTCCCCTTCCAAGTTGAGCACTTAGTGACGAACACCCCCATTTCATGGGGGAGGGTGTTTTTTCCAACACTATTATTAGTGGCTGGTTATTATCTCCTTTTCTTATACCTTTCCCGGATAGCCCATGTATCTTCAGGAAGGCTGTGATGGCCTAAGTTCCATTATTATCCCAAGAATCTTTAGGCAGGGTAGTGTGGTGGTTGGCCCAGGTGTGTGCGGGCAGGTGGTTTCCCAAGTGCCTTCGGGATGAGGCCCAGGAGTATTCAGGCGTGGCAGTGGATCTTCTTGCCCAGGTGTCTTCAGGAGTGGCGGTGGTTGTTCTTTCCTAGGTGTTTGCAAGTGTGGTTATGTGTGACAGTTGTGGCCTTGGTGTTTGTGGCTGGGAATCGGCAGTGGTACTACGTGCGGTTGTGGCCCAGGTGTGTGCGGGCAGGTGTGGTAGTGGGATTGTGGTGAGAATGGCTGGATTGGTCTGATGCGTAGGATTTCATCAATAACTAGTGGGAAAGTGTTGTGGGGTACCCAAACATCGATGTGATCTTATTATATATATTACATTACTTGCATTATTTAGTGAATGTAGCTGGTGAGTGGGATGGGTAAACTCCTTGACAGTGTTGGTTGTCTTCTTCTCACGAAACATTAGTACGTTCCCCCACTTGTGCTTGGGAGACTTTGTTTTTGCCTACTGAGTGTACTTGTATGCTCTCCCTACATATATAAAACTTCTTTCAGGTTTCCAGGAGGACTTCGAGGATCGCGCAGAACCATACTAGCTGGGACCTTTGGGGTACTTGCAGTTGCTGTTTTCCATTCCTTGGTACTTACCCTTATAGTCACTTTTGTACTTCGTGGCTTTTACTTTTGGAACATGCATGTGGGAATGGTTTTCTTTTGGCTTTACATTTCTTTTAGTTTTGGTGTTTTTGGGTTTCATCATCTTATCTCCCTATCCTATAAAACAAAAAGGGGTAATGCCTTCCATTTGTGTGTAATTTCCATACCCTTGGTGCTAGTCACCACTCCGGGGCCTATAAACGGAGGGTTTCAGGGGTTATTATCTCTCATTCAACTTAAATAAGGAAGGGATTGGCAATCTGCTGACCTTTCCCTCATTTTGCTGAAGGCAGGTCGTGACTGCTGTAGCATATACTGGTGGGTACCTTATTATGCCAGACATGATTGGAATGCACTAGCCATGCACGTTGATAACTCAACCTCCCCTGTCTATATCCATTATCCCACCACCCTACCACCACCACCACCACCTTAGTCTCCACCCATATTAAAAATACCATACCAACTTCCACCACTATTCCATACCTGGTTTTCACCACCACCACCACATCAACAACTACTTCATTACCCCATGTACCGATTTCCACATACCTCATCCAATTTTTCCACGACATTTTGGAGGACTCGTGACATATTTGTTACACTCTATTCAATACATTTATAGAACCGTCTAATCTCACCACCACTTCTACTCCACTATCACCTATTTCCTCTTCGAACACACATCTTCCTACTAACCTTTATTCATTATCCATTTGTAAAGAACATCCTAACTTGGATGACCTACCTCATGTATATACTGACCCTATATCATGGAAGGAGTACCTTTTATACTTGTAAATATATTTAATGTGATCCATCATTACATGTCCATACAAGGTTCCCTTCATTGATCCAATTACCATATACATAACCTCAGTATGGATTGACACCTCTACCCTCCATCATTGAATGATCCAGCTTCTAGAACCATGACACCCAGTACAATGTTGATTCTCTATCCCCATCTTCCATAGATTTCATTGATATAGTGGGATATATTTATGAACTGACTATTTGGGAGGGGGTTTATGATATGGATATCAGTGAAATGTATTTCACTATCTAGTTTTGTTATGGTCCCTTCCCCTTTCTTAATATATGTGGGTGTCTATTTATATATTATGTGTATTCCATTTTTACTGATGTATTATTTTTTCTATATGGATGAGATACCATTTTTTACAAGAATACTATTAGGTTAATTACATTTTATTATTGTAATACTTTATCTACATATATCTCTTCATTCTTCTCTATGGTCTATGACTTTCCATTCCCACCACTATCATTGCTACAACATCACATGTCTAAACATCTAGTTAACATCAAGCACCATTTTCATGATATATCATTATAGATCCATGTTTAGTCGGAGCCTCCTCCTTAAAAATCTTATATTCTCTTCATACCACATGAGGTTCATGGTAAATACCATCCTTAGGTGGTTAGTCCTTCCAGACACCCCCAAGTTCAAAGACACTACTACAAGATCGTATAGGCCAATATAAAAATCTAAACAGATAGACAATGAGTAATGATCCCATTACCCATCCATCTTGCGGGAAACAACATTATTATAGCTTTATGGGTTGGAACACATATTTCTGATTCTTTTATTTCAGTAATATTCCAAGGATAATTGTTTCCTTTTTTTCTATAATTTTTCCCATAGGTTATACCAAACATTACTATACTTCATTGATACATTTATCTAGAGTTTATTCCGATAAATTTTGGTAGTATTCACTTTCTTATTTTCAACATCTATATTTTTTCAACCCTATGGACTAATGGTTAATCTAGTGCTAGAATCCAATTTAGTATTATTTTTTCAGGTATCCCAAATTTGATTATACTTCCAAAAATATTTTTCATGGCATTAAATTCACTACATGGATCCCTATATTCTATAATTGAAATGTAAAATATTAATTTCATTTCTACCTATGTGGTACTTGATATATTCCCTACTATGATTTTGAGAATAGGGTTTATACTATAGTATTTTACATATGGGAGATTCATTCATGAGTATTATTGTCAATGTACTTGGATTATTACATATTTTCACAAATCCATTAGGATGTTTTCATTAAAATAATCTTGTCATATTTGAATACAATGAAACCCTTTGAAGTAATTTAAAATTTTTTGTTGGATATCATCAAACCCCATTTTTTATTACAGTTTATATTTTTAGCCTGATTTTTTTGTTGAGTAATTTAATAAAAATTCATGTTTTTTATTACCTTTGTTTGAAAATTTTATTGATTTTATACTCTATGTGATTCCTAGTTATTTTTTATACTCCCATTGTTTAGAGGATTCTGGAATTACAATGTCATTTTATTTTCTGAGAATAATTCATTTGATACAGCTAGGGAATGTAAACATATCAAAAATTACAATGACATCTTATTGATTATATGATTTAACTAATACATTTTAAATAATCTAATCGAATAAATATAGAAAACTTTTTCATATGACCCATATATAAATGTTTTTGTAATTTTTCACATTGTATCCATTAATAAACTTTTTAGGATGGATTATTTTGAAGATAAATTTGTCTTCATACCATACTCTTGGTAGGATGTCTGATTATACATTGAACAAGTTTGAGTGAATTTTAACTACCGATGGACAATGGATATTTACAATGAGGATACATATAGTGTCACATTCACCATATTGATATGATGTGGTTCATCAATACCCATTAAATTTTATATACTTACACATTTCAATTGAAAAATTTGATATTAAATAAATAATGAAAAGAAATATTTTTTTGTTGTGTATCAGGAAGGTAAAAAATGACCATTTTGAAACTGATAATTCATATAATAGATCATAATTGGTTAAATGATAGATCTAAGACCTGAACTAGAATTGTTTTTTGTAAAACATAACAAAAATAAAAACAAAGGAACACAGGTAAATTATTGACATATACATGATATACTCATGGACTAAATTTGAGCTATTAGATCATGGATGCATTTTTCAAAGGACTTGTTACTTAATTTCACATATCATGATTTCCATGCATTCTTACCCCATTTTAAGATATATTTTTCTAATTTCTACCTACCATACCTCACCCTTAGAGTCATTTGAATCTTTTTTCTAAATTCTTCATGAGGTATTTTGTTGTATTATTTATGAAGTGGATATGTTAGAACCATTTAAATCCTATTGTTAGTGATTCTATTTTTTGGTACGATCATAACTCCATTTTTATTTAATCTTTCATGATCAGAGTCTATTCATAGTGAGATAAATTGAAAAATTGGTATAACATCTAAGAAACCATTTGGAAATTATAATAAAAAGAAGGAAGAATATAAATAATGAAAAAAACTACATTTTTTGATTGATTTTATATATAATATTAATTACAAGGGAAAGTTTTTTTCTATTTAGACATATGTGTATTATCATGGTAGTAATTGATGTTTCTTATTTTTAATTTTTCTATTTTTGAATCCCTACAAATAATATTTTATTCATTTGAAAAATCAATTGTTCACGTGTGGGGAAATTTTATAAAAAGAATCTATATATATTAGATATATTTTTCCAAATATTGTGTATGTTTTGTTTGAAAATAAAATGGGTCTTATTCTATTTTTAAAAGAGTTAAGAATTTTTTTATAAAAGGAAAAAGTTCATAAAATTTAAAAAACAGTCTCTAACCAACATATATATCATACATGACATGTAGTCCTCATTCACAGTATGCATGTGAAGCTATTGTCCAATATGTGAAGAATTACATGACATTAACATAGTACAAGACATGTATATAGATAACATGTCATACATATTCCAAAATCAAATTCCTACTAAATGTGAATCCAATACATGAAAATAAATGTTTACATGATGCGTGATGTATGAGAACTAAACCAACCAAATATGTAAGCTCATATATCCCATGAGATTAAATATTATTGGAGGAGACTATTGATCTAGAGTATATTAAACATAAAACCTACATTTCATGTAAAATATGAGAATAAAATCCACTAAAAGAAAATATATGATGTGAATTAATAACATTTCTTGTATCATTTGGCCCATTTTAATTTTTTTTGAAACTCCATGAATGAAATCATTTCACCCTACAGTTTTCTATCAATTATCTTTCTTTGTTTTCATTTGATTCACATAAAAATGATTTTTTAATTAATTCGTTAAATTTTTTAGGGAATCCTTTTGAGTTGTTATTCATTTTTCATCCATTCTTAAAATGTAGTGATTCCATTTCTCTTTTGAAACAAGTTTTAAATACCAATTTTAATTCTTTATCATATCGAATTATTTCATCAATTTTTCTTATTTTAGAGTAATTTTTTATTTGATTTGCAATTTTTTTCTTGATTCTTGTTTATTTAAATTTTTGTATTTCTTATATCAAAACTATTTTATGATTATGCTAAGCATGTTTAATATTACATTTATTTAGAACAATAATGAATTTAATGACCATTCATTTTAGGGTGAGGCTTTGAGAGTAGGGATGTCTGTAATCCTAATAAATCCATGAATTAATCCTTAGTAACCATACTACAAATAATTATATTAAAAACTATTCAAGAAATTATTTTTTACATCATTGACCATGTGAGGAGAAATTTAATGAACATGATATAATTGTAGTAATGGAGGATGTAACCATTATCATGTTACAATTTATGCACTGAAGCTATGTGAAATTCATCTAGGATGATAGATATAAAAAGACAAAGGTATAGTTGTATTATTTTTATATTCAATAAGTATGAAAAAACCAATTAGTGACCTTTTCACCACTTCACAACCTAATATGTGGGACTATTTCAAGCTAGACTTAGGATTATATATTTTATAATGCACTAAAATTTACCCTAATCTCTTCTTAATTATCTATAATTAAATCCAAATTTCATATTTCTAGTAAATCTAAATTTTAAGAGTGAATGTGAAAAATCATTCCAATGGGTTTTCTTCAAATGATGCATTTTTGTCCAATTATCCTTGTGGGTTTGATCCAATAAATGCACTTCAATATGATTTTGTATTAAATTTAGTTTTTAAAAATAAATTTATAATAAATTCAAAAACTACATTTATTACAAAAACACAAGGGGGTGCATTATTAGACAAGAATTTAATTATAGTTGAGAATATTATAATATCATGGTTTATGATTTTGAGGATATATTAATGAGAAATTTAAATGGATAATAGTTTGTGATTATATGGGGAGAATAATTAATAATTTTTTTCTTTTAATTTTTATGTATAATTTAATTAATTATATAATTCATTATTTTTAAAAAAAAAGGATATATCGACGATTCATTTTATTTTTTGAGGGTGTACGAAGTAATTGGGTATCAATGATATTGAGGAAAAAACAAAGCCATAAACCAATAAATGAAATGAATAGAAAACATACTATATTCTATGTATTGACTAAATAAATATTGTTAAGAATATTGAAATTCATATCCACATCCGATTATATGAGGACTGACTGTACAAAATTTAATCATCCATAAGACTTATAGTAGAAGATAATATCTCTTATTGATAAAAATACTAATTATATCAATTGATATTTATTATTATAATTAAATATATTATAATTATTTCATGAAACTATATTGTCCAATATGAATATGTGTTGTCAATTTACGATACTAAGATAATGAACCAATCTTGTACTTACATGTTCTTATTGAGACGAAAATGTGTGTCTGGAAAATAACCAATCACAATATGGATTAGATTTACTAAAATAGAGATGTATGTTTTATGTTTTTTTCTATTATTTTTACCCTCAATTACCTCATGCACGAATGGGTTTTTGTTTTAATATTTTAGTGGATTGGAATTTACCTAGGCGCATATTGTTTTTTGTTTGAAAAAATAATAAAAAGACTTCTTCATTGATTCATATTCCCTTATCTGTATCGAAAAAATATCATGGAATCAGTATTCTGAATAAATATTTAATATCTATTTCAGAAACATTTCATATTGTTGTTCATGTGATGTTTTATGAACAATGGTATGTGATGAAGTCATTAACTAATTTTTAATTACATGTATATTAATCACACTATCTCTATGTAATGATCTAGATTCCTCTATATATGATTGAGTAAGTTAAAAATTTAATGAATCTATTACTTCATTTGTAGAAGTCAAACACTCATTAGAATGTATATGAATTACAATAATAATATCCTTTTATTTTACAATGGTATCATTTATATAGGATTATCCATTCAACATTCATATCTTTTATCACAAGTGGATCCATCTATAAATGTTTTAACCTTTTTAATAATGATGGATTTAGTATCTCATTCTCAATTAATTCATTTATTGTAACTCCCCTAATTATTACTTCTTGAAAAATATTAACATCAACAAAAGGCTTGACGTGAGATTAAAAATTATTTGATTTATTATTATCTTTTAGATTCTTTGGTAAAATATAATTACCTTTTCTAAATAATTATCTCATTAATATCCTGTTATTTGAATATTTTGTGACGCTTATGACTCAACCCTTCTATATAAATTAACATAAAATCTATATACTTGACTTAATGAGACTAATTTTTAAAATGATCTTACATATTTTTACTTTAATATAAATGTCTTAAAACTGTAGTAGTATAGCCATCCTCATGTTCTGATTTGATAAAATTTGAAATTCCACACAAAACGTGCTTCAACTAAGAAAACTATTTAAAATGAGTTTTAAATTTACAATAATTATATTCTATATCAAATAGAACCTGTTATAATCTTATTTCGTAAGGTTTCATTGATTTTTCAAACTCTTGAATGTATCAACTTTTAGATAATGTATTTAATCTTTTAATTCATTGATAGTTTAACCATGAAACCATTTAGATATAAATGTCTCTATAACATTAGGTTCAACCATATTATTATTATTATTACCAATACTCACTCATTGAGTGGTATGATATGAAACAATCAAAAATCACTGTGTATATCTTGGTGGGAAATCAGGGCCAACCTCACTTTCTGGTGGTTTTGGGTGATCCAATGGATTGAATTCTTTAAATTAATCATGGAATTTCATAAATATAACCCAAGGTCCCATGATATGACATTTTTTACTATAATTTCATCACATATACAATTATATTTATTAATAATGTTCCATGTGGGTTGATGAATATGTACACCCGACCAATGTAACAACTTATCAATGACACTACCAAAAATAAATGCTCAATTAACAAGAATATTTTCATATTAATCAAATTGACCATCCTCAATATAGTCTGAAAAAAAAATTGAGTGATTTCGTTAAAATTTTAATATTAAATTGGTATAAATCCTAAAACATCACATGATCATACTATCATATTATCTGTTCTACAGTTGTTTGAATAATTTTTTCCTCAAACTAGTGTTGAAAAATCAATTGACTAATTTTATCACATAGAACTCAAATTTTCCATTTATTATTTATTTTTAGTTGTATCCAAATAAAATATCTTATATACAATCATATAATTTAAAATAATTACAAAATTCTAGGATGGTCATATCCAAACATATTTGTTAACTCATTAGATGTAACCATTACTTATACATTATTATCTCATGAATAATCAAACAGGAATCAGTCTTTTTTCAACATAAAATTATCATTTAATTTCACTACCATTATTTTAAATAAAATTTTATTTATGATATAATTTATGAATTCATTCCTTTTTTTGGAATATGACTACATCCCACAAATATAATCTTGAATAATTTATCCAACTAATATCCAAAATTCTTCAAAACATGATTTTATGCTCAACCCATTTTTCATCAAAATATAATCCAATAATAGCCCTCAAAATTAGTAGATCAAATGATGATTTATTCGTATTAAATTTATTTAATGTTTAATTCATATTAAAATTATTCTTTACATTCTTAATATGAGTAATTTTTATGATATTGTTCTATATATTCATCATGCCTGGGAATCGACTAAGCTATATACATATTTATTCCAATGTGATATATGATTAAATTGAAAATCAATGATGAGTAATAAAAAATTTATTTGTATGAATGGTACATTATATTTAAAAATGAGAAAAATACTCATTTAATTTTAAAATAATTTTTCATAAGATTTACAGTTTTGTAAAAAATTACATAAAAAATGTCATATATACCAAAAATTGGATAATTTATTCTTTTTGAGTAAAAATATTTCATGTGTCAAAATATAAATTTATTTTTAGACATAAATAAAGTATCTTTTTATAATGAATTGATATCCTAGGAGGAAATATTAAATTAATTTAGTCCCATATTCCATTAAAATCATCCATTTTTACCATGTCATATGATTTCATGAGTTCTTTAGGAGGCGTTTTTGGATTGAATAAATCAACTTGAGATCTCAATATGACATTGAAACCAAAACATATTTTCATATTTTATATCATTTTAATGTCACGATCCTAATATAATATATCTACATATAATTTTATACCATCGAGAAAAAAATAAAATTTCATAAATAAATTGAGATAACATTAGTAAAGAAAATTAATTATCTGAATGCCATTCCAATAGAATTGTTACCCAATATATGATCAAATTATAATGCATATTAATCATTTAGGGTAGTATATTCCAAGATTAGGACATATATTTAGTTCTATGTAATCTATAAAAATATTCAAATTTCATTAATTTCTAATTAAAATTTATATTAGTTCAAATTAATTTCATTCCATGATCAATTTTTTTCTTCTTAAACATTAAAAACTCTAATGGCTTAAAAAATATGTTATTTAGTTTTCCTTTAATGGGGAAATATATATATAATTTTCTATATTTTTCCTTTAATGATAAATAAATTTATATCTCACTTCATTGTCATTTTTCCCCGAGTTTTAAAAAAGATTCTTAAAAACCTATATGGATTTACAGTTATAACACACAATGATCATACTTTTAAATTGAATGTGAAAATATAACAAAGAGTAACTTATCATGATAGTTCCTATACAATAGATTATTATTTCCACAAACTCAATTTCTACCATTTAGAGTGATTGCATGATACTTATTTAAAATCCATAAAACCAAACATTTTCAAAGACAATGACACTTTCCATTGAATCTTTTCTGATCAATCATACATCTTCAAAGTTCTGGATATAAATAACTCAAAATTTCAAATGAAATATTCACTGGATATTAATTCCATATTTAAAAACACACTCCACATAATTTATAATTAATATTACCCTTCTCAAATGATTTTAAATCTGACTAGCATTAGATATTTCTCACATGTAAAAAATATATATTAAATCATGCCCAATAAATGTTAAATATAAGACTTTATTAATCACTATTATCAATTTTATATTTTAAAAACATTAATAGTAGATTTTTAAACAATTTTATATAATGTTAACACATATATATTCATTAATTAACCAGAATAATTTCAGAAAATATTCTATAATTCATTTTCATAATTACATTGAATATGGAAATTACCATATTATCTTAGATAATTATGAAATCATAATATGTATTTGATTTATCCCATATGTGTCCCTTAAAATTTATTTTTTTATAAATATAAATATTTCATTGAATAAAATTCACTAGTTGAACCATAAAAAATATCTAGTATATAAATCATGAAAAATATTAGTTTAATGGATTACATTTTAATTAATAGAGTGGGATAAATTTTACATTTTAAAAAATATTACTTATTTAGAATATTCAACTACATATCATACTATGATTTAGGAGCCGATTTCAATATATAAATAAATTTAGAATGATCAATAAAATAGTATGGATTCGTTTAATTCCCAAACCATAGTGATTTTGTTAAACATATATTTTTGTAGTAAAATATGTTTAGAATTTTTTTTTAATTATTTTATATTGCTTGAAACATTTATGTTATAAATAAAATACTAAAATAAAAATATATTTAATAATAAAACATGTGTTAATGTCTCCCTACATTCAATACCTTTTTCTTGAATATAACAATGATTAACTACTCTGACTGTTTTCTTTACAATTTGACTACATTTATGAAACTTGTCATTGTATTTGGATTTAAATATAATTACTCATTGATTATTTGATTGATCAACCACTTCCAATACTATGAATATGGAAAACAATTTATGATCTTATTTTATAGATATAACCTTATTAGTGTCTTTTGATGATTTTATGAAATACTTTATAAAAAACTATGAAACAAATGTACACTTAACATAATGATTTATGAATTTATTCCCAATAATATTTTTGTAATCTAAATCACCAACCGCTATCTAAATAGGGAAATCACAAAGTTTCTTCTACATCCTCTATTTATATTGTTTCTGACGCTTTCACCGGGGCGCGCGCGCATCCGTCCGCGGGGGAGGGGGACGCGCGGCTTTGTTGCCCCGCATTCTCGCTTTCCAAAGGCGGGCGGCATTCGTTCCTTGTTCAGGTACGTCTTCTCCTTGATCGAAACAGGATGATGGGATGTCGGTTCTTCCTCCTGTGGATTCCTCCTCAGAACTCGTCACCTAGTCCGGGTCTCCCTTATAGACTTAATACGTAGTTCGTGAAACTCTTCCCAGTGCCATGTTTCCATGGACACCGGTTAATTACACTGCTTCTGTCGGGACATTCCAAAGGGTCCAACCAGGGCAGCAACCTTCGGTCAGGGGAGTAGTCACGTTGAGGCATCAGTAGCGTGTCTGGATGCTGGGGTACCTGGCATGTCTGTCTGTTATCCTTGATCACAAGGCTTCTCGAGGGCGTGGAAGCCCGAGGCATCCCACATCGAGCGCGGGCAATTACATGTCATAGACATGTGTCTGAGGTTTTCCTCAGCTTTTCGTGTTCAACACAGGGTATGCCGTGAGTTTAACGTCCAGCGGAGACAGATGAGGGTGATCAGAACGTCCCATAGAGACGGATCAGATTGGTGTATCGCATAGAGACGGCTATGGTCCCATGGAGACGGATCAGAACGCCCAATGAGGACGGATCCGAGGTGGTGCACTCCCTATAGGGGAAAAGGGTGATGAATCGGGGTGTACACAGAGGACAGCGACCCGGAGATATGATGGGACTTACACATGGAAAGTGGCCCAGGCGCCGCTAGGAGCAGCGAGGAGACGAATGGCATGACTCTACCGGGATGTGGCGGCCCGGGTGAGAATCAGGATGGGTGATGGATGGATGAGTGAAGTGGAGGAGGATGAAATGGGTTCATCGCAGGAGGCGACGGTGAAATTGGGCTTGAGCCTTGAGGAGGCTTCCTACGTATCCCTGTAGTAGGGAATCAAAGTCCGCATAGTTCGGGTGGCGCCGGTAAACCGACGTGAAGCTGGACCTTGGCCCGATGAATGTCGTCGGCGTACCGACGCGAAAGCGGACCTTGGTCCGATGGGAGTTGGGCTTGAACCTCTGGGAGGCTTCCTACGTACCATGCCTTGACACGGATCAAAGACCCCGTAGTTCAGGTGATACAGTTTAACGTCATGCGGGACGAAGATAGAACACGACGTGAATTGGGTGATGGGTGGGCTTGAACCTCGTGAAGGCTTCCTACGTACCACGCCTTGACATGGATCAAAGACCACGTAGTTCAAAAGGGAATGGGTCGCAGCGGCTTACCACTGGATCGGGATGGGACACGACGTGAAATGACGGGTGGGCTTCGCCGGTAAACCGACGTGAAAGCAGACCTTGGTCCGCTATTGGTGGGCTTGAACCTCATGGAGGCATCCTACGTACCATGCCTTAACACGGATCAAAGACTTCGTAGTTCAGGTGGTCACGACGGCTTACCGCTGAACTGGGATGGGACCCGACGTGAATGAGCGACGGGTGGGCTTGAACCTCATGGAGGCTTCCTACGTACCATGCCTTGACATGGATCAAAGACCTCATAGTTCAGGTGGGGTTTGTCGGTGAACCGACGTGAAAGTGGACCTTGGTCCAATGGGTGGTGGGCTTGAACCTCTTGGAGGCTTCCTACGTACCATGCCTTGACACGGATCAAAGACCTCGTAGTTCGGAGGATACAGTTTAACATCATGCGGGACGATAGTGAACCCTGACGTGAAAGTGGACCTTGGTCCACTGTTGGTGGGCTTGAACCTCGTGGAGGCTTCCTACGTACCATGCCTTGACACGGATCAAAGACCTCGTAGTTCAGGTGGGTTTGGGTCGCAATGGCTTACCACTGGACTAGGGTGCAGTTTAACGTCGTGCTGGACGGGGGTGGAACTCGACGTGAATGAACGACCGAGCAATATGGCTTCAACCTCATGGAGGCTTCCTACGTACCATGCCTTGACACGGATCAAAGTCCTCGTAGTTCAGATGGGTTTGTCAAGGTCGGTGCTCACTCTAAGCCCATGTGAGTCATGCTCGGTGTGAGAAACAAGAGGTTGCAAGGACCTGACGATCACGTCGCGAGGGGTGCGTCCGTGAGAAGCGAAAAGGGGCTTACGCGTTGGGCGTCCCATGGTGTTGGGACTTACTCCAGGATGGAGGCCCATGGCGCGACAAAGTACGGGAAAGATGGACCTTGGTCCGACGATGGGAGGTGCCTCGTTCCCTATCACGTCCTCCACTGACCTTGGTAGTGGGGAAGTACCGAGATGCACGGGCGCAATCATCTGTACCAAAGGTTAGGGATTTACGCTCTGAGGCGACCCTTCCCCTGCGAACATACACCACTCCGACAAGGAGGATCTCATTCCATGTGCGGAAGAGTTCCACTCCCGTGGAGACGAGTGGTGTAATGAATGTTCGAGCTGGGGGGACCCTTCGTGAGGGAGGCGAGGTTGGGTCACAGTTTAACGTCATGTGTTGAGGACGTGGTGCTTGGCAGTTTAGCGTCCTGCAGCTCGGACGAGGTGGGTTCACTCCACACCCCTAGGGCTTACATAACCGGTACCCTTTGTTCCTTGGGGAAGGGAAGGTGTCGGTAAGGCCATGGTAACGGGAGGTCGTGGGAGGAACCATCGAGGGGTCCACGTTAGCGTGGCTATGCAAAGAAGCAATAGCCGTTAGCGTGCCTATGCGAAGAAGCATTAGGCGAAGCAACGCTACGGGAGGTGTTGTCCATGGGACTTTGAAATCACATCGTGCAAACCTGGAGGGTCGCACGGGAAGAGGAATCGCTAAGCAGAGGAGTGTGCTTTGCGAAGTGGGGTGCCTTGGCCTTAGCATGGGGCATAGGTGGGAGTGGGAGGTGCTTCGCGAAGTGGAACAGTGTTCGCGGAGCACTGCCTCGCGAAGAAGGAGTGGTTCGCGAAGCAGGGTCCTGCCAAGCAATGTGCTTCGCGATGCATAGTTATCCTGCCTTGGCATAGGGATTACTAGCATGGGTTGGGTGTTTCGCGAAGCACAAGTGCTCCGCGGCTGCCCGGGTTCCCTTGGGAATCCCCTTCCTTTGCGAAAGCCCTTGAGCTTCGCGAAGCGCATCCCTCTCGGAAGAGGGGCTCAAAACGAAACAAATCAGAGTCGTCTCGCGAAGTAGAAATACCTCGCGGAGCTCATGATTCCCGGGGCAAAGCGTGCTTCGCGATTCGGGAGAGGAGAAGCCGAAGGGTCGGATTGTCCGTCCTGGGGACTCAGGGGGAGTCGAGTATTTATAGGGAAGGGGCGCCGCGAAGCAGGGCTCGCGCGCCGCCTCCGGGGCTTCGCGTTGGCTCGCGAACGTCAAACGGGTTCGCGGAGGATTACCGCCTCCGGAGCTTCGCGGCGGCTCGCGAACTTCAAACCGGTTCGCGGAGGATTACCGCCTCTGGAGCTTCGCGGCGCCTCGCGAACGTCAAATGGGTTCGCGGAGGATTACCGCCTCCGGAGCTTCGCGGCGCCTCGCGAACGTCAAACGGGTTCGCGGAGGATTACCGCCTCCGGAGCTTCGCGGGGCCGCCAAGGTTAGGACACTTCGCGGCGGGGCTCCGCGGCCGGGCTTCGCGGCTGACCTTCGCGAAGCAGCGCGCCGACTGTCTTTTTCGTTCCTTCCTTTCGGGCCATATTTTTGGCGCCAACAAATGCCCCCCCTCAGACTTGGAGCCGCGGAGGGCGAAGGGTCGATGTCTGAGGGACAATCGCCAAAAACTGTCGGTGGTTCGCGATGCGTCATCGCGAAGGGGGACTGCGATGCTCGCCGGGGCCGCGGATCCGGACGCGCCGCGATACTTCGTGCGGGTGAGGCGCGCCGCGATGCTCCTGGGTCATCGCCTATAAATAGGGGGTCCGCCCTCTTTTGTCTTCACGTGTATTGTCTTTTTGTGCGCTCTCGATTTGGCGAAGCTCCGCGTACTCCACGACAGCACTCCACGAATCGAGCTTCGCGGCGAACCGCGAGTCTCTGACTCCGCGTCCGCGCCAAGCGAACCTCTGTCTGCCTTGGCCAGACTTCGCGGCTTGGTCTCGCGACCGATCTTCGCGATTTCACTTCGCGGCCGAGCTTCGCGAACCAACTTCGCGGCCGAGCTTCGCGATCCAGGGGGAAAACTTTTCTAAGGGTCGACATTAAAGATGGCCCATCAAGAAGCTGTGCTGGGAGTGCTTGCAGATGCTGCTCGCCGAGATGAGATGGCCAACCGTCCAGGCTTAGGGGAAATGGTTCGCAGCCATTCGGACCACACTTCTCTGACAGATCTGCTGTCGGAAGGTCAGAAGGATTATCCACAGTGCAAAAAGCTGCCGTTGTACGGCTTCGGGCTGAGGGATGACGTCTTTATCCCTGAGGCGGGAAGGGATGAACCAGCTTGCTGGTTCAGGAGCACACCGTGCCAACACCAATGGTTCAGGGCGGCCGATGGTCACGCGCGGGAGGATTTCACACCCATCACCGCTGATTGTCTCTACAATCATGTGAACGACATTGACGGGAGGCCACTGCAACCGGAGACATCCCCTCCTCTCTACCGCACCATGCTGAAGGCGGCTCTGCAGGATCCGAAGAAGGGATGGTCTGATGAGTGGGACCTGCGCCAGGGCGGCAATTTTACCGACGACTGGGCCTGGGCCTACTGGGTAGGCGCCTCATGCGAGGAGTTCGAGGCTGAGCTGAGGAGAGTGGGATTGTACGAGGCGGCATGGGCCTCCCAGTTCCACATTTACCAGCCAAAGCAGCTGATGCCTGAACTGCTGAGTAGATGGTCGTCCAGGACCAACACTTTTCATCTGCATCACGGGGAGGTGGGCATCAGCCTGTGGGATGTCCACCAGGTTTCTGGGGTCCCGATCTTGGGGTCCATGTACGACGAGTAACTCCCCGTCATAAGTGTGTGGGGGGATGCTGAGCAAATGCCACGGCTCGCATCAGCGCTGATGGCGCTTGTCCCTGGAGAGGACAAGGAGGCCGTGAGGGACGTCCACTTCAAGAGGTGGTTCAAGTGTTTCCTGAACTTTCTAGAGAATCGAGAATTCCCTCCAAGGCCTCGAACTTGTCCGAGGGCAGCCCAGCGGGGCAAGGGGCACTCGTATTGGCGGGTTTTGGAGGACAGCCAATGGAAGACTTGGGGTTTCAGCGTCAGCACCGAACAACAGCCAATAGTCAGGCTGGCGGCGTTCATCGCGGCTCTCATCTGTGGATGGATCCTACCGGTGAGGGATACAAGCATGGGGGTACGGCTCAGCTCGTTCATCATGGCATCGATGCTGGCCATGGGGCAGCGGATCAACCTGGGGATCCCGATGCTCGCCAAACTATACAGAATGCTGTGGCGCATTAGCGAGGGCAAGAAGCCGCCAAGAATATGCGGGCCCTTCCACCTCCTGTATGGGTGGACCGCGGCGCTTATCAGGGGGATTTACGAGTATCCAAACCCCATTTCGCCGCCGGGATCAGACTTTCGCCCTTCCATTCTGAACGCATTTGGGAGCTTCCCATTCAAACTGGCCGTTCCAATGGTGCTGAATAGGGTGTGGAGGGCGGACGAGTTCAACTTTCATCCCTTTCCACTGCCGACGGGGAGGCTTAATGATGATGGACGGGGAACGGAAGAGCATCGGGCTTACCTCCTGGCCTTCCGAGGTGGCGTTTTGGTGGCTCGGATAGATCGTGAGCCAATCTGTGAACCGTACACCCCGCACCGTTTTGCGAGGCAGTTCCGGTGCCTCCAGCGGCTGACCCCGCAGGTATATTGGGAGGTTCGTCACGAGGAGAACCCGTGTGTGATGAGGCAGCTGTGGCTCATGTTCACACGTGAGGATGGAAAGATGTAGATCACATTGCCTCCATCCACCGCCGCCTTCGGCTTAGTGAAGGAGTACGCCATCAGCTGGGAGGCCGCTTATCCCGGGGAGATGCTGAAGCAGCCAACGATCCGGGTTGGTGACGGTGGGCCTCCTTTATCTCGAGGTCGGGGTCGGAGGGCAGCTAGGGCCGCCCGCGGCAGCGGGGCTGCCATGGCAGAGAGACCCACACCGGCCGAGGATATGGCAGCAGCGGCGGATCTGGTGGTTCCGGGAGAGCAGGGTCATCCGGAGGGGCGGCCACTGAGGGGATTCCGTCGGATATCCGCTCAGGATCCGGGGAAGCGGCTGCGTCACATCGACATGGCAGAAGATGCTGTCTTTCCGGAAGCTTGGGACATCTGGGGTGTCAACCGGCAATTCCTCAGCCCACCTGAGATGTGGGCCCACCTGAATCGCCTCGGGATGAGACTTCCGGGCATTGGCCCAGTCCGGGCTGGATTCATTGTGTCTCCGGCGGAGGCGGAGCAATACTTGAACGAACTGGAGGATTACATCCACTCCAGTGGTGTCCCTCGCCCAATGACAGACCGGGTGAGGGTACTGTTGAATCAGACGGTCCCTCCACAGCTGTCGGCTGCCGATCTGAGGGAGCGCTTCCCCTTGCCGGAGGAATCAGGGGACTCTTCTCGGGAGGATGAGGCTGGAGGGGGGAGCCCGCTGGAGGAGGGCGAGGTCGGAGACCGAAGCTCAGAATCCGACGACTTCGCGGAGGCTCTCGAGGTAACATTCCGAACCTCTCTTCCTACGATCTGTTCTTAAATCCCTACGGACTTCTCACCAATGTTTGGGTCATGCAGGAGGAACTTGTTCGTAGGCCTCGTTCTCGCTCCTTGGCGGGTGACGATGCGGGACCTTCAGAACCCGCGCCTATGGCTGCGTCCAGTTCTGCGTCTGGTGGGACCAGGGGGTCTGAGGTGGCTCCTCTGAAATCTCCAGACCTTCCAACAGTATACGGGGGGCCTCGTCTCGGAGTCCCGTCAGTACCGGCCCAGGAGCAGCGCTCGGAAGTCGATCTTCGTAAGTCTCCTCCACCAGTCTCTTCGTTGTCACGCGTGGGCCATGTCGACTAACGTTTATGTCTCCTTCCGTCATACAGTTCTCCGACTGGCGTGGGCTGCTGCAGCGAGGCTGGTTGGGATGTCTGGCGGCGTCCCTCCCAGGGGCATGCCGGTGATGGTGACGATAGTCCCCTCACCTCCTCAAGCTGCGGCGCACACCATCACTGGCGGGACCACCAGTAGGGTCATACCTGAAGTCATCGAGGTGGACTCCGAGGAAGAGGATCAATCGGTCAGTCCCAGTCCTGTCGTGCCTGTGCCGGCGTCAGGTGTCGTACCAGACTCAACACCAGATGCAGATCCCGCTGAGGAATTCCTGCAGGCATATCCCGTGTACGAGCCTGCCGACCGCGCGGATTGGGACGAAACAGCCTCTGATGAGGAAGACAGCAGCATAGTCCGCTGCCGGTCGTGGAAGCTGATCACGCGCTTTATCAGGGACACTCCCCAAGCGCAATGGCTGGCCGAAATGGGTAGGCTCCGCTCGCGGTTGCGCGAACTGTGTGCCGGGGGAGTGGATGCCCAACGCCCTCACACGCTCATCCGAGACCTCATGGCTGAGAAGATCCGGGAGCATGATCGTGGGCTGAGCGTGGGATGGCAGCGGAGGAAGGCGACCAGCATCCAGAAGCTCCCGGAGGCTGAAGGCGAGGTCCAACAGATGCAGATCCGGGCCAACGAGCTTTCAGCCACTCTCGATGCACAGTCTGAGCTGGTCTTACGATTGAAGGCCCAGCTGGCAGAGGCTGAGGAGCATATGGAGCAGACCTCTGGAAGGATGGCTGTCGTCCAGGCCGAGGTGGAAAGGGCCAGGGCCAGGGTTGACGGATTACGCCCCGCCGCTGCTGAAGAGGAGCGGGAGTTGAATCAGCGGCAACAGGCCCTGGACGCCGCAAGTCAACGGGTGGCGGAGCTGCAACACTCTTTTGACGGAGTCAACCCGTCCATGGGGGAAGTCAACCCCCGAGTATTGTAGCGAACCCGAAAAAACTTTTATTAACACTTTTGTGCTCCAACTCTTTCTTTCTCCTTTGTTTTGAGTTCCGCAACACGCATGATTTCCACTGTTGAATTGCCTTGTTGCATCCCTGCAATTTTGCGGGACGTTTGACGACAATTCCCTCAAACCAGTCCAGATTCCCGAAAGATGGGGAAGGCTTGATCGGAGGAGGAACTTCCAGGATAGCCGAATTACCGTTTCTCCAACGTGCTCTTATGCACGAACGGGGCAACACCAGGGGCGCTGAAATCGGTTCAAACATATGAAAATGGGAAGTGTGAATCACGATGCCCAAATTCGGAACACTGTGGGGATGGCGTGACAATAAAGGACAACCGCTAACCGTGGCGGACAAACGGTATCCTTACTGCGTTAGCCTGAAATGGGGACAATAAATGAGCATCAACCGCTGACCATATTCGCAACACGGGATTTTATCAATTTGTTGTCGATCAATCTTCCAGGACATTGGCCCAGGACAGTTGGTGGACCATAGGTCAGACATCCATACTGTTAGGGGGTCCTTCCAGACATGACCAGTCTTCCGGAACGTTGGCCCAGGACGGTTGGTGAGCCGATGCGGCACAAGACCAGGCCGTTAGGGGGTTCCTTCAGACATGAAAGAGGACGGGGGTCCGAATAAGGGACACGCAAAGCGTGAAACATGGAGTGGTGGTTTGTTCAAACAGAATCCAACACTTCGGTAGCTGCACCACCGTGGTGGGAGTACACCAGATGGGCGCCTCGGTCTGATCATGGATCATTCCTTTTTGGGACAGGGTCTCTCTGGCGAGGGGATCTATCGCTTCCCAATGGGATCTTGGGGCATCCTGAACTTGTTCAGGGTAAAATTGTAGCTACATAGTTCTCCCCGAGGGGTCAGTCCAGAGGGCTGGAAATGGGGAGGAACAGGATTTTGCGATTCCTGGGGCTGGACCCTAGGTGAAATTCCTTGGTGTCTCTACGTATCCCATGATGATGGGAATCAAGCCGTACGTAGTTCTGAAAGCGCAGTTTAACGTCATGCGGGACGAGGAGCAGCCTAACCATGTTGGTACACATCCAGCCAAAACTACTAAGCCCACGTGAGTCGTGCTCGGTGTGGGAAACAAATAGTAGTGGTGGGAATTTCCCGACGCAGAGAGGGGCAGGTTGGGGAAAAGGGATGCTCGGTGACTACCGGCCAATGACACTAACACGATCATTCAGCGCACCTAGATGCGCGAAGAGAAAGAGCCGAGTATGGTGGAGTTCCAATTGAACATGAGGGAGTGGAAATGTGTGAATCATGACGCTCGAGATTCGGATCACGATGGTAGCAGCGTGGCGATGGAGGACTACTGCTGACCATATTCGCAACACAGCATCCTATCGCGTTAGCCTGAAATGGGGACAATAAATGAGGGTCGACCGTTGACCATGTTCGAAACACGGGACCGTGTCACAAATGTTGTCCGATATCCGTAGGGACGTTGGCCCGAAACGATTGAAGGTCCCTTAGGTCCAGCATTCATGGAGAGCCCTTAAGCTTAGTATCCACGTCGTCCGAGGGTCCTTTTGGATGTGGAAGAGGATGAGGATCCAAATAGCGAGTTCACGAAGCTTGGTCATGAGATGAGGGGAATGTCCCTGTGAAAATCCCATGCTTCGGGCTTTTTGTCAAAACACATCTGAATACGTCAACGAAACGTATTAGAGAGAGGGAGCAGATTCCTTTCCCTTGGGGAGATCTTAGTTTATGGTCATAGAATTCGGACCATGGATTGGAAAAGGGGATCAGGGGACGCATGACATCACAACCTGACGTGAATGAGGACATAGTCCTGCTTAGTCCTGCTTACCATGCATTCTCTGGGGAAATGCTCGAGTCGAGGGACCGAACTCAAGGGTTAGGCTGGGCCCGCGGGGAAGTACCCGGGCGCTCCTACGTATCTCATGAGGATGAGAATCAAGCCATACGTAGTTCTGGAAGGTGGCAGGGTAAGGTACCAGTGCCAGGGAAAAGGGGAAGTGCGGACGTGGCCCTTGCACTAAAAGAAGCGGAATTTGATGTATCTTGTTTGTTCTTTGAGGTGAATGGTTTTTTTTTGTGAAGCGACAGGCCTAGAACTGTAGGTCGTGATGTCGCCACAAGAATCAAGCTGTGATGGGCGTTGACAAATGGCATGGCGCGTGGCCAATACCCAACGTGATGTCCTCTACAGCGAGGTCATCACAATGCGGTGCCGTTTTTCGTCGTGCGGCCAGGACGATAATGTCACAGTTTAGGGTCGTATGATAGGACCAAGCATGCATTTTATCATCATGCAGCGCAGACGTAGCAGAGACGATGCTAGGCGGGAAATGTGCGCAGTGTTATAAAACACAATTGACGGAGACATGATCCCACATCAGATTGTACGCCATTTGGAGGGAGAAACCTTAGGCCGAGGGGCCTATACAGAGGTGAAACAGGGAGAGAGACTGGTTTCCTGAATGGGTTGTACCCGGAGACAGGGCGTCTGGGCGGTCCTACGTATCCCATGAGGATGGGAATCAAGTTGAACGTAGTCCCGAATGGATCTTAGTTTATGGTCTTAGAGCTCGGACCATGGGAGCCCCAAAGGGCGCCAGATTGCAGCTTTGTCCCCCTAACATGCAAAGGTGCACTGAGGGATAGCGCCAAAAGTGTCGAGATTCCACTTGGACATGATGGGGTGGAAAATGATGTGAATCATGCAACCAACATTCAAGGACTGAAGGGGCTGGCGTGACGACAGGGGATTACTACTGACCATGTTCGCAACACAGCATCCCGTCGCGTTAGCCTGAAATGAGGACTAACAAAACGAGCATCGACCGCTGACCATATTCGCAACGCGGGATTTTATCGATTTGTTGTCCGTAACCCTGGAGGGCATTGTCCCGTATCGGTAGGAGAGCCCTTGGGCGTAGTATCCAGGCCATTCTTGGGGGTCCCTCTGGGTGTGAAAGATGATGGAAGTCCGAATAGAGGGGAACACGAAGCTTGACAAGTGGAAGGAACTTGATCAAGTTGAATCTGACACTCTTGGTGCTAGACTAGAGTGCTCTTAATACATGGGTGAACCGCTGCAGGGAGCCAAGGGACTCAACCTTGAGGGTGATCGAGAGATGGCAGATTCCCAGGGGAAGGGGGCATGGTGCCCAAAACCTTGTATCATACCTACACACCCCCCCGCTGGAGAGGGATGGACCAAGTGGCCTAGGTGACCGGGAAATCAGGGGATCTCCCAGAGGTGGGGCTGGACCCAAATCTTAGACATTCAGGTGGTCCTACGTATCCCATTAGGATGGGAATCAAGCCACACGTAGTTCTGGAAGGTGCCTTTTAACGTCATGCAGGACAGAAGGTCAGGAGGACTGAACCTCAGAATGGGGCGTGCGTGGTGCAGCTATTGCAAACCCATCGTAAATGAGGACGTAGTCCCACACTGCGCCACGCAGTCCTGTGATCAGGGTCCTGAAGGAAGGACTAGAGAGGTAAATTCGCTGAACTCAAGCTGGATTTGAAGACAAGGGGTCTTGAACGTAATTCCAGATGAGAGTCTTAGTTTATGGTCTTAGAGCTCGGACCATGGGTGGTGACTACTCCCGGGTAAGCACAGATGTCAACCCAATCCCTAAGCCCACGTGAGATAAACTCGGTGTGGGAAACAAGGGGGGTATCCTCATCGCAATACTTAGGGCATCCATCAAAGGGGAGTCAGCAGAGAATTTCGAAGGACACCTTTGATGTAGCTTGTTCCTCGAACGCGCAAACGTGTACGGGGGAATAGTACCAAGATTCCCGAGACTCTACTTGGACATGAGGAAGTGATGAAGGGTGTGAATTGTGTACCCGACATTTGGGCTTAATGGGTTGGCGTGACGACAGAGGAAAACTGTTATCCATGACGGAAACACAGCGTCTGTATTGCGTTAGCCTGAGGTGGGGGCAACAAACGAGCATCGACCGCTGACCATATTCGCAACGCGGGATTTTATCGATTTGTTGACCGAAACCCCCGGGGGCTTTGGCCCGTATCGGTAGGAGAGCCCTTGGGCATTGTATCCCGGCCGTTCTTGGGGGTCCCTCCGGGTGTGAGAGATGATGAAAGCCCTGATGCGGGGATACGCAAAGCCTGGAAAGCGGGCGCAGACGTGTCCGAGTGAAGCTTGGCATTCCAGGTAATAAACCAGAGTACTCTTAAGCACATTGGTGAACCGCCGAAGAAAAAGGATCAACGAAACAGCTCAGTAGGGGGGGGGAGCATGGTGTACTCATTACGAGATCGTCGTGAATGAGGACATGATCCCACACCACACCATATGATCCCCTCATGGAGGAAGGATGGGCCATGGGGCCAAGATGGGATGGGGATTCCCAAGAGATGGGGCTGGACACGAAGTTTAAACATTCAGGTGATCCTACGTATCCCAATAGGATGGGAATCAAGCCACACGTAGTTCTTGAAATGCAGTTTAACGTCATACTGGACGAGGAGGGGAGTAATATACCTCTAAACAAGGAAGGTGTATGGCATGGTAAAGAATCCGTCGCGAATGAGGACGTAGTCCTACGTCACACCATACGATCCTACAAGATAGGTCCTGGCCCGCGGCCCGGAAAGGCCAAGGGGCCTGGGGCTGAGCCTCGGTCAGGAAGGCCAGACTGGTTTGTAGTTTAACGTCTTACATGAGGACGGGGGCCAGGGGCCCAAGGAGGCCAAGGGGCCTGAGGGTAGGCCTCGTAAGGGGAGTTGCACGGCATGGTACATGATCCCGACGTGAATGAGGACGTTGTCCCACACCACACCGTACAATCCGGGTAAGAAGGGACCTGGGCTGTGACCTGGAAAGGCCAAGGGGCCTAAGGTCAACCATCAGTCAGGAAGGCCTGACTGGTTTGTAGTTTAACGTCTTACATGAGGACGGGGGGGGGCCAGGGGCCCAAGGAGGCCAAGGGGCCTAAGGTCAAGCATCAGTCAGGAAGGCCTGACTGGTTTGTAGTTTAACGTATTACATGAGGACGGAGAGCCAGGAGGCCAAGGGGCCTGAGGCTGGGCCTCGTAAGGGGAGTTGCACGGCATGGTACATGATCCCGACGTGAATGAGGAAGTAGTCCCACATCACACCGTACACCCTTATGAGGAATCCTGGGCCGTGGCCCGGATCGCCAGCGCCACCTGGGGGAAGTTTGTCACCTTGGGATGGGGCAGAGGGGATCACTGTTCTTGATGCCTGGGGCATCTCAGGGTGGACCCGAAGATCCAGGACACCGTTGACCATGTTCGAAACACAGCGTTCCTATGGTGACCCGCATGGGGGCAACAAATGAGCGTCGACCGCTTGACCAAATTCGCAACGCGGGACTTGTATCGACTTGTTGCTTAAGAAAACCCCCGGGGCGTGAAAGGGTGACAGAATCCCAGTCAAGAAGTGGGTGAAGCTCATTTGCGTTCATCCACGAAAGGGGAAAACACCTCCAGGGGGAAATGTGCAGCCGGGTCGAGGCTTGCTCGACGTGGGTCGGGGAAAAAGTGTCCACCCTGCCATGTCTTGACCCGAGGGGAAGATTTTGGATTTTGGGCTGGGCCAACGGACGAAATGTCCGGGCGTTCCTACGTATCTCATAAGGATGAGAATCAAGCCATACGTAGTTCTTGGCATGCAGTTTAACATCATGCGGGACGATGAGAAGCACCTCCTTTGGGGATATGTACGGTACGACAAGTAGTCCGACGTGAACGGGGGCATAGTCCCACACCATGCCGTACAATCCCGTAAGAGGGTAAGTCGGGGAAAGACAAAGGGGGGCCCGAGGTCAAGCCGCGGTGGAGACGGGGCCAGGGGCCCAAGGAGGCCAAGAGGCCTGAGGCCGGGCCTCGGTCAGGAAGACCTGACTGGCTTGCAGTTTAATGTCTTGCAATGAGGACGGAGAGGCAGTTTAAGGTCATGCGGGACCAAGTCGCAGTTTAGAGTCATGAAGGACCCTCTCGTAGTTTAAGGTCGTGCGGGACTACTGCAGTTTAATGGCGTGCGGGACCCTCTCGCAGTTTAGGTTCGTGCAGGACCGCTGCAATTTAATGTCGTGCGGGACCCTCTCGCAGTTTAGGGTCGTGCAGGACCACTGCTCGCCCTATGCAAAGTAGCGCTTAAGGAATTTGGCATTGGTGGGAGGGGTTACACGCTCTCCATCCGTGGTCACCAAGGAGTATGCTCCGTTGGGGTAAACCTTATGGATGATGTAAGGCCCTTCCCATTTGGGTTCTAACTTGGGTGGTTTCCTACCGGGGATCATTGGCACTCGAAGGGCCAGTACCAGGTCACCCTGTAGAAAAGAGCGGAGACGAACCTTCTTGTCAAAAGCTCTCGCTATCTTGTCCTGATGCCTTTCCAGATTGTGCAGGGCACGGAGCCGATTCTCGTCCAGTGCCTCTAATTCAGCTAGACGGATCTCGGCTACCTCATCTGGTGTCTGGTGATCATAAACTGCAGTGCGTAGCGACGACAGCTGGATCTCAATGGGTAGGACGGCTTCAGCTCCATACACCAGGGAATATGGGGTCACCTGGGTAGAGTTGCGAGTCGTCGTCCGGTAAGCCCAAAGGGCGTTGGAAAGCTTGTCCGGCCAACTCTTCTTGTTCTGACCAACCATCTTCTGCAGAATGTTAGAGAGGGTCTTGTTGAACGCCTCGATCTGCCCATTCGCCTGCGCGTGGTAGCAGGAGGTATGGTTCGACCGGATGTCGTACTTAGCGTACAATTTCTTCAATTCAGCTGCTCAGAAGTTGGTGCCGTTATCGGTGAGGACAGCGTGAGGGACTCCAAACCGGTGGATAATGTTGGAGCTCACAAAGTCAACGATGGAACGGGCCTTGACCTCTTTGAGCGGAACTGCTTCTGCCCACTTGGAGAAGAAATCTGTAGCAGTCAGGATGAACCTACACTGGCGGGCTGTTGCCGGCGGATACGGTCCCACTACATCGAGTCCCCATACCGCAAATGGACAAGAGTACTTGGTGGGGTGGAGGGGTTCTGGCGGCCGATGCAATAAGTTGGCGTGTACTTGGCACGCGTGGCTTATCTTGGCGTACCCAATACAATCGTGGATCATGGAGGGCCAGAAGTACCCTAACATCCGGATTTGCTGGGACAGTTTCGGCCCAGCTTGATGGGCGCCACAGGAACCGGCATGAACCTCTTGCATAACTTGAGGTATCTCTACTCCTCGGATGCAACGGAGGAGGACACCATCGAAACTCCGTTTATAGAGGGCCTGCTCAAGACTGGGGCCGCTCTGGAAAGTGAATTGCAACACGCGGCGTCGTATTTGCTCGCGTTCAGCCCGGTCGTCCGGGAGCCGACCATTTTGGAGATACTCGACAAAAGGTTCTCTCCAGTCGGGGGTGGCTTCAACCACTGCGTCTGACGAACCCGGAACTCCCGATATGGAGGGTCCGGCGGTGAGATGACTTACCCGCAGGCTATCACGGTCCTCTTGGGTGACGGGAGCAATGACTCTCCGGTGGGCCACATGTATGACCAAATCATCTTGCTCGGGTTCTACGAGCGACGCGGCTAAGCCAGCCAGGGCGTCCGCTTGTCCGTTCTGCGATCTTGGGACATGGGTAACCTCTGGCCGAGGAGAGAACTGGGCCATTAGGAGGAGGGTGTACTCCAGTAACGGTGCAAGCTCTGGCTTCCCGATGACGTAGTCGCCATTAACCTGTTTGATTACCAGCTCGGAATCTCCCTTCACATGTAGATGGGGAACATGGATCTCAAGGGCCAACTCGAGGCCGGTGATGAGAGCCTGGTACTCTGCCTCGTTGTTCGTACAACCTTCTGACAGCAGGAACGAGTACGGCAGGACGGCTTGCGCCGGGGTAATGAAAACAATGCCCAGACCCACTCTGTTGAGCTTGGGGTCGTTGAGCCTTCTACCGGTGGGGCTCTGGGAGGCACCGTCAAAATGCATTTGCCAACATGGGGCAACATGATCGACTGAGAGGATCGTCTCGTCGGGAAAATCCAGGTCCAGGGATTGATCCGCAGAGGTTGGATGGGCAGCTAAAAAGTCTGCCAACTCTTGTCCCTTAACGGCCTTCTGAGGCACGAACCTGATGTCAAATTGCTGGAGAATCACCGCCCACCGTGCTAGTCGGCCAGTCAGCATGGGGCGGTTCAGGATGTACTTCAGCGGATCTACCCGAGAGATCAATTGTACCTCGTGGTGTTGCAGGTAGTGCCGCAGCTTCTGCACAGCGAAGACGAGTGCAAGGCAGCTCTTTTCGATGGGGGAGTATCTGACCTCCGTATCGAGAAGCATGCGGCTGAGATAGTAGAGACTATTCTCAGTGCCCTCGTTATTCTTCTGGGCGAGCAGCGCACCGAGGGATCTCTCCAGGGAGGTCACATAAAGGACCAGCGGCTTTCCCGAGACGGGTGGCATCAAGACCGGAGGTTGGAGCAGATACTGGTTGATCTCCTCGAAGGCGGCCCGACACTCCTCATCCCATTCGTAGGCAGCGTCTTTCTTCATGAGCCGGGAAAAGGGCTTACACTTGCCGGCCAGATTCGCAATGAATCGGCGTATATAGGCTAAGTGGCCTTGCAGGCCTCGTAGCTCTCGAATGTTGCTCGGGGGAGGCATTTGGCTGATGGCCTTGATCTTTTCCGGGTCGATCTCGATACCTCGGTACCTGACAACGAAGCCCAGAAACTTCCCGGAGGTGACTCCGAAGGCACACTTTAGCGGGTTCATCTTCAGGTGACGGGAACGGAGGAAACCGAACACTTTCTCAAGGTCTTTGAGATGGTCCTGGCGCTGGCGCGATTTGACTACAAGGTCATCTACGTAGCATTCCACCAATGTCCCGAGGATCGGTTTGAATATGGGATGCATGGCCCTCTGATAAGTGGCACCTGCATTTTTCAAACCGAATGGCATTACCCGGTAGCAAAAGGTACCCTGGGGAGCCCTGAAGGCAGTGGACTCCTCGTCTTCGGGGGCTATCCGGATCTGGTTATACCCGGAATACCTGTCCATGAAAGAGAGGGCTTGGAACCCGGCCGTGGCGTCAATCAACAGCTCCGTCACTGGGAGTGGGAAGTCATCCTTCGGGCAGTGGCGATTGAGATCGCGGAAGTCGATGTAGACTCTGATCTGCCCATTCTTCTTCCTGACCGACACAATGTTGGCGAGCCATTTGGGGTACTGGACCTCCTTAATGAAGTTGGCTTTGATAAGCTTGTCAACTTCGGCCTCGACCATAGCACCATGAGAAGGGTGCATTTTCCTGGGAGGCTGCTTGAACCCACGGTGTTTTGCCGGGAGACCAAGGTGGTGGACGGCTACCTGAGGATCTAGCCCCGGCATCTCGTCATAGCCCCAAGCGAACACATCACGGTGCTGCCTGAGAAAGTCCACGTACTGCTGCCGCTCCTCAGAGGGCATGGCGGCACTGACCAATGTGGGTCTTGGATCTGCCTCGCTACCAAGGTTCACCTGTACCAGTTCATCAACCGTGGTAGAGACGCCTTCTTCAAAGGCTGGGGGATCATCCTCCAAGTCTTCCTCCCCAGCCGTGGGGGAACATCCCACGGCGGAAGATACTTCTGGGTTCTCAAAACCTGAGGGGAAACTGGTGCCGGCTTGGGCAGCAGAGGTCATCATATCAGGAGACTCACTTGTCGTTGAGACCATAGCAATAAATGCATTCGATCCGATCCCATCTGGCCTTCGGCCTAAGGGGCCACGCTTGATGATATCAAAGCAGTGGTGACTTGTCGGCCTGAGTCGGTTAATTCCAGCCCGGCGAAAGAGACACGTATGGCGCACTGTCGTTGCCATCAGCTTGACGTCCCGGTACCATACAGGGGTAGGAGGTTCCGGGATGACCCGAGCCTGGTTGATGTAGGTGTACGAGGTGATTTCCCGCCGTCGCTTGGACACGGGAACATGCCTTCCTTGCGTACCCGAAACAACAAAACATTGTCCCATGTCGGGGGTCATGGCCTCCAACCGGTGGATCGGGAGGATGTAGGCGTCGTCCATGCTTGCCCAAGGATCACTTGTGATCGGGGCGGGCTCATCCTCGCTTACCAGGATTTTCATGTCCTTACTTTTGTAATAACCCGCATCCAGATAGCGGGCCTCACAAGAAGAAAAAGGGGACGCGTCTCCTTGGCGCACGCCTACTCGACCGTTGAGCGAGTACTTAAGGCACTGGTGATACGACGAGGGAACCGCTGCATGCAGATGGAGCCATGGCCTGCCCATCAATGCGTTGTAGGCGGTGTCCTGAGAGACAACCATAAACTCGGTGCTGGCAATTAAGCCACCGAACTGGGTCTTCAGACGGATCTTGCCGACCGGGGTTTGCTCTGTCCTGTCGTACCCCTTGATCCTGAGGTCAGAGGGAGTCAAATCACCTTCGGACAGACCCAGCTTTCGCAGCGTCTGGGTCGGAATTAGATTGATTCCAGAACCCGTGTCAACAAGGCATTGGAGGACTTCCACACCGTTGAAGTGGCCAGTGATATACAGTGGGCGAATGTGCCCCTGTATAGGAGGGTCTTCATCTTCACCGGAAAACGAGATAACCGCCTGACATTCGGCGTCTTCAATCGTCTCGGTATGGAAGGCTTCCACAGCCGCCACTTCTGTCTCGAACTGGAGGGGGCTCCTTAGGGCCTCGTCAAGTGCCTCGCACATTTCTGATGACAGGCGAAGGGCGTCGAGGATGGAAAGCCTCGCCGGGATGCCGGCCAGATGCTTCAGAACATCGTACTTTCGTGCCAAACGCAAACCTCTGCTTACAGGAGGTCGTTCGCCATTTGGACGCACAACGGGTCCGGCTGGCTGAACTGGCGAGTAACTAGTACTGGGTACATCTTGCTGCCTACCAGTAGAAGCCTGACGAGTAGTCGCCGGGCTAGGATCGGACAGCAGAGGCTGGCCTGTTGCCGGGCAAGACTGGCTGTAATATGAACGAGGCGGCTCTCCCTGATCCAGCAACACGAACGACGGTGGGGGTAGAGTCGAGGGTGCCGGATGGGTCTACGCGTGCTGAGATCTGCGCTGAGCCTGCTGCCTGGTCTCGGTAGCATGCACGGCTTGGCTGCCAATGCCGGCTGACGTACTTCGATGATCGGCGCGGTTGCGATTCTGTCGACGTTGACGTCGGCTGGAAACGTTGGGGAGGTCTGCCTGGGGTTCCCCCTCGTCAGGGGTCATATAGGGCTTTACCAGCTCCACGGTGTTAACCGAAGCGTACCCCTGACTGTCGCTCGAAGAGTAATCCACCGCTGGGCAGATTCTGGGAGGAATGCCCATTTCGGGAGGCATAAAGTCGCCGAGAGTGCGGGATGACGACGGCACTGGCGGTGCACGTTGCTTCTTCTTACGTCGCTGCTGCTTGCCCTTTTGGGCAGAGGTCGACTGTGAAGACGATGTTGAGGCACCAACTACTTCTTCTGAAGGTTCCGACTGCTTCAGGCGTGCCCGGATGATACCCTGGGCACGGACGACGGTTTTTCGAGCCATCCAGTCATCGTATTTATGGGACCCGCGGCTAGGGACATGCTGCCACTCACCTTCGCTGTCGCTGCCGATTTCTGATCCCGCACAGACGCCTACCACTTGCGCTGGCGCTGGGCCCAGCTTGACTATGTTGTTGTTGACCTGGTCCTGAAGCCAGTCTTTAAACACATAGAATCGCTTGAGGGTGTGCCCCAGGATTCGATGAGAAGGGCAGTAGTTGGGGTGATCGGTGAGATGCGCCTCTGCCGGCCTCCTGCATTCAGGCAGACGCACAATCCCTTGCTCTAGAGCACTCTGGAAGTAGCTAGGGACCTGATTTTCGTTGAACGAATAGGTATGGTACTTTCTTTCCGGGTAAGGAGCCATGGGGGCCTGGTCCTGTCGAGGGACCGGAGGGGCCTGCCGAGGAGGCGGCGCCTGGTTGTCTCGCCTAGGTGGCGGTGGCGCATTGCGCGGGGGAACCTGTCGGTTCTGAGGCGGTCGCTGCTGGGCAGGGGCCTACGCTTGAGGTGGAGGACCCATGCGGGGTTGCGGGGGTGGTGCCGCCGGTAGCAATTCCAGCTGCCTCGGGGCTTCTATTTGAGCCACCGCGGTGGGTTTAGCCCTGGCGGCCCTCCTGGCTGGGATCATAAGGGGCAACAAACGTGCCAGACTAGCCTGTTGTAGGGCCTCCTCGAGGAGCTGGGCCTTATCCGAGAAATCTCTGAACCCTCCAGGGTAGTTCTGGGTAATCAAGGAGGGTACCAGCTCTGTCTTGACGTTCCCCACACACATCGTCAGTAATTGCTCCTGAGTCAGTGGCATATCGAGGGAATACGTAAGTCCTTTCCACCGGGCGATGAAGTCTGCAACCCGCTCATCAGGCCTCTGTTTGCACTTGAAGAGGTCCGCAATGCTGGTCTTTCGCGTGGTGGAGCTGAACTGGTATAAGAACTGCCGGCGAAGATCCTCCCAACCGGTCACTGATCCGATGGGGAGCTGGCTGTACCAGACGAATGCCGGACCTTCCAATGTCTGTACAAAACATCGGAGCTTAGCGGCTTCTTGCTGAGCCGGGGTCCCCAGCATGGGGCCACACCTGGAAGAGAAATGAGCCAAGTGCTGGGGTGGGTCCCCTGTCCCGTTAAACGGCGAGAAAGTGGGGTTCCCAAAGCCCGGAGGTGCGGGCATATCATCCACCCACGCGGGGTAAGGCTTGCCATCCCGTGGGACCGCCACCTGCCGTGTTTCCAATGCCTCGAGGCGGGCTGTGAGTGCCGCAATAAGGTCCTCCGGGTGGGGGTCCCTGTCTTGACGGGGATCCCTAACCACAAGCGCATTGCCAGGTTCATCAACACGGTAGACGACTTCGGCCGCTCACGGGTCAACTGGCTGGACGACCTGCAGGGCGACTGGGGGAACCCGGGTTGGATTCTTCAGATTGCCCCGTCGCTCAGGGGGGTTCAGCGAGACGTATCGTGCCCTCTTGCCGTATGTTCCGGCTTCCGCCCTGTCCGTGACAGTAGCATGATCAGGGTTTCCCGGAGGCATCTCGCCGGGGGGGAATTGTTCCTTCCCCTGCTGCCCTGGCCTGGGATTACCATAGTCGGGTCGCCGCTCTGCGGCGCGCTCAGCCAATAGTTCATCAACCAGCCTCTTCTGCTCGGCAAGCTGCTGGCGCAACGTGGCCTTCTCAGGATCCTCGTCTATTTTCTGCACAGAGGCGGACGGGTCGGAGTGCTTGACTATTCCGACATGCTCCTTACCCTTGCCAGTGCTTCGACCGAGTGCCAGTGACTCGGTGGGCACGGGGAGGCCTAGCAGGTTCCTCTGCTGACGGGTGACTCTCCCTGATGGGTCGAGTAGTGGCGGTACGCCCTCGGATGGTAAGTCCCCATCAAGGAACTCAAGCTCATCTTCCTTATCCACAACGTCGGCCATGTGGACTGTGACCCCTCTTGAGGGCATATCCTCGATGTCGCATAGCGAATCAGGCTGTCGTCGGATAGGGTCAAAGAGGAGAGCGGCATAGCGTCCCCAGCCACGGACTTGCACATGGGGGGTGGCTTCTCTGACGATCTTGCGGAGTGCCTTGAAACTCTGAACGCATTTTCGTTGGAGGGCACTCTGGTGAACGGGCGACTCGGGGTGCTGCGCCACAAGGAGCGCCGCTGCGTCAATCAGGCGGCACTGTTGGCCAATCTCCTCGAAGTGCTCTCGACTCTGGGGGTACACCATCCGTTCCCAGCGGAGGCGGAAGTGCGTCGCCCATAGGGTTCGACAAAAGCACCCCACTTCTTCAGGGGTAAGCGACACGGGTACGCGAAAATTCAGTGCCGCCGTGGGCCAGAACTTCTCTGGGAAGTAGTCCGCTGCAAGAATACTCCAGAAGCTCCTGGGTTCGTCCTCGAGGTTCGGCCCTACATTTCCCTACTCATCAACCGGGGGCGGCTGAGGGACCGGTAGCGGTACCGAGGCAGACCTCTGGGATAGCAAACTCGGTGGTGGAGAATACGGTGCGCGAGCAGACTGGCCACCGAATTCTGGGCCTTCCTCTGAAGAGCGAGGTGACCTGACCACTATGTCACGATAGGACAGGCTAACAGCCACTGCTTCGGGTACGGGAATTGCCGTTACCGGTGTCCGGTCATGTCGTGGCTCTACCACCGTTGACCCCCAAAATAGCTCCTCGTGATCCCGAGTAGAGGTAGAGGGCGCTTCGGGTGACGATGGCGGTGGCTGCGCGGTCGAAACCTGCGAAGTTCTCAGAATCTCTTCCTCCTGAATGTACCTGCGGAGAGAGACGGGAATCCGGTGGACCTCAAATTCTGGGAGAACGAGGCTGACGTGTCTGGTTCCTGCCCCCGTCCTTGATACGGAGGAGCTGGGAGAAGGTTCCATCGCTGAATCGCATTCCACTTCCGAATCGGAGAAATGGGCAGGTTTGATTTCCCCCTGGGCCTTCCCAGGATTCTTCTTGCGGTGGCGACGACCCGCTCTTCTGCCCCTGGGTGGCTCTTCGGGACAGGGTTGACCCCTATTAGGCAGCCTTGGGGCGGCGCTGGCACCGTGGCGGAGAGGGCCCCCACTTGAGACAGCCGGGGTGCGAGGGGCACCAGGGAAAATGTCGAGGGGTACATGGGGAGGACCTCCATGAACAGCACCCGTGTGGGCGGGGCCTCTGTTGGAACTGGCAGGAGCATGGGGAAGACCTCCATGGTCGATGCGAGTGGAGCGAGGCTGACCTTCACTCCTTGAGTTGCTAGGGCGAGGAGGACCTTCGCCAGTAGCGGAGAGGACGTAGGGGAGACCCCCACGTTGAAGAAGGACCGGATGGACGGTGCCCTCAGAAGGATGGACTCCGTACCCTGTACAGCGGGCGCGGGATATGTTTCCGCGCGGAGCATCACTGCCACGGGGCAGGTCTTCCTGTAGGATGGGGGCAGCACGAGGCATGCCTCCATGGAGAACCTCGGAGCGTGGAAGGCCCACACTCTGCGGAGTAGTGGTACGGGGAGGACCTCCGTACGGGGTGGCATCACCGCGGGTTAGCTCGCGGCGATCACTACTTGGACCTGCAACCCGAAGAGTCAACCCAGCCTGCCCGCGGGGCGGTTGGGGTCTCGATCCTGGTTGGGCGAAGGGGTGCCCCTGCTCAATGTAGGCGGGGGCTTCATAATGTACGTCGGCGGTGGCTCGGGCCACTGTAGCTGTCGACGTGGACGCGGCTAGGCAAGCGTCCTCAGCCCGGGCCCGGCGCTGACGTCGGGTCAGGCGGGTCGGTGCAGGTGGTGCAGGGACGTAGTCTGCCTGCTCTTCCTGCGGGGCCGGACGGCGGTGCTGACGTGGCCGGACGGGAGCTCTTGCCTGGGGGCCCTGGGTCGGGGCCCTGAGCGGGCTGAGCCGGACCGCGCCTGCCTCTTCGGCGTAAGGCGAAGAGTCGTCAAGGCGTTCCGGGGATAGGCTCCCGAAACGGTTGAATGTCGAGGTGGGGAGCAGGGGCTCCCTGCGCGGCCTGTTAGGGCGGCGTTGACGGCGGGGCCTGGAGGCCTCCAGGTCCAAGCGGGCCATATCCCTAGTTGGGATGACCCCTTCCTCCTCGTACCTGCGCACGAGGCTGTTGATCACCCTTCGTTGGATGACCTCTGATGGGGAAAGGGGACGTGGACGTCCCGTATTCCGTGATGTGGCAGCCGTCGTGGCGGTGGTGGCTCCATGTGGAGTGGCCGTCGTGGTGATGCCCCTGCCCCTGCGCGGGCGAGGAGTGGATGGTGACCGCATCTCTGAAGTAGCAACCTGGTTCCTGACAAGCGAAAGGATCAACTCATCAGTACTGAGAGGAAAAGGATTGACAGCCAGTGCCCCAGCGTTCTTCCTTCCTCCATGTCTGTGAGAAGGATCCACGCCAACACGCTGCAGAGCGGAGTGCCCCACGTTCTACTACCCCGACTGCCGGTGAGTTTCACGACAGGCCTGCCATTTGCTTGGCGGGACCAGGCAACGGATATCTGAATTCGGTGACACGTCAATCTACTGGTGTCTCGAACGCTACTAATCTCCATGCTGAGGAGAAGAATTTCACGTCGGGTTCACCATTTCTGTTTCCGACGCTTTCGCCGGGGCGCGCGCGCATCCGTCCGCGGGGGAGGGGGACGCGCGGCTTTGTTGCCCCGCATTCCCGCTTTCCAAAGGCGGGCGACATTCGTTCCTGGTTCAGGTACGTCTGCTCCTTGATCGAAACGGGATGATGGGATGTCGGTTCTTCCTCCTGTGGATTCCTCCTCAGAACTCGTCACCTAGTCCGGGTCTCCCTTATAGACTTAATACGTAGTTCGTGAAACTCTTCCCAGTGCCATGTTTCCATGGACACCGGTTAATTACACTGCTCCTGTCGGGACATTCCAAAGGGTCCAATCAGGGCAGCAACCTTCGGTCAGGGGAGTAGTCACGTTGAGGCATCAGTAGCATGTCTGGATGCTGGGGTACCTGGCATGTCTGTCTGTTATCCATGATCACAAGGCTTCTCGAGGGCGTGGAAGCCCGAGGCATCCCACATCGAGCGCGGGGAATTACATGTCATAGACACGTGTCTGAGGTTTTCCTCAGCTTCCCGTGTTCAACACAGGGTATGCCGCGAGTTTAACGTCCAGCGGAGACGGATGAGGGTGATCAGAACGTCCCATAGAGACGGATCGGATTGGTGTATCGCATAGAGACGGCTATGGTCCCATGGAGACGGATCAGAACGCCCAATGAGGACGGATCCGACGTGGTGCACTCCCTATAGGGGAAAAGGGTGATGAATCGGGGTGTACACAGAGGACAGCGACCCGGAGATATGATGGGACTTACACATGGAAAGTGGCCCAGGCGCCGCTAGGAGCAGCGAGGAGACGAATGGCATGACTCCACCGGGATGTGGCGTCCCGGGTGAGAATCAGGATGGGTGATGGATGGATGAGTGAAGTGGAGGAGGATGAAATGGGTTCATCGCAGTAGGCGACGGTGAAATTGGGCTTCATCCTTGAGGAGGCTTCCTACGTATCCCTGTAGCAGGGAATCAAAGTCCGCGTAGTTCGGGTGGCGCCGGTAAACCGACGTGAAGCTGGACCTTGGCCCGATGAATGTCGTCGGCGTACCGACGCGAAAGCGGACCTTGGTCCGATGGGAGTTGGGCTTGAACCTCTGGGAGGCTTCCTACGTACCATGCCTTGACACGGATCAAAGACCCCGTAGTTCAGGTGATACAGTTTAACGTCATGCGGGACGAAGATAGAACACGACGTGAATTGGGTGATGGGTGGGCTTGAACCTCGTGAAGGCTTCCTACGTACCACGCCTTGACATGGATCAAAGACCACGTAGTTCAAAAGGGAATGGGTCACAGCGGCTTACCACTGGACCGGGATGGGACCCGACGTGAAATGACGGGTGGGCTTCGCCGGTAAACCGACGTGAAAGCAGACCTTGGTCCGCTATTGGTGGGCTTGAACCTCATGGAGGCTTCCTACGTACCATGCCTTAACACGGATCAAAGACTTCGTAGTTCAGGTGGTCACGACGGCTTACCGCTGGACTGGGATGGGACCTGACGTGAATGAGCGACGGGTGGGCTTGAACCTCGTGGAGGCTTCCTACGTACCATGCCTTGACATGGATCAAAGACCTCGTAGTTCAGGTGGGGTTTGTCGGTGAACCGACGTGAAAGTGGACCTTGGTCCAATGGGTGGTGGGCTTGAACCTCTTGGAGGCTTCCTACGTTCCATGCCTTGACACGGATCAAAGACCTCGTAGTTCGGAGGATACAGTTTAACGTCATGCGGGACGATAGTGAACCCTGATGTGAAAGTGGACCTTGGTCCACTGTTGGTGGGCTTGAACCTCGTGGAGGCTTCCTACGTACCATGCCTTGACACGGATCAAAGACCTCGTAGTTCAGGTGGGTTTGGGTCGCAATGGCTTACCACTGGACCGGGGTGCAGTTTAACGTCGTGCTGGACGGGGGTGGAACTCGACGTGAATGAACGACCGAGCAATATGGCTTGAACCTCATGGAGGCTTCCTACGTACCATGCCTTGACACGGATCAAAGTCCTCGTTGTTCGGATGGGTTTGTCAAGGTCGGTGCTCACTCTAAGCCCACGTGAGTCATGCTCGGTGTGAGAAACAAGAGGTTTCAAGGACCTGACGATCACGTCGCGAGGGGTGCGTCCGTGAGAAGCGAAAAGGGGCTTACGCGTTGGGCTGCCCATGGTGTTGGGACTTACTCCAGGATGGAGGCCCATGGCGCGACAAAGCGCGGGAAAGATGGACCTTGGTCCGACGATGGGAGGTGCCTCGTTCCCTATCACGTCCTCCACTGACCTTGGTAGTGGGGAAGTACCGAGATGCACGGGCGCAATCATCCATACCAAAGGTTAGGGATTTACGCTCTGAGGCGACCCTTCCCCTGCGAACATACACCACTCCGACAAGGAGGATCTCATTCCATGTGCGGAAGAGTTCCACTCCCGTGGAGACGAGTGGTGTAATGAATGTTCGAGCTGGGGGGACCCTTCGTGAGGGAGGCGAGGTTGGGTCACAGTTTAACGTCATGTGTTGAGGACGTGGTGCTTGGCAGTTTAGCATCCTGCAGCTCGGACGAGGTGGGTTCACTCCACACCCCTAGGGCTTACATAACCGGTACCCTTTGGTCCTTGGGGAAGGGAAGGTGTCGGTAAGGCCATGGTAAAGGGAGGTCGTGGGAGGAACCATCGAGGGGTCCACGTTAGCGTGGCTATGCGAAGAAGTAATAGCCGTTAGCGTGCCTATGCGAAGAAGCATTAGGCGAAGCAACGCTACGGGAGGTGTTGTCCATGGGACTTTGAAATCACATCGTGCAAACCTGGAGGGTCGCACGGGAAGAGGAATCGCTAAGCCGAGGAGTGTTCTTTGCGAAGTGGGGTGCCTTGGCCTTAGCATGGGGAATAGGTGGGAGTGGGAGGTGCTTCGCGAAGTGGAATAGTGTTCGCGGAGCACTGCCTCGCGAAGAAGGAGTGGTTCGCGAAGCAGGGTCCTGCCAAGCAATGTGCTTCGCGATGCATAGTTATCCTGCCTTGGCATAGGGATTACTAGCATGGGTTGGGTGTTTCGCGAAGCACAAGTGCTCCGCGGCTGCCCGGGTTCCCTTGGGAATCCCCTTCCTTTGCGAAAGCCCTTGAGCTTCGCGAAGGGCATCCCTCTCGGAAGAGGGGCTCAAAACGAAACAAATCAGAGTCCTCTCGAGAAGTAGAAATACCTCGCGGAGCTCATGATTCCCGGGGCAAAGCGTGCTTCGCAATTCGGGAGAGGAGAAGCCGAAGGGTCGGATTGTCCGTCCTGGGGACTCAGGGGGAGTCGAGTATTTATAGGGAAGGGGCGCCGCGAAGCAGGGCTCGCGTGCCGCCTCCGGGGCTTCGCGTTGGCTCGCGAACGTCAAACGGGTTCGCGGAGGATTACCGCCTCCGGAGCTTCGCGGCGGCTCGCGAACGTCAAACCGATTCGCGGAGGATTACCGCCTCCGGAGCTTCGCGGCGCCTCGCGAACGTCAAACGGGTTCGCGGAGGATTACCGCCTCCGGAGCTTCGCGGCGCCTCGCGAACGTCAAACGGGTTCGCGGAGGATTACCGCCTCCGGAGCTTCGCGGCGCCTCGCGAACGTCAAACGGGTTCGCGGAGGATTACCGCCTCCGGAGCTTCGCGGGGCCGCCAAGGTTGGGACACTTCGCGGCGGGGCTCCGCGGCCGGGCTTCGCGGCTGAGCTTCACGAAGCAGCGCGCCGGCTGTCTTTTTCGTTCCTTCCTTTCAGGCCATATTTTTGGCGCCAACACATATAGTTGATGATTCCCTAAATGGGTAATTTAACAATTTGAATTTTTTCAATAGTAAATGATTATAAAAATTGAACATTTTTAATTCTCTCTCAATTCAAAATTTCTTAATATTTTTTATTTGAACCTGTTACATAAAATTTAATGTGAAATAATTTTATAACTACCACAACTATTTTGTTCTAATATATATCATATTAACATGGGATGGAATATTATATAAATAAAATTTCATATTTTTTTACATTAAAATGATTTAAATTATCATTTTTATTGGTAATAAATACCTTTCATCCATGTACTCTAAAAAAATATGATAATAATTTTCTTAACATTCCATAAATAATCAATTTTCTTCTTATGAATATGTCTGATTAGAATCTGATTTGAATGACAATAAGCTATATGAAAAAACTATTCAAAAAAATATATAAGAAATCCATACTCACTATGAATTGTTCTTCTCACACTCTATTTTCATAGAGTTTGTGGTTATCTTAACTGATTGTAATAATATTCAAGAGATTTCATCCAAAAGGATCAAATATATTACCACCATTTGGAGACTAGATACATACATGATTCTCACCTTACATTTGAAAACCTGAAATTACAATTTAAATCTAGGGATAAATTTTTTAATCTATTATATAGTTTAAAATAATCATACACCCATTATTAGAATCCCATGAAAAGGAAAACATAATAATGTGTGATCTCAGAGGCTCATTAATGAAAAAATACATCATTATTTATTATAAAATTAATAAATCATAATTAAAATGATAAAGAAAAAATTGAATAAAATACTCCAAATATTTAATTTAATATAATGGGAATATATATTTTTATTACATAAAAACATATATAATCTCATCTATAAAAATAAATAGTTTGATATTGATATAATGAATAATTTCATATATCATAATATTACAATAAAGGCCACATTCAAAGGAATTATATATAAGTAGGTTAGATATTCAACAAATAATCCAAATAGATTGTCTCACTAGACCTGTCAATGTATTAAGGTGATGTAATATTCATGTAAATTCACATTATAGGTCCATTTCATTCATCATATAAAATAATCATATACCAATTTTTTAGATTGTCAATATTAACATTCATATTGAATAACTAGAAAATGAACTGTTTATATTTCCCCAGCCAATCTATCGAGAGACTTGATCAAAAGAAATGTAGATTAATATGGTGGATGGTATCATTAGTTGGTGTCCTAATTAATTTCAAATATTAATTAGTATTTTTCATAGATAAAAATACATATACAAAATAATTTTAACAATTATCAAGGAAGATGATCTATTGAATTTTAAAATAAAAAATTCAAATCAAACAATTTATAAAATCGTCATGACCCATCCCCCAGGGCTTGTTCTATGACTATCCCAAGCCCACCTTCTATAGGCCAGTTTTTGGAAACTAGAATAGAAAGGAATACTCCCAAATTTGTGAATGGAATGACTTTAATCCTATACAACCACATTGTAAAATAACACAACATGAAAAAACTGTGATGTATACTGGTGTAGTAAAAGAGTGCTGAAAGTGAAAGGGGCCAGAATATATGCCCTACAGTAAATTTAAAAATACAACTATAAATAAAATACAATGAAAAAAGGGAAATAGATGTTGGGTCTTCCTCCGAGGTTCCAACCTTAAGGGTTGGTACAAATCACCTCCACAACAGTCCATGTCCGTTAGTATCCTCCGCGTCATGTCACACAGAATGTTCCACCTTTGGGCACCATTGAGTCCTAGCTCTCTCAGCCTTGATCAATGTTGTACGTCATATTCAAAAGACACAACAAGGTGTGGGTGAAGCTCGTTCATTGGTGAGTATAACAATACTCATTAGGGACCTAGAGACCCCGAAGGTCTCTTAATGTTCCACAAAATAATAACCACAAAGCAAGACATCAACAATACTTATGTATATTCCCATAAAAATACCTAAGTTATCATGATATACTATTCTCATATATGAGTAAAGAACACCACAAGGGTAACACCATGAAGATATAAGACTCATATCACACAGGTATAAGTGATGTAAATAAGTACAGATGATTAGTCGGGAAGAAAGATCATCTAATTTGGTCAAAATGCATTGTGGCTGATTATAAAGAGTCTAACCCACATAGGATCAATAGGTAATAACCCCCACTATGACCCACATAGGATCTAACCCACATAAGGTCACTATACTCTGAACCACACATGATCAATGATCACTGACCCACACAGGATCAGACCCACAGAGGATTGGTATGTGCTCACCCACACAGGATCGCTAAGCACTGACCTGAAAAATATCTAACCCAGAGAGGATCAGTATGCCCTGAACCACACATGATCACTGAGTGATAACCCACACATAATCGAGAGGTACTAACCACCACATTGAACCATATAAGATCTTACCCACCTAGAGTCTATAGGAAACTATCCTCCGTATTATCCATCTCCAACCTCTACCTCGCTACCAGCCGTTGGATTCCTTGAACCTGGGGAACTCGAGTTCTGTAGAGTCTATTCCTTGAATACCAGTAATACCTCGACCATCTAGAATCCATATGGGGAAATATATCAAAGGTATTTCAAGTCATAAGGGACCCAACACAATAGATGAATCGTCAATCAGACACCTGGTTTGTAAGTTATTAGTGTTTCCTCTCTGAGGGACCTATTGGATTTTGGGTTTGATCCAAACCAGCTATAGACCAGATTTATCCAAAACTCAAGTGGAGTATCAAAAAGGGATCATCTTGATCTAAGGATTCTGGTGCCACATACGGTTCGTCAAATGGATGCCTGATTCTCAAGATATGGCCAGAAAGGCGTATCTGGGTCCTTAATGGGCCCGGGTCCGGTCCGACCCAACCTGGACTGACCCGAATCAGTCCAGGTTTGTCCTGGCTGGGTTGGGCCTCGGTGGCCCCAGTCCGATCAGCGTGGACCCATGGGGTGGACCTGCAGAATGGCCCACAGTGCGGCCTGCTGTGGAGGCCCACAGTGTGTCATGTGGTTAGCCAATCCGCTATGTGGCGGGGTCCACCCTAGTTGGTGCCCAGTACTGAGGTGCCTCCCAGGTCACCGGAATGGTCCAAAGGAACATTTTATTTTTTGGAAGCAAGACCTGCCAGAGTGGTTCCTACTCGGTGCCCCACTGTAGGCTGGTTCATCGGCCGATCCTCCTCCTACCAGCAGCACAACGACATCGCTGTCCTCCACTGCCGGTCGGGTGCCAACCGCCCTTCGGCCTCTGCCAGGGCCCTACAGCCATGGCCTCCTACTCCACCATCGACATGGACTCATGTCGTTACTCCACCATGCAGCCTTCCGGATGTCAGCTGCATCCCTGCTCCGCGGCGGCTGATGGGCCTCAGCATCCTACTCATTCAGCGGTGTAGACGTGTGCTGCCCTAACTTCCCTGTAGTTGGCCGGGTGTCGGCCTCCACCATCTTCGATGAGCTATTATGGCTTTGTACCATGCCCAAAAATTATTTTGTTCGTATATTCACGATCCTCAGGTTGAGTGATCAGCATCCATATGCCACAATCAACATAAATGAGTGTTTCTAACATCACAAAATATTTGGCGTTAAGAACACACAAAAACGCACGAAGAACGAAAGGAAAGGGGTAAATTATAAGTGCATAACAATGGCCATGTTAGTTTGTCCATCGTCATTGGGAATCCAGAATACCAAGAATAAAAAATTAAATTCAATCATATTAAAACCACTACCTTGATCGTCTGATGTAGGTGACATGAGGAAGAATATGAAGTCAATGAAGGGGACGTTAGCATTCATCACTCCCATAGGACACTGCTGATCATGGATCGGCGTTGGATCCTCATTATTCTTTGGAGAAGGTTCTTCCCAGTTCTCCAAGTCTCTCCCTATTCTACTTTTTCCAATGATTTCCAACAAGGAAATTAGGAGCCCTTAATTAATGTTGCCACATCAATTTGTGGAACTTATAAGGGTTACTTAACATTAAAGTAAAGGGGTTCTGGTAGTTACATAATTTTTGTAATCAGACATTTAATGCCCAACCATAAATGCCTGAACATCTATGTGTTGTACCCACCTTCCTAATTTATAAAGGATGTTTCAATTTCATAAATAGAATAAATGATGTTTATTAAATTTTCTCCCATGAATAGTTTGAAAAATAATTTCCACCCTTTACCTAATGCGGTTGAGGTGAAGGTCTTTTTAAGTGAATATCATCACGGCAAGTTCAATGGTGAGCTTATATTATAATTCTGGGCATCGGTTCATAATTTGAAAAACACCACTCGCCCGTTGACAGAACATACCCAAAAAAATTTCAAACATTAATTCCAAAAACATCGGGCCTTGGAATCACGTGCCATCAATTTTTGCAGATTCATAATATTACCATATAATAAAAAAATACTTGGAAAATTATTGGTCTTTAAATTCTTTCAACCTCAGAAATTTGTGTCCCTGAAATCCACAACACAAACTAGAGAAACTAGTGAGTGTACTATGGCTGTATCCGAGTCTCTTGCTTCCATGTGCCCTCCCAAAGATTCCTATATTGCCAACGAATGAACACTAGAGGTATCGACTTCCCACAAAGGACTCTCTCCTATAGATCCTCAATCTCTACTTGAACCTCTGAAAACGTCTCCCCATCGTCGATGTCCTGCTTTCCCCAGTCATTGATGTGCGAAGGATCATTTATGTATCTCCTCAGCTGGGATACATGGAAAACGTCGGGCACCCGGTGCAACTGATGTGGAAGAGCTAATTGTTAAGCCACCTCGCCAACTCTGCTGAGGACCTGAAAGGGTATGATGAACCACAAAGATAACAAGCCTCCCTGTCCAAATCTCTAAAAACCTCATTGAGATGAGACCTATAGAAAGACATGGTAACCATCCTCGAACTCGAGAGGTCTCTATCTCCTGTCAGCATTGGACTTCTGCCTACTCTATGCCATCTTCATCTGCTCCTGGATGATCTACACCTTCTTTGTGGAAGCCTGTACCATCTTTGGTCCCACGAGTACTGACACCCATTGGGGTAGTCTAGCACACAGGTGATCTGCAAGGTCATCTGTAAAACACCTAGAATGGTGCCATAATGATAGTGGAGTGATAACTGTTCTTGTATGCGAACTCCACCAAAGGAAAGTGATCCCCCTTGCTGTGGCCAAAATCAATGACAGAATCACATTGAATATCCTTGAGGGTATGAATGGTCCACTTAGTCTGACCATCTGTATGTGGATGGAAGGCGGTGCTCAAATGAAGTTGCATTTCAAACACCCCCAACAACCTCTTCCATAGCTGGGAAGTAAAACGTGAATCACGATCATAGACAATTGTAGATGAAACTCCATTAGTCCACACAATCTCATGTATGTAGAGGTGTCCCAATATCTCAAATGATCACTACTCTCTTATAGGTAGGATGTGGACAGACTAGTGAGCTAGTCATTAACCACCCGGATAGAATCACGACTCGTGGATTTACATAGATGTATTTTCACGAAGTCTATGGAAATTCCATCCCACTTCTACTCTGGAACCTCTAGTGGATGAACTAAGACTACTGGAACTTGGTGCTTTTCCTTCCCTTGCTGACAAGTGAGGCAACTTGAGACAAACTCTTCTACTACTATCTTCATTCCTGGCCACCAGAGCTGATGTTGAAGGTCCTAGTACATCTTCACCACTCCTAGAATAACCTCTAGAGTGGACATATGGAACTACCTCACCACATCATCCCATACCACCACCGGAACAATAGTACATCCTATAAAGAGGATGACATTATCCCCACCTTCATAAAATCAATCGGGTGCAGGTCTTCTGGATACCTATGCATGTCGAGCCACGCAGTTAGTGTCCACATGTGGCTAGCTGCTTCATCGTATCACTCAACAAATATATACCATATATCCGGTTGAGTTCATCTGCTACTACATTCCTCTTCCCAAGAGTATTAACTATCTTGAATTGTTAGTCCCAGGGAACTCAAGAAAATGAAACTGTTAGAGGTTCAGGTCATTTTAGATAAGATCTTCCTGAGACTCTTGTGATCAGAGTAGACTATTAAACATTCACCCATCAAGTAATATCTCCACATATTCAAGGCATAGATAACTACATATAACTCTAGGTCATGGGTAGAGTAGTTATACTCATGTTTTCAAAGCTATCTATAACTATACACGATCACTTCTCACTCCGGTATGAGGACACATCCATGCACAGTCCCTGATGCATCGTAGTAGACTACGTACCCAACACCTTCCTCCAGTTGCCTCAGGATAAAGGCCCTATTCAGTCTCTGCCTCAGATCATGGACACTCTTCTGATATCTCTTCAAACACACTAAGGGTTTCCCCTTATTCATCAACAAAGCACAGCCTAGATCTTCGCTGGATCCTCCACAACTCCAGCCTCTAAGATGATGTGCCCCAGAAAGTTGACCTCTTGTATCCAGAACTGGCACTTCGAGAGCTTACCATAAATCTAGTGCTCTCAGAGTGTGTCAAGAACTATCTTCCTATGATGGGAATTCTCTTCCTCGATTTTTTCATATATAAATATGCCATCGATCAATATTAACACATTGAGATCAAGTTATGGCTAGAAGATCCTGTTCATGAGTCCCATGAATACTGCTGGGGTGTTGGTCACACCGAATAGAATACCCATGAACTCATAATGACCATACCGACATCTGAAATTCACCTACTGCACATCCTCATCTCTTACCCTGAGCTGTTGATAACCTGATTTGAGGTCAATCTTCGAAAACTATAATGCTCCCTTCAATTGATCAAAGAAGTCATCAATTCTTAAAAGTGGTTACTTATTCTTTACAGTTATCTATTTCAAGTGCTGATCGTCCACACATAGTCTAAAACCCCCATCCACCTTCTTGGGGAACAAAACTGGGGATGCCTAAGGAGAAACACTAGGCCTAATGAACCCCTTACTCTGCAATTCCTCCAGCTGTACTCGCAGCTCTCGAAGCTACGTGAGATCCATCCAATATGATGGGGTAGATATCAGTGTCGTCCAGGGGTACATGTCGATGTAAAAATCCACCTCTATGCAGGGAGGTAGACCCAGAACAACATTTGGGAAAACCATAGCATACTGGTCCACCACTACAAGATAGATTTAAATCTCAACATTAACTGATGTGAGGATAAGGCTATCCAACTTATGTTTGATCGGCTGGACCCTTCTTCGGGTAAGTCCATCCTATTCGGCAAAGGTTCCCTTCTCACCAGAGAAGGAAAACATGGTCTGATCAGTGTGGATGCACCACACCATGAGAAAGATAGAGTCAATCTGAGCATGGATTTTAGGCAACCAGTCTATACCCAAGATGACGTCGTAAGGCCTCGATGCCACTACTTAGATTTCCTAGTCGAAGCTCTTGCCTTCTAGAGTAAGCTCACATTGGTATATGGGATGTATTGAAGTCTAGATGATTAACTGTGAAGCTAGATCACCTTATTCCGAATGAGGGAAGTAATGATGATTATACAGATTCTAACCCACATAGGATCTTTAGGTACTAACCTATACAATGACCCACATAGTATCTGACCCACGTAGGATCAGTATGCGCTGACCCACAAAGGATTATTGAGAACTGACCCACACAATATCTGACCCACACAGGATCTCTATGTACTGACACTTTTAGAATCACTGAGCACAGAACCACATAAGATTAATATGTACTATCCCCGACAATGACCCACATAAGATCAGACCATCCCAGAGTTGATAGATAACTATTCCCTATATTATCTATCTCTAACCTCTACCTCACTGCCAACCATTGGATTCCTTGCACCTGGTGCACTCGAGTTTTGTAGAATTCATCCCTCGAGATATTAGTCATACCTCGACCACCACTATGCCCCATGTAGAAGTATCCCAAAGTTTCGTCATGTGATAATGGACCCAACTCAACAGACGACGCATCAATCAGACGCCCGGTCTGTAAGTTATTAGCGCTTCAGCGGTGAGGGACCAGTTGGATTCAGGGTTCGATGCAACCCAAAAATACTCCAACTATATCCAAAAATCAAGTGGAGTATAACAAAAGGACAATTCAATCCATGGATTCTTGTTCCATAGACGGTTCGTCAAATGGTTTCTCAGTTCTCATGATATGGCCAGAAAAGCATATCTAGGTAGTTAATGGGCCAGGGTCTTGTCTGAACTGGCCAGACTAACCCGGCATGGGCCAACCCGACTCAAATCAGGTCGACCCAACCCAGTCTAGGTCCGACCCAGATTGGATGGGCCATAGATGGCCTGGTTCGCTGGACGACGGTACGACCGGGCCCGCGAAGGGAGCAGACCGACCCACTAGGTGTGGCACGATGGGCACTGCCCGACCCACTCAGCATGGCCCGCTAGGCATGGCCCAGTGGCATGGGCTGCTAGGGAGTTCCATTGTGCATGTTGGTGGTGTAGCCCAGTAGGGTGGTCCGCGGTGAGACCCGCGGTCAGGTGGTCCTCCATGTGGTGAGGTCTGCCCAAGCCGGCGCCCTAGAGGGAGGAGCCTCCAAGGTCACCCGAATGGTTTAATAGAAAATTCGATTTTTTGGAATAAGGGCCCACCAGAGCGTGTATTTCTTGGTGTGCTACAGAAGACCATTTCGTAGGCCAGTCCTCCTCCAAATGGTGTGATGGCACTGCTATCCTCGGCGTCCGGCCGAGTGTTGGCCGCCCCTTGGCCTCCGCTGCGGCCAAGAGACCGCTGCCTCCTGCTCCACCGGCGGGGCAGACGCACGTCGCCGATCTGCCATGCGGCTGGCCATATTCAAACTGCCACCCTAATCCACTGCGGCTGATGGTTCGTGGCCTTCTGCTCATCCAGCGATGTGGACGCGCGCCACCCTTCCTTCCCTGCAGCCAGCCGGGTGTCGGCTGCCTCCTTCTTCCGCAAGCCATCGCATCTTCGTACTAAGCCCGAAAAATATTTTTTTCCCATATTCCTCATCCTAGGGTCAAGGGATTAGCATCCATATGTCTCACTCAACATAACTTTGTGTTTACAATGTTATTAATTATTTCGCTTTGAAGAAGGCATGAAGAAAGCGTGATGAATTAATGAAAATGGGTAAGGTATAACTGCAGAATGATGGCCATGTTAGTTTGGCCATCATAATTGTGAATCCAGAATATGAAGAATCAATAAATAAATTAAATCATATTAAAACACCTAGCTAAATAGTTTGATGGAGTTCACGCGATGAAGAAGATGAAGTTGATGAATGGGACGTCGGCGTTCATCACTACTGCAAGACGCTACCGATACAGGCTTGACATCGGTTCCTCATTCTTCATTGTGGTTGGTTCTTCATTGGAGAAGGTTTTTCCTGGTTCTACAAGGATCTCCCAATTCTCCGTTAACAAATATTTTCAACAAATAAATGAGGATCCAATATTAATTATGTTATGTTAATTAATGTTTGCACATCAATTTGGGGAGATTCTAAGGGTTACTTCACATTAATGTAGAGGGGTTCGAGTGGTTACATAATTTGTGTAACCATGCATTTAATACCTAACCATAAATTCTTGACCATCATCATGTGTTCCCAACCTCAACAATTAAAAAAGGAGTTTTAAATTTCAAAAACAAAAAAACACATGTTTATATTATTTTCTCCCACGAAAAGTTCTAAAACTAATTTCCACCCTCGTCTTACAATGGTCGAGGTGAAGGTCGCTTTAAGTTAATATCGGCGCTGTGAGTTCAATGGTGCCCTCAGATTTCAATTTCGAGAAACGGTATGAAAGTTACAAAATTCTGCTTATGCGTTTATAGAACGTAACCGAAAAAATGTTCAGAAATTCATTTCGGGCACACCGGGCCTCAAAATCATGCGCCGCCATTTTTCACGGACCTGTAATATTTCCATATAATTAATAAAGAATTTACATGGAAGATTCCAGGTCATTACAAAAATATAATAGAAAATTTCTCTAAAATGTGCAATGAAAATATTTAATTTATGATTTATGGGAAATGATATTCATTAATGTGGAAAAATCTATTCATTTATTAAAATGTAAAATAAATAATTTCCTCATACCTTTGGTAAAAATTAAATCATTTAGGAAATAAAAAAACTAATACATTTAAATGGGTTTTTAGAAATTAAAACATGGGAAAATGCATAAATCAATAATTGGGGAATAATAAAAAAAATTACTCAGAAAATTTATAAAAAAATGTAAATCGATGAAAACTTTTCTCAATCGAATAAAACATAAAATTTATTTTTCTATAAAACATTCCTTCATACATTTGAGTACATAAAGAGAGTAAAATGAATATAAATATTTTAATTTCTTTAAATAAATAGAGCATAATAAAAGAAATAATTTTTTTGGGAGATAGATCAATAAATTTCATTTTTTTAAATTTAAGCATAAATAAACTAATATTAAAGATGGAATGTAATAAAAAATCATATCTCTATTTTTAATTGCATCGTACATTCTATTAAATTGATTTATAATAAATATAAATATTTTATACTTTTATAAATAATAATATTTATATTTATAATCCCATACATTCCTTACTTATAACATGTTATCACCCATTTTTTTAAAATCATTCAATATTCTGATCATTTAGAGTGCTAACTACTTTTTTCATGTATACTTCGAATTTACTATTATCATCTTTAAATCCTGATTATAGTTCAATCATTTCAATAATTTCAATACATATAATAATATCATATATATTCATTACATAATAATTTATATCCTTCCAAAAAAATAGAGATAAAAAGTGAATTACACTTTCTGAGAGATGGTAGCTCATACGTACATGTGAAAATTATTTTCATTTTCTAAAGAGAATAATTGAAATAATAAATAATATTTTATCAATAAAAATAATAATTATATAAAAATATCATATAAATTTAATAAATCAATCATTATATCAATCAATGTGAACCGTTGAAGGAAAAAATATTATTATTGCTATGTGGACGCGGTCTTCTACAAGTATGTAACAGAAGTACTATCATTTCCCATTTGATGGAGAGGTGGAAAATGGAATAAACTTAATCATAAAAAACTTATTTATATTAATTATACATTTTTAATTTTTTTAGTTTGATTATAATTGATTTATAGGATGTAGAAGAACAAATAATATTTGAAAGAGTTCTGTTAGATGATCATATCTTTTTTAGGGACCTCATTTGGATTACAACATTAGCATTTATAGGGTGGTCTTAGGGTAGGAAAAATATCTCAATAATTAAGGTAAGGAATTTAGTAATTTTTTATTTGGTATTGATTTTCCATTTTAGATGGATCCATGTTTGTGAATAAGAGTCCGTAGTAGATAACCATTAATAATTGAGAGGAGGGATACACATGGAATTTAATAAAATATGTAAAAAGCATAAGGTCATTTTCTAGTAAACACTGCACCAAATTCCTCATAATTCAAAGGAAATATAATATATGGAGTAATTTTATTAATCTAAAAAACATTTAGACACGTTTACATGGAATACATACCCTTATATATTAGTTTATACCCCAGATAAACCCTTTTAACATTAATTGTGGTAAGACATTATTACTATTTTTTCTATAAATTATGACTAAAAAATTAGTTGGTATTATTAAATAATATTTATTAATATTATTAAAAATATGGAGACAATTTTAGAAGATTAAATTTAAATAATTTATAAAAATTTTAGTTAACATATGATTTTAAAATTAAATAAAAACCTTTTTTATAATATGGTTTTTATTAGAAATAAAAATGATTTTATAGAATAATATCTTATAATTTTTTTAATGTAATATATTATATAATTAATAATAAAAGTTGTATTATATTTCATAAGAAACAAACCAAAATATAAATTAATCATTTAAATACTAGATCATAAGAGAAGAACTAATAATAACTTTTATTTGAACAAAAACAATACATATATTTCCAAAATGTTAAGCATACAATTATAAGTTTGATACGATTTTTTAATATGAATTATATTTATTCTTAAATATATACCTTTTCATAAAATAACATTTCATTTAATTTAAATTTAATCATATGTCATTATAATTTCATAAATGCCTGACTTGTTGTAGAGTCAATATTTTTCACCCTTTGACCAAACATAATCTATTACTAAATAATTTCCAAAGCCAAACTAAAATTATTTTGACATGATGAATAAAAAAGAAATTAATTATATAATATTTATTTTAAAAAAATTATTATATTTGGTATTCATCATAATATTTAATTAACCCATGTTCATTATTCTGTTGTTAATTTAGAAATCAAATAATTTAGATGGAAATTGAATCTCAGGTGTTACATTATCCTCCCATAAAAAAATTAAATAAAAAAATTTCTATAATTTTTCCATATGAACAGTTGTCGGTATTTCATCCTCATAACATTATTAGGGTACCTTGTTTCCTCTTATATTTTATGACTTATCCATTGTAACATCACCAATAGAGTTGTTATATTTGATAAAAAATTTCAATAGTTTTAATAATCTAAATCATGTTCCTATTATATTTCCCTATAACTGATCAATTTCATTGGGTATTGAATATACATCCTAAAACATTTGGTATAAAAGAAATCCATAATTTTATAGAGGCTTTGTGAAATTAAAAAAGGATAATAATCAAATCTAATAAAATCATTAATTTAAGAGTGTTTGAAATACCTAGGACATAGATTCCATTTCATGATGAACCTTAAAACGCCATTACATGCATACATCATCAAGAAAATTTGATCCCCAATTTGAAATTCTAAATATATTCTTCAATTATACATATTAATTTTTTTTATATGTTGAACATCCTTAATATGATTCTAAATTTTTTTTTCTTTTTATGTTTCCTCCTCTATCAGATCAGGGTTTACAAGCTTTGTTTTGCTGATTTTATCCCAAAAATCTTTAGTATGAATCCTCTAACCATAAAATGAATAATAAAATGCCATTTTAGTTTTTGAATGAAATATTTTATTATATGTGAATTACAAAAAAGATAAATATTGATTCCATATAACTTGAAATTTTATTATGGAAGACAAAAATATATCTTCAATTATATAAATAATTTTATTATATTTCCTATTTGTGCGAATGGTATAGGTGGTTCTCAAATATAACACGTTGGTGAGACCATTATGAAGACACATCTATATTTTCAATATAAACAATAGATCATGATAAAAAACAATCTAATGAGGTACACCATGATGTCTCAAAAATTTATTAATATAGAGTCATTCAATGTATTCCAGAGGTTGATCTTCCATTTTAGCGAATAAAAGTGTCGACCAGGTAAGGTGATCAACAATAACCTATATTAAATCATCATTTCTTTGAATATTTGGTAATCTTGTGAAAATTTGTTTAGTAATATCATCCTATTTCTATAACGGAATATGTAGTGGATAAAAGAATCTTGTAGGATGATTTATTTCACCCTTTACCAAATGAGAACCCAAATATCATGAAATATAATTCAAAATTCCCCATTTCATATAATCACATAAAAAATATTCCTTCAAATGATGATACATTTTTGCGTGAATTGAGTATATATAGGTATTTGAGCTATGAGCTTCACCAAATAATTATATTTTTATCATAGGTTTGAATGGATCACAAATTATCTTTCCAAATATCAATATATCATCTTTATATAAGCATTATAAAAACCACCCATCCTTCATGACCTTGATTATGTTTTTAATAATAATATCATCACACAATAAATATTTTATTTACATTAATAAAGATGGTTTAGAAATAATTTGGAATAGATGTGATCTTTACCCTTTCTTAATAACTTGTATATATAACATTAACAAATCTATTAATATATGAACATTTTAAAACGACCTTTATGTCAAAATAATAAGTTATTTCCAGCTCAAATTATCATCTACGATATTTTCCTTCACGTTGTGGTTGTGTAATAATAAATCATAATCCTTTACTAGTTATAACCATCACCATTAACTCATGTTTAGCACTATATTTGCGAATATATATCAAATTTTTCGGATCCATATATATTTCACATACTTCAACATACAAGTTATTCCTCTGTACATTCAATGTAATGATTATGGCTAAAAACTCAATATCATTTTTTTTTATTTCTGTTCATGAATCATTAAGTAACTTTATGAATTGGAAAATAATCTATCGTTCTGCATAAGCACACATATAATTCCTTACCTTGATGCATATATATATATATATAACAAATTCATCTCTTTTCCATTGGTAACGTTAACATCGGTACATTGATAAATATTCTCCATAATTCATTAAAAAATTGCATTATTCTGAGGATATTAACTTAATACCATAACATTTCAACTTGGTTAGTGGGTTATCTAATAAGAAAAAAATTGAAATAATAATATATAATATCATGTTAATCCATGGAAAACTCATATGTTGTTTATATTCATTGGGGTTGGTCATTCCATCAATATTTTTTAATTAAATGATAAAATAATATTTCACACATAGATGTGGCATACCATTCCTTTGACTTGTTTTTTTAATATTATTCTCAATTAAATTCATTAAGGATAACTGATATAAGTGTATCTAAACAAGATTCTGATGATATATTCTCCCCTATGATGATAAGGGATTCTAAATATTCCTCAAAAATCATTGTCTCTTTCTATCAATAATAAATTTTTACCTTACAATTTAGTGGAAAATACAGACCATGGATTATATAAAATAATATATATATATATATATATATAATTCATGTTTGAAAATTAGGGATGTCTGTGAGTTATAATGGGAACTGAATGGAATATACTTTTTGAAGTAATATTTTCACTAGGTTTCTTAATTAAAGAATCCATTTATGTGTGCTAGAGAAATATCTAATTTTCATAGAAACCGTGGAATATATTAATGACTTAGAAGAACCAAAATTAAATAAATCATTTGATAAATTTCATGTTACAATAAATATACATACCACAACATTTCGTGAAACATCAACCTTACATATAGTGATCACAAAATCATTTACTTATTCCCTTTTCCATCTATAATATAAATTCACATTACACTAGTGGAATTAACATGAATAGTTAAATATCTCCTTACAATTAAATTGTTAGACATTTAATGATTTTTTATTACCCATCTAATCACTCCCATCATGGAATTTTCTCATCATTTGAAGGAAAAACTCATTCTCATCATGTATGTTCAGCAGTGCATCTTTCTTAAATAATTATGAGATCATAATATCATCATTTACTTTATAAATCGTGTTATATTTAGTTTTTTAGAGTGATTATTCACCCTCTTCATTTCCTGTTTTCACTAGGAAACATAAGTCTTGGAAAATTCGGCATCTATCCTGATGGAAGTAAATATTGTTTTCTCAGTTATTGAAAATTTATATGAAAATAATACCAATCAAAATCTAATATTTATCTCATAAAAAACATAATCAATATTTTTAATCAATTATGGACATATCCACAAATTTATTTTTTCCCTTGTAAACACATTCTCATATAAAAAAATTATGATTTCGGTTTTCATTAGAATAAAGAATTACCTCTCTATATCTGATCATTTATCATGACTAAAATATTTAAGGATGACTATATCCTTTAATTTATTCCACTCCAAATAACTTATTTTATTTATACTCCTATGTGTTCTCAAAAAATGATCTCTTTTGATCAGCATCACCCTTAATATAGTATACTACCATGATTATTTAATCTCTTTCACTACATCCCAATGTTATAAATATCTTCTCCAAGGACATGTTTCATTTCTCACGTACAAGTGGATTACTAGTCCCATTCAATGATGAATGTTTCAGGAACCTGGAGGAGTCCAACATTATTACTACATATTAGAAGTCATTCAGTTTCTCTATATGGTAATTATTATTTCTAATAACCATATTCAATTTCCCAAATATATTAATAATTTTTAGCTCTATATTAAACTATATCCTTATTTTTTCCATGAAGAAAATAACTACATAGATGATGTTCACTGATAAATTTTTCATACCTTCAGCAAGGTTAAATTTATAAACAATCACATACAATGTATTTTCTAATAAAATTAAAATATTGAATGGACAATATGTAAAAAAATGTTTTAACACACTTGATAAATTTAAATCAAATTAATAGAAAATATCAAAATCAATTTCTTGTATTTTTTTTAAATATTTACGAATCATAAATTTTTTTTCCAAATTTCCAATGATGGTTTATCAAGAGTGTGTAATTCAACATGTCCATATCCCATGATAATGTATAATAAGGTGTCTATTACTATGATAACTTATTATGCACCAAGTAAATATGTTCTTGATAATCAATCGACCATTATTAGGGAATTTAACACTAGGTTCATCTATGCTTGAGCAGAATCTACATTCCAATATCCAGATAGGAATTTAATTTCTCAGAAACCACACATTCCATGCCTTACTAAAATATTCCTATATGATAATATATATATATACTTATCAATATATTGTTCATAGGTATATTTTATCTAATTATGTTTTTTATCATCTAGTTCTTAAAATTTGTACTAAAATTCATTTGATATCAATTATAACAACCAGACTCTAGTAATATGAATCCAATTTATACCTTATTTAATATTCATAAGACATAAGATATATTACATGGAAGTATAAAATGTTTTAGATGTCTTGTGAATATAAAATCATAGAGGATTCCAATATTATAGTTATAAAATAAAATAAAACATAAAATTGTTGTGATAAAATTTATGTTCTATATATTATAACACATACCATCTTGGTGTCATGGTGGTTCGAATGCATAATAAATAGTGAAATTAAATTACTAGTAATATAATTCATACAATAAAAGTTATCAAAGAAAACATAAACAATTAATAATATGATAGATATGAATAATAATCACATGTTCCAAATATAAAATATAATAAAAGGGGAATATATCCATGGGTGACATAATAATATAAATATTCACATGGATAAAAATAAATAGTTTTATAATGTGATAATTCATTATATATGTCATCATAATCATATCATCAAGCCCTAAATAAAATATATCATACATAACTATGTATGCTTATAAAAAAAATACCCAAACTAGATTGTATTATGAAACCAAATATTTCACTATAGGGAAATAATAATCCCCACCATTCACATACTATGTCCAATCCATTAATCATAAGAACGGAATGATTAAAAAATCAATATATAATCCATATAGATAATATTATGGAATAATTATCATATGAAATGTCAATATTATCCCATTCAATGACTAGATAATAATGATCATAATTCATACTGAGTAATATGGTTTATTGTATCATTAGAGTATAACGTAATTAAGGAATAATATTTCATAGAAAATGTTTTAAAATATAGAAATACATTCAAAGGACAACTAGAAAATTTTTTATGGGGAATACCATTTTCATTTTGATATTACTTATTTAAAATAATAAAATTTTAGTTTTAGTAAAAAATATTTTAAATGAAAATAACCATGAAATCATGTAAATGAAGATTCACGGAATAGAATAGTCATGATTTTAGCAGATGACATTCAGGTTGGAAAAAATTAAAAAGAAATATTTAATTAACAAGATTAGTAAAATGTACATGACTCTAAAAATGAAAATACATTATTTTTAATAGTGTATGATTATAATGATTTCAATTACTTATCATAAACATCTCAAAGTGTTATTTCACAGTCTACTCCCTTAACTCCAATCCACCACTTGACATTAGAACTATCTTCTGCTATGCCTCTAGAGATCTTAAACCGTGATTCATCGGAAACTAAGAATTATCCCATTATTTTCTTCTTAATATCATTCTAATTTTATCCCTCTTATTTTAGATGAATTATAAATGTGGTTGATGATGTCTTAAAAGATAAAGGTTTGGATAAGTCTCCCTTTGGTTTTTTTGTTGTTAATCCTTGATGAACCATTCTTCCCAGAAGAACATTTAAATTATAAATTGATGTAGTATAATCAATTCCTATCTATTTTTACATGAAATTGTAGAGTTACAATGATTTATCTCATTAACTGAATGTTTAATTAATATTAATATAGAATAATCTTTAAATAAAGAATGAATCAGTTATGGGTTGTAGTAATAATATGGTTTTGTGATGTGTCTATTATTTTCCCCTATATTTTCTAGACAGTTTATTGTCTATTATTTTATTCTAGGGGTTATAAAGGTTTTTATTATTTTGAATTACATAAACAATATCCATATTTTAATAATAATTGTCAAAATAATATTGAGTAAATTTTAATTGTAATATTCTGTCCTTAAAATTGATGGAAATATAATTTATTCTTTATTTTTATTTAAATAACATATAAATGATAACATATAATGTATTATTTTTACTTAGTTATTAAAATATGATAAACAAATAATTCAATTTAAGGAAACTATAAAATTATATTTATATAAAGATAATTATTTGAGGTTGAGGATACATGTTTTCTTATGAAGGCCAAATTCATTGGTTCTATGGCCTAGATTCCTTTGTATAGGGGCCTAGATTACTTTTTAACTATTTTTTGGTTCTATTACATCCTTTTGTGATTTCTAAATATGTGGAAACTGACTATATGCAATTATGGGAGCCTATTATGGTTGATATTTTGGCCTAAAATTGGTGGGGTGCTTGGGTTTTCTGGCAGAAGTTATTTTCTAAGATATTGGAATTAATGATAATTTTTATAGTACTTTTTTGGATGGAACATGGAGAGATGGGTTGGATTAAACCAAGGATTTGCTATTGTTTTTTATAATGTGATGTAATTGGAATGTTTTTTATTATTTTTGGGAGGCCAGATGGATAGGGTTTATTTTTTTATTTCATTCCCCACTACATGATGATGCTAGTTATGCATGTTTTATTTTAAAATTTTATAGTATCATTTGATATATCTAACAGTACCTATAATTATGGAATTGTAATATAAAATAATTTAACATATGGAATTAGTATATACAAAAATGCTTAAATCATGACAATCCTCTCTAAATCTTTGAAGTTGTAATATTTTTCTAAGGGGGCATGTTTTTTTATAATAATTATAAAATATGAAATGTTAATCCTAATAATTAATTAAATGTCTCATGAGATGTTTATGGGAAAATTGGACATTCATTCCATAATAGTTTAATCTTTGTATCAGATAGATGACATATAATGTTTACATCAACGATAATCAGTTTATTATCATTTGGTTGTGAAGTAAATTTATTTTGTATTTATAGTTATTTTATACTCTACCGCACCCATGTCAGTTGGGAAATTGGCATCATTAGAATATGGATGGTGTTTCCCCCAAAATCTTGGATTGAGAGTATTATTAACTGGATCCCCTATCCCATTATCTCTTCCCCTAGGTGTATCATGTGTTGATATATATATGTGGGTATCATTTTAAATATATGTGTGTAGAGGTATATAATGGATTGTGGTTTTTTGACCCACATTTACCTCTGGACATAATATCCTAAATATTATTATAGGTGTGTTTTGTATGAGCTATGATGTATTGAGGTATAATTCACAAATTTATAGGTTGTGTTTTCTTCTCTAAACAAATTTTTTACTATCAAGAAATGTGGATATTCATGTTGAGATTATATAATGCACATTCTATATATTTCTATACAATTTCATTAGGTGCTTGTGGATTATATAGAGATACAAGACACAGTATGCATGATGTTGGGGAAAGAGAGGAAATATAGTGGGGAAGTGGTAGCATTGTTCCTTCACTATTATATTATATATGATCTTATATTTTTACTTTTTTTGATACTTTATGAGAGAGCCATTATGGTCAACTAAAATATCATATCTGGTTTCATGAACCATTATATTGAATTACTTATTCACTATTATTTATTATTCTTTATTTAATTTTTTCATGAACAATTTTGAGGATGATCATACGAAAATTACCTATTATGATCCCTGTAAAACTATATAATCTATTTTCATGTCCACAACAGGTGGTTGGTGATCGGGTTGGACATTAGAAGACTATGGAGTAGTTAGAATTTGTTTAGTCTTTTATGATACATCGAAGTATTTTCTTTTCGATCTTGTAGATTATTTATGTAGTTGTTTCTATTTTACAAAGTTATATATATATATATTTGGAATCATTATTTAATATTTTTTTGAGTAAGAGTTTATTGGTGGTCTTATCTTATCTCTCATTCCTCCTATTGTTTCTAAATCTATGTTTCTACCATTAAAATGATTGATATACCCTTGGATACAATCCCCAAAATTTGGCCTATTGTATCTAGGATTAGGGTATCATTTCCATCTACCATTATTTCTAACCTTAGATGTGCACCTTCAATGAGAGGGTTCATGACACTATTGTATCAAAGTCTAATGATCAAGGATATGATAGTGTTTGGGGGTTTGTATTTTTATTGAATGCATGAGTTGGTAGGTAAATAATGACAAATTAGTATATAATTTTATTCAAATAAGGGATACAAGCTATGTAATATATATTTAGGGCCCCATTGATTATTTTAATTGGCCTTCAATTTTGTAGGTCCTTCTATGCGAAGTGATTTTGGTTATACGGTAGAGACCTTTAAAAGAGTCATACATCATTCAATTTATATCCTATGATTGAATTGGCTGTTACATTTGAATGTGTTAAACAATAATTAATTAATTTCAAATATTCCAAATTTCATATTATGAGTCCCTAACATTTTTTTATTTTTCAAGAAGGGATCTAGGTCAATTTTGTAACCAGGTTCATCCTAAAGATTTTTAGTAAGATTTTCTACACGATAGCCACATATTGGAGTATTATGATGATGAAATTTTGAGGAGGACACTCCATGTGATTTCATGCTAGGTTCTATATAAGTTTGATGAACCAATTTTAGATTATGTGACATTGGATTTGTTAGAGGATGTGGGGATAGTCTTCAGTTGGATCTATGATTGGAATGGAAAAATGGTTTTATAGTAATTAAAAATGATTCATTAGAAAGCTATACAGGTGAGGTTCATGTTAATTAGGGATCATGTAATGGGAGAATTTATGTTATCAATTTGAATATAAGTTTCATTATTTGATTATAAATGTATCATGTAATTAGAAGTACCTTTTACATTCACAAATAATATTTAGCACATAGAATTTTTTTTATCCATTTTAGGAACTACTTTAATATGATTCAGTCCTATTTCTGGAGGAGGGGCCTGATAAATACATTTAGAGATGTAATTATGTCCATAGATCCAATGTCAGGTCACTCATTTTATGTATCTAACATGTCTCAATGTACTAGAAAGAGAAATTTTATTCAAAAGATGTCGTCTGGGATTAGATCATCACAATAGGGGAGTAATCATGATTTCATATATAGTATAACTCAAGAATAGGGATCCTAATTTCCTAGGGAAAATGGTTTTTTGATAACCATGGGTATTACCCATCCATGTTCATCTTGTTTTTATTTGATTGGTGTATCTCAGACACTTATAAATAGATCATACATTCAATATTACTATGGTTTCTATGGTTATCATTGGATGGAGTGAAAGACTATTCATAATAGACATTGGGTGTTAATTGGTTCACATAGGTATCCTTCATTACAAATGCTACATATGAGGTAGTAGTAGTTGGGTGACTCACTTGATGATCAGGAGATGGGCCGAGAAGAGAAACATTTAATGATACTCCATATATTAAAAGGTCATAGAGTGACCATGGAGGTGGTCATAATAATTGATAGAGAGGCCATTGATTATTAAATGGTTCGATGTTTAGTCTACATTTTTTTGAACTGAATGATATAGAATTTTTTAGTGGTTTAAATTTCTTGTTTTTTTAATTCGGTGAATGCATTATTTTATTTAGAAGATATAAACTACTTCATTATACCATCCATTTTTTTCTTTTGTAAATTATGTGGAGTGTATTGTTATTCCTTTGGTGTTGACTATGAAATTTGGACATCGAACTAAATTTTGTAAAATATATATATATTTTGATATATTTTAAGATATGCATCACTATTGGGGTAACATACTATGTTTTGGGATACAATCATACCATACCATCCTAATTATGGAATTTATGTATTCAATAAATGATTTAATGGATTTATATAGAAGGTGGATCTTGTTCTATTAATCTAATAGAGATTCACCCATATACATTGGTGAGTGAGGCGCTCATATGGGATTGAGGTATGTTTGTTCCCAATATTACTTGACTATAAATATATTGTTAATATCATCCAATTACCAATTAGTTATAATTTATTAGGGGTTGAAAAAAATAATCTGACATTTTTCTTGAAGAGGATGTTGAACCAAGCTCTCATTGGGGGATTTGATATTAAGATAGAGCTACAACCTGGAGTATCTCTAATCTAATTTTAATGGCGTAAGAAGGATTATTTGGAGTTGTGAGAGGTTTAGATATAGACTCCTGTAGTGAGGGAATATTCTCTTATGTGTGTCACCATAGGGTCATCCGGTATAATTCACAATGATGGTTGATCAAAATCATCATATATGTATCGATTAAGGTCATTTAAATCTTGTGATCGAGAATAATCTCTACCATCTACCATATATTGAATATTTATTTTTTATTCTAAATAGTTCTAATTAGTTATAAAATATTTAGCTGTGATTATGATATCATATGATAAAGTTCATGGATTAATATTTTATGCATACATACTTATGATAGTGGTATGAGGATTATGTGGGTTTTATAACTTCATTTTGTGGAACAAAATATATTTTTATGTTACTGTAATTGAGGAATGATGTTTTTTGGAGTTTCTAGAATGATTCATGGTGGTTTTAATTGATTTTACCCTTGTTTAACATACAACAGAGAAAGAGTGTGTAGAAAATATATGCACCATTTTGGGATTTATTTTCCGATATCAGTTTTATAAGAAGCTATCAAAGTGTGATGTTTTGGATCATGAATTTTAATTTGTGGGTAATTTTAATAAACATTGTAGTGTTACATTCAATACTTCTAGGATTTAGTAGGTTTATTCTTGGGTATCGATAATAACATGGAAGACATTTATTGTTTTCATAGTATTACAAGGTATTCTAGGAAGGACATACCTGAATTATATTAAATTACAACTCCACTATAATCCTTGACTTAAAAATATCAATCATACTTATGGACTAAAAATTTACAGCCTACACTTAATTACATAAATGATAAGATGGATAGTTCCTCATCTCTTCTTTTATCATATGATGGTGTCCAATTTTATGTCGACATTAATTCTTTAGGTTGTGTCTTGGGAAGTGTCTTATTACTGAAGATGAATTATGTTTAATGTTGGTCATTAAAGTTACAACCCCTTTATAATAATTACAACATCTATGATTTTCAATTAGCAGTGGTTGTGTTTTCCTCTATGTTCTGATGGTATAATCTCATCAGTAATTGAATTTTGGTTTTCCCCACTCATAATATAAAGTTATACGTTTAATCAAAATATGACCAGAACATTTGATAATGACATTGGAAGGATTGTAAATGGAATATGACATCAATATTTATTATACATTGGGAAAGGTAAATGTGGTTGATGATGTGCTAAGAAGGAATTCAAATAGTGATTCCATGCTTGAGTATGATGATTAATGGTGGGTAATGGAATTTGACACTGTGATGCATCCTGATATGTGAGAGGATGGGTATAGATGATTCATTTATTTATATTATGGTTCAGTTTATTTTAGAAAAATATTAGGATGATTAACATATATGGGTTTATGAGATTACGTTTTGGTCGAGTTATCTATATTAATTTTCCTATTGGTGGTCTGAAGATGATCAACACTGGGTGTTTTCCTGGTGGATTCTTTTCATTTCATTGGTCATGTAAGAGGTGGTACTCCATGAGTACCATATCTCACACATAGTGGTATATAATATCATGATAAATATGTAATATTCTCTAAGAGGTCAATTTTTTTGCCCAAAAATGAATCTCATTATTTAAGAGTTTGTGCCTTGATGTTTAGTCTGTTTTTAGGGAAAGGAAGAACACTATGTTCTTGATGGTTTTCCATAACCATTAGATATTCCATAGTAGAAGTAGGAGGAATGTTCGATAGACTTAATAACAAAATTAATTAATGATCTGTGAGTGTATGAATCTATATGGGTAATAATTTAACATTTTACAAAATTGAGTCACTTATTAGATGTGAAGGAATTGTGCTCAGTGGAGGGTTTTTCAAGGAAATATCTAGAGGAGGGGTAAGGCTTTATAAATTCGTGAGTATAGCCATCTATGATTGTTAAAATCATTTTACATAAATGGAATTTATATGTTATTAGTATGGTCTTGGCTCATATTTTTTTCTATGATTTTTTATCCACAGATTGATAGTCAAATAAAGCAAACATCTAGACTCTTTATGTTATGTGGTCCACACGTGTCTCTAGGTTTTGAGGTTTTTGGATGAGGCACCTAACATTGGTCATTTTTTAATTTAATATTTCTTAACTCTACAATTTTTATAAAATTATTTTCATATCTATATAAACATTATTTTTTCTATATTTTTCTAGACATGATTTTGGGAGTCATCAATTTCTAATCCTAAACTAGTGAAAAGAATTGACTAAATGGTGTATAGGATTCATGATCTAATGAAAGCAGTAAAGGACAGTCAATATTCTTATATTGACAATAATATAAGAATTATAGAGTCTTATGATGGATATTTTGTGTTATTAAAGGTGGATACCCATAATGTTTAGTGATTGTTTGGTCGTGGATGTACAAAATAATCCCATTTTTTGTCAATTTAAGGTGTTGGTGGATATTAGAGTCCCCACTTATCAAATATAACTTCCACCATAGATGACGTTGAGTCTTGATGTATTTCATGTGTGATAGATTCTCCACTATCTTTATTATGATTATCACAAGATTTATTGGGTGTGGATAAACCTTGATTACAAAATGACTTTTGAGGAGAAACCCATAGATATTTTAGACCAATAAGAGAAGGGTTGTAAATGGTGTGTTATTCCCTTATATTTTTTCCTATGGTGAAATAGTTGAATTGAGGAGGTCACCTGGGAACTATAGTTATAGACAGATGATCATTATCACAATTTATTTGGTTCATGATTCTTTTATTTTGTAAATATATTCTATTGATCCAATACATTATCTATCTTATGTGATGGTTCTCTATTCATTAATTCCATGTTTGTTTCTATTCTATTATTTGATAGGTACATCACCCATGAGAGTTTGTTATATTTTCTCACCATATTTCTCTATGTAAGGTCATTTTTCTCTTAAGATAGTGACATTCCAAATAGGTATCTCATAGGGTGGATTATTGTGTTTGGTTTTGGTTTAAAATTATCAAGGTTATGGATTTATTAGTTTGAACCAAAGGTAAGGTACTAAATTTATGAAATACATCCCTTTTTCATAATTCATGTTTCAGAGGAATTTGGAAGGCCACTGTGATGTTTTTACCTAAAATGGAAGCTTTCTGTGGTTACAGGTGCACCAAAACCATTTAAACAACATCACTTGTTGTTATTAAGGGAGTTTCAGTTTGAATAAAGTTCAACGAAAAAATAAACCCTAAAAATTATCTTTAGGGGTGTGATTCTCACTCTTTTGTGTTAGTTTATTACAGGTTGTTGGAGTGGTGTTAGTAGTGTCCACTTAAAATGATATATCTTATCAATCCACCCCATTGGTATTTTTTGTTTGGATTTCCTCTTATGATAATAAGGGATCGATAAAACTACATAGGAGCATGTTTTGAAAATGGTTGGAAGGTAATAGTGTGTATTTATCCTTTATATCTGAAATAAGTAGTGTATTGGTCACCACATCATGTTAAAATATTAAGTGGATCACAATTACATATTATTTTTCAACACATTAGGGCATAAGATATAGTGATGTTAATAATAACATGATCCATTTTTAAAATTGAATGATTTGTTAGGATTTGAATAACTTAACATCTCTATCTATAAGGGTAATTTTCCATTCTTCCAACATAACCATAATAGACTCCTTGACTATTCATACCCCTCCATTCATTCTTCTTCAAATCATAAACAGTGAATCATTTGGATCGAAGGTTCTTTATTATGTTACTCTCCTTTTACTCTCTCGTACTCTTTATTCATCATGCATCCTTTTATATTGGGATATGTTGTTAATTTTATTGGTGGTAGATTATAAAAGATTGGTTTTTTTGAATCTCACTTCAGTTTCAGTTGTGATTTATCACCTTAGTCAATTCTTACAAGTAGAATGTGGAACTTATAAATAGTGGTTATCAATTCACTTCTTCTCCTTTCCCTATTTTCAGTTGTGATGTTATCATGATTCCTATAATTAGATAAATTTTGAATTTACATTAATTAATATTAAATATCAGATGAATAATGAATTGGTTTTGGGCTATAGTGATTCTATATGTTTGTGGAATGTTAATGATTTTCCTATTTCTTTTTTCAAAAAGTTTATATCTATTATTTATGATTAAATGTATAATGTTTGTCAAAATTGTAAATTGGATAAATATAGAAATGAACGTAATTCTTATTATCCAAATATTTAAGAGGAATGTTTAATTTTAATTATTCATCCTTATAATCGACGTAAATTAAATTTATTCTTTATTTATTTTAAAATAACCAATTGTTATTGATAGATTCATCTATAGGTTTCAAGTGTTTGTAACCATTGTAAATAAATCAGTTAATTCAAGAAACTAAAAAGGAAGATATTTTTTAAAGAGATTTTTTTGGTACAAAGAAATATATTTTTCTTATGATGGTCAAATTCTTATCTTTTAGTTCCTAGATGTCTTAATAATTATTTATTTCATACTTGTTGAATTGTGTGATTAGAATGATTGTGAAGCCTTGTTATTTGACATGAAGAACACATTGGATGACTATTTTTTTAGAATGTAATGGGTAATTATTATTGGTTTTGTGAAAAATTTTCATTCATATTATGGGGGGATAGAGGGTGGTTTGTCTTGTGGTGTTGGGTATGGACTTAATGCTGTTAGAGAAGGCTGAAGGTAGAATTTACCAATTTGGGTTGTGCTAAAATATTTTTGATTTTTTAAGAATATTAATTTGTGGATGGATAAATTATTTTATAAAATTTATCATTAATTTTCAAACATATTGAAGAAATTGAATGTTCATGGTTTATGTCTATTTTACAGTAGCCTAGAAATGTCAAAGAGTACTTGGATTAATGTAATGGTAATGTTCAATAATGTTACCAATGAAATTAGTTTTCTTAAAAGTATACTAAAATGTCTATAATTATAGATAAGCTATATGTTATGGTAGATTATTCCATAGGGTAATGGGTTTTAGTTAATAATAATAATAAATTAACTTTTTTTTCTTAGTAATTTAATTTATAATTAGATATTTTTGTGATTAAAAGATATATAGACTCTATTAGTGAAATCCTGTTGTTTGAGAAATGATAGATGTAATTGAGTTTAATAAAAGGTATTTTAACATAGAATTTTTGTAATATATATATATTTTATGTTTTTTATTTAATAAAATACCCCACCTATGTTTCTATGGAGACTAATACTAGTGGTATTTGGAGGATGATTTCACCAAGATATAGGTTGGTGATGATTTAAGGATGACTTCACCCACCCTCCTACTCTATTCTAAATTTTTTGTACTATCATGCATAGTGATTAATATTTCCATATATGTTTGTTGAGGGATATAATGTATTTTGGTTATATTATATACATTTACCTATGGATAAAGTATCTTAATGATTATTATAATTATATTTTATGTGATTTGATGTATTGAGGTATGATACATTATGATATGGTTGTGGGGTCTCTTTGAATCTATGTGGTTACTATCTGGAGATATAGATAACAATGAATGTATTATTTAACACATGATAAGTGATTTTATATGTATTTTAATTTTACTCATGTGTCTTATATGGATAGATATGGTTTATAATGTGAGACATTGGGGAGACAGAAGAAAAATGATATTGAAGGTGGAGTAGGATACCTTTATGTTTATATTTTGATGGCAGATTAATTATTACATATACGAGATACATGGGGAGAAACTCATAATGTGGCTTGGAACATAGAATACCTTGTTCTTTAATGAGAAATATTCACTTGATTATTCCCAAGTTTTTAGTACAATTTCTTTTTCTTTTCTACAATAGGCTATGAGGAGGATCCAACATAGTATTCCTTTTATTATTACATTAAATCTGTGAAACCTTTTTTATCACACGTGAATTAGTTGCTGCTCAGGATGAAAATAAATATCCTGTAGATATTTTCAATAGTTGTTTGGTATTCAATTTTCCCTACTAATGAATTTATTTTGGAACATATAGTTTCATTATGTAGTAGTTCATGTTCAATGAAATTTCATGTATCATTAAAATTTAACAATTATTTTGATAGGAGTAAGATTTTATTGGAGGTATAATATTTTTTTCCATTCATAATATTCTTAATAGAGGGTATTTTTTCCCATTCATGTTTAAATATTATATCTTATCACCTATTAATCAACAACATTTAATCAATTTGACCATCTAGGGTGTCAATGGATTAATTATTCATATATGTATCATTTTGGTTGTTATGGTTCATAGATATGGATCATAGTTCCATAATATTCACAATGTTAATCATAATAATAATATATTATTAATTAATTATATAAATATTTAGATTCATCCATTAAATTCATATATATATAAATTAATTACACCATTCATAGAGATGGTAGTCCTTACTTATGTGTGATCACTATTTTCATTTTATAACAAAATTAATGATACAAATTGAATAATACATAATCATTACCAAATAAATATTATATGAAAAATATCATATATATTTTTAAAATATTCTATTATCACCATTAATGTTATATAGTGTTGGGAAATGAAAAATATCATTATTTCTATGAGGTATTCCCCACATATACAAGAGAGATACTTTCATTTCCCATTTGACAGAATTGAGAAGGAAAATTGTTGTCCCATAATCTTTATAAGATATTAGTATATTTATGATATTTTAGTGATATTTTTGTATGTACACAATAGATTTAGGGGAATCATAATAATAAATAATTTTTTGAAGAGTTCTGTAATATGTCTAATTTTTCATAGAGTAACATAATTTGGATTAAAAATTGAGACTTTAAAGAATCATTATAGGGTATGGAAAGAATGTCAAGAGTTAAAAGAGGTAATATATGAGGGTTTAACTATTGGTATTAGTTGATTTATATGGATAAAATATTATTGATGGAGTTTGATAAGAGGTTCTATTTTACATGTGGGGGAGAGACATACATACAATAACTTAATGTATTTAAAAAATATAAAGTTGTTATCACATGAAAGTGGGAAAAATTGAATGGAATTAAAATATAATATAATATACAATCAACATATATTCAACTACTAATAATTATAATTTTTTTAAATAAGATTTCCACATTTATATCTTTGTTTGACATCCCTGGTAAACCCTACTAACCTTAATCATTGAAATTTTGGTAATTTTTTTATTATTCATTATGAAAAAAAATTAACCTATATTTTCCACCTAATATTAATATTTTTGATTCATAATATGGAATTCATAAAATAGTATTGAAATTATAAATTTAGTGAAAATTACATTAAACATACGTTTTTAAAATGAATGAAAACCAATTTTTTAAAAAAATATTTTATATAAACATATAACAGATGATATAGTTAAATAATATATATTGATGATTAATATGGAATTAATTGTATTATGTTACTTAAAATTAGAATTATTTTCCATTAAAAAAATTCAAATACTAAACTAATCCATTCAAATACTTGATCAATGTAGGAGAAAAAAACATGGTTTCAACATAATATTCAATATTATTATTATAAGGAGAGCATTTTTTTCCATTCTGTTGTGGATCCTATATATTTTCCACTCATGGTTTAGGATGGTGATGTTATTTAGGTTATACTGGTTGACAGTCGAAGGTTCTCCCTCGAATATGAAGATATTAAACATCATATAATTTGTAAATACTTTTAGAAGAAAGCACTAGATAAGTATGAGGGAAGTGTCTCTAATTTGTATATGGAGTACTAGTTGAAGGATCTTAAGATTTCCTTTAGTTTAATTCATGAATTTATGGATTATGGGATTGTATTATAAGTTATTCATATATTTTGTGTATCTCATAGGTTTTGTAAATTATATACCATGGATAAGAAGTAGTAAATAATTTCATTGGTGTGTTTCTTGATAGAGTTTTTGGTGGCATTACTATTATTGATGATGAAGGCCTCAAAAAGGCATGAGTTGATTTCTATTTGTAAAGGGAGAATAAAAGTGAATGGTCATGGAATAATGTTTCACTAGATTTTGTGTTTTTTCCCAATAATCTTCCCAGTGATGATTCCCATATAAAATATGTTGTGGAATCTCTCCAACCATCTATATTATTTGTGGTTACTCCATTAATTGTTCTGACGTATTTTGTGGTATTGATGACAGTGGTGGTGATCATGAAAATACACTCACATGGAGGGTTATAAAAATAAAGGTTATATAAGGTTTACTCAAGAATTTTTTTTCCGTTGTAAATATACGATGTGGGGGACATTGACATTCTGACTAGAAGAATGTCAGCCTGAAAAGCCAATTTTCTAGTTTTTTTTGGGATGTGGTACGCATTATATTTTGGGGTGATTTAGGGAATTGTTATTTAGTTATTGGGGTTGATATCATCACTATTATTAGTGTCCAATGATCCTTAAATATCAGTATGGTGTTGGGTTTTAGGTTAATAATTAGCCTCATTAGCAGTTTCAAGTGTGGTCGTATCACCAAAAGCATCAGTAGGATTATGAAACACAAACAGGAGATGGTGAATGAAGGGTATATCCATTGAATTCTCCGCTATTTTGGGTACCCTTAAATTATTTAGGATATGTATTTTGATGATGATATTAAGGAAAATGATCTATTTTTTGGAAAACTGCATTCCATAGATATTCCAAAAACTAAATGTACAATAGATCGTTGATAGAATGTCTGTCGTAGGGCATAAAAAAATTATTTTCTTAGTGAAGAAAGTTGGATAACTAAGGATGTCTCAGTTAAAGATATATTTAGATTAATCACCTACTTATTCTTAATCACATAAAATACTTATTTTTTATGAGAGCTATGATGTATTTGGTTACTTATATTTTCTAAAACAGTGAAATGACATGAAAAAAAAAATTTAACTCACATAACTTATAATGATAAACATAATGAGTTATGATGAAAATAACTTGGTCCTATGTTTAGTTTATTGTTCTATCATTATTCTCCCATATTTTTATAATTGTATTTCTATTATCCAACCATGAAATCTCTTGATGAAGTACTATTCTTAAATTTGAAAATTTTGAAATCATAAACACCGTAATTCATCTAAATTCCACATCCTCCTGTAATCTAATTTGATAAAAACATTTTGGTCAGGGGGGGGGGGCTGCCCCCCTGATTGAGTAACTGAAACCCGACGTGGGGGGGGGGGGGCGCTCCCTTGCTAGCGGACGTGGGCCACCGAGGCCGCTCCGGTGGTCCGTTCTTCCTCCCGTCTGCGCCTGGGGTCATCTCGGGACCCATAGATTACTGAGACGTCCTCCAACCACTCAATGGTCCTGGTTCATCACCTCCCAACGTTACGTGCATCAAGAATAGAGAATCAGTGGGTTGAGACTTGTTCGTTGGTCCACACCCACCGCGTTAGTGGTTCAAATTACTTCCAAAAATTTAATTATATGCCGAGGATATAATCCACATAAATTAAATTAAACAAAAACCCCTACCTTGATGAAGTTGTCGAGCGAGGTTTGTCGCGGGAAAGGGACGTCGTGGAAGACGGCGTTGCGGAAGAAGGATCGTCGGCGTCACGGTATACGGCATCACGGAAAAGGGGATCGTTGATGTCACGGTACACGTCGTCGCGTCGTCGATCTCCGAGGAACTCACGTTCTTCGTCATCATTCGTCGGAGGCCAGCGTTCTTCGTCGTTCTTCACATTCTTCAACGAGCAAGGACGTTCTTCAATACTGGAGCAAATCCTCTCCAATACTTCTCTCACAACCCAAACACCCTTAATGAAATATTACTTGTCTTATTTAATTAACTCGCACAATCCACCAATCAATTCGAAATTCAAAATTGGATTCTCAAATTAATTATATTGAATAACATAAACAGTTAATTAAAACAGAGTTGACTTAAAAATTAATTGGGGTGTGGCTGAGTTACAGAAATAAATGTACGTGGGAGGTAAATAGGAATAATAGGGGTGGGGCTTGTATGTGCCCCACCTCACTAATATCATTCCTAGGAGTTAGGGTATTAGTGGGTCCCACTCCAACCGCCATGCCTAGGTTATCATTACTTAGAATAAAAATAAAATTGTATCACAAGATTTTATTTTTATTCTTTAGCTAACCCACTTAATTAATAACCTCTCTCGAGCAAATGCAACTACGGAAATGGTGTTCTTAAGCAATTACCGGCGCTGTGATTCCATCAGTGCCCGTGGAATTTGATTCCGAGCACCGGTTCAAAAGTTAGGAAAACCCTCTCATTCATTCACTGAATGTACTCGAGCTAATTATTGGAAAATGATTCCAGGAACACCGGGCCTCGGAATCAGGTACCGTCAGAAACTGCATTCTTTTAAAATCCCAAAAAAAATTAACAAAAAAAATTTCTGTTGATTTTTATGGGTCTTTACGATGGGATTTTATACACCATCCTATTATAGGTGAATGTATTCTGTAATCCATGATTTTAATGATAGTGAACCATGAAATCATCCTAGAATGGATCGTAAGGGAATTTTGTAATGTGATCTAGGGTGGCTCGACTTCTAAGAAGGGAATTGTTTTATCTTGTGATAGGAAATGTCATTTCAGAGGATCACATAGTGGTTGTATGAGATAGGTGGAATTCATCGGCATTTATGTGGTCTGTCACCTTATATGGTAAGACAATTTATAATAATTCCCTATGCTTGGGGAATGTAATCTGGTGTCCGTCGTGTGGAAGGATGGGTCACCTCAAACATTTCTGGTGATCTTTTTTTCCAATTCCTAGTGACTTGTTATTTATACCGACACCTATCTCAGTTATTGGATCAACAAAAACAAACTAGACCAGGATTTGGGATTCTACCAACCGATCAGGCCAAAGTGCTGGTCATGGCTGAGGTGACCAATCCTAAGGGGTTCATCACCAGTAGAGTTATCATAAGTTTGGGCTCACACTCTTGGATCTGAAGCTGAAATCCATTAATTTGCATTCATATTCATGATGACGATAATTATGACCCAAATTGTTTCCAGCAAAACCATACAACATCCAAATGAAAACATGAAGAACTTACTTATTAGAGGACCTTTATGGTTTTGTTTTTTATAGAAATATATCTAAATCCTACATAAATAATTCACCTTAATTTTCTCAAAGAAAAAATAGTTTATCATGACGAAAACTATATCTGGTTATACCAATATTTTCTTATATCACACTATGTCATCAACAACATCCTTCTAAAATCCCATATAGACTTAAATCATTTAGCATCACTCTATAAATCCTTGTTAAATGTAAACAATAAAAGGTTGAATTAAATAACTAAATAAGGGTAACGAAATGAATTAACAATTAAATGTCAGCAATGGGAGTAATAGGTCACAAGTATTTGAAATCATAATCAATGTGCACATCGTAATCTTACATGGACTCATACCCATTAATTCTTAGAACATAAAATATGATAACATGGAAATGGAAATATTTATCATAATTTTTAATCATGAACCATATGATATCAATCATGATCATTAAAAAAATTATAATACCATTAAAAGTAAAGATAATGAATATTTTTATCTTGGAACATTATTTTGTTAAAACATTTTATAACCATTACATAACCTTTACATAACCCTCACAAATGGAATAACCAGTATGGCTAACATCCATCTACAGAGTACCCAATGCATTAGAGAACAATCTAGGACCACCAATCATATATGATGTATCAGGTTCTCCCAGCACTATCTTGGTGTAACCATAGTTTATAGTTTCCATGAAGCAAATATATATATATCATCAAGACTCACTGAAACAACACCAATTATTTTTAAAAAACGATGAAACCATGGAAATGATATGGGTTCCAAAAAAATATATTTGAATCATAAATAACCCCTTGAAATTTTTTTTCCACAATAATCTATTTGGAAGTCCCACCTGAAGGGTGGGTACAATTATCCTCCTCAGCTCCTCGGGTCCAGCCGTCTGCTCCATGTACGTCCTGCCCAGTGGTCCACCTCCAGGTACCGACCTGCTCCACAAGCCCCAACCACGACCAGTGCTGTCCGTCGTCTGCATCCAACAGAACGTAGTGCGGGCATAGCCCGTGTAGGGGTGAGTATATGCTAGACAATAGGCACCCTGAGACCCCCGAATGTCTCCTAGAATCCACAAAGGATAGTCCACAATGGAAAGATACAATCAAGAAGTAACAACCAAAACTACTTAGGTATATCCCCAAATATATACCTAAGTCATCAATTCCCGTTCGGCTCCAACATTTGAGCCCAAGTTCGATCACGTCCACATATGAGTACAACCCATTACAAATAGGATAACACAACCCAATCCACAAATGAAAACAAGTCAATCATATCGAAGATATTTATTGAAGTCAAGACTCAGCTTACACAGGTATACTTCTTCGGTACTAGAGATGATCAGATATAGACACTAATACATCTAAGCTGGGACCCAGGTATGATACTAAACTAGCTAAGCTGTTGAAACCACATAGGATACAGACCATCTACTCTGTCAGACCCACGTAGGATAGCAAGAATAGAGTCAGACACTGCCAGACCCACGTAGGATTCAAGAACAGTAGTCATTGCTATCAAACCCACGAAGGTTTTTAGTAGGGTCTTCATCGTTGTCGAACCCACATAGGATTTCATTGCTATCTTCATCGCCAACGAACCCATGGAGGATTTCAGTACGGTCTTCATCACTGCCGGACCCACATAGGATTTCAGTGCAGTCTTCATCGCCGTCGAACCCACGGAGGATTTCAGTACAGTCTTCATCGATGCCGAACCCACATAGGCTTTCAGTGTAGTCTTCATCACCGTCGAACCCACGGAGGATTTCAGTACGGTCTTCATCGCTGCTGAGCCCACATAGGATTTCAGTACAGTCTCTATCGCCGTCGAACCCACGAAGGATTTCAGTACTGTCTTCACAGTCGTAGGCACAACCAGCTCTACGGTTCCCGCACACAGCATGCTCATTTCTGGGAGGGTCCGCTCCACGAGCCAAGGGGTCGATACATCAACTGACACGTAGTCTGGAGTTGATCTATCTCAATGTTCCATCTCAACAATAGAAACACAATGTGATAGACTGTGTGTCCATCAGTCGCCCGGTCTGAGAGTTATTGGCTTTTTCGTTACAGGGGCCCGGTTGGTTTTTAATTCAAAACCAACCCGAACGCACTCCAACTATGTCAAAACCTCGAGCGAAGTAAGCCAAAAGGTCCGTCTCACTAAGAGGAATCCAAAAAAGTCAACGACACATCAATCGGACATCCGGAGCTCAAGTTATAAGTGTTTCTGCTCCGAGGGCCTAGTTGGTTTTGTGTTTGAACCAACCCGGCCATACCCAAAATTCTCTAAAACCTTGAGTGTAATACACCAAAACGACCGCCTCGATCCAAGGATCACATTTCAACTGACGGTGCATCGTTCGGAGGGCTGTAAACCAAGATATGGGGAAAAGAACGATCATTTCCGGTTTTAGGGGGTTTTGTGCCTGAGAGCGACCCGGCCCGAGACCCCCTGGGTCAGCCCGAAACGGTTCGACCCGAACCGGGTCGACCCGAACCAGGTCGGGGTCCGGCCCATTAGGGCCTGGCCTAACCCCGCGGGCGCTGCCCGGCCCGGCATGGCGCGCTCACGCGGCCCGCGTGGCCAGCTCGGCCAGCGTCGAGCTGAGCGGACAGGGGGGAGGGGGGCGCTGCCCCCCTGATTGAGTAACCGCAGCCCCATGTGGGGTGCACTCCCTTGCCAGCGGACACGGCGCTGGGTGCCTCGTCTCCCCCGGGTCCCATGCGCCGCGGGACCAGTTGCCTGCCACTGCGGCTTCAGCAGCGACGGTCCCTCCTGGCAGCGCGCCGGGAGGTCGATGCCTCCGGGTGGCCGGTCGGTGCGGGCGGCCGCCTTCGGCCGCCGGTGCCGCTGTGCCGGCGACCCATGCTGCCGGTGTAGTCCGCATGCCACTAGTGCCGCTCCGGTGGTCCATTATTGCTCCCGTCGGCACCTCTGGTCTTCTCAGGACCCATAGATTACTGCAACGATCTCCAATCGCTCAACGGTTCTGATTCATCGACGCCCAACGTTTCGCGCCTCAAGAACAGAGAATCGGTGGGTTCGGACTTGGTCGTTGGTCCACACCCACCGCGTTATTGGTTCAAAAGACTTCCAAAAATTTAATTATATGCCGAGTATATAATCCAAATAAAATAAATTAAACCAAACCCCCTACCTCGATGAAGTCGTCGAGCGCGATTTGTCGCAGGAAAGGGACGTCGCGGAATACGGTGTCGCAGAAGGAGGATCGTCGGCGTCACGGTACACGGTGTCGCATCATCGATATCTGAGGAACTCGTGTTCTTCGTCATCTTTCATCGGAGGCCGGCGTTCTTCTTCGTTCTTCGAATTCTTCAACGAGGAAAGATGTTATTCAATACTAGAGCAATTCCTCTCCAATCCTTCTCGCACAACCCAAACACCCTTAATGAAATACAACTTGTTTTTTTTAATTAACTCCCATAATCCACCAATCAATTAGAAATTAAAAATTGAATTCTCAAATTAATTATATTGAATAACTTAAACAGTTAAATAAAAGAGAGTTGACTTACAATTTAATTGGGGTGTGGGTGAGTTACAGAAATAAATGCACGTGGGAGGTGAAAAGGAATAAAGGGGGGTGGGGCTCGTGTGGGCCCCACCTCACTAATATCCTACCTCGGAGTTAGGGTATTAGTGGGTCCCACTCCAACCGCCATGCCTAGGTTATCATTACATAGAATAAAAACAAAATTGTTTCACAAGATTTCATTTGTATTCTTTAGATAACCCAATTAATTAATAACCTCACCCGAGCAAACACTACTCTGGAAAAGGTGTTCTTAAGCAATTACCGGTGCTGTGATTCCATCAGTGCCCTCGGAATTTGATTCTGAGCACCGTTTCAAGAGATAGGAAAACTCGTTCTTTCATTCACTGAACGTTCCCAAGCTAAACTTTGGAAAATGATTCAGGGCACACCGTGCCTCAGAATCAGGTGCCGTCAGAAACTGCATTCTTGTAAAATCCCAAGAAAAATTAAGAAAAAATAATTCCATTGAATTTTACGTGTCTTTACATTACTTCCACCACCGGAATTTACGTCCCCTTAAAGATACATCACAAACTAGGGGAACAAATGGTGGTACTGAGCACACATCTGAGCCTCCCACTCCCAAGTGCTCTCTTGGAGGTTCCCGTGATGCCATCTGATGCGCACTAGAGGAATAGACCATCCATGTAGGACTCGCACCTATAGATCCTAGATCTCAACCTGGACCTCCGAAAAAGTCACCTCATCATCAATTTATAGCTCCCAATTGTCGATGATATGTGTCGGGTCATGCACGTATCTCCTCAGCTGAGATACATGAAAGATGTCGTGCATCCGGTGCAACTGAGGTGGTAGAGCAAGGTGTTACACCACCTTGCCTATCCTGCTGAGTAAATGAAATGTTCCGATGAAGTACAGTGGCAACTTTCCACCTCGACCAAATCTCCATAATCCATGTCGAAGTGAGACCCACAAGAAAACGTGGTCATCATCCTCGAACTCCAGTGGCCTCCGCTTCCTGTTAGCATAGGACTTCTACTGGCTCTGAGCTGTCCTCATCCACTCCTGGATGCGCTGGACCTTCTTTGTCGTGGACTAGACCATCTCCGGTCCCACAAGTGTTGACTCCCAAGGGTATGTCCAGCACCAAAGTGATATGCAAGGTCGACCGTACAATTCCCCATATGGTGCCATCCCGATGGTGGAGTGGTAGCTGTTGTTGTACACAAACTCCACCAAGGGAAGGTGGTCCTCCCACCTACAACCAAAGTCGAGGACACATGCACAGAGTATGTCCTTGAGAGTATGAATGGTCCTCTCCGTCTGACCATCCGTCTGAGGGTGAAAGGAAGTGCTCATACGTAGCTGTGTCCCGAATGCCTCCTGCAACCCCTTCCAAAGCTGGGAAGTAAAGAGAGCATCTCGATTGGAGACAATAGATGATGGAACACCATGAAGCTATACAATCTCCTGAACGTAGAGGCGCCCCAAGCTCTCTACTGAGCCCTGCTCTCTGATGGGTAAGAAGTGGGCCGACATGTTGAGTCGGTCGACAATCACCAAAATGGAGTCATGACCTTTGGAAGTACGTGGAAGTCCAGTCACGAAATCCACAGATATCCCATCCCACTTCCACTCCGGGTCCTCCAAGGGCTATACAAAGCCTGCTGGTACCTGGTGCTCCACCTTCACCTGCTGACAGGTGAGGCATAGAGAAACGAACTCAGCTACAACCTTCTTCATACTCGGCCACCAGTGCTGTCGTCTGATATCCCGATACATCTTCGCCACTCCTAAATGTACCGCTAAAGGAGAAGTGTGATACTCTCTCAGCACCTCCTCCTGTAAAGAAACTGGTACCATGGCACATCCTCTGAAATGAACTTTGTGCTCTCCTCCTATAGAGAATCCATCAGGTGCCTGTCCTGAGGATATCTGTGCACGCCGCGTCTCACAGTCAGCATCCTTACACTATGCCTCTCTGACCTGCTGTAGTAGTGGAGGAGTGGCTGTGAGTGACTGAAGATAGGCTGAACCATCTCTATCCACGAAGGATATCTGAAAAGAGGCTAGCTGCTCCGTCGCCTCCCCGAGTAGCTGGACTCCTGTCCTCCTACTTAGAGCTTCAACTACTACGTTCCGCTTTCCAGGAGTATAGAATATCTCAAAGTAATAGTCCTGGTGGAACTCAAGACATCACCACTATCTCAGATTCAAGTCTTTCTTCAAGAAGATATACTTGAGACTCTGTAGGTAAGATTAGAGTGTAATGCTCTCTCCCATCAGATAGTGTCGCCACATATTCAGAGCGAAGACCACTGCTGATAACTCCAGGTCATGGGTAGCATAGTTCTGCTCATGAGGCCTCAACTGACGTGATCCATAGGCGATCACGGACCACTCCTGCATCAGTACACATCTGAGTCTGGTCCCTGATGCATCGCAATAGACTACGTACCCTACTCCCTCCTCCGATAGGCTCAAGATAGGCGCGCTGGTCAATCTCAGTCTCAACTCCTGGAAGCTCTGCACGAAGGGTTTCCCCATCTTCGTCAAAGCTGAGTGTGGTGCCGCATCTCTGAAAATGTTTTCCAAAAATCTCTGGTAGTACCCAGCTAGCCCCAAGAAACTCCGCACCTCCGTCATCCTTCAGGGTGTCTCCCAAGCTAGCACTACCTTGAACTTCACAGGATCCAAGGAAAATACCACCTCAAAGATGAAGTGTCCCAAAAACTGGACCTCACGTAACCATAACAGACACTTTGAGAGCTTTCCATAAAGCTGGTGCTCTCGGAGTGTGTCTAGTACAACCCGCAAGTGGTTGGCTTGCTCCTCCATAGTGGTCGAGTATATCAATATGTCGTCGATGAAGACCATGAAAAATGGATTGAGATATGTCTGAATGATCCTGTTCATGAAACCCATGAACCCTGATGGAGCGTTGGTTATGCCGAAAGGAATAAACAAAAACTCATAGTGGCCATACCGACATCTGAAAGCCATCTTCTTCATGTCCTAATCTCAAACTCTGAGTTGATGATAGCCTGATCTAAGGTCTATCTTTGAGAACCACCGTGCTCACTTGAGATGATAGAAGAGGTCGTCGATCCTCGGTAGCAGATACCTGTTTTTCACGGTCACCTGGTTCAGACGACGATAGTCGACACACAGTCGCAAGATCCCATCCGCCATCTTGGCGAAAAATATCGGGGATGCCCAGGGTGAAACACTGAGTCGGATGAATCCCTTTCCTTGAAAGTCCTCCAACTGTACTCATAGCTCTCGAATCTCAGTGGGGTCCATCCGATATGATGGAGTGGATATCGGTGTTGTCCCGGGTTATAGGTCAATATAAAAGTCCACCTCTCTGTGTGGAGGTAGTCCTGGAATGTCGTCAGGGAAAACATTCGCATACTGATCCCCCACTACGGGAAATCTAGGACTCTACACGTCAACTGCTCCTAGGATGAGGCTAGCCTACTGATGAGTGATTGGTTTTCCTCTCCTCTACGAGAGTCCATCCTGTGCTGCAAAGGCTCCCTTCTCGCCGGTGAAGGTGAACCTGCTCCCGTCAGTGCGTACACACCGCACCTTACGCCAAATACAGTCAATCTGATCATGGACTGTAGATAACCAATCCATGCCCAAGATGACGTCATAAGGCCTTGATACTGTTATGAGAAGATCCCAGCTGAAGCTCTCACCTCCAGGAGTAAGCTCACACTACTGGAACAAGTGCGTAATCATCGAGTCTTCTCCTGTAGGAGTCTCTAGCCATATGGATCGAGCCAATGGCTCTATCGGAATCTTCGAGCTCTGAACAAGGGCAGCGGAAATAAAGGAATGATTCGCTCCTATGTCTATAAGAACTGCAGCAAGGGTGGAGTAGATACATATAGTACCTCGAATCATCTCTGGTGTGCCGTGGTTGTAGGCCTCTACAGCATGAAGCTGAGCATCTCTCTACCCGCAAGCTCCCTGTGGTCGGGGTGGACCCCCTAGTGGTGGTGGTGGTAAAACCTCAAAGCGTCGCCCACCACCTGCTGCTCGACCAGCTCCCCTGCCTCGTCCGCCTGCTCTTGGCGAACCACCACAGTCGACCCTCTTCCTCTACCCGGGTGGCCACTCAACCGTCTAATGCTCCTCTGCACGGCAGGTCGGGAAATCACGAGCCATGTGGCCCTGCCCGTCGCATTCATAGCACTGCCTACTCCTCGGAATGCTGGATCTGTGCCCTATGCCCCGCACCTTTGAGCCAGTGCCCTGAGGTTGTCTGCCTGAAGGTTCGGTCCGCCTGGACCAATGTGACATCCGTCGACTGCCTGCTGCAGACGACTCTACTACGTTCCGCCCGATGGTAGGTCTCGCTGCTGGCGTAGGCTCAACAAGAAAACTATCTATGAGAAGAGCTCGCTCTAGTACTCTTTTCTGTGTTGGAATAATGAGGGAGATCATCAATGCCCTGATCTCATGCCTCAGTACCTTCTCGAAGGTCCTGGACCGAAAGAATGGGTCTCGTACCATGTCCGTCTAATAGCTCGAGAGATCAGTAAATCTCGCCAAGTACTGGGTGACTGTCCTGCTGCGCTGCCGCAGCTGTAGAAGCTCCTGTATGTGCACCACACGGAGGGTGGCTGGGATTAACTCCGACCGGAAGAGGCTCTGAAGGTCCGTCCAGAGGAGGGATGCCTTGTCGTGAACTTGGAGCATCACGCTCCACCATTTCCCTGCTGCCATGTGCAGGAGGCTCGCTGCGAGGATCACCATGAGGACAGCCGGTGTCCCCACTAACTTGTGAACTCACACAACCACCTCCACCCAATCCTCAGCTGCCTGAGAGTCCGTCTCCCCACGGATCCTGGGCGGTCCATGACGGTGAAACTCATGCAATGCACTAAGGCGACGTACACTCTCAGTGGCTGAGGCTGGTGGCATCGGTGGCTCGGCGGGTACTTGTACCGCCGATGCCTTCCCCGAAAAAGGTCCCTACACTGAGGCCTCATCGCTCGGTGGGCTGTCGGCTCATACAAAACTCGGATCCCTTGCTGGCTACCATCGTGGGGCCATCCTGAAAAGAAACAGGTGCGCCATGGTAAAACAAGTATACCTGGTGAGCTGACACAAAGTAATCACAAAGAATACTTTTGAAACACACATGCAATAAATGTTTTCGTACATTGAGTCAGAAATCAGAAGTCAGGGTCCTGGTGTACGGATACATCGGCCACCGCACCAACACTGGACTCCCTGGACTGATAACCACACTCAATACCCTTAACACTATTGCTTCACATAGAAGAAGGATCAGGGTCAAGAGTACTACGGTAGAACTGAACTTCTCTGATAACAATTTGTCACGACCTGTCCTCAGGACCCGTGATGGGACTACCCCAAGCCCGTCTCCCATAGGCCAGGGAATGGCGACTAGCACCAAGGTGTAAATTTTAACAAAGGGGAAGGCATTTACTTTTTAAGGTAAACAAAAACAACAGAGTAAGCAAGAAGAAGTAAATACTAAGTAAAGTTGGGTAAAAAAGTAGTGCAGAAAAGTAAGTGGGCCAGAATTGAAACCCAAACCGAAAGTAAACTACAACTGGAAAGAAAGTACAACAGATGAAAGTAAAGTAGCAATGTCAAGCCGTCCACTGGATGTACCACCTGAAGGGTGGGTACAAGTAGCCTCATCAGCTCCTCGGGTCCAATCGTCTGCTCCGTGTACATCCCACCTAGTGGTCCACCTCTAGGTACCAACTTGCTCCACAAGCCTCAACCATGATCAGCGTTGTCCGTCGTCTGCATCCAACACAATGTATTGCGGGTGATATACGCTACTCAGTAGGGACCCCGAGACCCCTGATGGTCTCCTAGAATCCAAAAAGGATAATCCACAAATGAAAGATACAATCACGAAGTAACAACCAACACTACTTAGGTATATTCCCATACATGTACCTAAGTCATCAATTCCCGTTCGGCTCCAACATTCAATCCCATGTTCGATCACGTCCACATAGGAGTACAAACCAAACCACAAAGTATAACACAACCCAATCCACATAGGAAAACAAGTCAATCACATAGAAGATAATGATTGAAGTCAAAACTCAGATCACACAGGTATACTTCTTCGGTAGTAGAGACAATCAGAAATAGCCACTGATTCATCTAAGCTGGGACCCACGTAGGATTCTAAAGCAGCAAAGCTTTCGGACCCACATAGGATACAGACCAACTACTCTGCCAGACCCATGTAGGATAGCAAGAACAGAGTCAGACACTGCCAGACCCACGTAGGATACAGGAATAGTAGTCATTGTCGTCGAACCCACGGAGGATTTCAGTACAGTCTTCATCGTTGTTGAACCCAAATAAGATTTCAGTGTAGTCCTCATCACCATCGAACACATGGAGGATTTCAGTACGGTCTTCATCGCTGCCGAACCCACATAGGATTTCAGTGCAGTCTTCATCGTCGTCGAACCCACAGAGGATTTCAGAACGGTCTTCATCGCTGCCGAACCCACATAGGATTTCAGTGCAGTCTTCATCAATGTCAAACCCATGAAGGATTTCAGTACGGTCTTCATCACAACTGAAACCAAAGAGGATTTCAGTGCAGTCTTCATCGACGTCGAACTCACGGAGGATTTCAGTACGGTCCTCACAGTCGCAGTCGCAGCCAGCTCTAGGGTTCCCGCACACAACATGCTCGTTTCCGGGTGGGTCTGCTCCACGAGCCAAGGGTTCGATACGTCAACTGACATGTAGTCCAGTGTTGATGTATATCAAAGTTCTGTCTCGATAAGAGGAACTCAACGTGACAGACGGTGCGTCAATCGGACGCCCGATCTGAGAGTTATTGGATTTTTCGTTCTAGGGGCCCGGTTGGGTTTTAAGTCAAAACTAACCCGACCACACTTCAACTGCATCCAAACCTGAAGCGGAGTAATCCAAAAGGTCCTTCTCACTAAGATAAATCCAACAAATTCGACGACACGTCAATCGAACATCCGGACCTCATGTTATAAGCGCTTCTGCTCCGAGGGCCCGGTTGGTTTCGTGCTCGAACCAAACCGGCCGTACCTAAAGTTCTTAGATATCTTGAGTGTAATATACTGAAATGACCGTCTCGATCCAAGGATCGCATCGCAATATATGGTGCACTTTTCGGAGGCCCGTAGCCCATGATATGGGGAAAAAATGAACCTGTCCGATTTTAGGGGGTTTGGGCCGAGACCGACCCGACCCGAGACCCCCTGGGTTGGCCCGAACCGGGTCCGGGTTCGGCCCATTAGGGCACAACCCAGTCCAGTGGGCACGGCCTGGCCCGGTGGATGCGGCCCATCCTGGCATGCTCGAGCAGCCCGGCTTGGCCTGGCGCTCTCGCGCGGCCCGCGTGGCCTGCTCGGCCAGCGCCGAGCTGAGCGGACAGGGGGGGGGGGGGGCACTGCCCCCCTGATTGAGTAACCGCGACCCCACGTGGGGGGCCACTCCCTTGCAAGCGGAAGCGGTCCACCGAAGCCACTCCGGTGGTCCGTTCATGCTCCTGTCTGCACCTGGGGTCGTCTCGGGACCTGTAGATTACTGTGACGTCCTCCAACCGCTCAACGGTCACGATTCATCACTGCCCAATGTTCTGCACCTCAAGAATAGAGAATAAGTGGGTTCAGACTTGTTCGTTGGTCCGCACCCACCGTGTTAGTGGTTCAAACGACTTCCAACAATTTAATTATATGTCGTGGATATAATCCACATAAATTAAATTAAACCAAAACCCCTACCTCAATGAAGTCGTCGAGCGAGGTTTGTCATGGGAAAGGGACGTTATGGAAGACGGCATCACGGAAGGAGGATCATTGGCGTTGCTGTATACGGCGTCACGGAAAAGGGGATCGTCGGCGTCGCGGTACACGTCGTTGCGTCGTCGATCTCTGAGGAACTCGTGTTCTTTGTCATCTTTCATCGGAGGCCGGCGTTCTATGTCGTTCTTTGCATTCTTCAACGAGGAAGGATGTTCTTCAATACTCGAGCAAATCCTCTCCAATCCTTCTCGCACAACCCAAACACCCTTAATGAAATAAGACTTATCTAATTTAGTTAACTCACAGAAGCCACCAATCAATTCGAAATTCAAAATTGAATTCTCATATTAATTATATTGAATAACATAAACTATTAATTAAAAGAGAGCTGACTTAAAAATTAATTGGGGTGTGGGTGTGTTACAGAAATAAATGCACGTGGGAGGTAAAAATGAATAAAGGGGGTGGGTCTCGTGTGTGCCCCACCTCACTAATATCCTACATGGGATTTAGGGTATTCGTGGGTCCCACTCCAACCGCCTAGGTTATCATTAATTAGACTAAAAATAACATTGTAGCACAAGATTTTATTTTTATTCTTTAGTTAACCCACTTAATTAATAACCTCACTCAAGAAAATGCAACTCCGGAAACAGTGTTCTTAAGCAATTACCGGTGCTGCGATTCCATCGGTGCCCGCAGAATTTGATTCTGAGCACCGGTTGAAAAGATATAAAAACCCGCTCATTCATTCACTGAACGTACCCGAGCTAAACTTTGGAAAATGATTCCAGACACACCGGGCATCGGAATCAGGTACCGTTAGAAACTGCGTTCTTTTGTTAAATCCCACGAAAAATTAAGAAAAAAAATTTCCATTTATTTTTATGTGTCTTTAAAAGGATGGAATTTTATACACCATCCTATTATAGGTGAATGTATTATGTAATCCATGATTTTAATGATAGTGAACCATGTCATCATCCTAGAGTGGATCCTAAGGGAATTTGGTAATGTGATCTAGGGTGGTTCGACTTCTAGGAAAGGAAGTGTTTTATCCAGTGATAGGAAATGTCATTTCAGAGGATCACATAGTGGTAGTATGAGAAAGGTGTAATTCATCGGCAGTTATGTGGTGTGTCACCAAATATGATAATACAATTTATAATAATTCCCTATGCTAGGGGGACATAATCTAGTGTCAGTCGTGTGGAAGGATAGGTCACCTCAAACATTTCTGGTGATCTTTTTCTCCAATTCCAAGTGATTTTTTATTTATACCGACACCTATCACAGTTATAGGATCAACAACAACATACTAGACTAGGAGTTGGGATTCTACCAACCGATCATGCCAAAGTGCTGTTCATGGCTGAGGTGACCAATCCTAAGGGGTTCAGCACCAGTAGAGTTATCAAAACATTGGGATCACACTCTTGGATCTGAAGCTGAAATCCATTAATTTACATTCATATTCATGATGATGATAATTATGACCCAAATTGTTTCCATCAAAACCACACAACATCCAAGTGAAGACATGAAGAACATACTTATTAGAGGACCTTTATGGTTTTGTTTTTTATAGAAATATATCTAAATCCTACATAAATAATTCACCTTAATTTTCACAAAGAAAAACTAGTTTATCATGATGAAAACTATATCTGGTTATACCAATCTTTTCTAATATCACATTATGTCATCAACTACATCCTTCTAAAATCCCATATAGACTTAAATCGTTAAGTATCACTCTATAAATCCTTGTTAAATGTAAACAATAAAAGGGTGAGTTCAATCACTAAATAAGGGTAATGAAATGAACTAACAATTAAATGTCACCAATGGGAGTAAGAGGTCACAAGTCTTTGAAATCGTAATCAATGTGCACATCGTAATCTCATGTGGACTCATACACATTAATTATTTGAACATAAAATACGATAACATGTAAATGGAAATATTTATCAGAATTTTTAATCATGAACCATATGATATCAATCATGATCATTAAAAAATTATAATAACATAAAAAGTAAAGATAAAGCATATTGTTATCTTGGATCATTATATTGTTAAAACTTTTTATAACCATTACATAACCTTTACATAACCCTCACAAATGGAATCACCAATATGGCTAACTTCCATCAACAGAGCACCCAATGCATTAGAGAACAATCTTGGACCACTAATCATATAAGATGTATTCGGTTCTCCCAGAACTATCTTGGTGTAACCATCATATATAATTTCCATGAACCAAATATATATACATAATCAAGACTCACTGAAATAACCCCAATTATTTATAAAATATTATGAAACCATGGAAATGATATGGGTTCCAAAAAATTCTCTTTGAATCATAATTAACCCCTAGAAAAAATTTATTCCACAATAATCTATTTGAAACGCGATAAACCCATGAAAAAGAAATTGGTTTAATGAATGCTCTTTAAAAATGAATAACCAATATAAAATAAGTGTGTTTAACATCTAACTAATTAATACAAGAAGAAACCATAGAAAAAATAAATGGATTTAATAAAAATGTCCTTGAAACATGATTAACCAATGGAAGAGAAATGGGTTCAATATCAATATCTTTGAAAAAATAATTATCTCATGGAAGACAAATGGGTTATAAAACAATCTCTATGAAACATGAATAAACGAAAGAAATGAAACTGTTTCCATAACAATCTAATTAGAAAATAATCATGACTTTTTAAAATTTATGAGTTTCACAAAAATCACTATAGAACATAATAATACCATGGAAATGAAACGAGATTCAAAACAATCTCTTTAGTAGATAACTAATCCATGTAAAAGATGAGTTCCATAACAATCACATTCAAATAAATATAATATATCAAAATAATTAATGATTATATTATAAATAAAAAATATCCTTATTTTATTATAATAAACAAAAAGTGTTTTTGATTTTATTAACCTAAATTTCCTTATAAGATAATTAAAAACTTTATTATGAAAGATAACCTTTAATCATCCCAAAGAATCCTATACCAGTATTCAACATTTTAATCATAATCACCATGAAGTAATAACATTAAAAGAAACATATAATATCATGATAATAATTATATTCATGATAAATCATAAATAATAATAATTATGTACACCTATTAAAAGAATAAAGGTTTATAACATAACGGATGTCACAAATAATGAAAATGATGACAACAATCAATTACTGCTTTGGTAACATTGAAATTGAAAAACACATTAAATATTATACATTAATTAAAAAATTTATATACCTTGAAAATAATTTTATTAATCATGTCATATATCAAAATTGGTATATTATACACCACATAAAATTATTAAGTGGTGAATATGAAATTTATATCAAAGATGTAAACATTAAAGAGAGAATCCCTCACTTGAGTCAAAATTGGCATACTTGTCCTTTATATCCAAGAATAAAAAACTTATGATAATTAATAAATATTCCATAAAAACATAAAATTATATTATTACAATTATTTCTCATATAAACTTGTTATATTCAGTTGTTTTATCAATAATATTTATGACAAATGTTTTGACCATATTCGGTTTATGCATCCAAAATTACAGTAGTAGATAGACTATGGATAAATGGTGTTACTATAAAAACATCTACAAAATTATAAATGATGAAATGATTATCATATTTATAAAAAAATAAAACTTTTAGAACAAATAATGATGTATGATTATGAAAAATGAACCAACGTGAAAACCATGGAGGTGGTTGGTCGTACGTATGCATGAGTAACAATCCCATTTTTTAATGATTGGCATGGAAAGAAAGAAATTAACAAAATATAAATAAATTTTTATAATAATATCATTAATAAAATTTTATTTAATCATAAATAAATATATATGTAGTTGTATTTTGAATATGTAATCACATCACGTCGAGGTGGCGGTAGTCCATAGGTCCATGAACAAAGTTATCACTTTTTTTATTTGGGAAAATGGTAACAAAGAAATTGATATAATATATTTACATAAATTTTATATTTTCATTAATTTAATATAAATTTCATTTATGTCACATATTTCTAATTAATTACATCCTTAATATATTCCATGTAATTTGTGAATGTATCACATTTCTTTAGGATTCGGTGGCCCATATGTCCATAAACGATGTTATCGTATTTACCCAAATTAGAATGATTAATGTTATGTGTTGTATAAAAATTATATAATTATTAATAAAACATACAAATTTTATTTATCATTTAAGAACATGGTGTCCATCATAATCCATGACCTTGAGAGGTGGTCAATTTAAAAATAAATGACATTATTTTGAAATTTGGTAGTTCTCCTTTAAAAAAATGGTAATTTCATTACCCATTTTATGGAAGTGTGTGAATTTTTTGGTTGAAATCATAATATAAATAATTATTAGTACATTTTTTATACATATATTATTATATAATGATATAATAAGAAAACTTATATGGGTGGATAGAGAAATAAAACAAAAATTCATGTATGAATAATGATACATATTTTCAGGTAAATCCTCTTGGTTTGAATGAAATGGATTAATTTATTGGATTTTTACCATTATTGAGGACTCTAGGTTAATGGGAGTTATGTTGGGAGCTTAATTTGGAATGGTTTGAATAATCCTATGTGTATTTAGTTGTGTGGGGTAGGGGAAGAGTGAATGCATTTTTATAGTGGAGGAGGAGTGACATTCTTGAAAATACCAATAAGTATACACTATTGGGTGGTATCCATTACCTCATGTGCTAAAAAAATATAAAATAAATCTATTGAATTATAATAATTGTATAGAAACACTCACAACATAAAAATATAAAATCATTGTTATAATGTTTTCCCTTAGTTTCAATGATTAATGATTTTTATCATATTATTTTTCATTAAAGTAACTAGTTTTATATCATATATAATTATAACCTTAAGACTAACTAAAAGTCTTATAAATTGAAAATATAATCCAGAAAATTGTTAATATAATATCTAATTTCAAAATATAAATCCCAAGTGTGTTTGAAATGAACATTAATACTAACACATGTATATCACAAAACAATACTTTAACCTGAACCATGGTAACGGTTTGTTTTCTATATATGGGTAAATATATTAATAATAAAAGATAATTTTACCAATTATTGGACCATATTATTTATTTAGTGAAATAGACAACTCACTCATCAATATATTGTTATTTTATTAATTTCAAATCAATTAATAAAATAATATTTATTGTAAAATAATATTAATTTCAATTTCGAAAATATTAATTTAATATAATTTTAATGACATCAAAAAATATTACAATTGAAATATATTAACTTAAAATACTTGTAACATTAAATTTTAATCTAAAAAAATAATGGAACACAACAATTCAATAAATATATTTCCCTTCTACTATTTTTAGAATCATTTTACTTATTTAATTATTAATTAAATAAATAATGTTGATCATTTCTTAAGCATTTAATATAACCAAATAATCAATAAAAAATATTGTTAATTTTTTACGATATGAACACCACATTTACCATTCAAAATAATATTTTTTCCTAAAACTATGTATCATCTTACATACTCTAAATCATTACAAATGATAAGTGTAAGGAAGGTTCCTTTTGCGGGGTTTTCTTCACTTTACATAATATAAATGTCCATTTCATGGTATATTAAACTAATAATAAATTGAAAAATAGAGAATATGGTCTTACTATTTGTAGAAAATGGATTTTGGACAAGTTTCTATATCATTTTCTCCATTTGATTATGGTTTAGACCTTTTTTATCTTATTTTTACCATAATTGTTGTAATTAATTTAAATTACTTTCACAAATTATTTTGATCAAAAATTATGTTGTTATTATTACAACAAAAAATTCATATTTATTCTAAATTATTTTACATAATTTTTAAATTTAATTCAAATATGTAGATAAAATAATCTAAAATTAATATCATAGATGATTTAATTCATCGAGGTTTTAAGGAGACATGTTCAAAAGATTAAAATATTTTTATATGAAATTTCAATGTGAAATTGATTAAATTGAACAAAATTGAATTTATTGATGTATAAGTGATCAAATTATATGTTAAAAAATATTTAATATATAATTTTACAATATATATAAATTAGTTGAAAAGGATGTTTATAATTAAAATTTATTGTTTTTCATTATTCATTAAAAAATAAATCTTCTATTAAATATATAGAAAATTTACATTGAGTTAATTTTGATAATATTATTCAATAAGTGAAGTTTTTTTCATATAAAATTTATAAAATTGTTAATGAAAATATATTTAAAATAGTTCTTCCACTAAAAGGTTGTAAAACTTCATTTTAGAATATAAATCCTTTTAAGCGTAAAACTAAATTTTTCTTATTTAAGGTATAAAAATAAATTGGTTTAAAAGCAAAAAATTTATAAATATGTATAAAAATAATATATTTAGTATTATTCACACCCACTAATATAACATCTTTTTAATAACCAGAACTTTTGAATAATATTTGTTTCCTAAATTTTTTTGTTATTTTATTTTATACTCAACACAATTATATCCTTTAAATAATGAAATGATTATAATTAAAATGAGACAATTGATTTTCGACTATTATATGACCTTTAGAAACCATACTCTTGACGTTATGGTTATTTTTTATAAATACAAATAATAATGGATAAATAATACCAAAAAAATTCAATGGCCTCATCTAGTAGACTCAGGCAGCACGAAGTGAAACATCCCAGGTAAATAAAGAATATTAATTTTTCATATTTATTAATATTTTTGAATAAAATATTAATATTACTTTAAAGGGAGCGGTATGATTGATGGTGTACCCAATACGAAACAACGAGTTTCTTTGAAATCTTACGTTGCCCTCTAATAATAAAATAATATTATTTTAAATGGTGGTTAATGCCTAGCCGTTGTAATGGTGTGAATTAACAGAACTTACAACAAAATGATTATATATGTTTGTCAAATATTTTTACTTTTATCCAATAAATTTTAGAGGCTTAAAATGAAAATGAATCCAATTTTAAGCATTAATCTTCTTGTATTCTTTAAAAGGTCGATTAACCGCCTTTTGATGGAGAACACTTTTTAAATATACTTTTTAAAATTTTATATGTTATATTTGAGAAAATAAAATCCTTCTTTAGAATCTGTACATCAAAATTTACTTTGTGTAAATTTTTGTTGTTTTTCCGATAAAGATCAGTTTTAGTGAAAATGTTGTATTTTAATTTGAAACAACCTTTTAATCTAATTTATTTATATGGATACATTATCTTTTTAATTGGGTTTAATGTGTAGTTAAAGTATATTTTTACCATTTAATCCAATGGTGGTCATTGAAATTAATTTCACTTTAAAATTGGACTTAAACTAGTGTCATTCTTTTAATAGATATTGTTTCTTAAAAACACGCTATTTGTTTTGACAATGGGATTTAATTATTAAATTAAATAATGCAAATTATATGTTTTGAATTTTTTAAAATAGATTTAATTTTTGAATTTGGTATATCAAATATAGCTTAGGGTGAATTATTGGAATTTTTCTGAAAAACGTCAATTTTTGATGAATTCTGAAACCACGAAATGGTTGTTAAAAAAACTAATTTATCATTTAAATAAAACATTACCACTTCTGTGATTTGAGTTTCAAAAATCCGACATACATGGTTGTCAATAGGATGTAAAATTTTGTTCAATGGGACTAAAATAATTTTTTGATGAATAGTAACTTTTAAGTTTTATTAATCGCGATTAAAGGTAATTAAGGAAATTTAAGGTAAAGATAATGTTATAATAATATTAAATGTCCTTGAAACTGGTCCTACCCTTATTGGATGAGTCATTAACTACCAAGAAAATCCATGGGTCAACTTGGGGACCCCATGGAGCCACATTGGTAGGAAAATTACATTAATAACTTTTTATTTAAGGTTAAAATAAAAATTTCACAATCATGTATTGTTTTGATAAAATAATTTTTAAATGGGGTTATAAAAGTCATAATTTTTAAATAAATATTCATTGGAAAGATAAAACTATTTAAAACATCATGATAATTTTTTATAATTTTTAGACATTAAATAAATTAAATTATTTATGACACCATGATGATGTAGCGATTACCTCATTATTTAACGATTAAAATAAAATGAAAAGGTAATGTATCATCAAAGACATAAACTTGTCAAAATCCTATTGTATGGTTGTATTTAGAACCCATATCACCTTATCCTATAAATATATAATTTTGGGACCTTTGATATCCGAAAATCATTTTATAATAAAGTTACATTTCATGACATTCCAAGAGTGCCCCTCCTCCCTCTTATAAAAGGCCCCCACCTCTACCCCCTTACCCACACCTCTAAAGATTTTGTCTCAACCTAACTATGCTCATTTTGTCACTCCACATCCCTATATTACTCTTAGAAGACTCACTTTGGTTAGAAGTCTTTCCAAGGAAGCCTTTGAGCTCAAATCAAAAAGAGTTACCCGATTTAAAGGTAAACTCTTCCCTAATGTTCTTCTGTTTTATTTTGCTTCTCCAATCCCCTAAACACTTTTTATTCCTTTATTTTGTAACAAAAAAAGTATCATAAATATACTATCAAGTTGTTATTATAATAATTAGAGCTACACTTACACACACCTCCGTCTAATGGTTAAAGAACGCACTATTTCTGTGGATGGGGAATTACTTTCTCACGAAATGATGATTGTTCTATCTTCTCATACCACCTTTAATGGTGGCCATTATGATGGAACTATATTTATTTATTATATATATTATATTTATTTCTTTTATATGATTTTTTATTTTATATTTAATACATACTTTTATGCTTTTCATGTTGTGCAAATGTGATAATTTCATTTGAGGAAGTGTTGACTACGTCCCCCTTAAGTGACGTGGCTCCTTCATGAAATACATGGAATGTATAAAGAATGAAATTGATGAACTTATGTGATATATATAACATATATATTATACTGGAATTATAATATATATATATATATATATCTCATCTAGTTTTAATTCCATTAATGTGCCAATGAAATGAAAGTAGCGTTAATGCGAACGTACGACTTACCGTCTCCATGAACGGTACATTTCATTTATTATCTCCAAATGTTTTGTACTATTATAAGTAAATATATATAATGGATATATATGTCATATATTAAATTTAAATTATGTATATAATTCTGTAATTATAATATATATATATCTATTTTAGTTTTAATTACATTAATATGACAAAAAAAATGAAAGTAGTGTTCATGTGTACGTACGGCCTACCGTCTCCTTGAACGGTGCTTTTCATTTTTTATCTCAAAATGTTATGGAATAATCATAAAACGAATATACACTGGATATATATGATATTTACATCATTAATACTATTCTGGATATGATGTACATACAACTACATTAACAATGATTTTCAAACAAGTTCATTTTTGACTCATGTACCGAACATCAACAAAACGTATGATATGAACTCACATAATTAACTAATTATTATAACATGATAATATATGATATTATTTTAATAATAAAATTTAATGTATTTCCTTAATCAATTATAAATTTACCGATGTTTATCATTCAGGAATATAAATAAATGAACAAGACAAGTCGGACTTGAGGTAAGAGATCCCACCACTCTCTTTCTTTTTAAGTACTCTCTTTTATGTCATTTCTTTTAACTCATATTTATCATGTTTGGGGATGTTATTTTGTATTCATAATTCTTTAATTTTTATTTTCATATTATGAGAGACCATATTTGATCTCATAAATAAATTTTTGGATATTTTAAGTGGCGCTGTTAGGCTGTTGAGTTTTCGTAAGGGATTTCTCATCTCAATTTTATTCCTATGGGATTTATGCTACATTTTCCTCCATTTCCTTTGAGTGGTGTATGTAATTCCCATTATTATACTATTTGTGTAATATAATTTCATTTATAATTATTTACATCAATGTTTTATAGTCCTTCTTTAATGGGGTGTATGTTTCGAAAGTTACCCAAGTCGGTAAGGGAACCTTTCACCCTCCTCTTTTTAAAAGACTTCTTTTTTGTTAGGACTTTTAATTTACATATTCTTATGTTGAGATATGTTCTTATATATCCTTATTTATGTAAATTTTATTTCCATGTGATTAGATACCCTTTTTATATCTCATCAACGCATTCTCTAAATTTTAAAGTGACGTCGTTAGGCTGTCGAATTTCTGTAAGGGAACTTCTAAACCCAATTTCAATTATTTGGGTTAAACCTCTACTTCTTGATTATGTCTTCATATGAATATGTTTGGATGACATATGATTGTTTTAAACTGATTATCCACTTATATTTAGTTTATTTATATTTGTCACACATAATTATGTCATTTCATTATCCTTGCTTTAATGGCATGATCCTTGATTGGGATTACATCTCAATTTATTCTCACTGAGACATTTCTTAACGATATGCACTTTTATTATTTTATAAAGTTTATATACATCCACTTTGACGTCCCATATCCATATTATGTATATACTCAAGTCATTTAAAGGTTTTGAAAATGGTATGATTTCATGTGGCTTATAATTTAAATGTTCAAAATGGAAAAGGACTCTTTTATTAAGACATTGTATTAAATGGTTTTAAATATTTACTCTTTTAAAGCAATTATCATTCATGTCCATGTTTTAAAAATGATTTTAAGGACATGAATGTTTTAAAACCCCTCAAACGTATCAAAGTGGTATGGGACACTTTGATTCTAATATCTCTTTTAAAAGTCTTCTTTCAATATTTTCAAAGTATAAAGGAATATTTTTCTCATAGAGATTTAATGATTTTATTTGACGTTTTTATTTATGATAATATCATGATGTGGTCTCTTGTGATTGAAATGTGGAAATTTTTTGTTTCTTTTATGCATGTTTTAAGTGTTATGATTATGTTATTGTTCTTGGGAAATGTTTATGAAATCGGGTGGTTCCGTGATAAACTAAGGGCGGGTGAGCCCGAGATAGCTCTCTAATGTATTGGGTAACGTGGAGGTCTTAAAGGTTAAGGTTTTTCCGAATAGATTTAGGGAATATACTGTGATGGGTACTCCAAACGTAAACATGAGGGTTACTCCCTACGTAAGAATGTTATGAATGCCTCAAGTTACCTTTATATCTTATTAATTATATGAGTTATTCATAAATCTTATAATTTCATGAGGTATGTTAACGTGCTTATGTTTTATGAGTAATGTATGATTTCATTGATTCTTATGTATACATCTACAAATGGTTCATTTCCTTATTTCTATATCCCTTACTGATCTTTTTATGCTCATCCCATGTTTTTGAAATGTTTTTCACAGGTCAAGGGAAAGGTACATGATATGATGATAGTGTCAAGGAAGTGTCAAGAAAGAATCCATGTTTTATTGTAAATCTGTTTTCATTGATGGGAAAAATTTAATATTATCATTTATGTAACCAATTTGTTTAAATGTGGAATGTACTGTATGATTTATGATCTATTTCTCTAAAATTCTAAACCTGAAAAGATCCTCAATGTGTATTCTTGAAATATATCAAGATTAAGTAAGGTTTAAGGCCGGGTCCTTATAGTTGGTAGCAAAGGTCGGTTTAGATAACTTTAGAGGTTAGAGTGTTGTTTAAGAATAAGTGACAAGTTGTGTATAACCACAATGTTTATTATATTAGATAGAGTCATTGTTATTTATGAAAGATGGAATGTGTTTGAGATAACTTGGATAATTATATATTAGTATTTACCTTCCTCTTTAGTACATGATGATTTTGTTAATATACTCACACTTACATTTCTGGTTTTAGTAAATGGATGGATCTAGTAGGCACCAAAGTGACAATGGGTTGGAAGGAAATTGTGGTGGTTACCTGATTAAGAGACTAGATGAAATGGGGGATTCAATGAGGAAACTCGTGGTTGTTCTAAACCAACTATCACGGAGTCATGATCAACAATTTGAAACTTGGTGAGTTCTCTAATGCATCATGTACGAGATGACCAACTCGATGTGGAAGTTCAGGTAATAATTATAACGGTGACCGTTAGGGTTTATATGATCCTTACTTTTGAGGTAATTGAAGGTTAATATATGATGGAAGATGAAAGGCATGAGGAACAAATGAGGTTAAATTATGTAATGGTTATTTTTGAATATTTTATCTCTTTTGGGGGAATGTTTTAAGAATTTTATAGTTTTGGAAAAAGGACAACACACAGAACATGTGACAACCCATCGTGTCTGACAATTCTGCGGGAATCAAACCCACAACCATAGTACGACTGGTATTTATCGCCTACCACTGGACTACATGAAGTCCCGGGTTATTTTGACTAATTGGTTTTAGTTAGATGATTTTATGAATCAAGAGTAAGTTTATTTTGGGTTATCTATAGAAATTAGTAACCTATCTTGGAGGATATATGATTATGTTAATTACTTTTCAATAAGAGACTTTAAGAGAAACTGATGTTATTTGGAGATAAATGTTAATTTGTACCTAGGAAGACTATGTGATTAAATCCTTCAAATATTTGTGTTTCAATCTTAGTTTGGTTTACTTTGAAGATTTTTATGGACAAATTGTTTATCGAATTTTTTTCATTGAACTTTGGGTTTTGTTGGAAAAATTTTAGAGATTAAGAATAGATTTTTTTATAAAGGATTGTCCTTTTGTGGATTATCTGATCTTGTTCTAACAATTTTGGTTTTGGTTAAGGTCTAAAGACAGGGGAAATATATAGTTCTCTTAGTTGGATTAGGATATTCTCTAGAAGTTGATTATAGCTCTCTTAATGTGAAAAAGCCATCCTAAATACTCATCTTTTGGAGAAAATATGAGTTTGTGTAAGAAATATAGTAGGAGACGAGAGTCTAGACGACAAGTAAGTATGTTTACTTGTGATTTAGTTATGCTCAAAAATAAATTCCTCATTGAAAAGTAACTTAAAAAAATGTTTTCTATTAACTTTTCCTACTGGGGAATCAAATATCGTTTAACCCATCACCAGTTTGTGATTTTTTGGTGGTTAACATTCTCCTAAACTTGTTTTCTATCACTCTCCATCAGAACAAGACCTTTTGTTTTCTCTTCCATGTGAATTTTTTCCTACATGGAATCCTAGTATGGGTTAACTCGGGTGTCCTTTTTACTTCTCTTTCTTTATTTTAATGTTATAGTTTTAGTGACTCTTTTTCCGATGTGGGATTTTCAATGAAGTTTCCGAGCCCTATTTTTTAAATTGCGAGGACACAATTCCTAAAAGGGGGAAGGATGTAACAAACCAGGTAAATAAAGAATATTACTTTATCTTATTTATTAATATTTGGGAATAAAATATTAATATTACTTTAATGGGAGCGCTATGCTCGAAGGTGTACCCCATACGCAACAACGATTTTCTTTGAAATCATACGTTGCACTCTAATAATAAAATAATATTATTTTAAATGGTAGTTAACGCCTAGCCGTTTTAATGGCGGGAATGAACAGAACTAAATACAAAATGATTATATATATTTTTCAAATATTTTTACTTTTATCCAATAAATGTTAGAGGCCTAAAATGCAAATGAATCAAATTTTAAGCATTAATCTTATAGTATTATTTAAAAGGTCTATTAGCAGCCTTTTGATGGAGAACCCATTTTAAATATACTTTTGAAAATTTTATATTTTATATTTGACAAAATAAAATCCTTCTTTAGAATCTGGACATCAAAATTTACTTTGTGTAAATTTTTGTTGTTTTTCTGATAAAGATCGGTTTTAGTGAAAATGTTGTATTTTAATTCAAAACCTAATTTTAATCTAATTTAGTTATATGGATAGATTATATTTTTAATTTTGTTTAATGTGTAGTTAAAATATATTTTTACCATTTAATCCAATGGGGGTCATTGTAATTAATTTCACTTTGAAATTGGACTTAAACTAGTGTCATTCTTTTAATAGATATTGTTTCTTAAAAACACGCTAATTGTTTTGAAAGTGGAATTAATTATTAAATTAATTAATTAAAATTATATGTTTTAAATTTTGTAAAATATATATCATTTTTTAATTCTGTATATCAAATATAGCTTAGGGTGAATTTTTGGTTTTTTTTCTGAAAATCGTAAATTTCTTATGAATAGTGAAACCACTAAGTGGTAGTTAAAAAACTGATTTATCATTTAAATGAAACTTTACCACTTCTATGATTTTAATTTCAAAAATCCAACATTCATGGTTGTCATTAGTATGTAAAATTTGGTTCAGTGGTATTAAAATAATTATTTTTGGGGAATAGTAACTTTTAAGTTTTATTAATCGCGATTAAAGGTAATTGGTGTAATTTAAGGTAAAGAGAATGTTATAATAATATGAAATGACCTTGAAACATGTCCTACCCTTATTGGATGAGTCATGTCCGCCAAAGACTATCCATGGGTCAACATGGGGACCCCATGAAGACACTTTGGTAGGATAATGACATTAATAACTTTTTATTTAAAGTTGAAATAAAAATGTCACAAACATGTATTGTTATGATAAAATAATTTTTAAATGGGGTTATAAATGTCATAATTTTGACGATAAATATTAATTGGAATTAAAAAGATATTTCCTACATCATGATATTTTTTTATAATTTTTAGACAATATATAAACTAAATTATTTATGACACCATGATGATGCAGCGATTACCTCATTATTTAGCGATTAAAATAAAATTAAAATATAATGTAACATCAAAGACATAAACTTGTAAAAAACCTATTGGATGGGTGGATTCCAAACCCTTATCAACATAACCTCTAAATATATAATTTTGGGACCTTTGATATCCGAAAATCATTTTATAATAATGTTACCTTTCATGAATTTCCAAGAGTGCCCCTCCTCTCTCTTATAAAAGGCCCCCACGTCTACCCCCTTACCCACACCTCTCAAGATTTTGGATCGACCAAAATATGCTCATTTTGTCTCTAAAAATCTCTCTATTACTCCTATAAGCATCACTTTGGGCAGAAGTTTTTCCAAGGAATCCTTTGAGGTCAAATCAAAATGAGTTACCCGATTTTAAGGTATAGTTTTCCCTAATGTTCTTTTGTTTTATTTTTCTTCTCCAATCCCCTAAAATATTTTTATTCCTTTATTTTGTAACAAAACCATTATATTAAATATACTATAATGTTTTTATGATAATAATTCGAGATACACTTACACACACCTCCGTCTAATGGTTAAAGAACATACTGTTTCCGTGGATGGGGAATTACTGCCTCACGAAACGATGATTGTTCTATCTTCTCATACCACCTTTCATGGTGGCCATTATGATAGAAATATATTTATTTATCATATATATTATATTTATTTCATCTATATGATTCTTTATTTTAGTTTTAATACATACCTTTATGCTTTTCATGTTGTGCAAATGCGATAATTTCATTTTAGGAAGTGTGGACTACTGCCCCCTCAAGTGATGTGACTCGTTCATGCAATACATGGAATGTATAAAGAATTAAATTAATGAACATATGTGATATATATAGCATATATATTATACTGGAATTATAATATATATATATATATAATCTAGTTTTAATTCCATTAATTTTCCAAATAAATGAAAGTAGCGTTCATGCGTACGTACGGCTTACCGTCTCCATGAACGATACATTTCATTTCTTATCTCCAAATGTTAAGTAATATTATATCTACATATATATAATGGATATATATGTCATATATTACATCTAAATGATGGATATCATTCTGTAATTATAATATATATCTCTATTTTAGCTTTAATTCCATTAATATGACAAAAAAATGAAAGTAGTGTTCATGTGTACGTACTGCCTACCGTCTCCATGAATAGAGCTTTTCATTTTTTATCTCCAAATGTTATGGAATAAGTATAAAACGAATATATACTGTATATATATGATATTTACATCATTAATACTATTCTGGATATGATGTACATACAACTACATTAACAATGCTTTTCAAACGAGTTCATTTTTGACTCATGTACCGAACATCAACAAAACATATGATATGAACTCACATAATTAACTAATTATTATTAAATTATAATAAATGATATTAATTGAATAATAAAATTTAAATTATGTCCTTAAGAATTTATAAATTGACAAAACATTATTATTCAGGAATATTGGGAAATGAACAAGACAAGTCGGACTTGAGGTAAGGGATCCTACCTCTCTCTTTGTTTTTAAGTACTCTCTTTTATGTAATTTCTTTTAAGCTCATATTTCATATGTTTGGGGATTTTAATTTATATTCCTCATTCTGTAATTTTTATGTTCATTTTATGAGAGACCCTATTTTATCTCATAAATCAATTTTTGGATGTTTTAAGGGGCGCTGTTAGGTTGCCGAGTTTTCGTAATGGATTTTCCATCTCACTTTTATTCCCGTGGGATTTATGCTACATTTACCACCATTTCTTTGGAGTGGTGTATGTACTGCCAATTATTTTACTATTTTTGTAATATACTTTCATTTATGATTATTTTCATTAATTTTTTATAGTCCTTCCTTCATGGGGTGTACATTTCAAAAGTTACCCAAGTCGGTAAGGGAACCTTTCACCATCCTCTTTTGAAAGACTTTTTTATTAGGTCTTTTAATTTACATCTTCGTATATTGAGATATATTCTTATATATCCTTATTGTTGTAAATGTAATTTCCATGTGTTGAGATACCGTTTTTATATCTCATCAACTCATTCTCAGAATTTTAAAGTGATGTTGTTAGGCTGTCAAATTTTTGTAAGGGAACTTCTTAACCCAATTTCAATTCTATGGGTTAAACCTCTACTTCTTGATTATGTCGTGCTATGAATATGTGTGGATGACATATGATTGTTTTACAATGAGTATCCACATATATTTAGTATATTTATATTTTTCACACATAATTATGTAATTTCTTTATCCTTGCTCTAATGGCATGATCCTTGATTGGGATTACATCTCAATTTCTTCTCATTGAGCATTTCTTAATGATATGCACTTTTATTCTTTTATAAAGTGTATATAAATCCCCTTTGACTTTACATATGCATATTATGTCTATACTAAAGTCATTTATAGGATTTGAAAATGGTATAATTTCATGTGGCTTATAATTTAAATGTTCAAAATGGAAAAAGAATCTTTTATTAAAATGTTGTATTAAATAGTTTTAAACATTCATTCATTTAAAATATTTATCATCCATGTCCATGTTTTAAAAATGATTTTATGGACATGATTGTTTTAAAACCCTTAAAAAGTTTCAATGTGGTATGGGACACTTTGATTCTAAAATCTCTTTTAAATGTATTCTTTCAATATTTTCAATGTATAAAGGAATTTTTCTCTCATAGAGTTTTCATTATTTTATTTAATGTTTTTATTTATGATAATATCATGATCTGGTCTCTTGTGATTGAAATTTGGAAATTTTATGTTTCTTTTATGCATGTTTTAAGTGTTAAGATTATGTTATGGTTCTTGGGAAATTTTTATGAAATCAGGTGGTTCCGTGATAAACTAAGGGTGGATGAGCACTTGATAGCTCTCCAATGAATTGGGTAACGCAGAGGGGTTAAATGTTAAGGTTTCTCCGAAGAGATTTAGGGAATATACTGTGATGGGTGTTCCAAACGTAACCCTGAGGGTTACTCCCTACGTAAGAATGTTATGAATTCCTCAAGTTAACTTTATGTCTTAAGATTTCTATGAGTTATTCATAAATCTTATGATTTCATGAGGTATGTTAACGTGATTATGTTTTATGAGTAATGTATGATTTAATTTATTCTTATTTATACATGTTCTAATGTTTCCTTTCTATATTTCTATATCCCTTACTATGATTTTTTTGCTAATCCCAATATTTTGAAATGTTTTTCACAGGTCAAGGGAAAGGTACAAGATATGATGATAGTGTCAAGGAAGTGTCAAGAAAGAATCCACGTTTTATTTCAAATCTGTTTCCGTTGATTGGAAAAAAATTAATATTTTCTTTTATGTAACCACTTTGTTTAAATGTGGAATGAAATGCATTATTTATGATCTAATTCTCTAAGACACTACACCGGAAAAGTTTCTCAATTTGTAATCTTGAAATAACTCAAGATTAATCAAGGTTTAAGGCCAGGTCCTTATACGAAGCCCATCTATCAGAGCATGGGAAGGAGGTATCACCACTGGGAATTGCTCTTGAACTATCCAAAGCTGAAGTCCAACATGTTAATCTTGAATATAATCACTTAAGGTAGAAGTTCAAGCAGATATATTTCACCACTCGGGAAATGTTGTTAGAGCCACCATGTGATTCTATCACTACTGATCACCTTAATTTTAGGACCATTGAATGTGTTATAAGGGGCTATGTAATGAGGCCTTATTTACTTTGTGTCATCATTTTTTTAAATAAATTTTTTTGTTTCTTTTTATGGTAAAATTTGTGAATTTAAAATATCATAATAAATATAGGATGAATTTATTGAGGCCTCATATTATTTACGAATGACGGAAAAAATAAATTTTAAAATATTTTATTATACATTAAATAATATATAAATTGAAACGATTTTAAAAAATGGACTTCTACAATTATTATCATTATGAAATTTATATTCTAATAAGATAAACATAATTTTTTGTTAATAGTAAATTATGACGAGTAATATTACCCTTAGGAATAGTACTACGAACAATAGAATAGTAACCTCACTTAAGAAGGTATAAATATAATTTATACATCTTTATTGGTAATTTGATATAATAGCATAATTAAATAACTGTTTCCAAAATTATTAGTTAAGTTTTAGTATTTGTTTCTAGAAAAGATTTTTTTCACTGAAAAACAAAATATCTGATAATTAGATATTTTTTAAAATGGAGTCCATTTTTTATTTCAGATCATCGATATTAGGTTAGGGTAAATTTATGAATTTTTTTTAAAATGTTTTGATTTTGGGTGAATAGTAAAAATATAGTTTCAATTTTAGTGTGGTTAATTATATCATTAATTATGTAATAATTATGTAATAATTCAATTAGATATGTTTAAATTAGGCTATTTTATAAGGTGTATCATTTTTTCAATACCATGGGCCGACCTATGGTTCTACAAATGCAACTAATATGGTGTCTCGTGGAAATTAATAGAATATTCCCTCCTTTGTAAATAAATACAAACACATTCCTTCATTACCTTCATTACAATTTACAAATCAATAAATATATGTAAATTTTACCTCCCAAGGAGTCCCACTAAGGTCCCATCAAGCCTCCCAAGGTCCCAACCATATTGTTTTTGAGGTTACACTTTATGGTAAGGGATGTTTTCACCCTCTTCTTTTAGTCAACACTTCTTTTATGTTTTGTCTTTGAATTTCAATTTTCATATTTGGGTATGATATTATGTATCCATGTCACCATTACTTTGATTTTAATTTTATTAGATACCCTTTTTTCTCTCATAAATTAATTTTTAGAATGATTTTGTGATGTCATTTGGCTGCCAAATTTTCATAAAATAAATCGCATCTTCTATATTATTTCCTGTTTCCATTTCATGTTGTATTTCCTTAAAATATCCATAACATAATCTATTATAAATTTTATTATGACCCTATATTATATTAAGAGTTATTTATGAGTTTTTTTCCCTTTTCCCCACTTCCTTTATGGTTTTCTGAGACCATTTAGTAGAGCTGTTATGCGGTAGACTTTTTCTCTCAAAATCTCTCTCTATTTCTCAATAAATTCACTTATTTTATTTATGTGAATACTAAAAAATATTTCATTTATAGTGGTATTCATCATGTAATAAAAATTATAAATTTTATTCTTTAATTGAAGTATATAAAACCCGTATTATCTTTCCATGGTTTAGAAATGGCATAATGATCTTTTTATTGAGCACTTTTTAAAAACTCACGATTTTGATATAAAACCCATTTATTTTATTCTGTTTGGGTTATTTATGATATTTTTTATTATTATCTATGTGTATAACAAAAAAATAAATACATATTAAGGGTTTTCCCTAATAGATATCCAATGAATTGTGTAATGAAAAAAATATCCATATATGTCATGTTTTATGATACATTAGTGAATAACCATTGAAATTGTTATGACACCTTGGGGATGGACCTTGGTATAAATAATATTAATTTCTAAATTAAATGTTTTATCCAAAATTTGATGTTATGATTCAATTTCTTACTATGATGTGCCTCTTCAAAGTATATTTATGATATTCCTCATGTTATTATTGAGATCGCTCATGTTCACATGTTAACAGTTTCACATGTTTTCCTCATTAGGCCTTTTCTCACCCTTTCCTTTGATGTATTCTCCATGTTATGAAATGAAGTAATTTTACATAGGATGAACATTTCAGGAAAATTTATAAGGTTATTAAATAAATTTTTATGTTTTCATTTATTATGTACAGTTTTTTCCAAACACAAGACATTAAAGATCCTCTATTTGTAAAATGAAATGAATTATTATATATTAAAATAGAAGGATCCCAAATTTGGTTTCAAAGGATAGATTAGATATTTATGGAAATTAGTCTATGAAAACATTAGTTAGAACCATATAGTGATGATTAAATATAGGAAACCGTCATGGTATTTTGGGGAGATATTATGTATCTTGTTTCGGAACAAACAAATCCCTGTTAAAAAACAAACAAGTGGATGTGGATATGGAACAGATGTACCTAAGAGTGAAAAATATGACAAGGAGTTTCAGTCATGAACCAGGGTATCCTGGTACACGACAATGGGTATTTATGGAGTCCATGTTTGACAATCCCTAGGGATATGTTTGGTTAATCAAAATCTTTTTATGAATAATTATGATTAATTATTAGAGAAATGTAATTGTTTAAGCTCAATGTTTTAAGATATATAATTATTTATATTTAAAATATTATCAAATGAAATTATCTTCTCAATAAGGTTTTATTCTACTATAAAATAATGTGAAATATGAAGAACTGTGCAAATGGTGACCATAATCGACCATGAGCGGACGACCCTCCAATTGAAGCATAAATGGAAAATTTTAGTAGATTGATGAACAAACTAACTCTTGTTATGGGAAATAACAGAATCAAGTTGATATACCAATATCACCATGAAGGTAAAAACATTCTATTGATTCTATTATTCATCAACAACCTCAAACCCTTAGTAAATATATTCACCCATTGATTACTGAATAGTGGATCAGTTCTATCAAGAAGAACTTTTTTATTATCTGATGTTTAAAAAAATATTAGGTCACCCTAGATGTTTACTGACTAGAGGGAGATGCTTATTAGTGGTGGGAACTGATGAAAAACATGATTCATAGAATTGAGTTTTACGATATGAAGTTTGAAGTGTTCTAAGGGATATTCTTTAAAAAGTATTTCCCTCATTTTGTGAGAACAAAAAAGGAGAAGGAGTTTCTCGAGATGAAGAATAAGCAGAATAAATATATTTGAGGTAATGAGATAAACTTCATAAGACTTTCCCATTACACACTATCATTTTCAAGGATCCTAATGGGAAATTTGATAGATTCTTTGGTGGACTAGGACCTCACCTACAAAAATATCTAGCCAACCTAGACTATAATAGCTATGAGGAGATCATGCTGACTGTGATGAATGTTGAACTATAGTTTTGTGAGATGAAGTAGTCTCATGAATTCAATGAGATAAAAAGAAAAATAGTTCCCATACTAGGGAGGAAATTTGATCAAGGAAGAGGATGAAAATAAGTACAACATTCCATGTGTAATTTATTTTGGAAAAATCATTTGGGGAATTTCTTGCTCGAGTGTGGGAAGTGATTCAAGTGTGGAAGAGATGTCCATATCATGTTTAATTTTCATAATGAGGTGAAGACTCAATATTACAACACTAAAAACAAATGGATGATGGTGAAGTCCCTACCTGAAGTCCAATGATTCAAGTGCGGATAGCTGGGGAACCATCATCAAACTCAACATAGGACAAGGTTGAGAGGTTGTTCTTTTTCTTTCATGACAGCTAATGTGGAAGCTCAAAATGATGTGGTGGCAGGTACTCTTGAAGTTCACATAATGCTAGAAAATACTTTGTTTGATTCTGGTTCTACACATTCCTTTATTTCCCCCATGTTTTTATTGAATTTAGAATCAAACCCTAAATTTCAAAATCTATAGTTATCAGTAATGAATTCTGGTGGGATTACCCAATCATCACAAGTGTTTAAAAAACTATTAATTCGTTTTTTTATCACAATGTTATCACAAATTTAATAGTAATTCTAATGAGATAATTTTACATTATACTAGGGATGGAATGTCTCTCAATGTATAATTCTATGGTATAATGTAGAATCAAGGAAATCATAGTAGCATTGAATGGAAAACCTACAATTATCATCCATGGAGAGATATGTAAATCAGATCTTAGTCTATAAGAACCACCTACATCATTAATTATGGAGTAGATCTGTGGATAAAAAAAGGAAATTAGAGTATAAGGATAAATAATTTCCCAATTTTTGAGGAATACATTGATTTATTTCCATCGGAGTTACCCATACATACAATATAAAGAGAGGTAGGGTTATCCATTGAATTCATTCTAGGATCTCATACAATATCACAGACCCCATATGTGATGGAAAATGTGGAGTTGGAGGAATTAAAGATAAAACTACATGATATTTTGAGAAAGGGGATTATCTGACTGAGTGTATATCCATGGGGACAACCTATTATCTTTGTTAAGAAGAAGGATTTATTGATGAAGCTATAAATTGATTATAGAGAATTGAAAGGGTTTAGAGTAAAAAAACAAATTCCCACTTCAATGAATGGATGACTTATTTGACCAATGCTCGGGGGATCAATTCTTATTTATGATTGATCTTCGATCTGGTTATCATCAATCAGGGGTGAAGAATAAATATATTCAAAACATAGCCTTCCAATCAAGATATGTGCATTATGACTTTTTTGTGATTCCCTTCGGACTGAATATTGCACCTTCTATTTTAATAGATTTGATGAATAAAGTATTTAAGGAATATCTTGATATCTTTGTTGAAATTTTTATTTATTATAATATGATATATTTTTAAAGTTGAAACGAGCATGAGGATCATCTAAGGGTTATTTTTCAAACTCTACAGATGGAGTGAATTTTTGGAAAGTTCAGAAAATGTGAATTTTGGTAACAAAAAATTGCTTACTTGTAGTACATTGTAACCAATGAAGGAATACTAGTTGACCTTAAAAACACAAATGTTGTTGAGGAGTGGACTCAGCCTACAAAAATAAATAATATTCAAAGTTTCCCTAGATTAGTGGGATATAATATGGGGCTTTTGAAAATGTTTTCATGAATTTCTAAACCCTTATCAAAGTTAATTAGAAAAGGGGTATAGTTCATCTAGACAATGGTGTTTGGGGAAGGTTTCCAATATCTCAAGAAGATATTGGTTACTACACCCATGTAAACTCTACCCTCAAGAGGAGAAGGATTCATTATTTTTAGTGATACATATCTGAAAGGTCATAGTTACATCCTCATGGAAAATGAAAAAGTTATTGATTATTGATCTCAACAGATGAAGACTCATGAGCATAACTACCCTATACATGATCTAGAGATAGATGCAGTAATTTTTGCTATGAAGATATAGAGTAAATATCTTTATGGGGATAAATGTTATATATACAAAGACCATCAAGGTTTGAATTATACTTTTCACCCAAAAGGAATCGAACATGAGACATATGATATGGTTGGAACTTCTTAAAGACCATGAATTTTTAATTCATTATTATCCCGAAAGAGAAAACAATGTCACTGATGCACTATGTCGGAAAGACACAATTGTTCTTTATATAATGATAATTTAAATAAATCCAGTGATCAATGACCTAGTAATTTTGGACATAGTAATTATAAGGGAAGGTGCATCATCATCCCTATCCCAAATGATGTCACAACCATCATTAGGAGGGGAGATCAAGAAAGCTCTGACAGAAGATCCTTTTTATCAAATATTATTGTGGCTATGAAGAATTGTAATTTTCCTAAGTTTAATATTGGTCAAGACAGTGTACTAATGTTTCATAAAAGACTATGTGTTCTATCTATTCTAGAAATAAATAAGGTCTGATGGACGAAACTCATAGCTCCACATTCACTATACAAATTTGAAGAAAAAAATGTATAGGGGACTTTGTTACCATTATTGTTGGGATAATATGAAAAAGGGATTGTTTAATACACAACAAGATTCCTTGTATGTCAGAAAATGAAGGCAGAGTGACAACATCCAACAGGGGTATTACAACCACTAACCATACCTGCATGGAAGTGGGATAATATCACTATGGACTCGTCACTGGTCTCCTTATAACTTCTATGGGAAACAATTCCATTTGGTTTATATTGGATCATCTCAACAAGAATTCCAATTTAATCTCTATTCAGGAAAATTTCTATATTGATCAACATTCTAGTATTTACGTGAAGGAAGTGTCAAGGATGAATGGAGTTCCACTTTCTATTGTATCTGATCATGTTCCAACATTCACATCAATATTCTGGAGAACAATTCAACATGATCTGAGTAAAAAATTGAATTTCAGTATGGACTATCACCCACAAACTAATGGCCAACCTTAATGGACTATTAAAACATTCTAGAACATAATGAGAACACGCTCAATGGAAATTAAAGGTGGATGGGATCATCATCTCACATTGGTTGTGTAATCTTACAATAGTAGTTTCCACAAGAGCATTCAAATGGAATCCTATGCTTCTCTATATAGGAAGGGATGTAGAACTCCTACCTGTTGGGATGAAGTTGGTGAGAGAAATTTTGATGGGGATAATTTTGTTCATGAGCTAATAGAAGAGGTTCATTCCATCCATCAACACATAATTGTCATTCAGATATGGAAAAACCGATATGCCAACAGCCATTGAAGGGACTTGGAGTTTGATGTTAGTGAAAAAATCCTTTTTGAATATCACCATGGTAGAGGGTCATGAGGGTTTGGAATAAAGGGAAGCTTAGCTCTAGGTACATTGGCCACTATGAAATCCTTGATCACGTAGGAGAAGTAGCCTATCAGCTTGAACTTCTTCCAAATTTAGCACAATTTCATTATGTCTTCCACATATCCCTCTCGAGGAAGTACATACCTGACACATCACATATACTAAATCTAGAGGTGGTACAACTGGAACATGACCTCTCTTATGAGGAGCAGATGGTGGAGATCATGGATCATATGGACAAGGTTCTACGCAACAACACTACCCACCTTGTTACATTATTATGGAGGGAACAAAAATTTGAAGAAACAACATTGGAAGTAGAGGAGTCTATGAGGCTAAAGTTCATACACCTTTTCTCATTTTAGGGTATGAGTTAAATTTTTGGGAAAAAAATACCTTAAGGGGGAAGAATATAACGAAACAAGCTTTTGATTTATATTTACATCCAAATTTTTTGGGTTTTATTATTTTTTTCTCAGCAAAATTATATCCATTAATTATTGAATTGATTATAATTAAAATGAGTCCATTGGTTTTTGAATGTTATATGACTGTTGGTCAATATGATCATTGGAAACCATAATCTTAATGATATTATTATTTTTTATAAATAAAAATTAACATGGTTAATTAAAATGGAAAGAAGAGTTTATAGACTCATCCAGTAGACTCGGGCCCTATGAATCCCATCCATCGGAGCATTAGAAGGAGGTAGAATCACTAGAAAGTTTTCTGGATGAAGACAATTTCTAACTTAAACATGTTAAGATTGAATAGAATCACATACGAGAGATGTTCATGCTGATAGAAATCACCACTAGAGCAATATTTTATGAGCTACATCAAGATTCTATCACCATTGTACACTATAATCCTAAGTCCTATCAGGTTATATAAGGGTCATTGTAACAAGGCCTCAGTTAGTTTGTGTAAACATTTTTTATAAATAAAATTGTTAATTTTTATTATGGTAAAATTTTTGAATTTCAAATATCATGATTAATATAGGATGAATTTATAGAAGTTCTTTATTATTGATTAATATTCAAAAGGGGGAATTATATAAATAATTATTAAAATGTAATTAATTAGTAATGTGAAATTAATTTCAAAAAATTCTATTCTACCTTTGTAATCAATAAGAAATTTAGATTCTAATAAGACCAACGTAATTTTTGGTGAACAATAAATTATTAATCGTTATATTACCATTATGAATAGTCGTGTGGCCAGTGGAATAGTAACATCACTTATGAAATTATAAATACAATTTATTCATCTTTATTGGTAATGTGATATAACAAATTATGTAAATAACTATTACAGAAACTATTAGTTATGTATAAGTATTTTTTTTGGGTAAATAGTATTTTTAATTAAAAATTAAAAAAATTTAATTATAAATTTATTTTTAGAAAATGGGATTCATTTTTGAATTCATAGCATTGATATTATGTTAGGTTGAATTTATGTGATTTTTATAAAATGTTTTGATTTTTGTTGAATAATGAAAATTCAGATTTGAGTTTCGATGAGTTTAATGACATCATTAATGATGTTGTAATTATTTAATAATTATGGTCTACTTTTGTATAGTAATTTATGTTATATGGAGTCCCATGTGGCCAATAGCATGGGTGTATACCATGGACTAGCCCATGGTTATGCAAATACCACTAATGAGGTGCCCCTTGGAAATTAATTAAATATTCCCTCACTTTTTCTATAAATACAATCTCTTTCCTTCATTCATTTCATTATAATTTCTCCTCAATGAATTTCTTGTTTTTTACCTCACAAGGAGACCTCCCATGGTTCCTTTATTCTCCTAATCTCTTATCCTTTGATTTCTTGATGTTACTCTATAAGGTAAGGGAACCTGTCACCATCTTCTCTTAGTCAACAATTGTTTTTTGTTATGCCTTTGAATTAACATTTTCATATTTTTGGATATGATATTATGTATCCCTATTACTTCCCATTTTATTTACATATAATCATATACCCTTATACCATTACTCTATACAATTTCTGAATTTTTAACACACTGTTAGGCTGAAAATATTTCGTAATAGAAATTGCAGCCACCCGATTCCTTCATGTTTCATTTTCATGTGGTATATCATTCAAATATCCATCCCATGATCATATTTAAATTTTATATTGTCCCTATAATTTATTATGATCTATTTATTAGTGTTTAACACCTTGCCTCCTCCCTTTATATTACTTTCTAGAACCTTGTTGTATAGTCATTATGCTGTTGAATTTTTATCTCAAAATTGCTATCTCTTTCTCAAGAAATTCTGTTATTTTATTAATGTGAATACCCTAACCTATTTAATTTTAAGAGTATTCATCAATAAAAAAATTATATATTTGATTCTGTAATTGACACACATAAAACCCTTATTCCATTTCCAGTTGTTATAAATTACATAATGATCTTGTTGTTAATCATTTTTTAAAACGTCACGATTTTGATACTATGGTGAATAACCTTGGAAATTATTAATCTCATTAGTTTATTTACAAATTTTTTGTTTATTATATTTGTGGATCACATGAAAATAGATAAATATTAATGGTGTACCTTGATAGAACTCTAATGCATTGGGTAAATAAATAATCTCTAGATATTAAAAGTTTTATGATACCATGGTGAATAACCTTGTAAATTTTTAGAACACCTTAGGTTTGGACTTTGGGGATAATAATATGAATTAATAAATTAAATATTGTACCAATGGTTTCAAGTTATGATTCCTGTTATTATTATTATAATCAACTTCAATCTATTTTAATGATATTTCCAATGGTCATTGTGATATCGCTCAAGTTCATTTGTAAATTATTTCACTTGTTTTTTTACTAAGCGTTCGACTCACCATTTCCTTTGATGTAAGCCTACAGGCTATGAGATGTAGTAATTTTAGTTATAATGAACATTTCATTAATATTTTCAAAATGATTAAATGAATTTTTATTATTTAATGTATTATGTACCTTTTTATTCAAGACAATAGACTTTAATGATCCTCTATTTGTAAAATGAAATGAAATGTTATGTATTAAAATTGTAGGATACAATAATAATTGTTATTTATTCCATATTAAATAGTAATATTGACATTATATTATTATTTGGTGAGAATCAACCATTATCATAACACCAATTATTGAAGAAAATCAATTTTACGTGAATGAAAGAAAGACTTGGTGTTTTTTAAAATGATATATAAAATCATAACTTCATGAAACTCAAGATATCAATGAATTATAATTATGATTAACAAATATATTTCATAAAATATTGGAATGTTAAATCCATCCCTGATTAATATTAATTTATCCCCTTAAATTCATCTCTGATATCAAAGGATTAAATTTATATAATTCATTCATCGAAAACCAGACCATAAAAGTAGTTAAATAAAATGAAATCTTAAAATGTTATGTAGTGAAGACTAAAATTCACTATAAGCTACTCATAACTAGTATTCAACATATAGAGAACATGGGTGGGAAATTAAAAGACTGATTTAGAAGGAAAAAATAATTACCTTTGACAAATAGAGAGTGATAGAGATCATGGTCAACAAGAAGTCAATTGAAGGAAAACCACAATCCAAATAGGTGTGGAGTAGTTCGATGATATCATCAGAAAATATGGTAATAAAGTAACATTTTAGTTCAAGATCCATTTAACAAAGTAATGGAATTATCATACCATCTAGGACAATAGATAAAAAATTAAATACTTAATTGATGAGTAGAATCCCATCTTATAGTCAATTTTTGGAAATATATCATCCCTTTATCCCAATGATGAATAATCAATATAAATTATAATCTCCACATGCACTGAAATATTCATTTAAAAACTAAATAAAAATAAAAGGGATAGTCAATTTATTACCCTTCTATTTTTACAGTGACAAAAACCAAAATGGGTAAATCATGGTTGAACTATTCAAAAAATGTATAAACCATTATATGATACACTAATAATAAAAAATAACACCGAAGATTCAAAATAAATTATTCCATAAATAACTGTCCTTCATTATTTTCAAACAATTATTGACTAAGCTAGAAACCCAAATATTAGAAGGATTTGATCAAATATTCATCCAAGATTAATAAAACTCTGTTACACAAATAAAATATCATTTGTTTTCTAAATTAACCTACAATTTACCTGAAAAAATTATCATAAAAAAATGGTCATCATATAGTCTTCTGGAAGTGTGTTAAACCCTCATCATCCTTCTATAATAGGGTTTTTGAACCACTACCTAGCCAAATTCAATGAGTATTCCCAAAGGATATGGGGTTTCCCATTTTTTTCGTAAACATGAAAACTAATTCCTCCCTAAAACACAACATTTCAATTATAGGGGTCAAAAATCACTCTTTTTAAAAAGTGATCTCTGAAAAATGCTTTAATATCTCATCACACAAAGCCTAAATGGGGTTTCTAATACATTGATCATATGATCATCTGTATGCCTATGAATCCATGATGGTATCCATAAATAATAAGATAATATCACATTAAAACATCAAAATCTCCAAATTTATCTAAAATTACCTTTGATACCAACATTAACAAACTAGGACCCACACTCCTGGATCATATGGTGAAATCCATTACATTACATATCTGGATATGATGTCGATAATTGCGATCCAATTATTTTTCATCAAAACCATACAACATTTGAAGATAAAATTAGATCACATTCATTTTTTTAATCTTTTTAGGTTTAGAGTGTCATATAATGCTGATTAAATCCTATAAATACAATTCACGTCAACAATGGCTCATAAATAATTATTTCACAATGTAGAAAATAATCTTCTATTATACGTATATTTTCATATATAAAATTATGTCATCAATATAATCTTTCATAAATCATTTATAAAGATATATTATTAAAAATAATTCATTAAATATTCTGGAAAAAGAAAATTAAGAATGGGGTGTTCAATCTCTTAGTAAGGGTATTCATAATAATTAACTATTAAATTTTATCAATGGGAATAAGATTTCATAAGGATATGATGACACAATCAATGTGAATTATCGAATAATAATAGAAATAATACCCATAAAAACCTAGAAAAAAAAGAAAACATTGAAATTGAAAGAATCATCAGAATTAATATATATGGTCTGTGTGACATCAATCTTGATACTTATAAGCATTATAAACCCATGAAAGGATAATATAAATCATATTGTTATCTTGGAACATCAATACACTGCACACTTAAAGGACCATTAAGTATTTAATAATCTATATGGATGACTTTCATATCCAGATTGCCCAATGAATTGGAGTGATATCTGGGCACACCCATCTTTTAAGGTTTATCCATATCAACTTGTAAGACCCCAAGCTTTCAAGATAAACTTCTATTTCAATAATGCAATAGCTTGTATTGTACGCAAGTTCGAGATTCTAACACGCCGTGACAAATCAAAGTAGCAGTTATGAATAGTAATACCCTCTTTGAAATTATATAATTTTTATATTTTAAAATGGACTTCATTTTTTTATTCGTAATATAGAAATTATCCAAAGTTTAATTTTTTGTAACTTTCTGAGAACATACATTTTTTTATGAATAGTGAAAAATACTTAAAAACAACTTTTTAATCAAATTAATTTATAGTGATAAATTATAATATTGATTGGTTTTAAAGTATAATTAGAATATATTTTTACCTTTTTATCCAATGTTGTTAATTATAAATAATTTCACTTTGAAATTAGACATAAACAATTGTCAATCTTTTGATATATATTGTTTCTTAAAAACACGCTATTTGTTGTGACAGCGGGAATTAATTATAAAATTATTTAATTCATCTTATATGTTTGTAATTTTTTAAAATAGACATCATTTTTGAATTCGGAATATCAATTAAATATTAGGGTGAAATTTTGGCATTGTTTTGAAAAACTTCAATTTTTGATGAATAGTGAAACCAATAAGTGGTAGTTAAAAAATGATTTTTCGTTTAAATGAAACATTACAACTTCTGTGATTTGATTTTAAAAAATCCTACATACATGGTTTTCATTAGGAAGTAAAATGTGGTTCAATGGTATTAAAATGATTTTTTGGTGAATAGTAACTTTTAAGTTTAATTAATCATGATTAAAGGTAATTAGTGATATTTAGGGTAAAAATGGTATCATAAAAATATGAAAATACCTTTAAACTTGTCCTACCCCTATTGGATGTGTCATGGCCGACCAAGAAAATCCATGGGTCAACTTGGGGACCCCATGGAGCCACTTTGGTAGGAAAATGACATAAATAACTTTTATTTAATGTTAAAATAAAAATGTCAGAAACATAAGTTGTTTTACTAAAACAATTTTTAAATTGGGATATAAAAGTCATATTTTTGACTATAAATATTCATTATAAAGATAAAAATATTTCCTACATAATGATAGTTTTTTTATAATTTTTAGGTATTATATAAATTAAATTATTTATGACACCGTGATGATGCAGTGATTACCTCATTAATTAACAATTTTAATAAAATGGAAGGATAATGTTAACTCTAAGCATTACACTTGTAAAAAGTCTATTGGATGAGAATATTTAGAACCCTTATCACATTATCCTCGAATTATATAAGTTTGGGACCTTTATAAACCGAAAATCATTGTATAATAATGTAACATTTCATTACTTTCCAAGAGTGCCCCTCCACTCCACTTATAAAAGGTCCCCACCACTCCCACATTATTTACACCTTCAAGCCATTTGGCTCGGCCAACCTTTGCTCAAATACTCTCCCAACATCCCTATATTACTCCTAAAATCCTCCTTTTGGGCATAATTCTTCTCAAGGAAGCCTTTGGCTCAAATCAAAACGAGTTACCTGTTTTAAAGGTAGTGTTTTATCTTGTGTTCTTATGTTTTATTTTGCTTCTCCAACCCCCTAAACTCTATTTATTCATTTCTTTTGTAACAAAACCAGTATCATCAATATAATAGTTTGTTGTTATAACAAGTATTCGATCTACACTTACACACACCTACATCTAATTGTTAAAGAACATACTGTTTCTGTGGAAGGCGAATTACAGCCTCACGAAACGATGATTGTTCAAACTTCTTTTAACAACTCTCATGGTGGAAATTAAGATGACACTATTTTTTATATATGATATATATTATGTTTATTTTTTCCTTATACTTCTGTATTTTTCATTTATGGACCACCTTTATGATTTCCATTATGGGTAAACGCGATAATTTCATTTTAGGAAGTGCGGACTACCGCCTCCTCAAAGTGATTTGAATCGTTAATGCCATATGTAGGATGTATAAAGGATAGAGTAAATGATATTATATAAGATATTATACTGTAATTATAATATAAATTTGTATCATTATGATTTCATTCCATTAAATACGAAATAGAAATGAAAGTAGTGTTAATGCATAGGTACGGCTTACCGTCTCCATGACGGTGCATTTCATTTATTACCTCTAAATGTTACATAATATTATGAATGAATGTATATACTGGATATATATTATATATATGATATCTAAATCATGAATATAATTCTGGATATAATGGATATTGTACCACATAAACAACTTGTAATTATAAGAAGTTTATTGTCGACTCAAGTGCCAAAGATCGACAAAACGACCATTATTAACCTAAGTGAGTACATAATTTTTGTAAAATTGTAATAAGTGATATAAAAGGGATAATGAACTTGAAAAAGGTTCTCAAGAAAGTATATATTAACTCTATTTTATTATTCAGGAGGTTAAAGAGCGGTCGAGTCAATTCGGACACAAGGTAAGGGAACTTCTTAACCCAATTTCCATTCTTTGGGTAAATCTCCTACATTCAAATTATGTCATGATATTATTATGTCATATCTTTTATTTGTACTTTATTTATGTGTACATATAATGAATACACATAATAGATCTATTTTATTTTCAAAATTATCTTTGTAAGGGAACTTCGTAACCTAATTTCCATTCATTGGGTTAATCTCCTACTTTCAAATTTTGTCATGATATTATTATGTCATATCTTCTATTTGTAATTTCTTTATGTGTACTTATAATGAATACACATAATAGATCTATTTTATTTTAAAATTGATCTTTGTAAGGGAACTTCTTAACCCAATTTCCTTTCTTTGGGTTAATCTCCTACTTTGAAATTATGTCATGATATTATCATGTCCTATCTTGTATTTTTTTACTTTCTTTATGTGTACTTATAGTAAATACACATAATAGATCTATTTTATTTTAAAATGATCTTTGTAGGGACTTCGTCTCAATCTCCTTTCATTGAGGCATATTTGGTTTTATACACAACTTTCATTTATACGGTGTATAAACCCCTTTGACTTTTACTCAAAAGGAATCTTTTTATATGAAGCATTTTTACTAAACGACAAAAGAAATGTTTTTTCTTACGTATGCGGAGACAACGACTTCTCTGCCATCATTACTATTATTTGAGTTTCATCTTCCTCTATAATCCATAACTTTTTTTAAAATAAAAATAAATACCATGTTTTACATTTCTTTTATTTTGTTATTGAAAATGGTTTTGATAAAGTTTTTATTATATCAATGTGTTGTATTGATATCTTGGGATTGATGTGTGGAAATATTATGTTTTTTATGCATGTTTTATGTGATAAAATTATGTTATGGTTTATGATATGTCTAAACATGTTCATATGAGGAATACATTGGACTTAATAAGTGACGGGTGGAGCCCGCTATAGCTCTTCGATGCATCGGTAGGTCTCATGAGACAAACTAGTGCCTTGGCATGAGGCCTTGACAAAATATTATTTGTGGTCTTGGCACGAGGCCTTGGCTACGTGGTTATGATAGTCTGGCATTATGCATTCCATCATTATGAAAGTGGTTATTGATATTTCATGTGATTATTTGACTAGTATAATATCCATGTGAGTAAGTAAATGGAATTATTTAATTTAATTTTTGTCATATTATGATGATGTTAAAGTTTAAAAAGGCTTTTGTTTTAGTTATACATTGCCTTAAATGTTAATGTTTATTTACGAAAGCTTCCTCAATATTCTTATCCTTACTGAGCATCTGAGCTCACCCCTTTCAATGTTTTAATATTTTCCAGGATGTGAAGAAGTATTGTATGAATGTCCTGCAGGGATAGTCAGAAGACGATATGAGTGTGGACTATGGAGACTTTGATATTGTAGTTTTTCACTTTATGATGTAATGTAACATTTATGAATGTATCTAGTGTTTCCAAGACTACTAAACTAATCACACTTTTGAGACATGATCTTTTGTGATCATTCCAATGTTACGCAATAACGCACCGACTCTAGGTAGCTGGGGTTGGGGCATTACAGTTGGTATAAGAGGCAGTTTAGTAATAACCTTGGAAGCTAGATTTAGATAAACATTGATTAGAGCACATAGCCCAAAGATAGACTGTGAGGATATGTATAGAAGAACGTCCTAGAATTTTGTTGTTGTATAGATTTTGTGAGCTTTCCGAGCTATAAATCCATGTCTGGATACGAGGAGGTAGAGGTGGCTCTAGCACAGATGTACCTAGGGGTAAAACCTGAAAACACCGCTTTGAGCTAGACTCGAACGGGATCTAGTGCACGACAACGGGGCTTGCTGCACTCTTGCTTACGACACTCCCAGGGGATATGCTTAGGATAATTCTCATTTTATTTAAAAACCATTATGAAGGGTTTATGAGTATATAATTCCTCAAAGAAAACATTTCTTTTTATGATTATGTATTATATCCATAAATAGTTCAATTTATGTTAAGTATTTTCAAAGTATGGAATTATCTATTTTGATTCATAAACTAATCTTGTTTATGCCATTGTTTAGAAATGGCACCTAGTGGAAGGAATGGAAACCGTATCAATGCATGCACTCTGTATAGGGATTTCCCTCTTGCTCAAGATAATTATTGTGGATCTGGAGATACAACTGGTGTTGATCAACTTATTACCATACTGGGACAACTCACTCAGGTTATGAATAATAACCTTACTTGTATAGAGCACCCTGATCCGCAACGTGGAGGATCAATGTTAAACCGCTTCATGAGGCAACCACCACCAACATTTAATGGGGGTTCAAATCCATTAGTAGCTGAGAAATTGATAAACTCCTTAGAGAAAATATTCCATGCCTTGGGGAGTAGTGAAAAGGAAAAGGTTATCATGGCAGTTTACCACCTCACTGGATATGCTGATCAATGGTGGTCATTGATTCAAAATACAAAGGAAGATGATGAAGTATCTAATATGGAATGGAGGGAGTTCAAAGATCATTTCTTAGAAAAGTACTTTCCCTGTGATCATAGAGCAGATATAGAAAGGCAATTTCTGAGTCTGAGGCAGAAGGAGGATGAGAATGTCGCAAAGTATGAGGCCAACCTTACAAGGTTAGCGAGGTATGCTGCAGATTATATACGTTACCCAAGAAGTAAGATTGATCATTTCATTGATGGGTTAAAACAATTACTCTGTCAAGCTTTAGTATCATAATCCTTCTCATCGTACGAAGATATTGTCTCGTGTGCTATCAAGACAGAAAAAGGAATCTCTAAGTCTTATGACAACAAAGTAAATCAAGAGAAGAAGAAAACGATGGAACAAGAGACGGATAAAGGGAAAAAGGGATAGAAGGATTTTCCATTATGTGATAATTGTGGGATGAATCACCTCGGTACCTGCCTAAAAGGAATGGGAGTTTGTTATAAATGTGGATAAAATGGTCACCAGGCTCGTGATTGCATGGGAATGAAAGAGGCTATCAATGTTGAATGCTACAATTGAAGGGAAATGAGGAATTATGCAAATGAATGTCCTAAGCGTCAGGGAAAAATACCTCATAAAAGGAAAATGGATCAAGGACAATCTTATGCTGTTACTACACTGGAAGTGGAATAATTAATGTATTGGTGCTTTTGGACTTAAGGATTATATTCAGGTTATAAGAATAATGTTATATATATAAGGATTGTACTACAGTACTTGTTTTTTTCATTAAGGTTTTAATATGATGAAGGTAATCATATTTTTAGTATGTTACAAAAAGAGAAACTTTAATTTCTTTGGGGGAATCTGATGTTACAATTGATTTTGGAATTTAGAGACCTTTTAGAGAAAGTCTGGACAGAGGTATTTTGGATAACTATAAAGGTTGGAATGGATTAATTTGTTCTTTGGATAGTATTGTTTAAGGTTAAAACATTTCTTACGATTATTTTTGGATTATTATAAAACTATAGTTTTAGGAAAAGGACAACCTGCAGGGCGGGGCATAACCCGTCGTGTTGGACAAAGCTGCAAGAATCGAACCCACAACCATAGTGCGACAAGCCTTTATTACCTACCACTAGCCTATAGGAAGTCCCTGGTTATTACAAAATAGTATTACTAATCTAAATGGTACGTGTTAATATTTGGAACCTTATACAATTAAGATAAATAGAATATTTTTGAGTTCTATTACCTTTTAGAGTGAAAGATGGGTTTGTGGTAAAAATTTATTAAAGAATGAAAGTCTACATGACAAGTATGTATATTCCTTTACATTCTTAATAAATCTCCAAAATAAATTCCCCAACTTTATAAAAGGTAACTTAAATCAAAAACGTTGCCGGTTAACTTTTCCAACTGGGGATTCAATGACTATTTAACCAATCACAAGTTTGTGATTTTCTTATGGTTAACTTTCTCCTAATCCAGTTTTCTACGACTCTCCATCAGAACTTGATGGTTTTTTTCTTCCATATCTATATTTTCATAGAATCTTAGTATGGTCTATCTCATGTGACCTTTGTACTTATCATTCTATCTTTTAAAGTTATATTTTTAATAACCTTATTTCTGATGTGGGTTTTCCACAAAGGTATTTTCTATTTTCAACCATTTATTTTCAAAGAAAAAATTCAAATTGTGAGGACGCAATTTATTGAAGGAGGGGAGAATGTAACATCCTAAGCTTTCATGATACACTTCTCTTTCATAAATGCCATAGCTTGCATTGTACGCAAGTTCGAGATTCTAACACGCCGCGACCAATCAATGTAGTAGTTATGAATAGTAATACCCACTTTTTGAAATTATATGAATTTTATATTTCAAAATGGACTTCATTTTTATTTTCTTAATATAGAAATTTTCCAAAGTTGAATTTTTTGTAACATTCTGAGAACTTCCATTTTTTTATGAATAGTGAAAAATAATTAAAAACAATTTTTTTAATCAAAATAATTTATAGTGATAAATTATACTATTGAGTGGTCTTAAAGTATAATTAGAATATATTTTTACCATTTTATTCAATGGTGTTAATTATAATTAATTTCACTTTGAAATTAGACATAAACAATTGTTAATCTTTTGATATATATTGTTTCTTAAAAACACGCTATTTGTTGTGAAAGCGGGAATTAATTTTAAATTTAATTAATGAAAATTATATGTTTGGAATTTTGTAAAATATATATCATTTTTGAATTCGGAATATCAATTATAGCTTAGGGTGAAATTTTGGCATTGTTTTGAAAAACTTCAATTTTTGATGAATAGTGAAACCACTAAGTGGTAGTTAAAAAACTGATTTTTCGTTTAAATGAAACATTACCACATATGTGATTAGATTTTCAAAAATCCTACATACATGGTTTTCAATAGGAAGTAAAATGTGGTTCAATGGGATTAAAATAATTTTTTGTTGAATAGTAACTTTTAAGTTTAATTAATCGTGATTAAAGGTAATTAGTGATATTTACGGTAAAAATGATATTATAAAAATATGAAAATACATTTACACATGTACTACCCCTATTGTATGTGTCATGGACGACCAAGAAAATACATGGGTCCACTTGGGGACCCCAAGGTGCCACTTTGGTAGGAAAATGACATAAATAACTTTTATTTAAAGTTAAAATAAAAATGTCACAAACCTAAGTTGTTTTACTTTAACAATTTTTAAATGGGGTTATAAAAGTCATATTTTTGGATATAAATATTCATTAGAAAGATAAAAATATTTCCTACATAATGATATTTGTTTTATAATTTTTAGACAATAAATAAATTAAATTATTTATGACACCATGATGATACAGCGATTACCTCATTAATTAACAATTTTAATAAAATGGAAGGATAATGTAAAATCTAAGCATTACACTTGTACAAAGCCTATTGGATGAAAATATATCGAACCCTTATCACCTTATCCTAGAATTATATAAGTGTGGGACCTTTATAATCTGAAAATCATTGTATAATAAAGTAACATTTCATTACTTTCCAAGAGTGCCCCACCACTCCACTTATAAAAGGCCCCCACCACTCCCACCTTATTCACAACTTCAAGCCATTTGGCCCGGCCAAACTCTTCCCAAATACTCTCCCAACTTCCCTATATTACTCCTACAAGCCTCCCATTGGGCAGAATGCTTCCCAAGGAAGCCTTTGGCTCAAATCAAAAAGAGTTACCCGTTTTAAAGGTAGTGTTTTATCTTGTGGTCTTATGTTTTATTTTTCTTCTCCAACCCCCTAAACTCTATTTATTCATTTTTTTGTAAAAAAACCAATATCATCAATATACTAGTATGTTTTTATAACAAGGATTCCAGCTACACTTACACACACCTACATCTAATGGTTAAAGAACATACTGTTTCTGTGGAAGGCGAATTACAGCCTCACGAAATGATGATTGTTCAAACTTCTTTTAACACCTCTCGTGGTGGATATTATGATGAAACTATTTTTTATATATGATATATATTATGTTTATGTTTGCATTATTCTTCTATATTTTTCATTTATGGCACACATTTATGATTTCCATTATGGGTAAACGCGATAATTTCATTTTAGGAAGTGCGGACTACCGCCCCCTCAAAGTGATTTGAATCATTAATGCCATATATGGGATGTATAAAGGATAGAGTAAATTATATTATATATGATATAATACCGGAATTATAATATAAATTTGTATCATTATGATTTCATTCCATTAAATACGAAATAGAAATGAAAGTAGTGTTAATGCGTACGTACGGCTTACCGTCTCCATGAACGGTGCATTTCATTTCTTACATCTCAATGTTACATAATATTATGAATGAATGTATATACTGGATATATATTATTTATATGATATATGAATAATGAATAAAATGCTGGATATAATGGATATTCGACCACATAAACAACTTGTAATTATAAGATGTTTATTGTTGACTCACGTAACAAAGATCGACAAAACGACCGATATTACCCTAAGTGACTACATAATTTTTGTAAAATTGTAATAAGTGATATAAAAGCGATAATGAACTTGAAAAAGGTTCTTAAGAAAGTATATATTAACTCTAGTTTATTATTCAGGAGGTTTAAGAGTGGTTGAGTCAATTCGGACACGAGGTAAGGGAACTTCTTAACCCAATTTCCATTCTTTGGGTTAATCTCCTACTTTAAAATTATGTCATGATATTATTATGTCATATCTTGTATTTGTACTTTCGTTTGTGTATTATAATGAATACATATAACAGATCTATTTTATTTTAAAAATGATCTTTGTAAGGGAAGTTCTTAACCCAATTTCCATTCTTTGGGTTAATCTTCTACTTTCAAATTATGTCATGATATTATTATGTCATATCTTATATTTGTACTTTCATTATGTGTACTTATAATGAATACACATAATAGATCTATTTTATTTTAAAAATGATCTTTGTAAGGGATCTTTTTAACCCAATTTCCATTCTTTGGGTTAATCTCATACTTTCAAATTATGTCATGATATTATCATGCCCTATCTTGTATTTTTTTTACATTCTTTATTTGTACTTATAGTAAATAAACATAATAGATCTATTTTATTTTAAAATGATCTTTGTAAGGACTTCATCTCAATCTCCTTTCATTGAGGCATATTTGGTTTTATACACAACTTTCTTTTATACGGTGTATAAAATCCTTTGACTTTTACTCAAATGGAATCTTTTTATACGAAGCATTTTTACTAAATGACAAAAAGAATGTTTTTTCTTACGTATGCGGCGACAACGAATTATCTACCACCGTGACAATTATATGAGTTTCAGCTTCCTCTATAAGCCATTAATTTTTTTTAAAAGAAAAATAAATACCATGTTTTACTTTTCTATTATTTTGGTATTGAAAATGATTTTGATAATGTTTTTATTATATCAATGTGTTGTATTGATATCTTGTGATTAAAGTGTGGAAATCTTATGTTTCCTTTATTCATGTTTTATGTGATACAATTATGTTATGGTTTATGATATGTTTAAACATGTTCATATGAGGAATGCATTGGACATAATAAGCGATGGGTGGATCCCGCTATAGCTCCCCGATGCATCGGTAGGTTTCATTAGAGAAACTAGTGTCTTGGCACGAGGCCTTGACAAAATCTTATTTGTGGTCTTGGAACGAGGCCTTGGCTACATGGTTATGATAGTCTGGCATTATGCATTCCATTATTATGAAAGTGGTTATTGATATTTCATGTGATTATTAGACTAGTAGAATATCCAGGTGAGTAATTAAATGACATTATTTAATTTTATTTTTTTCCATATAATGCTGAAGTTAAACGTTAAAAAGGCTTTTGTTTTAGTTATACATTGCCTTAAATGATAATGTTTATTTACGAAAGCTTCCGCAATATTGTTATCCTTACTGAGCATCTGAGCTCACCCCTTTCAATGCTTTAATTTTTTCCAGGATGTGAAGAAGTATTGTATGAATGACCTGCAGGGATAGTCAAAAGAGGACATGAGTGAGGACTATGGAGACATTGTTATTGTAGTTTTTCACTTTATGATGTAATGTAACATTTGTGAATGTATCTAGTGTTTCCAAGACTACTAAACTAATCGATATTTCGAGACATGATCTTTTGTGATCATGCCAATGTTACGCAATAACGCACCGACTCTGTGTAACTGGGGTCAGGGCGTTACACAACTAATGCTATATGGGTCCGAAAATAATTTACAATGTATAGTAATTGAATACATATAGAATTCATCAAAAATAAATGATACAATATTTATTCATTCAAATTTTTATTAGCCTATAAAATGGAAAAGGGTTCTATAATAATCTCATTGAAATATGATTAGTCTAGGTAAGAGAAATGGTTTCCAAATCCATCTTTTTGAAACATGATTAACCCATTGAAAATAAATGTGTTTAATAAAAAATTCTTGAAAACATTATTAAACCATGGAAAATAAATGGATTCAATAAAATAATATTAAAATAATGATAAATCTAAGGAAAAAAATAGAATTAATAAAAATCAATGGGAAACATGATTTTCCCATAAAAGATAAATGGGTTCAATAATAATCTCATTAAAACATGATTAACCAATGGAAAATAAAAGGGTTCAAAAAAAATATCTTTGAAATGTTAGAAACCCATGGAAAATTAACTGTTTTCCTTACAATCTATTCAGACATAATCTACTATTTGAAGAATCATGTTTCACAATAATCCCTTTAGGAAATAATAATCCCAATGAAAATAAATGTGGATCATAACAAAATATTTAGGAAATAAAAAATCCGTTAAAAATAAATTAGTTTCCTAATAATATATTTAGGACATAACCAACCCATCGATTATAAACACGTTTCAAAAACAATATCATTTGAAAAAAAAATCCATCCAAATAATGAATGTGTACGGTATCAATAGAAAATATCGCCAATGGAGGATATGTATAAATTGTTGTTGATGTTGATTTATATAAATGAGCTTAAAATATAATTAAAAACATTAATGAAGAAAATAGACTTTAAACAATCAAAAGATCCGTATACCATTTTAAAACATTTTAATCATAACCCCCATTAAAGAATAAAATTAAAATAAATATAAAATATTATGAGAATAAGATGATTTAAGATATATAATTTCAATGGATAAGTATATACATCTCATAAACAAATTATAGGTTTGTTACATAACTAATATCACAATGATGAAATATTGAGACAACACTCAAATACTACTTTTGTTATAATGAAACAACAACTCCATGAAACAATAATCATTAAATGAGACATTTAAACACCATGAACAAAAAATAATTTATGATATCATATTTGGAAATTTGAAATATATTGAAAATATAAAACAATTAAGTGGTAAATATGATATTTATCTCACATATAAATAATGTGAGATGAAAATTCCTTACATGAGTCCAATTTTCCTTTATTGTCCTCTATCTTCTTAAATAATAAATTTAGGTTTATTATTTAAATTATTCAAATCCTTTTAAATGTTTATTAATTCATTACATTCAATTATAATCCTATTAAATTCAATTACATAATTAACAATGTTTAAGCCAAATGTTTTGACCATATTTGGTTTATGTCTCAAAAATGACTTTATTATGTCAATTTAGGTCAAAGGGGGTCATTATATAAATATATAAAAAATAATTATCAATAAATAATTATCATATTCATACATAAATTATACTTTGAAAACCAATAATAAATGATGTTTATTAAAAATAAACCAACATTACAATCATAGAGATGGAAGGTCACATGTACACATGAGAATCAATACCATTTTTCATTGATATTTATGAAAATAAGGTATGTAACATTATATAATTAAAAAATTATAATAATATTGTATATATAATGATATTTAATAATATATTGTAATAAATATATTTATTGTGATATAAAATGAATCACATCACGTTGAGGAGGTGGTAGTCCACACGTCCCCGAACAACATTAACACATTTTAGAGTGTGAATAGAGAAATAAAGAAAATGTTATACATTATTTTTGCAAAGTTAATTATTTAATTAATATAAAAATAATTTATTTTATGACTCATTTGTTTCATTAAATACAACTTTAATACATTCCATTTATTGTGTGAACGTATCACATCTCTTTGAGAAGGTTATAGTCTACACGCCTTTAAACTATGTTATAATTTTTACACCAAATGGAATTAATTAATGTATAAGTTATATAGATTTTAAATAAGTATCAAGAGAACATAAATATCATAAATAACATATAAAAATATTTTTTCCATCATAATTCCCAACTGTGAGTGGTGATTAATTAAAAAGAATCAGCATTGTTCCGCAAGGTAGTAGTTTTCCTTACAAGAACATCAAATTTGTTACCCATTTCATACTAGTGAGTGTATATTTAGTTCAAAACCATTACATAAAAACATATCTATTAATTTAGGATACTTATGTTATTATATTATCAAATAATAAGTATAATTTAATTGATGGAGAAATAAATAAAACATAAATGCATATTTGATGTATGTTACCTCTTTTTAAGTAACTCTTTTTGGTTTTCAACAAATGGATTCACAATTTGGATTTATTTATAGAGTTTGGACTCTAGTTCAATGAGTATGATTTTGTGGGATTGTTTTGGAATGGACTTGATGATACAATTGGGAATGAGAGTTGTGAGGAAGGGGAAGACTGAATTCCTTTTTGTAGTGGATGAGGAATGACATTCTTGTAAGTACAGAAAGGGAAACACAATTTGTGGACATTCATTCCTCATGAGATTCCAAAATGAATATAAAATATTTTAAATGGTAATTTTGGGTGATATAAACTCATAACACTAAAAAATACATTTTTTTTATGTATTTTTTCCTTAGTATTTATGTTTCATTATTTTTATCATTTGAGTTTTTCTAAAAGTAACTAGTATTATTTCATAAGTAATTTATCCACTAAGACTAAATTAAAGGGACATTTATTTGAAAATATAGACTCATTTAATTTTAAATGTTATAAATAATTTACCAAATATAATTCATATGTCTTTTGGGAATTAATTTAAAAAACCGATTGCGACACACTAAAAAAAACATTTAACCTGAATTGTACAATCAATGTGTTTACTATCTACGGGTATTTACGTTTATAAAAACAATAAAATTTGGAATATTATTGGAAAATATTTTTTGTTTAATTATATATACAAATACCTTGTCTTCAGATAAAATTTTAAATAATTTTAAATCATTTAATAATTATCGTTGATTGTAAAATAATATTAATATAAATTTTGACATTATTTATAAATTTATAATTTAGTGCTATCAAAACAATATTGAATTAAAATATAATAATTTAAACACAATTTAAACTGATATATTAATCTAAAAAAACAATTTAACATTATAAATCATTAAATTTACTTCCCTTATAATGTTCTCCACAGAATTGATTTTATTTAATTATTAACTAAATAATCCATGTGTTAGATTTTGTGAAAATTATTATGTAACTAATCCATATTTAAGTATTATACTAAGGTTATCCTGATAAGAAAACTCATTTTACATTAAAAATAATTTTAATAACTGAAACTATGTACCTTCTTCTTTACTCCATGGCATTATAAATGTTCAATTGAAGGAAGGCTGCCCTTTTTCTCTTCTCCCTTACTTATTTTATTATATAGGTGAAATTCATGGAATAATTTCCCATTACCTCATACATTCCAATAAAATAGTTTATATAGGTGAAATATTTGAATATAATGTCTTTTAGACATGTTTCTAAATCATTTTGGACCTTAATATTAAGGATTTTCCCCTTATTAAGCTAAATATTACATTAATTAATGTAATTAATTTTAATCACTTTAACTATATTTTTTTCAAAACATTAAGATTTTATTATGAAAACAAAAAAATCATACTAATTCCAAATAAATATATAAATTCCAAATTTAATTCTCTTATGTGGTAAAATTAAATTTTAATTAAACTCAGAGACGCTGCATGAAATCAGGTTTTTTAGAGAAAACATCAAAACATTGAATTGTTTTTATATAAAATTTCAATGTGAACTTTATAAAATTGACCTAATTAGAATTTATTTTAATTGTAATTTAATGACTTATACTTTAAGATAGAATTTGAATATATTTTAACATTATAATGATTTTGAAAAAAGTAGTATTCCATTAAAATGCAGTCATTTTTACTATTTATAAAATAAAATAACTTCTCAAGAAAATTAAAAAAAATCATCAAAGTTAATTTTGTTCTTATTATATACAAAATAGTGATTATATTTAATATGAAAATTATAATAGTTTCAAAACTTAGTTTTATAAAATGTTCATCATTATAAGGCAATAAAACTACCTCTTAAAAATAAACATCTCTTTAAGAGTAACACTAGATATATTCTTAACTTATTCCTACCAAATCTATTTGATGAAATTAAAATTTTTTATAAACATCAATAACATATTATAGTTAGTATTAAGCACACCAACAAATATAACTACCAAGTGATTAATTCCTTATTAAATAAAAATGTCGGTAGTATATTATGGTTTGGTAAGACATGTTCTTACATGTAACACTTGTTATTGAAAAAAATAAATATTTTGAGAAATGTAAGATAAAATTGGTGTTGTATAAAATTCAATACAAAATTTTAATTTCAAGTAATACAAGAAATGAATGAATTTAAATTGTTTTAAAAGAATATTTTTCTTAAAATCATTCTCTCCCACAAGAGTTGACCTTGTCGGGCTAGTCTGGTGAAATCTCAAGGTCACTGTTTGGGCCATGTATACACAGGGTATACTATTCCTAAGGAGTAGAGTCTAGGTCCTTCGACTATCTGAGAAACTATTTTGTTACTCTCCATGTTAGTTTATACCATATTTCATATAATTGAATCACTCTCCTTTATATCTACCATGATTATATAATTTTTGGGACTAGAAATTAAGTATCTTAGAGGAATGGTGACTCTTGATAAACTAATAGGGGTGTAATCATTGTGTTTTCAATAGTGAAATATGTCACCCATTTAGATAGGCTGGTATCATTTTTCTTAGTATAGATTGGATAATTCCATTTCATGAAAATTTATTTTGTTATCATCATAGGATGTCCATCACATCACCCAAAGAAATAACATATATTAATAAAGGTTATTGGGATATTTTATCTAGAAATGATGGAAATGAGCATATAGGGATGGGCATAGTTACACCCTTTATGGACATTCTCTTCATGATCAAACCAGGAATGTAGCTAATGTAATTCCATGTTTTGGTAGATTTTATCTTTAGATGTATTCTCAATGGATTCCTCTAGTTCAACTCCTAAGATATAGTTGGAGTTCACCATTATGCTATTTCTTGTTTTGACAAAATCATCCATTCACCTCAATAGTAAGGAACCTACATATCTCTAGGAATTCAAGTACTATTTTTTATACCATGATGAAGAATTGTTTTATCCAACCCAGTACTTTAATTTGGGGATCAACAGTCCTTTTTACTAATATGAAATATGGTACCCATATGTCATGTGTAAATTTAAGATGATTGATCCTATGTGATATGAATAATCAGTATCCACTGCCTCGAATCGACAACCTCTTTTACCATATATGGGGAGTAAAATGTTTTTCAAAGATCAGTTTATTTCAGTCTGCCATAAAGTGATTGTGAGGACTTCATACATACCATGTAAAATTTTCCAAACAAGGTACGAATTGTACGAGTATCTAGTTTTTCAGTTGGGCCATTATAATTTTCCATTAGTATTTATAGCTTAAATAAATTGGTTTTTCCACCCTTAACAAGATTCATTTGTGAGCATACTCATTGGATACATCTTAGTAAATTATCATAAGAGAGAGGACCAAAACAAAAAAATTATGATCATGTGGAATACCCTGAGAGAGAATCAACCATATTCTATGTTAAAAAGATACACTTTTGAATCAATAAGGCTCACTTAAAGGGTCATAACATTTCTGAGGTAAGGGAATCTTTTGAACATGGCAAGGTGAGGATCATGGATTCCTAGTAGAATCCCATAAATGTATTATATATATATATATATTTGGGTAAGGATTGTTATTAGAGGAAATTAATTCAAGATTTCTTATTACTGGAAGTGTATCATAAGACCCTATATAAATAATCTGTGAATTTTATTTGGACTGTATCATTTGTGATAAGATTTCCGGAGTTGGCATGTTAACAAAAATGGCCACTTATATTGATCCTTCTAGAGTTTGAATTATCCATACAATATCTTATTATTCTTTAGGAATTTGGATTAGAAAAATTCTTATGAAGGGAAATCATGTTGTAGCATATGGGACTCACCAATTGAGACCTCGTGAGATGAATTACCCTACTAATGACCTCAAGCTAACATCTATTGTTCATGACTTATTCTATTGGTGGATATATCAATTGTGAGAGTGTTTCCTCATTTTTTTCATATCATTAAATACTCAAATACATCTCCACATATTGAGACATGAATGTAATAATGTGTAGGTGGGTATAATACCTGTAGTCATTATTTTTTGATATATATTCTAAACTGAGTAAGGAAAATGTCATGAATGATTCCATGATCCAGATGACTCAGAACTAAGAAATACATAAGGTTAACTATGAGTGGTGGATGATGGATTTGTTTATAATATGAACCTAGAGGTTCAAGAAAAGAAAATGTAAAATCTATGTTATATTTTCAAGTGGTGATATCATCCCTTATGGAGATGGTGTTTATGAGTCATCTCTCTTATATTTAGGATATTTTGTTGAGGGAGTGTGTCTCATGTGAGAACCCCCAACTTGTTTTTTTTGTTTGTTAAAATGATTTCATACTCATATATAGGTGTGTATGGGTGACTTATGATATTCTAGAAGAGGTTATATGTGTACCTCATACCTATATTTTGGATGTTCATCCAAATATTAACAAGGATAACTGAGAAATACAACTTCATTATTGGTCACCGAGTCCAAAGTGTCAGGTTATAGGTTTTATCACTAGGTGTTCAACCTTTCAGAAGGTGTAGCTGGTGATACAATGATATGGATGAATTCAAAAGACTCTATCCACTCTCAAGTGGAAAGAGAATGATCTCACCATGGATTTCATGACAAGATTACCAAGATTCCCTTGAGGTACTGAAATAGTGTGGGTTATCTTCAACCACATGACCATGTTCAGACACCTCCTACCAATCCTAGAGACAATATTGATTCAATATATTTAGAGGATTAATATTTGTGAGATATAATTCCTTCATGATGTACCCATTTCTATCAAATCATTATGAGACACCCATTATATATCATGATTTTTGTAAGGATTGGAAAATGAACTGGGTTTATAGTTGATCATGAGTACATATTTCCACCTTGAGACCAATATGTTGTCCAAGAGGAAAATTCAGGTGTTAGAGGACAAGTTCCATGTATTTTTCTTCGATTTTGGAGGTTCATTGGAGAAACATATACATATTATGGTGTATTCCATTGATAATAGTTTTCATGAATAAATTTATATTGAAACATATGAGCCCATTTATAATAGTTTGTGTCATTCCCTATGATTCTAGTTATAGGATAGTGAGGCAACACTATTTGTTCCTCTTCCCATTCAGGGGACTTCATAGGTTGTTTAAATGATTCAAAAATGTATGGCTAAAATTACTTCCTTTATAAAAATTATTATACTCATATATTCATCATCCTATAGAGTGTTTGGTGGAAATCATGTCACTCTACATATTTCACCTCGGTTTGGATATAAAACAATTTAGAGACATGGAATGCTATTGCATCTCTATGTTGAGCCTTTCACGATAGTGGATACTATCACAGTAGTAGACTATAGGTTTTAGTAACCTCAGAGGTACCACAGTATGTATGAAGTCTTCCACAAATAATAGAAATGCTAGAATAATGATAACTCATCTCAATCCTTGGATCCCGATGATATTAAGATGGAGGAGGAACAATCCCTTATGAAGTATCCTATATGTATCATTTGTCAAAAAATGAAGGATCCCACAGGGATTTTAGTACCACTATTCCAAGTTCTATAAAAGAAAATATTCTAACAATATAAGGCCTAGGATAGGGAGGATGATGTACGTTCTTGGTGGCTGGAACTAATCTCAGATGATATTTTTCTACCCTTAGAAGGGAAAATCGTGGATGTGTCTTTTCAAGGGTGATTGGTTATAATGTCGCGGTTATTGGTTTCATAAGAACATTCATTATTTTGTTCAACAAATAATTTAAATATTTTTTTTTATTTAATGGGTGTGGAATTTTTTGTGTGTTTGGGGTTTATTCAAAATCTGATGTTCCAAAATTGGGAGGGTAGACTAAGATACATGGTTAGTTCATGGTTAATGAAAACCATGCTCTTCAATATATTGGGGTACCTAGTGCATAGGATAAGCTGTATGGTTTATCTAAAAAAATGGATGGATTGACACCCTTGAAAGGTTTCATACATCCATGAAATTTTAATTTTTCCTTGTTTACACGTGGTTAGTGAAACTGTGCACCTATCCCATGCGAGGGGCTCCCTTAGATAGTGTGGGTTTCATGGTTGGAAAATACATTTTCTAACCATGAGTCCAAACAGTGTGTCACAGAAAATGAAGGAAAAGATACCATAATTCACCAGAAACTTTTTCACCAAAATTTCCCCTCCCCCTCTCAATTGAATCGGATAGTGTATAGGAGAGATCCTCCCCTTTCACATGTATGGATTATGTTTCCTCCTACCTCTGACATTTGTTTCCATTTTCATTAGATGGGTTGTAAATATTAAGTTGTTGTCATTGATCTTCAACATAAAATTTATTTTTTATCTTCTACATTGTTGCACTATTTTTTTCTTACTACATTTTACCCATTTTCAAGTTAGTTGATGATTTTTATTATATTTTTAGATTTGGCTCAATTCAAGGGACAATTCTGGACGTGGAGAGAACTGCAAACCAAAGGTGGGTGGCTTAGATAATTTCCCTAAGATTCATTGCATTATATACTATGATATATTATTTGGTGCTAAGTAACTTTCTAAGGATGCCTCCAAAATTCTTAATTAATATAATTGAAACAGGTTTTCAGGCTCAATATGATCATATTTTGTTATGAATCAACCCCTTGGATGACCTCCTTGTCTAGAGAAAGAACAATGGTTCTACCTTCTTTCATGTACCATAAATTACATCCCCTTAATTTTATTAAACATTGTTGATGGGTTCATGGGCATATAAAAATTGTATTAATGTATAAATAAAATTTAATAGAATTATAGGCCATTGAATTAGGACAATACTAGTTTTTCATAATTGGAGTGGTTGAATTAAATGAATTAGAGCGTTTTTTAGCTTTATATAAATTGTTTTCCATGATAAATTGATTAGAATTTATATCCTAATTGTAACATCACCTTATCATGAGGGTGAAATAAGTATTCCATTGAAATTATATATTAGATTGTTTCATCATGACTTATAGATTGTTCTTATTAATGATTCTTAAAAAAATCATTTGGTGATTCTTGAAATTAAATTTTTGGTGTTATATTTCATTCCTACTTCACATCCAGAAGAGTGATATCGGTTCCCTAGGAGAGAACCCATGTATGGTGTTGGTGGTGAGATGGTTTATCCATATAATGGGTGATACTCATACCCCTATGTGAATTACCTGGGATAGAATCAGATGTTTATTCATTAGATTCCCACCACATGACAAGAGTGATTTTTTTATCTCATTTATGGGGTTCCTTGCATGGTCTCCACTGGTATTAGATATATATATATATATATAGTTATCCTAGACATAAACTTATAAACTAATTACAATATTCATTTTATGGAAACTGGTTTAATTTTCTAAAAATCTTAATATTATTTTAAATTTAATGAATAAGAATAATAGATACATTTTTAGGGACATGTCTGACAAATAAAATCACAGTATTAGGGAGTATCCATCTTTTTTACATTATTTATGGATTCCGATTATTTATTATTTCATTAATATTATGTTCAGTAGGATACCATTTTTTAGAAACATATGGCTTGGTCTGATGTTGGTATAGTTGGATAGATAACCGAAGAGGAACCTGATACTAATTATTTTATTTACTTATTTCCATGCATTTATATTTAATGTAACACTACACATTTTATAAGAATTTACTCAATTGATATAGAGACTATATATGGTGGCCTATTGAGACTATCTCATATCCTTATTAGGCATCCTTATGGTACCTATATAGACTTCATTATTGTTGGTACAGAGAAAGGGAATCATCTGGATTTTGATATATGATTATGAATTCTAAGATGGAGTAGGGGGTAGTGGACAAAGAAATATCTCATGGTTCTAGAAGTTTAATATTTTGGTGTTTTTTACTTTTTTATCATATGGTATATACCTATATCCCCAATATCCTCATGTAATCATTTTCTATATTGATATGATCAATGTAATCTTATTTTTATCTATTATTTAATCATCTTCCACTTGTTTATTAATCTTGGATGGTTATTTTTTATTATGAAGCAAAATTATCTTATTTATTTCATCTAATTATATATATTTATTACCATGATGTGATACTCTAAATCATTATGGAATAGTTACCACAGAAACACACCCTAGACCCTTACTTATAGTTAGAAGCCTATGGTTTATGGGTAGTCATGATTGAGGTCAGGTTATTGACCATCTTGGGAAACTTCTTAGTGGATTAAAGAGTGTGATGCTACATGAGGCATCCTAATGGTGGGACTCAGGATTCAATATCTCGCTTCGCCCATTGCTGTTCTCAGATGAGTTCCTTTAGAGAAAGGGCTTCATGTACTTACGTTTATATGAATTGAAATGATAATTTAACTATCATCGTATGATTCTAGGTTATTCGTGGGTGATACACATAATTTAGTATTGTATTATGTGAAGCAATTTTATACTTAGGATGGTTAGAATTTATTATAAATATATAAAATACAATCTATAAGAGGAAAATTATTTTTTTGAACTAGATAGCCACCATGTATACGACATGGTATGCACCCTGTGATTTTTCAGAATAGTTTTTTTTCTCTTTATAAATATGTGTACGATTTATTGAATCTGGAACAACACCAAACTAAAATGATCCATGAAATATGAAATAGATTTTATTAATAAAATAATAATAATAATAAAACACCATGTAAATAAAAAATATTTATTATCTAATTTTTTTCATTTAATAAAAAAATAATTAATCTAATTTAATAGAAAAAATGTTATTTCTTGAATAATTATTTTATCAGTCAATAATATTTTATCATAATAAATTAAATTTACCACTTTTATAATAATATCTTATTCAAAGTATAAATTTATATAGAATAATATTAAGAACCATTACTATTCAATAATATTAATTTTAAATTTATGTTTCTTGCCTGTATATATAAAAATTTCATTTAAATAACTAATAAATAAATTTTAGAATATAATTTTTTATAATGATAATAAATTTTCTATTAATTATTCTAAAATTATCTTATGATGATTTTATCTATATCAATATATTTTTATGTGAATGGTGTAATATATAGTTTTTACTAAATCACGGAGTTTATGGCCATAAAGAAACAAGTCTAAAAAGATTATTAAACATTTTCAATAATCAATAATGTATTTAAGGAGTAATATTCCTCATTTTAAAATTCTATATTTAATTTCAATGTCCAATAATTAAAATATTAAGGGCCGAAACAATATTTTACATAAAAAATGTTTTCATCGTATTATTCAATCAAATAGTGTTTCGGAAATATTCTTTTTGTATATGATTTTTAATCCGCAAAATTTTAATTTCTATAAAATATATATATAATTTATTCCATGAAAATAAATATCATTCTTAATGTTATTCAATAAGTAAACTAAAACCATAAAATAATTATTTTTAAAAAATTATTTTTACACGATATGGGTGTTTATTTAGATATTAAATTATCTCAAATATATAAATTTTGATTGATAAAATTAATTCCATATTAGAGATAATTAATTTTGAATTATTTAATGATTTTAATTTTAATTTTGGTAATTAGAACTCTTTAATGTGGTGAAAAAGTATTTAACAAAAGTAGAAGTAAAAAAATGGGAAAATATTTTTTACTAAGTGTATAATACATATAACATTTGAAATACTCATCTCTATGATTTTGGATGATAATTTTCTCATAAAAACCTCCTCCCCTCAATTATTTTTATCTTTTGGATTCTTTGACCATTGAATTGTGATATAAAAATGTTGAAATTTATTATGTTCATACAAAATTTACATTATCATTAATTAAAAAAGGGGATCACCTCTAAAAAATCATGATACACAAATACCGTATGACATATTGTTGAAAAACTATTATTTTTCTCATAATTTAATCCTCTATTATTTTAATAGGCCTATAGACTCAATTTTTTAACCTAATGCATAAATGATTAAGGATATTTCTTGGAGAAATCATAAGTTCTCAATGATACTATTTCTTACCCATCATCATATTATTTTATATCTTATACTAAAAAACATATTTTATACAAAATAAAATAATGAAGATATTATAATTAATATTTTTAACATTATAATATTAATTTATAAACCATTATTCAATCATTTATATCCACTAACGAAAAAAACATCCTTGATTAGGCATACGTATAGACTACCACCTCCAGGAAGCGATGTGTTTCATTTTCAGCATCACATACTAGGGATAGAAGCAAGAATAAATTTGAAGAATAAATCTATTTAATATCTAAAAATTATAATTCAGAAATTATAAATTAAATTATACCTTCGTAACATATCATTTTTTGAGAAATAAAACCGTTAAATGTTTGTATATGCAGCCTACAGCCTCCATGAACAACTGAATTCAATTTATGACACCACATTAAATGGATGGTCATAAGAATGAATTTACTGAAGGTAAATTATTATTTTTATATGTTAATGATTTTATAAAATTTATATTAACAATATATTAAAAAAAATTCCTAACTCATAAAATAATTATACCATGGTCTCATCTGTGTAATTTTTTTACCACCTATGTGAATGTTGTTATAATTTTTTATTAACGAATTATTAAGTTATTTCACAAAATCATTATATAATTTAAAAAAAATTATTTAATCTTATTAATGATTATTTATGTTCATTTTCCATAATGAATAAATTTATTTTTATTTCATATTTTTATTGTTATAGAAACTAGAACAACTTCACCATAAATTCTACTATAATGAAACGTGTCCACATATTTCATATAAGGAAATGGTATAGAAGGAATTATTTAAAAAATTATTATTACATATTAAATAATGTAGAATTAATTAATTTGAGAGGTTAGCAAAGAGAAATAATTATTCTGAAAAACAAAAACAAAATCAAGATTGCGGACAACTAATATTGGAAATAGATAATAAATATCCAATATAAATATAGAGAATAATTATAAAAATGTTTTTTATAATTTTAAAACATGAATATGTTTCATAAATAGGTTATAAAAATATTTTTTTTCTATTTTATGTAAAATATTGTTTGAATATATGATAATTGTAGGTAAGGGTTTTTACTAACTCAATTTGTTTATATTAATTTATAATTGTTCTTAATGAAATCCAATTTTCCATGTTTGTTTTGTTTTACCTAATGAATTATTTATAATGTATTTCCTCTTTATTTTCTATGTTTTTAAAAGTTTTCATTCAAAACACATTTTCAAATGATTCTTATGTCAAATATTTTGTTTTTAATGGTTATTTATTTGAAATTCCAATTCTTTGAGACATGGTTATATTATACACCATGTTATCCTTTTTGTGGAGTAATTATAGACCCATTATCATTTTATAAAATGATTTCATTTTTATAATTATATTCCCTTTTCCATTTTATGTTATCTTTTGGATAGGTTTTTGATTCAAATGTAAAAAATATATAAACGGTTTTTTCAACTATATTACTTATCCATTTGGGTTTTATAATATCTATATAATTTTCCATTCAATTTTCCTCTATTATATCATTACTATATTCTATATTGTATTTTATTTTTTCATTGGGAAAATTAATTATCTTTATCAATTTCTTATTCTCTCATAAAAAACCTTCCAACACAAAATGATACAGTGAAAATAATAACTCTCATTTTTTCCAATGGACCATTATCCACTATATCAATATTTTTCACAAATATTTCCTTTTGTTATTTTTGAATCCAAAAATATTTAATCTTAAATGAAGATAATAATTCTCTTTGTCCCTATTATAATTAATATTATATAATATTTTAGATGATCTGGGTTTTAACATAGGTATTTTATAATATAATTTGGAAATCTAATTTCATACTAATTTTTTTTCCTTAACATAACTATTTGTTGATATTTGTATTTTTTCTGAAAAAATTGAATAATTTCATTTTAAAAATACATTAATTTAATTGAATGTTTTAAATATAAAATAAGATTATCATTTTCTATAAGGTATAATTTTAAAAACAAATTACTACTCATTTTTTAGAACATGAATTTCTTTCGTGGTTATGATTCTTAATGAAATATTGGATCCATTGTTTGAGAATTTCAAAAATAAATTTGATCTCTCAGAGTTTTATAAAATATTTCTTTTGAATTTATTTCAAAAGATATATATATTTCTTAAAAAGATATTAATCTAAAACACCTAAAATGTGTTTTTAATGTAATTCAAAATAGCATGACATATCTTATACTTGGTCAAGGATATTCATATAATAATATCATAAATATTATTTATTGGGATTTATTTTGAAATTTTCTTTTCAATTTATGATATTATACTTTACTATTTTTTTCTTTTCAAATCATCCAATGTAAATGAACATGATTTTATTCTCATTGATTTACTCTATTAAAACTCCTTTTTTCTTTGTTTACAAATGCCCAACTATAGTATTACACATCTATTGAATTTTTAGATCATTGATTAAACTATGTTCTATCTATCTAATTTGTAAAAACACCATATATTTAATTTCGTCTAATTAATATAATTTACCAAGAATGTAATTTTATGTCATAGAATACACATTTATTTTCCTTAGTCTTATCATGTTTTTAGTTCTAATAAATTAATGAATATTACATTACTTGACATAACTTTTAAAGGGTTTGGAATCCCAATTCCTATCCATGGGTTATTTATGAAATTATTAATAACTATATTCAAGTGGAACTCATATGTATATATGATGATTATTGGGGTCATATATCACCATACAATGCATTTTTTAGGTTTATATCTCACCAGATTGTAAAATTTGTAAATATAGAGTTTCATTAAAAAATAATGTGAAAAATGTGTTTCATTGCATTTAAATTTGATGATATAACGAGTTAAAAAGGCATATGAATAATGATTTTTTCCACATTTTAAATTGTGTAAATAAAGGATTTGTTCAAAAATGTATCTAAAATATGATTTTACTCAAATTTCAATGTGTGGAAATAATGAAATTGTTCACTATGGTGTTGGAATAACACATTTACTAAAATTTTAATGCTTCAACGTAATGATTTATTCCAAAGGTGTGGTAATAATGAGTATTATCAAATTTTATTATTTTCAAATGATTTTCCCACCCTTAGATGTTTTTTTTGTTTTCTATATTATGTAATATTTTATATTTATTCCTGTTTTATATAATATTATACATGTTTATGTTATAACATTCGTTAAGCCATGATTTATACATTATTATTTGTTGGGGGTAAATTTTTTATGTATCATAATTATTCCAATATTGCATTCATATAACCACTTATGATATTTTATTGGTATAACATATATTTACCTTTACTATGAATTTGAGGTCACCCATTTAATATGTTTCCATTTCCCAAGATAATGTAATAAATTATTTCATCAAACTTGTCTACATGAGTATATTGGCTGGGGATGTTGTGGTAAATATTTATTTTTTTATTAATTAGTAACTTATATAGTGGAAAAAATTTCATTACATAAAAAATACATGTTGTTTAATTAATGTTTCGTACAAATTCACTAAAACTATATACCTAAAATATCGTGGGAAATTATTATAATGAAATATTTCCTTTATTTTAGGCAATTTTGAGATGTTCACATCAATGGGTTATTATAATTTGTATTATATAATAGTTTAGATGACTAAATGGAGTAGTATATTATAAAAAGGGTATAAAAAAGTCATCATGGGGTAATATGCTAAGGTTGATCATATTTGAAAAGGTATAGATGAACCATTAAATTAATTAAGGTAATATTGAATTTTTAGGGATTGGTATAAGAGATAATTAGTAAAAATACAAAGATAACATTATGGGATATGTCTAAGTGAAGGAAAATATCCTAAAATTTGGTTGATGATTTGAGTTTGAAATTTTCCAATTAATGGAATCCATTTGTGGATACTAAAAATTGATTGAGTCCTGATAACATATAAAGATAATGGTAATGACCATGAAACTGGTATATTGTGTATTATCCAAATCATATCACATGACACAACAAAGAGACCTGATTACAAACTCCTAGTGGATTTCCTATGGTTACTTCAAATTCAACATAATGAACCATTATGATTAAAATTTTACCCATATATTAAATAATTATATTATTTCACAACCTAAAATTAAGTACGAAATTAAATAATTTGTTTACATAACAAAATAGAAAATTTATCATAGGATACAAAGGATTGATTAAGGAGTCTCTTAGGTTGAAAAAAAAGTATAATATTTTAAAAAAGGTGGAATAGGGAAATAAAACATCAAATTAATGTTTTCATATTCATATTTTTGGTATTAACATAACCACTTAAGTTTTACTATATAGTTGAAATAAGATGATGAATATGAACATAATAATTTTTTGTACCTAGAAATCACTATATATTATAATTGAATAAAAGAGAATACTTAATTTTTTTATAATCTTAGTACATTATTATAATGATGGTGAAAATGAGTATCATGGTATTACTTTACATAGTGATGTTGATATCATAATACAAATAAAATCATTATACCGTTATATATTTTCATTCATTAAGGATATTTATCAATGAAATTATAGTATATTTGAAAATTTATGGAGATAATATGAAACCTCTATTGATTTTCCTTCAACGGGTTCTCAATAATTTTTCATGGAAACATATATCAAATGTTAATAATAATAATAAAATGTAATTTTATAAAAATGTTGTATTATAGGGATATCTGTTGAAGAACACATGATTGAGGGATTTATAACTAATCATATGAATATAAACTTCATATTGAGATAGAAAAGGATAATTGATTTTAAAAATATAAGTTAGATATAATTGGTAACCTTGTGATTGGTAATTTATTAATCAATTCATTGGTGCAGTAAATTAAATTATAGGGATTGTGGTATTTATTGAAGATTGTTTGATTTTAATACCTCATGACTAATTTCATTTGGGGGTGAAATATAATTTCAATTTAAAAAAGAAAACATTGTTTATAAATAGCGTAATATCATTATGATTCAAATGGTTTTGGGAATGTTACATTTTCCAAAATGTTTGATTATAGTATATACATATCTTAATATAATTCTGTTTGAATTACTAATATTTATAGATGAATGATATGTAACATAATATAACATAAGCAAGTGAAGAAGATTTCATATTACTTCGTAATATTATAAATGATACATATGTCATGAATACTGATTCTTACATTCATTGTTGATAAATAATTTAAATTTCGAGGATTCAATTTATTAAAATGTGTAAAATGAAACACCTTGATATTTTGAAATATATTTTTGTCTAAATAAATACTATATTTTATATCATATTTCACATTACACATCATATAAAGTGTTGTATCACATAATATATAAATATTTTTCAGAAAACTATAACAATTATAAAACCTATATTAAAAAAAATATAAATCAATCAATTAAATATTATCACACTGAAATGATTAACAATCAATATAATTTAATATTAATGATTTATCTATTTCAAATAAAAATATTTTTAAAAATATTTTTAAATTTTATTGTAATTAAGAATGATGAAAATTTTTAAGATATTACATTCGTTAAATTATAAATTGAAATGAAATGATAATTAGAACACTAAATGATTACAATCATAATTTTCTAATAAATAATGTTTTATTTATATTTAAATTTTTTTAAAATATTAATTTTAAATCATCCGAATACTTTTATGTAAAATAGTTATTTTTAATGGATAATGATAAAATTATTTGGGGGGTGAATATTTGTGATTTTTTTATGAAAATTAATTTTTATGTGATTAGAGAAAAATAATTTTTTTCAAACTTGATATTTTTTAAGATCATATAATGAAACAAATATAATATAAAAAAATTATTAAATATTCTTTAGGATCAATTTTTTTATAGTGTTAAAATTGTTCATTTAAAATACTATGTTAAATATATAAATCATGTGATTAAAAATTTACATACTTATATAAATTTTCGTGTAAAAAACACATTTTTTGTTTCTCTTTCAATTAAAATAATTTTATCAAAATAATGTTTTCTATTATAAAATAACATAATCATTCAAATAAAATAAATAAAATTGGTAATTTTATCACGTACATAAATTAGTTTCATAAAAACACAAAATTTAAAAATCTAATTTTATATACTATAGAATTTATTTGGAAATTAAATATTCCCAAAAAATGGATTTATTTTGTAAACTGATTTAAATATTATAGTCAATATTGATTAAAATTATTTTATAAGGTAAATTATAAGTTTTTCATTGAGAATAATTACAATGGATAAAAATTAATTCACCTCTTTAAAATTTAAAACACTCAAAGTATTTTTCTATATTTAATAGAACCAACATTTTTAAAACAACCCTATAATATTTTTATGAGATATGGATGGTCCAAACCTCCTCCAATACATTATATTATCCTCTAGGTCATTTAACCTTTTAATATTGAGATAACATTATTAAAATATAATTCTTACATCCAAACTTATAAATCGATTCTCTTATAAAAGGAGATCACTTTCATACCATCATGATATAAATAAATATTATATTTTTTCAAGAAACACTTCCATTTTCTACTCATATAATCCTTAATTAATTTCATAATCCTACGGTCTCAACTATTTTACCAATGACCTTCATTTTCATAATGATTTCCAAGGGAAATATTATGTTCTCAAAGTGTGTATTTCTTACTCCAAATCATTTACTTCTTGGTATTCCTATTAAAAAACAATTCGAGTCATTATTACATAATGATATAATTATTATTAATATAATATAATTTATTATATTAATGCATTATCCTTTAATAAATCCCTTCCATCTACTATGAAAAATAAAACATCATCGATCGAGCATATGTACAAACTACCACCACAAAAAAGAGGTGGGGTTCAGTTTTCATCACCACATCTCATTGAAAAATGATTTATTTGAGGAATTAATTTTTTTATTATTTATAAATTATTAATATGAAATTTAAATTTATCAAATACCTTCATTATATTCTATTCATCGAAATATTGATTTTTTTTAACATACATATGTTCAAATTACTTCCTCCATGAATGAATAATTACTTTTTGTCATCACCAACATATATGGATGGATTTTATAATGAATTTAATGAATATTAATGATATTTTTACATGTATAATGCCTTTTCAATGGATAAATTATCATTATAAAAAAGAATCCATTTAAAATCATACTAACATGGCTTCATTTGGGTCCGTTTTTTCCACCAATATGAATGATTTACTAATATTTATATCATGAATGATTAATGAAAAATTAGATATTGTTAATAAAATTTAATAATAATTTTTATTATATTTATTATCAATTTTCTATATGTATTATTAATATTTCATATATTTTTTAATATATCACATTTAAAAAACTAATCACGTCGGAACAAGTCCACCACAAACTTTATTTCTTATAAATCATATCCATGTCTTCAAAATAATGAAATGATAATTAACAATCCACTATAAAAAATGAATATTCTATCTAGATTAATATTATAATGATGGAATTTTGGTGAATAATGAAGAAAAATAATTCTTTTATCAGATTAATTCAAAACGATTATTATTACTCACAACTGATATTATTAACAGAAAATAACTAACTAATAAAATGTAGATAATAATCATAAATAATGTTTATAAAACATAATGTATATGAATAATGTTCCTAAATAGATTATTAAGATAGTTTTTTGATATATAAGAGGTTAGATCACATTCTAATAAATGTGAATTAAATTATGGATTTTTAAAAATAAATTTACTACTACTATGTTATAAGATTTATTCAAGAACATTATTGTTAAAATTTTGAATTATTCTCCGATAAAAATAGTTTATAATTTAATTCCTCCAAATTTTATCTGATTTTAAAAAAATTCTTTATAACCTCATTTTATAATGACTCCCATTCAAATATTATGATACATGTAATGGTTCATAGTCTCAAATTTGAAATCCCTGAGACAAGTATATATTAGCCACCATACTTTCATTTTAATTCAGTACATACTGACCCATTGTTATTTTCCTTCAATATTGTTTTATATTTCATTATATTAAATGTTTTATTTCTGGTTCTCTTTCTAATTGGGTTTTTATTATTGTAATGACATCTGTAATGGTTTTATTGACTGAATTACTTATTCTTTTAAGTCATAAAATTTCATAATTAACTGTTACCTTCAATGTATCCCTAAATATTCCCTTCCAATATTCTATACTACATTTTCCTTTATATATAGGGAATTTTCATTGCTTAATCTATATTATCTTCATTGATGAAATACCTTCTAAAATAAAAGTGTTAATTTGAATAGAATAACTCCAATTATTTATAATAGATCTTTATCATACTAGTTTAAATTTCTATATATTGTAACCTTTTTATAATTTCAAATAATGTTTTTTAATGTGACCTTCATATTTAAATTAATAAATTTTCAAATTATTTGTTAATAACATTTTATGTGATTTGGGTTTAAACTAAGGTATTTTAAAATATAATAAGGAAATTTCATTATTCACTCATGTTTGTATCCCCCACTTATCATTATATATATATATAAATCTATTAATTTGTTTGAAAAATAAAACATGGTCTTTTACAACCACGTTGACCTTCTGTATATTTTTTTGATGAAAATTATTTTATCATTTTATACATTGGATGTTTTTTTTGAAAATTTAATAGTATTTAAAATGTTCATGTGAAAATATATTTATATCAACCATTCCATTTTATATGAAATTCTCCCTTAGTGATTTATTATTATATATAATTGAAATTAGTTCTCAATAGTTTTTATTAAATTATTATTTTCAAATTCATTTAAAATCCCAATGAAATTATTTTATTTATAATATTTTATAATGAATCTCCTAAAATTTTTTTTCATTTAATTCAAGTAATATTGATATATATTATGTTAGATATATGATATTATTTAATTGACACAATCATATTTCTTTCTCCAGATGGACTGTGTAATATATATTTTTCATCAAAGAAATAATCATTCATTACGTTTTCCATTCCAATTTAATAAATTTTTTTGTATATGAATTTTTTATAATTTATTTCTTCGATTAAAACCCTATTATTTAATTCCGTATTTATTGGTACTCACCTATATTAACTATAATACCCTGACCTGAACCACTATAATGAGTCAGTGGGTTAAACGACCTTATGTGCACGTATTTGCATGCCTGAGCATGCAAACTAGTAATTCAAGTTTAAGTACTTCATTGGTGAGACCATACCATTAGTATAATTTCATATTAATAATAAATATACATAATAAAAAAGAATATAATGATCATAATATTACATGAAGACAAAATAAATAAAGGGCATAAATGTCTTTGTGAAATAAATGGATTCTATTACAGTAAGGAAATATAGAGTAACTAGTGAAGATAAACAAATAAATAAATCAAAACTGTCTACTAGATTATGTCTTGGTCCACTCTAAACTCCATGATAATATACCTAGCTATCAAATATAGTGACCACTCCCTTCACAAGATCTTAAGACCAGAAATATACATGTTCATTGGGATGCCTAAGTAGGGTTTGAGTACAACAATCTGTAGGACACAACCATGGTATCCTTAAAAACTATGTTCATATGAACATGTGTATTCCTTAAAAGAAAAATATATCTTAATGAAATTAAATAATATAAAACTGAACACTCATGTTCCAATGAAGCCTCCCTAAGCCTCATATTTACATAATTCATCTCTATACTAAAAAAAATTTCAAGGTATATAAATAAATAAATAACTATCCAAGATTTTAATAAAAATATTTCTCTATATAATGTTATGGTATAACTCTTCATTGAAACAGATTAAAGTAATTAATTAGCTTGATATTCACATGCCATCAAGAGAAACTCTATATCTTATAAGGCTCAAGTAACATTATCCTTTTCATCAACTATTCATTGAGTGTTCCTCACAACTTCTTAGAGGCATCATCATATCACTTAAATATTTATAGGTCTATCATCACAAAAGATGATTGTCTGGCGTACCCCTCCCTACGAGGGATACACATTTAAATATGTTCTACCCAACATTAGATTCGAGACAAATAATACAAAGGCCCATATAACATGGTAGAAAAAACAAGAAAAATATAATATCCACATATGTAATGTAGAAATATACAATACATTTGATAAAAACCAAACATGAGTATACATGTTATGTATATACTCAGGGAATAAAATATCATACAAGGTTATCATATGATATTCACACTCCCAAATATGATCATAACAAATGATGACTATAAATTATGTCAAAATAATAGTAATATAATTGAATCACGTGTAAAAAAGATCGCAAGAATGTAAGGAGCATCATACCTCAAATTCATTGATGTCAACGTCAACGATAATCTACACTATACATTTCAAATGATGGAGGGGAGAATAATACAATTAATAAAAACTCCTTGTTATTCATATTATAATATTTCTCTACACATTAATATTAATGGTTCATCAATAATCCTTGCACCCGTTTCCAAAAATTTAATTGAAAAATAAATAAAATATCAAATGTGATAATTTTTTTTCTCTTGTATAACATCCGATTTATCAAAACATTCCAATCTCTTTTTATTAAAATTCCATCATGAAAAATCATAAAATCACATGTGATAATTTTATATCATTCATAATTAATATACATTTTGTAATCATTTAATATTATTATTATAATTTATTTCTGTAACATCCCGGACCCGGGTTCCATGCAACGGGTACCCCGAGCCCGGTTCACCAAGTGACCCCAACAGCATTTCCCCAAATGCCAAAGGCTGCCGACTAGCAGCGAGGGCCCGGGTCTGATAGTGGGGAAACTATGCCCTCATTTGTCAAAGTGTAGTGCAGCGGAATGGAAGTAAAACATACAACAAACAGCGGAAGCAATAAACCATACAAAACTGAAATAAACAAAAGAAGTGGATATAAACATTAGTATATAAAACATGATTTTACATGTCTCATGTTCTATGAAAATAGCCAGAAAATGTTATACATCAATACAGTAAAACAAAATACAGAGTACAGCAAAACAAGCAAAACAGCTGACAATGGAATCGCGAGCCTAGGCTCGGTCCCATGCCCTTATACTCTTCAGCAACAGTCAATTACTAGTATAGGGACTATTTCCCCTATCTACACCTGCATCAATGTAATCTTTCTGGGCTGAAAAGCATGGCCCAAACAGGGTGTGATAAATATATCTCAGTAGGCACCCACTAAAGGCATGTTCCCAACTGTGTGTAATCATGAAACAATAGTGTGTAGTAGTCAAATGAAATAAAGTAAGCAGTACTCAAAAGTAACTAATTACGAGTTATATTTCCATTTTATTATACATTTAATTCATTTAATTTAAAATACCACCACAGTGAATATTTTAAATAACCAGGTAATGTCCTCAGACACGTAAACCCCTACCCTCAGGTAAAGAGTATCCAACACAAGAATCTGCCCTCAGGCATAACTGATTTTTCCCTCATGCGTAGGTAGTGTCGCCGTTAGGCATAGAATCAGCTGCCCACAAGCACGAAAGATGTTGCCCTCAGGCCGAAATAAATACTGCCCTCCAAATAAACAGTGCAGTGCCCATAGGCTAATAAAAAAAATGCCCTCATGCTAAATAGGTAACCAGGTCATGCCCAACATATCAAAATGCAGAAAACAAGCAATTCATCTCAAGGAAATTCTACAATTACTACATTAAAGGCATACCCACGGGTATCCTGGCCAAAAGGCTAAACAGTGAAACACACCCTCGGGGTGGTTCCGGATCCAAGAAACGATCCCAACCAGCATTTTATTATCACAATTTAATCACCTACACAATTCTGGGCATTAAATATTGCAATGGCCTCAGCCACATGACACCCCAACATGGGTTCGTGGCACGAAAACGCACAAAAATGAACGATAGTTGGAAAATTTACACCAAGCCACCTACCTTATATGCCAACGAACGTTATACCCGAACACCGACTCCAGAAACACCCAAGAACGGTGTAGATCTGACAAAGAACAAAACCCATTAAAACGTAAAGATCTTCCCCTAAAAAAAGAATTGGTATGAATGGTACCAGGAGAGGAGATGGCTTAACCGTGTGGTTCCAACGAGATCGTCCGAATCCAAATTGGATTCCAGACGAACACCCGGTGGATCTTCAAAGGTTTCGTCGTCCTCCTTGGCTTCAAAACAGGTCAAACGCCTCCTCTGCCAAATGAGAAGGCTACTTCCTGTTTTAAGCCGAAAAAAAAGTACACAGCGTGTACTTCTGAGTACACGGATTGTAATTCTTTAATTTAACTATTCCTCTGGCGGCACAACCACACTGTTCATCCATCGACATGAGTACACGACATGTACTCCCAAGTAAACGATGTGTACTGTCGCCCAGCTGTCGGCTGCTCCACCACCTTACTGTTTAAGCCTTCCAAATAACTACAGGGCGTGCAAGGTACCACTACACGACGTCTAGTCGGTTCCTACACCATTCCCCACTAACATGGCTACACGTCCCGTGTACCCATCCCACATGGCCAAAAGTACACCGCGTTTGGAAAATTACACGGCGTGTAGTTCCGAAATTTAGAATTTTTCCCCATTTTCCATATTTTCTAAAAAACACTTAAGGAAAAGGATTAAGAAGAAGCTCGTACCTCAAAAATAAGAACCAGGTTCTTACAAACTTCCCCCCTTATAGTAATTCGTCCCTGAATTTCCCTTCCCATGGTGGCAAAGTTAAAGCTCAGAACAGCTCTGGCCAATGAGCACATACATCAGCCTCTTTCTCCCAGGTCTCCTCCCGCACTCTCCCATGCTGCCATAGCACCCAGACGAGTGGAACTGACTGGCCTCGGAGAACCTTCATGCTTCTATCAATGATATGAAACAGATGCTCCTCAAAGGACGCATCTGCCTCCAGTTCAACCTCCTCAGGATGAAAAATGTGAGATGGGTCTGAATGATAGTGACACAACCGAGACACGTGGAAGACGTCATGCATGGCTCAGTACCGCTGTGATAACTGCAACCGATAGGCCACCAGATCGACTCTCTCCAGAATCTCGAATGGCCCCACATACCTCGGTGAAAGCTTACCCTATCTCCTGATCCACTTGTGTCCCAGCCTCAGCGAAACACGCAAGAAAACGTGATACCCGTCCACGAACTCTAAGGGTCATCTGCGGCGATCAGCATAAGATTTATGATGAGACTGCATGGTAGCCATCCGCTTCCGTATCAACTGGACTTACTCAGATGTCTCCTGCACAAGCTATGGTCCAAGTAAATCTGCCTCACCTTCCTCTAACCAGCACAAAGGTGTTCGGCATGGAATACCATATAAAGCCTCATATGGTGCCATCTCAACAGTTTCCTAAAAAATATTGTTATAGGTAAACTAGACTATGGATATATGCTTCTCCCAAGAGCCCCCAAAGTCTAGGATGCATGCGTGTATCATGTCCTCTAGCACCTGTATTGTCCGCTCTGACTGGCCATCTCCCTGAGGGTGGTATACTGTGCTCAGAAGCACCTGTGTACCCAGCGCCCACTGAAAACTCTGCCAGAAACGAGATGTAATGCAGGCGTCCCTATCTGAAATGATAGAACGAGGGACCCCATGAATATGTACAATCTCTCGGATATACAGCCTTCCGATCTCATCAACACCGAACGTCTCCTTTATTGGAAAAAAGTGATCTACCTTGGTGAGTCTATCCACAGCAAGCCTCATGGCGTCATTGCGTCGAGGTGACCTCAGCAATCCCGTCACAAAATCCATCACGACATCATCCCATTTCCACTCCAGAAAGGGTAACTGCTGTAATAGCCTAGCTGGCCTCTGGTGCTCCACCTTCACCTGCTGACCGGTGGAACACCTCATAACAAAACCAGCTATATCTCTCATCATACCCGGCCACCAGTACTGACATCTCAAGTCTCGATACATCTTGGTAACCCCGGGATGAACTACCCAAACTGAAGCATGAAACTCCTGCATCAACTCCTCGCATATATCGCCTGGAACCCATACTCGTCCATGGAAACACAAAACCTCACCATCGCATATCGTCCAACCGGGAGGAGGTTTCACACTTGCCACCGAATCCCATAGAATAAGGCCTTATGAATCAGATAGTTGTCTCATCCATACTATGTCTAGGAGGGTATATGTCACAACTAAAGACGAAAGGAAAGTATGCCCCTGACTGTCATTCACCTCCAGATGCATCTTAGAGAACAAAGCCATTAGCTCCCACTAACCACTGGCCTCCTTCACTGCCTGTATATGAGTCTTCCTGCTTAGTGCATCAACTACTGCATGACCTTTACTAGGTGTGTAGGAAAGCTAAAAATCGAAGGATTGTAGGTACTCAACCTACCTTCTCTGCCTCAGATTCAGGTCACGCTGAGTAAAGATATACCTAAGGCTTTTGTGGTCTGTGAAAACCACAAAATTCTCTCCCATTAGATAATGTCTCCAACAACGAAATTAATGCACAACTACAGCCAACTAGAGATCATGCGTCGGGTAATTCCTCTCATGTGGCCTCAACTGTCGATACCCATACGCAACAACTCGGTCACCCTACATCAAAACGGCTCCCAGCCCATTCCCTAATTCATCACAGTAAACTGTATAGCTCTTCCCCTACACAGAGAGTATCAAGATTGGTGTTGATTTTAACCTTCCCTTCAGGTCATGAAATGTTGCCTTGCAAGCTTCTGACCAAACAAACTTCACACCCTTCTTAGTCAGACCCATCAATATTGCTGCTAAGTGGGAGAAGTCATGTATAAAGAATCTGTCTAAACCAGCCAGCCCTAAGAAACTCCGTATCTCAAACACTTTCTCAGGCTTTTCCCAAGAAAACTATTGCTCCCACCTTCTCTGGGTCTATTGTAAATCCTGCCTCTGAGATGATGTGACCTGGGAAGTGAATCTGGTCCATCCAAAAGTAGCACTTTGAGAGCGTAGCATATAGCCGATGCTCTATTAGTGTACTCAATACGATCTCAAGATGGGTGGCATGGTCGTGTCGAGTGCGAGGTTACACCAAGAGTTCATCCATGAATACTACCACAAAAGAATAGAGATACGGATGGAACACATGATTCATCAGATCCATGAAAACTAATGGCACATTCGTGAGTCCGAACGGCATAACCAAGTACTCGTACAGACCATATCTTCTCCGAAAAGCTGTAAGCGGTATATCCGATGGTCTCACGCACAGCTGATGATATTCGGATCTCAAGTCAATCTTTGAGAACACTCGTGCTCCACGAAGCTGATCAAACAGATCATCTATCCTAGGCAAGGGATATCGGTTCTTAACCATTAACTGATACAACTTCCGATAATCCACGCAAAGTCTAAGGTTACCATCTGCCTTTGTCGCAAAAAGGACCGAAGAACCCCAAGGAGAAGTAATGGGCCAGATAAATCCCTTTGACTATAGCTCCTCTAACTACCTCTTGAGCTCCTGGAACTCAGGCATGGCCATCCTATAAGGAGTAATGGACACCGGTGGTGCTCCTGGGACAAGCTCAATAGAGAAATCCACCTCCCGCTCTGGAGGTAGCCCTGAAAAGTCATCTGGGAAGACATACCTGAAACGATCAATAACTGGAGGGAAATCCGTCTGACAAGTCCCCTGATCATCTAGGTTCAAACTCGCAATCTAGGATGTGACTCCACCTCGCCCATGATGCTCCGGTCCAGCTCGACTCACCTGAACATCTCATTCACCCTTGTATATAAACTCTCCACCCTCTGGTGATGTAAAACTCACCCTGCGACGATAGCAATCTATAATGTCTCGGAAGGGAACCAACCAGTCCATCCTGAGAATGACGTCATAAGCAGTCATCTCTAAGACATAGAGGTCCCATAGAAAGTGACACCCACCAACCTCAAGGAGGAACTCCTTAAACTGACGCACACCAGCCATCCTAGTCCCCAACGAAGTGTCTAGCATCATGATATTAGAAGAAGAAGAAACACAGATCCCAAGGATGTCCACAACGGCCACAGATATAAAACTATGTGTAGCACCCATATCAAAAAGCACTGAAGACAAGACAAAAGCTACTAGAATAGTACCTCTGACTATAGAAGGTCCAGGATCCTGCTCTTGCTGGGTTTGTTGCACTACATATGCCTTCCCAGTGCCACGGTCCTACGACACAGCCTGGCTACCCTGAGCTGTCCCGCCCTGCTGCCTCTGTGATCCTAGTGTCTGGCTAACAAGACCATGACCACCATCTCGGCCTGCACGCCCTGACGTATTCGAGTTCCTCAACTGGTAAGAAGTCATTGGTCCTGCCCCCGCACGCGGAGTCTGCACAGAACCCCTCTCACAAGCCTTTGATATATACTCCCTACAAAAGCGCTGCAGATGACCCATCTTGCAGCAAGCTCGACACTCCACTGGGTCTTGTGGACACTGAGGCCTCTTGTGCCCCTCTTTACCACACTGGTAGCACATTACATGGCTACCTGAATCATTCTTCTAACTGGTACTGCCTCCCTGAGAGAAGTCCATCTATCTCTTCCTCTTTCCAGTAGAAATAATACCAGTAACTGGTGCTGAACCGCCATGGCCCACACTACTAGATTACCACAGGTTCCTCTCTGTAATCAGCATCTGATTCACAAAAGCATGTATAGTAGGCAACCGGAAAACATTTACTAGCGCTCAGATGTCATACCGAAGACCATCCTCAAAACGTTTAGCTCTCAACGTCTCATCAACCACCATCACCGGTGAAAAACGCTAATAAACTGTAAAATGAGTAGAATTGTCCATCAAAGACATAGCTCCCTACTGCATATTCATGAACTCTCGAACTCTATCTTCACTCAGCGTCTCTGGAATGAAGAATTCAGAAAAGACTGCCTACAAATCATCCCACGCCATGTCTTTGTGATTCTCGGACTAGGTGGTAATGTCCCACCACCTCTTGGAGGAATCACGAAGCATGTATGTCGTGAGATTGACCCTCCACCTTGGAGGCATCTCAAGATGCTCGAAAATAGTCTGCATCGATCTTATCCAAGACTCTGCAGCTTGTGGTCCGCCATCCCCGGAAAATGTAGGCGGATGCTGCTTCTGAAAGATACGAGTCAGCTTGGCCATATATGTGGTAGCCTGCGGTGCTCCCTAAATGGTCTGCATGAACCGAAAAAAGCCTTCACGGAACTGCGTCTCCGCACCTGTGTCCGGTAAAGCAGCTAACGCCGCATATGGCTGTGATGGAGGATCAACTACTAGCCAATGGCCCACCATCCTTGGAGTATAATCGTCGCCGCTCTCCTGGTGAACAACTCGTGGTCTTCTAGGTGGAATGAAACTACAAGGTCAAAATCACGCCTCATATTCAATATTATTAAGACTAAACCGAAGGCACCATAAAGGAACAAGAGGAAGAAGGAATTTAAAAAATTTCCAAATAAGACTACATGGCTTGTATACTGTCTACACGGCGTGTACATGACTTCTCTTCCCCTGCCCGGTTTCTTATACACAGCTAAACCACATGGATCCCATTTAACAAAAACTACACAATGTGTATAATATCTACACTGCGTGTATGTTGTTATTTTCCAACTGCATGTGTCGTCTGTGACACGGCAGACTACTCGACATGACACTACACAGCATGTTATACCCATACACGGCGTGTACAACACCCCGTTTCCAAGCCACATGGTTAAATCCACACTGTCTGTCCTCGGAAAAGACTACACGGCGTGTCCCACAGGTACACTGCGTGTTCAGGGAGAGGTGACACTGGACCATGTTGTTAGTTACACGGCCGAGTCCCCAGGTCATACTACACTGCGTGTCCATCATTGACATGACGTGTTCTATCAAGGAGTTCACTGACCCATTTTTTGAGTTACACGGCTAGACTACGGGTCACACTACATGTCGTGTCCATTCGGTACACGGTGTGTTTTAACCAAGCCTTTCCCTACCCCGTGTCATCGCCCACTCGGTTTGTGACACGGGAAGAGACTACACGACGCGTACTCAGGGTACACAGCGTGTACTCAAAACGTTCATTTTTCTTCCCAAACAGAAGAGTATACACGGTGTGTATAAAAATACTACACAACATGTATACTGTGTTTTCGGACAGTATTCATTAGAAACTTCCCCAGAACATAGAAAATACTGAAAACCAAAACCTGGGTTTCAAATTCCGACCCGTGGGAGACCATACTCCCCACGAATCATAGTTTGACATCTTATATGTGTTATAACCAATAAACAGTAAATGATCCACCAAATTCCGGTCAATGGGGGCCCATACTCCCCAAAAACCAAATTTTGGCGTCCATTCTATAAACAAGCTCAAACAAAAATACCATATCACAAGGAAGGTATTTATCAATAAGCTATCACAACACCATGCTTTATTAGCACAACACCTATCATAACAACGTGCAAATTCTAATGCACCTACATTGCATGGAAAATATGCATGGCATGTGATATCTAGCATGTGCCTAAATAATGCATGAGACGACATACCGTCATCTCATCCGGTTGAAACTAAATAAAACCCACAGACAAATTATAAACAGCACAATCCAAGTGCGTCACCCAATAGTGAAAAAATATCAACTGTAAAATCTACAAAATCCAAAGAATTACAAAATATGAGGTAGACTGGATTTTCCCTATACACGGGTTAGCTATGCCAAGGCACAATTTTTTACCATCTACCGTTCGACTTATCGCTGACTACGACTCTAAATAGGAATTCAAAGAAAAGAAACTCCTCTGATACCACTTTGTAATATCCCAGACTCTCTTACCACAAAACTGGTGCCCCGAGCCCGGTTCACCACGTGACCTCAAGCGCATTTCCCCAATCACCAGAGGTTGCCGACTAGCAGCAAGGGCCCAGGTCTGATAGTGGGGAAAATATGTCCCCATTTGTCAATGTGTAGCGCAATGGAAGGGAAGTAAAACATACATCAAAAAGTGGAGGTAGTAAACCATACACAACTGAAATAGACAACAGCAGTGGATATAACAATCAGTATATAAAACATGATGCTACATGTCTCATGTTCTAAGAAAACATCCAGAACATGTTATACACCAATAAAGTACAACAAATTACAGAGTACAACAAAAAAAGAAAAATAGCTTGCAACGGCATCGCGAGCATAGGCTCGGCCCCATGCCCTCCTACTCCTCAGAAATAGTCAAGTACCGGTATAAGGACTCTTTCCACTATCTACACCTATAGCAACGTAATATGTTTGGGCCGAAAAGCATGACCCAAACAGGATGTGCGAAATATATCTCTATAGGAACCCACCAAAGGCCCATGACCAACTACGTGTAAGCATGAAAAAATAGTGTGCAGTAGTCAAATGCAATAAATTAAGCAGTACTCAAATGTAACTAATTACCAGTTATATTGCCATTTTATTATCCATTTAATTCATTTTATTTAAAATACAACCACAATGAATATTCTAAATAACCAGTTAATATCCTCAGACAGGTAAACCCCTACCCTCAGGTGAAGAGTATCTGACATAAGAATCTGCCCTGAGGCATAACAGAGTTTTCCCTTAGGAATAGGTAGTGTCTCCCTCAGGCACAGAATCACCTGCCCACAGGCACGGAAGAGGTTGCCCTAAGGCCGAAATAACTACTTCCCTCAGGCTAAATAGTGCAGTGCTTATAGGCTAATCACAACAATGCCCTCAGGCTAAACAGGTAACCAGGCCATGCCCAACATATCAAAATACAGTAAAAAAGAATTTCCTCTAAAAGTAATTTTATAATTACTACATTTAAGGAATACCCTCAGGTATCCTGGCCAAATGGCTAAAAAGTGAAACACAATGCCGGGGTGGTTCCAGATCCATGCAACGATCCCAACAAGAATTTTTTAATCACAATTTAATCACCTACACATTTCTAGGCATTAAATATAGCAATGATCTCAGCCACATGACACCCCAACATGGGTTCGTGGAACTAAAACGCACAAAAACGCAAGACAATTGGAAAATTTACACCAAGCCACCTACCTTATAAGCCAACGAACGTTATACCCGAATGCCGACTCCAGAAACGCCCAAGAACGACATAGATCTGATGAAGAAAAAACCCCATTCAAACGTAAATAACTTCACCTCGGGAAATAATTGGTATGAACGGTACCAGGAAAGGAGAGGGCTTACCCGTGCGGTACCAAAAAGATCATCTGAAGCCGAATCAGATTCCAGATGAACTCCTGTCAGATCTTAAAAGGTTCGGACGTCCACCTTGGATCCAAAGCGGCTAAAATGCCTCCTCTACCAAATGTGGAGGCTAATGCCTTTTTTACGCCAAAAAAAGTACACGACGTGTACTTATGAGTACACAGCGTGTACTTCTTTCATTTAACTGTTCCTATGGTGGCACTACCACACTGTTCATCTATCGACATGAGTACACGACAAGAACTCCCAAATACACAACGTGTAATGTCGCCCAATTATCGGCTGCTCCACCGCCTTACTGTTTAAGATTGCTGATTGACTACACAGCGTGTAAGGTACCACAACACGGCATGTAGTTGGTTCCTACACCCTTCGCCGCCGACATGGCTTCACGCCGCTTGTACCCATCCCATACGGCCAAAAGTACACTGCGTGTGGAAAAGTACACGACGTGAAGTTCCAAAATTTAGGATTTTTCCCCATTTTCCATATTTTTTCAAAAACACTTAAGGAAAAGGAAAAAGAAGAAGCTCGTACCTCAAATATAAGAATCGGGTTCTTATAATTTCATGAAGATAATTTTTTTATTTTATTTTATAAATTATAGGATTATATTCTTTTAACATTCTCTAACGATTTTGAATTTTATATTTATTTAAAACTTTTTAATTCAATTTATCTAGTTACATTCCTGATACACATGAAATATGGTGAAAATAATAAAATATAATACTACATGGAAGTAAAACACTCATACACAACAACTGGGAGTATGAGAGAGAGAAGAGGGTTCTTCCACAAATAGAATTTGGAAGAAGGTGGAAACATCTTTCATAGAATACATTAGGAGATAGAACATGGTATTTACGAGGTTTATCAAACTCAATGAGTCAACTAAAACCAAAGGCCTTAAGGGCTCTCCAATTTTTGGATTAACAGCAACATGCATGATAAAAATTTTAAGACTGCAAATTAATTACCATATCTTAATTTATACCATTAATTTACTAATCACTATAATGGTTGAATGATTTTAGAAATATCTTATATTATACAGGTCCACCAAAATAAAATGAAAAAAATAAAATTTCATGATATAATTTTTTAGGTGATTCATAATAGCAGAGTGTTTAATTCAAAAAATAAAAATAGTATACATATTTAAAAGAGTCTAGGGGTATAAATCATTTTATTTTGGATTTTGAAATTGTTTAAAACTAAATGTAGAATTATTTTTTGGGGATAACAAGAGGAAAAATAGAAAAATAAATGTTAAAAAATTTATTCTTATTTATAGTGTATTCACTACATAAGGGAAACTTCGTTTACTATTATACAATGGGAGATAACCAAATGTAACAGTCCATCCACCCTTAATTATCCCCAATTACTATTAATTTGTTCTAGTTATTACACATACAAAATTACCGTACACATACATAGTACCCTTATGTATTATAGTACCCCACAATAGTTCATGTCTACACTTACTCAGGTTCCCTTAAATGGTTGGTTCCCTTACATTACACTTACATTACCATTATGTAGTGACTCATAAACTTTTATAGGCACAAATATGTGGCTAATAGCCTTATGCAGTACATACATTACGATAATTCAGTGCATCATAACATTACACAACTTATAAGAACTGATTTTACCAATATAAAAGTTATGAAAAAGTTTCTTTACACTTTAAACAGGAATTAAATTCTCATTTCCCTTACTTAAATCCATTAATTTATGTAGAAGATATATTTTACTAAATATATATATTTTAAATAAAATTAACTGTAAATTAAAATAAAAAAAGATGTTCTCAAAGATCAAATAAAATTAAGAATATTAAAATTCCTCCTCTCTAATGACTTCTCACCCCCCTCCCCATTTATTGCTAGGGTCTTTCACAAAAATCTCAGGCCACTGAGCTGGAATATCAAAATCCCTCTCCCACATCTCTTCTTGGATTCATCCATGAAAAACAAATTCCAATATAACAGTTCCATATACCATCAATGGAAATTATATCTCTAGTCCATGATCTCTACTAGATGCTCCTCTTATGATCTATCAGGCTCAAAATCAATATTCCTAAGTCGATGACATGTGAATGATTTTCCATGTAATTTTGGAGATATGAAACATGAATTAATTCATGCATACCTTAATATGGAGATGGAATATCTAAATATTATTCCTCTTTCCTCTCCCAATATGTAATCTCAAAGGGTCTAAAAAATCATAGTTCTAGATTTTCATTGTGTCCCCAAGAACCGATGAATAAAATGTTGTGTAACTCATAAACAAAACCAAATATCCAATAGAGAACTCTGATGGTCTCATCCTACAATAATAATACAACTTATTCCAACTCTTAGAAGTGATAAATAACTTTATAATTAGATCATACTCTCTCATAGGTATCATAAATCGTAATGGGCCCCACAATTGCTACATCATTAGCCACATGCCAACAAAGTGATGAACGACATGGCCTACAATAAGTATCCTCAGAAAAATTAATCAGAATCATGGAATTGGTAATATTATTGTATGTGAACTCAAATAATTCTATATGGTCATCCTATGTTCCACCAATGCATATACTTCATGTTCAAATAATATCCTCCCATATTCATTTAGTATGCTAGGACTATTTGTCGACCTTAAGATGGTATGTTGTGCATAATCTTAATTATGCCCTAATATATTTCTATAAAACCATTCAAAAATAATTCATAAAATTTTTCTCTCTATTAAATAATATAATCATGGTCACATAGTGTAAACATATGATCTCATACACACAAATATTTTCCCGGTCATCTACTGATGGAGTATCTCTAATTTGTAAAAAATGGGCAGCCTCCATTTTTCAATAAAAATTTCTCAAAAAACATCATGACTCCTTATGGTCCTAGGTAACCACGTCACAATGTTTACCATGGCATCCTCCCGCTTCATCACATTAATTGAAAGTTTCTATGGAAAAAAACTAGTTCCCTAGTGATTTTCCATTACACTATGGCATATAAATATTCATGAGAGGAAACCCAAAATTTCCCTCTTCATCCATTGACACTATTAATATCATCTATATTCATATTATATCTTGGTCACATGAAGATTTACTAACTATATAGATTTATTAAAATCCATCACCATCTCATCTCTATTGATTGAAAAGACTACTAACCTTCCATGTGAAAAGATAATGTTGTTCATGCATGATGACCACCCATGTATCAAGTCACCCCTAAATAATTGGTGACACATCACATAATAGTATGTTTTAGTTTCCTCTCTTGAATTATCCTTTTCTAAAAAATATTATGTGAAATACATTGGTGAATATGTAAAAATACCATTTCCTTCAAAATAATCTATCCTCTAGTAATCCAATAATCTCAGTAACCATTATTTATCCTATGAGGGCCACTAATAAAAATCATGTTAAATTTGTGTCTCATAACTATGGGAGACTTCTATGGTGATTTTTTTACCATGTGTATAAATCATGTAAAATTGAAACACCAATAAATACTGCACCCTATTCTTCTAATTTAGAATTATGTCCCTCTTGGTGAAGAACATGTGAAGGATATTATTGATATTGTAGATAAAGAACCTCTCTATGAAGAGACAATTTCACCAACACATTAGATATTAAACTAGGTATTCCATAACTAAGTAATGAGTAGTGTAGTTCTTTAAATGAGGTCACATCTATCAAGACCCATAATAAAATATTTTCTATCTCTGTATCATTACCACTCATAGTACAATGACCAATGTGAAAAATTATATTTTATATTTCATCCATGTGGGGAGAATGATAACTACTAGAGTTTTATTAAACATCATCATCGATGTATGAAATTATTCTGCACACTAGTCAAACCACTATTAAATCATGATTTTGTTTATTTCTATCATGGGTACTAAAAATCCGGATAATTTCCTAGTTAAATTAATTGAATGAATCTACTGAGAACAAAAATATGCTAATATCAAACACAATCTAGGGAGGTTTCTAAGACATCACTACCTACAATTTAATTCGGTCAATGGGTATACCAGTCTTAGAAACAACATGGCCTAAAAACCTATTGAATGTAAAAGTAACACATTTAAATCTTTGAATAATGATGATGTACTCGAATCATACATATGAATATATCACGTTGTCTAGAATACTAGTATAGTGTTGGAAAAGAAGATGAATATTTCATTGATGAACATGAAAATTAATGTTTCTAGCTGAGGATTAATGTTCTGTTCCATGTGGTCCACAAGAACTACCATTGTATTAGTAAAACCAAATGGAATAACCAAAGACTCATACATTCCATAACTTCTCTAAAAAACTATCTATTGGAAATCCTCTACTCTAGCCAATTTTTGGTCATATACCAATCAAATATCAATCTTGGAGAACAATCAGTATCCCCTTAAATAATCAAACAATTCATTATACAGAAGAAATTGATATCTATTCTTCACTATCACCTATTCTGCTTCCGATAATCAATTGAGAGATTAATACTGTAATTTAGCTTCTTATAGAACAACATAGGTTTACCCCATGATTAACTAATTGTCCTAAATAATACCTTTTATTCTAAGTCTTCAAGCTAAAGCATCATCTCATTCATCATGGATGTTTCCATATGATATGGGGGCATCAATATGGGTTATGAACAGAACATGATATGTATGTCAATTTCAAATCATCAATTAGAAGGAAGTATTATAAGTTATCCAGGCATATAGATTGATAGAGATAATTAATTGCAATAAAATATGAGGGGATTTCCACTGATCCCAATGAAATAGTGAATCCCTCCATCTGCACTATGATCATCTTGAGCTAGCTCAAGTATTGACCGACTCTTCCTACTCCGAAACCCAAATCACTAGTGATTATAAAATTTTGTACCTTTAATAAAGTGAAAGACACATGTTTATGAGGTAAATCAATGTTTTCTAAAAAATGCATCGGTTATTCCATGTTGAGAATCACATAAAAGGTTATCATATCAAGAATAATGAACTCACCAATATTTCCATAGCCAATTACAGGTATATGACACTTTTTCAAAATTGGAGGTGGTGTAGTTTCATACCCAATAGTGTATAAAGGGATACTGACTATGAGGATAACATGACAAGTAGATCCATTACAATGAATAATTATCCATATTAAATGAATATAAAGAACCATTATCTAGTAAAGTAGTAAATGGATCATATGTGATAAATAATGTGCATAAAAAAGTAGATGTTTCCTCACTACTATCTAATGGGTTCTGATCATATATGTATATGTGACGTGCCGAAACACCATGAACATAAACCTGAGATTAATGGCCATTTTTAGACTACTTTTGAGGACCATTTATTGGAACCTGGATACCTATATGTGTCGATCTAGACCTCTATGTAGGTTTGACCTCACAACTATGTGGAAGAACACCTAGATATGGCTTGTTAATTCACATTATATTCACTTTTTCTTAGGTTTTGAGAGGGATTTGTGATAGTGATAAATCATAGAAAACATTAATAACTATGGGTCATCTCTTGAGGTAACTCATGATACTAAAATATAGTTCACTTACATTCCAATTATCTTATACATGACCCCATTCCTTCTTCATCATTCCATAAGAATTGGTATTCATTGTAGTAAAAGGATATCCACCCATCTGATTATTGAAGTGAAAAGAATAGATGTTTAACCCCTATACAGGATCATCTCTCTGGATAAGGCCTCATGTAAAACCATCATGCGTGACTCTAGGTCATATAACCAAATATTGAACCACATATTGGGGAAAATTATGACCTTAATATTGTTGGCTATATGGTCAAAATTTATGTCCACACATGGTGAAAAGAGAAGAATCTTAAAAAAAATATGTATCATTGGTAGACATCTCTGTGGATCCACGTTGTGGAACCATGAACTCTTAGTGTGTCAGGAATGAACTCCCCAATGAAAAATCACTTGAAGGCCTCCAAGGTGCAACCCACTCATTAGCCAACATATCCCATGACATGCCACTAATGCTTGATGGGTCCCTATAGTATGAAATCATTGTGATTTTCTTTCATGTCAGTTGGTGTCTCAATGAGGTTGATTATAACATTCATGATATCCCCCAAATAATCAAAATCATGTGGTATAACAGTTCTCTAAAAGGATAGAATATGTTGGAGCTAAATATGCATGGCATAGACCACCATAGAACTTGGTGTAAAGGCCCCTTGATGGGTAATGCTAAATAAAGTAACAACTATATTAAGTGTGGGAACATTCTCTAGAGAACCCCATGCACAGTTATTGATACCGTAAATCATATATGTGGAATAATATCCTATAATAGATGTAAAAATTGGACATAAAATGATCATAACCCATCTAAAAATTATATAAGGATCTATGATGAGTCTACCCCCAACCTAAGGTATAACTCTCTTATCATTGACCCTATTATTTGTTCATATATGTTAGAAACAATCATTATATACATACTAAAAATATAACATTCTTAGATAAACAAATTAATTCCAAATAGATATATTTCATAACATCATGGAGAAGTTTATAAATCACACAATCAGAGAAACTATCCCAAGCATATATAAAAATTAATGGTATAAAAATAAAAAACAAATATTTATAAAAAAATCTATAAATATGGCATGTAAACCTATTTTTCAAATCATGATACAGGAATTCATCATATCTCCCATAAAAATTGTAAAAAGAATTATTCATAGTATGTTAGAGGCCTATTATACATGTAATTTAGAAACACATGAAAACACCCCTACCCAAGCCCTATACAGTTATCTTCTTCCTACAATGTTCTGGGTTTCTACAAAAAATAAAAGAATAAACTATATTTTATACCACTTTTTAACAACCCAACCTGAACCATACTATCTAAGATATAGTGTCACATGTCCTCTTGCATATATCCCCATATACAAGAGGCTACTAAATGGAAGTGGGGATATAATCCCATCAATGGGAAAACTATACCCTCAAAATAATGTCATTGAAAAAATAGATAAAAAAATTTAAAATAGTATGATGCTCTTGGTGTTATAATGAAATTAAATAAATAATAAAAATGAATGTACTACAAAAAATGCACCCCATTGTAGTAAGTTAATCCATACTATTATGTAAAATTGAATAGATAAATAAAACATTGGGGTCTCTTTAAGTTCATCTACGTCTATTAGTAACTCCATTATCCGCTTGTTATCCATCCACATAAGTTCATTTTACCATAACTGGATCTCTAGCCAGGAAATCTAAAAATGTGTTGAGATACCCATGTAGGGTTTCAGTACAATACATCACAGGAAACCACTAATTCATCCTTAATATGTCTATTCATGTAGACATTGCACTATATAAATTATTATTAAATTTGGAAGAATCTTATAAATCAAATACTAGGTACATAGGTGGTAACCAAGCTACCATGATCCCTAATGGTATCTTCTTGAACTACAAGATAAAAAATTTATTGTATCAAAATAAATAAATAACTATACATTAGGTAGATTATAATGATTTTCTGTATTAATTGAATGGGAAAATCAATATTTACTATGAATAATGTAATGATTTCCCCCGATATTCACAATACACATAGAGTTTATCATAATTTGATAGGCACCAAGTAATATGACCGATGATATATTCTAGTAATTGAGTATACTAAAGGGCATAAATTAGGTACATTCACATCCATACCATGTTCTTAGGTCTATATTCACCATACTCACAAGTCATGAGCACTCATCCACTAATAGATAATCTTTTCACAATTGTCCTCCTAAAATTGGTTCTATCAACAATACCACAAGGACACACAGAATAGGGAAGAATATAAAATAATGAATAACATATCATCATTAGTAATATAGAAACTTACGATACAATTAATAAACATCATACATGAATATATAATCAATGAACATTGTCATGGATTCAAATATCACATATGGTTATCCCATGTTACACACAATCCCACATGTAATCAGAAATAATAAAAGATGTAAATAATGCTAAAAAAAGTGTCATATCCTACTAAAAATTTCAATGTAGATCCTAAAAAGTTGGAAACATACTTCCTCAAAGTCATTGACGTTATCATCATGGATAACATCCCTGTATGGGTTGAAATCTAGACCAAAATCCTCTATAGGAGATAACAGATCATCACAACCCTTTTTATAATTCTTGTTGATTTTTCAATGTTCAATGATCATCCAGAATTGCTAAGAATGATAGAAATATTTAATAATGAAAAGAAATTAAATTTCACATGTGATAATAGGTTCTCTCTATTGAATAATTTCAAAATTATCAAAACATTGAAATGTATGTATTATACATGATTATTCAATAATAATAATAAAACCACATGTGATAATATTATTACTATCAATAATAATACAGATGTGGTAATCCTTTTTTTATTCATTGTTGTTTTTGGATGATTTTTTTACTATATTTTATAAATTATTTGATAATATTCCACTATAAATATTTAAATAATATCGAGATTATTATAATTTAATAATTATTTATTCAATTTCTCTAGTTTCATTCATGATACATATGAAATATGGAGAAAATAAGAGAATATAATCCTATCTTAGACTTCCTTATAAAGATAATGCCCCTAGGAAGAGGAAAGAGTGTAAATGATTTTTCCACTCTAGGATTATGGAAGAATAAGCAACACATTTCATTGAAGGAGTCATCAAACAATATAATGAAAATCACCAGGCTCCCTAGACATAAAATTTCAACTAAAACAGAAGGAAATAATAGATCTTCTATTTTTGGAATAGAAACAGTGTAAAGTATCGCATCATTTAAACCATAAAAGGAATATATCAATTTAATTTATTTTCACTATGAGATTAGTAACTATAACGGATTATGTTTTTTAGAAATAAAAATATTATATAGGTTCACCATAAATAAAAAAATTAAATATCATCATTAAACATATTTTTAAGTTATTTATAATAGTAGTGTTTAATTTCATCCAAAAATATGAGTTATGGATTTAAATGATATCAAGGATTTAATTCCCATGATTTTATTATTCAAAATAGAAAAAAATTGTCTAAAATGTTTGAGGGAATAATAAGAGAAAAACAAGAAAAATAGGCTAAAATAGTTACCCTTATGAAAAAAGCAAGCACTGTGTGAGGGTAACATGGTATACCCTTATGCACTATAATGTACTATTATGTAGCATTATATCTAACTTTATGTAGCTTGTGTTAGCCAAAATAACCCCTTGGTATTACCCTAACGTAATTCAATTACCCTTAATTAGTACCCTAACACGGGTTGCTACCCATATATAGTTCATAGATACACTTACTCAGGTACAAATACATTGCTAGTACCCTTACAATGTTCTTAAATTAACCTTATTATATGATTATTATCTTTACATAGGTACACCTACATGGACAATACCATTATTCATAAATTATCTTAACCTTATGAAGAACCTTATACCATTATTAAATAAATGGTAAAGGGTTTTACACATATGTATGGTATGGAAAGAGGGTTTTATACAGACAAAAATAATTTATTTTCTATTTTTCAGTTACATGAATCCTTTAATTTATTTTTATAGTGATTTTTATCGAAAAATTAAATATTGACATAAAATTTCTTATAAATTATTAGAAAAATAGGGTTTAAGAATAAAATTTACTTGGGAATATTAAATTAATGTTGATAAATTTATTAGGGAGATGATTAAATAAATCATATTCCATTTATTTATACAGTTTAAATACCATATATAATATTTTTCCAATTGAATAGTATTTTCATAAAAGGTTACATGAAGTCATGGAAATCCCATTAAATTTCTGTGGGATTAACATGTTATGTTTTTTAATTGAGTAACAAATGTTCACTTAATAAATACATTTTGAAAAGGTTATGTAACCCATTTTCATTCCATGGGTTCTTTGTTAATTTATGAATAATTCACATCATGTGGAACTCATATGTATGGATGGCGTCCAGTGGGATCATATATCACCTAAAATTCATTGGTAATGTTTTATATTTAATGAGATATTAATGCATGAGCATGATTACTTGTTTAACAAAGGAATGGACATAATGAGTTTACTCACAAGGTTTTATATGATTATGATTGTTCTACCTTTCTAGTTTTTTCATTACATGTTATATTGAATTCCAAACTTATGTTTTTTTTTCTGATATATTCTACAATTTTATGTTATTTCATGACATATGAAATTTTATATGATATATTATTTTTTCAGGTATAACCTTATTATCTATGATTATTATACCCATATGCTCATATTATTCTCACATATTACCTTTGATTGTTGTTTCTTATGTTTATCATTACTGAGAGTTTGAGTTCACCCATTTTTTATGTTTCCATTTCAATAGGTTTTGAAGAAAATTTATACATATAATTTTTATAGAGGGGAATGTTTGTTGGATAATTTTTTCTAAATATTGAAACTTTGTATGGATTAATCAGTTGCTTATACAGTGTAAAAAAGTTCATTTGTTTAAAATCTCATAGATTTTTTTTGTTGATGTGTTTATTTATTTATCATAAACAAAAAACCTAAGAGATTATTGGAATATATTTTAATTAAATATATAATTTAAATCATGTAATCAAGAGATGATTGTGTACCTGGTCGAGCATACATGGAATATCATACAATAGGTCTTTGGTACAATAGGGGTGTATATTTCATATTCAATCCCAAAAAGCTCATGTTTGAAATAAACTTATTCTAAGAACCACTATGCGTTAATACCTTTATTATCACATCCTTGAGGATGATATAATCATGGATGTTTTGGTTTGTTGTGGATCATTTAATTACATTAGGATTAACCAAGAAGGGATACGTCCCCTTTTATGATCAGTATGATATCAAGGCCCTCAATAGATATAATAGGATGAAAATTAGTTCTATACATAGATAACATAAATTTTATATACATATTTTCCTAGATAGAGGTAATGCGACACACTCATCTTATTATATGAATGTCACATGGTCTATTCCACGTCCTGGCCAATCTATACTCAGAAATTGAGAATGTATAACTATTCCATAAGAGCTTTAAATTCATTAGGTCATGTGCTCACTCAATATCTTGGAAATAAGGATTATATGATTTTTCATACTTTTATATTATATATATGGTGGATATAGATATGGGGATTAACATTTTATATATATCATGTAAGATCCATTTCTAGATTGAGTTATATTTATTATTCGTTAGTGTTCAATCATTTTTTACTTTTATGGATTTGGGAATTTAAAATTTTTATCATTGATAGATAGTCTCATGTGGTTACACATTTGTTTTTAAAAAATAATTACAAGTTTTTTTGAATATTTTAAAAGTAAATCTAAAGTGTTTTAGAGGATTGCTGGATGAACATCTAGATGAATTTTCACAATTTATTACATAATAAGTAATGTATGATGAAAATATATGATTTATTTTCAGAAAATAATTATAGAGATATCTAAAAAAATTTTGTATATGGTTTTAAATTTCATTACATGTGTTGTGATATTGAGTGAAAGTGAACTATATCGATGCAGTTTTTAGTGCATGAGTGGAATTTATAAAATAATTACTAACAGATATAACCGGATGTATTGAATGTCACCTCATTTATGGGATTTTTTATATCTATATATGTTATACTATAACTTTTTGGACCTTATCTAATCATCTACAATATCCATCATTCCCATTTATTATATAATAGTTAATATGAGGGGTTTTATTAATATATTTATTTATGTTTTAAATTATGAAATTATAAATCAATTTTCATTTATTAAGGATTTGAATCATTTGACAACGTTTTGAGAAACGTCACATAAATTTGTGGCTGAAAATTTTATTCCCTAAGGCTTATATAACTTTGTTTGATTCTTAAAAAATTAGTAGATGTGGTATTGTGTAAGAAGTCCCCAATCATAGATTATTTTTTAACTCACATACTCTCATATTGTTATATATGTTTATATAAAACCATGAAAAGAAGGGAGATCCTTCCCAAATATCTATATATTAAGGGAATTTATAGAACACTTAAGGGGATGTAACTCATTATTTGTTTTCAATTATTTACACCAAACTCTTATTTTAGAGTTGTATCATCAAAAGAATAATTCCACACTATTAATTCATCATTTTTTGTCAATACCAAATATATAAATAGATCTCAAGATTGATTATTTTTGGAGTAATGACCTTCTATATTTTGGATAATAGTCATTCCTTTGAAACAATTCATTGGAAAATATTAATAGTCTTACTATTAAAATAATCATCCTAAATAAAAAATATATCATCTACAATAATACATCTATGATAAATCATTTTATTTTTTAAATTTGTAGGCTTTAATTCCATCAATATTTCCTATATAATAACAATTGACAACATATAGTTTAATCTTGTAATTATTTTTATGTGTATCAGTGGTAGAATATAAAACAAATTAGATATCATAGAAAGATTGATTGTTTTTATGTGAAAATTGGTTTTATAAAATTGTAGTATTGGATGGGTAATTGTTGGTCAAATATGCCGCCACGGGTGATGCTTCGGCCTAGAAAATATAGTGTAAACCATAATAGGGAATAATACTTTTTAAATAATAAAAATATTCTTATTCATTTTATTATCTAACAAATTATGATATAGGGTTTCTTGAACTATTATTGTAACACCCCGAGATTTTATGAAAAGTATCCTTTTAATTAATGTCTTTTTTTGTACGCTACACCAAAAGGATCTTGCACAACACGCATCATTGACATTCCTTGCATTACACACAATCGCGGCCTTCCTCGATAGCTTGCGTCGTACGCAATACCGAGTTTCACTAAACAATGATATGCTATTAAGATATTATTAAAACTAACCGTTATAAATAGTAATAACGACTTTTTTGGAATTTTGTAAATTTTATTTTTCAAAATGTACTTCATTTTTGGATTTGGAATATCGAAATTAACTTAGGGTGAAATTTTGGTACTTTTCGGATAACTTTCATATTCTGATGAATAGTGAAAATTACTAAATTTTAATTAAAAACAACTTTTTTAATCGAAATAATTAATAGTGATAAGTTATTAATTCGAGTGGTTTTAAAGTATATTTAGAATATATTTTTACCATTTAATACAATGTTGGTCATTGGATGTAATTTCAGATTTAAACCAGAGATAAACAAGTGTCAATCTTTTGATAGTTATTATCTCTTAAAAACACGCTATTTGTTTTGACGACATGAATTAATTTTTAAATTAGTTAATGTAACTGATATGTTTTGAATTTGATAAAATAGAAATCATTTTTGAATTCATAATATCAAATATATCTTAGGCCTAATCTTTAGTATTTTTCTGGAAACATTCATTTTTTGATGAATAGTGAAACCACTAAGTGGTAGTTAAAAAAACCTAATTTTTCATAAAATTTAATTTTACCACTTCTATGAGTAGAATTTCGAAAATCCGAGAGACACTATTAATATAAAGGACTAAAATGTTGTTCAATGAGATGAAAATAATTTTTGGTGAATAGTAACTATTTACTTATATTTACCACAGTTAAAAGTAAATAGGGTAATTATGGGTACAAATGATATTATTATTACCCTAACACATGAAACAATTCAATTGGATTAGTTTAATTCGACCAAAAACAACCTTAGCAATATAATATGACCATTTATGTCCATGTGGATTAGATTAGGACATTTATTATTAATTTATTTAAAGAAGGGTTAAAATAGTAGAAATCAATGTTTAATAAGTTAAACATTTTTAATATGGGGTTATACATAAGATAAATTCGACTATAAATATTCTTTAGAAGGATAAATAAATTTCCTACATAATGGTAATTTATTTGTAATTTTTAGACATTAAATAATTTATTTTATTTATGACACAACGATGATACAGTAATTATCTTATTAATGAAATATTGACATAATTGATGTTAAAAATACCAAAATAAATGTAAGTTGAGACTTTGTATGAATTAAACTAATTTTACATGTTCATATGACATGTTATTATTTATTTAATTAACTTTTTTCTAACTAATCATTCTGTTATGATTTTCACAAAAATGAAATATTAAATATTGTCAAAATTGTCAAAAAATAGTTTTTAAAACCAATATTATATTATTAATTGTATTTTTATGCCTAAAAATATATGGTTATTCCAAATGACTTATATAAGGTTATATATATTAATAATAAAAAACTTGGGGTTCGTTTGGCTTGTAATATTAATTTTATCAAGATTATATTGTAAGAACACAAGAAGACACGATAGAAGTAAAATTATTTAACTTAATGTTAAAACTAAATGATAAGGTTAAAATAGGAACCTAATATTGTCTAAATTCTATTGGATGACATGATTTAGGCCCAGACCCACCTTAGCTCTTAAATAAATCAATTTTGATCTATCTAAAACCGAATTTGGCTTTATAATAAAATAATATTTTTATTTTTCCAAAGGTGCCCCACTCCTCCCTTATAAAAGGGCACCTCCTCCCTCTCTTCCTTACACCACTTTGAGCCTTAAATCACGTCCAACCCCTGCCAAATTCTCTTCTCCACTTCCCTAGAAACATAATAGAGGTCCTGGACTTCTTTAAAGACCAATTTGAGTGCCCTAAGAGGAGGACTCAAAGAGGTGCTTCAAAGAAGAGGTAATGTCCATTACCGATTCTTTCAACTTTATTTCTTCTTCCACTTATTATTATTAGGTTGTTTCATTATGAAGTAATAAAATCAGTATCAATAATATACGGATATGTTATTATAAGTATTAAACAACCCTATTTTACCATCTATCCATCCTACGGAAAAAGAAATCCCCGCGCGTGCGTACGTACGGAATACCGTCTCCACGCCGTGGTGTAATCTATTTTCCACCACCACCTTACTTGGATGGGTATAATAGTGTACATAATAACTATATATGATTATTTTTAATTTATATTGATTCTGAAATAGTATACATACAATCCAATACAATTCCATGTTCATGAGAACGTTATCATCGCTCGTGCGTACCGACGGACTACCGTCTCCACGACGCGATGAGATTCATTCTCCAAATTAACCATTCATGAATGATTATAAAGTTTATATAATAAGTAATCATGAAATATATTTCATAATAATGATACTGGATTTATGTGTATATATATGTATGTCATCTACTTAATTCCATTCAACTCAATAAGGAAACGAAAACAGCATTCATGCGTATGTACGACCTACCGTCTCCATGAACGGTGTATTTCTTTCCATTTACTGATTTAATATATATATGTATATTATGAATATATATTATATATAAATCATGTTTTATATTCTATAATTATGTAATCATGATCTAATTAATCATATGAATAATTACAAATCAAAACACGGACGACAAAAGAAACGATTTTACCCAAAACGCTCTTTAACATGTAATTTACAAAAGTACAGGTAATATAAAGTCATAAGTGAACCATATATAATATCATAACAATGAGTATGATTCTGGAATAAGTCAATGACATTATTTAAATCATTATACTTGAGGTTTGGACACTTACGAAGCAAATCGGATCTAAGGTAAGGGATAATTGTGCAAATCTCATTTTTATCTGAGATTTCTTATTCGTAAATATTTACTGGGGTTATTGATATCATCAATGTCCATGATTTATAAAAGTGTATTAATTTATGTTTAAATTCCTTTTTACCCATTTTTTAATTTTACTACATGGTATGTTTGGAATCTTACTTTTGTTTACGTTATGAGGTACTTTTTTACTTTTCCGACAAAAGTACGAGAAGAATATTTTTTTTAACGTATACGACATGAAAGGATTTTTTACGGTTTTATAAAGCCTTATTTTCATGATGCTTCCTACAAAATATTTCATGACTATTTTCAACAAAATACTCTTCTTTTAAAATTTCACGATGATTTGTGAAAAGAAATTGATTTTGAAGAAGAAATGATATTTTCCTCAAGAATTCATTTAAAATGTTTTATCAAAACCATTTTCCATCTAAGATGAAATTATTTAATATGTGTATGTTTCATGTTTAATGTCTCTATGATTTAAATGGTTTCACTTTTCTTATAATGAAATGTCCATTTTTTTATATGGATTATGAGATAATGGGATGATGTTTATGAAACCCATTTTATTCTTTGGGTTATGATGAATGTTTTATGTTTATTTTGTGGAAAAAGTAAGAATGATTTCACTATGAGATGGGTGGGACCTATATCTCCCCCCAATTAATTGGGTAAAGATTTCATATCTCATGAGATAGACAAGGCTGGAACGGTATGTTAATCCGGTTCAGTGTTACAGGACTGAAACGAGGAGTGAACTTGATTAAGAACGGGACTTTGTCCACTAAGATGGTCTTGGAAGCAATGCCTTGGCTACTATAGAAATCATGACATGTGCTGAATGGTTTCCACAATTACATGTTTTATTCCCATGCTATTTTATCATGATTTATGTTCCATTATGATCTATTCCTTATATACTTCAATGTTTTATGTCGTTGCTCAAGATTTTGATGTTTAAACATTATGTTAATGTTTTTAAGTTCAAAGGTATATGGTATGTTTTATTTTATCCACGCTTACCCTTACTGAGCATTTGATCTCACCCTTTTTATGTTTTATTTTCCCCCAGGATTAAAAGAAAGGTTTTTGGTAAGGAAACAAAATGTGGAAGATCATTATGGTAGATGTTGAAGATCTTTCACCACGATTAGAAGATTACATTCCATGTTTCCAAAGACACTAAACTATTGCGGTCCTTGTGTGTATGTTTTTGTTATGTATTAAGTATTCCACAAAAGTAATGTAATGTCCATGTACGTTAAGCATAGGGTCTCTACAGTTATTTATGAAATAATACCCAAGAATTTATAAAATTTAAAACAAAACATTTGTATATTAATTAAACTATTTTTAGTTAGAGGATCCTTTAACTTAATTGTAATTTAATTTTCATGACCAAATTTACAAGGATTCAAATTTATTTCATAAAATTTAAATCTTTACATTCAACGAATAAGCATCAATAATGATCAGAAATTAGTAGGATTCACTATAATTGGTTTTGGAATAATTTCCTAATTTTTGAAAATACAAATATTTCAATTTTTAGATAATCGTTATATTTTGGCCTATTAATATTGGAGCTCTATAATTTATTAAGGTATTCAATCCTCAGAAAATGGAGGATTTCATGGTGTAATTTTGTTTAGTATTATTTTTTTGTTGAATTATTTTAATATTTACAACATATATTCAAAATTTCTAATTTATTTTTATATTATTATCATTACATGATACATAAATAATATTTAAATAAAAAATATTTCAATTAATATTTAATATGTACAACCTATTGAATATATCCCACCAATTCAAAAAATAGAACCCTCCCGATTCATAGGCTATAGAACATAGGTTGATTAGGTAAAAATATTGCACTAATTGAATCTAATAGATTTTTTTTTAAAATTTAGTTTGGTTTCCCTTTTGACCTCATTGGGTTTTATTGGTTGTGTCATGTTTTTTTAATTTTATACATGGTACCCCATGATTTTACATCTCAGATCATTTTCAATAAATTATTCACCAGATTTATTATCAAAAAATAAAAAAAAATTTCTCTTTTTCAAACATGAGGAATGATAACCCCTAATCTAGGACTCACTATTCTCATATAGAACTTATAAAAATTGATTTGTATTTCTCATTATAAAAATGCATTTTAAATAGAAGAAGGAAGGAAAAAATCATCCATTGTATACAGTTTTGAGTGTGGATAATTTTTAGGATATAGATAGGTCATTTATAGTGGTAAAAAATAATGATTTTACATTTATATATAGAAATAATTCACATATTTTGGTTATTTTTTCATCTCCTCAAATTTTAACTCTTAGACCTAATGTTTCCCCATATTAATGCTCTTTTGAAAGTAATTATGATTGTAATTATTTTAAGGTTATGATTTATTTTTCATACATCATATAATCTCTTAATGAATATAATATCTAATCCTAATTTTCGTATTACTATTTATTTATCATCATCTTCATTTTTTCTATGTAAATTCATTATTTTTTTGTGATATTATTAAATCCTCAATGTGTTACTGGACTATATTTCCAAAACGCCTCTTAAAAATATACAATATCATTTTATTATACTCTTTACTCACAATGTAAATATATATACATAATTATTTTATAAATTTTGCAGTAGTAGTAGAACCATGTGTTGTTTCACACAAAAAATTACCCCTTATATATGATAATAAAAGCCTGTGTTTTTTTCTTGTACAACAAGGGAATCATCAATATAAAATTCTATGATCTATCCATTAGTGAATTTTTTTGATTTTATTCTTAACAATATAGAGTGAATCAAAATGTCTTGTTTATAATAGGATATATATTTTTTTAATTATATGAATATAATTTTTTTCATCATCAAACATTTCTATCTCAAATTTTCAACATCCCAAAATAATGTTTTGAATGTATCATATACCAATTATTATGAGTATTTTCTAAGTATACTAGTATTAGTTCTACTTAAAATGACCATGTATACTTTAAAATTATAATGGATATTACATATTTAAAAAGATAACATTGGTTGAACTAAAAATATAGATAAAACACACAGTTAAAGAAGAAAAAAATAAGTGCATAGAAACTTGAGTGGAAAAATTATAGAAAATAAAAGAAACAATAATTTTATGTGCTTAATTAAAATTTTGAAATATATGAATGTAATTAAAACCAAACAAGGTATATCATTAGTAATCTTGAATAATAATAAATTGTAATATAAAAAACCAAAAAATTACAAGAATTTATCTGAGGTATATAAAATACTAAACTATGGTTGTAGTTAGCTATGTCTCAATTAGTAATCATATTATAAAATCTTGTATGTATAATAATGTACACAATAAAGAAACATATAACATCAGTATATATGAAGAACTATAAAAAGTAATATACCACCTATAGACAATGGAATCTTACAAAAACCCTCTTATATCTCAAATAAGTAAATAGAACACAAAATTTCAATTGTTCTCTAATCATTAAAATACCTATTCCATAGGATCATAATTTATAAACTATAATATCCTCCAAAATTGATCTGTATACAATATTATGAAACATATAACTATATATTGATGTTGATACACCTCTTTCAACATATTATTTCATTACTCACCCTCAGATTAAAAAAATAGAGGATAACAAATCTCTATTAGCCACCCCTAATAAAAGAATTAGAAGAAAATTATAGTGAATCAACTGAAAGTATTTGTTGGTATGAAATCATCACATAACGCATCAAATCATACATATCACCAGACATGCTGAATATCCAGAATAAACTGTAATCTTGTCAAACTCAGGGAAAAATATTTCAAAACATTCATGGAACACTTGATGTAATAGGGTTGGATAATAAACACATAGCATAAATTAAATAAATAATTAGGGTGAATAAATACATTGATAAATATAAAAATAGACACATGTAATCAGTTGATCATGATGTTTAATGATGATGATTTAACTAAATTTTAATTAATAAATCACATGGGGTATAATCCACTGGTACATGGGATGAATAATATGTATAAATTATGGAATAAAATGTCATTGTGAAGGAAAAATATCACAGAAAAAAAAACTAATGTGATAGATGAAAAAATTACAACTTACCAATCTAGTATGCCCAATGATCATTTAAATAGTATTATAAAAATGATTTAAAAATTTATATGTATATGTTTTCGTGTAATATGTTAATGAAATAAATTGAAATTTTATTTGAACCCCAAAAAATTTATTTTCATAAATAAATTTTCGTGAAATTTAATTAACAAATAAAATTGATTTTATAGATATAATATATAATTAATTTTATAAAATAGAAGTATATAAACTCAAGGAAATTGAGTATGAAACATATGAATAGTGAATCGCTAGAAAACATAAAATAATGTATTTTTATTTATAAGTATAGGAAACTTTGTCTTCGATGTTGAAGCATATGTATACAAATGTATAGTGTACCAATTATAGTATGTATCACGGTGGATCACACATTATATTACTTTCAATGATGATTTTACTTGGAAAGGGTTGTTGTTAAATATTAATCCTAAGATAAAACCATTTTGAGCCGTCACTAGATAAATATAAATGGTGAAAAATGAGAGCATTTTAAAAGATGAAACTCTTAATCATTGATAATGATGGTGAGTGCAGTAGTAAGAAGTTCATGAAATTGTATTGAATGATATTAATCATTATTTTGAAAATAGTTCATGGAAGGCCATTATCGAGTGGTGTGATGTAATAAATAAAAAAATATTAAATGGGTAATCCTGGAATATTCAATTGAATTATATTTTTTAATAATATTTTGTAATAAAAATTAATTTTTTTTGATTATCTATGAAATCAATGTGTGTCTCACACATAAAACTATTTAGATGTATTTCTTATGTCCATATTGATGTTACAGAATGTGATAAGCTATAATTTATGATTAAAAAATATTTCTTAATTAGGTATGGCGGAGTGTAATTTTAATTTTAGTTTTTTGATATTTATAAAGGGATAAAAATTATAATTTAAATATTTCTGTACAATGAAGTGATATTATATAAATATTGAAACTTGAAGGAATATAAATATTTGATCATAAAATCAAAATATTATGTTCATATTTACTTTTACATAATATTGGGTATACAAGTTTTTTTAGTGAGAACATAATGTTGAGCATAGTAGAAAATTATAGAAGCCTGGATGATGGCCTTGTTCATGATATAACATGAATGGTGGCTCTACTAGAATTTAAAAAAGCTAATTAATCATTTATTATAGTTCTAGAATTTTTAGTTGAGACACATGTTTAGTTTAAGAGGTTTACTGTGTTTAGGAATCCATTGTGTATATTTCAATAAAACATTCACTATTTACATCTAAATATTAGTAGAGAACTTGAATTCCTTAATGATGAAGAAAATATATGAGACTAAAAATAATGGGAGACAAAAAAAGAGAATAAAAGATTAATTTAATTTGAATTATATAAAGGATAATGTGGATCTACCACATATTAAAAGATAATAATCGAATAATTTGGTGTACTATTTAATGAAAAAAGATCATGGTATGAAATAGTTTAGGGGACATATGCTTGTTAAGGTTTTGAAACAAACATAATGTATTGATTTCAAGGAAATAATTTATCCTATAGTAAATAATATAATAAATGAGACTAGAATTTTAATAGTTTTATTTGAAGATATACATATTTAGCAGTAATTTTTGAGGATATCCTTTTATCATGATAAGTTAGAGGATGAAATTGTTATATAGATACTACTATTATTTAAAGATACTAAAAATATACATCTGGTTTGTAGGTTAAAATAAAGTTTGTATGGGATTAAATAATAACCAATATAATGAATCTTATGATTTCAGGCTCTTATTATAGAGAAATTGTAAATTTTGTATAATATTGATCATTATTTGTGCTTTTATGTGTTTAATGGTGAGTATTCTACTATTCATCCTTTGTTTATGGATGATATTTCCATAGAATATTTGAAATTAAAATGACCAATATAGCTGAAATGTGTCCATACTAGAACATTTCATATGAATGATCTTGTATGTGAAAAATATTTATGTATAAAGATTGATATATAATTTTATATGGACCCTATGATGTTATATAAATTTGATACATTTGGATACTTTTTGAATGGTTTGAAACATGTTGAATTATGCCTTTTTCAACCCCATTGTTCAGTTACTTTATAATATCAAAATCAAAACCATGTATAATAGATAATGAGAAAATGTACATATAAGGAGTTACATGTGAATTTTTTTCATTTTTTATTATATTCTATTATTTTACTTTTCCAAAAAATATATTATTGTTGGTAGTTTTGAATCGATTCATGTTGAATCCAAGAAACGATAATGGGGATGTTTAATAGTGGATACTCTAATTTTTCAATGGAATCATGGAATTATCTCAATGTTTTGGAATTGGTAATAATTTTATTGATATTTAGATATATACTTTAGAGGATATGTTGATAGTCAGAGAATTATTACAAGATATGCGCTCTCTTCTAGATGAATGAAGGTGAGTTATATGTCTTAACTACAATTGATTGTCACAATTTAACCCACAATCGTAGAGTATGTTATATTAATAGGGTCTAAATGAAAGATGATGTAGTCAAAAAGTTTTTTGGAGGATATTAAAATTTATTTAGAAAATTAAATATCATTATTAAATAGTTATAGTGAAATCCATATTTTTAGGAATCATGGGTTTCATTCAATGATTAAATAGCTTTTGTTTAGGTATCTATAACTTTCCATTCATTTTATACATTGATATTATAACTAGATAAAATAATAATCATTACAAAATATTATAATACCAATCCAGAACCATATAGTTTTATTGTATTTGGAAACTGAGAAACCTAATCAATTAATTCATAATACATCTATAGTGTCTCCCACTTATTTATTTATAACTATAATAATTTTTCTCACATCTTAATTTATATCATTAATCATTTCCTAGGTATTATACACACAAGAAAAGGGCGATCTAATATGTATACTATGTGTAAATCAAGGGAGATAACATTAAAATGCCTTTTTATAATTATATCTTACATATCAATGATCTTGATACTATTTCATGGAATAAAAAATATATGTTGAAGAAGAATCGATGAACATATTCTTTGATAGTATAACATAATAAAAGAAATTTTGGAATAGATATAGGAATATATAATCATATAAAAATAATCCCAAGATCACTTCTAAGACTATCATAGTCCAAAAATTCCTTTACATAACCAGTTTCACACCACATTATAGCCATGTATTTTTGAATCAAATTTACTTCCATTCCATTCATGTATTACCAATCCATGTTATATTACCATTCCAGCATTGAATATCTCATGTGATATAAATATTTACACAATTTATTTGAGGGATATAAAGGTACCACCTATCACATAATGAATGATATACATATGTGTTCAATAATAATATAATTCAATCATCATATCAGAAACCATGAAATGCAATGGGATTCATAAACATCATTCAATCAGAACCAAAACCAATGGAAAAAAATTGTGTTATTAGTTATCGATCTTTGATAAAAATAATACAACCATACGAATTATAGTGATAGTGTCTATGAAAATAAATCCCCATAAAAACAAAAGTAATATCAATTTATTTTATCCTATATGAATTTTTTTTTTGAGATATCCCTAGAAAATAATTATTGAGGAAAATATCAATTCTAATTTGAAAATGATTTTTTTAAAAAAATTAAATGAAATATTCAAAGAAATAAATTTTATCTGAAAATAAAATTATTAAATAATAATATATTTTTCATGTAATTAATTTATCATGAATGCATATCAATATATTCTTGTTGTGTATGTTGAAAAAACATTCTTCTCATATTTTTTATAGAAATGAAAAAATGTACCTTGTTTGCAAAATGTCCAAAATATTCCTTCCAAAAAACATAGCAAAAATTCACAAAAAGGGTATAAATGACTTTTAAAAATTTAAAATAATATTAAAATGTTTTTTAATTTTTTTTGAAACATGGAAATGGAAGAGAAATAATTACCAATAAACACTTTCATATAAATAATCATGGATAATATTGAGATTTTGTAATTAACTCTTACCTTAGGTCTAATTTAGTTTGAATGTATATAGAAAACATGTATAATTGATTATAGAAGGTTATTAATATATAAAAGAACCATGTTCATATTTATCATATTGGATCGCATTATCAACTTTTTGTTAAAAATATTTCATTGTCACTCTTCTTTTGGGTCTTATGTGATTCATTTTATAATATAATTTTTTTTCACATAAGTCACATTTTATGTGTATAAGATATACTTCCATAATGTAAATAATTATATAAAATTAATATATATAATATTTATTCCATATGTTCTTATATAATCATTCTTTAATGGTAAATATGGAAAATGAATCACATCACATCGAGGACAAGGTAGGCCATACGTACACCATGAGCAATGGTATCATCCCCTTAATGTAAATATATAAGGAAGTGGATGGAATAAGTTTTGTTAAAAATTCAAAAAAATTATTTAATAATATTTTATATATCTTATTTAATAAATTATACCCACCAAAAAAACTATTAATGAAAACATATTACTCCATGGCTAAGAGACGATAAATCATACGTATGCATGTGTTGTGCTTTTGTTCTTCATAGGGAGGGTAAAATTTAGAATATGGTTGTTCTAAAATAATAATAAAAAATCATAATATAGGTTATTCTAGATTTGTTTTTTATAATAGAAATTAAAAATGAATTGGATGTAGAATAAGATATTATTTTAAAATGATCAGTAATGCTGATTATATCTTCATCATTGAGAATCCTTTAAATCATCTCTTTAGGACACATGAGAAATTTTTTTTATTCAAAACAAACCTATATAATGTGTCTAGGGATGTTTATAAGTTAAATAGTAAGTGTATGTTTAAGAATGAAGTATCAATGCGATGTGAATAAGTAAGAGAGGTGGTTCCATTATAATAATTTGATGAGGGGAATTTTTTGAATTTTAAAACATATTAATTGATAATAAATTCACTCTCAATCCATATACCTCAAAAATTACATTTATTACATAATAACATGGTATAAGGTTATTATATCATCATCCAATTTAAATTAGTTACGTTTTTGTATTATTTAAATCCATATCATTTTGATTAACCCTTATTTGACCCATTTTAATTTGAACGTACGCAACAAAAGTTTCTATATTAAATGGTTGTAATTTTGACTTAAGTTAGTTCATTTAGAACATAAATGATCAATTTTAAAAATTAGACAATATTATTATTATTTTATATTTTCAATACATTTTTTTAATAATTTAATAAAATATTTTTTTGATAAAATATCATTAGTGTAAATTTTTACAATATTCATTACATGTATTTTTAAAAATATTAAGATTTTAAGAAATATAATTAAACAATATTTTATTATATCTATTAGGGGTCATGGTACTCTATATATATCTTTGTTTTCATTAATTATCTTAAATATTATTTATTTGATTATATTTAATAACACATATTTGATATTAAATTTAATAAAATAATTACAACATCAATGTTGTGTCATTATATAATAGAAATAATTGTAAACTGAAAATAAAATACACTAATGAATATAATATTCTATATTTTTGGAAAATATTTATATAACAAAATGTATTTTGTGTAACCAAATATAAAAAATTATATTTTATTTAAAACATGCATGTGGCAACATCATGTTTTTATTAAATAAACTATTATACATACCATATTTTCATCTAAATGACTTTGAATGTAAAATATATATTGATATCATGAAAATATGTTTATTGAGTTAAAATATATAGGTAGATTCGTTCAGAACATAAATATTTTCCAATTTGGACACATAAAAAATATTAAAGACAAAGAAAGTGGAAATTTGTGACTTTTGTTGATTGAAATATTATATAAGTCATTTTCTGGATAAGAATTTATTAAACAACATAATTTTAATACTTTTGTTGTAGGGTTTGATGTTTCTTCATCCCATATAAATTATCCTTGTGTTATAGTCATTTAGTTGTCTTTATAATATAATACTTTACCTAATTACTTAACATACCCTTTATAATGGTAAAAAAGATACCAATATTACTATACATATTTCTCCAAAATAAAAGAGACTTATTTTAAAAATTTGGACTATATGAATCAAAATTTTTCATCCCTTTATAAATATTAGAAAAAATTAGAATTTAGTTTAATATAAAATCGAAAAAATGTCATAAAATAATTAATTTCTGGAAATACCTATTTTACTACGTATTTATTTATAATAAATATTTCAATTAGATCATGTAATGGAAAATAAATTTAGTATTTCATACAAATTTTAGATAAATAAATTTAAAAAATATACCAAAACGTAATTTTACCATGTAAATATTTTTAATGAAAATACATTATTAAATAATTATAAGTATTTTAATTTGTCCTTAAAAAATAAGATGTTTTAAAGAAACAAACATTTTAAGATAAATTTGACATAATGAATTTAATAATTAAATTCATTTTTAAAATCCCATTTCAAGAAATTTTATAAATTAATTTATAAAAACAAAAAAAAATTATTTTGGAAGAAAATGAATTTTTTGAAGAATAATAAAATTTTAATAAATGTTTTGTGATTAGTTTTTAAGAACATAACAATAAATTCATGTCAAGTGGGATCATTATTTTTATTTAATAATTTTTTGTTAATATTTTGTCCTTTTAATTTATGACAATGATATAATATTTATTTTAATAGTCTCTCACTATTTTTTTTAAACACCGAGTTGTATAAAAGACATGATATTAATGAATTGGAATTGTTTAAATAGAATCATTTTATTAAAATATCAAGGAGTTACATTATTCACCTCTTAAAATGAATTTATCCCAAACAAATTCATCACTTGGTTATAAATAGATGAGGAGACATCATTTTAATTACATCATCAGTTTCTAATTCAACATTTTCAAATTATTGGTTCCTCCATAAAACATTAACCAAATGAGTGCTATTATTTTATAGAAAATTCATTTTTTGATCAAAAATCATTATCGATTGTTCATCATAAAAAGATCATGCTTCAGTGGTATGACTTAAGATGTTTGTATATATGAGGTATAATTTTTCTATGTACACACAAGAGATACATTGAACACATCATAAACTTGAGAGAGATTATATAGAATCACCAATTGATAAGCTACAATCTCAGTAAGATCAATACATTGAAAAGGATAGATATACCTAGTGATTAAGTTCCCTTATATCCTAATATGATCACTCTCTTACAAGGATATATTCATAGAAATACATTGTCACCCACTTCATATTCTCGGCCTTTTTCGATTGTTTAAATTAAAAAGTTTCATCCCTAATCATCTCTTATGGGCTGATAAATATATCTAACCTTCTCTACAATCTCACAAAATAGATTACGGATGAATATATTTCATTCCCCAAATTCATTACATCATGTTGTAGTTATTCAATTCCAACCTTATAGGGATTCATAAGGATTCAACTTAATACTGTATTGAATGATATTATGTTAATAAAATTCAACCCCTAGAAGGTGTGTATCCTATCCCACAATGAGAACAATCGATAAATATCTCAACATTTTTTACAGAGTTTCATTTCACTCTTAGACAGACCATCTATTTTAGGATGATAAGAATTTCTAAAACATACCACTATATACAGATATTGCTGAAGGCATCTCCAAAACATCAAGGTAAACCTCGGATCCCAATTAGTTATAATGTAAATTGGCACTCTATGAAATATTATAACATTATTAATATATATCCAACCATCATGATATATATATATATATATTCTTTATCTAATATAATTAAAGTTTACATACTTCATATGGTGATCAACAATAAACCATCATGATTTTTTTTCTTTAGAGGTTTCTAGATGTTTAAAGTCAAAATCCATGGTAATGTTTTCACATTTCCATTCATGTATTGGTAATTGTTGAAACATACACATAGACTTCTATATCTAAGCCTTAAATTTCGAACAAATGACAAACCACAAAATTTAAAATGCAATATCATTCTCCCTACCATCACACCAGAAATACAGTTATAGGTTCATATACATCATTTTCTTCCAAGATAAATACAAAATGATGAACAATAAACCTCATTTAAAGCTCATTCTTTAATTTTGTTATGTTATGTATACAAAAATGGATCATAAACCTTACTATTCCCCCAAAATCAAGGATTAACTCAGGAACATATATCTCCTTCTTTTTCAACTCAACATGTTCATTTTATTCCTTCTAATTATTAACTTGAATAAATGGTTAATTATTAATCTGATAAAGATAATATTTATCCTCCTCCATTATGAATTACAGATACATCCATTTCAAATCCATAAATATTGTATCTTTTTTAATCCCTAAAAATGATAGTCTTGCGCTATTTTTTTCACTCAACGCATCAGCCACATTGTTTTGTTCCCTAGAGTGGTATTGTATCGAGTAGTAAAAATTATTATTCAACTCCAACCATCTTCTTTGAAACATATTCAACTAATTTTGAGTGAAAATATAATTTAATAATTTCTGATAATTATATCTGTCACATATTTCTCTAAAAACATAACAAAAAAAATATTAAAATAAAAAATTATCATAGATAACTTCAAAATCATGAGTTAGGTAAAATTTTTCATGGATTTTCACATTTCAGGACACATAAGATTTCACCATATCATTTGGCATGAGAAAACTTCCCATACCCTACATTGATTCATCATTATATATTACAAATCATTCTCCACTATTGCATAGTGTGAGAACACGTTCACTGAATAACCTTATTTTTAGCTCCTTGAAATTATCTTCACATTCCTTCATCCACATAAACATTAATCATTTCCAAGTCAACATGGTTAGTAGATTAGATACTACTGATAAATCATTGATAAAACATAAATAATTTAAATCCAAACTATGGGAAATTTTTTATCTAAGTTACCATTTTTTATTTTTTACAACATTCAATAACATCCATTTTCTCTATCTTGATATATCACCTCTCTTGATGGTATGTGACGGAAAAATAAAACATTATTAAACCAAAATTCACACTTAGTAAATTGTTCATAATTTTTCTCCTTTCCCAATGTCTTCAGTAATTTCCTTATGTAATCTATGTTTTCATAATTTCACTATAAATATAAATTAATATCATCAAAAAATAATACCATAAATAGGTCAATATTATATTAAAAGAATCTATTAATTAAATTCATTAATGTAGTGGATAACTTGTAAGAACAAAAGTTATCACTATGAATTCATAGTTTCCATACCTTGAATGTAATTCTATCTGGTGTATATCCTCCTTCAATACCATTATACGATGACTTCAAAAATTATGATCAATCATTTAAAAGTATTGAGCTCCATGTAGTTGGTCAAATAAATAATCAAAATTGTGGTGTGGATATTTTTTCATTATAGTGAAATTGTTATGTTCCTGATAATCCATGCTGATTGTAATTCATGCATCATTATTCTGAAGAAACAGAACAATTTCACCCCATGATGATACAATAGAGTGTATGAATCACTTTACAATATAATCTAAGATATTTTTATTCAATTAATTCAACTTAATTAGGTCCATTTTATAAGGTTTTTTGGAAATAGGTTTAACATTTAGTATGAGTTATATTGAAAACTAAACATTATTATTTAGTGAAATATTTGAAAATTCATCTAGAACAATTTCAACACACTCATGTACAATAGTTGTATCCTTAATGGTCAGTTTCATCCAAACCATTTGGATAGATAAAAAAGTTTTTAAAGAATTAAGTCACACAAGGTTGAAGTAATTTTCACTAGATGTTCATATTCATCCTTTCATCGATAGAAGAGTATATATTCTTTTAGAATTTTTAATTTGAATTCCATTCCCCAAAATTTGATATGAAATCCATATAGATCAATAAAATACATTCCTTAAATCAAATCAAATTCAAATAAGGGAAGGATCAAATGATATGTAGGAATGACATACCAAAAAACATAAAAAAGAGTTGTAAACTTGTGATACGAGTGTTCTCCCATAAGGATTTACACAACTATCTCAACATTTAACTATTGATATAGTCTGGTTATAACCATATAAACTCTTTAGTAATATATTATTAGGTGTATCTATAATGAAATAAATCATTTACTACTTTATATAGGACAGTAAGTGTACCTTTCACCACTACATTTTCATACTCTATAACATGAAAACTTATCACATGTGAGTTAATTTTGTATTTTACCTTAATAGATTGTTGTTTTTTTTCATCATTTGTATACCATAGATTATATAATTGGTCCTACTAATTCAAATTTTACTTTTGCTAGTATGTTTGATGTGTAAGAGAGTCATTCTATGTATCCTTTTCTATATCTGTATTATTACCTATCTTTTCACAACACTTTTTCCAACAATTACGTTATGTCCTTCTTTCCTACTATTAAAACATTTTATAGACCCTTAATATAGTTTTATCTGTGTTACTTTCACGGAATTGAGAACAATATAAAGATCATTTTATTTTAAATATGGTTTTTATATTTTCCCTTGAATTCCTTTTTTTAATAATACCCATATGATGGATGGGTGGATCAAATATTCTTCTAAAACCTACGATAATATTAATTGATTTCTTCATAGGTATAATGTCCCCTATGGATAATTACCTTTAGATCCTTTGTTTTAATCCTATAATGAAATGATCAACATTACTCTCAGGTTGAATGATAATTTCGAGAAGCGTACCATAAAAGTAATCTATAATTTTATTCATAGTTGTAAATAGATTCATCATCTATTTTTTAATCTCAAGGTACTCCTTCTATATCTTCATTCTAAGAATATAAAAATTGTAATTTTCAATAATTTTTTTCTTAAAATCATTGCATTTAATGGATTCCATTTCATTTCATTTCCACATGTTCCATATGATATTACACAATTGATATTCTTCACCTCCCTAACGATAAACTTCCAAAATAAATTTCTCATGTTCTGAAAATTGGAGAACTTAAAATATATTTGTAGTGATACCGACCTATTGTTCCTTCACTAGTTGATTAGAAGACTCACTAAAAGCCGGTGGATGTTGCCTCCTGAAAGAATCAATAGATTTTCATTCCATCCTTTTCTCGTTTGTATGTACTACCTAATTTATAGCTTGATATATATTACAAGCATAGAGAAAATATTTTTCATTCTATCTCCCATAACATTAATTTCCATTTGAGTAAAATCATTACATTTTTAACAAAATTCCATAATAATTTGTTTCTTTTAGGTTGAATCCATTATATAAAACCCAAAATCATATTGTGATAAACACTGATTATAATTTGGAAAACACATATTCAAGGGAACTTACGTAATGAATTTAATTTTATGACACAATAGGTTTATTTTATAGGTTATTCGTGGTCTTTTTTCAAACACAAGGATTGTATCCTATACACATACTTTTCATTGTGGGCCATTGTCTCACGGAACATGACGGGGTCGTGGGGAAGAAAAGTGCGCTACCCGGCAGTTGATTAGATAAAGATGGCTTCTGCTTAATCACTAATATTAGGTGCACCATTTTCCGCCTCGAAATGCCCAACGGTTCCATATCCAATAATACATGGACCTGTATTCCAAAGGTAGGAGTTCGCTAGGTGGTTTGATCAGTGATTCTTAAGAACTCACATTGGTCGAGAGGATGGGAAGTCGGGCACATCGCACAATTTTGGGGGGAATTATTTCTGTTCTGGGACTCTCTTATATATTTATGACATGTTCATATGTTCGTAATTCATTGGTTTATACCCAAGCATAGTATCCACAGATTACTCTTGGTTGGAAATGGTCAGCTGGACAGAGGGTTTCAGAATCATTTATGCCCGAGGATTACCACCCCTCGTTGGATTAATGACACCGAGGAGTCTGGAATCATTGAGGCGACACTAAGAGTGGAACGGTGAACTGACGTGAAGATAGTCGGATCAGTCTATTGTTGAGATTGACCCTCAGGGAGTCTTCCTACGTACCCTACCTAGGAGACATGGATCAAAGCCCACGTAGTTCGAATAGAAGTGTCAGAGAGCCAACGTGAATGAGGACCCGGGGGTCCGATGGTGATCAGGATTGAACCTCAAGGAGGCTTCCTACATGTCCCTGTGGAAGGGAATCAAAGTCCTCATAGTTCACATTAAATTGGGGCTTACACTCTGAGGAGGCTCATAGTAATGGATTTGGTCTTACACAATGAGGAGGCCCATAGTAATGGATTGGGGATTAAACTCTGAGGAGGCCCATAGTAATGGATTGGGGCTTACACTCTTAGTATTCCAATAGTAATGTATTGGGGATTACACTATGAGGAGGACCATAGTAATGGATTGGGGATTACACTCTGAGGAGGCCCATGAGAGGATGTCATCATCAATGCTTACTCTAAGACCATGTGAGTCATGCTCGGTGTGAGAAACAAGCGGTATCAGGGACCAAGCAATCACGTAGTGAAAGGTGCGTCCATGGGAAGTGGAGTGGGGATTACGCATAGAGGTGGCTCATAATGTCAGGGCTTACTCCAAGATGGATGCCCATATAGTTGGGTCTTACTCGGAGATGGATGACCATGGAGACAAAGCATAGCGGGAGAGGGACTTGGCCCTTAAGGAGGACGAAGCAGAACCCTTTCCCACTACACCCCTCATTGTCCATGGTCGTGGGGATATACGATGCTGCATGGGGGATTCCATCAGATGGGTATCCCACCATGCCTCGGGGAGGGGAGAAGTGCCCCAATCCTAACAAGTGGAGGGGAAAAAAGGGGGCTCCCAGGCTCAGACTCTGCTTTAAAGTGGGAATGTGATTCAAGAATCTGCCCAAGGGTCAGGGAAGCCCCTTTGCTCCTGCTTTCTGTGGGTTTGTTAACTCAAAACTGTTCATTGATGCACCTTAAGGTTACATCACAGGGGTCTGGTGGCACTGGTGGAGGCCTCGGCTCGGGGCTGATGAATGGGCCAATGACGGGGTTGCGGAGGATCAGGCCGGACTGGGAGGATTTTATCCAGCTCGGGGAATGGGAACTCCGAAGGATCATGTGGCCCACACACATGTATGAGTGGTGGCGCCCTTCGCGCAGGGAGTTTCTACCTTGCTGGAGAGGCCATCCGCGAACTAGGGTGGTCCGCGGATAGATGGGCATCTCTTGAACCAGGGTGGTTCACGACTTCGGGTTTGGCCCACGTACCAGGGTGGTATGCTGAGGGATCCATGCGAGTAGCGTCGGCTGAGGGCAGCACCGGTTGAGGGTTCTTCGGTCGGGGCTTCACCCGCGTTGGAGGGTGCTACGCAGTGCGATAGATCGGAAAAGGGGCATAAACTCTCTGGTCTATGGGGAGTGCATTCGCGGAGGGGGCATTGTTCGTGGTCTTCTATTCATTGTTAGTTTAAGTTCGAATATCACCATGTTTTTATGCATTTTGGGTTCCTTATTAATTTGCTTCCAGCTTCATACCTTTTCTAGTTCACGGACTGGATCTTCTCGGTTTGCTTCCTTCGAAATCCTCCCACCCGAATCTGGTCGATCTCTCTGAATCCTCTTTTCCTCTTACCCCTCGGTCTCCTTTTATAGAGTGGGGAAAGAGATGTATTTATGGTCAGGAAGCACCTTTTTCGGAGTCCCATGACTGAAAACCCAGTTTATGGAAGACATAGTCAATATGCAACTCGCGGGGGGAATTGAATGCATCTCCCTCGTGAACCGAACGAGATCGGGGAGTTCTTCGTGACTGTGCTGGGTTCCGAATCTATTCTGCGAATGACATCGGATATGTACTGGGTCGGTCGACGCGGTCCGTGGCTAGGTGGTTCGTGATAGTGGACCTGTCTGGTGCCCATATTGCTTCATGCCCGCAGAGGATCTCTGTCTCCATTCCACAAATGATCGTGGTCCACAGAGGGGGTGCTTTGCAGAACTGGTCGTGTAGCATTATCATTAGACCGATCTGTGGACCGGTTCATCTTGGTCCATTCGTTGAGTATTTCCCCACCTTTCCCAATTCTTTTGGGGGGAAATTGGGTAAAATATCTCTTGGATTAAAGGGGTTTCTCATTCTACTTTGAGGATTTTTCAGGACCCTACAAATACCTCCCATCGGAATGGGGTCCGATCAGAATGAAGAGGAGTCCATTCTGATGTAGAGTGGTCCTGAAACTTGGATGGTTTGTAGTAGGGGTGTGGACCTTGTAGGGGCACAAACCTATACATACGAGGGACCTTCCTTTTTTTTTTCAGATTCTTCGTGAAGCCAAAGATCTCTCTTTTTTTGTCTATGTGTGCTCATTCCTTTGTGAAATGCCTCATCCGTGAACCAGCTACCATTTCCATGAACCATTCCTCATTCGCGGTTGCCTTAACCCATGGAACAATCTCCAGCCGCGAACTAACACTTTTAATTAATTAACAATTATGCCACGACAGGCCACGTAGGAACTTGCTTCGTGATTTTGATGGTCCGCAGACTGAAATCCTCCCGACATTGAAAAATTATTAATTTTTCCGAATCTAATTATTTAAATCCAAGATTAAGATTCCACGGAGAAACCTGGTCCGTGGTTTTCTGGACAACATTCCGTGGGCCAGAGTACCGCAGACTGCTTCCGCACAGGGTTGGTTCACATGATGTAGTTGTTGCAAACCATCCTTTTGAGGCCTGCTTGGGGACTGTGGTATGAAGGCTCCCTGACTGAATCCTTATCCATATATTTGGTATTTTTTCTTGATATTATTATTACGGGCTAAACATTTGTTGGATTTCATAATGCAGGGAGAAAATATGGTTACCCTCTTTGTGCACCCAGGCCTGCTGCCGAGCCCCTCATGACTGGTTCAGGGAGACATCTAACTATGACTCGTAGAGCGGAGAGCATCAAAGAGGACCCTAGTAAGTCCATCATTCACGACGATGGGGTCTTGAAGGACTTGTTCTCTCCTGAGATCATGGGATATCTAATATCAAATCATCTTTCGCTTTACAATTTCGGTCGTTAAGATGACGTCTTTATCCCTCCTACTTTCTCACGTCTTTCGTCTCCTTTCTTGGAAGCGTTGCCAAAGTGAATTCATGCAAACATTACCCCATTGGGGGAGATAACCTCTGATTCTGATATGAATGAAACTTTCATTTTGAGTGGCTCTGTTTGGACCCAATGTGATCGGTTCACTCAAGACTTCTCTCAAGAAGTTGTCTTCAAGAATTATCCCTCTATTATTAACCCTTCTCAAGTGGATCTTGACACAGGGTGGATTCCTAGGTGGGATGTTCGGTCTGGTGGGGTTTTCTCAAATGATTCTTTTTGGGCCTTCATGGTCCATCATCATTGCTAGGAATCTCCCAAGTCACTTGAAGCAGTCAATATGTACTCCACAGTGTGGGCCTCCCAGTTCTCTATTTACCCCCCATCTTAAATCCTGCCTGGCCTTCTTAGTCGCTGGTGTTCAAGCACTAATACTTTCCACCTAGACCATGGTGAAGTTGACATTAGATTGTGGGACATCTACCAGTTAGGGGGGATTCCGATCATCGGTGAGATGTATGATGAGTTTCTGACCAATCCTGATGCATGGGATGACGTTGAACAAGTACCTTCGTTGGAGAGGGATCTGCTGGTTATGGTAGAGCGGTCACTGGGTCTGGCCTTGCGTGTCCGCTCTCTTATACTCTATAGCACCTAGAGAGGGTTATTTTTTAACATCATTTCTCCTTTTTTGATGATCAAGTGCCCCAAGACACATCCTTCTCAATAGTCATGAACCATCCCAGGTTCCTACTGGGCGGTTCTGGAAGCGGGAGACTACCTCTCATAGAGTTACGAGGTGTGCCCCGGTGTGCCGCCTATGCTCAGGCTAGCAGGTCTGTTTACTATGTTTTTGAGCAAGTGGCTATTCCCTTATCGGGATATCAACCCGGGCATCAGATCTTGCACATTGATGATGGTAGTTGAGTTGGCAGAGGGCTGCACAGTGAACTTGGTCGTGCCCACATTGGCTTATATTTATGAACTACCGAGCCACATGCATGAGGGCGGGCCACCCTACCATCTGAGTGGCCATTTCAATTCTTATATGGCTGGATAGAGAATCATTTCCGCTGTTATGAGTATTGTCATAACACAGTCATTCCGCATCCTACCTTTCGGCCTACACTACTCGATATAGCTGGGGTTCATTTGAAGTCCTTAAATTATTATCAAATCATTGAGCTTCTGATTGAAATCTCCCAGTTTTATTTCTCACCCTACCCCACTCCATCTGGCGTCATGGTTGAAAACCTCAGGGGGAGCTTGGAGGAGCGTTCTTACCTGATTTCACTACGGGATGAGTTTCTGCCCGCGCAGATTGACGGGGTTTCTCTATGCGAGTTGTATTCCCCCATCATTACTCCCGCCAGTTTTGGTGTATGAAACATCAAGTTCCCTGGCCCCCTCCTCTGTCTAGAGGGTTGCACCCGGGCACTCTCTGTCAATGGTGGTTGATGCTGATGCGGGAGTGTTCTGACACAAGCATTCTCTTTCCTAGCGTTTAAGCCGCTGCCAGCCTATCCTTGGATTTTATAAGAATGTGGGTAAAACATTATCTTGATAGAATCCGAGGGAAGGCTGTATGGGAGGTTCCCAAATCCGGAATCATCACGGCGGTTGTGCCTACCAAAACCTTCTCATCGGCTCTGAGAGAGGACCGACTGATGGATCGTCGGACAAAGCGACTTGGGGTATTTCCCTCTCCCAGCCCCTCTATGGCCGAAGTTCAGATGGACCCAACCTTCTTGGAGGTGGATGAGGATGACCCTGTAGCTTCTGGTCCTAACAAGACAATTCTAGAAGTTTTACCAGCCAATACCGGACTCAGCAACTTGATTTCCAAGTCTAAACCTGGGTTAAGAAGCTTTAGACCTTCTTGCTTCGAAACCATCTTCTAGAATTCACATGTTTGTGTTGATCGTAATGTCAGACTTCGTTTCCCTGCTATGTAGAGAGGATACCAATGATCCTCATGTCATGGTGGACCACTGAGCAGTGTGCAGGTGGGCCTGGCCCCAGATTTGCGAGATTGTTGTCGGAACTCCTCCAACTGAGATGGAAACTAAAACCAAATATTTTCGACCACTCTTCCTAGGTTTGGGGTCAGGTGGCCTTAACTATCAGTAGTTTCATTATCTCTCTTTCCAAGTTGTCTTGGCCTGTAAGGATGTTTCCACTAAAGAACACAAACTTTCTCACCTCGCTGCCTCCCTTTTCAGGACCTGAGCCCTAGAGGAAGGCATGATAAAGCTCCATCATCTTATAGCATAGGAGGAGAGCTCTCGAGATCAGGAAACCGTCATTTCCTCCGAGTTGCATGAATGTGAAGTACGAGAAGTGATGTGGAGGGATCAATTTTCGACTATGACTGGTCGCATTGAAGTCACCAGAAAAGTGATCAATGATCTCCAAACAACAGTAGATCATGCTTGTATGGTGGTTGAGGTTGAGGCCACAAAGAATATCGTGCTGGAACAGACTTGAAACAACTTTTTCCACACGATTGTTGTTCTGATGGAGAGAGAGAGCCAGGCTCCTTTATGACTATCAGAGACATTCTTGTACACTCTATTTTTCTTACCACACATTTTTTGTCACAATGAGGGAGAGGCCCTAGATTGTGGATGTCCTTCCTTTTGGTTCAAACGGAATACAATCTCTGTCAATCATTTGTTACTGTAATATTTGATTTTTACTAAACAATTGTTGTGTAAATAACAACATACTAAATCAGAATTAATCATAAGTCAAGAAAACAAACTCTAACTTTTTCCTAGACCATGGGATCCAGAAATCATAGTTTGACTATGGTTAGGGTTTTGTAGAAAATCCCCACAAACCTTTTGTATTTTATTGTTAATGCCTTAATTTTTCCGGGGCCCATTTGGTGTGCACCCAGCGGGTATGGACCAACTTTTTCTTTGGTCGCCCTTTTCGGGTTTTCGGCCTAACATGCTTGTGACTCTTTTTTTGTGAGTGGTTTAAAGTCCTATCGTCTAGACTATCATTACTGATTTTTTAGTTCGAACATATTTGACCAGTTATGGTGCGGCGAGGGCCCCAATGAGATTTGGTTGATTAAAAGACATCTCGATTTCCTTCAGACGCATGAGGTGGAAAAGCGTGTTTAGATTTGAATGAAATGCAGGGTATTTCTCAAGGCATGGGAGTTGTATCAGCGTACAGTGGTAGGATGAGCATCACCCAAGGAAATATTGCCTTTCTTAGACGGGCCAAGGGAGAACAATATTTAGAGACACTGAGGGAATGGTATGAATAGTCATGAAAACATGTGCTTAAGTAAATGACTCTCCATTTATGATGGCCTGAGGACTTCATGGGAGTCCGGATTATGTAAACCACCATGGGTGGCTTGGGGAATTATGAAAACCACCAGGGTCGGCTCGGAAAGGGCGGGTGAAGTCCGAATGGGTTTGAGAACATCTATACTAATCAAGAGTGTGGACTCAGGGTGTCTGTACTATGCATTTATCTAGCGTAAAGGAGTGTTGGAGATTGCTGCAGTTTAAAGTCATGCATTTGGGACATCACCTGGAATGGAATGGCTTCTCCTGGTTCTCAGTAATCCTGTCAGAGACGTTCCTCCAAATTTAGGAATGGTAGTGAAAGAGGCTAGTAAACAATATCTCATAGGGTTTCCAAACCCTGGGATAGATATGGGGGATCAAAGGCCAAGGGGCGTATGGAGAGAATCATCACCAAAGGGAATATTGCCTTTGTTATACGAGCCAGGGGAGATCAATATGCAGAGCCAATGAGGGCATGGTATGCAAAGTCCCTCAATGGTGTCCATAGTTCAATGATTGCATTCTCCCAATAGCCAAGCAACTTCAAGGATGTATGAGATTCGGGACCACCAGGGGTGGTTTATCACTGTTCGGCTTTTTATGAGTATAGAGTATGGTTTTTGAGGAGAGGGTGCCTGGATATGGGAGAAACATCGAGGCTAAATTTCCAGAGAATGGTTGAAGTCATACCTTCTCATGCTCGGGTGAGATGGTGATTTTTGCTGGTCTAGACCGTGCATTGAGGGACAAAGAAAAGCCTCCATTACTTTCTGAACCCATGATAGGTTTGGCCATGCAGTTTAATTTCATGTGGTAAGGACGACGTCCGTGCAGTTTAACATCATGCGGTGAGGACGAGGGAATTTATAAGCCAATGAAAATGCTTATAGTTGGAGGAATCTTCATGAATGTTTAATGCTAGTTCTTTGCAGCTTTATGCCAGGAGGCCAAGATGTTCCGTGCAGTTTAACATCAATAAGTAAGGACATAGATGCAAAGGACACTCTTGATCAGAATGTAACTGGGCTTGAACATCTCGGCATTCCCAAGACGTGGAGTGGGGTTGATTGGTGTAAATCATGGTTTCGGGGCTTCGTGGATCAGGAGAAATGATATGGGGCTATAAGGCCGGTAAGCGTATGGTGCTAGGAAGATTACTGCCCGAGGAAATCTTTCCCTTGATAGATGAGCTAGGGGCTTCAAATATGCAGAGCCCCTGAGAACATGGAATGCATAGTCATGCAAAGGTGTCCACAGGTCGATAACTTTCCAATTACGATGGCCATGAATGGTTATGAGGATCCGCGAAAATCTGGGACACAAAGTATGTCATTTGGTAGGAAAATATATGGACATGTCGGTTATATTCAGCCCTGGTTTCTGTTAAAGCTTAGAGAGCTCCCTGCGATGATTTATCATGCGCCCGGGGGTGTACCTTCACTCCATGCAGTTTATCATCGTGTGGTAAGGACGAAGTACTCCTAGTTTAGCGGTCAAAGATCACGAACCATTAGGTGAATGTTGTTGCAGTCACTCAAAGGATATCTGAGTTACCATGCTCTGAAAAACTCTGAAGAGGGTGGGGGATGAAGGTTGTATACTGTAACTCTGAGCTTTCCCAAATCAGGAGATGTGGTGTGGGGGCTTTGAGGTCGATAAGCGTACGGAGCTAGGAAGAGTAACGCCTGAGGAAATCATTCCTTTGATAGATGATCTAGGGGCTATCAATATGTAGAGTCGCTAAGGGCATGGTATGCATAGTCCTGGAAACGTGTTCCCGGTTTGATGACTTTCCACTTCCGTTGGCCATGAATGATTATGAAAACACAAGATTGCTCACAGTACAGAGTTTGGCATGTGGGGATAATGGTGTCCGATCATACAAGAAACATCTTCACTGCAATTATATGTTCAGTCATGGAAGCCTAGTAGTGGATTGATGTTCGTTGGGGCAAGTCGTCATGTGAACCAGGGGCGGATACATAGGCTAACCGGGTAGGGATACCCTGACAACGTTTTGATGTGAAAAAGGGCAGTGAACTTGTAAACCACTACGCCATAAATTTCTGGATCAGGTGATTTGATATGGGGGCTCTGAGGCCGGTAAACATACGGATCTAGGAAGAGTATCACCTGTGTAAATCTTACCTTTGGTAGACGGGCCAGGATCTATCAATATGCAGATCCCTTGAGGTTATGGTATGCATAGTCATTCAAAGGTGTCCACTGGTCGATAAATTACCACTTTCGATGGCCGTGAAGGGTTATGAAGATCCATAATTATCCGGGTCGTGGATTCTGATGTATGGAGTGGATGAATCCAAATGCGCAAGGAGTATTTCCAACTCATTTTCCATATATCTTGGGTGGGTCGCAACGAAGTCTGTGCAGTTTTAAAATCATCCGGTACGGATGAAGTGTACACCCCATGTAGATCTGGTCCATACACTGGGGAAGAGGGAATTTTTTTTTTAAATCTTCATTTGGGAAAGGCTGGGCCAGGATGGAAAACCTTGAGGTCACTACGCGTCACGCGAGGGCAAGAATCAAATCGTTCATTGTTCCCCGAAGTCCGCGCAGTTTAACATCGTGCGGTAAGGATGAGGAATACGACTCGAGCATGTCTAGTTGATACGCATGGGAAAAGGTAATTTTTAACCTCTTATCCATGCAGTTTAACATCGTGCGGTAAGGACGAGGAGTACACCCCATGCAGTTCTTGTCCATACAAGTAGGAAAGAGCATTTTTATCCTCTTATCCGTGCAATTTAATGTTGTGCGATGAGGATGAAGAGTACACCCCGTGCAGGTCTAGTCCACACACGGGGGAAAGGTCATTTTTGGATTCATTTGAGGTCGGATGGGCCAGGGTGTGGAACTGTGGTGTCACTACGTATCTTGTGAGGGTATGGATAAAGCCTTACATAGTTATATGAAAGAGGTACACCCCGTGTAGGGTTAATCCATACACAGGGGAAAAGGGCAACATTGATTTTCATTTGGGCACAGCTGAGCTAGGGTGAGAAACACTAGCATCACTACGTATCCTGCGAGGGCAAGAATCAAGCCTCACGTAGTTCTTCCAAATTACGTGCAGTTTAACGTCATGAGGTAAGGATGAGGAATACACTCCATGCCGGGCTGGTCCGTACATGGGGGGGGGAGAGCACATTTTTAACTTTTATTCCTAGGTGGTTGGGCCAGGATGGGGAACCCTAGTGTCACTACGTATCCTGAAAGGGAAAGAATCAAGCCATACGTAGTTCTCAGATGTCCGTGCAGTTTAACGTCGTGCGGTAAGGATGAGGAATACACCCCGTGCATGGCTGGTCCATACATGGGGGAGAGAGAGAATTTTTAACTTTTATTCGGAGGTGGCAAGGCCAATATGGGGAACCCTGGCATCAAAACATATCCTGTGAGGGTAGGAATCAAGCCATACATAGTTCTATGATGTCTGTGTTGTTTAATGTCATGCGGTAAGGACGAAGAATACACCCCATGCAGGGCTGGTCCGTACATGGTGGAATGGGACATTTTTTTAATTTTATTTCATTTGGGAGTGGCTGGGACAGGGTGGGGAATCCCGACGTCTCTACATATCCTGCGTGGGTAGGAATCAAGCCTCACATAGTTCTATATGGAGTATACCCCTTGGAGGTATAGTCCATACATGGGGGAAAGAGGAATTTTTAAAAAATTCTTGTCTGTGCAGTTTAACGTTGTGTGGTGGGAATGAAATACTATTAGTTTAAGGTCATAAAGTTTGGATCATTTGGTGCTCGGTAGTTTAACATCATCCACTTCAGACGATAAATTCTTTTAGTTACTATACGAAATACTTCTTCAGGAATCTCGAATTATTAGAAGCGGTGGTGAACTGCCCATCCATGGAGATCCGGGCATATGCTCCATTGGAGTAGACCTTGTGTATAACATATGGTCCCTCCCACTTGGGCTCCAGCTTTGGAGGATTATTTCCGAGTAAAATTGGGGTCCAGAGGACCGACACTAATTCTTCTTCCAAGAATGACCGAAGACGGACATTTTTATTGAAGGCTCGTGCAATCTGGATCTGGTATACTTCCAGATGGTGCAAAGTGTGTAGCTGCTTCTTGTCAAGATGTTCTAATTCACCTAACTGCTTTTATGATTTTTTATCATTGGATAATTCATCAAAAATGGCAATACGAAGCGAGGGAAATTGGAGCTCAATGGGCAGGACCACTTCTGTTTCGTATACTAATGAGTATGGAGTATCTTGATTAGCGTTGCATATTGTGTTTTAGTAATCCCACAATTCATGGATGATTTTATCCGGCCATAACTTCTTTTCATTATCCACCATTTTCCAAGGAATGTTTGACAGGGTCTTGTTGAAAGCCTTTATCTATCTGTTGGCCACTGCATGGTAGTGGGATGAGTGGATAGCCTTGATACCATATTCTTTGTATAGTTTGTCCAATTCAGGAGGGTAGAAGTTGGTGTCCTTATTCGTCAGTATGGTATGAGGGACACCAAATCTGGTGATGATTTTGGATTTCACGAAGCTAACAATGCCTCTTGACCTGACTTCCGTAAGGGGTACAACTTCTTCCCATTTGGAAAAGAAGTCAGTTGCTGTGAGGATATACATCAGTTGTATAGATGTGGTGGGAGGATATGGTCCCATGAAATCCATTCCCCTATCAGCAAATGGCCATGAGTACTTGGCCTAATGGAGTAACTCTGGGGTTTGGTGTATGAAAATGACATGAAATTCACATGAGTGGCATTTTACGGTAAATCGCTCACAATCTCGAGCCATTTTAGGCCAATAGTACCCAAGACCGCGGACCTGATTGGAAATCTTGGACCCTAACTCATGTTCTCCACATACTCTGATATGCACTTCAGTCATGATGGCAGCGGTTTATTCTCCATCGAATCATCTGAGGATAATTCCATCGAGGCCTCATTTGTAGAGGACCTCTTGCTGACTCGTGCCACCATATAGTAAAAAGCTGATTGCACTACTTCTTATTTCCTCTCATTCAGCCCTGTCTGATGTAAGTTCACCCTGTTGAAGGTAGTTTGCAATGGGGGACATCCAACTGGTGGTGGGAGCATACGACTCAGAGACAGGACTAACATCGGGGATTTCCTCCATCATGGTCTGGACAAATGGCAAGACCATTCGGCGGTGAGCAATACTAATGACTGTTTCATCCCAGTTTGGGTCAGTTAGGGATAGGGCCGAATTAGCTAATTCATTGGCCTGGGCATTCTTAGATCGGGGAATATAGGTCAATGTTGGTTCTGTGGATAATTCCGCCATTAACCCTCAGACATGGTCAAACAGGGGAATCATCTCCGCCTTTTTAATACCATAGTCACCATTTACTTGATTAATGACTAGTTCTGAGTCACCTTTTACCTTAAGGTTTTGTATTTTTGTCTGGAGTGCGAGCTCCAGGCCTGTAATGAGAGCCTGATACTCCGCTTCATTTTTCATACATCATTTTTATAGGAGGAAGGAATATGGCAAGACTGATTTTTCTGGGGACATGAGTATTATCCCCAAACCAACCTTGTTAAAATTGGGATCTTCCATCCTTTTCCTGGTTGGGCTTCGAGATGCGTCGTCGAAGTACATTTCCCATGTTGGGAGCTCCTCTTAAACCGTGAAGATGTCTTCATCGGGTAGCTCAACATCTGGTGCGGTGGTCCCTGTTGAAGGGTGATATGCTTGAAAATATGCTAACACCTAGTCTTTGATGTCCTTCTAAGACACAAACCAGATTTCAAACTATTGCAGGATGACTACCCATCGAGATAGGTGCCCGGTCAGCATTGGGAGGATGAGGATGTACTTGAGCAGGTTATTACGCGAGACCAAGTGGACTTTATGATGCTGCAGATAATGTATCAACTTTTAAACCATGAAGAACAAGGCCAAAGAACTCTTCTCGATTTTTGAGTATCGAGTCTCAACATCAATCATGGTTCGTCTGAGGTAATAGAGACTATTTTCACTACCATCGTCATTTTTCTGCATGAGAAAGGCTCCCAGTGACCGCTCTAGGGCTGTCACGTATAAGAAGAGAGGTCTTCCTTCAACCGGGTGTATGATCACCAGTGGGCTTACGAGGTACCTCTTAAGGTTGTCGAAAACCTCTTGGCAATCATCTATCCATTGGTAGGTAATCCCCTTCTTCATTAACCTGGTAAAGGGAAAACATTTGCCTTCCAGGTTTTCTATGAACCACCGGATGTAGGCATGTTTTCATTAGAATTCTCTCAACTCGGTGAGATTGTGGGGGGGGGGGTGGCAGGCCGAGGATATCCTTTTTATTTTAATGGTCGACTTCAATTCCATGATGTTGTATGATAAAGCCCATGAATTTCCGTGAGGTAACCCTGAAGATGGACTTCAAGGGGTTCATCTTCAGACAATGATGTCGATGTTTGTTGAAGACGATCTCAAGGTCTAACGGGTGATATGAGCATTTTCTGGACATGCGCACCATGTCATCTACGTAACATTCAAAAAATATCCCCTGTAATGGTTTAATGATACAATTCATGGGGTGTTGATATGTGGTGCTAGCATTCTTGAGACCAAAGGGCATAACCTTGTAACAAAATACTCCTTGAGAGGACCTGGAGGCAGTGGCTTCTTTATCTTCTTGGGCCATCCTGATTTGATTATAGCCAAAATAGTAGTCCTTGAAGGATATATCCTCATACACAGCCATTGCATCTATTAAAAACACGGTGATCGTGACCGAGAAATCAACTTTCAGACAATGCAGATTGAGATCTCTGAAATCAATTCAGAAGCATATTTGTCCATTTTTTTTTCATTGAAGTGGATGATGTTGTACAACCAGATGGGGCACTAGACCTCCTGAATGAATCATAATTTAATGATCTTATCAACTTCAGCCTCTATTTCGGCAGCATGCGAGGGGTGTGTCCTTCTGGCGGCCTGTTTATAGCCCTGGTGGTCTTCTGGAAGACCTAAACAGTGCATTTCCACTTCGGGATCGATTCCCGGCATTTCCGTGTAATTCCAGGAAAAGAAATCCAAATTTTTCCTCAAGAAAGTGGTATATACCTCATGCTCCTTGGGGGTCATGGCTGCACAAAACTAGTTAGCCTCAGATATTCCTCGGTACCCAGGTTTATTTCCCTGAGCTCGTCCACAGTGGTGGAGATACATTCCTCAAATTCGGTAGGTGCGTCCCTGAGATATTCCTCAGCTTCTTCTCCCAAATCCTCATCTTCTTGATCTGATGGGGAGAGAGTTCTTATCTCAGGCTCCTGGGAGTCCGGAGGCGAGGCGTTGTGGGTGACCTCGGTCAAGTATCCACCCCCAAACTAAGGGTCAGTGGAAATTCCCACATTACCATGCTCGGCCGTTATGGCTGAAGTCATGAGGACAGCTAAGTTCATGTACGAACTTGAAGCCCTTCTCTCAACATGGTTTATGGGAAGTACGTAGTCTCTACTAAGCTGTCTGATGGGGTCGTCAGGAACCATTTCCAGACCATTTGGAGTAGGGATCCAATCGACACCATCGGCCAAAGACATATTCTTCCTTTTCTAATAAAACCTGGTATCAATGAAATGTGACTCAGAGAGCTTGAAAGGGGCCTTGTCAGCGTCCAATGTCACACTTTTCCCATGGAGGTAGTACTTAATACACTGGTGGAAGGATGAAGGAATGGCCATGTGATTATAGAGCCATGTCCTTCCAAGTAGGGCATTGAACATTGTGTTCTGTCGGACCACCAAGAATTCTGAATTGTCCATAAGGTCTCCAAAATGGGTCTTTAGATTAATTTGTCCCATTGGATTCTGTTAACTATTTTCAAAACTAAAAATAGTTATGGATGAGGGTACCAGGTCATTCTCACTATATCCTAGCTTACGAAGTGTCCGTAGGGGAAGGAGGTTAACTCTAGAGATGTTGTCAATAAAGAATTTGCGGATCTCAACATCATTTAGAATCCCGGACACATATAGTGGTTTGATGTGTCCTTGCATGAAGACATATTCGTCCTGATCGGTGAAGGAAATCACCACATTGCATTCAGCCGGCCCAGTCTCCGTCTGGTAATTTTCGGCGGCATCTTCCTCAGCTTGAAACTCTCGGGGGCTAAGCATGGATTCTATAAGTTCCTCCCTACGGTCTTATTAAAAAATAAAGATGTAGATGATCGATAGTTTGGCTGGTACCGACGCCGGCTGCTTAAGGATGTCGTATTTCTGTTCCAGTGGCTGACGATTATCCATTGGTGGGTGAGTTTTAGCGGGCAGCTTGGGAGATGGAATACGTGATGAGGAGCAGCTGGCTGCGGGGTCAGATGCAGATGATGTCCCCAAGTTCTGGGGACTCAGCCCGACCGGTCTGTTTGTGGGCACTAGGTGTCTATATGCTTGTTCCTCCTCTGATGGGTACCGTAGAATGACGGGGGAAGATTTTCTGCTTTTATAGGTGGATGGATATTATTTCTCCTACTTAGTCCGTTGAAGGGATCTCCCACGAGTTTCCGTGATATTAACAGTTCTAGATGAGTTCCAACCGTAGGGTTGGTTTCGGCCGCGAATGCGCCTTCCTAGATATCCCATGCCTCTACAATTCCATGACATGGGTCTTTGTATTTGAAACTAGGGTTCATAACCATACCTTCGTCGGGGAATGATTCCATAAGATGGATGAAATTGATAGAACCAATGATTGTCTCTTTATCCTCTAATAGGTCAACCTGGTCAGTCATCCCTAATAGTGTCGTTTGGTGGGTCAGTGCCCGTGGCGCAAAATTCGAGGGCATGAAATCTGATAGCATCGTTGCTAATTTTGGACTCTTTGCGGACTGCTCCACTTTCTCTTATCTCCTGCTTCTTTGATTACGCCTGGATGACTGGATCGTAGAGGGTTGTGAGGCCGATATTTTCCATTGTGCGGTGTCAGGGGTTGTTAGCGGCAACATCGGCTGCTGTAGTTGAGCTTGGAGTATGCCCTGGGCTCGATTTATAGTCTTCCGAGTCATCCAGTTATCGAATTTAGGCCCCTTTTTCTGGTTACTTCCTTACACCCTCCCCTTTGTCAGAGTCGGTGGTAGAAATATATGTCACAATTGATGTGTGTGGTCCCAGCACGACCGGCCTGGAGTCTACCTTCCTTTACAATAGGTCCTTGAAAATGAAGCATTCCTGAATATTTTTCCCCCACATTCAATGTTAGGGATAGAAATCTAGCCTATTATCACGGTAGACTTCTTTGGGTTTCCTCAGCTCTAGTAGGCGGAGCAAGTTTCAATTCATGGTGCCGATGATGTATCCACAGACATGGTCCTCTCGGAATGAGTATACATTATGTCTTCATTCCTCAAAATTCTTCCGCTTCGATCCACTCTGATCGTCCCACCTGGGCAGAGGCAGATGCTGATATACAGGGGTCCCTTGATGATTTTGTGGAGGCTTGAGTAGTGGAGCATGCACATGGGATGGCTTGAGCGTCATAGAGGATGCTTCATATATAACTGTTCTCTTTGAAGGAGCCTGTGAGGCTTTTCGGGACATTAAATTAGTCTGCTGCAGCGAGTCCTCGATTCATTGGGAAATGGCTGAGAGATGACAGAAGCCACTGATTCACTCCACTGGTATGAGCAGAGTTCTCAGCTCATCTCGAAGATTGTTGATGCCTATGGAGAGCAACTCATCTTGAGGCATTGGCCTATTCAGAGAGTAGGTTAGACCTTTCCATCTTGCGATGAAATATGAGGCCCTCTCGTTCTCCCTCTACTTGCAGTTCATGAGGCCGCTGACTAATGTTTTAGGCAACGTCAAGCTGAAGTGGAAGAGGAACTACTGTCGAAGGTCTTACCATCTTTTTATTGATTGGGCTGGCAGACTTGTATACCTGGCGAAGGCGGATCCTTGCAAGGTCCGTACGAAGCATCTTAGTTTCACTGCTTGTTTTTGTTCCAGTGATCCCATCATAGGGGATTAATGAGACGTGTAGTGCATCAAATGTTGTTCTGAATCTCCTGGTCCATTGAAAATAGGGAATACAGGGCTCCCAAAATTGGGTGGAGGATGCGTGTTGCTCACCCAATCTGGGTAGGGATTCCACTCGGGGTGTATCGGAGCGTGATGACCTTCCATTGCTTACAATCGAGCTGTTAGTTCCTCGATGGTGTTGGTGAGACCCTAGTTTACATCCTGTTGGGCCTGGTACTGGGAAGGTGTAGCCCGAGGCGTTTCTTGAGGATCCATCACGGTTGGCACTAGGGGTGCATGTGCCGTTTGTGACACATTCGGAGGGTTCAAAAGTAATTTCTTTGGTTTCTTCCTGAGTGGAGTGAAGAGTTGGTATTCCTCCGGATCCACGTTTAGGTAGTTGTATGGGTCGGGCACCTCGTTGGGCAGGAGCCCTGCAATGCTTAATTTTTTGGGGAAAACCATGGTCTTTGAGGTGGACTTACTAGGATTGCATAATGTGTCTGCTCTTGGGATATGCTTTCAATAAGATGGTTCCTCTGAAGTAGCTCAGCGTTATGCCGACTCAATTATTTCCTTTCCTCTTCCTAATGAGAGAATCTATCTTCGATCATAAGTGGATCATTTTTATCAAGAGAAGGAGGAGGGTTAAGGGTAATTGTTCCTTTGTTATTGTCCTTGTTGTAAGTTCGTAGGGTGAGCAGTTGAAGGTTAGCTGAATTGGCGGCCATGTTTAGAGCAGGCCTCTGGTTTCGTGTGTGTACACCCGGTGGTTCAATGTGAGGCACAGCCTGACTGGATCCATCGTCTCTGTTCCATTCATATTTGCACCATCTTCAGAGTTACCCATGGGGTTAACCTCTATGGGGATTATGGATGCATATCGTGGGGTGGAGAAGATTTCATCTTCCAAATAGGAAGAGGATCTCCTGCGTATCTTATTGTTCTTCCCTCTTCTATCCCATGATTTCTTTCGGTCTACTTGATGAAAGGTGACACATATATTTCTCTGATGTGACCTTACGGTATGCCTCCCTTTCGGAGTGGATGATGATTCGAATGATGGGATAGGGCAGGAACCCCCTCTTCTGACTGTCCTCCCTAGATGAGAGAATACTGATTCTAGTGGGGGAGTTTGTTGTTGAGGAGGTAAAAATGCCTCTGGCCCTGAGGGCTGGGGTTGACTCCGTTCCTTGTATGTTGAGTCCCTTCCCATTTTTATTGGTCTTAAGGGGGAATTTGTTGTTAAAAATTCCCCAATCCCTTCAGGATGAGGTTGATCCTAGATTACGGCAGTGGCTGCTGCTATCGCTACCTACCTGATCTCAAGTGCCCCCATTCGGGGGTGAACTGGGTATGGTGTTGAGTTCTTCTATGAATCAATACCTTATGGGGATACAGGAAATGACAGTTGATTGCCCTCTCTTAGAAGAGAGGCATGTTGTATGCTCTTGGTGGCCTGATTCAGAATTTCTTGAATGGCTTGTTCCTGTCGGGCCTAACGCTTCTTGGACTTACTCAAGGCCTGACTCTGTTGCGTGTGTTGCCTTTCCTGAAAAGAGAGACCACTCGATTGCTGTCTTGATGGGATGACATTGTAAGACACCATGCCGAACGGGTTATTCTGGTTTTCGAGCGGAGATAAATACAGATCTCCATGTTCCCCCCATCCCTTGATATGGACTCCCGTCGGAGCATCACTGATGAGGTGACACATCTGGTGCAGTGCACAATGGCAGGATATCTCCATGTTTCATTTATGCATCTCAGGTCGATGTTTCCGCGCCGAAGGAAGAGCTTCCAGGTTGATGTGATGTAGGAGGTCTATTATTGTCTTGACATGGTCTAAAAAACTGCTTCAGGGCAGAAATATTGATTTTAGTAGCCGTAGGGTTGTCCATATATTATGGTAGATGACGTGCACACATTCTTCGGACGACTCTCTGGGTATGACGAACTGAGAGGTGGCTGTGCGCCAAAACATAACTGCTATATCATCCCTTTCTAGTCATTTCCTTAGGTTTGACATGTCGACATACTCCTCCACTAGTGATTCCTCTACTTGTTCAGCCCAACTGAGATGCTCACCGATAAGGTGGCCGGAGGCAGTGGGACCAGTAGGTATTGAATTGTCATGTGGGCGATTTCGAGGTGGTTCAGAAGATGAACGTGGCCCCGGAATGTCTCCTAATTGAAGAAGGATGTCATTAGCGATGGAATGGGAATCTGATATGCTTGATCCTGTCCTTCTGAGTGCCTCAGCAGACGAGGGATTTTCTGTGCTTGATTCGGCAGGGGGAGGACCTTCCTGTCGATATGATATGTCATCGCGGGGAGGGCCTTCGCGATGACGGCCATAATTTCAAGGACTACCATTACTTCTTTACACCTCACTGTATAGAGTAATTTTGCAGTGCACACCCTAGGGAGGACCGCCATGGCGTGTCACAGCAAGGGGAGGACCTTCTGGCTGCGTAGCATTGTTACGGGGAAGGCCTACGCAACAACTCCCATCATGGTGAGGATAACCATCATGGTTTGACGTTCGGTGTGTATCTGATGTGAGCGTTTTTGTCGTGAAACCCTCAATCAATATTTTCCCTTTTTATGTAGCACAGTGGTGACCACAGGGTTGTCTCTCGAGGAGGTTGCAGTTCGAGTTGTAAAACTGTCACTTTTGTTGTTTTGTTTGTTTTTAATGAAATGAAAATGGGGGTTTGATTAACAATTTGAAAATAAAATTTTAATTAAATTCTAAACTTAAATAATTTTAAAGGAATGATAATGTGGGTTTGAAATCAAGAATAAAAATAGCAGTCGCAGACAAGCTTCACCCTCTCGGACACTCCCCTCTTCCTTGTATATAAAAAATATCTCTTATTTTAAATTCCCAAATGTACCCCCAAGGACCCCCAGGTTTACACTCAAATTTGAAAAGACACCATATTTAAGACTTCAATATGATTGTTGTCCCGCCTATAGAAGTGATTCAATTACTTAAATACCTCCAAGTAATTGAACCTAATTGAATTCGCTATGCTCAATGACAAAACCTCACCAAAGAATTTTAAATAGCGAAGTCAATTGTTCTACTTTATAGATGGAACAATGGTCAAATAAAATTTGTTGAAAATATATTTAAGAAAGAAAACAACCAGATTCATTCAAAAATATAGGTTCAAGAGAAATTCAAAAAAAAAGAGATTACACATTAAAATCCAAACTCGGAAGAGAGTGTCCGTCGGGTGTCGCCGTCCGCAACCACTTGCCGCTTAGCCTTCCATCACTTGAGAAGCCTTCATCTTTTCTATTGAATAATCAAAGAATTTCATCTTATTAAGGATCAAAATCTCCACCTTCCCCTTCGCTCTCTCAAGCCAACTCCCTTTTGTGAGGGATGGTGTGGTGAAAAATAGAATATCTTGAGAGGTAGGAGCTCCCCTCCTTTTATAGGCAGATTTTATCTTCACAACGTTGTCGCGTTTTAGACCCATTAATTGGCCGATTCACGCGTGTACCCCTTCATCAATATTGTTCCGCAATGTCTTGGCCGTCCACCCTAAAAATTTCGGATTAATTGGACGCGTATTGAAGGATTTATGGGTTTTCTATTAAAAATAAATTTCTCTGGATGAAGCTTCCTGGAAGATTACTTCAAAATTCTACCACTAAACGGCCATCATAAAGGCTTCCAAACGGCTTGAAATTTATTGAGGAGACGCGACATGGAGTCCTCTGTCATATCCAGGTGGAATGGAATCATTTGGAGTAGTGTAGGCCGAAAGTTGCTTCCATTACTATGGTGGAGTCAATGCAGTCCGCCCGGAACAAATTGTCAACTTCATTGATTTTTTTGGCCACCATTAATATCGATTCAACCCCTGGTCCTGAAGACAAAGTTGAAGAAAATAAAATAAGGGTTCAAAAAAAATTCGAATCACAAAATTTGGAAATATATTTTTTTAAGAAATGACCAAAATACCCCTGTGATAAAAAGCTGTTAAAAATCCAGAATTATGAAATTTAAACTTTTTATCCCAAAACACACTATAAATCCAAAATTGTTACAAATAAGATCAAATTGTTAAATTTGTGAGGTTTAAATCATTTAAATAGACATTAAAAATATTGGAAATATTATCTCTATCAATTCTCCCACACTTGGCTCTTGGACTCCTGGACAAGTGAGCACAGTATAAAGAAAAATAAAACACATACTAATGGAGTTTACCAATTTTACCACAATGAATTAAAAAGATATCATGCCTCATTAAAGAAAAATATTTAAAATTATAAATTCAAATCATTCAATCCATTTCCATTTATTTTTTTCTTCTCATGGACACAACACACTTACCTCACATTCATTTTTTTCTCTCAGCACACAATATAGATTTGCAACAAGGATTTTCTCATCCAACTCATGCAAGAATTACCATAGGCTTGATAAATTTCTACATCTCCACCCGATGTGAACCAAGAACATGTGATTATCATGAGGACTTTACAAGGTTTTTCTGTGGCTTGGTGTTGGTAGGTTTCAAATGTGAAACATTCTGTGGCTGAATAAGGAGGGTTTGGCTCTTTTTGAATTAGAAATGCATGATTCTAATTTTTACTCAAGTATGGTCTCCTCCATATTCTCATAAAATAATCAGCTCTGATCTTCTGTTTTCCACACCATTCCATCAATATTTCAGCAGAAAGTATGAATTTTATTTAAAAGCTCCAGATAGGCACAGCTTATTTCCATTGTGAGCTCCAGATAGGCACAACTCCATTTCATTTGAGAGCTCCAGATAGGCACAGCTCCCAGAAAAATATATTCCAGCATCACAAATACGCCTTCAATGTTTAAATGTTCTCCCAAAGCAACACCAAATGAGGTAGCACATCATGAGTCATCTTCCCCTTCACACTTAAGTTCAAGTAGATCATGCATTTATACTTCCAGAGAAGGTTGGAAAGGGAAATTTGGCTTGTAATGTGGCTAACCTAACAGGCTATACATGGCTACTAAGGGATCACAAAGGATAAAATGTTCAAGGAAGGCCAAAATAAAAAGGATAATCATGAAAAGGAGGCACCAATATTCAAAAAAATGCCTCAATCATTTTAATTGCACATATCTTAGCCCTCAAGTTTTGATAGAAATAAATCAAGTTCTGGTTTAAACAAACAAGAATTGGTTCTCTCAAGAAAGAGGTAAATGTGAAGAAGATGTAAAAATGGGTCCAGAGGCCTCACAGGAATGAGAATTTCAATCACAATGCCAGTGATATGTGCCATGATATTTAAAAATCATTGGTCATTTTAAGAATTTTCCATATTTTTGAACTTAAAACAATGTCGTATTCAGCATTCATTTATCTTTAGTTTCAAAGGATAAGTTGGTTCACTCCATGGCATGAGTTTCAAATGAAATTAAAGAAATTCCAAAATCCCATTTTTTTTTGAAAAAGAAACACGAAGAAAGAAGAAGAAGAAAAAAAAATGGAAAGAAATTTTGACAACAAAAAATTTCAAAAACAAAGTTCGTAAAAAAAATCTACTCTACCCAGCATTGTGTCCCCCCCCCCCCCCACACTTATTCTATGAAATGTCCTTATTGTGTAGTTTTTTTTAGCATGAAATTCAGGAAATTAAAGACAAAGCAAAAATAAATGATAAGGAAAGACACAACCTGGAATCAATTATATTCTGTGTCATGAAGTTGAATTTCCTCCCCTGGAGGATCATGAAAATTTTCTCGAAATAGCTTCAACCGATGCCCATTGACAGTGAATGATGTCTCTTTGTCTGGATCTTTAATCTGTATTGCACCAAAAGGAAAAACATGAGTAACAATGAATGGGCCAGACCATTTGGAATGAAATTTACCTGGGAAGAGTTTCAATCTGGCATCAAATAGCAGAACTTTGTCTCCATCCTTGAAGTTTTTGTTGAGAATCCTCCCATCATGAAAGGCTTTTCTTCTCTCTTTGTATAACTTGGAGCTTTCGTATGCATTATTTCTGATCTCCTCCAACTCCTGCAAACAATATTTTCTTTCTTTCCCAGCAGAATATAGGTTCATGTTAAATGTTTTTACAGCCCAAAAGGATTTGTGTTATAACTCAACTGGTAGATGAAAAGCCTTTCCATAGACCAATCTAAATGGTGACATTCCAATGGGGGTTTTGAAAGCTGTTCTATGGGCCCAAAGAGCATCATCAAGTCTCAAACTTCAATCCTTTCTATTTGGGTTCACTGTTTTTTCTAGGATTTGTTTGATCTCCCTATTAGACAACTCAGCCATTCCATTTGTTTGAGGATGATAGGGCGTAGAGACCCTATGATTAACACCGTATTTCTTCAAAAGTGATTCCAAAGTCCTATTAAAAAAATGGGTACCTTGATCTGTAATTAGAAACTTTGGAAATCCAAACCTTGAAAACAAATTTCCTTTCAAAAATTGAGACACAATCTTTGCATCATCAGTTCGGGTGGGGATAGCCTCTACCCACTTGGAAACATAATCAACAGCTAACAAGATGTATAGATATCCAAATGAATTAGGAAAAGGCCCCATGAAATCCATTCCCCATACATCAAAAGCATCACAAAACAAAAGTGGGTTTTGTGGCATCTCATTCCGCTTGGAAATGTTTCCTTAGAATTGACAATTTTTACAGGTTTTGCAGAATTCAAAAGCATCTCTAAAAATGGTGGGCCAATACAATCCAGAATCAAGAACTTTTCTTGCTGTTCTTTGTGGTCCAAAGTGTCCTCCACAGTTTAATTTGTGGAATAAATTTAGGATGGATTGAAATTCAGAGTTCGGAATGCATCTTCGTATCATTTGATCACTACCAATGTGCCATAAATAAGGATCATCCCAAATGTATTTCTTTGAATCGCTCCGAAGTTTATCAATTTGATTTTTGGAAAACCAATGGGGGTGTTCATCAGAAGCCAAATAGTTTACAAGATTAGCGAACCATGGTATTTCACATTGAGCAGCAAATAAATCCTCATCTGGAAAGTTTTCCTTAATTGGGTAAAACAACTGAAATTTACTATTCCCAATAGATGGTATCCTGCTCAAATGATCAGCAACAAGGTTCTCACATCCTTTCTTATCTTTTATTTCCACATCAAACTCCTGTAAAAGCAAAATCCATCTCAGAAGTCTTGGTTTTGCATCATGTTTCCTCATCAAGAATCTGATTGCAGAATGATCAGTAAAAACAATCACCTTGGAGCCCAGCAGATAACTTCTAAATTTTTCTAGAGCAAAGACAATAGCCAGTAGTTCTTTCTCAGTTGTTGTGTAGTTTGATTGGGTTTGATCAAGAGTTTGGGAGGCATAGGCAATCACATGAGATTTCTTTTCTATCCTTTGACTCAATACTGCCCCAAGAGAAAAATCAGATGCATCTGTCATTATTTCAAAGGGAATGTCCCATATAGGAGGTTGAACAATGGGAGGGGTTATCAATCTTTGTTTTAGATCATGAAACTAATTTATGCAATTCTTATCAAAGACAAATGGGAAATCTTTTTGGAGTAATCTGGACAATGGAAGTGCAATCGTACTGAAATCTTTAATGAATCTCCTATAAAATCCAGCATGCCCAAGGAAGGATCTCACATCTCTGATAGTTTTTGGGTATGGTAATGAAGAAATGACCTCAACTTTGGATTGATCAACTTGAATTCCATCACGGGACACAACATGTCCAAGAACGATCCCTTTAGCAACCATAAAATGGAATTTTTCATAATTTAGAACAAGGTTCTTTTCAATGCATGTTTTCAGGACACGTTCCAAGCTTTTCAAACAACTTTCAAAAGATGATCCATACACAGTGAAGTCATCCATAAAAACTTCCATGCAAGTTTCCAAAAATTCAGAGAATATGCTTATCATACACCTTTGAAAAGTTCCTGGGGCATTACATAAACCGAAGGGCATCCTTCTGTAAGAAAAAGTTTCAAATGGGCATGTGAAAGTGGTTTTCTCTTGATCCTCAGGTAAAATGTGAATCTGAAAATATCCAGAGAATCCATCCAAAAAACAGTAGTGGGTTTTTCCAGCTATTCTTTCAAGGACTTGATCAAGGAATGGTAACGGGAAGTGGTCTTTCCTTGTAACCAAATTGAGTTTCCTGTAATCAATGCACATTCTCCATTTATTTGGAAGCCTTATGGGGACAAGATCACCAAATTCATTCCTTGAGATTGTAAATCCACCTTTTTTAGGAACAACATGGACTGGAATTACCCATTGGCTGTCAGATATGGGAAAAATAATTCCATCAGCCAACAAGGTGGTGACTTCTTTCTTCACAACCTCCAAAAGTGTTGGGTTTAGTCTTATTTGAAATTGTCTTACCGGTCTAGTGTTCTCCTCTAGTAAAATTCTGTGCATGCAAACCGAGGGGCTGATTCCTGTTAGATTAGAGAGATTCCATCCTATGGCTTCCTTGTGGGACTTGAGAACTTCCAACAATTGGTTTTCCTGTACTTCTGACAATTGTTTTGAGATTATTACAGGGAATTGTTCCTTATGACCTAGGAAGGCATACTTGAGGTTATCTAGAAGGGGTTTCAATTCTACCACAGGTGGGTTGGTTTCATTGATAACTGGGAACTCTTCAGAAGTTTGATTGTTTGGTGAAGCTCCATGTTCATCATAGTTATCTCTTTCTATGATATCATGACTTGTTTCATGTGAAAAATTGGAAACCTCTCCTGGAATACCACTAACAGATTCAATGGTTTCTAGAAATTCATCTTCATCATTTCTCAGATATCCAGTCTCAACATCCCAAGACTCTTCATAGTTTCCAATTTCATCCTCATTTTTATCTGATTCGGTATCATACAAATTTCCATCTTCTTCCACATCAGTTGGTATTTCATCACAGAAAAAATTAGGTAACATGCCAGAGGAAAACCAATCAATCATGTTTACATGGGGAGTTGAATGATCCTCAACTGGGAGTTTCATTGAATGAAAAATGTTTAAATGAACAACATCTCCTCCAAATTCCAGTGAAAGTGTTCCCTTGTGAACATTGATGATGGCTTTTTCCGTTTTTAGAAATGGCCTCCCTAGGATGAGGGGAGCATGTGTGCTGAACCGATCATCTTCCATATCCAAAACATAGAAGTCAACAGGAAAAATCATGTCTCTCACATGAACGAGAACATCCTCTATAACTCCAGCAGGTTTGGTGGTACTTCGGTTTGCGAGTTGAATGATAATTCCAGAGGGTTTTAAGTCTCCAACCTGAAGAGATGAGTAGATAGAATGTAGCATGACATTGATGGAGGCCCCTAGATCAAGCATCACTTCTTTGAATTCAAATTTCCCAATGGCACAGGGAATGGTAAATGTCCCAGGGTCTTTACACTTTACCGGAAGGGCATGTTGAATCAATGATGAGACATTCCTTCCTAAGTTTACTTTTTCTCCCCCTTTGAACTTCCTCTTGTTGGTACACATGTCTTTCAGAAACTTAGCGTACCTCGGAATTTGTTTCACAGCATCGAGCAATGGAATATTGACTTGGACTTTCTTGAATGTTTCCAAAACCTCTTTTTCCAATTCTTTTTCAGCACTTGACTTTGGTGGTGGTTCACACCTTGGATAAGGCAGTGGAGGTTTGAATGTTTCTGGGGTATTCTGAGTATGTTTCGGAGGATCATAAGGGCCAGACATCCTCTTCCAATCATTCTTTGTTCTTTCAAATAAGATTTCTTCTCTTGACTTTGAGTTTCTATCAACTTCAGATTTTTCATCATTTTTATCATGGGTAGGATTTTCATCAACAGTATCTGAAGAAGGCTTGATGTTCTCAATCTGAGGATTTTTCAATTTTTTTCCACTCCTAAGTTCAATTGTACTCACATTTTCCTTCCCATTATTCCTCGGATTTACTTGTGGCTGTGAGGGTAAACCGCCACTCATTTGATTTGTTATGCAATTAATACCAGAGGCAAGTTGACCCATTTGAGTCATCAAGGTATTCATTTTGTTATCTTGCTGTTTTGTGTATTCTTTTAGTTCCCTCATTTCCTCTTGTTGTTTCCTTATTGCTTCTTCAAGGTTCCTATCCGAGTTTTGAGTGGGAGGGGTAGGGTGAAAATTGCTTCCAAGATGAGCATTGGCTTGCTCATTGAAATATCTGGGTTGATAATTACTTGATTGTCCTTGGAAGAATCCTCTTGGTTGTTCAGGTTGACGAAATCTTTCATTTGAGTTGTTGTTCCATCCTTGATTGAAATTTTGGTTGTTTTGAAATGGTCTTTGCTGGTTTGGATGAAATGGTCTTCCTGGAAAAACCGCATTGCAGTTCTCAGGAGGCTCTTTCATTTGCGGGCATTGGTCACTAAAATTATCATTCGAAGAACAATTCCCACAGTGGACATGTAGTTGGAATGCCGCTTCAGGTTTGGGTTGGGTTGGTGGGGTGTTAGACAACATTATTGACCTTACCATGGTGGTGAGATCTGATAGTTGACTTGAAATTGTGTTGTTTTCGGGACTAGTAGTAGGGAATTCTTGTGCAGCTTTGACATGAAGAAGGCCTCTGGTTCCAAATTGTTGGGCATTCTGGGCCATGTTTGCAATTAAAATCCTAGCAGCAGCTGGTGTCTTATCAACTAAAGCTCCTCCTGCAGCAGCATCGATCATACTTCTATCAGTGAGACACAATCCTTCATAAAAGTATTGAATGAGAAGCTGGTCACTGATTTGATGATGGGGGCAACTAAAACAAAGACGTTTGAACCTTTCCCAGTATTCGTGAAGCGTTTCTCCTTGTGTTTGCCTAATTCCAAAAATCTCCTTTCGAATGGAGGCAGTTCTAGACGCATGGAAAAAAATTTCAAGGAAAATCTTTTTTAATTCATTCCAATTTCTAATCAAGGTTGAGTGAGAATAGAAAAACCATTCCTTAGCAACTCCATCTAGAGAAAAAGGAAATGACCTAAGCTTCATTTGATCGGCATCAACTCCATGAGGTTTCATATTGACACACAGGTAACTAAATTCTTGGAGGTGTTTGTGTGGGTCTTCACCGGGCAACCCATTGAATTTGGGAAGCTGGTGGATGAAACCGGACTTGATTTCGAATCCAGCAGGGGCATCGGGGTACTCAACAGGATTCTCATGATTTTCATCATAGGATGAAGCCAGTTCTTTCAAAGTTCTATTTTCAGCCATTTGGATTTCAGTTTCAACTTAGTCCCTCGTTGGTGTATTGGTGGAAGATTCACAACATGAAACTTGTGGATTATTACCTCTAACCCTAGTGTGAAAAGTTCTATCAATTTCTGAATCTAAAGGTAACAAGTTCGGTTCAGAAGTTCGGGTCATGCAAGAGAAAGGAAAAAATATATATATATATAACTAAAATAAAATCAACTCTAGCAACCTCCCCGGAAACGGAGCCAGTTGATGTGAGCGTTTTTGTCGTGAAACCCTCAATCAATATTTTCCCTTTTTATGTAGCACAGTGGTGACCACAGGGTTGTCTCTCGAGGAGGTTGCAGTTCGAGTTGTAAAACTGTCACTTTTGTTGTTTTGTTTGTTTTTAATGAAATGAAAATGGGGGTTTGATTAACAATTTGAAAAGAAAATTTTAATTAAATTCTAAACTTAAATAATTTTAAAGGAAAGATAATGTGGGTTTGAAATCAAGAATAAAAATAGCAGTCGCAGACAAGCTTCACCCTCTCGGACACTCCCCTCTTCCTTATATATATAAAAAAATATCTCTTATTTTAAATTCCCAAATGTACCCCCAAGGACCCCCAGGTTTACACTCAAATTTGAAAAGACACCATATTTAAGACTTCAATATGATTGTTGTCCCGCATATAGAAGTGATTCAATTACTTAAATACCTCCAAGTAATTGAACCTAATTGAATTCGCTATGCTCTATGACAAAACCTCACCAAAGAATTTTAAATAGCGAAGTCAATTGTTCTACTTTATAGATGGAACAATGGTCAAATCAAATTTGTTGAAAATATATTTAAGAAAGAAAACAACCAGATTCATTCAAAAATATAGGTTCAAGAGAAATTCAAAAAAAAAAGAGATTACACATTAAAATCCAAACTCGGAAGAGAGTGTCCGTCGGGTGTCGCTGTCCGCAACCACTTGCCGCTTAGCCTTCCATCACTTGAGAAGCCTTCATCTTTTCTATTGAATATTCAAAGAATTTCATCTTCTTAAGGATCAAAATCTGCACCTTCCCCTTCTCTCTCTCAAGCCAACTCCCTTTTGTGAGGGATGGTGTGGTGAAAAATAGAATATCTTGAGAGGTAGGAGCTCCCCTCCTTTTATAGGCAGATTTTATCTTCACAACGTTGTCGCGTTTTAGACCCATTAAATGGCCGATTCACGCGTGGACCTCTTCATAAATATTGTTCATCAATGTCTTGGCCGTCCACCCTCAAACGTTCAGTTTAATTGGACCCGTATTGAAGGATTTATGGGTTTTCTATTAAAAATAGATTTCTCTGGATGAAGCTTCCTGGAAGATTCCTTCAAAATTATACCACTAAACGGCCATCATAAAGGCTTCCAAACGGCTTGAAATTTATTTAGGAGACGCGCCTTGGAGTCCGCTGTCATGTCCAGGTGGAAGCGAATCATTTGGAGTAGTGTAGGCCGAAATTTGCTTCCATTACTATGGTGGAGTCAATGCAGTCCGCCCGGAAACAATTGTCAAATTCATTGATTTTTTTGGCCACCATTAATATCGATTCAACCCCTGGTCCTGAAGACAAAGATGAAGAAAATAAAATAAGGGTTCAAACAAAATTCGAATCACAAAATTTGGAAATATATTTTATAAGAAATGACCAAAATACCCCTGTGATAAAAAGCTGTTAAAAATCCAGAATTATGAAATTTAAACTTTTTATCCCAAAACACACTATAAATCCAAAATTGTTACAAATAAGATCAAATTGTTAAATTTGTGAGGTTTAAATCATTTAAATAGACATTAAAAATATTGGAAATATTATCTCTATCAGTATCCTGGGGAGGACCTCTAAGACACACTACGACAAGGGGAGGACCTTCTTGTTGCTTGGGGACACTGCGGGGAGGACCTTCGTAATGGCGGTCATGGTGGCGAGGACTACAATCACAACTGCTGCAATGGCGAGGAATACCATTACAGCTGCCGGAGGGATAATATATACGGGGTACACCCAGGGGAGGTCCTTCAGAATGTACCGCAATTAGGGGAGGGCCTTCTCGTTTCTTGAAGTCTCTATGGGGAGGACCTCCATTATCAAGGTGGTGAGGACTACCACCATGATCTGATGCCCGGATGCACGGAGTGTCGTTGCAACATAACCCCTAGGGAGGATCATTAGGGAAGGCCACAACAAGGGGAGGGCCTTCTTGTCACGATGATATATCACTGCGGGGAGGGCCTCCACAGTTGTGACTATGATAGCGTGGACTACTATCATAATCGTTGGTCCCACTGCATGGAGTGTGTTTGTAGCATATACCCCAGAGATGACCTTTATGGTGGACCACAACATGTGGAGGACCTTCTTGCTGCTCGATCTCCTTTTCATGTAAAGGTTTTCTGTGACTCGCATCCAAAGAGGATCTCTCATGATCGATCTCTATATGTCCATGGGGGAGGACCCCATGGGTGATCTGGGGAGGACCTTTAGAGCTGCTGGTAGAAACGTTGTGGGGAGAACCATGGAAAATACTACTGTCTCTCCAATAATATGGTAATGGTGGGCAGGGTTCTGATCCTTCGATATGCGCTTTGCGGCGTTGGGATCCCTAGCTTCTAGCAAAGCGGAGTCACGAACCTACTATTTATTTTCCGACTGCCTTCGACATGTTTGGGTTTCTTTATTATGGGAATTGGTGACCATCTGCTGTTGACAACGGCCTTCACCTTTGGCTCTCTGTCTAATTGGGTCCCGTGATGTTTGTGGGATATGCCGATGAACATCTTGAATTTTAACAGGGATATATTCTAGCTTTGGAGCATCCACCGTGATGGATGGGTGTCCCCCAATTGGAATAAGTGAAGCTACTTGATTCGGTTTCCCTTGCGTCGTGGAATATAGCTGAAAAACCTCCTGGGAAGAAGCAGGGATGCAGATCTACTCTGAGGCAGCTATCGCGTCTCTTATATGAGTCGCCTCAATTGGGGAGATGGGCTCACTGGCCCAAGTCCTTGCAGTTGTTGCTGATGAAATTACACTCTGGAAAGTTTGGAAGATATGATCTGGGATTGATAACTTCTCCTCAATCATTTCCAGGTTATGCAGAGAGATATCTTTGGCTGGAACGAGTATAAAGGCCCATTCTGGTATCAGAGTAGGAATATCCTGCATTGGTCATCTGGTGGTCAGTGGGTTCTGACTATTCTCCTATGTTGAGGCAGGTGAAAAAATCTTCTCATTGGCCTGGATATCCTGGTTTATCTCTCCGTTTCCACCACATTGGGATGGTAGACTTTACTTGCATTCGTAGGGAGCTGGCCCATCATATGTTGGTTTCCCACCATATCGAGTAGGTGGCTATTATTGGCGGGGAGACGTGCCTGCCTATGAGTTTCTGCCACATCTGGGTGGTGGTATTTTTTGATCGCCACTAAATCATGATTGTAGGCATCATGAGAATGATCTAGGAGTTGGTCCTGCAGACGTTGGGTCACCACCACGTCGGGTAGATGGGCTTCACGACGCTAGGCAGGGAGAGGTTCCTTCCAGGTAAGTGTCGTCCTGTGTGAGAGACGGGCTTGATGCAGCCCGACGGGGATGTACACCTGCTCGTATGATGACGCCATGTCTGGATGGTGGGCCGCCATGTCTGGATGGCTGGGTTTAGAGCCGATAACAAGTGTATGTGCCTGTTTGTGATGCGTCTCTGTGACTGTGCAGCAGAGCTCCTCCTCGAGGACAAGGGTGATGACCGGTCCCGGTTGAAAGTTTCCCACCCTCTTCGGGTGTTCTGAGGGGCCGGAGCTCGGGGAACGTGGGCCTAGAACCTCGTGGCTACATCCTCCTGAGTGTGAGGATGTTGAGTGGTGGTGTGACTGCGATGACGTCTTCTGGTGGGGGCCTTGGATCAGGTCCCCCGTTCAGCGAGAATGAAGTCTTCCGCATCGACGTCATCTGCCTCCCTACGATTAGGTAGGTTCGAGTTGTCTTGTTCTTGGGATAGAATCCTAAAACAGTTTGAGACGGCAACAGGAGTCGTCTGGATCATCCTTTGCGGCTGCTGTTGGGCAAGCGACCGGCAAGTCCTGGCAGATTGGAGGCCATCCATGGCCGCCTCCACTATAGGGAGAGTACCATTCACATAGTACTCTCTGATCAGTGTATCTGAGACTCAGTGTTGAAGACGCTGGGTAGGTGATGAGGTCCTCTGTTGGTAAGGAAGTCTGGTCACTACATAGTTGCAAGCATGTGCCTATGAGTTTCTTCGTCACACCATTTGATCGAATGGAGTTCTAAATGGTACCTATATAATATTTTAACAAATAAAAATAGAAAACCCATCAATGCAGCATCTCATGACCCCATTCGTAATTAAGGACCTTTCATGACCCACCATGTGAGTATAAAGGGGGCCCAGGTGGGATTAGGTTGAATCTGTCATGCTTGGTTAACGATTCACGTCAGGTTCACCATTTTTTGTCTCGAGGCACATGACAGGGTCATGGGGAAGAAACGTGCGCTACCCGTTGGTTGATTAGAGATGGTTGGGCTCTGCTTAATCACTCAAATCAGGTGCACCATTTTTCACCTTGAAATTCCCAACGGTTCCATATCCAGTAATACATGGACCTACTTTCCAAATGCAGGCATTCGCTATGTGGTTTGACCAATGATGCTTAAGAACTCACATTGGTTGAGAGGATGGGAATTCAGGATCATCGCACCCTTTTGGGCGGAATTATTTCTTTTTCTGTTACTCTCTTATATATTTAAGATGTGTTCATATGTTCATGAATCATTGGTTTATTCCCATGCATAGTATCCATGGATTACACCTGGTTGGAAATGGTCTGGTGGACGTAGTGGTTCAGAATCATTTATGCCCGAGGTTTACCATCCCTCATTGTATTAATGACCCCGAGGAGTCTGAACTCATTGTGGCGGCACTAGGAGTGGCGCGGTGAACCAACGTGAATATAGTCGGATTGATCTGTTTTTGAGCATGATCCTCAGGGAGGCTTCTTACGTACCCTTCCTGGGAGCCAGGGATCAAAGTCCACATTGTTCTAAAAAGAGTGTCGAAGAGCCAACGTGAATGTGGACTCGGGGGTCCGATGGTGATTGGGCATGAACCTCGTGGAGTCTTCATACATATCCTTATGGTAAGAAATCAATGTCCTCATAGTTCACATTATATTGGGGATTACACTCTGAGTAGGCTCATAGTAATGGATTGGGGATTACACTCTGAGGAGGCCCATAGTAATGCATTGGGGCTTACAGTCTAAGGAGTCTCAAAGTAATGGATTGGTTCTTACACTATGAATAAGTCCATAGTAATGGATTGGGGATTACACTCTGAGGAGGACCATAGTAATGGATTGGGGATTACACTCTGATGAGGCCCATGAGAGGATTTCATGGCCGATGATTAATCTAAGCCCACGTGAGTAATGCTCAGTGTGAGAAACCAGAGGCAGCATGGAACAGATGATCACGTCACAAAAGGTGCCTCTGTGGGATGTGGAGTGGGGCTTACGCATAGAGGTGGCCCATAAATTCAGGGCTTACTCCGAGATGGATTCCCATGGAGACAAAGCACAGTGGGAGAAGGACATGTCCCCTAAGGAGGATGGAGCAACACCATTTCCCACTATGCCCCTCCTTGTCCATGGCCATGGGGAAGTATGGAGGTGCATGGGGGATTTCTTCGGATGGGTATCCCACCACGCCTTAGAGAGGGGAAAAGTGACCAATTACTAACAAGTGGAGGGGAAAAAGGGGGGCTCCCGTGATCGGAATCCACATTACCATGGGATTGTGAACCCAGGAAGGCTTTGGGAATCTTCCCAAGGGTCAGGGAAACCCCTTTAAAATAGCGTACAGTGGGTATGTGTACTCAAAACGGCTTGCTAATGCGCCTGAAGGTTACATCACACGGGTCAAGGGGCTCCGGTGGAGGCCTCGACTCGGGGACGATGAATGGGCCAATGAGGGGGTTGCAGAGGATCATGATAGACTAGAAGGATTATATCCTGCTCGGGGAATGGGTACTCTGATGGATCTAGTGGGCCACACATGTGTATGAGTGGTGGAACCCTTCGTGTAGGGAGGTTCTATGTTGCTTGAGAGGCCATCGGCGAAGCAGGGTGGTCCGCGGGCTGATAGGCATCCGGTGAACCGGGGTGGTTCGTGGCTTCGGGATTGGCCCACGTACTAGGGTGGTATGCTGGGGGATTCATGCGAGCAGTGGTGGCTGAGGGTGGTTTTGGTCGAGGGTTCGTCGGTCGGGTCTTCGCGTGTGTAAGAGGGTGCTATGTGCTGTGATGGATCGGAAAAGGGGCCGAAACTCCCAGGTCCGTGGAGGGGCCATGGTTCGCGATCTTATTTTCTTTGTTATTTTAAGTTAGCAGTTCGCCAAGTTATTATGCATTTTGGTTCCTTATTAATTCGCTTCCAGCTTCATACATGTACTTGTTTGTAGACTAGATCTTCGCGGTTTGCGATATCCTAAGCTCTATCCTTCGAAATCTATCCACCCATATCTGGTCGATCACATAGAATACTCTTTTCCTATTCCCCATGGGACTCCTTTTATAGAGTGGGAAAAGAGATGTATCTATGGTAATGCAACAAATTTTGTGGAGGACCATGACTGAAAACTAGGTTTACCAATGACTTGGTTAATCTACAACTTGCGGGGGGAATTGAACGCATCTCCCCCACCAACTGAACGCACCCGGGGAGTGCTTTGTGGTCGCACCGGGTTCTGCCTCTATTGTGCAAATGATAGTGGATGTAGCCTGGGCCGGTTGATGCAGTCCGTGGCTGGGAGGTTAATGATGGTGGACCGGTCTGGCGCCCGTCCCGCTTCGTTCCTGCGGAGGATCTCCATCTCCATTCCGCGAACGACAGCGGTCTACGGAGGGGGTGCTTCATGTAACCGGTCTCGTAATGTTATCATAGGACCAGTCTACAGATCGGATCATCCTGGGCCATCTTTTTAGTATTTCCCCACCTTTCCCAATTCTTTTGGGGTAAAATTGGGTAGAATATCCCTTGGATTAAAGGGGATTCTCATTCTCCTTTGTGTATTTTTCAAGACCCTACAGTCATATAAAGTTTTTCTCATCCTAGTTTCAAAATATTAACTAAAAATTTATTTGAAACTAAATATATTTTCCAATACATTTCATACAAATATATTACATTTAAAAAAGAGAATATTCATTAAAAACATTAAAAATAACCAAACTCGAACTGTATAGGATTTCTATCATTAAAAATTGGTTAACATAATCAAATGATTTAGATAACATATATATCATCTCCTACTTAATCTTTTATAACTAGAACCAGTTATTTCAAGTATTAATTATTATTATCATTCATATCCTGGGGAAAAGACTTATAAGAAAAGTGTGAGCTCAGATTCTCAATAAGGATAAATTATAGGGGATAACATGTTAATAAAATTTTAAAACTATAACCTTCATATCAATGAAAATGATATCATTTCATTGAATAAATCAATTAAATTCATGTAGAATTGATGAACATATTCCCAGAGACAATTACATGAGACATGGAATTGTAACGTACACAAAAGAATAGAAAATAATTTACATATTATTCAAGGCCCATTTCCAAGACCATAATAGTGGAGAGAGTCCCTTAATGAATCTGGTTCACTCACATTTCTAGCATTTTATTACTAAACTATTTTTACTCATATTCCTATCCTACATTATTGAACTCAGTTTACTATCTATTGAATTATTATATATCTATTTAGATATAAATAATTATCCAATGCATTGGAGGGATATATATGTCACACGGATCAGATAATTAAAACTATACGTTTGTGTTCCACAAGAAAATAAATCATTTTTCATATAAAAACCCCTGAAATGAAATGATTTTCATTAACATAATTCAATCGTAACATAAACCAGAGAAACAAAATAGGATTCATATTTATAATTATATAATAAAAATAACTAAAATGTACCAATAATAGGGTTAGTATCCTAGAAAAAAATTACAATTGTAACATTATTAACATCAATGATTTTAATCATAGATGTAAATTAATATATAGTTATCACATGAAAATAATTATTATGTAAAATATCCTATTATTCTTTAAAAAATATTTTTTTCTCATAATTCCACAAAATTTTAAAGGTACACATTTTTTATAAATGAACATGAAATAATTTAGGGTAAGCTTCATATAATTAAAGAATTATAAAATCATAAAAATTAATTCTATTTGTATAAGTTAATAAAACATTCTTCTCATACCTTTTCCATAAAATTCAAATAGTACCTCATTATGAAAATGAAGAAAAAATAATCCTGTCATACTGTTTAAAAATCACTAACACATAGGTAAAAATTAATTTGAAAATAATAGAATAATTCTAAAATAATTTTGAATATTTTTCTGAAACACAGACAACGAAGACAAATATGACACAGTAAATACTTACGTATAAAAAATCTCGGATAATAATGAGATGGAGAAATTAATCGTTACCATAGGTCTAATTTCATTAATACATATTAGAAACCATTTTATAATTTATTATTTGATGTTATAAAATTATAATAAAACCATATTCATATGTATCATATATGATCATATTACCATCTATTTATTAATAATATCTTGTTATTAGTCTTCTTTCAGGTGTTTACTGGTTCATTTTCTTATGCACATGTTTTCATATATGTCCCAATTCATGTTCATAGAATATAATTTATCATTTAAATAATTATATTAAGGATATATATTTCATATTTATACATTATATATATTTATATAATTGTTCATTAATGATTAATATAGAAAATGAATCACCACACATTGTCGTGAAGAAGTATTGTACATATGAATGAGCGATGATATCATTCGCTTAATAATAAAACGCAAGGAAGTGGATGGTATATAATTTTTTTCAAAATAAATATAATATTATAATAATTATAAAAATATATAATTTTTATAATTATACCAATTCAAATAATGTAGAGATGGAAAACAAATTACCCCATGGCATAGAGTTTGTAAGATATACTTACACACAAGTGGTGCTTTTATATTTAAGAGGAGGATAAAATATGTAATATAGTTGTTAAATATTAATAAAATAGGGTTTATTGGAGTTATTAATATTTAATGGAAGACTAACTTGAAGGGGAATTAGAATAAGAAATGATTTTGAATGAATTAGTAATTATGATTATTTTTTCTTTCGTTAACATCATTTATATCTCATCTTAAGGACACTAGGATTTGTATTTTGAGGAGACCATAACCTATATAATGTGTATAAGTAATACTAAAAGATAAATTTTCATGATATGGTCAAGGATGAATGCCAAATTTGATAATAATAACTAAGGGAGGAGGTTCCATTTTATAATTTTTATGAGGGGAATTTTTTGGAATTTTAAAAATTTTAATTTTTAATAAATACAATGAAAATAAAAATACATCAATATTTAAATATATTTAAATAAAATATAAAACATTGTTTTAATATAATCATCTAATACAATATATAATTGTATTTTTATTACATTTAACCATATCATATTGATTATCCCTAAGTTAACTCATTCAAATTTCAACTAGGGAAAAACAATTCATTATTAAATTATTGAATTACTTACTTATTTGATGTAAATTTGACCATAAATGAAATATTTATATAATTTTAGATAATATTATATTTTTTAAATTTAATGATGATTTATTATTTTAAAATAAATATATGATGTATTATTTTGATAAAATACAATTACTGTCAATTTTGACATTATTCACTACATGGATTTTAATAAATATCACGAAAATAACGTAACATATAAAAATATTATATTATATCCATATGGTATTAGGGTATTATATTAAATTTCTTTATCTAATTAACAATCTCAAATGTTGTTTATATTTTAAAATAATATTTATTTGACATATCTATTAGTAAAATAATTATTATAACAATGTCATGTAATTCATTAATATAACTATTTGTGGATTAAAAATAAAATACCATGATGACGATAAATCAAATAAATTACATAATAATCTATTCAGTCAAATATATATTTTTTTAATCCCTACATAAAATATGATATATCGTTTAAAACATGTATGAGACATCATTAAATTTGTATGGAATAAAATATTAAAAATACCGTAATTTCCTCTAAGTGACCCAAGAAGTAAAAATTAACTTCATATCATAACAATATGTGTATTAATATAAAAATATAAAATTTTAGTCATCCATAATATAAATTTTTCACCAAGTGGACACATATGGGATATTAAAGACAAAGACAGTGGTATTGTGTGACTTTCATCGATTTAAATATTATTTAAGCCATTTTCTTCGACATAGTCCCATTTAACAACATAATTTCAATATTTATATGGTAATGGTATAATTTTATTAATAAAAATAATTTTTTAAAACATTGAGAACTTTTATAGTTTTTGAAATTTTCATTTTATCCTAAATTACTCAATTTACCCATTATCGTGACAACAAAATTTACCAAGGTTACTATTCATATTGGAAAAAAAATAAAGGGATCCATTTAGAATATTTTAACCCTATTAATATGAATTTTTCATTGAATTTTTAAAATTTAAAACAATGACATTTCAGAATTTAATTTAATATAAAATAGGTAAAATGGCATGGAAATTTTTTTTTTGAAATATTCCCATTGGAAACATACAACATTTTTATATTAATATGGTGTAAAAAATACTTTTCAAAAAAATAATTGGATTATTTTAAATGAAAAATTATTTAGTTAAAAATTAAACCTAATCTATAACAATATTTTACCTTCTAATGTTTTTAAAAGAGAATATAAATTTCAATAAAAATAAGTATTTTAATTATTTCATAAAAAATAAATGTTTTCATAAAAAACTAATTTTATGATAATTTTGACATTGTTAATTCAATAATTATATTAATTATTTCAACGAGAAATTATATAATTTTTAAAATTAATTTTTTTTAAAAAGGAAAACACATTTTGAAAAAAAATTGAAAAAATAATGGAATTTTATAAAAAATTGTGTGTTTTTTATCTAAGAAGTTAATAAAAAATTAATATTGATTTTGGAATACATTTTTAATTTTTATAAATGTTATTCATATTTATTATTTCAAATATTATTATTAGTTTATACAATCTATTTTAATATTGTCCCGTGGTTCATTTTGACACGCAGTTGCGTAAAAATCTAGATATTGAATAATTATAATTATTTAAAGAGAAATATTTCATAAAAATATTCACATGTCACAATATCACTTTATCTGGGGTATTTTATATGATAAAGTAATGAAACTATGTATATAGTGTGGGAAAAAAAACTAAACATCTTCATTATATAGGTCATAGTATCAAAAGTATTGGGTGGTGTTTTCATGCAGTAGAAAATGTTGAGAGGAAAATATATATTGATTGGTGGTGAATGGAAGACTTATAAATAATCATCAAGTAGGTAATTATTTTATTGTGACACCAGTTTACTTTATAATTCATGGATTAGAGGTTTTATTGGAATAATAAAAGTAATGGTGTTGAAACCATAAATTTCATGATCCAAACCGGGTTGCAACGAAACTGGACACCCAACCAGGTATGTGGCATGTCGCAAAGGGAATTTTTGTTCCCCATTGGCTGTAATAAATTTCATGGGTATCAACATTGAATGTTTGGAGTATGTTTACCCATGTAAATAAATAGAAACAACTATGTATGATAAATAAACCAGAATAAAACAATCATAACCGAACATTGCATATGAATATTCAATTTCAATTTTTTCATCATTTAAAAAACCCCCAAGGGTATAAAAAAGGGAAAAATACACTTTCCTAAAAACAGCCACGTAAAAAGAGGAGCATCATCCTAAATCCACCACTATGAACACTTGTATGAGGAAGAACTCTAGAAACCTAAACCACCATTAACGTACATCGTTCAATTACCAAACTCAAACATAACCATGTCCACTTACACCCAAAAGTGTAAGTAGGTTATGATCTAAATCCTAGTAGGATTCCTCCCAAAAAAATAGATTCCATTCCAACAAATTATAACACATGTGTAGATATCTGTTTTATTAAAAAATATATGGATACATTTTTATAGAAAATAATTTAAGGGGAAACATTTTTACCATGAAAAAACAGTCTTTACTTTTAAAGTCACCAACCATGTGTAATTTATACTTATGGTAAGAGAAATATCACATAAGAGAACTATGTCCTTGTGAAACCACTAGGAATTAGGTAAAATGTGACACTAGATGCATCATATCTCATTGAATCACGGTATAGAAACCACAACCTATAATTTTATCATAAACAATCAACTATGATGAAACATGCCAAGGGACTAAAGGTCTCCAATCATCATCATAGTTTAATTTGTGTTATGATTTTCAATATTTCATGATGAATTTTTGACAAGAAACATCTGAGTCAACTAGTGTAGTAGTCATAGTCCAACCACATAGATAGCAATGTTTCCTATTCTACTTCTCAATTTAAATTCCCCAAATCACATGATACATCTCCATCACACATGTACAAGAAAATAAATATAAAAAACATGATAAAGCACCATTCTCATAACCTAAAACCACTTCCAAAATCAAAATTAACAATAAACATGTCCAAAATATTTTATGCACCACTTTCAAAATTTATCCAAACACTTACACCATTGACTAGACACCCATAGTAATAATAAAAAAAGTTACAACACATGAACAATTCATTTTCCTTTATGAAAACCGATTATTAATCCATAGAAAACATAATTTTTTTTAAAAAAAAAACACCATTTACAATCTATATATAATTTCTATCATAGAATAAATAATCAAAGAAAGAATATCAAAATCCCTAAATAATGTTTAATCTTGTAACCACCTACCACAATTTTAGAGGCTTTAGTAAAATAATGAAAAACTGCAACTACACCACAATAAACCACTATAATGTCATCATTAATCTGTAAACATCATGGATAGACACTAAAGGACATGATACAACCCTAAAAAGGACACCCAATCTGATGGAATGATAAAGACCATGAAGGAAGATGATATCCCCTAGAAAAGAAGGATAATTCAAGAAAGAACTCCCCTACAAGAGTAATTGAGGATAAATGACAACAAAATAACCCCAAGAATTATTTTCCAAGTGGATAATGAGGGATGGGGAGAGGTTCTTAGTGTAAAGAATCCCATATTGGGATGATTATGGGTGTTTATGGTTAAAAATCACGGGAGAAAAAAAGTACAAACCAATTTTTTTATTGAAATCGACAGGCTGCATAGTCCCCCCCATGGTCTTCCAATACATGCCGAAACTATTAACCCTTTAATATCAAAGATGTACAAGCTCTATGGTTTAAAAATAGGGCTCTAACCATGTGATTATTCATTATTCAAAACTATCACTTGGATGTATGATTACCTAAGGGTGCACGACTTGACAAACCATCTGCCAACTATGCACCATCATCTATTTACCAAATATTTACATTTTCCAAGAAAATAATGGAAACCCATAGAGAAAAGTGATAGAAAAAAATTGAAAAATACCCCAAAATATAAACATGAATGTAAATATTCACCCAACCATGAAAATATTATATACCAAGAGAGCCATCGAAAATCTTTCATAGGAAAAAAAATTATACTATTTTCAACCCATGAATTCCCCTCCCACATCTCATTCTTATCATATTAATGATGAAAAAGAATATGGGTAGAGAAAATAGACTTACTTGAATAACATTCTCATGAGAATCTATAATTCGTACCACCCAACCACACAAAGATAATTCAGATTCAAACTCTAACTCTCCGTAATTAAGAACATGAGATAGATATATGTAATATGTTTTTAATATGGATATGTAGAACACACAATGAATTAATTTAAAATTGGAATGTAATGATAACATGTATTCCACCTTACAGATCATATAAATTATTCTAAAAGGATCACTATACATTGGTCTTAGCTTTCCAGTCTTACCAAGACATCACTGACCCAAATAGGGATCCACTTTCTGGAACACCTGATCGCTCATAGGAAACGTGTGAGCTTAGAACCTCTTCTAAACCTAATACTTATAGTTACTATGATCCATAAACACATGTTTCTTGAAAGAATTCACATTATTATAAGAATCCTTAACATGTCTCGGTCTCAGTAGTGAGGTCTCAACCACCTCATGCCAACAAAAAGGTGATCGAAACCACATTCCATAAAGATCCTCTATAGGAGAAATTTTAATATAATATTTGTAACTATTGTTTTAAGAAAACTGGAACAATCCCAAATGGTTATCCAATAAAGCATATAATTCAAAACCACATTCCTGAAAGATTCATTCCCAGGTCAGATATTCCAAATCCATATGAACATCAATTTGATGATGGTATTATGTATAAAACAACACCTGAGACCATATTTTCTTTATGAAGGTCTTCACAAATAGATGAGGTAAAATGGGAGTCTCTGTTCGATAAAAATACAAATGGAACACCATAATGATTTAATGACATATGAATATAAATTAAGCCCAAATCATCTTCATTAGATAAATATATGATTAGAATGAAATAGTCTTCTTTGGCCAGATTATGAGTCACTACCCAAATAGAATTACTTCCATGAGTATTTTGAGGTAAGCTGATAATAAATTCCATGTAAATCTCTTCCGACTTCTAAGTAAGAATGGGTAGTTGATAAAGAACATTATAGGGACTTTGGTGCACATATTTCCCCTATTAACATGTATAACACTGAGATACAATGTTTTCTACATCGCACGAGATATTTTGACACCAGAATAGTCGATATACATCATAGTACATCATGGTATCCCCAGGATTAATGGATCATTGATATTGGTGTATATCCTACATCAACACATTCCACATGGATAATAACATCAAAAACTATCCTTTATAGAACAGAAATCCCTCAGGAGACAATGAGAAGTCATAAGGTGTCTCACCACTATTTATAAACAACATTGACAATTTGTACAACATATCATTAGGTTGAACCCACTAAAGAATATATATAAGTGGAGTCTCATAAACACTGTATAATAATGTGCATCCACTATGATCTATGGTATCTACATGTAACTTTTAAAAAAGATCCAAAAATTTCCACTCATTAATATAATCCTTCAATTCCAACACTACCACTTTTCTACTCAATGCATCTGCTATAACACTGCCATTTCCGAGGGTATAAACTATATCAAACTCAAACCCCTGAAAGGCCACAACCCAACAAACCTACCATAGATTAGGATATTTTTGGGAGAAAATTATAGATAAGGTATTTTGATCAGAATAATCCACACATTTCTCCCTAATAAGATAATGATGCCATATCATTAAGGCATGCATTACTACAGCTAACTCTAGTCGATGAGCTAGGTATGTATTTTTGTGTGTTCATATTTGGGGAGATTCATATGAAACGACATGGTAATTTTTCATAAGAACACACCCATATCCCATAAATGAGCCATAAAAAATACATATCTCTTTCTAGACACTATAAGTACCAAAATATGGTAGGTAGTCAACTATAGATTAAGATCCTCAAAATACCATTAGAATTAAGGTCTCCATTCAACCCTTACCCCTTTTTGGGTGAGAATCTTCATGGATGAATCTAGCTAATAGAAATATTGAATGAACCATATGTAGTACCCTGGTTGGAAAAAAAGCACTTATTTTAAAAAATTTCTTCTGCTTCTCCTGTGTCATCAAATAGTGACCATATTTAGGTCCACTGAAATTCCTCGCACTGAGATCACATAACCCAAAAACCACACCCACTTATCCAGGAGATTCATTTTTATGAATTTATAGAGGCAATTATATCTATGAGTTCCCAAAAAATTTATAAAATCTTCTTCATGATTCTCCACAAATCCCAAATAATCCAATATTTCATCCACATACAACATGATGAAAGAGTCAGAATACAAATGAAATAACATATTTATAAGTTCACTAACGATATATGGAGAATTTGTTAGCCCTAGATAAATGAACAAGTACTCTAAATGGATGAACCTTCTTTGAAATTCCATATTACAAATATTTTTCTATCAATATATGGCTTGTTGATAACCAGAACACAAGAAAATTTTCAAAAACACATTTTTCCCCTTTAAGGTGATAAAAAAATCATAAATGTGGGAAAATGTATAATGGTTCTTGATGGTTACCTTCATCAGAATTTGGTTATCAATGCATGAATAGATAGACCCATCATCCTTTTTCACGAATAGAGAGGGTTCTTCCCATAGAGAGAAACATAGGGAAATGCGTTTTTTGGATTTCAAATTGTTTAGCTGTACTTTTAATTCCACCAACTCGGTTGGTTCCATATGGTATGATGGAAGAGATATAGGATGTCTTCACAATGCCAAATCAATAGATAAATCCATATCCTTCTCTAAAGGAAATCCAAGATTTTCATCTAAATGTACCTCAGGGACTTTATCGATTACATAAGGTAATCCACCTTCAATATCATCACCACTATCCCACAACACTAGTGAAAAAAACTAGAAAATGTAATTGGCCATTTCTGAAGTAGAGGTCTAGAAAATCTTGATCGATGACCCCATCAGCATGAAAAACTTGGTTACTTCCATATAGTTCCACAAAGCACACTCTCCGATTATAACAATCGACATGTGCTTGGTAGTGCACCATCTAATCCATACCGAGGAATATGTAAAAGAGGTCCATATAAAAAAACAAGGAAATAACACTCTAACATGAAATCTAACATGGTGAGTGAACCAGAGAGACATATGAAACCCCACTATATATTCATATCTTGTTTTCTATCCAAAACCATTGCATATGGAGTGAACTGAGTTGAAAATTTCAAAACATCCACACAACTGGATGAGATTAATGAAACTTATGCACCATTGTAAAATAAAACCATAGGTATGGAAAATTAAATTTTAACATCATATTGAACTATCATAGGTCCAACATATGATATTTCTATTACCTAGTCCATAACATAAAGATTATTTACCTCAGTCTCTCCCTGAGAATGACCACTAGACTATGGTTAATCCCCCCAAATATCTCTTCCTAGAATATTATCTAACTCTACATCCCTACCCGTATAACTGAGAACCCACTAACGGTTAAATTTTTTGATTGGGATAGCATCCCCCTAGATTCTAAAGATCCTGTACAACTATAACAATGATGTTCCATTTTCAATAGCACTATCTGTTTCTAATAGATCCACAGCGGTGACCTGGTTTGGGAGGGGATGTGCACAAAGGTTGTTTGTTCCCTACTTTACCAAAATGTTCGAACATGACCGGCCGAGAATCAAAAGACATAAAAAAAAGATAGCATGTGAAGATTTCTTAAAATAATAACTCCTTTTTTTCATACTCATCCATCATCCACTTATTTTCCGATGAACTACCACTACTCACAGCTGGAACTGGTCCATGAAGGCCAGACTGGTCACTATGATCGATCTCTACCATCATAGCATGATTGAACACTTTACCATTGGTATTAATATTGAATAATAAAACATCAGATCATATTTCTTGCAATAACCCCATTTTTTACCCTCTATGCCTTAACTATCTCATTGGAAATGAGATCAGGTCCGTACCAAACTGACTCAGTGTAATAGTTGGTATATTTTTTAGCAAACCAGTATCCCCGACTAAATTCCATAAAATCATGGAATCGGGGATAATCAAAGACCCCATGACAATAATTTTGATTGAAAATGACTTTAGAGTGTTTCCAACCGACTTGATCATGCTTTATAACTTGAACCAAAGAGTCCCAGAATCATCGATTGGGACCTTCCAACAAGAACAAAGCACATTTAACCCTGACAGCCTCAGTATTATCGATGAATATGAACATCCTCTCTATATTCTCCATACACTCCTATATTACAAGTGGTTCAGTGTATCCTTGGATAAAATTGGGTATGTTCTTGATAATATCTTTAGAATTTTCCTTTATAGGACCAGGTTTGGCTTCTCTACCCTATGTAGAACTAGAAGCTGTTACTTTTCCCAAATCATGTACAACATGAACTATAAATTCCACAAATCTCTAATCAATTTTAGAGGGATAACACACTATAGACTCTTCCAATAGTTTTACATGAATTCTATGGGGTGTAATTTTATGATAACTCTGAGAAAACATAGTAAAAAACATCAATACTACCAATCTAAAAAATTTCAGCAATAACAAAAAAATCTCAAAAAATTCATCATGTCAAGGAATAATCAACTACATTGCAATAAAAATCGAAAAAACAAAACAAATACACCCCACCTAGTGTCCATATATAGTTTACAGTCTGTACATATCACCAGGGGGAGAAGCTAAATAAAATCCCAAAATTGCATTGCATCTTAAGAACTATCATAAGAAAAGGTGGGCGGCCACCCCTCTCATAACCAGAACCTCATGCCCTAAAAATCCTAGATCCACTATATATAGACTCATCCCAAAAAATATTGAACCAAAGAGACTGTGATCTATTATGATACTATATTTTCACAAACCAAACTAGTGTTTCATGAACCTCGTTAGGTGAATTGGTCTGTGGAATGGCCGAAAGAGCATTCTCATTCTCCATGGGATGGCAACAATTTCCTAGGTATCAACAATGAAAATTTGGAGTAATTTTACCCATGAATGTAATCGTTAAAAAACAACTATAATAAAAAAACAAATAAATAAAACATAACCAATCATTTCATAATAATTTTCAGATTCAATATTTACAACAATTAAACAGAACTTATAGGGTCTATAACAAAAAGTGAACCTCGAACTTTCCCAAAAACCACCACACAACAAAAGGATCGTCATCCTCAATCATCCAAAAGGAAAAAATACATGAGGATGACCTATAGAATCACAAAACACTATCACGACATATAATTCCATTATCAGAATCAATCATAACTAACTCCACTTAGACACAATGGTGTCAGTGTGGTGTGAGCCAAAACCCAGTAGGATGACAGCCAATAAAATATATTCCATGCCAAATCATTATGAGAAAATATAGTTTGTATGATTTTAAAAAATTAAAAGCTATAAACATTCTTATAGGATTTTTTAAGGGGAACACATTATTACTATGGAAAAACATGATTTTCATTATACGTACCCAACAAAGTGCATTGTATGATGGTGGTAAGTGAAATATCAAAATAGATAACTAATTCACTGGAAAACCCTCTAGTCACCTACCAAAACGGGACACTAGGTACATAATATCATGGTTTAACATGGTATAGAAACAAAAAACAATAGCGTTCTCATGCATGATCTACTAGGAGGGAACATCCCAAAATACTAGTGGTATCCAATTACTATGATTTTATAGATAGTGTTGTAATCAACAATCATGCATGATAAATCCGATACAAGACACTATCAAGGTAACTACTGTTCATGTGATAGTCATCCCATGTTGATACCCCTGATTACCTTTTTCTCAATTTACATTCAAAAAATAAAAAATCACATTACCTACATAAATATACAAGAAAATAAATATAACAATGATGATTAAACAACATTTTATTAACCCAAATCCTCTTCAAAAATCAAAACTCACATCAAAATAAATGTAAAAAATATTTCTTATCCCTTGAAAAATTTATCAAACCACTAAAACCATTTAATATCCTCCACCCAGAAGCACAAAACAGGGAACAAACCTTCAAAAATCCAATTTCCTTTAGAAAAACCCACATTGAAGACAAAATCACCTAAAACCCTTTTAGAAACATATTTTCGCATCCCATATTCAATACATAGAACATATAGAAGAAGGAAATAAAGAATTTAAAAATCACTAAATAATGTTTAACCATGGAAACAACTACATCAAGTGTAATGAATTCTAGAAAATAGTGCAGAACCATAACCACACCTCAACCAAATCCAAAAAAGGTAATATTCAGCCCTAAAAATAAATATCCAACCCTAATGAACCTGACACAGCCACAAAAGAAAACCTAGACCACTGTAAAGGAAAAATCACCAAAAAGAAAAAATATGACTCCTATAAAATAGGGATAATTCAAGAAAGAACTCACTTAAATGAATAATTAGGGACAAAATACAACAAAATTTCATTAAAAATAGAGGTTGAAGGGATTATGAGGGTTGGTTGGGAGGCACCATTGGTGAAGAATCCTATGTTTAGAGGATTAGGGGTGATTAGTGTTGAAATTTTAATGGAAAAAAAGATAAATATCCAATTTTTAATGACATGGCCATGTCGCACAGTTTTACCGCACAGTTTACCAAACCGGGCCGAAATCCATATCCTCTTAATTCCTAAGTACAAAAAACTACATGGTTGGGCCTCACGATTTACAAATTGTGCCCAAATCGTATCATTAAAAACTATTAAAAATCACTACTTGGTTGCACGATTACCTAATCATGGGTGCCCAATTTTACATACTTTGCAACAACCATACAACTCCTTCTTTTTACCCAAGATGTCTATTTTTCAAGAAATACACAAGGGAACATCAAAAAGAGAAGTTCTAAAAAGAAACAAATATAAAAATACATCAAAAAATAATATATTTGTGTGAAAATGAAGGGTTGGGAATTCATATCAAATGATATGTGGAGGTTCTCTATTTAGTGTTTGAAGGAAATCCAATCCATAATTGAATATAATTGGTTGTTGGAGTTATGGATTCCACAATGATGATGGGAAAGTCTATGAAATCAGTTGTAGTACTTCCCAATAATGAAGGGATATTTAATGAATAATATATCCATTTTTGGATAGTGATAATCTTTTGGAACTGAGGTTATCCTATATATTTATGTTCCTCACAAGGTTTTTTTATTTTTTTAGAAAAATTAATCAAGTAATTTCATTTTGATTTGTAATTAATAATCACTTTTAATATGGGCGTATCTCTCTCCTTTCTTATTTTATAAATAAGTGTTTATCTATTGTAAAATATAACATCATGTACCATGTAAATTCTATGTTTTGTGTGTGATTTCATTTAATAATTTTTGTTTAATATAGATCCTTAATCAATATGGTGAATGTCATTATACATAGATACACACCTATCGAGTGATAAGGAATGATTTAGTCTTCCTTCCAGAATTGAAATATATACGGTGGTATTTGAATTATTTTTATAATATCAATTGTATCCTTCATAAAATATGAAATTTAATATTATTCCTTAAATTTCATTGACATATTTTAAGAATGTATTTCATTAATATTAAAATATTGTGTTTTATTATTATAAAATGAGACACTATTATCTCTAATGATATGGTACATGACTTAGATGACTGTCATATCCCATTCTCAAGAAATTATAAATTTAGAAAAATAAGAGGATCCCCCATATTTTTGGTCCTTATATTACGCAAGATATTGAATATGATTATAAACATTATTAGGGACAGATTTAAGAAGTAATCTAAAATAAAAATTTAAAATATTCATGACTAAATTAATATATTAGACTGAAAAAACAAATTAATAATTAGGAAAATAGAATTATTTAAAAGATAAATTATTAATTAATTAAATTATAGAAAATTTTTGGGCATTCGATGTTAAAAAATATCTATTTGGATAATTTATATTGTGGTGGATAATTGTACATATTTCATTAGAAAATTAATATTTAAAATATGATAGAGTTATAATGTTTAGGAATATTAAAGAAAACATTATAGTATTTTGAGTGAATCATTCATGCTCACCCTTGGATCATATTGGTCATTAATTAATGATACCAAAATTAAATAAATCAGAGATACATAATAATGTATATAAAGTAATATAAAGGGAAATTTAAGAATTGAATGTTTACAAAAAATATAAATTTGTCCTAGATAAGAAAATATATACCTCTAATATTTTATAATTGGTACATTTTACTATTCTTAAAAATGTCTTCACCTTTATGAGAACATAAGTGAAGTATATTTTGGGTAGATTTGGTCAACTTTGAGTATAATTAACAACCATTTTATGTTGGAATTGTCAATTCTTTAACATCAATAATTCATTAATAAAGGACCAATATTATGTAATTTCATATGCATGAAATTTCATTATTAGATATTAAATGAAGGAAAGTACATATATCTTAGATTTATTTGATTAAAATATAATATAATTGATGAAATTAACGAAAAAATGGGGTCCTTTCATTATAATATATAGTATATATATAACAAAATATAGTAACATTAAAACCCAAAATAAAATATATTTATTACTTTTTGTGATTAAGAAATAGTGGAAGGGGATGTATCATGTTTCATACTATCTTTTCACCCATAGATTCCTTCTTCACTCTCTAAGGTATACTTATTATATAAATCACCTATTATTATTTCTAATGACATATCATCTAGTCATTATATAGATTTGGAATAAAACTTATTTGATAGGAAACCATTTAAGATTCATATGTCTTTACATATTACTTCCACATATAATATTTTTGTGGTTATTGTGCGTTAATTCATGTATTAAATCTATTCATACAATTTTATTCATCATGAATCACCATGTGATCATGATATTTTCATTTATTAGGCGCTGAGGAATATATGTTTTTCGACTTCTATGTATGTTGAATATGAGGGTTGAATGAGTGATGTGGAGAAAAACTAATGTAATTAATATATATACTTTTACAGTTTTTAAGGTATCTTATCATCATGGTATTTAATTAGTATTTTTGATATAATGGCTTGGTTAGAGTGGGATGTCAAATAGAAGTCTCAGTTGGTTTATAAGATTTACTAAGAATCCTCAATCATAATTTCTTCATATTTTTTATTTATCTTATATTTTGATAATTAATGTCTAAATGATTAATGATTAATCCATAGAGACAATCTTAAAAACTCACATAATAAATTTAGTGAATCGTCTATTTGTCCTGATATTTAATTGAAATATTACTCCAAACAGTGCAGACCATTGATAATCCATGGCCCCAGAAAATTATTATAAAAAAGAAATAACAGGGACACAAAGGAGGTTTAGGGTAACTGTGGATTCAAACCACCAACAAAAATACAGATATAAAAGCTTATACATTATCCCTACCACCCCGTCCACAAAACCCTCCTCGACCTCTTGGATGTATCCCCCTTTTCCATTGCTTCAGAATCTAACCCGCATCATCTTGGTCATCATTGTCCACCGATTCAATAGCCATCTCAGCGATCTGAATTTGATCATCCACCGGAGTCACAATAGTAGCAACAACACCTGTATCACCATCAATGCACTTCTCATCATCTAGAGTCCCCACAGTTGAGGGATTCCCTATCTGCATCTCCATGGAACCAACCTTCTTAGAGATAGTGTTAGTTATACCTTTCCTTCCCCTGCTCGCACTGTATGAAGCATCAAATTCTGGAGAGTTAATATCTTCAAACATGGTGATGATGTTGGGCATCATAATAGAAGTGTTGGGAATAACTTCAAGGAAGGGAGCTTGAACAGACTCTATAGTAGCAGTGGAAGAAGCATGGGCAGGAAGCAGAGCCTGCACAAAACTCCCAGAATCAGTAAAAGGTGCTTTCACAGGCGCAGAAAGATCAATAGTAGGAGTATGTGTAGGAAGTGAGGCCTGCACATGACTCCCAACAGCAGGTTGCACAGGAACTGTAACATCAGTGGAAGAGATTAAGGCCTTCATAGTAGAGGCAGAACCATTATAAGGAACAACATGGGAGTGCACTACCACATGATCTTGAGGAGAGGTGTAGGGAGTCAACACTGCCCTTGTTTCTTTAGGGGAATCAACAACCAAAACTCCCATTAGAGAGTGATTCCAAATATAACAAACAGAGGTACCGACACTACCACGATTCCCTTTAGGGAGGAATTGTTCTTCCAATAGAACAACATGATCCAGATCAGCATCACTCTCATGGTAGTAGGAGGAAGCATCACCCCATTTAAGGGTCTGCCCATGGGGCAAGGAGGCAGAAGCAGTATGGGTGGGGAAAGTATTGTCACCTGGAGGACTAGGCCACACAGCCCCACCAAAAACATCATCACCACCAGAGTTAAATTTTCCAATCACCACATCATTAAAGGAAACATGTCACCCAAGACGCCCCTTGGTTGGCGGAGGTAAAGCCTCTATCACACCATCAGGGGTAGGCTTTCTCTCATTCGTAGTTATAGAAGGAGTAGAATAATGATTCAATTTGAAATTTCACTTTTCAACAGAAAGTCCATATCTTTTGAAATTAGAACAGTGCAATCCACTATTACTATGATCCTTAACATTGTCAATAGATGAGCTGTTAAAACAAAACTCAGGGACATGTTCAAATTCAATTTCGATTTCGAACATAAACTCACCACCAATTAAATAGACTGTCTCAACCAAAGGAAGAGACATATCAAATTCAATTAGAATACGTGAAAAATGGCCATACCTTACCGAACGAGTCTCGTTATCAAGTTTAATAGGAGTACCCACTGCTAGTACAACATCCCATAGGACGTTTGGATGCCAAAATACCCAGTTTAAACCTCTGAAACGAATCCATTATTGCACAACAGTATTATACAGAGGTCATTTCTCATCTTCATTTTAATTCATTCATCTTATCAAAATCATTTTATTATTCCCTACTATAATATCATCCTACTGATTTGTATTGAGGTCATTTGTTTTAAAATATATGGAAATATTTTTATATCATTTTCTATTATTATAATCTTTGAATATTTACATATTGATGGGACAATTGGTCATGGGTTTCTGTTTCATTTTTAGTTCAACCATACATCAATTATTTATTATTTCCTCTAATGAAACACAAAGATAAATTTTTTAGAGAAAAATATGAGGGTATCAAGGTAATTAAAAACCATCAATGAATAAGATGAGTATTTTAGGATCTAAACAATTTCCCAATTTCTTAAACCAAATAATATTTAGAAGTAGAAATTTTATGAGTCTTTTCCTTATGAATAGAGGAGGAAAACTCAATATGATACTAACCTTGTGTTTTTTAAACTTATATACAAAAAAAGTAAGGATATATTAGTGTTTCTACAAGTATTAGTAATATTATAACTAAAAATTAGGTCATAATAAAAAAACATTATCTATTATAATAATATATTAATAATTTTTTTTATCTATCTTCAATTTCTAACCATTTACTAACTAAAGATATCCTATTAATGTATGCTTTACATATCGTGATTTAATATATAATTATTTTAATTTGAAAATAAATTAAAATCTGAGACCCTTAAGAGATCATAAATAAATTGATTTGTATTCCAAGTGACCATGGATGATTAAAAAAATTATTTTAGATGGGTGATGATAGATTAAAATCACTACCATGGTGGATGATTTAGCCTTGTAACACATATGAAAACCCTAGTAAGAATTCATACTTATTAGAATTTCTAATATTGACAATCATTTTTATAATCAATTATTATATAGGATTTCTACCAAAATTAATTATTAGAGAACCATTTTAAAGAAAATAAATTCAACAAAAATAATTTATATACACCATAAATTACTATCAATTCCGAGAACCGTCAAATTAGTATTAGTTTTATTTTCAACACCATATTTCTAATTGTTCATAATTTAAAAGTGGTCAATTTTTTCTAAATAGTAAATTCATACACTCTATGTGTAATCATCCATTAACAACAAAAATATTTATCATCCACTATGAATGGTACTGTGAGAATGACCTCGTAACTAAAAAATATCACATATTCTAGTGTATGATAAATATTATATTATGATCTATTAAAACTAAAATTTATTAATTTAATGAAAATCATATCTTCATTAAAGAGAATATTTTTTATTCTAAATTGGTTAAACATATTTTGTTTATTAATTCATTTCATATTTTTTAACTTATATTTCGATGTAATTTATTCTCTACCATATTATTTTAAAATATTGGGAATCATATATAATTTAATTACCATATATGTCTCTTAAAATTAAACTTATATAACCAATAAATAAGAGATAAACTCATCAAATAAAATAATCCATGGTGATTCAATGGCTATTTCACTATGATCGATAGGTAAAACCATTATGATCTTGTACTCCAAGAAAAATTTGGATTTTTTATTTGATAGGGTACCCATTTAACTTCATTATGTGTTTTAATGATTCTTTTTGGAAGTTATAATAACAATAGACACATGACACTAATTTTATAGATCTTATCATTTTCATTAAATTCATCACCTGTTTCATTTTTTATATATTAGGAAAATATTGTATTTTTGAACACATGATGAATAAGAATCCATAATTCAGCACTCACTCTTCTCTTATTATTTTAAAATGAATATATAGTACTTTAACATTATAAAAATCAATTTTATATGTAATTTAATGGTTTAAACCAACCACTAGATTATTTTTCTAGTTAGATTAGTTATTTTTTATTTAATTATTCTATTTGTAGGTATATAACATAAAAATTGTACTATATGATTTATAATTACATCAACTAATTTTGTTACTGTCCCCCTTTTTTCGTTTTTTAAACCCCATCCCTAATTTTTCACCCTTTGACCAGTTATTCAATAATACCAATTATTTTGATGTTCCCTAGAATGTAAAGATAATTTTTATTCATCATGGGTGTTGGTTTTATTTGGGCCAGTTCCCAATATCAAACTTATATGTAATGTATTATTACTTGTATTCCTGGTATGGAATATCAATAAACTAATTATAACATCATGTTTTGTCTTCCATGTAAAATTCTATGTGACAATGTCCCAACATTTGATGCACACTAAAAAGTCATAGTAGTTCACTTCTATGATCATAATCCATATGTTCTAGGAAACTATTCTTAAATAATATTAAATATCCAGATGATATCATTTGAGGGACCAAAAATGTTATAGACTATCAGGGTGGATAATAATTAGAATTTTAGGAACCCTCTCATGGTATACACCATTGTTAATATTTATTATGATATTATGATAATGAGACCCACAAGCAGGAAATCATAGTTTATATGTTTTGTTGGTTGATCCAATATATAAATGTTTTGTTGTTCCTTATACATTAATATTATTATTAATGAGTATTTTGAGTCATTTACTTTGATATATTGTTGAAAACTATGATAAAATATGTCCATAGAAAGGTAGGATATTTTTGGTGCATCATGAGTAATATTTCGTTAATGGATAATATGTGAAAAGATTTTTCCCTTCTATTATTCAACATATGTTATTATCTTACGCCCTTTAATAGATATTATATTTCATAAATTAATCCAGTTTCATGTTATTCTATATTTATGATTGATTTCCATAAATCCAAAAAATGATACATCGAGCACATTGTTTTATAGAACTAATAAGCGACCTTCTTGGTTTGAGATATTATGATTAAGGGATTATATTACATAGTAAGAATCTGTATGAGGTAAAATGTTGGGGGGACATTAATTTTTTTCTATGGGTTCTTGGGAATGATGCTAGATGCTAACAATGTACATTAGGCTACTTCCCAAAATGCTAATGATAAAGTGGAATAGAGGATCACCCACAAATTGTATTCAAAATTTCAGTTAAATAATATAATATTATTAATTATTTAACGTGATGAATAAATATTATTCTAACATGTAGTTTAAAATTTTTTCATATATACTTGATCAAATTTATTACAACACCAGCTATTTGATAAATTACAATATAAGTGTAATTTTTATTAAATATTTATTTATTTATTGGTGAATAATGAAGGGATATTTATTTAATAAATAAATTTTAAATATTCAGGCCTTGAAAAATATTTTGGGGAAATACTATACCAAGTTTAAATTTTTAATAAGAAATAATAAAAAACGACTATTATTCAATTAATTAATATTTAATTATAATTCACTAGATAAGTTCATGTAGATAAATAATTATATTTTTATTATTTTAACATGACTTCAGGTTATTATTATGATTAAATAAATTATTAATTTAACATTTACAATTATTTTATTTTTTACTGTAGTGATATATAAGACCAATTATGTTATTTAATCATTAATACAATTCAATTTTCTTAGTTGTGCACAACACAGTTGGAGAGTTCTATAAATCCTACATAGATCCTTTTTCCACGAATGCTCCAAAAAACATAGAGAAATCCTCGTCCATTGGATCAAGGAGAATGCTCTGTATATGGCTCTCGAAGTTATCAAAATATGGGTGGTATATATGGAAATATCTATCATGATTTGATATTGAGGTTCCTTTGATTATATTTCGAGATTCATGAAAATTGTGTGGAACATTAGTAGAGTAAATGTATACTAGTTTTATGCAACTCAATGAAGGTGCACAAAAAATATATAATTGTATTCATCAAAGAATAATGAATTCCAATAAAGGTAATTATTAATTTAATTAAATTAATTTACATAATATATGATGATACAATATCATGGTTCATGTATAAATTTTCATTTAATATTTCATAGATTCAATTTTGTTGATCACATCATTCATCATCACATCAAACTCAGATTGATCATCCATTATGGAAAATAAGTTGTGAATTTCCCATCGCACACTTTGGGAATTTCCCATCGCACGCTTCTATAGTGCCATGAACCTAAAACTAGTATCATAGTAGTCACAAATTTATTTATCATAATTTAATGTACACTGGGGATTTAGGCTTTTTTATATTAGTTTTTCAATTCTTTTTTATAGTTATTTCAAAATAAATTGATATATCATCTTAGTCATGTATTCTTTCTCACATATATAATAGAGAATATTAATTTTATGACTAAAATAATATTGAGGAACTCATCATGAGGAGCCAAGGATTTTACCCATATAACATAGTATTTAGGCAGTTTACTTTTGCTCAATAGATCAAGACTTATTTCGAAAACTAATTCAAACTGCATGAATTGATTACAAGTAGTGAATTAAATATCAAACACCATGTTTTTACTGGCTATGTTGGCACATGGTAAACCAGAGTATGTTCTATGTAGCCTATATAAAAGTTATTTAGTCACATTTAGTAAAAGAAGGTACATGTATTTCATTACGCGACCTACCAGAATAGTGACCATACAATTATGAGATCACACTATTTGTGGGACCTTAGAGATGTCATGAACTCTAGGTTATGATGTATTATTTACATTACCAGTCCCTTGGTATGTACCATAGATAAATGGTGATATTCGTACATGCTGTGTTCTCAGATGTACACATTTTTTATTTATAGAAAATTAATTATATTTAAATATTATTTGTTATATTAATTAATCCATGAGACATGTTCCATTGTGTGGTCATGAAATTTATATTACACCCCATGTTATAGGTTTTTTATATTTGTATATATAAATTGTTAATTAATATCTAAATATTTTTTTGATGTTCATATCAAGAATGAATCGAATTACATTTTTTTACTCAATGTCCATTGAAGTATATCATGTCACTCAAAAATCATGTAATTCATATGTTGAACTACATGTCATGAAAGTAGATGATAATTTGTGTATTACATATGAAAAAAAAGTAAAACTATATATGATTATAATACATGATGGTTAGAATTGGACACTTGTAAAATCTAAATTAATGTATGTAGTTAATTTTAAATGAATTTTTTATTTGTTTAAAATTATAAAGTATGATAATATCAAGGAAATTAGGAAAATAATTAAGATAGAATAATAGATTTATTAAAGATAATAATCAATTTATTCTATAATAATTTATATTAAATAAGAACGATGAAGAATTGAATGATATTTTTATTATGTGTTTCCTTATTTTCATTTATGTTGACGATCACGATCTAGAGAAAACCATTTTAGGAAAATGGTTTCTTTTAATTTATAATTAAATAAAAATATTGGTCCACATGCCTTCTCTCCACTTTTGATGTGGGCCTTGCATGTTCATGGTTTCTATTATGTAATCTCTATTTTCCCCTCACTTTTATGTGAGTAAAAGGAATATGTAAAGGATAGATGTGGTTCAAGTTCAGAGTTGAGACGAGGCCAATCGAATGAGATACATAGGTGGACATTTGGAAAGCTATAACCAGAACCTTAATTGGATCATCTTTTCCCCCAATGTCAACAGTAACTTTTTAAACAGCTAGAAAAACTAACCACTAGTAAAATATTAGTATCATATAGCTTTATTATTTTATTTATATCAGTTTTATGTTAATTTCATTATTGATTTCTTATTGCAATATAATAATTAATGAATTAATGACTGTGTTAGATAAAACTAAAATAAATTAACTTTTACATATATATAATCTAATGAATGTTTATAAATTTAGAAAATACACTTAATACTAATATCCTTGTGATTAATACAACAATTATCCACTTATTAATAAAAGTATAAAATTTAATAAAAAAATATGAAGTCTATATAGCCTTCCACTACATCTATTCAAATTGAACCACAGTTCAAAGTGATTCACCAACCTATGTTGTGGTGATTTGAATTATTGGGGAATTATTACATAAAGTTTCATGGTAACATAACTTGGTTCAAATCAAGAGATGACTGCCAAGGAAAGACTTTATGTAACTTAGAGGCAAGAGTTTGGGAAATATGAAATAATGATTTTTGTATTAGCAAGTACACTAAATCGATCAAGGAATTCCGAGTTAATGTAGTGGGAATTACTAATTCCTTTCGAAAACCATTTATGTTTCTTGAACAACCCATGTTGGGGTAATGAGAAGGGGAATATGGATTTTTTTCCACTGTAATGTTCAATAACTGATATATTCGAAGTCAATTGGGGAGGTATATTGGGTTTCAATTAATAATTGGTAGAAAAATAAATATAATATTTCTTTACTCATCTAAATTTTATCACATAATGATTAAAATATCTACAAATATTTTTTTAGAATAAAAAATTAAATGAAATAAAACATATAAAATTGATCCAAAATCGAGAAGGAAATATTTCTCACAGGAACAAATTTCCATGAGTTGAAAAGGCGCTTACATGTCAACATTTTCCATGAAATGAAATTTTATAAACTGGAAGAACCTTTTCTAGTTGTTCCTTGTAATGAGGAATGTTATGAAAAGATATCTCTTTATAAGAAACATTCTAAAGATTATATATATTTTTAATGTGTTATGTTATAATCCATGTCCAAAATTTTTTAATGAAACATGATTACATGGATGTGTATCTCATGATTTCTCATCTTCAGGATACATATCAAGAGCATGTGAGATGCAGTGGGTATGATATGTCAAATCATTTTTCACAACTAATCATGAATGGTATGTTCCACATGGTCATCGTGTAGTCATGCATATTGGTTACATTTATCACCTGTACATCATAATGATTGAATTTCAAGATTAGTTTTGCACAAATATCACACTTTTATTGCTACCCAAGATCTTCTCCAGCATTATTGTCAATTATAATATCATCAATCATGATATGAGTCTTTTAAAACCGCATACTATAATTCTCCAAGTAGATAATGGAATGGTTTATGACAAAACCATAGTATTTATGGTGAATATGAAAAAGAATAACAAGGAAAGGGCAGCTAAGACTTATAAATTGTCTAAATCTCCAGATCACCATCCTTCTAAAATGAAGAATATCTAGAGGAACTACAAGGAAAAAGAGGATATATGTTTTTAATGTGTCATGTTAAGCCCGTAGAAGAGAAAATTCACCAAGAATAAAGGGGAATCCAAAGTTGTGTATTAGATAAAACTTTGGGAGCTCACATTTGTAACCAAATACCAAAACCAAGTAGATTCCATAATATTTCTAGAGGAGAGGTGGATCTGAGAGTAGTTAATGGAGTAAGGTTGGCTTCCCATTCCATTGGTGACTACACCTCTCATTTCAAAAATACTTTATTCTTGTTTTAAAATATTATTACTATGTACCTAGGTTACTAGGAACATAATTTTTGTCTCATTCCTAGATAAAAATGATTTTATCATCAAATTTGGAAATAAATTTTTATTTCTTTTTAAAAGTAAACATATGTTATGGTAGGGAACATTTATATAATGGTATTTGTGTAATAAATTACAAAAAACATATCTTGAAAATTGATAATGATTCATGTTCACATGACTCATATTACACCATGTTTTGGAATCACAATATTGGTATTGTAAAGGAGAAGTATTTAAAAAATCTTTGTCATATTCTTAAAAAAACACTTCTTAAAAACCCACTTGAATGATGTCATTCTTGTTGAAAAGTGAAAATGATGAGACCACCATTTAATGGAGAGGAAAAAACATCCACATAGGTTATAGTATTTTTACACACAGATGTGTGTGGACCATTTCTAGTCGAATCTATTGGTGGATAATATAGCATCCAAACTTTTACGGATGTATTTTGTAGATATGGGTATGTTTAATTGATGAGGTATAACTTCTTGCCCATAGATAAATAAAACTAATTAAATAATGAAGTAGAGAATAAAATTGGTATGAAGGTAAATAAACTATGATCTGATGGAGGAGATGAATATATTAACCATGAGTTCATCGAATTCTTTCGAAAGTTTGGGATTTTATATTATCTCACTCCACCTTATACACCATAGTGGAATAGTTTTGGTAGATAGAGTTATTGTACCTTGTTTGAAATGGTAACGAAATGATGAATCATACAGATCTTTCATTATCCTTTTAGGGATATGAATTAAAAACCATGACATATATATTTAATTGAGTTCCAACTAAAGTGAAATACATAATTCCCTCTATGTTATAGACTGGGAAGAAAAACATTTTATAACATATATTTTTATAGGGTTTCTAGGAATTTGTTATGGGCTTATCGGGAAACATAATAAAACCACGGGGTATGATTTTTATCTTAATATGGTCTCCCATGGAAACAAATGGATACTCCCTATACAACCCCTCAATCATGAATGTGATTTTCACCAAACATGCTATCATTCATGAGAAGGATCACATCCTCAAAATGGGAAGTGGGAGAAATATTGACATTAATGGAGTTTATGCTCATTATAAAAATGTTTTGGAATAGGAACATGATCCATAGGTCCCCATATATTATGTTGTTACTAAAACATGAGTACTACATAAGATAACAAGAGAGGTAAGAAAACCAGAGTGCTATGGTTTTCTCGACACCTATGATGGTGAAGCAATATTCATTGAAAATGATAAATATATATCTTACAATTTAGAAGTAGAAATCATAGAATCATGAAGATGGAAAGAATCCATAAATTATAAAATAGATTCTATGTATCAGTAACATGATTGGGTTCTAGTCGATGTGGCAGTTGATGTAAATCACATTAGGTGAAAATGGGAATTCATGATAAAACTAGACATGGAAGGTAATGTAAATACCTATAAACAGAGGATAATGGCTAAAGGGTTTAAACAAAATCAGGTAATTGACTATGATGAAAACATTTCACCATGCTCCCATGTTTAAATACATCAAAAATATACTTGGTATAACAGCTTACCAATACTCTCAGATTTGGTTAATGGATTTAAAAACTAAATTCCTTAATTATAACCTTTTGGAAGATGTCTATATGACATGACTAGAAGGGTTTGTGGCTCATTGTGATTCCAAGAAGTGTTTCATTATGTAGAGATCCAATTATATATTTAAAAAAATCCATGTCATGGAACATTCAATATGATGAACCCATAAAGTAATTTAGATTTATTATGAACGAATTAGAGCTATGTTTTTACAAGAGTATTAGTTGGAATGGATTCATTATCCTAGTAGTATATGTTGAAGAAATAATACTTACTGGAAATTACATACCAGTTTTATAGTCGGTAAAGGACTTGTTAAAGAATTGTTTCTCCATGATGGACTTAGGTGAACCAGCCTATATTCTATGGATGATGATCATTATTGATAGATCCAGGAGGCTTCATTAACAATGTCAAATTAAATATATTTACTAGATACTAAAGATATTTATTATAGAAAAATACAAGAGATAATGTTTTTCGGTTTCATATTTTTTAATTCATTCTAAGAAAATGTGTCATCTAACATAATAAAAAAATGTAAAATGAGCAAGATCCAAGACAAAATAGCAACAAGGTTGATCATGTATTCCATGTTATGTAGTAGACATGATAATTTATATGCATTTAGAATGGTCATATGATATCATGAATATATATGAGAATATCATTGGACTAATGTTAAGGATAACATTAAGTATATGAGAAGAACTAAGGATATGTTCTTGGTATGTGGAGGATATGAGGAGATGGTATTTAAGGGTTATACTGATTTTTGTTTTTTGAGAAATAAAAATGATTTGATATAATAATTAATAAATGATTTCTACCTCAACGTAGGAGCTATGAGATGGAATAGTTCAAATTATCTTGTTGCTTCTGATTCTACAATAGATTCCAAGTATTTTGTGGATTATGTTAAATCCAAGGAATTCATTGGTATTCCAAATATTTTTTAGGATCAAGATATGGTAACTATAGGTAAATATTTGATCACATTGTATTATAATAATACTATAGCGATAGATCTTGCAAAAGATAATAATTCACACCAACATATAAAGAACATAATATAGAAGTATCACCTCTTGAAGGAGATTTATTAATTTTTTGATGTTGAATTTAGTAGAGTAACCATAAAATAGAAAATGGTGGATCCCTTAACTAAATTTGTTATCTCATCAGAAACATGAATATCATAAGAGAGCAAGAAGAATAAATGTTTTTAGGAGGTGGTTCTAGTGAAAGATGGATTCTGTTGATGTTGGTTCCCTAGAATCAACTTCTATATACATTATGATAACTTGTATTAATGGTTTTTAAGACTAATAAACTAATTATGACATCATTATTATTCTTTCAAGTGGCATAATTTGTGATAATGTACCAAGAGTATATATCACACGGAATGTTTAGAGAAGTTCCCCACTATGATGGGAACTCATAAGTGCTATGAAAATGTTCTTAAATATATGTTCTATATCTAGATGAAATCATTTGATTTTAAAAATTACACAAGCTATCAGGGGTAGATACTTATTCAAATTTAAGGCTCCCTTTCATGGTGTAATCCCTTGGTAATATCCATTATGATATTATGAGAACAATACAGTCCAATAAGAAATCCACATTTATATGTTTCATTAGATATTCCTCTCGATAGATGTGTGTATCGGTCCTTAGACTATGGAATTAATATTAATTATTATAATGTGTCACGTACTATGATATATTAATGAAAAACATGAAGACATATATTTGTGGGGTGGTAGACTATGTTCGGTGCATTATGAGTGATAATTCATTAATGAATAATGTGAGAATGTATTTAACCATATTTTTTTTAAACAAATGCTAATAAATTTGGCCCTTTGATAAAAATTTATAACGTAAATAAATCCAAGGTGATGGTGTCCTATAGGAAAATTCAATTTCAAAAATTTCATAGAAATAGACATTGAGAGAAAATGTTGATGGCACTAGCATGCGACATAATTGATTTTATATATTGTGATAAGGTGATAATATTAAACAGTTAGTGTTAGTGAGTGGAATCATGTCATTATGGAATTAAGTTATTTATTTATGGGTACCTTGGCGTGTTGTTGGATTCTAACATTGGACTTTAGGATGCTTCGCATAATTCCAGTGAGAATGTGGCCCATAGGGTCACACACTAGGTTTATCCAAAATCATAGATAAATAATATAATATTAATTATTATTTAACAAGTTGAATAAATTATATTCCCAGGCGCGATTTAATAAATATTCATTTATGAATTTTCACATTTTTTCTATCACCAGTTATTCGATAGAATATAATTTGAGAAGAATATTTAATAAATACTTATCTTCAATTTTTTTAATATTTTATTTTTATATTTATTGTAGAATTATAAAATTATATTTATTTAATACATAAATTTTTATTATTCATATCCTATGAAATATTGTTGTTGAATGGTGCACCATGTCTTCAAGCGTGCTAAGAAATAATAAATAATCAATATTATTTAATTAAATAATATTTAAATATAATATGCAAGATAAGAACATGTCAATAAATAATGATATTATCATTATTATTTAATATTTGTTTTTTCTAAAATGAAATAAATTCTTAACAAAAGTTGTGAAAATATTTTATTTTAAACCTAGCGATATATGAATCCAATTATGTTATTTTCTCATTAAGAAAATTAATTTGTTTTGTATGTGCACAACATATTTGTGGAAACCATTCAAGACTATAGAGCTACCATATCCTATACTGACTCCATGAATGGAGAGAAATCCTCCTCCATCGGATCATGGAAAACACTTTAGATGTGGTTCACGAAGAAATCAGAGGGGGATGACGCAAGCCCAATTATATTCCATGAAAGCAATTGAAGATTTGTTCGGTGACGTCTAGAGATTCTTGGAACACATTTATATCACCTTTATAGGAAATATACACTAGGTTTTTACAACATAATGGAAAGGAATAGTATAACTATCACCAGATTCATCAATGATGAATAAATTACAACAAAATTAATTTGTTATATAATTAAATTAATTTTAAATATTATGTGATGAACCTATCTCTTGAGTCTATATTAATTACCCATTTTCTATTTATTTTCTCTATTACATTGATCACAAGATTCATTTTTACATATTTCATGGATTGATCATCAAACATATAAAAAATAAAATTAGGCACCACCCATTTCCCACTTTTGTTTCCCCTAAAACATGTACAGTTCACTTCTATACAATATATATTCGTATTGATAATTGAATGGATTGTTTATAGATGATTATAATATTAATTATTATTCATAATCATAGTTTATGTATCTATACATGATATATTAAATAATATTTTAATAAATACATCATTTTATAACTGAACAACTTTTATAGACTAAATTTTAAAATTATAAAATCTCATTATCATATAATACAAACATATTAAAGACTTATTAGTATATTGATTTTAAAATTTTAACAATATTTTATTAGTAATAGACTCATGTTATTTTTTACATTGAACGTTATCCCATGAGATGGTAATAAATGACAATGTGACTTTCTTGAACATCATGATCATCATCAATATAAGATATTATGATCGATAGTTTGATTGAAAAAGTGGTGATTTTTATATATATAACATAGAGGGAATCAACAATTCCGTTTTTGAATACAATTTCACACATTTTCAATCTCTATGGATTAAAATAATTTTCACCATCAATATTTTCTATCTCAAATTTCCAACATTTAATCACTGTGGACTAGAAATAACATATACCAATTCTTTTGAGGGTTTTCCACTTCTCATGATTTTACCTTCACATGCAATAGAATCAGTTATAACAACCCACACATCAATATATAAAATTTTCCTTTTAAATAAATATATGTTTCATTGATAGGAATATAGTATAAAACACATTCAATAAATAATAAATATAAATATAAATACTTTAATATTTTAATTTTGTGGAATATATTTTTTCAATATGTATACTCTTTCAAATTGAAAACGGTAAAATGGGAAAATATAAATTAAAAAAATTATAATATAAAAATTTATTTCATTTGGGACTCCTATTACAATCAAACAAAATGATAATAATTTTAAAATTAAACAAAAATATATTAATATAATTTACATTTTGAAAATAAAGAATATAGAACATTTTGATTAATTTGAAATTAATGATAAATGAATGAAACATGAAGTATTTAACATACATATAAACCAAATATGATCATTGGAATAGTAAAAATATTTATTTGGGAAAAATAAAATCATATTTTATTTCCCTATTTAATAAAATAATAAGGAATTTATATTATAAGTAAATTTAATAAATATATTAAGTATTATAAAATAAATATTTGATATAAAAAAAGAGTAATAGTGTTTTTCGAAAACATATATGTTATATTTTAATTATGATATAATTTTATGATAAATTTATATTTAAAAAAAATTAATTTTAAAAAAATATTATTTCTTAAAACACTCTTTACTTTTGAGTATTCTGCAATATAACATTATTAAACCATAATAAATTTTTATAAGGGTTAGAAATATAATCATGTCATAAAAATTAGTATTTTTCATTAAATATTGATTTTATAAATTTCTCATATTTAGAATTTTATTGATACGATGGATTCAATTTTTAGAATTAATATATTGAAATACATGTAAGCTGATGTTTTTGTAATTTCCATAAAAAGTAAAATATTGATCTGCATTATATAATATTGCATAAGTGGTGTATTTTATAATAATGTATATGAATGAATTTATATTTTTATAAATTTTAGAATAATATCTTAAAATTATATTTACTATTAAATCACTATCATCTAACTAATTAATCATTAGATTAACGACAATTTGAATATATAAATTTCTATTCTAATATTTTATTCTTAGAAAAATCTATCCATCCCTTATAAATTTCACCAATCAATACATCAATCCTCCTTGTATTTTAAATTTATTATCTTGAATAAAAAAATCAGCATTCATCATATTTCCTATCCATGTTCTAGAAGATATTTTCTAAAAATCACACATCAAATGAATAACTCAATTTAAAAAGGAGTCACCCCAAGGAGTAGAATATAAACATATAATAACTATTTTTTATTTCTATTCCTTTTAATATCCTTCTCATATACACTAAATATAATATAGAGGTTTTATTTAATAAAATATAAGACATTAGGATACTGTTATAATAAAATTATAACCATATAATGTTAAAATGGTTGTATTAATGAATGAGCATCCACACATTTAAGGAATTACAACCTATAAGGATAGTGTTTTTAAAAAACTCTTTCCACCTTCATGGATGGTAATAAAAAATTATTTTGTGGATAAACATTAATTATATAAATATATAATCATATTTTTATTATTCTATAATAGGTAAATATTGATTCTTTTAAAACAAATAAATTTTATAATTACTCTTAAAACAGAATATATGAAAAAAAAATTATAATATTTATACATTATGAACAATTACTATTAAAGAATACTAATGGATATTTGGAACCATTTTAATGTATATAATTATAATATCATAACATTATCACAATTTTACATTTATGGACTCATTTGAATTGAACTTCCATCATTACCAATAAACTAATATAACATTCAAACCATGAAGCAAACATCATTAGAATGGTGAAAATGAATATATTTCCATAATAAACTGATTATAAATTGACATTAATGAATAATAATAAATTAAACATATAAATAAAAAATTTCTCAATCAATTATTTAAAAATTTAATTTTTTATTATTCTAGGTGTAAGATGCACAAACAATAAGATTTGGGACCCAATGTAATAGAACTTCCAAAACACCATGTTTTCATTTGAGTAATTATTGTTTTCCATAGAACTATATTAATATTTATCTCATTTATATTTACATATTTTATATTGTATATATATTTTCATTATATATAAACCAATTTTATTTCCATTTTTTTTATTGACATTCTTGGTTATCATGTTGACTTGTTAATTTTTTATGTAAAAAATAAGATTATTTTGATATTTTCTACTCCATATTTCTAAGAAATTTCACTGCTAAATTTTTTTACATTCCATTTTTTATAATAATAATAAAACATTAATGTCTAATTATTTTGATTCATTTTATTGGTAATGTACTATATATTTTCCATCATTAAATGTTATTTACTCATTCCAAAACGAAATTGTTTAAGAGGTACATTTATATACCCACTTTTCACTCATTTAATCTCGTCTTTTTAGAATTTAAAGTCCATATTCAGATACTATTATTTTCTATACAATTATGAAAGTCCAAAAATTCATTACATTATTATTTGCTTAGTAATATTCATGATAGATCATTTGGTTATGATTTGAAAAATTATTTTGTAACTAATTTCCATAAAATTTATTTTATCCTGCTTAAAATATTCATAATTTATTTTCCTTATGTGGAGAAAATATACATTTAAATATTATGATATTATGGGTGGTCCGAGAAATATATATATTCATAATGGGTTGGTTACCATTGGTATCTAATGATATTACAAGTATGGCGCATGGGTAATTAGATTGAATAAATATGTTAAGGTGACTTCACTACCATCATTGACCTATGACTATGATGTGATGTTGTTTATTCCTTCCACATTCTTATAATGATGTGAAATCATCTCATTAAACCATTATTCTATTTAGATATATATATATTCCACCACTTTTATGAAATTATTCTTTGACTCTTAGTTTATATGTTATAATTCACATTAATTTTTATTATATTATTATGATTTAAAAGATAAACCTTTTATTGTATATACGATCTTATAATATCTATTACTGTCATAAAATAATAATAATATTTATGAAAAAATTATAGTGATTGAAATAGTTAAGATATAGTATATTTTTATATTGATTTATTATTTATTTAATCACTCATGGATATAGGACTACATGTTTTATATGGTTTTCATTACTGATTTTTTATCAAAAATTACATAATAATATGTGTATATTACCTGGGATGATATAGTTTTTTTATATCGTGGTCTAGATATTATTTGGGACTATGTGGGAAAATAGAATATTAAATAGTCCATGAATAACCATGAATGAAATCTAAAAATTAAAAGTTTTTAAAATAAACTGCATTATGAATTATTCATATTATTTTAATAGTTTTAAATTTTTATAAATTTCTTAATTTGAGTATTCCCATCCTTAACTTTTATTTTTAAAAATAAATTAATGGAAATAGACGGAATCATGAAAATAATTAATTTGATGTTCTATGAAATGATTTCACAAATATGATTCCTAATACGACTCCAGTGGGAGATGATAAACTACAAATTGATACATATATAACAAAATGATGTTCTTAATAATAAAATCAATTATATTGAACACCCTCCATCATCCAAGAGATAAAAATTTTAGGGTGATTTCATTATACATCAATGGTCTCCCACATTAGTTTTTCATCTGGTGAACTAATTATTGAACAATGGCTAAATTATATTGAGAATATATTTTATGTCCTCAATTTATTTCAGTAAGAGAAATTTTTTTGTTGACTAATCACTTATTGGGAGACATCGATTAATGCAAGACACTGAACTAGATTTGATAATCAATTAAGTAATTCAATTAATTGTGTGGAATGAATTCATCAAAAAATTCCAAAAAATATTTTCAACAAAAAATGGATCTGAAAACGTAGAGGGACATCATTGGTGTCATTCATTGGGAAGAAAAATCAATCAGGTCTAATGAGGAAAACATCACAAGGCATGAAATCTACAACATTGGATTTTTCATTGACTCCAAAAAAACACTAAACACTTCATTAGTAGACTAATGACATGTTTTAATAATATTTTACAAATATGAGAATTTAACTGCTTTATGATAATATTTTTATTCACTAATAATGTTGACAAAGGGATTAATGATTCTGAATGTTCTTGTAGGGATATAAATGAAATTCTATGAAAAGAATGTAATTCTAGAGGTCCGATATATAAATATTATAAAAAGACAAAAAATATTTTATTTATCATAAGTGTGAGAAGATTAATTTTGGAAACAGTTTCTATGGAATCAGGAGACATTTAAATTTTAAAAAGGAGGTGCATCAACATAATGAATGTCAGAGGGAGGTGAAGAGACAAACTGTTATTATGGAAGGAATGATGACTTCAATCAATCATATATTATAATATAGGGTTCTATAGGGCCATTATAAAATGAACAATTTGGTTACCATATCATTCATATAATGAGTTATGAATTAAATATCCTTACCATAATAGTCTTTCAATTTTTCATACCCAGAATTCGTTGTGATGTATATGTGTTATTTGTCTTAACACAAGGTTATAGATGTTCACAGACTATCATGAGAAACTTGAGATACATTGACATTAAATAAATGTATTACGGTCAAGATACATAAAAATAAATGTAAACAAATGATGTTTCACTATCAGGTGTTGGGGATCATAATCATTTAGATTTCATTTAATGATTATCACACATGGTGATATTTAATAGATAAGATCAAGTGGAAAGACAACTCAATAGGTGCACCACATGTTTTAGGGAATATTGGTTGTTATAATCTATAAACATGTATATTGTCACCTATCTAGTGATCATTATGAAAGTGTGCCTTCTGATTGTGTACTTCAATGTAAATAAAAAACATTGACATTGAATTCATGCTGAGGTAGATTATGTTTCTTGAATCATTGGTGGTATCAAATTTGTTTATTGATTATGATATAATTTTTCCTTGAATTTTGGGTGTGATATCACAATGATTTTTGATCAATATGGTGGTACTTTTTCTAGTTCCTTGGTAATGGTTGAATAAGGTTAGTCAATAAAGTTAGATTAAAAAATAATTAATCTATAATTTATAGTGACACATGTTTTAAATCTCACGTTATGTGATATCATGAGACAAAGAGATTATGTTACATAGAAAATTACTTCTTGTTGATTTTTAATTATAATGATTATTATATTTCTATTTATGGGATGCTCAACACTACTCTTGGATTATTAATTGTATTCACTAAAAATGAGATAAGGTCATAGAGGGTCACATGTAACACTACATTCAAGTGTTTGATCAGTTATGTGGTATAACAGAATAATACATAGTGGTCCCCTTTATGTGGTCTGAGGCATTACCCCTGATAATCAATTTTAAAAAATCATTATTACTAGAGTATATAATAATTAGGTTGAATTTATTTATTAAAAGTATTCACATCGCATCAAGTGAATACAAAAAAATCTAAGAATTAATATTATTTTAATAATCATGATTGATTTAATATTACAGGAATTACATGGTGAGTAAATTCATTGGTATAATCATCTTATATATTAATGATATAGTACATGGTGGTGAAAAAATATGAATGATATTTATGATATAGTTATTTTGTAATAATGAGTCATTTAAAACTTATTTAGTGGATGTTTTATATACAGGGGTCTAGGAACCCTTTCGAGTTATTTTAGCTCGCACTATATAATAATTTGAGGATATATTTTCTATGTACTATTCATTATATGTGTTATTGAGCCTTTTTATCATATATCACACTACCTAGTGAGAAAATATCGCATTTAAATGAATCAATTGAATAAAACCATCACGAATCAATGAAATGGAGATACAATAATCCTTATGAAATCAATGTAATAATCAGATTTATTAACATGCACCAAATGTTTGATGATTTATAATCTTGTAGACTTTAAAATTACATGAGGATTATATTAACTAATTCTACATAGAATCATTCGAGCAGTGGTCTCCATCAATGTGAAGACGATGAATTCACTACTTTTAATTGATCTACATATTTTTTAATATTTTTGTGCTTAATGTTTCATGCATGATACAAATTAAAGGTAAGACACACCTCAATGTATATGACGTAGTTATGTTAGTCATCGTTTAATGTTTTTAAAATCACAATACCATCAACATACAATGAGATAAATGGATACCTAGATTCATTCAATTTCTATCATAGAGTCTTGGGAAATATAATTTTGATGCAATGAAAATTAAATTGGTAATAAATTTACATATAGGGAATTTTCAGTGACCCAATCTTGCAAAAATAGTATCAATCTTAAATTAGTTGGTGAAATTAATGTCGTTCGATGATTCAAATCTGATTATTTTTTTTAGGTTTTATATATTCAATAATTATATATATATATAAGTAATCTTCCTTGTTTGTTGGAATAGTTATAATTTCCACATTCTTATATGTATATTGTTTCTGGAATAGTTATATATTGGGAATCATTGGACATAATTATGGAAAATAAATATATAAAACCATTTATCATATGGATTGCTGGGAAAAAAAATTTCCAAAGGAATGTTTATTTGGATTTATTAGGAAAAAAATCAATATTGTGGACTTTATATGTAAAAAAATTAGTAGAAATATTTTTTAAAAATTATTCAAAAATAAAAGGTTGGTTGGGATAAGGGGAGGGTGTAGTTTGGGACCCAAAGGAAAAAAATACAAAAAAAATACACCTTGTCTCCATTGTCACTCGGATCCAATCATCCCTACCACTTGTTTGCCTCATCAAATTTGGGTCTCAAACCGAACCACTCATCACCACCAATATCATCACATGTTTATCAACTCATCTCAACTACATCCTCTAGCCATGTCACCTCCAACAACTAACCACATAGGAACCCTCCATTTTACAAATTTTCATACCTCCCCCAACTAGTCCCCCACCCCCTTGTTGAGTTATATCTTGTGTAATTTGGCATCCCCCACGTTTTCACCAGTAACACCAGATCCCACTATTTTTGGTTTCACCAACGGTAACCCAAAAGGCCCCTTCAGTATGTGACATCTCTTAATTGGGATCCCTTCATGGATCATTTCCTAAGAAACAACTATCTCTCATTATATCCATGTTGCTTGACCTAATATGGGCCACTATTGGTCTGATTTGACCCACAATGTGTTTGGGTGGGTTTACCCACCCCATTATGCCCTCTACAAGTCCTACCAGCCTAGAACATGCCTTCTTATGTTCAACTGGTCCTTTAATGACCCTAGTTTGTTGTACGGCCTGGTGAAAATTTTAATTAACCATTAAATTAATTTATTCAATTTGGGAATTTACAAATATTAACAATATTACTAGTAAAAAATTAATTTAATTTTATGATAAAAATATAATTAGTTAAGGGAACAAACAATGATGAATTATTTGAATTCAAATAAATCAATTACTTTATTTAGTTACCATAGAACATAAATATATTGCAATTTAATTTTTACACCCCATTTTTTACATATCGTCAAATCCATAGAATTTTTAAAAATATTGATATTTGTAATTAAATTTTTTATTTACATATTTTAGTTTTGTGTGATCAATTTAATTAATTATTTAAATAATATTGGTCAGAGCATCGTTACTTTTTCTCATTTAATATGTATATGGGTTCGTATGCTAAGGTTAAAGTGAATTTTCTATATTTTTCCCTTATGTGACCCCCTCATAAGAATGAAATTATTAATGTACTATGGATAATGTATTATAAGACACTTTTTTAAGGAAGGTTGAGGCTCGCAGCCTCTTTATTGAAATCATAAGTAAACAAAATTGTTTAGGGAGTGTTGATACAAAATCCAATGATAATTAAAAGACCCTAACTAGTTTTAGAATGGGTACTCATACTGTGGTAGGGGAGCCGCCCACCTCTAGCTCTGGGATGTCGTCCTCTCATCCCATACGTGACTTGAGTCCATCCACCATTAACATCATTTGTAGGGTCGGCCACAATGTGGGTGCATGGAGTAAACAGTCTAGCCTTAGAACTGGTAGCCATCAGATCAAAAGATTTATGTGTGCTTATATTGCTGAGATATTCCTTTTCTTTGTTATCATTCATCGACATCACCAGCATGGATAGAGAAGTTTCCTCCTCCTTGTAAGAATTCACATTTAAGAAAGAAGGGGGCTGATCATTCACTAACCTTGTATGCTGTAGCGTTGAGTCTCTAGAATTAGAGAAATTGGTAGCTGACATTCCCTTATAATTGTCCATAGGAGACCTCTTATTTGAACCAGTCATCATAGGGTCCTTCTTCTTAATCATATCTGGTGTAATAGAATCAAATTTTTTCTTACCTTTTCTTGACTTATTATCAAGAATCACTTGTCTGAATTTCTCATCAGCCTCAACTTGAGGAGATATTTCCTTCCCTGGTTGACAATCATCTATTTCAGAATATGGTATTTCCTTATCCATTCCCCTTATCAAAAACTCCTTAAAGGATAACATATTATAAACTTGATCACATTCCTCTGCCATGTCTGGCCAGGTCTTTTTGTAGTCCAGTTGCAGATTTATAGCGGGCCTCTTCTATTGGTCCTGTGTTAGAGGAACAATTTTCCTTCTGTTATGATCCATCCCTTCAATAGTAATAACATCATGTGAGGGTGCTAATCTATGATTCTTCCCCGGGTCTTCCTTGATGTTTTGATCAGCATTATGCTTTTCTTTCCTCCTACAGTGAGCTGCATCATGTCCCTTCAACAAACAGTTGGAGCACTTAGTGTCTGCAAGACATCCAGAGATTGAGTGTCCAATTCTGCTAAAGATATCACAAAATAAAGTCATTTTTCAATGACTGTATTCAAGGTGATGTCATCTTGAGGGGTATAAATAATCACCTTGTCAATTAAAGTCGAACCTAAATCCACTTCAACCATAATTCTAGCAAAATGTTCAAAACTAGCATTTTGATTGTTTGAGTCCAATCGAGTAGGGATCCAAATAGGAGAGGCAATGACAAAAAGGATTTCAGTGTGCCAAAGAACCCAGTTTAGACCATGAAACCGAATCCATACCTGAGAAAAAGTGTCCTTAACATCATGAAGGCTGATGTTTGGACTCCATTCATAAACCCTTAGAGTTCCTAGATTGAGGTTAACAGAACCAAACCACCAAGCTCTCCCCTTTAGTTCAGCAGAGTTAAACAAAAGATGAAAAAAACCTCTCCCAATCGAAACACATTTAAATTCATTGAAGCCCCAAATTACAGACAGGTGGGAAACCAGGTCTAAGGTTTTCCAAGGTTTCATACCATTGGAAAGAGATACCCTAGCGATAAAGGAATTCTTGCAGAGTTCTAAACTTTATAGGATAGCACCGTCCGAATAGGAAATATCATAGAGGGGATTTTTAAGTATTGGATTAGGGAGTAGGTTGTGATGCGAGTCACGATCTTAATAAAATTGAATACCCCTAGGTCTTGGTTAGTATATTGAGTTTAAATTGATAAATCAGTAATATATGATCAATAATAGTCACATAGTACATTGAATATATGCATTTTTTATTATTGGGTTTTTATTTCAATGTTAGCATGATCACATTAAATAATATTATAAAATGAATAGATTAAAATAATTTCATAAATGACGAATGTTCTTATATTATTTTAAAATTAGTTTAGTGTGAGATCACATAGTTCATGAATAAGAAATAGAAAATTAATTCATTCATAATTTAATAAATTTTTTAAACCCTCAAATAAATATTATTTCCAAAAAACCATTCATCATTTGAATTTGAAAACGACATGATGTATTCGATACTTGGTTAACCAAGGTTGAAGGTGCCTCTAACGACTAATATATTCTTATTAGAATGATTATTTAACATAACTGAATATGGTAGAAAATAAGTATATATATATATATCTTATTTAGTTTTTTGGGGAATACCATTGAGAAAATAATATTTATGAATTATAAAACAACGTACATCAATTAATAGATCAAAGATTCATGAGTTAATGTAGTTTTTCAGTCAAACACAAAAAGAAAATATTCGGAAAGAGGAGTAGTAAATTATTGGTCTATTAGGATACATTTTTAGGATCCTTTCTAATAGGATACTCTAGTGACTGTGCATTATGAATCTAGTAGAGAGAGAAATTATTGATCGAATAAATATGATGAAAATTATAATGATTTAAATAATCAATAATGCCTATTATTTGATCAAGGTAAAAAGAATAATATGATAGTATATATTTTTAGAATAAATGAAAATTCTTGCCATTTATTTTATATAATGAATATTTGAACAAGTGAATTTCCATACAAGCAATAATTATGAATAATAATACTATTTCTTCTGCATAATTGTACAATATAATAAATTCAAGGTGATGTAATACCCATTACCTATTGACGAACCTATGGAAGTGAGGGGGTGAAAGATACTAAAATGAGACTCATTTTTCAAACATTGGATGTCTACATCATAATTCTATCATAAATTTATAATCTTATTAGTTTTAATAACATGTAGACATGGATGATATCACATTTTTCACAACTTTGATAGATTTATGGGTATAAAATAAATCAAGATATGTGTTTAAGGATTATTACTCTAGATATGTGTAAATATAAATGTGGATAATGATTTTTCAAAACAGTATATTCTTATATATTCACCAAAAACATTGTCTAGTTTATTTTAATGAAAATGAATAAATAGTATAGTGAAAACACATTGTAAACTTTTGGTTATGGTTTTCCAAAAAAAATAAATACATAAAGAAAGATAAATAAATATTTATTATGGTCAAAAAGTTTAACGTTAAGGGGAAAAGGTAATTGGAATGTTTAACTCTAAAGGAACCATTACAATTTATATTAAGGAAAATATATTGGAAATTTTATAGGAATGTATTTTTTATTAATATCCCAATATAATACAATATTTTTTAAATGAAATGAACATAATTGAAGAAGCATGTGGAATCCTCTTCTTTATGAGTATTCATCAATTATAAGTTATTTTTCAGTATTAATTATTTAGCATTGAATATAATATTAATATCAAATAGTTTGATGTAAATAGAATAAACAAGAATTGACATTTTATAAGAAGTAAGGCATGTTATCCATGTAGAAGAGAAAATGGAGATTCCTATGTCAGTAAGGATAAGTACACAACTTATTATTTCTATGTATGATGAATATAGTATTATTTTTTATATGAATGACAAAAAACAACTTCTCTACTAATTGGACACATAGATGCATTATACCATTTTGGAATTATTTTTTTAATGTATTGAATAATAAAATAATAGTTCAATTATGATTGAATAATGGGAAATATCAGATGGATAAACAAATAAGAATCTATAATACCTAGTATGTTGAATGATTATTAGTTTTCTTGTAAAAATATTAGTTTTAATTGATATATGTAGTATGATTTTACCCTATTTATTTTTAATGACCTTAGGTATTATCCAAATATTTATATAATTTTTTTAAAATAAAAATCCATGGGAAAATGGCAAGCCACAATTATTCCAAGATTTTTTCATCTAGAGGGAATGAAACACTACATAGTTAAGCAGGTGTTAAATCTACTGTATGAGATTCCTTTAGGATATTTATGTAATTCTGAAATAATGTATGTAATTTTCATGATCATAAGATATGGATTTATTCAAACTTGTGTGTTATATAATATTGATTCTAATCATTCATTAATCAATTTAATGTTGCGTGGTTTAATTCATAAATGCACATTAAATTATAAACATCATGATATCATTTTAGTAAAGAGGAACAATGATGATTCTTTCATGAAAATTTTTATCATTATAATTTAGCACAGAGTAATTCTTAATGTGTATATTTTATTATACACATCCTAGACCTAATTTATTTTAATTAGCATTAATTTAGAGACTTCGTTTCATTTTAGAAACTACTATAATTTTTTAGAAACACTTCCCAAATAGTGGGGTTATCCCAAAATCATATTTCTAATATAATAAAAAACTATTACCATATGAGTCATGTTATAATATACATTCATCATGTCATAATAATATTCATTTATATGGAAAGAGTTTTTTATGTGCATAAAAAATATACATGTGAAAAATCACAATGTGGATATATATTAAATAACAGAAATTTCTCTATGGATGTTACAAAAATATCTAAGGTAAAAAAATTTAAGTCAAGTGATATCATTCATTTATATAAAAGGATAAACATATATATATTTTACATAGTTTCAAAAATATTGACTTTGGTTTAGTCAAAATAAAAGATGAACAAATAGTTGTCCTAATAATAAGTTGCATAAAATCCTAAGAAAAAAAAGGAATGTTCCAAACACACATACTGCATAGGAATTATAAAACTATGGTAATGGTTTTACTTAAATCATGGATTTTGAAATATTAATTATTTAGAAGTTATGAATCTTATATCTAAGATGTATATATATATAAGATAAAGTAAACCATATCAACTAAAATTCAAATACCGATTCTATATATCAATGTAATGTGTTTTATTTTTTCTAATACTACGGTGGGTATTCAATTGAGAAAATTCATATGTGGTAAAAGAATTATGTAAATAAGGCCTTATTGGAAATAAAAATTCATTATTCCTAAATCCATTAGAATATTAATTTTCATATATATTTTATAAAATCATAATGTTTTGAATAAGATTCTGATACCACCAATTTTATATGTTTTCTATAAAATTAAACTAGAATGGATTGGTGACATAATTGAATACAAATAAGGTATAAAAGTTACCAAAATATAGTTTTGGATTGATTTAAGAAACAATATAAAAGAAAATTAATTTAAAATTATTTTTTCCATGTTTTTAAAAAGGATATCGGGGGAACTAATTTTTTTTGTAATATATAATTTGTAACATATGGGAATACGTTTATCTAAATGTTTTTTCTGACTATAATGAAATTATCTCTCTATAAATTGAGTTAATTTTTTAACATATTATCTAGGGAACAACATCTACCCAGTTTAATAAAATGATTTTCATAGTCCTTTTCAATATACAAATACTAACATTTTGTTGATAAATACATCTTAGAAATATTCATGATAGAATTGTTTTTAGTGTAACATAGAAAATTCATCTCCAGGATGTTATGTGTAGGATATGGGATGAGCTTAACATGGTTACTTAAATTACATTACCTTTTATAATTTATCAACAATGTATTACACAATATGTACAAAATATGATATTGGAAACATATATTCATTAGTAGGAAAATATTGGTAGTATCATGGAGTTCTGCATGGGATGAAGTTAGAACAATACAATTATAAGTGATATAATATAGGGAATGTGTAACCAGTACCTATATAGGAAGGGATAGTAGTTTGATGTGAAAAAATAGTCTTATTATGGGTAAAAATGATATTTTATTCTAGCCATTGTATGTTAATTAGAATGATAATCTCATTCAAGCCTGTGGAATTTATATCTATAGATATTTATTACATTGTGTGATCTCATTCATCTATAGAATTAATGTATAGTACATAATAAATTTTTACAATTCATATAATCACACCTACTACATAATGTTTTATGATAATATAAATTAATACAATCATATTACTATTAGGATACAAGATATCATGTTTCTGATAGTTGAAAAAGGGAATATACTCAAGATATTATCACTTAAAGAGTCTACTATACGGAGTTGATGTATTATATGGTAGAATATACACACAATGGATATGTGGATAACACTTGATGAAACCCATAAAGAAACAAAAAAATAATGTAATCACATGACATCTGGAAAGGATTTCTGGCGTGTCTACTCTAATAGATGTGGGAGTGTTGTAATAGTGGGTTCCCTATACCCAACATGAACAATATTTTTCAATTACCTTATCTTATATATATTTTGTTATGTATGATGTACACTAAACAAAATACAATTGATATTTATGTATCTATTATTATTGTTAATTTCTATTGATTATATTCCATATTAAAAGGATAATATAGTTCCCATGAAATAATGAGAACCTCAATATTTTATGAAATTAATCATAATAATTTTTTCTATGGTCTTGATGTGTCATACTAACTAGATGAAAATGATGTTGGATATTGGGCGATATAGGATCATAATCATTGAGACTTCATCTCAGGAATTTTCAACTCTATGATCTATAGTAAATAGGATTATGAGGATAGACCCAAAAATAAGAACACGACATGTTACATGTATCATTGTATGTTTCTATCTATGGAAATGTGTATTGATATCCAAAATTTAATTCATTATCAAGGTGTAACACTTAATCACATACATTGATACAAATTGAAATCCACAAAATTGAATTTAGGATGTGAAGGGTGTGTCTATGGTGGTATGAAATATTTTGGGTTTTCAATATAGAATCTGTTAATTTTTAGTTGATGAAATGATTTTTGAGGGGTAGTTGTTTAGGATGATAGTACACTCACTAAATCCATGGACATGGTTGAAAAGATCAATATATATATTTATATCAAATAATAATATTGGAGTCTTTGAAGATGAACATTTTTTACATCCCACTATATGAGATATCATGAGGAAAATATATTAAATTACATGAACATTTTTCATAGGATGGTTTTCATTTCTATAACTATTTGTTCTCACATTAGGTGAATTATGAGTTCTTAGACTATACTCTTGGACTAAAAATAGTATTAAATGTTATTAATATAAGGTCCTAGAGGGATATACACAATAGTGTATAAAGAGTCTACTCTATAATGATAAATAAGAGAAGAGGACATGGTGACACAAACTTTTGGTCGGAGATATTTCCATGAATAATCAATCACTAACAAATAAATTAATTAAATATTATTTATTTATATCATAATTTGGATAAACATATTTTTTAAATGTATTCACATGGTATTAAGTTAATACATAGAAAATATTATATGAATCAATATTATTTTACAATTCAAGGTTTATTTAATATTTCATGAATTAAAAGTTGAGTTAATGAATCTATTTTATCATGTAATATATTTAATATATATTAAAATTGGGTGATAAATAATAAAAAATGTTTGTGATATAGTTAGTAGATATGAACAAGTAATTTAAGGATTATTCCATGGGTGTTGGATATATATGGATTGATAAACCCTTTTAGGGTATTTAAACTACCACTAAATGAGTTTAGGAGGATGTATTTTACAATAAAAATTCATTTCGTGAGTTCCAAATAATATATATATTCTCCATCTATCAATACATATATTATCTATCATTCCATGGATGTTGTTAATGAATGCCTTTTCAAATCAATGGAATGTAGATATGGTGTTAACTAGGACATGGAATGAATCATTGAACCTGTTTTCTAGAACCCAAAATTTAGTGATCAATTCTCTCATATATTTTTGAAGCATGCATGGAAAATATAGAGGGATTTAACTTTAAATCAATCATTAAATTATCACCGACGATGAGGTGAAGAAAAATGTGTGGATTTAGATCAAACCACATATTTCTCCTTTTATTGTTTTTTATTAATGTTTCATGCAAGATATGAATCATAATGGGATGCACCTCACTGGTAATGTTGTTGTTTTATCGATAACTAATGAATCATTTTTAAAATAATAAACCAAAGAGATTAATTTCTATAACCCCAGATCCGAGATTATTTCATCATCCACATATGTTCTGAAGTTATAACTGTGATGAACATAGACATTATGTATGATTGTTTACTATGAAAAGGGTTATTTATTATAACCAGTGAAAAAATTACATATTTTTTATATAGAAATGACAATGATATGTTTTTAATAATTTTATAGAGGATCATAAAAATGAGGTGTCCATATGTATAATTGTTTTTAATGAATGAATAGTAAATAAACTATTTGATTCTAGTTCTGTGAATTCTTTTTTAACATATATGTTCAATACAAATATTCAAACACCACCTAAATACATGGTTCTAAAGATATGAATTAAAAATCTAAGTTTTTATATTATTCTATATCATGTATATAAATCTGTTTAATTAATGTTTGTTGTAATAATATCATAGTAAAGCATTTTATACAAAATCTAGTATAATTTGATGCAATATTAGTCATAGAATGGTTTCATTTATATAGGTCTATCATGAACAGTTATATAAGTACATGGCCTTAAGCATTATATAATCTTGAATTAATTTAATAATTATCATTTATGATCTTTTAAAATTTATAGTATTATAAAATTATGCCATAATAATTACATTACATATAATATATTACAAAGTAGATACTTCTCCTCAGCATCCATTTTTTCGTAAAATAAAAACTCATAAAATAAAAAAAGATTATTTTCCAGATATAAAACATATTTAATTATTCCATTAAATTAAACTTCCTTAATCACTATAAAAAATATTTCGAATACATGGGATGAGAATTAAACTCTCAGTAACGATTATAAAATAATAAAAGAAAACAACATCACATAAATAAATGCAAATCAATGAAACTATACTTTTAAATCATAACATACCTCAAGAAATCATAATATTGATGAATAACACACAAAAATCATAAATCATTAAAGTAACTTGTTTTATACATAACATAATTACATTTTAGATTTCACAACTATATAGGGAGTTACATTTGGAATACCCATAAAAGTATATTCCCTAAATCTCTTTTGGGAAACATTAATGTTTACTTCCATCACATTAACCAATGCATTCCAGAGCTATCTCAGGCTCAGCTACCATAAGTTTATCATGAAACCACCCGTATACGTAAATAATGCCCACGAACCATAAAATAATCATAACATATAAAATAATTATAATGTAAAGATATCATTTCAACAATTAAATCACATTATTTATTTTCATGAGATTGAAATATTCAATACATTTCTGAAACCAAGTAAAATCATCTAATAACGTGATTTTTTAATCAAAGTGTCTCATACCACTTTGAAACCATTAAAGTAATTAAAATTTTAAAACATTAATGTCCATATAAATAAATCCTTAAAACCATATTTGAAAACATGTAAATTAATGATAAATATTTCAAAGATTAAATCATTAAAATATTTAAAACATTGTTTTATTTAATGATTTCTTTTCCACTTCATAAAATACTTGAATCAAAATAAATAAAGAATAAAATTAAAATAAACTTATAATATCACGGGAATAATAATATTCATGATATAATAATTCAATGTGTAGGATATACAACTTATAGGATAATAAAGGTACAAAATATCAAGATATGCCTCATTGAAAGGAGATTGAGACGTAGTCCCTGTCAAAGAATGTATTATTAGATTAAGGATAAAAAATGACATAACTATGAGGGAATAATATAAATAAACCCAATATAATTGTATATTATGTTTAAAACAATAAAGGGTTATTCACATGTATTTATATCATGACATAATTAAGAAGAAGAAGTTTAACCCAATGATTTGAAATAGGGTTAAGAAGTTCCCTTACCTCATGTCCGACTTGACTCGTTGGTTATTTAATATCTTGAATAATACACTAAAGTTAATTTAAACTTCCATAAGAACACTTTTAATGTTTATTATTCCTTTTATAATTCATATTACCAGGTTATAAACATTACATAATTATTTAAGTTAATAATGGTTGTTTTGTTGATATTTGGTACTCGAGTCAAAAATGAAATTCTTATAATTACGAGTTATCCATGTGGTCAAAAATACATTATATCCAGAATTATATTAATGATTTATATATCATATATATCATATATATCATATATATCAAATATATATATATATAATAGTATAAATATTTTGAGATAGGAAATGAAATGCATCGTTCATTGAGATGGTAATCCATATGTATGCATGAACTCTACAGTCATTTATATTTCATATTTAATTGAAAGAAAACATAATTATATATAGGTATATTATAATTCATGTATAGTACCATATATTATTTTAGTAACTCCGTCCTTTTTATGTTCCACGTATGGTATGATCGATCCACATAACTTTGAGGGGGGGGGGGGGTAGTCGGCAGTTCCTCAAATGAAATTATCATATTTAACCATTTTGGAAACCATAAAAGTAAGATATAAATGAAAATTAATGAATCATTGAGATAAAATAATTATAATATATATCAAATATAAATATAGTTCCAGCATAATGGCCAGCATGAGAGGTGGTAGCTGTAACACCCCGAGATTTTATGAAAAATATTCTTTTAATTTCATTAATGTCTTGTGTTGTATGGTACACCAAGATTACCTTGCGCTATATGCAACACCGTATTAGCTTGCAGTATACACAACACTATTCTTGGATTGTGTTACACACAATTTTGATAATAGTTATTCTATGAAACATTGAGTATATATATATATATTAAATGTATAAATAAAATATGGTTGGATTCTGTTAGACAAAACAATGAAGGATTCTTTCACAACACACAACCCTGACTTGGCTTGCATTACACGCAATCGCAACCTTCCACGATAGCGTGTGTTGTACGCAATACCGGGTTTTACTAAACAATGATATATTATTATAATATTATTATGAACTATCCTTTATGAATATTATTAACTAAATTTTGAATTTTATAAAATTATTATTCATCATACACATTTTCTAGAACATGGTATATGAACAAAATAATTTTTTTCGGGTAAAATAAGTATTTTTTCAAAAAATGAAGATTTGCTGCCTTTTGATGGCGCACCCACTTTAAATCTAGTTTTTGACATGTTTATAAGTTCAATTTGAAAAAATAAAATTCTTCTTTGGAATCAAGAAATAAAAATTTACATTGGATAAATTTTTCGTATTATTCTGGTAACTTTCATATTTTGATGAATAGTAAAAACACGCTATATTTTAATAAAAAACAAATTTTTTCATCGTAATAATACATATGGTTAAATTATAATATTGAATGGGTTTAAAGTATAAATAGAATATATTTTTACAATTTAATATAATGTATGTCATTATCATTGATTTTACATTGAATTCGTAGGTTAAATCAATTCAATCTTTTGCAATGTTTTAAACAAAAACCCGTTTTCATTCGACAACGGTATTAATTTTAATTTAATTTCTGCAAATTCTGTGTATTGAATTTGAAAAAATTGATTCCATATTTGGAATCAGTGGGTCCAAATTATTTTAATAGGCTACTGTTTATTTTTGGGAATTATGAATAGTAACTACGGTAAATTTTATTTACCTTAGTTAATGGTAAATCAGGTAATAAAGGGTAAATATAATATTATAAAATTACCCTAACACATGCCAAAATTATATTTTATGGAAAAAAGTAGACCAATATCAACTAAGGGTCCTATTAGATTCATTTTATGGACTTTTTACCATGAAAATAATTTAATTATTATTAAAACCAAAGCAAGTGAAAACACGTCAATCTCTTAAATCCTATAAGTATAATAATTTAAATTTAGTGATAAACATCATAAAACATAGAACATGAATAGTCTCAATAGATATAATAAAATTATCTACATCATGATAATTTATTTAGAATTTTTAGGGATTAAATAATTGTCATTAATGGTGATACATTAATGATACATAAATTATTTATTAAGTGGAAAATAAGTAATATAGTTTTTATTGAAATAATAATACCCATTAAAAGGCCCAAAAACCTGACCAAATATTACTGGTAGTGTATATATACACCTTAATAATCCAATGACCTAATATATAACCTTTTGGATCCTTATAAAAGTGATTATGACAATTATATTATTTTATTTTAAATGATGCCAAAGTTGTCACCTTCATAATTTAATAAATATAACAATTTTAATATTATGATTTTAAGATGATAAATTCGAGTATAAGTATTATTGTGAAAGGTTAAATATTTATCTTCATCATAGTATTTTATTTTAAATTTTTATGCAACAAATCAGTATATCAAATAATTATACAAAAATGTTGTAGTAATTATTTTATTAAGAGATAAACCAAATAAATGGTTTTAAAAATAATAAAATAAATATTATATGAACTAATTAATGTGATCCACTAATTTTATAGATACATATGACCTTTTATGAATCTATTAGATCGATCATATCTTCTATATATATTTAATTTAAATTCAAATAAATGAATAGTGTCAAAATTGATAGTATTGTTATTTTATAAAAATAACATATTATAAAATTATTTAAAAATCACAATAATATTTAAAAATTATAAATTTAAATTTATATAGTCTATAATGTTATAAATTAATCAATTATGGAAAATTCACAACAAATAATTAATTATTTGTTTTAATTAAAAATTTAGAATTTTATTACCACAAATAAACTTAAATAGATTAAATAAGGATAAATCAAAATGATAAGGTTTACAATAAGATCCAAAAATGTCTAAATTTGATTGGTTGATGATATTGCCACCCTATCTCATCTAAGCTTCGAATATGAGTCATTTTTTGGAGGTTTTTATGTGGGGTTAGATTTATTGTAAATTAATATTTTTAAGAATTCCAAAGGTGCCCCTCTCCTCCCTTATAAAAGGGCACCTCCTCCCTCTCCTCCTCACACCAATTTGAGCCTTCAAGATCGGCCAACCCCTGCCAAATTATCTTCTCCACTTACCTAGAAACATCCTAGAGGTTCAGGTCTACTTTAAAGACCAATCTTAGTTCCCTAAGAGGAGGTTTCAAAGAGGCGTATCGAAAAAGAGGTAATTTCTTCTCCCGATTCTTTCAAGCTTCTTTCTTTTTCAACTTCTTATTCTTTAGTTTTTTAGTTATAAATTAATAACATTAGTATCACTAATATAATTATTTGTTATTATAAATATTAAACAACCCCATTTCGCCTTCTATCCATCCTACAGAAAACAAAATCACTGCGCGTGCGTACGTACGGAATACCGTCTCTACGCCGTGGTGTAATCTGTTTTTTCCACCAACACCTTACATGGATGGGTATAATGTTGTAAAGAATAACTATACATAGTTATTATAACATCATACTGATTCTGATATATTGTGTCATCCACTCCAATTCAATTCAATAATTATGGAAATGATATCATCGCTCGTGCATACGTACGGACTACCGTCTCCACGACGCGATTAGATTAATTCTCCATGTTAAACATTTAAGAATGATTATAAAGTATATATAAGCAATAATAATGAAATATATGACATTATAAAGGTACTGGATTTATTTTTATATGTATGTCATCTACTTAATTCCATTCAAATCAATAAGGAAATGAAAACAGCATTCATGCGTACGTACGGCCTACCGTCTCCATGAACGGTGAATTACTTTCCATTTATCGATCTATTATATATATGTATATTCTGAATATATATTATATATAAATCAAGTTTTATATTCTGGAATTATGTAATCGTGATCTAAGTAATCTTATGAATAATTACAAGTCAAAACACGAACAAAAAATGAAACGATTTTACCCAAAACACTCTTTAACATGGCATTTACAAAAGAACGGGTAATATAAAGTCATAAGTAAACCATATATGATATCATAAAAATTAATATGATTCTTTAATAAGTCAATGACATTATTTAAATCATTATACAGGAGTTTCGGATACATACGAAGCATATCGGACATAAGGTAAGGGATAAAGTTTGCAAATCTCATTTTTATCCGAGATTGCTTATTCGTAAGTATTTACTGAGGTTATTTCTATCATCCATGTCCATGTTTTATAAAAGTGTTTTCATGTATGTCTAATGTCATTTTTACCCATTTTTTACTTTTTGACTTTTACTACATGTTATGTAAGGAATCTTTCATTTGTTTACGTTACGAGGTACTTTTTTAACTATTTCGACAAAAGTACGAGAAAAATGTTTTTTTAACTTATACGGGATGAATGTATTTTTACGGTTTCATAAAGCCATATTTTCATGAAGCTTCCTCCAAAAGATTTAATTAATGTTTTCAACAAAATGTCTTTCTTTTAAAATTTCATTACGTTTTTTGAAAGGAAATTGATTTTGAAGAAGAAAGGATATTCTCCTCAAGAATTCATTTCAAGTATTTTATCAAAACCATGTTTCATCTAAGATGACATTATTTCATATGTGTATGTTTCAGGTATCATGTCTCTATGATTTAAATGGTTTCAATTTTCTTATTATGAAATGATATCCATTTCTTTTACATGGATTATGTGATTATGGAATGATGTTTATGAAACCCATTTTGTTTATTGGGTTATTATGAATGATGTATGTTTTTTTGTTGCATATGTTAGAATGATTTAATTATGAGATGATTAGGGCCTATATCTCTCTCCAATGCATTGGGTAAAGATTTTATATCTCATGAGATAGAGATGGATGGAACGGTAAGTTAATCCGGTTCAGTGTTATAGGACTGAAACGAGGAGTGAAATCGATTCAGAATGGGACTTTGTCCACTAAGATGGTCTTGGCAGCAATTCCTTGGCTACTATGGAAATCATTACTTGTGCTTAATGGATGCCACAATTACATGTTTTATTACAATGCTATTTTATCATGGTTTATGTTCCATTATGATCCATGCCTTATGTACTTCCATGTTTTATGTCGTTGCTCAAGATTCTAATGTTTAAACATTATGTTCATGTTTTTATGTTCCAATGTATATGGTATGTTTAATTTTATCCATGCTTAACCTTACTGAGAATTTGAGCTCACCATTTTTATGTTTTATTTTCCCCCAAGAATAAAAGAAAGGTTTTAGTTCAGGAAACAGAAAGTGGTAGATATTTATGGGATATTTTGAAGATCATTCACCACGATTAGAAGATTACGTTCCATGTTTCCAAAGATAGTAATCTATTAGGTCCTTGTGTGTATGTTTTTGTTATGTATTAAGTATACTGAAAAAGTAATGTAATGTCCATGTACGTCAATCTTAGGGTCTCTACAGTTGGTATCAGAGGAAAGGTATAAGGCCTCAGCCTTAAACCTTAATTAATCTTGAGTTATTACAAGATTTCACATTGAGGATCTTTTCAGGTTTAGAGTTTTAGAGAATTAGATCATGAAACTTGCATTACATTCCACGTTTAAACAAAGTGGTTACATAAAAGACAGTATTCATTCTTCCCATCAATGGAAACATATTTAAAATAAAACATGGATTCTTTCTTGACACATCCTTGACAATATCATCACATCATGTACCGTTCCCTTGACCTGTGAAAAACATTTCAAAAACATGGGATGAGCATAAAAAGCTCAGTAAGGGTTATAAAAGTATGGAAAGAAAACATGAGTTCATATATACAAAATAATGAAATCATACATTACCCATAAAACATAGGCACTTTAACAAACCTCATCAAATCATGAATAAATCATAGAAATCATAAGACATAAAAGGTAACTTGAGGCATTCCTAACATTCTTACGTAGGGAGTAACCCCCTTGGTTACGTTTGGAATACCCAGCACAGTATATTCCCTAAATCACTTCGGAGAAAACTTAACGTTTCACTCATTCGCGTTACCCAATGAATTAGAGAGCTATATCGGTCTCACCCGCCCTTAGTTTATCACGGAACCACCCGTCTTCATAACAATTCCCAAGAACCATAACATAATATTATCACATAAAACATGCATAAAGGAAACATAACATTTCCACCTTTCAATAAAAAGATATCAATACAACACATTGATATAAATACATTATGAAAACCATTTTCAATACCAAAATAAAATAAAAGTAAAACATCGTATTTATTTTTCTTTTAAAAATTAGGTGTGGCTTGTAGAGGAAGCCGAAACTCAAATAATGGTCACAGCGGCAGAGAAGTCGTTGTCGCCGCATACGTATGAAAAAAACATTCCCTTTTGACATTTTGTGAAATGATTCAAATAAAAATATTCCTTTTGGATAAAAGTAAAAGTTAGAGGGGTTTATACACCGTATAAAAGAAGTTTGTGTATAAACCTAAATATGCCTCAATGAATGAAGATTGAGACGAAGTCCCTTACAAAGACGGTATCCCTGGTTTAAGGATAAATCATTTACATAATTATGTGCGACAAACGAATACACCAAATATATGTGGATATTAAGTGTAAAATAATCAAAGGTCATTCACAAATATTCAAAGGGTGACATGTTGAATAACTACATGTTGAACCCAAAGAAATCGAAATTGGGTTAAGAAGTTCCCTTGACAGCCTAACGACATCACATCAAAATGAGTTGATGACAGAAAAAAAGGGTATCTCATCACTTGGAAATAAAATTTACATCAATAAGGATATATGAGGACATATCCCAATATAAAAATATGTAAATTAAAATACCCAACAGAAGACGTCTTTTAAAAAGAGGAGGGTGAAAGGTTCCCTTACCGACATGGGTATCTTTCGAAACATACACCTCATGAAAGAAGGACAATACAACACTGATGTAAATACTCATAAAAGAATTATATTACACAATGAGTAAAATAATGGGAAGTACATACACCACTCAAAGGAAATTGTGGCAAATGTAGCATAAATCTCACGGGAATAAAAGTGAGATGAAAAATCTCTTACGAAAACTCGGCAGCCTAACGGTGCCACTTGAAACTTTCAAAAATTTGAATTGATGAGATAAAATAGGGTCTCTCATCATATTGAAATAAATTTTACTAAAATAGGAATATAAAATAACATCCCCCAACATAACACAAAAGAGCCTAAATGAAGATTCATAAATGAGAGTACTTAAAAAGAAAGGGAGAGGATAGATCTCTTACGAAACATTGGCAGCCTAACGACGCCACTCAAAACTTCCAAAATGGATTGATAAGAGAGAATAGGGTCTCTCATCATATGAACATAAAAATTAATGTAAGATTAATATAAAACAACATCACAATAACAATAAATATGATCTTTAAAAGGAATGACATAAAAGAGTGTACTTAAAATGAAAGAGAGGAGTCAGATCCCTTACCTGAAGTCCAACTTGTCATGTTCGTTTCTTTATATTCCTGAATTATAAACTTTGTTCAATTAAAATTTTCCTATGTACCTCCTTTAGAGATTATTATTCAGTTAATATCACATATTATAATGTCATAATAATTGTTTAATAATGTTAGTTCATATCAGACATTTTTGCCGATGTTTGGTACATGAGTCAAAAAATGAACTTGTTTGAAAAAAGATTGCCCATGTAGTTATAAGTAAAAAATTTCCAGAATCGTATTAATGATTAAAATATCATATATATATCCAGTAAATATTCATTTTATACTATTCCATATCACTTGGAGATAAAAAACGAAAAGCACCGTTCATGGAGACGGTAGGCCGTACGTATGCATGAACGCGACTTTCATTTTTTGTCATATTAATGGAATTAAAACAAAATGAGAAAGATATATATATGTTATAATTCCAGAATTATATCCATAATTTATATGTAATATATTAAATATATATCCATTATATATATGTACTTATAATATTACATAACATTTTGAGATAAGAAATGAAATGTACCGTTCATGGAGACGGTAAGCCGTACGTACGCATGAATGCTACTTCCATTTCTATTTCATATTTAATGGACTTAAAACATAATGATACATAATAGTATTTTAATTATAGTATGGTATCATATATAATATCATTAAATATATCCTTTATACGTACCACATATGGTATTAACAAATCAAATCACTTTGAGGGGCGGTAGTCCACAATTCCTTAAATGAAGATATCGTGTTTACCCATAATGGAAATTCATAAAGGTACTCCATAAATAAAAAATATAGAAGCTTAAGTAAAAAAATAAACATATTAGAGATCATATATAAATATAGTTTCAACTTAATGGCCACCTTTGAAGGTGTTAGAAAAATGTTGAACAATCATCGTTTCGTGAGGAAAAAATTCGTCATCCATAGAAACACTATGTTCTTTAACAATTAGATGTAGGTGTGTGTAAGTGTAGCTCTAATACTTATTATAACAACATCCTAGTATATTTAAGATACTGTATTTGTTACAAAATAAATGAATAAATTGAGTTTAGGGGGTTGGAGAAGAAAAATAAAACAAAAGGACACAAGTGAAGACATTACCTTAAAATCGGGTAACTTCCTTTGGTTTGAGCTCAAAGGCTTCCATGGGAAGACTTTTTCCCCAAGTGAGGCTTCAAGGAGTTATAGAGGGATGTGTAGAGACAAAATGGGCAGGGTGTTTCCGATCCAAAGGCTTTGGAAGTGTGGGTAAGGTGGTAGAGGTGGGGGCCTTTCATAAGAGGATAGGAGGGACACTCTTGTAAAGTTACAAAATGTTACTTTATTTTCAAAAGAGTTTCAGATTTTAAAGGTACCACATTGATGTATTTCGAGGATAAGGTAATAAGGGTTCGAAATCCACTCATACAATAGGTTTTGGAAATGTTTAGATCTTATATAATACATTATCGTTCAATTTTATTTAAATTGTTAAATAATGAGGTCATCGCTGCATCATCATGATGTCATAAATAATTTAATTTATTTAATGTCTAAAAATTATAAAAAAATACTATGATGTAGGAAATATTTTTAGATTTCGAATGACTATTTATAGTCAAACATATGACTTGTATAACCCCATGTAAAAATTGTTTTAGTAAAAAATCTCATGTTTGTGTCATTTTTACTTTAACATTAAATAAAAAGATATTTATGCCATTTTCCAACCAAAGTAGCTCCATGGGGCCCCCCAAGTTGACCCATGGATTTTCTTGGTCCTCAATGACACATAAAATGAGGGTAGAACATGTGCCTAGGTCATTTCATTTTATTAAAACATTATTCTTACCATAAACTACACTAATTACCTCTAATCGTGATTAAAACTTAATAAGTTACTATTCACCAAAAAATTATTTTTATCCCATTGAACCACATTTTACTTCTTAATGAAAACAATTTATGTTTGATTTTTGAAATTCGAAACACAAATATGGAAAAATTTCATTTAAACGGAAAAATCAGTTTTTATAAGTACCACTTAGTGGTTTCACTATTCATCAAAAATTGACGTTTTTCAGAAAAATCCCAAAAATTCACCCTATGCTATATTTGATATTACGAATTCAAAAGTAAATTATATTTTACAAAATTCAAAACATATAAGTCACATTAACTAATTTAATAATTAATTTCTACTTTCAGAGCAAATAACGTGTTTTTATGAAACAATAAGTATCAAAAGATTGACACTAGTTTAAGTCTGATTTCAAAGTGAAATTAATTCCAATGACCACTATTGGATTTAATGGTAAAAATAATTTATAATTTCACTTTAAAACCAATACAAAGATAATTTAATCATATAAATAAATTATATTAAAAAGAGGTTTTGAATTAAAATACAACATTTTACACTATTCATTAAAAAAAGAACTTTATCAGAAAGATACCAAAAATTTACACAAAGTAAATTTTGATGTCCCGATTATTAAGAAGAGTTTTATTTGGTCCAATATAATGTATAAGAGTGAACAAAACTATATTTAATGATGGTTCTCCATCAAAAGGCGATAAGTGAACCTTTAGTGAAAACTAGGGCATATATGCCTAAAATTGAATTCTTTCCTTATTTTAAGCCATTATCTTTTATTGGATAAATGTAAAATCATTTAAAAAACATATATAATCATATTTTAGTTATTTCTATTCATTCCTATAAATACAACGGCTAGGAATTATGTATCATTTAAAATAATATTATTTTATTATTAGTGTGCAACGTATGATTTCAAAGGAACTCGTTGTTGCATATTGGGTAAGCCATCAAGCATAGCGTTCCATTTAAATTAATATTGAAATTTTTTCCACAAATAGGGATAAATATAAAAAATTAATATTCTTTAATTACTTGGGGTGTTACATCCTTCCCCCCTTTTGGGAATTGCGTCCTCACAATTTTAAAATTGGGCTTGAAAACATCCTTGAAAGTCCCACATCGGAACAAGAGTCGGTAAAACAATCACTTTAAAATAAAGGAAGATAAGTGCAGAGGTCACCCGAGTTAACCCATACTAGGATTCCATGTAGAAAAACATGGACATGGAAGAAAATGCAAAGGGCCATGTTCTGATGGAGAGTGACATAAATCATGTTTAGGAGAAAGTTATCCACAAGAAAATCACAAACATGTGATTCGTTAAACAACATTCGATTCCCCAATAGGAAAAGTTAATAGACAACATTTTTGTTTTATGTTAATTTTTATTGAGGAATTTATTTATAAGGAAACATAATCACTTATCATGTTGACTTTCAACTTTTATTAGATTCCTTACACAAACTCATATTTTCTCCAAAAGACGAGTATTTAAGAAGTTTTGTTCACATTAAGAGTACTATAAACAACTTATAGAGAATCACCTAATCCACCAAAGAGAACTATATACTTCCCATATCTTTAGACCTTAACCGAAACCAAAACCAAAAAGGTTAGTACAGGGTCAGATAATCCAGAAAAAGATAACCCTTTAAAAAGAAAATCTATGCTTAATCTCCAAAATTTGTCCAACAAAACCCAATGTTCAACGAGGACCATCCGATAAACAATTTGTCCATAAAATTCTTCAAAGTAAACCAATATAAGATTGAAACCCAAATATTTTAATGATTTAGTCACATAGTATTCCAAGTTAAATCGTAACATTTATCTCCAAACAACATCAGTTGCTCCTAAAGTCTCGTATTGAAAAGTAATTTACCTAATCACATATCATCCATGATAGGTTAATAATTTTCATAAATAACCCAAAATAAACTTACACTTAATTCATAAAATCATCTAACTAAAAAAGAATCAGTCAAACTAACCAGGGACTTCACGTAGTCCATTGGTAGGCGATAAATACCAGTCGCACTTCGGTTGTGGGTTCGATTCCCGCAGCTTTGTCCGACGCGACGGGTTGTCACACGGTCTGCGTGTTGTCCTTTTACGAAAATTATATAATTCTCAAAACATTTCCCAAAATGAGATAAAATCTTCAAAAATAAACATAACATATTTCGACCTCAATATTATCTCATGCCTTTCTTTTTCCATCATAACATATAATAACCCATAATTACCTAAAAAGTAAAGATCAAATAAACCCTAATGGTTACCTTTATAATTATTACCTGAACTTCCACATCGATTGGTCATCTCGTACATGATGAATTATAGAACATACCAAGGATCAAGTGGTTGATCATGAATCCTTAATAGTAGGTTTAGGACAACCACGGGTTTCCTCATTGAATACCCCATTTCATCCAGTCTCTTAATCAGAGAACCACCACAGTTTCCTTCAAACCAATTGTCACTTTGGTGCCTGCTAGATCTATCCATTTACTAAAACCAAAAAGGTCAGTGTGAGTATATCAACATAACCATCATGTACTAATGAGTAAGATAAACACTAAGATATACTTACTCATTCACTTTATCTAAAAACTATGACACTTTCTAAAATCCTAGCTAATATGGTAATGCCACTTATGCTTAAAGAATACCCTAACCTCTAAAGTTATCTAAACCGACCTTTGATACCAACTATAAGGCCCCAGACATAAACCTTACTTAATATTGAGTTATTACAAGATTACACATTGAGGATCTTTTCAGGTTTAGAGTTTTAGAGAATTAGATCATGAAACTTGCATTGCATTCCACATTTAAACAAAGTCGTCACATAAAAGACAGTATTCATTATTCCCATCAACGGAAACATATTTAAAATAATACATGGATTCTTTATTGACACATCCTTGACACTATCATCACATCATGTACCTTTCCCTTGACCTGTGAAAAACATTTCAAAAACTTGGGATGAGCATAAAATGCTCAGTAAGGGTTATAAAAATATGGAAAGGAAACATGAGTTCATATATACATAAGAATGAAATCATTCTTTACCCATAAAACATAGGCACTTTAACATACCTCATAAAATCATGAATAAATCATAGAAATCATAAGACATAAAAGGTAACATGAGGCATTCATAACATTTTTACATAGGGAGTAACCCTCTTGGTTACGTTTGGAATACCCACCACAGTATATTCCCTAAATCTCTTTGGAGAAACCTTAATGTGTCACTCCTTCACGTTACCCAATGCATTGGAGAGCTATATCGGGCTCAATCACCCTTAGTTTATCACGAAACCACCCGTCTTCATAACAATGCCCAAGAACCATAACATAATCTTATCACATAAAACATGCATAAAGGAAACATAACATTTCCACATTTTAATAAAAAGATATAAATACAACACATTGATATTAATACATTATGAAAAACATGTTCAATACCAAAATAAAAGGAAAGTAAAACATGGTACTTATTTTTCTTTTAAAAATATGATAAGGCTTGTAGAGGAAGCCGAAACTCAAATAATGGTCATGGCGGCGGAGAAGTCGTTGTCACCGCATACGTATTACAAAAACATTCCTTTTGTCATTTTGTAAAACGCTTCGTATAAAAAGATTCCATTTGGATAAACGTAAAAGTAAAAGGGGTTTATACACCTTATAAAATAAGGTTGTGTATAAAACAAAATATTCCTCAATGAATGGAGATTGAGACGAAGTCCCTTACAAAGACGGTATCCTTGGTTTACGGATAAATCAATTACATAATTATGTGTGACAAACGAATACACAAAATATAAGTGTATATTAAGTGTAAAATAATCAAAGGTCATTCACACATATTCAAAGGATGACATATTCAATAACTACATGTTGAACCCAAAGAAATCGAAATTGGGTTAAGAAGTTCCCTTGGCAGCCTAAGGACGTCACATCAAAATGAGTTGATGAGAGATAAAAAAAGGGTATCTCATCACTTGGAAATAAAATTTACATCAATAAGGATATATTAGTACATATCCCAACATAACAATAGGTAAATTAAAAGACCCAAAAAAATTGTCTTTTAAAAAGAGGAGGGTGAAAGGCTCCCTTACCGACATGGGTATCTTTCGAAACATACAACTCGTGAAAGAAGGAAAATACAACATTGATGTAAATACTCATAAAAGAAATTATATTACACAATGTGTAAAATAATGTGTAGTACATACACCACTTAAAGGAAATTGTGGAAAATGTAGCATAAATCTCATGGGAATAAAAGTGAGATGAAAAATCCCTTATGAAAACTCAGCAGCCTAACGACGCCACTTAAAACTTCCAAAAATGGATTGATGAGATCAAATAGGGTCTCTCATAATATTAACATAATGTTTAATGAAACAGGAATATAAAAGAACATCCCCCATCATAAAAAATAAGAGCTTAAAAGAAGTGATATAAAAGAGAGTACTTAAAATGAAAGAGAGAGGATATATCTCTTTCGAAAATTTTGCAGCCTAACGACGCCACTCAAAACATCCAAAATGGATTGATGAGAGAGAATAGGGTATCTCATCATATGAACATAAAAATTACAGTAAGAATAATATAAAATAACATCCCAATAACATGAAATATGATCTTTAAAATGAATGACATAAAAGAGTGTACTTAAAAAGAAAAAGAGGAGTATGATCCCTTACCTCAAGTCTAACTTGTCTTGTTTGTTTCTTTATATTCCTGAATAATAAACATTGGTCAATTAATAGTTGCCTAAGTAACCACTTTAGAGATTATTATTCAGTTAATATCACATATTATAATGGTATAATAATTTTTTAACATTGTTAGTTCATATCAGACATTTTTGCCGATGTTTGGTACATGAGTCAAAAATGAACTTGTTTGAAAAAAGATTGTCCATGTAGTTAAAAGTAAATAATTTCCAGAATAGTATTAATGATTAAAATATCATATATATCCAGTAAATATTTATTTTATACTATTCCATATCATTTGGAGATAAAAAACGAAAAGCACCATTCATGGTGACGGTAGGCCGTACGAACGCATGAACGCTACTTTCGTTTTTTGTCATATTAATGGGATTAAAACAAAATGAGAGAGATATATATATGTTATAATTCCAGAATTATATCCATAATTTAGATGTAATATATTAAATATATATCCATTATATATATGTACTTATAATATTACATAACATTTTGAGATAAGAAATGAAATGTACCGTTCATGGAGATGGTAAGCCGTACGTACGAATGAACGCTACTTCCATTTCTATTTCATATTTAATGGAATTAAAACATAATGATACAAAATAGTATTTTAATTCCAGTATGTTATCATATATAATATCATTAAATATATACTTTATACGTACCACATATGGTATTAACGAATCAAATCACTTTGAGGGGGCAGTAGTCCGCACTTCCTTAAATGAAGATATCGCGTTTACCCATAATGGAAACCAATAAGGTACTCCATAAATGAAAAATACAGAAGCTTGAGTCAAAAATAAACATATTATATATCATATATAAATATAGTGTCATCTTAATGTCCACCATTTAAGGTGTTAGAAGAATGTTGAACAATCATCGTTTCGTGAGGCAGAAATTCGCCATCAACAGAAACAATATGTTCTTTAACCATTAGATGTAGCTGTGTGTAAGTGTAGCTCGAATACTTCTTATAAAATCATACTAGTATATTGAATATACTGGATTTGTTACAAAATAAATGAATAAAAATAGTATAGGGGGTTGGAGAAGAAAAATAAAACAAAAGGACACAAGTGAAGACATTACCCTAAAATCAAGTAACTCCCTTTGGTTTGAGCTCAAATGCTTTCTTGGGAAGACTTCTGACCAATGTGAGGCTTCAAGGAGTTAGAGAGGGATGTGTAGAGACAAAATGGGCAGGGTTTGGCCGAATCAAAGGCTTTGGAAGTGTGGGTAAGGAGGTAGAGGTGGTGGCCTTTTATAAGAGGAGAGGAGGGGCACTCTTGTAACGTTACAAAATGTTACTCTATTTTCAAAAGAATTTCGGATTTTAAAGGTCCCAAATTGATGTATTTCGAGGATAAGGTGATAAGGGTTCTACATCCTCTCATCCAATAGGTTTTGGACATGTGTAGGTCTTAGATATTACATTATCGTTCCATTTTATTTAAATCGTTAAATAATGAGGTCATCGCTGCATCATCATGATGTCATAAATAATATAATTTATTTAATGTCTAAAAATTATAAAAAAATAATATGATGTAGTAAATCATTTTATCATTCCAATGACTATTTATAGTAAAACATATGACCCGTATAACCCCATGTAAAAATTGTTTTAGTAAAACATCTCATGGTTGTGTCATTTTTAATTTAACATTAAATAAAAAGATATTTATGTCATTTTCCAACCAAAGTGGCTCCATGGGGCCCCCAAGTATACCCTTGGATTTTCTTGGTCGGAAATGACACATTCAATGAGGTTAGGACATGTGTCTAGGTCATTTCATTTTATTAAAACATTATTCTCACTATAAACTACACTAATTACCTATAATCGCGATTAAAACTTAATAAGTTACTATTCACCAAAAAAAAATTTTATCCCATTGAACCACATTTTACATCATAATGACAACCATGTATGTCGGATTTTTGAAATTCAAAAGACAAAGATGGAAAATTTTCATTTAAACGGAAAAATCAGTTTTTATAAGTACCACTTAGTGGTTTCACTATTCATCAAAAATTGAAGTTTTTCAGAAAAATCCCAAAAATTCACCCTAAGCTATATTTGATATTCTGAATTCAAAAATGAAGTCTATTTTAAAAAATTAAAAACATATAAGTCACATTAATTAATTTAATAATTAATTCCCGCTGTCAGAGCAAATAGCGTGTTTTTATGAAACAATAAGTATCAAAAGATTGACACTAGTTTAAGTCTGATTTCAAAGTGAAATTAATTCCAACGACCAATATTAGATTTAATGGTAAAAATATATTCTAATTTCACTTTAAAACCAATTAAAAATATAATCTAATCATATAAATAAATTAGATTAAAAAGAGGTTTTGAATTAAAATACAACATTTTACACTATTCATTAAAAAATTGAACTTTATCGGAATGTTATCAAAAATTTACACAAAGTAAATTTTGATGTCCCTATTCTTAAGAAGAGTTTTATTTGTTCAAATAGAATTTATAAGAGTGAACAAAACTATATTTAATTACGGTTCGCCATCAAAAGGTGATAAGTGAACCTTTAGTGAAAACTAGGGCATATACGCCTAAAATTGGATTCTTTTAGTATTTAAAGCCATTATCATTTATTGGATAAATGAAAAAACATTTAAAAAACATATATAATCATATTTTAGTTATTTCTATTCATTCTTGTCAATACAACGGCTAGGCGTTAACTAACATTTAAAATAATATTATTTTATTATTAGAGTGCAACGTATGATTTCAAAGGAACTCGTTGTTGCGTATTGGGTAAGCCATCGAGAATAGCATTCCATTTAAATTAATATTGACATTTTTTCCACAAATAGGGATAAATATAAAAATTTCATATTCTTTATTTACCTGGGGTGTTACAAATGGTTTATTCAACCTTTGGAAACTAGGATGCGAAATTGTTAGTGAGATCCCTAGAGATATTTCTAAGGTATGTCTAGGGATGTCCCAAAGGATAATTATACATATAGGATACAATCCTAGAATTACAGTAAAGATCATAGAATTTAACCTAAGATGCTAGATATTGAGGATACTCCCCCTTTACTATGTTGTTTTCTCTAGCATGATTTTTGCCTCTCACAGAATTATTTTTGTGTTTTAGTTAACGGAGGGAACAAGAAGGAATTCGGTTATCCTTGAATCCAATGGACAAATTGGTGACTATGAGCAAATAAATTGTGTAATACCTAGAGAGAAAGGTATTGTGATTATGTCGAATCAGTCATCACGATATATGATTAACAAGGTGAAATTTAGTGGTATTCCTAATTCATCAAAGAAGAGGAAGATAGACTATTATGCATGTTCGCATGTTGAGGAGCATAAAGAAAGGAAGATTGAGATTTCTAAATAAGGTAAGAAGAACCTTGAGGAATACCTCAAATGGAGGGGCCGATGTTATCTGTGTGGAGAAAAGGGTCATAGAGTGACAGACTCTTATGGAGTTCAATGTATTATTTGTGGAGAACATGGGAATTACCCAACTCAATGCCCTGACCTAAAAAGTTACATCTAAATCAAGTAAGGAATTATTCCAGGTCAATAATTGAAGAGGATGGATTGAAGTGTTTATGTATTGGTATTCATGAATAATGTTGTTGAGGTACTTTTATTGTATTATTCTATTGAGGTTTTCAATAATTTTAAGGTACCAGTAACCATGAAAAGTGATTCAAATATTTTGGAAAGCAGAGGATATGCGCATATTGAATGGATTGGAAAAAATGAAATATTTGACAGTATTCATGAGCTCATGATTGATATTAGGACTAAGTGATAGCATGGTTTTAGTATATAGAATTTTAAGGATATTGGTATGTGGAAAGTGTTAACTTTTAACTGCATTCATGTTTTCACTAAGGTTCAATGGGTATTCATTTTTCAAGAGAATACATGATTAAGGCCTTCGAACGTTTGTAATGTGACCAACAAGACATATCTTATGATATATTGGGATCACCGATGGTATTAACATGATTCTTATATGAAATCTATGGTAAATGTTTTCACTATAATATGACAGTGGACAGCAATATTATAGATAAGCCTAAAGATTGGAATTGATTATGTTGGACATAAGTTAGTACTGTTTAAGGATAGAACCTTTTTTTGATATTATTGATGGGATGATATAGTAATGTAGTTTTAGAAAAAGGACAACCTGCAGGACGGGCGACAACCCATCACGTCGGACAAGGCTGTGGGAATCGAGCCCACAACGGAAGTGCGACTGGCCTTTATCGCCTACCACTGGCATACAGGAAATCCATGGTTAGTAGAAAGTAGTTTTATTTTATTAAGCGGTATGATATATGAAGTATAAGTTCATTTTTGGAACCATATACGATTAATCTAACCATAAGATGGACTTATAACTTTTGCTAACCATTTGTTTGAAAGAGATTGAATGACCCATCATTCTATCACATGATCTACTAACACATCACGAATAACAAATTCAACTTCATTTCTTTAAGGGATGAAGTATAAATTGTTCAATTCACGAAAAACAGTGAGATTGTACCAAAATCATGCAAGTATTTCTTTTAATTCATCAACTGTAGGGAAATGATCTTGAAAACCAAAAATGTTGTCCTATTTCCCTTATATCTGATGAATCAGTTGGTACCTTAGATCATCCCAAATCAATAGCTTTGTGATTTTTGGCTTTTTCATAGCCATGTTCTTTACCACACTCCATCAGAACATTATGGTTAGATTTTTCTTCCATATCCATATTTTCACCTATGTTCTCCTATGTGGAAACCCAATGATGAGTTAATTTGTGTAACCGTTACATTTCATTCTTTAGTTTTTATATCCATGTTTTGGTATTGCTTTTTACGGTGTGGGTTTCTACTAAACAAACTTTTGAGTAGTAAACCATTTATAACCCTGACGAATTTCGAGGGAGAAGTTCATTTTAAGGGGGGAAGAATGTAACACCCCGAGATTTTATGAAAAATATTCTTTTAATTTCATTATTGTCTTGTGTTGTATGCTACACCAAGATTACCTTGCGCTATACGAAACACCGTATTAGCTTGCAGTATACGCAACACTATTCTTGGATCCTATTACACACAATTTTGATAATAGTTATTCTACGCAACATTGAGTATATATATATATATATATATATATTAAATGTATAAATGAAATATGGTTGGATTCTGTTATACAAAACAACGAATGATTCTTTCACAACACGCAACCCTGACTTGGCTTCCATTACACACAATCGCATCCTTCCTCGATAGCGTGTGTTGTACACAATACTGGGTTTTACTAAACAACGATATATTATTATAATATTATTATGAACTAGCCTTTATGAATAGTATTAAATATATTTTTAATTTTATAACATTATTATTCATCTTAAATATTTTCTAGAACATGGTATATGAACAAAATAATTTTTTTTGGTAAAATAAGTATTTTTCAGAAAATGCAGTTTTGCCGCCTTTTGATGGTGCACCTATGTTAAATCTAGTTTTTGACATGTTTATAAGTTCAATTTGACAAAATAAAATTCTTCTTTGGAATCAAGAAATAAAAATTTACTTTGGATAAATTTTTTGTATTATTCTTGTAACTTTCATATTTTGATGAATAGTAAAAACACGTTATATTTTAATGAAAAACAAATTTTTTCATCTTAATAATTTATGTGGTTAAGTTATAATATTGAATTGTTTTAAAGTATAAATAGAATATATTTTTACCGTTTAATATAATCTATGTCATTAGCATTGATTTTACGTTGAATTTGTAGGTTAAATCAATTCAATCTTTTGCAATGTTTTAAACAAAAACATGTTTTCATTCGACAACGGGATTAATTTTAATTTAATTTCTGCAACTTCTGTGTATTTAATTTGAAAAAATGGATTCCATATTTGGAATAAGTGGGTCCAAATTATGTTAATAGGCTACTTTTTATTTTTGGGAATTATGAATAGTAACTACGGTAAACTTTATTTACCTTAGTTAAAGATAAATCGGGTAATTAAGGGTAAATATAATATTATAAAATTACCCCAACACATGCAAAAATTATATTGGATGTCTAAAAGTAAACCAATATCAACTAAAGGTCGGATTAGATTCATTTTATGGGCTTTTGACCATGAAAATAGTTTAATTATTATTAAAAACAAAGAAAGTGACAACATGTCACTCTCTTAAATCTTATAAGTATAATAATTTTAATTTAGTGATAAACATCATAAAACTTCAAACATGAATAGTCTCCTGAAATATAATAAAATTATCTACATCATCATAATTTATTTATAATTTTTAGGTATTATGATACAAAAATTATTTATTAAGTGGAAAATAAGTGATATAGTTTTTATTGAAATAATAATAAACATTAAAAGGCCCACAAACCTGACCAAGACTTATTGGTAGTATATATATATACCATAAGAATCCAATGACCTAATATATAACCGTTTGAATCCTTATAAAATTGATTATGACACTTATATTATATTATTTTAAATGATGCCAAAGTTGTCACCTTCATAATTTAATAAATATAACAATTTAAATACTGTGATTTTAAGATGATAAATTCGAGTAATAGTATTATTGTAAAAGTTAATAGAATTATCTTCATCATAGGATTTTATTTTAAATTTTTATTCAACAAATCAGTATATTAAATAATTATAAAAAAATGATGTAGTAATTATTTTATTAAGAGATAAACCAAATAAATGGTTTTAAAAATAATAAAATAAATATTATATGAACTATTTAATGTGATCCACTAATTTTATAGATACTCATGACCTTTTATGAATATATTAGTTCGAAAATATCTTCTTTATATATTTAATTTAAATTCGAATAAATGAATAGTGTCAAAATTGACACTATTGTTATTTTATAAAAATAACATATTATAAAATTATTTAAAAATCACAAAAATATTTCAAATTTATAAATTTAAATTTATATAGTCTATAATTTTAGAAAGTAAATAATAATGGAAAATTCACAACAAATAAGTAATTATTTGTTATAATTTAGAATTTAGAATTTTATTTCCACAAATAAACATAAATAGATTAAATAAGGATACATCAAAATGATAAGGTTTAAAATAAGATCCAAACATGTCTAAATTTGATTGGTTGATGATATTACAACCCTATCTCATCTAATATTCGAATATGAGTCATTTTTGGAGGTTTTTAAGTGGGGTTAGATTTATTATAAATTAATATTTTTAAGAATTCCAAAGGTGCCCCTCTCTTCCATTATAAAACAGAACCTCCTCCCTCTCCTCCTCACACCAATTTGAGGCTTCAAACTCAGCCAAACCCTGCCAAATTATCTTCTCCACTTCCCTATAAACATCCTAGAAGTTATGGTCCACTTTAAATACCAATCTTAGTGCCCTAAGAGGAGGGTTCAAAGAGGCGTATCGAAGAAGAGGTAATTTCTTCTCCCAATTCTTTCAAGATTCTTTCTTCATCAACTTATTCTTCTTTAGTTGTTTAATTATAAAGTAATAAAATCAGTATCAATAATATACTTATTTGTTATTATAAATATGAAACAACCCCATTTCACATTCTATCCATCCTACAGAAAACAAAATCATCGCGCGTGCGTACGTATGGAATACCGTCTCCACGCCGTGGTGTAATCTGTTTTTTCCACCAACACCTTACATGGATGGATATAATGGTGTAAAGAATAACTATACATAGTTATTTTAACATCATACTGACTCTGATATGTTTTATCATGCACTCTAATTAAATTCAATAATTATGGAAACGATATCATCGCTCGTGCGTACGTACGGACTACAGTCTCCACGACGCGATGAGATTCATTCTCCATGTTAACCATTTAAGAATGATTATAAAGTATATATAAGCAATAATAATGAAATATATGACATTATAAATCTACTGGATATATGTATATATGTATGTCATCTACTTAATTCCATTCAACTCAATAAGGAAACGAAAACAGCGTTCATGGGTACGTACGACCTACTGTCTCCATGAACAGTGTATTTCGTTCCATTTATCGATATAATATATATATGTATATTCTGAATATATATTATATATAAATCATGTTTTATATTCTGGAATTATGTAATCGTTATCTACGTAATCATATAAATAATTACAAGTCAAAACACGGACGACAAATGAAACGATTTTACCCAAAACACTCTTTAACATGAAATTTACAAAAGAACGGGTAATATAAAGTCATAAGTGAACCATATATGATATCATAAAAATGAATAGGATTCTGTAATAAGTCAATGACACTATTTAAATCATTATACAGGAGGTTCGGATATATACAAAGCATATCAGACATAAGGTAAGGGATAAATTTTGCAAATCTCATTTTTATCCAAGATTGCTTATTCGTAAGTATTTACTAGGGTTATTTATATCATCCATGTCCAGGTTTTATAAAAGTGTTTTCATGTATGATTAAATTCATTTTTACCCATTTTTGACTTTTTGAATTTTACTACATGTTATGTAAGGAATCTTTCTTTTTTTTACGTTATGAGGTACTTTTTTATCTTTTTCGACAAAAGTACGAGAAGAATGTTTTTTTAACTTATAAGACATGAAAGGATTTTTACGGTTTCATAAAGCCTTTTTTTCATGATGCTTCCTCCAAAATATTTCATTACTGTTTTCAACAAAATCTCTTTCTTTTAAAATTGCATGGCGTTTTGTGAAAAGAAATTGATTTTGAAGAAGAAAGGATATTTTTCTCAAGAATTCATTTCAATTATTTTATCAAAACCATTTTTCATCTAAGATGACATTATTTCATATGTGTATGTTTCAAGTATCATGTCTCTATGATTTAAATGGTTTCAATTTTCTTATTATGAAATGATATTCATTTCTTTTATATGGATTATGTGATTATGGAATGAGGTTTATGAAACCCATTTTGTTTATTGGGTTATTATGAATGATGTATGTTTTTTTGTGGTAAAAGTAATAATGATTTCATTATTAGATGGGTGGGACTATATCTCCCTCCAATGTATTGGGTACAGATTTTATATCTCATGAGATAGACATGGCTGGAATGGTAAGTTAATCCAGTTCAGTGTTACAGGACTGAAACGAGGAGTGAACTCGATTCAGAATGGGACTTTGTCCACTAAGATGGTCTTGGCAACAATGCCTTGGCTACTATGGAAATCATTACATGTGATTAATGGATGCCACAATTAAATTTTTTATTCCCATTCTATTTTATTGTGGTTTATGTTCCATTATGATCTTTTCCTTATGTACTTCCATGTTTTATGTCGTTGCTCAAGATTTTAATGTTTAAACATTATGTTCATGTTTTTAAGTTCCAATGTATATGGTATGTTTTATTTTATCCATGCATATCCTTAATGAGAATTTAAGCTCACCCTTTTTATGTTTTATTTTCCCCCTGGATCAAAAGAAAGGTTTTAGGTCAGGAAACATAAAGTGGAAGCTCTTTATGGGAGATTTTAAAGATCTTTCACCACGATTAGAAGATTACGTTCCATGTTTCCAAAGAAACTAAACTATTACGGTCCTTGTGTGTCTTTTTTTGTTTTGTATTAAGTATTCTACAAAATTAATGTAATGTCCATGTATGTCAAGCTTAGGGTCTCTATAGTAGGAGATAATAGAACGATCATCATTTCGTGAGGTAGTAGTTCATCGTACACAGAAACAGTATGTTCATATCTATTAGATATAGGTGTGGGTAAGAGTTGTTTGAAAAATTATCAAAAAACAAAATATTATATTTAATACACTTGTGATGTTATGTAAAAAATAATAATAACAGAATAGGGATTGAAGATGTAAAATATATATAGAGAACTTGAGGGAAGACATTATCTTAAAATCGGGTAACTCGCTTTGGTTTGAACCAATGTCTTTATTGAATTGCCTTATTTATAAGGTATGAAATCTAGGAGGAAGATAGGGATATTCATATATTATTCGGATAGTGTATGGACAAGACAATGAGAATCATAGGCGTGTTTAATGTGTTAGTGGTGATGGCATTTTGTAAGGTAGCAGAGGGGCTCTTTTGGAAAGTTTGAAAATATTATTTTATTGTAAAATAATTATCTTTTTAAAAATGTACCAACCTTATTTAATTCGCATATAAGGTGAATATAAGTAGAAATAACTTCGTCTAATAATAATTTAATAGTTTTTGGATATTTTTTAATCTTTATATTTCTTATTTAACCCTTTGTTAATTTATTTAACTGTTACCATATCCTCTTATATATGCATACTATATGGTTAATAAATTTACAATAAAATTCCAAACACACAAAATGGATCATTAATTACATTTATAAAATCATATATGTCATTTGGTCAGATTTTAAATTTTTATGACTATTTTATCATTTAATAAAATAATTATTGATTTGAACACTCTTTTATGTCAGTTTTAATATTATTCATATCATGCCTTTTAAAAAAAATCCAAACCAACATGATAATTTATAAAAACCGTCATTAATTAAATGATAAAAAGTATTCCTAATCTATTAGATTCTATGATGTCATAAAAATATTCAAAATAAATTTATTTTAATATGTATAATTTCATTTATATGAATATTTTATTACTAAATCAATTAGTGCCTCACCATGGTGTCATAATTAATTTTATTTATTTAATGTCTAAAAATAATTAATAAATTACCATGATGTAGTTAATATTTTTATATTTTCAAATATTATTTATTTTTGATTATATCACTTATATAACCCCATATAAAAATATATTTTACTAAAAAGGTTCATGTTTATGATATTTTAATTTTTACTATAAAAAACGTTATTAATGTCATTATACTACCCAAGTGGTCTTAAAAGGCCAAAAGTCTCCCCCATGGATTTTATTGGTTGTCTATTACCTATAAAATATGGTTAGGATAAGTGTTAAGGTAATTTTATATTATTATAACATTATTTTTACCTTGAATTAAAATATTTACCTTTAATTGTGGTAAAGAAATATCAAAAGTTACTATTCAACGGAATTTTTTTTCATCTTATTGAAACAAATTTTACTTTGTCATGAAAACAATGTATTTTATATTTTTGAAAATCAATTCACATAAGTGGTAAATTTTCATTTAAATGAAAAAGTCTATTATTAATTATTATAATGTGTTTTTCACTATTCCGAAAAAATTAAATGTTTTTAGAAAAATACCAAATATTAACCCGAATATAATTTTGATATTATGAATTAGAAAATGATTTCAATTTCCTAATTTAAAAAAATATAATTTTTATTAATAAATATACAATTATTTTCCATTATCAAATCTAGAAAGCATGTTTTTAAGAAATAATATCTATCAAAAGATTGACACTTGTTTATGGCCAATTTCAAAGTAAAATTACATACAATGGACAACATCTGATTAAATGGCAAAAATAAAATCCAATTAAACTTTAAAACCATCCAAAAGAACAATCTTACTATAAAAAAAATTACATTAAAATGAAGTTTTTAATTAACATGCAGTATTTTTCACTATACAAAAAAATTGAAGATTATTAGAAATTATCAACATTTCATCGAAAGTAAATTTTGATGTAACGATTCTAAAGAATAATTTTATTTTATCAAATAAAACATATAAAAAAGAAAAAACAAGATTTAGAAATGGTTATCTATCAAATGATGGTAAGTCAACCTTTTATGTAATATGAGAGTATTTATGCTTAAAATTGTATTCAGTGAAGGTTGTTCAGTTTTATACTAGGGCGCCGCTACCATGATGTGACGTGGCGTTCCATTGCTCCTCTCTAGGTCGGATCTAGAGTGATGGAATCATATATGTTTTGGGCATCAGGTTCAGAGGATTTGGGTCTGTTCGGTGTCTTCCCTGTTTCCCCCTCCTTTCTTCGCTTTTGTCTCGGTTTGTGCTTCATCCCCGATTTTTTTGGGTTCTTCCCCATTTTCCTCTTGGTTGTGTTCCCTCTGGGTTTCTTCCCCGATTTTCATTATTTTTTGGTGTGCTGTTTCGGAACCCTCGGAATTCAAATCCCTGCCCTGGCCTCAAAGTCCTTATGCTTCTCTCTGGGTGAGAGCAAGCGGTGGTCTCTCAGAGGCTTTGGGAGGTTGGATTCGGCTGCCAAAGGTGCTCCTCGTGAGGTTTGTTTTGATTTTAATTATTGGTTTGTTTTTCCCTCCTAATTTTTTGGTCGATCTGGTTAGGGTTTGCTCAGTGTAGTTCGGATGGTGATGACAGTGGTGGTGTTGTCTATATCAGTGATGATTGATTATGGTTTTTGTGTTTTTTTGTTTATGGTTTCTATGATGGATGATTCACGATGGAAAGGTGATGATGTTTCCATGGTTGGTTATGGATCTTGATGAAGTGGATTTAGTTGATTTTTCTGGTTACCTTCTCTGGTGGTGGAAAGCGATGATGATGGTACTAATGATGGCAGACGATAGTGACGTGACCGATCTCTCGATTCGAGGCCTGCTCAGGATGGTTAATTTTTTGGAATGCGGTGTGTTTGTTCATGGCTTGAGGTGAAATATGGAGGTTTTCAGAACTCTGGATTTTTATTTGAAAATTGATTGTTGAAATTTTAGGATGAATGGGGAATGTACTGCTTTATGTGGTTGTGGGTATGTTGGAAGAGCATGCACATTTCAATGGGTCCCACTTACCAAAAAAGTGGCTATTTGAAAATTTAAAAAAAATAGTTTTGGTGTGAGTGGTAGAAAACATGATCAAAAGAAAGTTCACAACAATAAAACCAGAAACTTTTGATGGTTTAAACGTTTATTGCTTTCCCAGTAGGAAAAGTAAATTGAAAATGTTTTTGGTTTATGTTCTGTTTCAAAATGTTGGATAATTTATTTATGATATTGGATAAGGACATAAGTAAATATACTTAATTTTCAAATAGGGTTTCATCCTTTAGTCAGTTTCTACAATAAACACATCTATTCTCAAAACGATGAGTATTCAAGATGAATTTTTCATCACCTGAAGTGCTAGAATGAACTTCTAAATAATCACATAATCCAAAAAAGATAAACCATATATTTCCCCTATCATTAGACATTATCCAAAACAAAAAATGTTTAGTACAAGATTATATAATCCCCAAAAAGTATAATCTTTTATAAAAAAATAAATACTACTCTTAATCTCCGAAATTGAATAAACAATTCCCAAATCTCAACAAAGACCATTCAATACACAAATGAACTTAAAATTTATTAAATTAATCCAAACTATGTCTAAAACTGAATATTTAGAAGGATTTGATCACATAGTCATGCATAGTAAATATTAAAATATGTCATCAAATAAAATTGTGTGCTCTTAATGTCTCATACTGAAGTGTAATTAACAAAATCACATATTCTCTATGATAGGATAATCATTTTCATAAATAATACAAATCCATATATTTCAATATTAAAAACGTATATTCTTAAAAAATAAAATTCCAACATTATTCTTCATTTGAAATCCCAATGTATTCTATTTTCCATAGGCGTATAGTTTCGAAAAATTGGAAATGTATTAAAAATAACCTTTATCACTTAATAAAAAAATCATTTTACTATACTAAGTATATCCATTTTATAACTCATAAGATCAAAAATAAACTTATTATTGATCAATAAAATCATTTAACTAAAATGAATAATTCATACATACTATGGTATTCACGTAGTCTAGTGGTAGGCGATACATCCCAATCACATTTTGGTTGTGGGTTCGATTCCTGCAGTTTTTTTCACATGATGGGTCGTCAGACGGTCTGTGTGTTTTCCATTTTCAAAAACTATATAATTTTATAACATTCCCATAAATGAGATATAATATTCAAAAATAACTATAACATGTTTTAACCTAATTTTTTTCATATAGCTCTCATTTTCATCCAAACTCATAATGACCTCAATATATTAATTCATGTAGTCTTAAATATAATGAAATATTTTTCACCTCTATAAAATAACACTATTCCCAAATAAATAACATTGTACCTTGATTATTTTGTCAACATTGTTTATCTTAATCTTGTTCATGTCGATAGATAGTCCAAGCATTGTAACAATGATTTAGATATCCTTCAAAATCAGCTGTTTATTTATCCAAATACACCTCATACAACTTTTGTCATATGAGAGTTTATAGAAAAATAGTTTTGGAAAATAATCATGTATGACATATAATGTCAAAACATCTGAGAAAACATGATTTCTATAAAACAGTTGCACCATGTTTGAGTTGAAACATTCAATCAATGGTCCTTTTAAAATACCATAAGTATATGTTGAAAGACTAATTTAATGGAAAATATAAATAGGTCGTGCAAGGGTCTACTTCTTTAGAATCTTTTTCAAAATCCTAATGTGTTTCAAAATCATGTGAGAAGGTAAAATAATTAAAAATTCCTTGATAATATTTTCATTTCTTGATAATATGATAATATTGAGAAAATAATATTTAATTAATTACAACCAGTGATCTATAATGTTATCAAGGTATAGTGGAAGTGTTTGATATCTCAAACAATATCGAGTAAGTGAGTTGTATGTTAGAAAATGTTCCAGCGTTTTCCATACATGACTTTGTAAAAATTATTGCAAGAAAGTCATCTTGAAAAGATCAGAATGTTGTTTGAGATCCTCCACTTCCATTTGTAATAAATTTTCATCGATCTGAAAAAGTTACAAAATAATGATTTAACTTAATGAATAGAAATTGAGACTACCCCTATATCTAACTTAAACTCTTAATCCCTAAAGTTGTCTAAACTAACCTCTGATACAAACTATAAGGCCCCATCCTTAAACATTTCATAATCTTGAATTAAGTTAATAATCCACATTAACGATTTTTTCAGATTTAGAGTTTTTGATAATAATTCCATAACTATTACATTACATCTCAAGTATTTCAAACTAGAGACATCTACTTAGCCTCCATTTTTTCATTAAATAAAAACGCTTAAAAGAAAACAAGAATTATTTTCATGATATAAAAATTATGAATTAATTTTTTTTATTACCCATCCTTATACCCTATAAAATCATTTAAAAAACATGGGATGAGAATAAATTCTATAGTCTGGGTTAAAAAATAATGAAATAATACATTATCCTATAAATAAATACAAATCAATGAAACCATAATTTTCAATCATAACATACGTCATGAAATCATAATATTTATAATTAACACCCAGAAATCATAAATCATAAATTTAACTTGTAGAAAAAATAACAGACATAAATTTTAGCTTTCACAGCAATATGGGGAGTTACTTTTGGAATACCCATCACATTATATTCCAGAAATCCCTTAATAGAAATATCAATGTTTACATCTTTCACATTACCCAATGCATTGGATAAATATCTCAGGACCACCCACCCTGGTTTTATGATAGAACCACCCCTATAATTAAAAACTTCCCATCAACATAACATAATCATAACACATAAAACTATCATAACAGAAAGATAACATTCCCACATTTATGTCTGTTATTTATTCCCACCCGACATGACTCGTCCATTCTTTGATATCTTGAATAATAAACTAAAGATAATTTATACTTTCTTAAGAACCTTTTTTAGGTTTACTACTCCTTTTATATTAACTAATATCTAGTTAATAACATTACATAGTAATTCATGTCAATAAACGTTGTTTTGTCGATATTTTATTGTTGAGTCAAAAATGAACTTCTAATAATTACTAGTTGTCCATATGGTCAAAAGTATATTATCTCCTAAATGAAATTAATGGTTTATATTTCATATATATTATATACATACAATATATATATATATATAACAGTACATAACATTTGGAGATAAGAATTGAAATCCACTGTTCATAGAGATGGTAAGTCGTACGTATGCATGAATGCTTCTGTCATGTCTATTTCATATTTAATGGAATGAAAACATAATGATACATATTTATATTATAATTTTTGTATAATAATATATATAATTTCAATAACACTATACTTTATACATTCCACTTATGGAATGAACAAGCCATATCACTTTGAGGGGGTGGTAGTCCCCACTTCCTCAAATGAAATTATCGTATTTACCCATTATGGAAACCATAAAAGTATGATATAAATAAAAAATACATATGCATAGAGACAATATAAATATAATATATATCACATAAAAATAAAGTGACATCATAATGTCCACAATGAGAGGCGGTAGAAGATAATCGAACAATCATCGTTTTTTGAGGCAGCAGTTTGTCGTAAAGAGAAACAATATCTTCATATCCACTACATGGAGGTGTGTATAAGTGTATTTACAATTAAACTCTTATGATCATCATATTATATTGATTATATTTGTTTTATTATTTAAATAAATAATAATAATACCATAGGGAGTGAAGAAAAAAAATTAAAGAAGAGAACTTGAGTGAAGATTTTACCCTTATATCGGGAAACTCCCATCAGTTTGAATAAAAAGGCTTCCTTGAAGTGACCTATACTTAATTTAAGGATTATAAGAGGAATAAAGGTATATTGGGAGCTTATTTGAGAAGCGTTTGGATGATCCAATGGGGTTTATAGGTGTGTATAATGGGTTAGAGGTGATGGCCTTTTATAATGGAGAGGAGAGGATCATTTGGAAAGTTCGAAGATATTATTTTATTGTAGATGATTTTCGGTTCTAAAAGGTTCAAAACATATTTTATTCAAAGATAAGGTGCATATAAGTCAATATATAATCATACAATATAAATTTTCTAGGTTTTGGATATTTTATAATCCTTATATTTTTTATTTAACTCTTTGTAAACATATTTAACTTTTACCATGTCCTCTTTTATATTCATACTATGTTATGACCCGACCCAACCCGGGCTCGAGCCGCAACTACCCCATGCCCGCCTCCATAGGCCAAGGGCTCGCGACCAGTGCCGAAGGCACAATAACTCGGGGAGGACTTTGCCTAAGTACTTGTACACACACACACAATACACTCAATGAAAAAGTGCAGAGTAAAAGAAAGAACATGCAGAGTAAAAATAATAACTACTATATATATAAAACACAGATGTGCATCGACCCCTAAACAGTACAAAAGTACAAGTTGAAGGTAAAATGAAAGGAAAATGGGAAAAACATGCACCCAACCAAAAAGATCCACAACTCGGCAACATGTAAAACATCAGAAGAAAACCCACTGGAAGTGTCCCCCACCTGGAACCCGACTACGACCACCGCCTGCGGTCCAAGTTCCTGAACTCATATGCTCCACTGAAGTCATGACCAACCTGTCTGTTGTCTGTAAGGGCACACCATGTGCAGGTAAAGCCAAAGTAGGGGTGAGTATAAAAATACTCCGTAGGATACCCTAAAGGCTCAAGGGAGAAAAAAAGAAGGTACCGAAGGGTGAGCAGTAGATCGAATAGGAAAGTAAAGTGGTACAACAGAGAGTGCAGTCAAGAGTATAGCAATAAAGAGTCGAGCTCAACCCAACAAGAGAAAATAAGGTAGACTCATCCAGACACAAGGAGCTACGAAAGGTGTGAAGATTAACTTCTAGTCGAGTAATCGCTACCTATAGTAGTAGAGTAGACTCGTCCAACCACGAGAAGCTATACACGGAAAGCACGTTCCATACCCCTTGCGTCTTCACCTTTCCTCGAAGGAGAGTAACCAAAACCCAAGATGTGGGTATTGGAAGAAGGTATACATATATATATGCTCTGTCAAGAAATCCAAACAAGGTCGTATGGGGATCGTTATCCCATATCTCAGCCCAAGAAAAGAGTAGCCAACAGTCCCAGAAATAACACCATCGATGCCCAGCATCCCGCACACCTGCCCCAAACTACAAGTCAAGGGCTCAATCACCGCACCTCGACACTATCCTCATTGGGAGGAACTGAATCACCCGCACGGTTTTAGGTCGCATCACAAGGACGTGTCTTGATGGGGGAAAATCTCATCATACTTGAGAGTTCTGGGGGAATATCAACCACAACTCGTTACTGCCCCACAGTCGAGAGGTCTGCTCAAAGTCGACAGGCGACCCCCTGCCCAGCCCCGCTGGAGGGTCCATGGAAGTCGATGGGTTCCCACTACAGGGAGACCTGGCAAGAGTCGATAGGTGCCACACTGCCCAGTCCCGTAATAGGGTAATCCACTAGAGGGCGACCCGGATAAAGTCGGCGACAAGACCACTGCCCCGCCCAGCTGGAGGTAACCTTGCATCGAGGACCACTGGACAGCCATGCTGGAGGTAAGCCCGACATCAGGGACCACAGCACAACCCAGCTGGAGGTAAGATCGGCATTGGGGACCACTTCCCAGCCCTGCTGGTGGTAAGCCCGGCATTGCGGACCACTGCCTAGCCCAGGTGGAGGTAAGTCCGGGACTGCTCTAGTCGTCCCTGCTAGATGTTACTGCTTGGTGAACACCACTGTACTGGCCATCCCTTCTGGATGATAACCCACTAGCGAGCCATGCACGATATAACCTCAGACCTGCTGGAAACAACCTTAGCCCAACTCTAAACAACCTTAGCTCTGCTAGTAACAAACTCAGCCCTACTGGTAACAACCTCAGCCCTACTGGAAACAACTTAAGCCCTTCTGGAAACAACCTCAGCTCTGCTGGTAACAACCTCCTGGGTAGAGGATCGGTTCCCGCGTAAAGTGTTAGTAACACCAAATCCACAAGAACTCTACCAGGAACATAGAGTGATGGGAGAACCTCCCCAGGCCTCACAAGGCGATCCCGCTCCAATCCTCTGAGTCACTGTCAAAGCGGACTGAGGAAATGCATCCAATAAAGAGGGAAAATAACCACGATGTACAAGCACACGTAGTCGCAAACGGTTCCGCAGTCCAGTGAAAGGAAACGGTACTGAAACCCCTCACAGCTGACGAAACAGAGGAAGAAACCATCTCTGTCGGCCAAACGACAACAGGACTAGGGGAAAACTCAACCCTACTGATCAAACAAATGAGCATCGAGCCAGGGGAAGACTCAACCATACTGGTCAACAAACTAGAACATAGGAACCCTCTACGTCGCGAGAGGTCAAAAGTACGTAAAGCAGAACACAGAACGCACCTGGGGCCCACATGACGTGTGTCCCCAAGCCAACTCCAACCAAGCGCACAGACATCCTTAGGTACCAACAACCACATGTACCTCCAAATGTTCCCGTATACTCCCAGAGTATACCACGTTCTAGCCCAAATGCTATCATACCCATGGCACCCAACGTCAACGTGAAGGTGTAAACGTAACAACTCCACCTCAAAGGCCCAGTCATGGCCAACAACATCTTTTGATTCATTTATATCACTCACCCAAGAGTGCGCGACCCCACACAATGGGTCACCTACTAACATGGTAGGACAAACGATCACCAGAGCACCTTTTATTACACATTTAACAAGATCACACAAGAGGCTCTACAAAACCAAACGGATCGCATAGTTGTAATCCCTGTGAAAAAATTGGTGAGATCGACTACTTACTTGCCTCAAATGGATATCCGAAGGAAAATTAACTAACACTGCATCACGCCCGAACGACGTCCCGTGATCCCGAGCCTCGGTCCCAAAAATAGTCGGGCGCATCGCAGCATTACGATCCCCTCAGGAAAACACTTCAAAAAGACTGCTCACTTGAGTGCAACAGATATCCGGAGAAAAATATGCATTCTGGTGCACCGCACACGAGCGTCGCTTCATGGGACCCACATCCTGGTCCTGAAAAACAATGAACCAATCGCACCGTTGTGATCCTCTCTCAAAAGTAAACGAAATGTACTATTCAGATGTCCAAAATGGTATCTCGATGATAGAGATGAAAAAAATCATCGTCAACGCCCAAACGGCCCTCGTGGGGCCTACACCATCGTCTGGAATTAGAGCAGGTGGATTGAACCATTGCAATCCCCTATGAAAAACATCTAGAATCAACTGCTCGCACGCCATGAACGGATGCCTGATGAGAAAGTCGCTAAACGCTGCTCGCAGCTCAAAAGGCGGCCCGTGGGGCCCACACCTCAACTCTGGCTTCAACACCCGAAACCACATTGTATAGCTTTTCCATGGTTCCAGGGTTCCAATTCCACTCACAGTGTTCAAAACAGATGCGGGAGGCATCTGTGCCATACAAAACAACCCCCCCCCCAGAGAAAACAATGTTCCACTTAAAGCACGCGTTGCGGCTCTATGGCCCTTTGTCTTGGGAATTAAAAATTCCCGAAACCATCTCAAAACATTCAACTAGATGCGAGGTCCGTGCTACCGCTGACGGTATGCAAAACGGATGCTCGTAGAAAAAGTTACGGGCATCCAAAACCTGAGGGGGAAATGCCCCTTGGGCGGGACCGGCCTAGGCCGGCCGGTCCGCCCGGTCTGGGCCGGCCCGCACTGGCTTTCCCGGATCGCTACGCCTCGCCCGCGGCTTGGCCGCCCTGCTGTGGTCGGTCACTGCATGACGAAACGCGCGACGCGGGTCCTGCTCCCCTACGGGGTCGCATGCCACGACCTCGGTCCACCGCGGAGCTCCACGGGCGTCCGCCACCTGCCTCCTGAAGCGTGGCCGCCACGCTGAGAACCGCTGACGCAATCAACCCCTCCACCTACCGAGGTACCCCCGCCACCTGGATCCCCCGCATTCTGTGGTCTAGATTACCGCGCCGCCACCTGAGATGGCCAGCCGCCAGGCCTACCCGCCGGAAACACCCAAATCTTGTCGGAACACCCCAGAACGCCTCCAAAACCCGCAATCTTCGGTGAAGGACTGCGGGTTACTCAGGACTCTAAAACCAAGACCGAAAGATGCATCAGATAGCTCATAATTTCTACTATGCGACTAGGGTCTTTTCTCGAAGATCAACCAGCAATTCAATGATGCAAAAATTAGGACCAACGTGGTGCGGGAAAAAACGAAGCAAAAAACGATGCCTACCTCTTGGGAGATGCCCGGAGCTTCACAGGGAGTCTGCCGCCACACCACTGCCTTTCCGTAGCTGAGGAGGAGAGGGAGGAGGGGTTGATTTTTCATCGGGAGCATCTTGCGCCAGGGAAAACCACAAGGAGGGGGGAGAAGTGTTTAAAAATAAAACACTTAAACTCCCGCTCGTGGGCCCCGTACCCGAACCCTCAGCCGGGTCAATGTTAAGCCTCCCCTAGAGTAAACACCACCTTACGAGCACAAAGGTGGTATCAGAATTTTCATCTGGGGCCCCGATCAAAAGTTATTAAACTTAGCACCCGGGCCACCAAATTACGGAAATGCCCCCGGGGCCATTTTTCCAAAATGAGTTGCGCCGGCAAAAACTATACCCCTCCTAGGGTAAATGACACGTTCTGAACTCAACGGTGCCCTCTGTTTTCCAATACGAGCCACTGTTTAGGTGATAATTGTCTTTCACCATTAACCAAATAAATTAATTAATTAATTTATCCGTTAAATGTTCTGAAAGCGAGTGAGGGGTCCAAACAACTCGTGCAAACAAATTTTAGGTCGTTTCTAGGGTAAACATCCCATTCTAGACCCATCCGTACACTCAGATCTCTGATCTAAAGCATTGATTTGGAGTTATCCCATTTATTAGGCGTTTCGAGTGAGAACACACAGAAAATTTAATTCCGGCCACTCCGGGGCTTGGAATCGCACATCGTCTGAAGGCGCTGCTCTGAAATAACGTCATGAAATTTCCAAAGTCTTTCTTAGAAAAAACTGGGTTCTTACATAATTCGGTCCTTCAAGATTTTTTTCCCCAAAAAGAAAAACTAGGAAGCAACACATGGTACTAAATGAACTCATATATGAATTAATTTTTTTCATATTCAAATTATCCAATTTATAAATCATTCGTTCAAATAACAATTCAATATATAAAGAAAAAATGATTTTATTGAAAGAAGAAATTTAATATTTATGTTTTATTATCCTTAATATATAAAAAATTCTTATTAAATGAAGGTTAAAATATTATTTCAGACATTAAAATATTAGACATTTTTATAATCATTTTTACGGTGATAATTTTAATTTTTTTGATAAAAATTACAATACATAAAATATCTTCTTTGGAAAAAATCATTTTTAACATTAGAAAAATTTAATAGTTATCATATAAAAGACATCCTAATTACCAATTTTGTATTCATAATTTAATTATAGTATGTCATGGAATTGTTTATGGATTTTTGTGTGGGAAACTAATTTCAACATCATATTTAATTACCTGAAAATATAAACTAAAATATTATATCATTAAAAGGTCCATAGTGTTCTCAAATTAGGTTGGTATTATCTATGACTTATTTGGAACTTATCATGATTTTAAAATGAAATAAGAAAGCTAAAATGAATTGGATTTATGGTAGTATAGATTTATTATTGAGAATAGTGCTTCAATGATTTAAATAAGAGTTTATAAATTCATATGAACTCACGCTAGCCACATTTGCACATGTTTTCGTGATAAACATTTGATCATTAAAAGAAGCGGTTAGGTTTGATACTCATTTGATATTTTAACATGATAAAAGATGTCTCAAAATGGTTTCAGATTCATGATAATATTTATCTTACACATCATCTATAGTTTCCTATGAAAATATTCATTTTGAAGTTATAGAGGCATTATCTATATAAAGATAAGTGTGCCATATATATTATTCATATGACCCTAACGTAAATATTCATATTGAAGGAATTCAATATAAACCAAATTGGATGTTGATATATGATCAGTAAATATGGACAGTCAATCAAATAACCATTTATATTCAGCTAATAAAAAATGAAATGTTATAATTAAAAATGCTCAATTAACCTTATCCCTGACGAGGACTGAGAAGGAACTAATCTTCTAAGACATTGAAATGATTAACTTGGTAATAAAAAAGGATTGATAATTATCCTACCATACCCAAATGATTACCATGTAATCCATTCTAAAACTGATAAATAAATATAAATGGTTGGATATGGTGATGTAATATAAATAATATCTTATAAGAAAGAATAAAGCCTTATAATTCATAATTAAAAAGAAAATGTTGTGAGAATCGAGATATATTTCTTTATACCATCAAAGTCTATGATAAAAAAGGGTTTTGGGATTCTTTTAATTGCTCATCATTTTTCATCCTCCTAGAAAGCATTAATTTGTATAAATATATCTAATTGAACTACTTTTTGGAATATATGATGAGTTTTATTACTGAATATATAATGAATCATTTAGTATTCGAACATGTGATGGAATAAAGAGATAAATTTTATGTGTATAAGGCAACCATTACCCATACCAAAATTTAAATGGTAGAATATCTCAATGTATTATTTCATTGATCTTCTTAGGTTATCCATAATAAATAATCCCATATGGTTTGTAAAAAACCATCTTGTAATCCATTCTAACTTCATCACTAATGTAGAGATCTTATCACTACATATATTTGAAAATATATACTTTATGGAATTAGTGAGTTTTTTTAGAACACCGCTATTTATTTTTTTAGATAGATATCAAAGGTTTTTGGGTCCAAACACGGTTAACAACCTTAGATGGTGTAAATTTTGGTATGCCAATTTTAGAAGGTCCATTTCTAAATATATTGTACAATGTTTAATAACAAATCTCTAAAATAACCTATCTTAGATGTAACGAAGGAAAAATATAGTATAAGTGAGGAAAAATAAATTAAATTTGGTTCAACCAAATGATACAATCCAAATAGAATGCATAAAAATTTGTATATCGAACTAAAATACAAAATTCACTATATTGATTCTAATTTTTGATCATATGTGCTGACCATAATGTTTTATAAACTGTAAAAATGAAACCATATTAGTTTCAAGAACATAAGGGAATTCACTTATCTTCTATGTGTTATTGTCTTCGACCTCCATAGATAGAGATGTAATGCTAATGGTGGTGTATCCATTTTTTCACTATATTCTACATTGTAAAATTAAAAAAAACAACCAAAGGGAAGTCTCATGGAATTCCTTATTATATTCTTCTGACATTATTATCAAAACCTACAAATATTTTTTTTAATTGAAGCTTAGAAATATTTATCCCACATTTTCCAATCCTATGACTTTGCCATATGAACTAAATAATTATTTTTTTATATTTTCCTGAAATATTATGATGAAATATTATTTCATTTTTGGAATATTTAAACCCTTTATAAATTATATTAACAAGATTTCCCATTAATGATTCCATTATTTTAGGTCTTCGATTATTCCATGAAATATTTAGCTTAGTTCTTCAAAATTAAATATATTCATATTCCTAATATAATATTTTTAGTATTACAATTATTTGTTATATTCTCAATGAAATCACTATATATAATATGTGATCTTAGTTCTATAATTATTTCATATATTATTCACTTAAATATCCTTTAATAGTGAAACTATTTCTCAATTAAATATGGGAGTTATTTTACCATTATTATATTAACTAGTTTGTTAATCTTGTTTGAAGTCCATAAAAAGATTTTTATCTGCATTTGTATATTATTTTTTGAAAAAAATATACGTATTTATCCTTAAAAAAACTATTAAACTACCTTATGACTTTAAATTCATCCAATGAACTGTAAAATAAAAAGAAAATCAACCAAGCCTAAACAATATAGTATACCTTAAGATGAACCTCATTAAATAATATTTATTATTATGATAAAAATTATGAAGCTCTTGTGACATTATGATGATCCTTATGAAATCATACTGAACCTTATGATAAACATTTTGAATTTTTTTTTTCAATCTTACAAATTATAAATTTCAGTATATGATATAATTAATAAACCATAAAATATACTCCCTTTCCATAAAATTTATCTTATGATCATAAGATGATTTATCCTTTTATTTTTTAAAATATAAACGTTATGTTTAAAGGGTGAATTTGTTCCTTTGTTATACAATAATACTTATAATCGTAACGAATCATTATGTGATCCACGATGACCATTATGAACTAGAATTATCAAGAATTCAGAATCCATCAGAAAAATAAATTCAACCTATGTGTTATATAATTTATTTAAATACTTATTTCCATCAAGATACTTGCTTCACATGTATTATTAATCTATGTTGGAAATTCCTTCACCATCCTTTTTAACAAACACATCTTAAAAATACAGCAAATGGAATTTTTTTAATAATCCTTCTATTGGTTTTGATGAAAATACTAAAATAAATTTACTAACACTTTATTAAAAAATATATATAACCATATATTATTAGAAAAATAAATTTGATCCTCCTTCCTTCAAATCATGCATCAATTAATCAAAAAACCCCGACTCTACGCACAATAGAGTGAAGCTTAGTGTGAGAAATAGAGTTTTTTGAAGAGATAATTATAAAAATAATAATTTGTTCTCAATAATCCTCAAACACACCACAATGTTAATACAAAAATCTAATCCCCATTATTCAATAGTCAAGTACATCCCCTATTCAAAATAGCTTTATGGGAATATTTTGCGCTATTAAATAATGAACTATGTATACCCATTATAAATTAATAAAAGGAAAAATTCAATGAATGTTTATAATATAAAATAATAAATTTAATCATTAAATTTATAATATAATTACTAACATATACATAGAAAATAATATGGGGGATTTGGGCCCCTCTTCAAAAAATCATGGTGGAGGGGGATGCTAGACTCCAACAGCCAATGATGCCTTTTAAAATCATTTTTAGACTGTTCTTTTACATCACCTCCAAAACATGATTTTTGGGTGACATATATTTTAACTCCACAAGAATTTTCACAGAAATTTCCATGATTAAGTGAGATTTTATATTGCCATAATATATCATTGAATTATGGGAATGATTTTTCTTAAGATCAATATCATGTGACTTATCACATATGACTATAATAAGAGATTTTACACCTAGTCTAACATCCTTAAGATGTTAATTTATTTATATCAATTGATTATACATTTTATTTTTATCTATGTAATTATTCTATTTAGTTTTCAATGAAATTTAGTTATTATTATTTCTCAACTAATAAATTCATGAACATTAATGATAAAATAACAACATGATTTTGATTTTAATACATCAACTTATCCTTCCATATCGGCATCTGTATAAACAATAAAATCTTACTGGGATGATCTATAATAAATGGTGCAAACATAAAATTTATAGTTTACATATAGTGGTATAATAATCATAAAACCCAAATGTTTTGGGAAATTATTTAATTTAAATGTTTATTTAATGTCATCAATATATTTCTTACAGACAACATCTAGTATAAATGAAACATGATATACTATTTAAATATTAATATTAGATGTGATAATTATTTAATTGATATTGGATTATATGGAATGAAATTGAAAAATAAATTATGAAAAATAATTTTCTATAAATTTATAAAATTAATTAATTGGTTTTCAATTAGATAGAATAGAATACAAAATCCATTGAATATAAAAGATGTTTGTTTTCAGAAAAACAGTTTCTATAGATGAAATTTATTATAATTTCATTAAATTTAATTAATCACTACTAAATAATTAATTATTAAAAAATAGATATAATATAGTATATAATATATTTTACAAGTTATATAATATTTTTTTAATGGATTAAAAACAAATTTAGTTTTATGATTAAAATTCAATTTTCAAAAAACATGTTTCATTACTAATTACACACTTATTTCAAAATGAATTTATATAAATAATAATAAATTTGAACTCATAATATAGTTTCCATATTTTCAATAATCATTTAAAAACTTTTTAATTATTTCAACATCATTATTAGTGATAATGAATAGCAGTTGAGTTAAAAATTGAATATTATGGTAAATGTTAAAAGGATTAATTAGGGGTTAATATAATAAAATAAGGGATTAACTAAATAAAAAAATATTCTATATATTAATGGATAATATTATTTTAGACAAATATTATATTATATTTTAATTTTGGTTTCTTTTGTTTCAACTTTATCTGAATACAATTTTATTATATGTTAATGTTTAAGTATTTATAAGAGTGTCACTCTAATCACCTAAAAAATAAATCCTCTTCTAATCTCTTATGCACACAACCAATGAAATTTATCTCAAAACATCCATTAAAAAATTAATTGCCCAATATCCTTAAAATTAACATGAGGTTCTTCTGTTCTAAAAAGACCTATCCATGAATCCATATGGTGATTTTCAAAGGTGGATACATGAACAAGAGGGATATGTTTTTAATAATAATTTTCACGTATCTTTATTATTTAACCACCTAAAAAAATATAATCATAATAAAGGGATGGAATCATTAACATTACTATACTTTAATTGTTTATATTTAATTATATTTTTATTTTATATCTGCTTCATGTCTACTAAGAAATGATAAATTTACAGGATTATTTTTGAGGACCACCACCTTTAATAAGAGTTGTGATTCATTTTAAACTAAAATGGATTGTAATAATGATTTATTTAGTTATTATATATGATTATTAAGATATAATTATTTTTATAAAGTTTAATTATTATTTACCTTTTAATCATTCTAACCATCAAAAAGTGTGAACATCACTTGTGCATACGTATAGACTACCATCTCCAAAAAGATATGTAATTAATTTTTAGTCACTAATTTATATGAATGGATATAAAAGCATATATAATGATTAAATATGATACTTACGAAAATTTTAATATTCTTGATAGTATGATCCCCTTTCCATGGAAAAAAAGATAGGAACCATTGAAAAAAAACATACATAAAAAGAACTAAAATAAAAGAGAATCCACTACATTGGTCGACATCACGCATAACACACAAATCACTAACTAGAGGACTTCCATGGAAACTATTTATGTATCGAAAAAGAATAAATCATGATAGTGGTATTTTTTAGGAGGAGGGACTCTCTTTCATATTGTGTTCTAACGAAAGGGACAAGAAACACTACCAATGTCTGAATGATTAAGGGGGATGTCTTCCAGAAGTTGAGGAAGCTAGAGGCCCACGTGTAGATAATGTTAGAGGTGGAATGGTGTGCTTCAGTGAAGGGGGATTTATATTGACGGATTAAGAGAGGCCATGTGGATTTTATTTTTTGTAGTATGATGGTAAGCAGTACATTGGTGGTGCATAGTGATGTGCATGGATGCTAAATAGAGGATCATCAATTTTATATGGTTGTATTCGAGTGGTTGAATTGAGAAGAATACTCTAGCATGGTGTGATATATCAGACTTGTTGTTTAAATGGAATGATTTTGGGATCAGTTTTGATGATGGTGGAGGGTGGTGTGATCTGTGAAATGGTCACATAGAAAAAATTATGTCACCTGCATCATGCGTGCCTATGCACGACAGGAGTAGGCGTCCCAGTAGGTAGGGTTTCACCCTCTATGAAACTATAAGAAGAGGAAGATACCCCTGCATATATATGTATGTATGTATCCTTCAGTCCAAAAAATGTCCAATAAATAAAAAACAAAAAAATATTAATCAAAAAAAAATTATAAAGAAAAGTTTAAGGATAAATAGTAATAATAATAATAATAATTAATATGTTAATAAAACTAATAGAATTATATATAAAATAATATTATACAAATTATGTAAATAAATAATAATATTTTAAAAAATAAATATATTAATAAAATTATATATAATTAGATATGCTAATATAATTCAATCAGTAATTCTATATTGTAATAATATCCCTTTTATATATAAATATATTAATAATTATAATCCAATAATATTTATACATGTATTATTACATGTTAATATATAAAATTATATACAATAATATATAATACTAATATAAGAAATTTGTATAAATTCAAATGTAAATTTTAATATAATAAACATAAATTATTCCATTGTAAATGAAATTACTATCATAAATAATATAAAATTGAATAATAAAAGTTAATAATATATAAAATTAATTAAAACTAAAAATATTAATAAATTACTAATACTAGTATATAAATTAATGAAAAAATATCAAATTGTCAAAAAAAATGAAGACAAAAAAAGAACATAAAAACAGAAAAAAATTAAAATATTAAATTTATTTAAACAAATTATAAAAATGTTATCCAAATCCATGTCCAATATTTTAATTTCAAAGGACGTTACCAGAAGATGAGGGATATGTTCTTATGGATCTTGTTCATGTTTTTATATTCTTCAATCACACCCAAATGTTCTATAACCATATTAATATTGTGTAATAAGTGTCATTACTATAATTTTATATTTTAAAATTAATGCAATATTCTATTAAAATCCCCTTATTAACTCATGAAATATGATAACTTCGCTCATTCATATTACTGGACTACCACATCCAGGAAGCATTGTGATCAATTTTTCATTTCATATTTTAATTGAATATAATAATGATAGATTTGATTTTTAAATAAAATAATTATTATACAATTATGTTTTTATAAATTTGAATTATTATTTACATTTTAAAAATTCCATCAATCAATATGTTCAAACATCACACGTTCGTACATATAAAATATTGTATCTATGAAGTGATGTAATTCATTTTTAATTACAACATCATATGAAAAGTTATAAATATGTATATAATGATTAAATAAGAAACTTATGATATTTTATATATTATTTATATGATGAAACCATGACAGTGGTGCAAGGATAATGACCATTGAACTAAAACAAGCATGGAAAATAGACCAGTTTTCACACAAATGATCATTTAAATGGGGAATTAATTATTAACGAATAGTCACAAATTATAAATTAATAATATATAGTAATTATTGTATTAATATGGTTAAATAATATATTTAAATATCTATAATTATTATATAGAATTTTTTTATGCGTACAATAAATATGAGACCTGATTTATAGTTTTATGTTACAATATCATTTTATTAATGACTATTTATATTAAAATCCCATTGAATGGAATTATATGATCCTTAAAATTTAAAATTAGTATAATTTATATTTATATATTAGTTATTTTTATTTTAAAATATTTTCACACTTTTTGTCACATTATTCCTTAAAAATATCGATAAAGTATTTTTTAATGAAAAACTGGCCTAATTTCTACTTTGGTGATATTTTTTTAATCCAAGACCATGCTTTCAAAAATGGATTCAAGACTGTTATTTTATACGATAAAATAATTATGTAAATTCATTTGGAACAATATTTTCCTTTCCATTCAGTGTTTTCAAAATTAATTATTATAATGCTTTTCAAAGATTTCATTTTTGAATCTTTTTGAAATTTTTGATAAGGTTATTTATTTTAAAAATGACCATAAAGACATATTTTACAAGAAAAATGAATATTTTTTTTGAAAGTTATTTTAAAATTTTCCAGGATTATTATCATTGAAATTTTTTTACATGTTATATTAATTTATATTTCTTAAATATATCAAAATAAAATGTAATTTCCCATGTTTTCAATGAAACGTTAAAATTCTCTTATAAATGTGGTTTTCATCTATGTCAGAATCCGTTAAGGATTCATATTATTAAATAGGGATATGTTGTTATAATACCATCCACATTATTTATTAGGATATTTTATGATTTTGATTTATGGATGATACTAGGAAACCTTATTCTTTCCCAAATATTAACTATATTATGAAGAAATGAGAAAAATATTATTAATCTCAGTGCCATTATGAAGGTTATTATATGATGAAATGATGAATGTTTTCTATATTGAGGAACTCATACATATGGTTTTCATCACATGATTGGTGGGTCCAAAATTAAAATTTCCCCCTAATCCATTTGGTAGAATACATATATCATGAGATTATATGGACTGGTGTGGGGAGTTAACCAAATTATTTAAGAGAATATAAATGTTATGATATTATTGGGAGTGATCTCAAAATGAGTATGTTATAGATTGGGGTGTCAACCTAATTCACTATGATAGTATTTTAAGTGAACCCTAAATATTTTAATGATTTTATATAATTATTTGTAGGGAAAAAACATATGTCATAGAGTTATGAAAGATTCTTAAGGCGCATGATTGACTATTGATGATTTCACACAATTATGGATGATGCATTTTATTATTAAAAATAAATACTCCATGATTCATGTTTATAGATATATAATTGATTAGGTATGAATTTCATAATTCATGATTATGTTAATATATCCTTATGCTAATCTTGTAATCACTTACGATCATTCAATGATTTCCCATATGTTTAAAATAATTGACCATCTAGGATCACCCTTTCTTACATTTACTTTATCTGAGATATGAAGAATGGTCTTAACTATGGTATTTCAAATAAGTTTCCTACATATGAATAATTTTTTTCCATATATTAATTTTTTTTATGGAATAATATTATTCTTTATTAATTATCCAATGACTCTAAACCATTATGACTTTAGGGAATGTATGGTTTGAGATGTAATTAATTTTCAACAAAAATTATTTAATATTTATATATTCGATTCTTCGATTTCAACTATTTGGTATCAGATAAGGTTTAATTTTGTTTTACAAATTATAATTATGTAACTTTAAAGAAAATTATTGTGGTAATTATATGTATAGAAAAATAGATACGTGTTTTCAAAAAATAAGTATTCTATGGTTTCCCAGGGATGAAATCCATGTTTGGGGATATTAAAGTGGGTGAGGATGTGGTATAGATTCAAGTAGGGGTAAAAAACTGAAAAATGGATGGTTGAGAATAAACTCAATATTAACTCCATTAATAATGAGAAAAACAAATACTATAGACTTTTATTGAAACTATATTGAAATGTTATTTATTTTATTCATATTCTATTTATGAACCATAATATTGAATCAGGGGACAGAATTCAAAAAAAATATGATAATCTATAATGATATGAGATGAACAGAATGTCTCATGGGATGAAATAATGTGTCATAATTTAATACATTATATGTATTATTATAAAACTCATATAATTTTCCCTCAGATTTTCTATATTTTATACTCCTAATATGTTATTAGATTTGAGTCAGTGTATACAAATAGAATGTGTCACGTGTAAGATAAATGTGATGACTTATTAAATTAAAATACTCTTCATAAACCAAATTAAATGGCAGTTGTAGTGTGAAACATTGTGAATAAATTTAATTATAATTCTCAAATTATGGTTAATAAAATGAACGTAGGTGAATTTTTTAATGCACTAAATAATATAAAAAATATAACTAGAAGAATTTTATGGTGATAATGAACAATGAGGGATGAATATTCATCTAACTACATATCGAAAATTCAAAACATTAACAAATAAAATAAATCAATGGAATTGGAAAACATTTTATGTGTGAAAAAAAATATATAGAGTGACAATTTATCTAGTAAAAATGAAGAGTTAAATAGAAGTAAACAAATTTTCTCTTAATTATCCTCCTATATTTCAATGTATTATGTGAGGGGATGTTTTTAGTTATCCGTGTCAATTTTATAATTGAATGGGTAACTCCTTGACTGAAGAATATATTATTTAATATCAATCACTAAATTGAATCATGATGTTAATGAGACAATTATACTCCCCCCCAATGCTGGGAATGTCATGTTGAATTTTTTAACAATGTTCCCAATGAAAATATTTTTATTTATCCTTTAGTGGGATTTGAGGTGGTTATTAGAATTAATAAGATCCCTATAAAAATATTCTTGTTATAATTTATATAATGATAAAATCAAATTTGATGTTATGAATTAACCTATGATCATATATAGGTGTTATTATGAATAATAACATCCAAGGGAAATTATCTGGGATGTATGGATCTTACTACACATCTATGATGGATATTTTCCTCAAATGGTTTGGGAGGAACACTAAATTTAATATATTCCAATTGTATGGTAATATAGATATGTAATTACAATAAAAATGATTAATCATCCTAATTATCATGAAGTTCCATTTTCAAATGAACTCATACCATTGACTACACTTATTTCAAGGAATCCTTAAAGAATGTCCTATTTTGATTTGAATTATTTAAATAATATACTCTAATAGAATCCAAAAAATGGACTCAAATTCCCTTGATCATCCACAAAGGTTAAAGATATACTTTTATTTAATAAGAAAATTTGTAAAAAGAATATTTGAATTGAAAATAGAGATCATACATAGATCATTGTTATGAACATGTCTCCTCTACCCCATATCTAAGATTTGTTTGATCAATTTTAAGGATCTAAAAAAAATTAAGATGATATTTGATAAGGATATCCTCAATTAATGGTTAAGATGCACTATATACCCAAAATATATATCTGTATGAATTATGTTCAACATGAATTTAACGTAATTATTTTGGGTCCTAAAAATTATCCTTCTATATTCATGGATTTAATAAATTAGGATTATAGAGATTTCCATGATTAGAATATATCCATCTTTATATTCTATCTTATTATATATTCCATATTAAAGTATGAGCATGAATATCTTTTTAGGATTATGTTTAAGAATATAAGAGAGGGTAACTTTTATTTTAAATTTATGAAATTGTGATTTTTTTTATAAAAGTATTCATTCATAGGTTATATAGTTTCACGAGAGGGTTTATTGGTGAGTCCTACAGTGATAGAAGATATTGAAAATGGAATAGAAAACCAATTATTATTGAGAGTTTTAGTATTATTAGTTTAGTTGGATACTATTGATTATTTTTAGAGATTTTTCATATCTATATACTCACATGACCAATCATACATGGAAGGGATCTGAGTTCCTTTGGATAATTAATTTTTGGGAAATTTTAATAATATAAATAGAAGGATGGTTAGTGAACCTATGATCATACTTCCATACAATGTTAGTGGTTGTTTGATCTATAGTTATTTATTGATGATGGTTTCAGTATTAATACTCATGTAGAATGATATGGTGATATCTTATGGGTCATTCTAATTAAATATTCAAGAGAAAAATTTCCCAACTCATGACTTGGAGTTTGAAGAGGTAAATTTTGAATCAAAGAGAAATAGGCATAATAATAATGATGAAAAATGTATATATATAATATAAATTTTATAAAAAATTATATATTAACATAAAAAGTGTTAATAATACACACATGAACATTGATGGAGTTGAATAGAGAATATTAATTCCCAATAAAATACCACCATGGGATGATGAATAAGGTGTCTAATCATAATTTTTTGAAAGACCATGGAACTTTTTACATGATGTTTATTGAATATTATTCTATATTTATGTACTTATTGAGTATCGATCTTGAAATGACAATGAAATGGGATGATAATTCATTTTGAGATGAATGTCCAACAACCCATCCATGTGAATATTAAATATTCATAGAATGAAGAAATAGAAATACAACATATAGTGTGGAATGGTCCTAAGATAAATCATTATTATAATGGATTCATAACTATCATTTATTGATAATTTTTCTCTTAAATAACATATTTTATCAATGATTTATTAGATGAAGAACATATATTATAATTATCTATTCATCAAGATAGCGTGATGATGAATTGATATTTAAAAGTGTATTTCTAGTGGGAAAACCTAAAATCATATATTACAGAGTATGTATTTCAATGTCGGGTTCAGATACATGTATATCCAACGAGGTATAATTATATTTATATTCTACAAAATTAACCATATGATAATTTAAAAGTTTAAACATGAATATGTATTTAATTTTTGATCTCTATAGAAAATAGAGAGGCCATTATAATATTTATGTTGAAATAAATTCTCATATAAAGTTAGATTATATCATAGAAATCATGGAGGAGTTTTATCATAATTATATTTATAGGATATTCATTAAATAAGTATTAAGGTTATATATGGAACCACATTCTATTATATCTAATCAGAATCTGATATTAACCTCAATGTCATTGTTAATATTTCAATAGTATTTAAATATATAGTTGAGCTTTTTCAATTTATACCATCATAATTTATATGTTTAGTGTTAGAGGTCCATAAAAAAATATTATATATATTGATAAAATGATTAATGGATATATGTGGTGTTTTTTATCAATACCTTTATATTGAGGAGTTTTCTTATAATAGTATATTCATTCAATGATTTAGATGGATACTTATGAAGACCTATTTGTCCCAAAATTCAAAACTCGAAAGTCTTAAATTTGATTTTATGATTAAAATATATTAATACATCATGTATCTGGAGAAATAATTGTGTGTTTTGTAGAAATTTAGAATCACATTATGGTATCTTAAAGTGAAAAAAATGTAGGCTAAAAATTATCATTGAAATCTAGAATATGAAGATGGAAAAAATGTGTTCCTATGAATATCTCCATGTTAGAAGTATATGATATTTGAATATAAAGGCAGTTTGGGCCCTTAATATATCAATACATAGAAATTAATTATCATATTGGGATAGTTTCTTATCTCATGGAGTTTCCACCAAATCTATCCCATGTTCTCAATGCGTTCCATATATCTCTCTTGAGGAATTAAATACTTGATCATTCACTTGTAAAAAACATAATGGTAAATCCACTAAAGAATGATCTATCTTAAAAGGAACTAGTAATAGTGATTATGGAAAATAAGAGAATTTTTTTCACAACAATACCACTCACTAGGTAACCATTTTGTGGCAAAATGATAAATTTAATGGAGTAATGTGGTAACCTGATGATTAAATGATTTTAATGTATACTTAGTTGTTTGATTCGAAGTAACATAATTTTGTGGGTGAAATCATTATAAGGGTTAAAATTTTATACCCATATATTAAATGATATATTTATATTAAAATATATTTTATGTATTTGATATCTTCCATTATATGAAATACCGTTTTTAAATCAACAGTGATATAGTAGTTAAAAATTATTATTAATGTTGATTGTTACAGCATTGCTGTTGGATTTGAGGGTATGAATCAGAATAAATAAATAAAGAAATATTATTGTTTACATGTGATTAAAATTAAATAATTTTTTATCAATTGGTTTGAAATTAAATTAAATGAATTTAAATATAAAATAGTTTTTTCATGAAAAAATATTATATGATCACAATATGTATTTATATTAATAAATTAATTTTATCAATAAAGATGTATGATTTTAATGAAATTACAAGGTATTATAATTAACTTAATATATATTAATTAATTTAATAAGTTTTACATGGAAATGAATAATAATATATTATGTTTTATTCCTAAATTTCTTTTGTTTGAAGAAATAATATTCATTGTGTTTTATAAAAACACTTTTATATAAATTTCTTAAACTTATAGAAATTTAATCAGATAAAATGGATTCCATATATTGAATCCAAATTTTAAAATTTAATAATAACTTAAATTTAATTTGTGGTCATTATGAATCCGAACCTATAAAATAATTCATTACTACGGTAAATCCTAAAATTGATAATGAGGGGTTAAAATAAATAGAAAATTGTTAGAATTACCTAAAAAATTTATCTAACACTTATTACCTCAATTAAAAAATGAATTCAATTTTTATTAATTTTCAAGATAATACACTTTTATAGGTTGAGGGGAAATCATTACATTGTCTCAATGACCCTTAGGAACAAAACCCGAATACATGACACTACTAGTCCCAAAGTCCAAACACCCAACAACAATTTCGACCCGACTAATACTATTTTTTTCTAAATAGTGACCATATTCAAGGAATGAAAAATAGATAATCCCAATGAATAAATACATGGGCCTCGTACTATTGGAAAATCCATGCCCTAAAAACAGAAAAATATGAGGACCTTGCAGGTGGTTTCACTTTGGGATAACCTAGTATGAAATTACACCTTTGTCTCTAACCAATAATTATTTTGTTGAATTAAATACACCGTAGAAACCACATTTTTTCATTATTGTAGTGTGTCTAACTGACACCACTCAATCTCTCATTTCTTCATCCAATCCACTAATAAAATTTTCTCACTAGGGAGGTACATCGTTGTCTACCTCCACTACCAAGACTATAAACATTGACGATCCTACCCCACCCCATCTCAACACAAGATCCTCATTCTCTACCAATCTATCTCCCTCGATGCCACCCCTATCTGATTTAGGACATACCAAATTACACCTACTTTACCTCACATATCAACCTAATGATGATCCCTTGGTCATCTCCTATACATGTAACATCCCAAGTAAGTAATGAATAATAGATATTTTTATCTATGTCTATTAATGAATTAGATAGTGTTTTAGAGGCTTAAGATGAAAATAAATTCAATCTTAAGCATGGAATACACTAATATTCTTAAAAGATTGTCTTACTGCCTTATGATGGAAAACCCTTTTTAAATCTATCTTTTGACAATTTTATAAACTATGTCTGTAAAAATGAACTTATTCTTTATGATTGGGACATCAAAATTTACTTTGTGTGAATTTTTGGTATTTTTCTAACAATGTTCATTTTTTAATGAATAGTGAAAAATACTGCATTTTACATCAAAACTGCTTTTTAATCTAATTTATTTATAAGATTAGATTATGTTTTGAATTTGTTTTGAAGTTAAATTAGAATATATTTTTACCATTTAATCCAATGGTGGTCATTGGAATCAATTTCACTTTGAAATTGGACTTAAACTGGTGTCAATCTTTTGATACTTATTCTTTTATAAAAACACGCTATTTTCCCTGACAGCGGGAATTAATTATTAAATTAATTAATGTGACTTATATGTTTTGAATTTTGTAAAATAGACTTCATTTTTGAATTCAGAATATCAAATATAGCTTAGGGTGAATTTTTGGTAATTTTCTGAAAAACTCCAATTTTTGATGAATAGTTAAACCACTAAGTGGAAATCAAGCAAACTGATTTTTCAGTTAAATGAAAGTTTACCACTAATGTGTATTGAATTTTGAAAATCCAACATACATGGTTTTCATTAAGAAGTAATATGTGGTTCAATGAGAATAAAATAAGTTTTTGGTGAATAGTAACTTATTAAGTTTTTAATCGCGATTAGAAGTAATTAGTGTAATTTAAGGTAAAAATGATATTATAAAAATATGAAAACACCATGACACTTGTCATACCCCTATTGGATGAGTCATGGCCGACCAAGACAACCCATGGGTCGATTTAGGGGACCCCATGGAGCCACTTGGGTGAGATAATGACTTCAATGCCTTTGTTTTAAATAAAGGTGAAAATGACACTAACATAAATTGTTTTACTAAAACAATTTTTAGAAGGGGTTATACTAATCATATTTTTGTCTATAAATATTCATTAGAAAGATAAAACTATTTCCTACATCATATTATGTTTTTATAATTTTTATAGATTAAATAAATTAAATTATTTATGGCATCATGATGATGCAGCGATGTCCTCATTATTAAACGATTAAAATAAAATAGAAAGATAATGTAATATCTAAGACCTAAACTTGTCCAAAACCTATTGGTTGGGTATATTTCGAAGCCTTATCATCTTATATTCAAAATATATCAATGTGGGACCTTATAAATTCGAAACACTTTTGAAAATAAAATAATAGTTTCATGATTTCCAAAAGTTCCCCTCCTCTCCTCTTATAAAAGGCCCCCACCTCTACCTCATTTCACACACTCCTCAAGCCTTTGGCTCGGGCAACCCCAGCCCATTTACTCTCTCCACATCCCTATCCTCATCCTAGAGGATTCCCTTTGGGAAGAATCCTTTCAAAGGAATCCTTTAGGCTCAAATAAAAAGGAGTTACACTTTTAAAGGCAATTCATTCTCTCATGTTCATTTGTTTTATTTTGTTTCTCCAACCCCCTAAACTCTTTTTATTTACTTATTTTGTAACAAATCCAGTATCTTAAATATACTAGGATGTTTTTATAAGATTTATTCGAGCTAAACTCTCACACAAATACATCTAATGGTTAAAGAACATACGGTTTCCGTGGATGGAGAAATTCAGCCTCCCGAAACGATGATTGTTCAATACTCATCTAACACCTTCAAAGGTGGCCATTATGATGTCACTATTTTTATATATGATATATAATATGTTTATTCTTTCCTTAAGCTTATGTATTTTTCATTTATGGAATACCATTATTGTTTCCATTATGGGTAAACATTATATCTTCATTTTAGGAAGTGCAGACTACCGCCCCCTGAAAGTGATTTGATTCGTTAATACCATATGTGGGATGTGTAAAGGATAAAGTTAATGATATTATATATGTTATTATACTGGAATTATAATATACACTTATATAATTATTATTCCATTCCAGAAAATACGAAATAGAAATGGAAGTAGCGTTCATGCGTACGTACGGCTTACCATCTCCATGAACGGTGCATTTCATTTGTTACCTCTAAATGTGATGTAATATTATAAATACATGTATATGCTGAATATATGTGATATATATGTTATCCAAATCATTAATATCATTCTCGATATAACTAACCTTTGACCAAATTAACAACACGTAAGTGTAAGAAGTCTATTTTTGACTTAAGAACCGAATACCGACAAAATGAACATTATTATCTTAAATGATTACATGATGTTCATAACATGGTATAAAAGGAATAATGAACATGAAAAAGGTTCTTAAGCAAGTAGAGATTAACTCAAGTTTATTATTCAGAAGATTAAAGAAAGGTCGGGTCATGTCGGATACGAGGTATGGGAATTCGTCTCAATCTCCTTTCATTGAGGCATATTTTGTTTTATACACAACCTTCTTTTATACGGTGTATAAACTCCTTTGACTTTTACGTTTATTCAAAAGGAATCTTTTTTATACGAAGAGTTTACTAAATGAAAAAAGGGAATGTTTTTGTCGTACGTATGCGGCGACAATGACTTCTTTGCCGCCATGACCATTATTTGTGTTTCGGCTTCCTCTACAAGCCATACATTTTCTTTAATAGAAAAATAAATACCATGTTTTACTTTTCTTTTATTTTGGTATTGAAAATGGTTTTCATAATGTTTTTATATCAAAGTGTTTTATTGATATATTGTGATTGAAAGGTGGAAATGATATGTTTCCTCTATGCATATTTTATGTGATATAATTATGTTGAGGTTCTTGAGAATTATTATGAATACGGGTGGTTCCGTGATAAACTAATGGCGGGTGAGCCCGATATAGCTCTCCAATGCATTGGGTAACGCGAAGGAGTGAAACGTTAAGGTTTCTCCGAAGAGATTTAGGGAATATACTGGGATGGGTATTCCAAACGTAACCAAGAGGGTTACTCCCTACGTAACAATGTTATGAATGCCTCAAGTTACCATTATGTCTTATGATTTCTATGATTTAATCATGATTTGACGAGGTATGTTAAAGTGCTTATGTTATATGGGTAAATTAGATCTCATACTTATGTATATATGTACCCATGTTTCCTTTCCATATTTTTATATCCCTTACTGAGCTTTTTATGCTCATCCCATGTTTTTTTGAAATGTTTTTCACAGGTCAAGGGAAAGGTACATGATATGATGATAGTGTGAAGGAAGTGTCAAGAAAGAATCAATGTTTATTTTAAATATTTTTCCATTGATGGGAATGAAGAATACTATCTTTATGTAACCACTTTGTTTATATGTGGAATATAATGCAAGTTTTATGATCTAATTCTCTAATACTCTAAACCAGAAAAGATCCTCAATGTGTAATCTTGTAATAACTCAAGATTAAGTAAGGTTTAAGGCTGGGGCCTTATAATACCCGCCTAAGACGGACCACAGAACTCCCCGATGAGGGTCTCCTGAACAAAGCTTCATTGCATGGATATCCTAGCATTTTTATCTTTTCACCCATTCTCCCACTAAAACCCAATATATCAAAAAATATGGGGAAGTCGTGTATTAAACCATGGTTTGATGTAGACTTATAGGTTAGAATTTATGACTATGACTGGATTCAAACTGCTAAATAATATTAAATAAGTTTATTTAGACTAAAAAGTTTAATATATTATAATTTTCATTACTTTTGTTTCTTTTTCTCTTCAATATTACTCTATTATATTTTATTTTTTATTTATTTTCAAGAGTTCCACTCAACTCACATACAAAAGTTCACCATATATACTATATTATATATATAATAGGAATCATTTATGTCAACTAATATCTACCCAAATACTCCACCATTATCCTAATATAATACCTTGAGGTTTTTATGTTCCCAAAATACAAATCCATGAATCCTTAAGGTGATTTTTAATTGTGGATACCCAAAAAATAGGTACATGTTAATACTATTAATTTTTATATTTATTTCTTATTTAACCTCATAAAAATGTCATATGAATATATTTACATTATATAATAGGTATATTTACTATTACTATAGGATTATTTGTTAATAGTATATCCATTTTCTATATTATTCCCATAATTTTTAATATGATATCATTTCTCATGTGTACTAATAGATTACCACCTCCACAAAGAAATGTGATTCATTTATCATTTCATCTTTACATGGATAATCGTATAGATAAACTAGATGAATATATGAAAGATTAATTTGACATAATTATTATTTTTAAGGCGAATATTTATTTATATTTATTTTATTTTGTCCATTAAAAATAGGAATCATCACTAGTGTGGACATACATGATATCATCTCTAAGAAGTGATGTCATTAATTTTTTATCACCAAAATATATTAGAAGTTATCAGAGTATATATAATGAATAAATATAATAATTATTATAATTTTAAAAAATTTATATTCTGAAACCATGACCATGGAACATGTACCAGAACTATATAAATAAATCACTTATGGGAAATATACCATTTTTCACTCAAGTGCTAATTTTATTAAAGAATAATTAATAAATGGATAACTAGAAATTATAAAGGAATGACATATAGTAAGTTATGTATGACTATGGTTTTAAAATATATATATAATTGATCTATATTTATTATATAATATATTTGGTCATGTTCAAAGCAATAATGCACATGAGGTTATGGTATATATTACAATATCATCTATTTTTAGGATTCCTTATAGTAAATTTAAATTAGGATAAATTATATAATACATATACAATAAAATAAATATATTGTATTATTCTCAATTTTTTGATAATTTTTAATTAATAATAGAATTTTTCACTCTTTTGTACATAAAAAATTTCACGAATGTGTATTTCAAGAAAAAGTAACCATATTTCCACTTTAGTCAATGGAATTTTGCTTCCATGTTCAGGGTATTTAATGTATTTTAAAAAAGTTTATTCTATTATAAAATTATTATTTAATGTAATTTGAAATAATATTTTATTTTTCATTCAATTTTCATAAAAAAAATTACTATGTTTTTTGTAACAGTTTATTTATGCCTTTTTACCAAATGTTTGAAAGGATAACTTTTTGACATTTACCACACAAAAATATGTTCCCATAATCATGACTATTATTATATCTGATGAATTTTATAAAATTATTATTATTTATATTCAAATAATAGTTTCTTCTAAATAGTCCATTGGTTTATTGTTTTTAATGATATCAAATGTAAAATATATTTTCCTTAACTTAAATTAAATGTTCAAATAGTATTTTATTTGTATTTTTCATTTATGTCGGCATATTTTAATTATTTTCATTACATACAAGGATTATGAAATTATTATAACATATATATTACATATTTTTATGTCTAATAGTGATGATGAATTTATGATGATAATGTGAACCTCATTTCATTACCACTACTTAATTATGTTATAATGAATTAGTGAATGTTTTTTGATATTGTTGAAAACCTATTTATGGTTTTCATTATTTGATAGTTGGGATTAGAATTATATATCACTCTAATTAATTGGGTGATGATTTATATTTAATGTGATAATATGGTATAAAATTGGGAGAGAACTTAGTTAATTATTGGACAATATCCAATTCGATAATCATGGGATTGTCCCTTGACTAAGTAAAAAATTAGAATTTGGTGTGATCACAATCCACTCGGTTAGTAATTACAGTGATCCATGCCTAAGAAAATGATTTTATATTATTATATGTATTACAAAAACCTATGTCTAAGGATTATGATGTTTTCTCAGGTATCATGTTTGTTAATTGATTATTATGCAAACTTATAGCTTATAAATTTTTCTATGAAAAATCCTTATATTGTGATTCATGATTAACAATATTTGACTAATTGATTATAAATCTTAGATGTATTGATCTTGATAGAATACACATATTCTTATCTTATATTCATTTATGATAATATATTCAAATATCCTATGTCTACCCTTATAGAGCATCTAGTATCATTATTTCTTTTGTTTAACTTCCACAAGATATGTATAATGGGTTTAATTATGGTATGTCATATTAGGGTACCTTGTGATTTGAACATTATTGGAGATGTTAAATATTTTTTTGGAAATAAGATTATTATTTATCTGGTCTGATAATAAATTATACCTCTATACTTTGTTGGTTTTTTTAAGATGTATGGAATATTAATTTAAAATTATCTAATATTTATGTATGGGATCATTGGGTGCCTTTATTATTCAATACTAAAATTTGGATTCCCTTGTGTCATATTTGGTACCATGTACCTCAGAATGTACCATGTACAAAAAGATTTTAGGTTTTTTTCAAATATAATAAAAATAAAATTATGTTCTTATAATTTTTGATATTGATATATTTTCCATCATCATCTAAAGAAAATTTCTACTTTCTTGAAACTAGAGTTATCATCATTATATAGTCCTCCATTTTTTATTTCTTAATAAAATATTTTTATTTATTCTTTTTTTATAAATAAATGTTCCATTTCAATCTTGTGACCCCAATAAGAGAATTGGAATATCGAATTCCCACCTCGTATATTCTAAAAAAATTATTCATTTTACATCATTTAATCCAACTAAAATACAATCATCCACATATAAAATCACAATAATAATTTTAATATATTCCTTCTTAATGAATATTTTATTATCAACACCTTTTATCTGGAACCCAAGTTTCATCTTGTATTTGTCTAGATGATAGTACTAATACCATGGTTCTCACATTAGGCCATAATATTCCCTCTTCAACTGGAATACCACCGTCTTATTTTAATCCAAAATAAATCGAAATATATATTATGTATTATAAAATATTTTTCATGATATCCATTAAATAATGTTGATTCAATATCAATTTGATACACCTTAGAGACCTTTTGTAAACCCATGGGAAAAACTAATATATCTTCTAATCTGGCCATGTGTCAAAATTTATCATTGATATTTTTTAAAAAATATTAATGTAAACCCTTTTAATATAATCCATGTCATAATATATGTCAAATTTCTTACTTTATTAATATTGTTATAGGACATAAACTTAGTTCTACTGATTTTACTGTCCTCTAACCGTGGAATAAGGTCCCATGTTTGGTTCCTATAAATTTGGTAATGTTATTTTTCAGGACCCATCTCTCGGGCCATATCGTGACTTCCCCAAGCCCGACTTCCAGAGACCAAGGGCTGGCGACTAGCACCAAAGGCGTAAATCAGTAAACTGGGAAGCCATTTCCTTTAAAAATAGAAACACACACAATAGAGTATGACAGGAAGCAAACACTAAGTAAAAACTCTATACAAAAAGGATTGTGGAAAGTAAAAGGGGACTGAAATACAAGCCCAACAGTAATGTACAAGGAAACGGAAAAGTAAAGTACAATAGAAAGAAAGTAGAACTAAAGAAAAGTAAGAATCCATTGGGTCTTCCTCTGGGGTCCCTACATGAAGGGTAAGTACAAATGACTTCCTCAGCACTCCATGTCTGTCTGTCCGCTCTGTATATGGTCACGCCGAGTAGTCCGCCTCCGAGTACTATCCAGTCCTCCTACTCTCTGCCTCAGTCAAAACCGTCCATCATCTACAACCAGCACAACGAGGTGTGGGCATAGCCCGTTCAGGGGTGAGTACAACGATAGTCAGTTTGGACCCTGAGACTCTCAAGGTCTCACTAAATCCAAAAGGATAAACCACCAATCATGGATTCAAAGGATAACCATTACATAGGTATATTCCCATACATATTACTATGTTATATAGTAACCCATCTCAATCATGAGGTAAACAAATTTTACTCACTCAGCTCAAACCAGGATTTTATTCTAAGGGGTAGTATCAAGTAACAACCCCAGCCACACTGTCAAAACCTCAGTTTATTGTGTAAACAACCTCTATCGAGTACCATGGGCCTTCCACATCCCATAGAGGTGATTCCCACTATCTTGGACTATTGTGGTACTCCTCTTGTTGAGTACCAAAGGTCTGTAGCGTCACACAGAGGTGCTCCCCATTGTGGGCCTACTTCATCACATAGAGGCGCTCCCCCTCGTAGCCTGCTGTGGTACTCCTCCTGTTGTGTAACTTGTGTCTACCACATCACACAGAGGTGCTCCCCACTGTGGGTCTGCCACATCACATAGATGTGTTTCCCACTGGGCTAGTCGAAACACTGTGAGTTGAAAGGTCAATAGTCGTCAAGTCTTAGCCAGCTACTAGGTCTCTGAACTCCACTAGATTTTCTCCAGGAGGATCCTCTCCATGAACTACAGGTCAATACTCCAACAATAACTAAGTCCAATGTATAGTTATCTCAATGGTCCTACTCCTTATAGGGGTCTCAACGAATCAGATGGCACGTCAATCAGACGCTTGGTCTGTGAGTTATCAGCATTTCTGTTCTGGGGGCCCGATTGGATATTAGGGTCAAACTAACCATTCTGTACCCCAAATATGTCCAATCCCTTTTTGGGGTATTCTAAATGGACCATATCGCTAAATGATTTCTGTCTCCACAAACGGTTCCTCAATTGGACACATGTAGCCAAATTTATGGACGAAAAGGTGAAAACATGCGATAGCGGGTCCGGGTGTGGTTCGATTCAGTCAGACCGACCTGGCCCGCAGGGGTGGCCCGGACAGAGAGGGTGGCCCAGCCCGAGTGGGCGGCTCGATGGCTCGCACTGGGTCTGGCCCTTACTGGGTCCGGCCCGGCAGATCAGTGGCCTGGCGGCCCGGCGGGTCGCGAGTTCTTCCTATGCCGCATCCAGGGAGGAGGTGTGCACCCCCTGGATACCCAAATGGGTGAACCGTTTAGTTGAGGGCCTAAACTGGTGATAGGTGATGCCGGTGCAGCTGAAGCGGGACCCAGCGAGGTCCTGCTCCTCTCGGCTGGCTGAGTGGCCAGTCCCTCCTCACCACAGGTTGCTAGCCCGACGCTGGACACCTCAGCTCCTCCGTCGCGGCCCCCCTGGTAGTGGTCCTGATCTTTCGCCTAGAGTGATGGTGCCCCACCCCTTCGTCGCGGCCTGACCTGGTCGTGGTCCACTTCCTCTGCATGGCGCAACGACGTTATTACCCCTTCCATCGCATCCTTCCTTGTCAGCGGATCTCCTCCCATGCGGCATGGTAGTGTCGCGCCCATTTGGTGACCTGACTGCCTTGAGCTTCCAATTTCATCGTGGTCGGCCCATCGCCGGCCGTCGTTGCTCCACCGCAGTCCACTCTTCCGGCAGCGCCGTTGGGCCACCACCATCTTCAACAAGCGAGCTAAAGCGAAGGGGGTGGTTCGGGCCATGTTCGTGCGGCCCGAGCCTTCCACGTTAAGGTTATATCAAATAGAACGCATTATCCAAGATTGAACGACGTAGAACAGAAACAAAAATTCAATCTCAAATCTTAAAAAAATGTCTACCTCGTATTGTTGTTCGTTGAAAATATTGCAGAAAATGAATTTTGATTCGTCATTCTCCGCATATGTCACGTATTCCAATTCCAAGATTCTGCGTCAGAAAGTGTCCGGGGTAGAAGACTGAGGAATAAGTGTCGCCGGAATTCTTTGTGTTCTTCATTGGGAGGATAATTCCCTAATAATTCTCCCAAGACTCCCCTCCTCTTCCAATCCTCTTCCCACAAGAGTTGCAGTGTCAAGTAAATATAATTTATTTTATTAACTTAACACCTAAAGTTGGCACATTAATTATTTTGGAGTTGGCACAATAAATTTTGGGGGAGAGAAACCAAGGGTCATCACACATCTAAGAGGGTTAAAGGGTGGTAGCTCAATAAATGGGGAGTTCAAGGGTTTCGTCCTCAGGTGGTCCCCACCTCATTAATTGATAAGTGGTATTTAGACCTTTGGTGGACCCCACCACCATAATCTCTCATAGGAGGTTATATTATGGTGGCCCCCACCTCTAACCTCCTCTGAGAGGTTTTAGCCACCAAATAAATAAAAATAATCTAACACTTTATTTTAATTTAAATTTTAATAAAAACCCAAATTCTAACTTCCATTCTCAACCATCTGTTTTTGAGGTGAAAGTATTCTTAAGAAAATATCGGCACTGAGAGTACAACGGTGTCCTTGGTTTCGAGTTCCAGTCACATGTTAAAAAGATATAAAATCTTGCTCGTACATTTACTCAACGTACCAAAATAATGTTCTTGAAAATTATTATCAGTCACCCTCGACTCACGCTGGTCAAGGTTAGGCTCTTCCTAGGTGAAACAAACCCCAACGAACCCAAAAACACTCTCATATTTTCAATCTGAGTTACCATTTAGATGTTATGAATTTTAAAATAAAATAAATTTCACTTAATTATTTTATTTACGGAAAAAAACTAACTTTCTATGGTGGCTTGTGCTGGCCAAAGTTAGTACATTCTTCGAAAAATTTACCCTCTTGAGTTCAGCGGTGGTCTCAGATTTTTAATCCATGTTACCATTTGTGGTTCATAAGAATTTGAAAAATATAATAAATTTTCTTTATTTTATTTACGATTATTCCATTTTTTGGGTTCTATCGCTGGAGGCCCGCGCCAATTAATATTAAGTCGCACCATGGGTAATCCCGCCATCCTGAGCACAATAGTGCCCTTAGATTTCTGATCCAAGTTACCTTTTAAGAGTTATCCCACTTTGTTAGGAAAACTACTGATGCACGTTATCTTAAGCTTTAACAAAAACTTTAACGGATCATTTCGAGCACTCCCAGCCTCGGAATCGTGCGCTGTTAGATTTCACGGGCCCAAAAAATTCCCATATATTTAAAAAAAATAAAATGGAAATTATGGGTCTATACATTCTCCCCACCTCAAGAATGAACTTCCCGTAAGGCACATCTCACACTAAAGTGAACAAGGGGAGATACTGAGCACACTTTTTAGCCTCTCGCTGCCATGCTCTCTCCTGGAGGTTACCTTACTACCAACGAACATGCACCATAGGTATCGACCGTCCATGTAGGACCCGCTCCTGTCAATCCTCAATCTCCAATCGAACCTCTGTGAATGTTGCCCTGTCATCGATGTCCAGCTCCACGTGGTCGATGATGTGGGATGGGTGGTGCACATATCTCCTCAGCTAAGATACATGGAAGAAGTCATGAACCTGGTGCAACTGAGGTGGAAGATCTAAGTGGTTTGCCTCCTTTCCTACATTACTGTGGACCTAGAATGGTCCGATGAATCTCGGAGATAACTTTACACCATGACTAAATTACTGTAGACCTCATCGAGGTGAGCCCCATAGAATGACGCGGTCTACATCCTCGAACTCTAGAGGTCTCCGCCTCCTGTACGCATACAACTTCTGCCTGCTCTATGCAGTCTTCATCTTCTCCTAGAATATCTTCACCTTCTTGGTTGTAGCTCACACCATCTATGGTCCCACTAGGGTTAACTCCCCTAGGTCTGTCTAGCACAGTGGCGATCTACAAGGTCAACCATTAATGGCCACAAAAGGTATCGTACCGATGGTGGAGTGATAGTTGTTGTTGTATGTAAACTCCACCAGAGGCAAGTGATCCTCCCATCTATGACCAAAGCCGAGGAAACATGCACAGAGCATGTCCTCGAGGTCTGAATGGTCCCCTTAGTCTGACCATCTGTCTGAGGATGGAAGGCAGTGCTCAAGAAAAGCTATGTCACAAAATCATCCTACATCCCCTTCCATGGCCGGGAAGTGAACCGCACTTCATGTTCGGAGACAATCGAGGAAGGTAATCCATGTAAACGCACAATCTTTTGCACATAGAGGCATCCCAAGATCTCTACTGAACCCTACTCTCTGATCGGTAGGAAGTGGGACGACGTGGTGAGTTGGTTAATGATCACCCATATCGAATCGTGACTCTTGGATGTATGTGAAAGACACGTAATGAAGTCCATGAATATCCCATCCCACTTCCACTCTGGGACCTCTAAGGGCTATACCAAGCCTGCTAGTTTCTGGTGCTCCGAATTTACTTCTTGAAAAGTGAGGCATCGTGAGACAAACTCAGCTACTGCCTTCTTCATACCTGGGAACTAGTGTTGTTGTCGGAGGTCATGATACATCTTTTTCACCATTGGATGTACCGCTTGATGGGACGTGTGGAACTCCCTCAAAACTTCCAACGGAAGGGAGACTGGCACCATGGTACGTCATCTAAATTGGATGATATGCTCCCCACCTTCAAGAAAATCCATAAGGTATATTCCTTATGGATATCTGAGCACGATGTGTCTCACAGTCAGTGTCAACATGTTGTGCTTCCCAGACTTGTTGTGGAAGTTTAGGAGTGACTATAAGTGATTGAAGGAAGGATGCACCTTCTCTACCCACAATGGATATCTTCAAATTAGCCAGCTGCTCTGTCGCCTCACCTGGTAGTTGTATACCAGATCTCAAACTAAGTACATTTCCTACAATGTTCCCCTTCACAGGAGTATAGAATATCTCGAATTCATAGTCCTTGGGGAACTCAAGCCAACGTCATTGTATCAGGTTCAGGTCCATGTGAGGGAAGATAAACCTGAGACTCTTTTGATTAGAGTATAAGTTAAAACGTTCGCCAATAAGATAGTTCCGCCACATCATAAAGGTGAATACCACTGATACTAACTCTATGTCATGGGTAGCGTAGTTATTCTCATGTTGTCTCAGCTACCGAGAACCATATGTGATCACTGCTCGCTCCTACATCGGGACACATCTAAGTGCAGTCTTTGATGCGTCACAATAAACTAAGAACCCTAGACCTTCCTCTGGAAGCCTCATGATGGGGGAACTATTCATCCTCTTCCTTAGCTCCTGAAAGCTCTCCTGGCATCTCTCTGACCATGCGAAGGGTTTCCCCTTCTTTGTCAAGGCTGATAGTGGTGTTGCAACTCTGGAGAAGTCTTGAACGAACCTATAGTAGTATCCAACCAAATCAAACTCAAGTCCCCCTTTCAGGGGGGGGGATCCTGGAAACATCTTTCGAAAAGATGTCCTCGTGTTCTGTCCCTCCTGTTTGGAACTGAAAACTGAAAACTCATGCTGTCACGAGGGTAAGGTTGCCCAACTCAAGAATGACCGGTTGCACCATCCTATGCATGAGTTTAACCAATGTTACCTGCATTTCCTTTTCTTCGACCAAGGAAAACCCCATACCAACATTGTAGATAAACCACAACCTCTATTCCAATTATAACCAATTTGAGTCTGAACTGTGGATGTCAAGTTCAAACCCAAAACTAACGTCGTAAGGCCTCGATGCTGGCACAAAGAGGTTCCAACCATAACTCTTTTCTCAATGGCCAAATCAAATTGTCGACGTAAGTGTGATTATTGGGTCTCCAACAAACATTATCTTTAGACGTGAGGGTCAAGATAATGGTTTTACCATAGACTCTAGGTCTTGGAGAAGATTCGTGGAAGGAATGATTGGTACCTATTTCTATTGTTACGATAACTAGTAGTAGACACAGACCATACATCGAATCATTACCAAAGTCTTTGGGTCAAACTCCTTGACCGCGTGCAGCTACTATATCCCGCTGTCCTAAAGCTCCCTGAGCCTGGCGGGTTCCACATAAGGGGGTTGTTGTAACATGACTAAATGTACACCACTTCTGGCTTCTCTCCTAGCTCTCCGTCTACATCTGTTGCCCTGTAGATTCAACATTACTTACCACTTCCTTTTACTAAAACATTTTTACATGCTAAAGTCTCTAAGACTGGCGCTGGTTTCCTACTTTCCCACTGCTATCATTCACCGGCTATATCCACTCAGCCAAAGAACATTCAACCAAAAGATTCCATCTATCATCCCAGTATATGTAGGAATGTGTAGAAGAATTTTGCTGGTTCGGATGCCCTTTAGGCACCCCTCAATTAGAAGTTCGAGCCCTGAAGAAATGATCATATCGTATTCATTGAGTACTTGGAAAAATAGGTATGCCTTAATGAACACTCAGCTATTGACACGTCGCCCTTCCGAAGATGTAAAAGTTCTAGGGAACTCTCAACCACCTTCTAAAGCCAATCCTTAGCTTCCTATGAGTCGGGCACGCCTCGGTACCTAAGGGGAATCTGATGCAAAAACATGTGTAAGGCTCTAAGCCTAAAAGTGTCCTCTACCAGTACCGCCTGTAGCAACTGCTGACCAATAAGCAGTGATACAGCTGACACACTATCCAGATGTACTATCTCTAGTAATGGTCCACATACCGAGGCCTCATCACTAAGCAGACCATCCTCATGGACTACCATTGAAAAAGACTAGTAGATAAGATCACCCTCTACTCTACTTGTGTCTCAACTAGGTGAAAAACTCTAGCAATCGCCTCCAGTTAGTCCTCTCCTGCCTGGGAATCAGTCTCGCCTTGTAACCTCGGAGGCCTCTACAACTAGAACTTGTGAAACGCGCTCAGTCAGTGTGCATCGTCCGTAAGTGTGGATGGTGGCATCTGCAGATCAATTGTTGGTGGTGCTACTGATAGACCACCTGACGTTGCCAACATAGTAAGAGGGCCCTACACTAGAGCCTCATCGATTGGTGGTTGTCATAGTGTACTCTCTCAGGACTCTAACTGGTTGTTTGTGTGGACGCAACCTGAATATATGCGACATGGTCAAAAGTTATATCTGCTGAGCGGACCTGGTTAATCTAACATAAATAAAACTTTTGAAAACACACTTGTAATTACTATTTTTGTGCACTTAGTTGGAGATAAGTAGTCAGGGTCCTGGTGTATGAATACTTCGACCACCATACCAATACTAGACTCCCAAATCTGAGAACCAAACTCAGAACCCTTAACACTGTTGCTTCAAAAAAAAAGAAAGATCAAAGTCCAAAGTTATATGGTAAAACTGACTCATCTGATACCAATTTGTCACGACCCATCCCCCGGGGCCCATATCTTGATTAGCCCAAACCCGCCATCCATATACTAGGGGTTGGTGACTAGCACCAAAGGCGTAAATCCCTAAACTGGGAATACATTGTCTTTATAAACTGAAACATACACAATAGAGTATGATAGGAAGAAAACACTAAGTAAAAACTGTATATAAAAATGAGTACTGGAATGTAAAAGAGTCCAGAAATACAGGCCTAATAGTAAAGTACAAGGAAATTTAAAATTACAATACCACTGAAAGAAAGTACAACTGAAGAAAAATAAGCAGCTAATGGGTCATCCTCCGGGGTTCCTACATGAAGGGTTCGTACTGATGACCTCCTTATCACTCCACGTCTATACGACCGTAACATATAAAGTCACACAGAGTGGTCCAACTCCTAGTACCATCTATTCCTGCTACTCTCTGCCTCAGTCAGTTCTATCTGTCTTCTACAACCAACACAACGAGGTGTTGGCATAGCCCGTCCAGGGGTGAGTTTAACGATACTCAATAGGGACCCCGAGACTCTCAAGGTCTCACTAAATCAAATAAGGATAAACCACAAAGCATGGATTCAATGAATAACCATTACATAGGTATAGGCCCATACATATACCTATGTTATCAAGTAACCCATTTCAATCATTAGGTAAACACATGTTACTGACTCAGCTCAACCTGAGATTTTATTTTAAGGGGTAGTATCAAGTAACAACCCTAGTCACACTGTAAAAACCCTGAATCATGGTTTACTCCTACTCTATCGAGTACCGTGGACCTACTTCATTACACAGAGGTGCATCCCACTATCTTGGACTCATGTGGTACTCTTCATATCGAGAACCGTGCGTCTGCTACGTCACACAGAGGTGCTCCCCACTGTGGGTCTGTTGTGTCACACAGAGGCGATGCCCCTCAAAGCCTACTAAGTTAATCCACCTATCATGTACCATGGGTCTACTGCATCACACAGAGGCGATCCCTACTATGGTTCTGCCCCATCACACATAGACGCTTCCCACTAGGTTAGTCAAAACTCTCCGAGTCGATAGGTAATCAGTCGTCAGGTCTCAGCCAGATACTAGGTCTTTGAACTCCACTCGCTTGTCTCTAGGAGGATCTTCTCCATGAGCTACAGGTTGTTACTGCAACTATAATGATGTCCCATTTATATGTATCTCAAGGGTACCCCTCATCATAGGGGTATCAACGAATTATACGGAGCGTCAATCAGACGCCCGGTCTGTGAGTTATTGGAATTTCCGTTCTGGGGGACCTGTTGAATTTTAAGATCAAACCAACCTGACCATACTCCTACTCTGTCCAAACCTAATGTGGGGTATTCCAAAATAACTGTATCACTCTAATCTTTCTGTCTCTGCAAATGGTTTGTAGATTGGACACTCGTATCCCATATTATGGATGAAAGATAAAAATAGGACATAGCGGGTCCAGGTCTTGTCTGACACGTCCTACGGGTCCGACCAGGCCTGCAGGGGTGGCCCAGCCCGAGTGGGTGGCCCGATGACTAACAACGGGTCAGAACCGCACTAGGTCCAGCCTAGGGGCCCAGCGGCCCGGTGTCTCACGGGGTTCGCCTAACCCCCGTCCAGGGGGGAGGGGAGTGCCCCCTGGATACCCGTACAGTTGAACTGTTTGGGTGGGGACCCAAACCGGTGAGAGGTGGCACCGGTCCAGTAGACACAGGACCCAGCAGGGTTTCGATCTTCCTGGATGGCTGAGCGGCCAACCGTTCCATACCACTGGGGGACGGCCCGATGCCGGCCGCCTCAGATCCTCCATCGCTGCCTGCAGTAGCCCCGATACTTCTCTTCCACGCGGCGTGACTGCGCTGCGCCCTTCCACCGTGGCCCACCCTGGTCGAGGCTCTCTTCCTCTGCGTGGCGTGATGGCACCATTCCCCCTTCCTCCATGGTCCACCTTGGCCGCGGCTCTCCTCCCATGTGGCATGGTGTTCCTTCACCCATTTGATGACCCGATGGCCTTGCGCCGCCAGTTTTTTTTGGTAGCCCCATTACTGACCGTCATTGCTCCGCCGCAGTCCACTCCTCTGGCGGTGCCGTTGCACCTCCACAGTCATCAAGCAGCGTGGTAAAGCAAATGGGGAGGGTTGGGCCATGTTCGTGCGGCTCTAACCTTCCACGTTATGATGATATCAAACGGTAAGCATTAGCAATGATTGAATGACATACAATTGAAAAAAATTCAATCTCAAATCTTAAAACAATCCCTACCTCATATTGTTGTTCGTTGATGATGTTGTGGAAAATGAACATTGATTATGTCGTTCTTTGCGTTCTTCTTGTACTCCAATCCCATTCTCGTGCGTCAGAAAGTGTCCGGGGTAGAAGACCAATGAAGAAGCATCTTCGACGTTCTTTGCGTTCTTTGTTGGGAGGATAATTCTGCATGGATTCTCCCAATCCTCCTCTCCTCATCCAAACCTCATTCACGTGAGGGTTGCAGTGTCAAATTATTATAATTGAGTTTATTAACATAAAAAATAATGTTGGCACATTAATTATTCTAGAGTTGGCACAATAATGTTTGGGGGAGAGAAACCAAGGTTCATCTCACATTCAAGAGGGTTAACGGGTGGTAGCTCCATAAATTGGGAGTTCAAGGGTTTTGTTTTCGGGAGGTCCCCACATCATTAATTGATTAATGGTATTTAGACCTCAGGTGGTACCCACCACTATAACCTCTCATGGGAGGTTATGGTGTGGTTGCCCCTACCTCTAACATCCTCTTGGAGGTTTTAACCACCAAATAAATAAAATTAAGCTAACACTTTATATTTATTTAAATTTTATTAAAAACACAAAATATCACTTCCATTCTCGACCAACTTCCATCGAGGTGAAAGTATCCTTAAGAGAATATTGGTGCTATGAGTACAACGGTGTCCTTGGATTTAAATTATGACCAAACGTTCAAAAGTTATAAAATCCCGCTCGTACATTTACCGAACATACCCGAAAAAATGTTAGGAAAATTATTATCAGTCACCCTCAACTCACTCAGGACGTGGTTAGGCTTTTACTCAGTGAAAAAAACCCCAAACAAACACAACAGTAATCTCATATTTTCAATCTGAGTTACCCTTTAAAAGATATGAATTTTACAATAAAATAATTGACACTTAATTATTTAATTTGTGGCCAAAAACTACCATTCTCAGATGGCCCGCGCTAGCCAATGTTAGTATCTATATAAAAAATTCATACCATTATGAGTTAAACGGTGGTCTCAGATTTTTAATCCGAGTTACCGTTTGTGATTTATAAGAATTTGAAAAATAAAATAATTTATTTAATTATTTTATTTATGATTATGCCATCTATTGGGTTCCCTCATTGGAGGCTTGCGGCGACTAATCTTAAGTCGCACCAAAGGTAAACCCACCATCCTGAGCACAACGATGCCCTCATATTTCTTATCTGAGTTACCATTTAAGAGTTATTCCACTTTTTCAGTAAAACTGGTTTCATGTGTTAACTTACGCTTAACAAAAACTTTGACAGATCATTTCGGGCACTCTAGGTCTCTGAATATCACACCGTCAGATTTCATAGACCTGTAAAATTTCCATATATTTAAAAAAAATTACATGGAAATTCCGGTTCATTACATTATTAATGAATTAGTTTTCCCTAATTCTCATTTTAATATCCTACTAAAATCATTTAGGATAAAATTGGGATATAATATTTTTTTTGCTGAAACATTCTCCATCGAGTATAAATTAGAGATATCAAGTCACAAACTATATGCTTGTATATAATTTTAGTTCAACTAGATCTATCATTTACCATGATTTAACGAACTATATTATCTTCCCTATCAGTGTATTTTTCTAATACTTATAAAACCCTCTGATATCCTTATGATCCTCTTACTTTATATTCACTTTGCTCCTCAATAACTACATTTCTCTACTATCAACTGTGTTCCCTATGTTGAAAATTCATCCCATTCATCACAATGGTTATGTATTAAATTTATATGAAATTTAAAATAATTTTTAAGTATAATTTGTTTGTCATGATTCTATATGAATATTATTGGAAAATTTATTACTCATGAAGAGAATCAAAATTATATTCATTCTCACTTTTGTGAATAAATTACAATGAATAACTAAAAATTACATGAGTGTCATCTTATTCTCATGCAACTAGTTAGAGGGTGTATTTTCATCATTCCTTTATAATAAACAATTATTAGAGATTTATTGTATTATAATCATGTTTACCATTAAAATCCCACCATGATATTATTTCAAAAGATTATTTTCCAAGAAATAATATTGAAAATTTTATTCTTCATAATGAAAATAAATTTTTGAGGACAACCCTCACCCAACACATGATATTATATCCCATAAATCATTAAATATTATTACATGTGAAAATTTTTGTACTTAATTTCATTATCAGTTCATAAGATGTCTATTTTCATTGAAAGTATATTTTCTACTAACCTATGATACCTTTTAAATCATTTGAACACATAAGGATTACGTGTAATAGAAATCATACAGACCATCCAGATAAAGAATGAATAATCCAAACATAATACCTCTTTTCAAATTTTGATTTTGGTATCATTGGCCCTCACACATCAACTTGTAATAAATCAATAACTCATATTCATTTTTACTTATTTTTATTCTATGATATATGAATAATATTTCTCTATTGATAATATTTACACATGAGAGAATAGTAACATGAATGTTTAGGAATTATTCATGATACATTATTTTTCATAAAATCCAACAAATTGTTTTCTGTAAATTGTACTTTATTATTGTTCCAAATCTAATTTTTTACCCAGATAGTAAACATGTATCCTATTCTCCATTAATGATATAAATATGTTAGTTAGTGTTCCTTCTTTGAATAAAATATTACCATTTTTTCTGTTAATGAAGTTGTTCTTCATGCTGAACATCACTACTTGTTATGTGTCACATAACATAACTCTACATATTGTGTTTTGAATGGGAAATTAAAAAAGGAACCCATGTTCCTCATATCTCAACCTTCTATCTCGTCCTTTTGAGATATAATGATCTTCAACATGTTATCATTTTGAAATTGAGCAATTCCATCTTTTTCATAACTTCTTCACATGAAATGATATTTATTTTTAGTCATAGGGGAATTACACCAACAGTCTCAAATATAAATTCTAAAACAATATCAGTGTCTCAAATCAAAATTATTAGGATGTTAGCCTTTTCAGTTTTTTATTTTAAAAATCCAAATGCATTGATTCACTTCATTTGGTAGTAGGTTATATTATTCCACCAACATCGTTTTTATAAGATATTTATCTTAACATGATTCAAATTTGTTTTGAGTTTATATCTAGTTGATGATAATTATAACTATTTTGATCTAATTCATTGAGTATCCATTGGAATATTCCTTTATACCAATTATTGGAAAATAAAAAAATATTCTATAACACAAACAACAAAATAAATATCCATTAAAAAATATCAAGGTAGGAAAATAATTGTGATTTTTTTTTCTCTGTACACTAATATTAATTTTTACTATAGAGAAATTTTATTATATCATCCCCATATTTCCAAAACAATAACTATAAATACATATTTCACTATTAATTATTTTTGCTACTAAAATAGTAGTTCACCACTCATTTTTCAGTCCTGAAATCCATGATTTTAATTGTAGTGGAGTATTCAGTTTTTTTACCACCAACGAAATTATTGATGTGATTAATACACTTTATAGAAATTAATTAATCCATAAACTAGTGCAATTTTGGTCATCTAATAAAATTTTCAGTCTCCTCACGAATTTTTTTTTCTAATTTAATATCTTTTTCAACAAATATCTCTAGGTTAATGTTTAGGGTCAATAGATATATATGATTATAAACCTAATGTTCCAAATTGTGACATCAACATTGAGTTCTTATATTTTTTTACAAAATATTTGTCAATGTTTGTTAGTTATTCAATAGTCTAAGTTGATCCATAATTTTTTAGAATGTTTTCATATTATTTTCTTGAACATCCATAATTTCCTAATTTCATACACCCCGATTTAGCTTCAAACTATGAAATCCCTTCATCTTATTATGGTATTGGGAGTTTGGAGTCAGGTACCGGCCTATTTCTTTATTTTTTTCCCTCCAATGATATATTTACCTCAAGAGTGGCCTCAAATTAATCATTGAGTTCGAATCTTACATTGATTACAATATATTGATCATTAATTTCATCCACTAGTGGATCCTCTATGAATTCCATAAAAACATCTTCTCCATGGAATTTACAATCCCACGCTTCTCCAACTATGTGTGTTCCAAGATATCATATATAGAAGATAATAAGTTCAATTTATTTTGTGTCTTCCTTTTAAATTTAATTACTTTCAAATAATTATCATGGGTTCTTCCACTTTTCTATAATCATGTAACATCATTTAACATATTTCACTGAGAAGACCAACCTCTAAACATTGAAAATAGTCAATAAGAATTTTTCCCTTGTACCTTTTCATCTATTATGATTAGAGGAAATAAAATACATGACCTCATCTAAGTCAATATCCTCAAACAAATATCCAAGGGATTTTCTTCATATCCTCGAATACTACAATAGAATTATTTTCTATTGGCATTGAATCGTCATCATTTTTTATTATTTCATAAATAGTGAGAGTATTATATATGTTATCTTTAATCACCACCATTATATATTTTTCTTTAATAATATATAATTTTTTAGTAAAACAAAATTTAACAATAATAATGATTCAATACATGTTTTTTATCATCAATAATATCTTTATGAATAACCATTTATTTCCAAACAATTTTCACCCAATTATATAAAACAATAAATGTCCCATTTGTGATATTCCACATTTCATTGATGATTCTCTATAATACCTAAAAAACTAATCTATAACCTAATAAATTTATTAAAAATATGTTATGAGTATTTTCCCACATTCAATGATAGGTTTTTCTTAACATCACCTTTGTATAGATGGGTTTCAAAAGGGTCCCCCTAAAAAATTAATCATTTAAAAATATACATCCAAATATGTATTGTCCTTGTATAATATGGATATACATTCCAAAAATAGTTTATATTCAGTGTATAAAAACCCTCTAATATTCCATTACCAATGATTAGATGAACTATATCATTTAATATTTCTATTATTGGAAATTTGAAATATTATAAACTGGAATCCCATTGCGATAGATAAATACAATCATTCTTTTATGAAATAGAGAAAAATACAAAAATAAAATTTTCCCTAACACCACATGATGGTCTATAATATGAATACCTTGAGGGTTGGTGAATCAAGTAATTACAAACAAAAATTATCTTTTTTAATTGTCTTGTTCATCTTTTTGTAGGGAAACATTACTGTATATATCTAACACTATCTTTGAAAATATATGAAGCAATAAAATAAGTAAAATAGAAACACAATAATTATTACTTCATTAACCCAAACAAACCAATTAAATTATCATAAATGAAAATTTTTTTATACACCTACAACTCTAAGAAACTAAATTGTGTAAAAAAAATAAATTGGACACACTAGTAATTACCTAGAATAGGTTTCCCAAAGAGTCAATGATATGGGATCTGTTGAACACCTCACGAGTGCCTATATCCATATGCTAGTGACTAGTGGTGAGAGAATAATATAGTAAAAGGGAGACTATGACCTCTAAAATAAATCCTAAAGGTCATTCTGGAATCTACCAATTATTCACTATGATGCATTTATATAATGAACATATGAAAAACCTATTTATATCAAACATAGAGACCCATGGGTCCCTACAGTCTATAATAAGAAGAAATAAATCTCCCAATATGATGCATCGAACAGCACAATATAGAATCAATAAAAAATTATGTATTTTATATAAACACAAAGATATGATAGACTATCCAATACACATGGTAACCAAAAATAAACACAAATACAAAAAACTCTTATCCCAATATGTATAATCATCCTGGAAATTCATTTTCCTATGAAATCTTATAGACATGTATTGTATATCAATCTCCATGTTATTCTTTTATCTAGGTAATCTATATGATGGTATAATCTTGTACATAAAACCCCAATCCATGTTCATGGGTAAGGGTACGCCTAATGACATAGTTCGATTCAACAATGTTTCAATGATTATTATTGTTATTGTGATCATGTCAATGTCTTTCAAAAACATGTTTACTCAATGTAGTGGTGTTGGTTAAAAAAAATGACCAAACAATTATACAATGAAATAGACATTCATCCATGTCATGTAATTGTGTACTAACTAGGACACCATGACACCCAACCCTATAGTCTTAGACACCATACTAGAAGGAAGATAGTCACATAGTATTATGAGTTGTTCCAAATACAATAATGTATGGTATAGTATGAACCACAATTATTTTCATCCCTACCCTAATGTCTCAAGGTGTAGTTCCATATAACCCTTTACCTAATACCTGATGGAACATGGAATGTTCATATATGAATAATCATCAGTCCTTCCCTGTCACATGAGATATGATCGTAATATATGTATCAAATAAACCACAACCCATCTCTTATGCTAGTATTCACACATATATTTACATAGAAATGACTAAAAATCCCATTAACCATACCTACTAACTCTATGCATCTCAACTCATGAATATTGAACAATCCTTAAAGACTATAGAGAGTACACATCAACCACATTTCCCCATACCCACTGACTCTAGGGAGGTCAATGAAATAAAACGAAATATTCCCATAAAATCTAGCGAAGTTCCATAAATCACTCTAAACAAACTATATATATTCTAGGGAGGTTACCTCAAGAAAATAGGCCTATATCCATGGACTCTGATGAGGAATCACCAAACACACTAACTCAAGACCCTAAAGAATTTCTTTAACTAGTATATAACTAGTAAGTGTATGTGATAATAATCAAGTCATGTAGAACACCTGAAATATCACTAAATCACCATTAGGGAACTAGTACCATTGTCCTTTTACCACATCTCAAATAGATAATTCTACTCACCAGGATCCTTTAATGGGTCTATCACATCTATATGTTTCAACCATAACATTGATACCAGAATAAAATTTATCACAGTTATATACATGAAGGTCTAATCACCATTTACCACATAGAAAATAAGAAATAAAAAATATAAGACACAGAAAACATAAAATCATGGGAAAACTGGGAATTACCATTACAATGTTAAACAAAACATAGAATAAAATTCTAACGCCTTCTTCCTTACCTAAAAAACTTATTTCCAATCCCCCTTTAACTTCATTTACAAAAGGTGATGAAAAAATATAATCATGGTTGGACAATGGCTTAACAACCATCATCCATCTTATAGAAAACATATTTTAAATCTAAAATACAATTTTAATCCCCATTTATCAAATAACCAATTTTCATAAAAAATGATTTTTATTAAAATTATATTTTTTAAATTACTTTTCAAAAAGAAAATTTAATTGTCCAATCAAAATCAAACACACACCTCTAAAAATTTCAGAATATGGCCAAATAGAACTAATTTAAGAAAGGCATCACCATCAAACTATTTAGAATAATTTTTGGTCCATATAGACTATTATTCTTCTATATGCTCACTCAAACCATATAAGAAATAGACACAAATCATAAAATATGAATGGATATATTCTACTGATGTATAAAAACATAAACAATCCAAAATACCAATATAATCAAACAAATTCAAGGTCCCTAAGCTCAATATACATTCTGATGTAATATCCCATGACCATGACAGCTTCCTTCAAGTCTATAAGAAATTGACCATGAAAAAACTTCAGAATCATTAGAAATGAGATGTGCTACACTTCCACTACACCCCCTGACATAAGAAAACCAAATGCCAGAAAATTAATATCCAAATATAAGGCTAATTTTATTCAAATTCATCCAATTCCATAAATGAAATGGTGGTCTAACATATGTTTCATCAATGAATGAATATTGTTTTATTCATAAACACCATCTAAATTTCATTCGAACCACTCCTGAAATACCTATAATGCATAATGAAATTTCTATCCAGTAATGAAGTCATACCTCAAAATACCTATATAGTTGATCCAAGCTCAATCGGATGGAGGAGAACATGGGAAATATAAGATGAGATAATACTATGAGATGTTCTATGAAATATTATAAAACCATTCAAAATCATGGGGGATGATGTGGGAGGGGGTTATATGTCCTCTTATTTGTGTGGTTTCTGAGAGAAGAAACCAAATGGGGGTTTTAAACTTCAACCTCCTATTATATTTCAAAACTATTCCCAAAGTTCTTTTCATAGAATGAACGTGAATACATATAATGATTAAACCTCAAGTAGAACATTCATGAACCTATAACAAAAAAATTATAGTGCAAACCATCCTTTGACATCATGAAATAGCTATAATTCATGTTCTAAAATTTAATATATACTATGAGAGGGTTAAGTGAATCATTTTAATTTATAATATGGTTTTAGAACTAATTGATAATTTTTTTGTATCCTCTAAAACATTATAGAGTTATGATCCACTCAAACATAACTCTCAACTGCACAGTTCATACACAAAAATGTAATGATGGTGATGCACGAGATATTTACATTATTTTGTGCACAGACATAATCCTTTACATGTTAGATAGTCCCACCAGAATGAATTCATAAAATAACTTCTTAATAAGAATCAATGGAATAAGAGGAAAGCATATCTACAACCTAGTTTTCATCAATTCAATTATACTTAGTTATATCCACAAATATTATTTTCATTTCTACATTATCGCAGATGGATATACACCCCAATGAACAATCCTATTCAGTAACTAGTAATAACCCACAACTACTAGCCTCATATTCCTTCATTTCTAATCAACTTCATAATGTTATTAACTACCTCAACATGTAATATATATCAACTTCACCAGTGTAAAATATCCAAGAACATAAAAGGTCATATTAAGAACATGATTTTGTGGAATCATTCTATAAATATTCAACAAGCCATAATATATAAATATCATTCATTATACAAATACTATCCATAGAACATACATAGGGAAAATTAATTCTAATTTCCTCAGCTCGATAACCTCTATATGATATTCCATGTCTAGTTGGCCTCTGTCCAATTCTATATATTCTGTTAATTATTTAAATATGTAACACAAATCAATCAACACCTCAAAAAGTATTTTTTCTGATATACCTCCTTGAAATGGACCTCACTCTAGTGGATTCTACTCCAACGGACATGATTTAAAGGGAGTCACTCCATTATAACCTTCTCTGATGGAAATCAATCCATTGGAACTTCCTAAGAATCATCCTATTTATGATGAAAAAAATTAGACTGAAAAAATTCTAGAGCATCATATTTCAATTTATATGAATTTTTTCCTAGTATGAATGTACTATTATCTCTATTTAATGGTTTTTTATTATCGAAAAGGTTGGAAAACCAATTCATCTTCCTGCTCAATTAAATTTTTATATATCTGAATTTCATGTTGATTTCATATTCATTTTTGACTAAATGAAATCTTATCAATACATGTTTGAGTTTCCATAATATTTTTGAGACATCACAATAATTTATTTATCATCAATGGATAAAAAATACATCCATCCTAACATTTGATTCTGATTATTAATTTTTTGGTGTCTGTTATTTTTATTTTGGTCTCAATGTTTCTGGGACGGACTTTGTTATATATAATGTTTTCCAATGGATAATAACTTCACTAATTTTAAGTCCATATCCTTTTCTAATAAATCAATTGAAACATGCTCAATCATCATTCTTCTGTACCCCAAAAAATAAAAGACAAATGATTTAGTTATCTTATTCTCTAAGTCAATTTAAAATGGTTGAATACATTGTGTATACCTCATTACACTTTTCACACCATCGACCACTATAGAGAATCTCAAATATTTCTCATATTTTCTATTGATTAATCATTATAAAAGAAATATTTAAAAATTTTCACATGATAATTGAATGATTATAATAATAAAATGGACTCCCCTCTATCTATTAATAGGTAAATTGATGGTAGTCATAAACTCTTGTCTATATTATATTCTCCACCAAATGATTCATTAGTTTCAAACAATGAATGTTCAACTGGTTGCATCTTGGTTTTGGATGGAATAACATCTCTATTAGACAGATGGATTCATTTCAATTTCCCATCAGATGTAATAGTGTTCGTATATTATTTCATTCATTAGTTCTAAAAAATAACAACCTTGGTCTACCTCTGATAAAACTATGAATCTGATGCCTTACTTAATGATACTAAAAATTTGTAAAATGAATCATTGTCAGAATACCCTATGTTGAATTAGTGGGATACCTTTTAAAATAGAATGATGTCAGTAATAACTCCACTCACTCACATTATACACAATAATTATTCACACACTAAAGATCTATTATTATAACCACTCTAACAAATATTCTAGTTTTTTTCCTGAATTCTTCAATATTTATAAATCATTGAATGATCAACAAAGAATCATCATTTTTGAAAGTGGAAAGGTATATCCTCAAAATTCCCACCCTTCAATTCTCAACAACTATAAAATTTTATATGATGGAATCACAGTATCTTCTAACATACCATAACGATCCTCATTCCCATTGTTTGGATATTATATCTCATTCTTATAGACTCAGTTTGATATCTCGTGTTGATTGACTATGTCCAACGGGGGGTCGGATTGAAAAGTTTTTAGAAACCCTTCCATCATCATGATTTCCACTAATATCTGAACAAGCATATTATCTACTCAATTTACTCACTTCAAAAACATATTCTATATATTCGTCTATTGAATGAAATAAAATAAAAGAAATTTGTTTATAAAAATATCACCCTTTGTGTTTTTGTCAATACACACCCAATATTTTACACCCAAAATAGACAAATTAATCTCATGTATTTATTTTAAGCTATTTTTCTTGTCACATATCATACTTCCCCCATTATTGATAATCAAATTAAAAATTTCCACTCATGTTACCTGAAAAAATTCTTCTTCATTTCAAATTCATGAAATTTTTATTCAAGAGAATGTTGGTATCACATGATATTCATAACAAAGAGCCTGTAAAAAACTACACTATGTCTATGTATGTGAACTAAGTATATAAAAGAAGAATGCATAGTGAAGGCCATATATGTAGTCTAATATAGAACATTAATGTGATGATTTTCTTATCTATTTAAATATTCTATTATATAGGTCAATCATTATGAATGTTGTTATGATAATATGGAACTATACCGATCTCAATAAACATATCAGAATGTTTAGGTGTATATACTCAAAAATCCTAAATACACATTTATCATAACCTCATTAATTTCATTAGTCATAAGAATAAGAGACTCATATCTACATTTCATACTTAAAATACTCAATTGACAACATGTTAGTGCAAATAAACAAGTATGTTGTAAATATGGAATAACCTCATCAGTTTCTTAGAAGAAACATTTGGAATGTGTGACTTCCCTCATTCTTGAAATTTTCTTTATTTTCAGAGATTCTACAATGGATTTGTTTTCTTTCTTATGTTTATCCTCATTTGATTTTATATAACATTTAATTTCATCTTTAGAATCGTTCAATGAAGCTATGAACTTATCTTGATTTTTATTAACAATTTTATAATAACGAATTTGTAACACTTTCATAATGACATCCTCGGATTATGGAAAGATAGACAAACAAATTTTATTATCCTTTACATAATATGAACATCTCCTACATATTTTATGAATCATGAAATCATATTATTTTTATATTCATTTATCAACTTTTCTTTTAACTTGAAAAACATTTTATAACCCATTATTTCATCAGATTTTTGGGATTCATATAACTATTTATCCATTTCAACTGATCTAGATAAATAAATAAGAAATATTCATTTTCTTGTTCATCATATTTTTTATCCCCATATTTATTGATATACATAAAATTCTTCAGTGATCCATTGACATGGTTTAGGATTTGATAGTCTTCGCATTTCAGAATCTTATTTTTTGTTTCATGGATGTTTTAGGTATATTTGATCTTATTTTCTCATTAATGTAACCTTTATTTATACATGTTTTGTTGTAGATACATGTTGTACCAACATGAATCCTATATTTATCTCAAACGACCATATCACAAAAAATCACTTTTGAATCCGGATCATTCAAACACATAATAAAACTGCTAAAAACACTTCTGTAGGGAATTCATCATAAATTATGGAACACTTTTCTCAAGAAGATACTTTAAAAAATAATTATTCTCTTTTATATTGATATATTTTTTCTCAAAAATTATCATTTGAAGGACCTTATTTTCTCTATCTTTATATGTTTCACCTTTAACAAGAACATTATTAGTAATGTATTATTTCAATTATATTATATCACATTGTCTTGTATAAATCTTTGATTGTTTTTCTAATAGTTATTCTTCTCTCTTAGCCAAAATAATTTTTAAAAACATTATCATTGTGTTAGATTCTACTATCTTCAACTTTTTATTCTTACATTCTTCAACAAGTGTACATCAAATAAATTTTATATTCTCAATTATAAATGATTTTTCTTCCCAACGTCATAGTTATCTTTCAAGATAACTAATAATAATTTTTTTGGATCTTATAAAATAAATATTTGTCTCATATTTCTTGATCGAGTGACAACTCTCAAAATTAATTTTCCTAATATCTGTATACATCTTTTTTCTTTCATTAATGATATATATATTCAAGACATTTTTTTAAATTAAATTTGATATCCCATTTCATTAATTTTATTTCATCCAAATATTCATTTCATGTTTAAGAATTACTTCCATGTATAACATGAGAATTGATGTTAACTTTATGATCAAATTCATCACTAGATAAAGTATCATATTTTTTTATTCTTCTCAAATAACGTTTCATATTATTTTACATAGTGTAATATTTTTGTATATTTCCTCTAAATTTATTTCATAGATTTCTAATCATCATCATCATATGTATTCTCTGCCATTTTTTTATTTGGATTTTTTTACAACATTTCCTTTCCATTCACAATTACAATAGTTGACATAATATTTAAATTTCCCCTTCCAACTTCCCTAGTACCATCTTTTAGAAAGGAGGGAAACAATTGTGTTGAAATCATTATCTTCATCCTTAGTAAATAAATTTCAAAATTGGTCAATAAATTGAATAAGTTTTTTTCCCTTTTAAAAAACCTTTAATGTTCATTTAATTCTTATCCATTTTCCAAAAAAATATTATTTTCCTCATCTCATATACAACAAGAATATTATTATGTTTATCAAGAGATAAATCTCCATGATCATAAAAATATGATACATGGATGAATATATATATATATATATAAACATTATTATCAATTCTTAATAATAGTATAATCATTTATCTCCTCACCAAAACATCAGATATTACTCATAATATTATTTTCTCTTATAATGTATTCATTAATACTTTTCTCATATGACATTTCAATATCTTCTAATATACAACATTATATTTTTTACATGGGTTATTTGACATTATCATTTCATTAATAAATACTTATCACCTTACCCCATATCCTCTTATATTTAGAAAACCCAATAATCATTGAATAATAATTATCATTAAGATCCATCATCAATTCTTTCTAGGATTTTACATTTTCTTTGAAAATACTCTTATATTCAGATTTCATATAAAATTCATCGATGGGAGAAAATACCTATATTAATGAATTATAAACATAATATCTAAGAGATAGATGATATGGTAACATCATATTCTTCCAAATGCGACAATTCTTTCCATAATAAATAGCAAAACCATTATTTTTAACTGAACAGAAATAATCTATTCTAAAAACTTGATCTTTTAGAGGGAAACAACGATATGATACCAATTTTTGGTCCACAATACGATTGAGACCACAGATGTATGAAAAGTGGGCCAAATCAGTGGTTTAATTTCATTAATAAAAAAGATTCTTAACTACTTTTGAAACCATTCATAACCTCTAAAACATGTTAGAGTAATGATCCACTCAATTATGAATCTCAACCTCAATATTCATACAAGATAATATAATGATAGACCCGCACATAGTATTTAAATTGTTTGGTACAAATTCCTACTTTTTTCAATATTATATAGTCCCACCGACAAGGATTAGTTTAGAAAGATATTTTTAGAATGAAATGGAACAAGAAATAAACAATTCTATAGACCACTAATTAAATTTTCTGCTAAAGATGGTTAAACCCACCCAACTATCCTTAAAAAATTGTTTTCCTAGAGTGGGTTATACACCCTACTTAAATATCCAATTTAGTAAATATTAAGAAGCCACAACTACACTATTCACTTTACTTCATCTCTCATACACTTTTTAATGTTCCTCATTTCTTTAACATGTAAGTTGTATCCAATTCAGCTATGTATAATATTCAATAAAATTCAATATTATCTTAGGAACATGTTCATGAAACATCTCTTTGATATTCAAAATATCTAAATATTCTCAATATCCATCATTCCATAAATTCCATTAAGTAACACTTAATTATACAAGTCAGTCTGATTTCCTATATCCAATAACAATTATTTCATAGTCTCAGTCAGATATTCGTCCTTCCAATTACACATCTCCCTATCATGATTTAATAATTAAAGAAAACAATCACCCTTATTCACAATTGAATTGTTCCATGTATGAATGATATTTTATCTCAATTTATAGGCATCAAAAAATGGAACAGGAGGGGAAAACAATTCTTTATTATGCCTAATGAATATTTCATATCTCTAAATTTAATGTTGAGTTAAGTATCATATATTACTACTTAAACTATTCTCAACACATCTGGTATCTTCTCAAATATTTATTAAACATCTCAAAAAATTTAACTTTATCTGATGTTAAAAATGATCATAAATCAAATCATTTTTTTGGTAATTATTTCTTTGGACTCTAATTTTTTTGTTGTCCATAATGTAAGTCGGATATAATTTTTTATATAAAATGAATCTGATTTAAAATAAATTCACCACCTCAATTTCGACAACAATTTTTTTAACTCAATTGATAAAAACTCAATCAACACATTGTTTTTGAACCACAAAAATCAAAAAAAATAAATTATTTAATTATCTTATGTTTCAAGTCAATGGAAAATAATTTACTACATTGTTTCATATTCTTAATACTTATGAAACTACTACCACTCAAGTTAAACAAAAATATTTATCACATTTCAATGGGTTCCTCATTACGATAGAAATGCTAATGATTTTTCTCAAACTTATTTAATTATTCTTATTACGAAAATGAACACCACATAATATTATGATTTAGTAAATGAATTAGTTTCATTAACTACAATACATAAAATGATCTAAAACAAATTTTTTATCAATTTTCAACAACACCTAATGAACATGTTCCTACATCATTTATGATTGTTCAATATATATTTCAAGTTGATGGATCAGTATCTATTTCCAATATAATGTATCAGTGTCAGATGATTATTTGATTCATCGGTACCAAAAAATTAAAACTATTGTCATAATATGATAGAACTCTTAATTCGACGACTTAATTATAATAATATTCTATTAATTTATTTGGCACTGGAATCCAAATTGATGTATATTGTGTCCAATGTACTGGAGCAGTAAATAAATTCATTCATTAAGATTATTAATAATTTATAAATCTTTAACTAATGATATATGATCATAACCTATCTTCCACATTATGTTACTTATATCATTACATTATAAAGATTTATGAAACTTTTAATGATCAATAATGCATTGTAAAATTTAAATAAGTAACGTTTTGTCATTATCTTTCACAGTATTTTATTCATAACAACCGTCATGTTATTTTAATATGAATCCCTGTAGAAAATAAAATTATATAATGATCCTCATATTGATTGTCTTGATAAGATATATCAGGTTAATGGATTTAGTCTGACATCTCTTGCAGATTGACTATGTTTGATGTGGGGTCTGATTTAAAGATGTGCATAAACCCTTCATTCATCAGAATTTCCACCAACATCTCAATATCACGGTTTTTTACTCACATTAGTCATGATAGAAACATGTTTCAAATATTTTTTTTATTAAAAACAAATACAATAAAATATATCATTTGTCTAGAATTAGTTATTCCATGTAGTATGTATTCCTCAATGAACCTAACCTAATGCTCTCACAAATACTCAGGATGACACCCAAAGAATAATTTCTATAAAGACATAACTTATGGGATTCTATACACTCTTAATTCTACTCCATGTTGAGATTTTCAATACTAACCATTTAAAAAATGAAAAAAAATTAATTACAAGCGGAATTCATCACCCATGATGATGCGGGTTGATAAAAACCCTACTCAATAACACTTATTATCCTCATGAAGATTTTTTATACTTCTAACTATAATCCCTAGACTAATTTTGTTTTTAAATCAAGAAAATCCTATTATGTCTCACCTTTGAGAGAAGGATTAAATTACACTAAAGAACATAATATAACGAACATGGACACAAAATTGTTTCTCTAAAAACATGGTTTAACCCTCTAACCACCACAAATTCACCTCAGATGTAATTCCTAAGGTTGTTTCCAAATAACTACATCCAATTATACATAATAGCCCAGTTGGTCTAACATCAATGAAATTTCACCATAAAAACACAACACTACTCAATAGCATACGACCAGACTCCCTAAATACGACACCTTATATCTAAGATTCATCATAATATTATCAATAAATATTCATTGAGAACTAAACCTGAATCATAGTGTAATTACCAATTATTATTCTCATTTGATCCATCCAACTATCATGCTTTGAACATGATTATTGATTCCACTCAAACCCAAATCACCCATGGATCATGATACCACTATCCCAAGATCATTTCTTTCAAATATACACTAACCAAATGCGTAGTAAAATAACTGAAATATTTTTTGCTTCTCACCTACATAGTGATAATATATCAAACATCCACAAGTTGTTTTCACTGTTCCCATGACTCTTCCAAAATTTGGGTCATACACCTACAACTGACTTGATAATCCCCACAAAAAGTGTATCCATATTTTCATCTTACAAATATAACACCCAATATTTATAGACCACATCATTTCCTTTAATATTAATAATGATTGGTCCTAAACACCTCAACTCTAGATGGCCAACCTCAAGAATTAGCTATCAATAACTATAAGATAGTTATTCATTATATCGTTCAACCCTAAATCACTCAATTCACATGAAGGTTAATAGTTATTTCTCCATATGTATCCACATCGAGCAAATAATTCCATCATATAGTTCTATCTATCATTATATTATCTAAAAAAACTATTAGTCACCGGGGCCACATTGTGATCCCATAAAAACACACATCCAGTGATCTAATGTGTGGAATCATCACAATCATAATTAGGGGTCTAATTTTTTAACCCACCAACACACATATGGTTACTTGATCCCTACATCAAGTATATAAAATCATTTCATCCACATGTATCTACCAAATACATCCTCATCATACTCACTAAATACATATAAAACCACTAATTAATCATGAATATCAACCATAAAATAAGAAGCATAGTTTACATTGGCACTAGTTACTTTTCTTTTCAATTCTCCAAAATAAGTCCACACCAGCAAATCAACAATGGTGTTATCCATGAAAAAATATCCCATAATCCAACTACACAATTTCAAACTTCTGGGTCACCTACCACAAACAATAAAATCATTGAATCTTAATTTACATAGGTACCATTTTATTACATTAATAAACAATCTAAAATATCTTCACACTCACTAAAACTCACTTTAGTTTTCAAAACACTATTTGTAATCGTAGTGGATTCTCCAAAAATGTTAGTCACCCAAAATCCTCGATATAACTGGAACTTTTCATGAAAAAAATCCATTTTAAAATAATTTTTAAAATCATGTTTCAAAATCCATTTCCCTGTACATTTCTGGAAACCTAAAAATCATATTCTATACTAAAATCACACGCCAAAAATGTTATATAAATAAACTATTTTAAAGAATATTTATGTGAACCACATTCAACAAATTTTTTTATTCTTTCATGCCATGTTTCTATAAAAATTTTAAAATCATCATAAAAATTCCCCAAATTGGTAAAAAATAACCAATATTATAAAAACGGAGACCCTCATATCCAAATTAATCTAATCATCCCTTATAATATTTGTGAGAACAAATCATTTATATAATATGTTTCCTTAATGAATAATAGAATATGATGAGGTGTCATTTAAAATCACGTTTCCCATAGGTGTAGGTATCATTACCTTAGTATTCCCCTAACATGATGCTTGAACAAATCACTACATCTTCAATGGTGCCCATTACTCATACCAAGTCTCATCCAACCTAGTGGGGATTCTTAGTCCAAAAAAACACCTCAGTCGTCCTATTGTACCTTGTCCCAAATAATTATATCCCATATAAATATTGGTTTCCCCTGACTTCATGCTAGATGGTCATGTTCTTGATCATTGTCCTAGGTTTAAGCAACCTAACTCTACCTATTACTGAAGCAATCTTATCCCAAAATATCCTTTGATACCATATTTTAAGTCTCAGTCATGTGATTCTTCAATGGTGATCGAGTGGGGGTCTCTACGATATCTAATGTGTTCCTGCCCATTATCCATAGGTTTTCTACTATCAGATAGCATAATACATAGTCCTCAAGTGGCTATTCCCTCTAATATAAAGGCCTACGAACATGTTTAAATTACCAAAAATTAATCATGGTCATCAATATAGTAGATATACAACAAAATATAAACATAAAAACAGTATCTCCATGTGCCAATATTGTCATGAATTGAATAAAATAAATTTATATATATGATCAATCATCTCTAAAAAGTCATAAAAATATAAAATAAGACAACATATACAAAAATGAATCAATGGAAAACAATACAGCACACATATTGAGTATAACTAAATATTAATTCACTAGACTCTCAACCTAAAAAAATTAATCATTGTGTCGAATCATTGACCACCACAATATTCTAGTATAATCCTACATATCTAGCTCAAAGTTATTCTAGTGTCCAATGAGAATATAAGAAGGTCTACCAACCTATATCGAATTCCATGTCATGTATATAGGTAGAGGGTTAGTCCAATAATTCAAAAGAATTATTCAATGACTTAGTAATATTTAATTCCATTGTTATCATGTGGGTGTGGATTCAATACATATATACCTAGTATAGTCTTGTTCATACAACTAACCCAACCAGAAATTATATCACAACATGTTCAAATAACCATACAAGTTAGTTTGTGATGTGCAAACCAGGCCACCACAACACCATACCCTACCGAAACTAGCACCATTCTAGAATGAATACTATATAATCATATCATGAAATTAATCATACCCAATTATTCTTGTCAGGGTGTTAACCAAACTGTTGTCTATTCCACACCTAAAGACTCCGAGTGGGAAATTTTGCAAACCATGACCCAAAACCTAAAGGAAAATGTCATAGTCGTACATGTATATACATTGACCCATAAATCATACTAATGATATTTATATAATTTTTATACCATTTATTAAATTACCCAGTCCCTAGGGTGGTACTTGAACTAAACCATACATAAATACTTCTATAAATCAAATCGACATATCCTCGAAAATACTAGGGTGTCTACCACATATACATTGATCCATTCAATAAGACTCTTGTGATGTCAGGTAAAACACAATCATCCATCCCAATATGATCTAGGGATATCATTTGAAGAACACTAGACAATCCCCATGGATTTTTGTGAGGTCACATCTTTTACATCATCACATCCATGTCAACTAAAGGGTGGTCACATCAAACAGATCCACCATCTCCACAAACTCTAAGGAGGCCACATCGAATTCACTGAGACAGTCTATTAAATTAATGATCTAAAAAGTATATGTCCTACATGAGTTGATAAAATAAAATAGGGAACAAAACCTTCATCAAATATCACTAACTCACCACCAAAGAACTAGTCTCCTGGGGCCTAGTCTTACAACATGAACATATCACACTTCTCATTTCATCCCTCTAAGGGGCCTTTCACATTTATCATGATCAAATATAGCTTATATACCATAAAAAATGTTCTCATTGGAATACAAACTAAAATTTCATCATCATGTATCATAAAAACCATGTGTAGTCACAAATATAAATCACAATATGAAATTGATCTTAAGATATTATAGAACAACTTGAACCACGTCAAACAAATCAAAATAGGTTAATCCATGCCCTTCCAGATTCCCTTTATAATTCCATGATAAATCCAAATATTAAATGCAATTTAAAAATTAATCATAATCCAAATTACCAACATTTTTCCTTTTTCAAAAATTCAATCAACCATTATTTTAAAAAAATTCATTATTCATATTTAAATATATTTTTTATAACCATTTCTCAAATACACCATTGTTTTTTAAATTCATATTTTATGTAGTTATCTTTCATATATTCATGTTTTAAAAAAAACATTGTACCCTTAAAAATCGATCACAAACCTCAAAAAATCAATTCAGCCGATAATTTTCATAAATACACTTAGGGGTTTAAATCAAGGTACAGATAATGTTTACATTTTTTCAATCCCCAATAGATCATGGAATATAGATTATGATGGTCACTTATTTTCACATTTAATTTACTTGTTGATAGATTTGACCAAAATATAATATTATATGTATTTATCTATAAATTATTTTTACCAAATTTATCTGATGATGTTATATATAAGGTAATGTATCTATGAAATAACAAGGACATGTATATTTTTAATTAGTTCACTACTACGAGATAATTTCAAAATAATTCATCGGATAGTTTTATAGTACCCAAATAATAGATATCTAATTAATTTTTTGTTTAGGCTAGGTCACATATGTCTGGGATTAGTTCCCATAGAATGGATTGGGAAACATGAATTATCTCCCAAGAGTCAAATGACTCATACTTCTATTATATACTAACATTATTAGATGGAAAAAAATATGGCCTCTGAACTAATGAACTATATCATCTTGTGTGGAGAGTTTAACAAAATGCAATATCTAATCCATTTGAACACCTTATACTCCTACATAGCATTGATGTGAAAACCTGCTGAATGATTAAATTTCCCTGAGAGATCATTGAATGTATTCATCACATTTGAATATTATTCAATATATTTCATGTATTTCTATTTCTATAATGATTCTAGAAAACCAATCATTTACTAGAATATAGTGCCTATGTCTTCCATTCACAACATTAAATGTCGTAGAGAATAAAATACTATATAAATTATAAATTAATGGTGAAAATCTGTAGTCTAATTCAACATTAAATATTAGATATGAAAATTGAACAATTCACAAGGTAAACTGGGTACATATCTCTTTTCATAAGACCCGATAATGTAACCCTTCATAGAGACATTATAATGTAAAACATGTGTGATAAACTTGCATATAAGACTTATGAAATAACCTAGTATGAATATCCTTGAATTTGACCATGAAATGTACCCTTTCATGAAACCTTGATTAATAACCCTTTCAAGATAAACCTAGTGATTATATCTTATCATGAATACCTAGATTATAACCACTACGCGAGACATTGGCATATAACCCTTATGTGAGACCCCAGAATGAAACCCTTGTAGAAGTCCCTCATTATAATATGTAGATTTTCTGACCCCCAAAGGTCTACATATTCATGATAACACCAACTGTATAACTCCCTTGAACTTCTTTGAAATAATGTGTTCTACTTTGTTTTATAAGAAAATACTTATATGTTTATTCATTACATGGATTATTTTATCTCATAAATAATTCTTATTTACATGAAATCCCTTCATCATACTTTTCATCAGATCATACCAAATGAAAATATCCATAACATATTATGGAAGGGTTAAGGGGTACTTATATACCCAAATCCAACACCATAATCCCCCAAATCAAAGACAACAATATATTCCACTACATAAAAATTCTCAAAACCAACCGAAGACAAATTGCATAATCACATCAGCTAAAGTTGCCGACTTATAGTGAATGTCATTTATCGTAATACATTTTGGCTCATTCAACATAAATTTATTCAATCACATCACTTTAGTCAATTATTATATTTATTGATAGTGATGCGATCATGTTATTTTTATTGATGAGAAGATTTCTCCTTCTTTTCCATTGAACCTTCCTTCAGTTGATATTCAGGACACTGAGAAACGCGGAGATAAATCCATCATTTAATTTATAACATCCTTCCAAATTATTTGTGTAACTCCTTCACATGGTCCTTCTAAACATTTTAATCCATGCTATAATACATCTTTAATTCCATCACATGATCCTACTACATTCACATGGATCACGTGATATTCCACTATTTACATCGATAGTGTAATAGCCATTAATTTATGTGGATATCATAATATTATTCCATTAAAGTACGTAGATTTATTTTCATTAGAAACTATGTGTAGTGTCACAAATTTCTCCATATTCTCAAATAATAAAAACAAATTTAAGTTTCAGTTTGACAAAAAACATTCATCAACGATTCATATCATTGTAAAAAACAAAATAACCTAAATAAACAATTTAGATGGTTTTATTTCAAAGATCCCACCCCTATGAATTTGTTGAAAATAATTCAAAACATTAAGAATTATTTCCTTATAAAACCCTAAATAAAGATAAAGGGATTCCGCAACACATTCTCTATAACAACCTTAGTAAGTCTCATCATGATAAAGAAGAAAAACATGAAATCTTTGGAACACATTATTCGCAATACTTCATTTAGAAACAGTAGTGATATTAAAATATAAAACACTATTAGTCTTTGAGATAACTTCTCAACACACACATGTCAATAACTGGAATCATGAACCCAAATTTTCCACCTATTAATTGTTCTAACACATTAAAATACCATAAAAAAAAATCATTTTTGGAATTTCCCATGTTTCAATTATCCCCTATTAGCTTCACCCCCCATGTTGACCAAGATATCATTTCTTCCCCTTTTTTTAACCAACACAAGGGTAACTCATTTGTGGTACACCACATATTAAAGAACTTATATCAGTACATGAGAAAAAAAATAACATTACAAAGGAAGAGTGGGTCCTATATATACACTATCCTTGTTTGGGAATTCAAATGAACCCCAAAATATATACAACAAAATTTTATATATGCATTTATGTAATGCCATTATAATCATTTATAAAACCTATAGTTTAGTAAGTATATACTGAAACAACACTAGCTTGTTCTTCACTTTCTTCTTTACAAAGTGATATTTCATTTCAATGTTCTACATCCTTGAGTGGTGGAATTATTTCTGCTAAAAATTATAACACGTGAATTGCCACATTAGTTGTCGATTTGAGACTTCAATTTGATTTTACCCTTTTTAAATGTTCTAAAATCATTATTTTATCAATATTAAATTGAATCATAAGGGAATAAAAATTATTCTTCAATCTCCTACACCCCATATAATGATGTGGTAGTATCCCCCTTTTACTACACACTATTATTTATCCCATGTGAAAACACAGACTTACATTCCAATACAAATTACATTTGTAAACTATATTCAATTCCACCTCTTATAATATGTGTTTCCATTGTCACCTTCAACAACATTTATCAATATATGATTGAATCTTGTCGGTATTTTTAAATTTTATACCTCATATATATATTATTGTCAAAATTGTTATACAAATGATATATTTTAATCAAGACAAATTATCACTTCACATGTAGTCATTGAAAGAGCCAATAATACTATTGAGTTATAATTTTTTATAGGAAACCGGTGTTTAAGACAACAAAAACTGTAATTTTAAATTTCACTCCCTTACTTAAATGGATTCTTAAAACATGACATTGATTCTTTTTCAAAAAATATATTATGATCATAATAATACCTAGGTCAATCCACGTGAAAACAATTATTAAATATAAAAATATGGTATGCCTAATCATTAATTGTTTAGAGAAATCTATTTTCAGATAATGTTATATATACTAGATTTCTTCTCACCAAATCTCCCTACATATCTTAAAATTTTTATTAATATATATTATTCATGTCTATTGATAGCCTAATTCCAGATGATGAATTAATCATTTTAATAGGGAGAAAACTTATTATAAAAAACAATTGATCTTTCAATAGATTATGTGTTTCAAAAAAAGATACAGATGATACAAATTATTTTGTAAAAATAGATATAAGTTTAATATATTAATGTTATTACATCTCTTATAATATTTCATTTCTTTTTTAGCAAATACTACTTTAAATTATGCCTAATAGAAATGGTTGAATACACAATGTGACTTGGAACCAGTAGATCATTCAAATTTATATTTAAAAAATATACACCATCATATAAATATATTTATCTTTGGATTTTCAATTTTCCACAACATCTATATTTCACATACATCTTTTAAAAATATAATAATTATTTAACATCATTCATTCATCGTAGTTTTAGATGAATATTTACATTATTTTGAATAATCTTGTCTTGTATATATATACATACAGCTTATCTACCATAGATAGTTCAAAACACACACACACACACCCCATGGATCATATCATCCCCTTATGTTTTATCATGTTCTAGCAGATATTATAAAAAGTTGAGTTCAAGGGGAGAAGAGTACTTCTAGAATATTCGAGAAGAGGATTTTAGTTTATCCAAATGGACCACCCCATTGATATTTTCCTAAAAATAATTATACTCTTTATGAAATTAATCTAACAACCATAAGAATATCAATAATTGTAGATATATAACAAGACATTGTTTCCCACATTATTAGTTTTTTTAATGTGTATGTGATATAGGCTTGTTCTATTTCATAATATGGGGTTTAAAGCCACTAGTAAATATTGTATTCTTTGACGTCTCACCTATATACCAATTTCATAATCCTATTTCAGTGTATGATTCTTCCAAATAATTTAATATTAGTGATTCTTCCTCTATTTGATAGATATTTCTCATTCCTACACTTCTCACCTTATGTCATGAAATAAAAATTTATCCAAGCATTATTTATTTATTTTCATTCTATTACTTATTTGAATCACCTCACCCATTCTTACAAGGGATGATTCATTCATTGATTGTACATTCTTCTTACATGAATATAGAGGAACTACATCAATTTTATTCCTGTTTTATTCAAAATAGTTCCATTACAGCTCCTATGGGAATATTAGAGGAAGAGATTGGTAAACCATTCCTTGAACACCTTCTATTTCCTCTGATATATGAAAATTATTTTTCAACATATTAGGTTATCTTATAATATATTATTTCCCATTAAACACCATCAGTGTTTTGGATATCCCTTCATATTATTTTCCTTTACTTTATTTAAAAAATGTTAAATGTCATCGATATTCTAATTATTATCATGTATAAAACAATTATCATTAAAAACGTACTCTAGGTTATCATTTCATAGTTGATATATTACAATAGATGACATTATTATTCTATCATTTATCCCCTATTGTACATGAACGGGATTATGATGTTTCCAAATCATCCAAAATTTAATTATTTCATGGATGCATTCTTCTAAGACACAAATAGTACATATTTTTCAGTAATCTTCTCCATAATTTCATATTTTACGAATTTCATTTCTTGAAAACATGATATATATTACAAAAAAGTAATAACACATGAAATATGATAATACATCCTAATGAATTATCACATGTTTTCATCACATATTTTAAAAGTATTTTTAGATATATTTCTATAACCAAAATAATTTTCAATATGTTTGAAACCGTTCACAACTCTCTTCTTCTCATACATGGGAAAGTGTTAATCATATCTAATACCAGATTTTACCAAAATGATTTCACTTTATGATGAAGAAAAAAATTTATGTTTTCCCCAAAAAAGAATATTTTATTTTCATTTAATTATTACATTCTGAATGATAGTAAATTAATAAATAAAACACATCCTTAAATTTTTTTATTTCCCATAGATATAGAATACACTAGTAATTTGTGGATTAATTTTATCTCTTATCCAAATTTTCTAATCATAATTTTCCTTAATGAATGCTGAGGAATAATTAATATCTTGAGTTTATTCACACTATTCATCCCATATTCTAATTACCAAGAGACCTTATCCACCATGTCACTATACACCTTTATTTTATAATTCATATGATAAACAGACTCTTTAAGGGACACATTCTCTTATTATATATTTTTAATCTACATAACTAGTTTTGACAATTATATTGGGTGTTAAAAATTTACGAATTAAAAATTTAAATTCCCTTGTATTTATAAATCAATCCATTTTCATCATATTTTAGTATTTTTATCTCTATAGATGACACATTTATTTCATTATCATGGGAATCATCCATTTCCATTAGATCAATGGTCCCTTTAAAAAGTCCTTTATTTGAACCTATTATCTTTTTGGCTTAAATTTATTGTGTATCAATCAGGATATATTGAGTCTTATTTTATTCTTTTAATTTATGTTCTAATTCCTTTTTTATGTTCAAAACATCAAGAATTATACTTCATAAATTTTCTTCATCATAAATAGTACCAACAATACTTGGAATATTAGGTTCTTTACTCATTTTTATAGAATAATTTAATGTGTAAATAGTCTCACAATATTATTTAAGTAAATCATTATTTAGTATGTTTTTGGTTTCCTTCATCTGAATCAAACACATTCCATATACACTTACACACTAATGAATTAAACCAGACATATAATACTTCTGTGAGGTTCTTCGATTTTGTATGAAAATAAGATATAATAAAAAAATAAAAAATATATTTGAACACCATAATGAACTACTTCATAGAAAAAAATCCAGTAAAAGAAACTCATGAATTTATTTCAATTATTAGTCCAAAAGGGGCTTAGATAACATACAAGGGTGGTGACCTAGGGTTTGTATTCTATTAAAAATTTATTAATTCCCCACTATATCATGACATCCATATTATGAGGGTCACTTATGCAGATATTTAGTGTTTAAATTTATCTGATTAACCGAATCGTTCTCTTATATCAATTTTCCTTATGATTGACAATAACAATATTATCATATGAAGATGCATGGAATGTAAAGGATACAAGAAATCATAATTACACACAAGTTAATATGTGGTTCACCACTAAGGTATAGCCTAAGGATCACGCATCCAATAGTGTGTTGGTAGATTGAAAATCCAAAGATCACTACATGTTTTTTTGGATAGGTAACTCTAAAAAAGACTCGCCACCCTAACAATATATTTGGGTATATGAACTTCCTACCTCAGATCATTTTCCTCACACATTCCTCTTATTCTCACAACATTTTAAAGGATAAAAATTTGGGTACATAATAAAGAACAATAAAATATATTGTTTAGAGTTTCATTGAAAATAATATAGGTTCCATTTTAACTTCAATTTATCATTGATGATATTGAGGTGAACATTCCATTATGAATTACCTTTTCATGAGAGGTCACATAAACTCTTCCACACATTGTAAATTTCTTTAGGATATGTTAATTGTTTACTTTTCCAAAATGATTTTATAAATCTGTTTGCTCTATGGAATAAAGAACCTCTTATGTAATTTCAATTCAATGGATGTAGTACTAAATAAAATACCACCGAAATTATTGTTTAATGGTGCACTTTATAAGTCTTATACTTATTCATGATAAAGATATGAAAATAAAACTATTTATAGTGTACAATTGGAACATATCTTCTTTCTAGAGACCCTTATGTGAGACACATTCCTATAAAAATTTCATGGGGCCCAAGAATTCAAACATTGATAGATTCCCTGGTTTGTATCTCACTACATGAGACCTTGACACTTAACCCCAAAAAATAACCCTTACACAATGAACCTGGTGCCTATCTAATTCTATGAAAACATGGAGCATAATCCGAGTCTGATACACTGGTGTGTAACCCTTATATGGGCCCCTAGTACAAAAACCTTTCATAACATCCTCTTTATCTTACATGGATCTCGTGACATTGATTGGGATAACTATGAAGAAAAAACTAAGTGCATAACTCCCTTGCACTTATGTTTAATATTGTAATCATTTTAACAATAAATGAAACTCATTATGTGGTTATTCATTAGATGGATTATGATTTCATGTATCCCCCTTCACCTTATTTGATGTCCATACTCTATAATTTTATTTAGATAAAACCACTTAATAAAAATCCATAAATTATTAAGGATGGGTAAATGGAAATTTATAGGTATAAATATAACACATTTACTCTAGAAACCACAAACATTATTCTATTCCACCACGAATAAAAACTCATCCTTAACATTACACAGTTTTTATAATCACATCTAAATTATGTGTTCAACCTCCATCACATGACTCAAGTTATAATAACTTCAACCTCAGTCAGTACCAGAATCATTAAGTGCCTCTCATGAGTCAATCATCATATATATTGACACTAATACAGTTATGTTATTATGATTGATCATTGGATGATTTCATCATTTTTAGCCAAACATCATTCATGCGGATCATGTGACATAAACCAACTACACAATTACACCATAATTTAATGTATAAATAACTTTCATACAAATCATGAGCCTCTATCATGTGATTCTTTATAATATTTGATATCATGAAATTTTACTTCATTTATTACATCACATGATCCTCCAACATTCTTGTCGATCATGTGTTCTTCTTTCATTCACATGGATATCATGAAATTCCATAATTTTCATAGATAGGGTGATCTTATTTCCATTCATAATAATAGTACGATATTTATTCATTTATGCAGATAGTTTGATATTCATTGGAACATGGGTAACAATTATTCCCTTTATCAAAATTCTCACAATAAATAAACAATTTTTCCTCCATTTGAAAAAAATGTTTTTTCAATAAATTGAATCCTTAAAAAAAACAACATCTGAAAAATACCATTAATATGTATTTATTCCAAAAAATCCATAAGAAGAGTAACTGAACCTCATTTGACCAAGGCACAACCATTGAACTATATGGGATGATTTGTGGTTCATGTTAACTATTAGGCTTACGTGAAACCCACTAGACCATATATGAAACTCAGAAAAATCCTAAAATTTGAATGAATAAATAATTATGTGGCTAAAAAAATAATATACCTAAAAAATAAGTGTCATATATAAATCCAAGGCATTATACCTCAACAAACACTCCTTTAATTTTTACAATGACTATACAATTATTCAAGAAATCTACGAGCACATGGAAATTTAATGAATCAAGAATCATGTGGAACAACATGTGAAATATTCCTGATACACACATGTACCAAATCCATGGAAAATCCAAAAGAATAATAACCAAATGAGCTATTAGTTTACCCATGTTTGGAAAAACCAAAAATAAAATGATTATAAGACATACCAAACATCAAAAGAGGAATAGTTTCATGATCATGGTCTCTCATGAAATCCTAGGAGAACCAAACATGAAATACAAAATAGAAAATTATTATTTTCTCAATCTACCATAAATTAATTCATTTAAAAATATACGATGACAAAATAAAATCAATGGAAAACAATGGGAATGAACAAGTGAAAGAGGGGATGAGAAAATACCGATAATTTAATAATGTAATGATCCAAAACCTCACATCTTCATGAAGAGGGAAGTGGAAAGTGATGTTTGGATGTAGTAGATTATTTTTCATCAATTATAATAATCCCATGTTTTTATATAAATGTAACGTCCTGATGTAGATCACCACTAAGAAGGTGGCTGGAATAGTCACCACATGACCTCACATGTGCCTCCATATACGCTAGAGGCATTAGACATGTAGTGAGGGTGTAAGAATAGTCAGTAGGGAGACTGCACCCTCTTATCCGAGTTGAATAATAGTATAATAGTGTAAATAAAAATCAATAGTGGAATTAGTAAATACAAATAATAAAGCAATAGAAGGCAGATTTCATATAAATGAACAGAAGTGGCCAATGCTGGTTTATACAACAGATAAATGCATGACTAGGTATTGATACATTACGGAATGATGTAAATAGTACAACATGTTTTTTAATATAATACAATATAAGACTAATTTAATGAAAATGATTAAAAAAACAAAGGAAATATCCACGAGCATCCTAAGATCCAGCTCTGTCCTTTTCTCCTAACACTTAGGTAAAAGTAAATAGAAAAAAGAAAGGTTTGAGTCCCTATGAAAAAGAATTTCTGGTCGGTTACCCTAGGGAAATGGCATCCTAAGAATGCTGTGAGATATAAATCATAGTAGGCCGACACCACTGATGTCTAGACCAATCCCAACAGTGTAATGTAAATTAATTTGTGTACTATTATACATAAATAATGTATAATGTACAATGTAACAACAAAATCATGTACCTGCTTCTTCCCTTAGATAGATTTTAAACATGTAACCATTTCATGAATAATTTAATTCCCATTTTCTTTTAATAGGTCTAGTGAGTCATATTTTTCACTAACATCACTGCATGATTATATGAAATAGTGATGGTTCTAAGATGTAACAAAGATACCTAAAATTCCTATTAGTGAGAGTGTTACAGGGTAATAACAAAGGTAATGAAGATCTCATGGAATGATAACTCAATAGAATCTGTGTGTAGATAATGGTTAAGAGTATAATAGAAGGAGTTTACTGCAAATCATTATACAATAAGGCGCCTACTAAGTCCAAGGCGATCGACCAAGGTAAAATGAGGTTATGAAATGACAGAGACCTATGGGATTTTATCGTAGATCATAATAGTCAAAGGTGAAAACAAGCAGTGTATACAAGGAATCTTGTAATAGTGTCAGAATAGACGAGGACAAGAGTCTAGGTTGGAATCATCCTATGAAAACTGCATCCTTGAGTTAGAATGGGTTTCCCGAGTCCCAATGTATTATCCTCTCCGAATGTAAGGCGAGCAAAGGACAAACCATTTCTTTTGATGTGGGAATCATGTGTAAGTTCATTTGGTACATGTCTTTTATTCCATTAGTGTGGATAGGTCAAGTAGAGTTGCAACCATTCAGTAAAATACATTAAGTCATTTTCAAAAGTCAATGTCCACACAGCTACCTTCCCTTAACATGGTAAGGGTTTCCACAGACGTGGAATCAATTATTCTCCCATGAACCCAGGTCCGTACATGTAATTCATTCATGGGAATATATTTATCTCAAAATGTATTAGTTTGAAAACCCATTGAGTTTGTCCATGGAATTCCTTCTTGGGATCCCCCGTGTCACCCAAGGTGTTATTACTAGTCAAAACATTTGTAAACGAATTATTAATGTAATTTGAGGGTAAATCATTAAGAATTAAACATTAACATAACTCAACTCATTCCATTTATGAAAACATGTCAATTGCATTTATAATGATCCAGGTATGCATGGAAAAGTTCAATTAACTACATGTGTGATTCCAATCTAAAAACTGGACCAAACACTTAGGCCATGATTTGGTCATTTAATAAATTTAAAAAGGGAAAACCAGTGTTTCTAATTCCATTAGGTCCATGTCCTAAACATGCCATATTTCAACATAACATCAAGGAATAATAATTATAAACATGACATGTCAAGAAATAAAGGTCTAAGAACATCTTTTTAGCATGAAGGTAGAACATATATATTGGATGGGTTTTATTATGAAATCAGGATACAACGTAACACACAAATCATTTTTCACTGTTCACATTTTAAATATGAAACATTAAAAGTCACATTTAAAAAAATAAATATAAATACTTCCTTACATGGATTTAATTTCTAATAAATATTCATTGAGTAATTTACTATTGCATTTATAAAATTGAGGACTTTGAAGGATACACTACCTTAGGGTGTAACTAAGACACCACATCATATCTTGGAGATTTCTAAATAAAATTAGTTGTTCCCCAACTGATTATATGAACTTCCACACATGTTCAATCAAACCAAGACCTTATTCAAACACCAGCATGGCCATGGTCATCCACAAGGGGATCCTTAAATATCTTATTTTATGCAATATACCCATTGACATTCACCTATGCATGCATTTTTAATTATATACAAGGGCACACCTTGCCCCATATGTGTGTAATCACTACCATGGATATTTACACACATAACAGCTGAACAAACATACATTTATTGGCTTCCCTATGAATACGCAGGTGATTCACCATTGACATGGTTACACGAATCCAACATGCATGTACCAACAAAAAAAAACATTTAACACTATGATCATTAAAATAATTAATGAATGCAACATAAATCATGTGGGACCAATAAAAAAGGAAAACATCATCACCTAAGGTGTCGATGATGAATCAAATCAAACCATAACCACCCAGAACCACTCAATTCCCTTTCAAATGATTCAACGAAGGTCAAAGACACATAAAGATATGAATACAAGATGTTCAGACCAATATAGAAGCATTAAATCTTTCCACCGAAAAAACCGGCTGATTAAAAAATCCTAAACCGCCTAGCCTTTAATGGAGTTTGTTGGAAAAATCACCCAAGGATCCCGATAGACCATCTTCACAACCCTAGAAGAAAATAAAAAACACATCATCCCAAATGACCTAGGTTTTGGCCGATTCTCATAGGTTGATGAAGCGGATGATCTGATGCCAGAAATAGAGCGGACAAGGGATAGAGGATCATACAATGATGATTCAAAGCAGAAATCACAAGTAATCCATCCAAAAAAAGAATATCGTCAGAGTTCTATGAAGGGGGGCCATGTGCGTCATGGGGGGGGGGGATCCCTACATTATGGTGAGTCGAAATGATATGGGAGAGGGATTGATTTATTTTTTAGTTATTAATTTAATTTAATTTTATTTTAATTTGATTCAAATATTTTAATGAACTCAACATCACAGTTTAACCCGCATGGTTTTCTAAATAGGGAACAAACTGTGTGGAATATTATACCTCAAATATAAGCCCCACATGGGCTAGGTAAATGGTTTTGGAAACTATTTACAGCCCGTGGGAAAATACAATGCCCCACTAATGAATGGCTTTTATGGTTACAAGCAATGGGCCGCACAGTTTAGTAGACAATGTGAAAATTTTGCGCCCTATAATGTGTTTCAAAAACATGAATTTTTTTCAATTTGGAACACCTGAAACATATCAATCCACATGGGAGACTCATAAGGACTTCACCCAAGTCCAACAAAACATGTATAATTGTTCCAAAACTCAGAATTTAGTTATGAAGCATGGTATTTAAAAATGACATGTTTAGAAAATGAAATAGTTCAGAAGCCTTAATTCTTTTGTCCAATTAAAAAACACAGGATTCTTAAATCAAAGAACAATAAAATCATCTCATCCCTGAGAATGCATTACGAACAACATAAACACCACCCGACCTACAATGGTATTGAGGCTTCATTCAAATAGTTGCTTTGTGGTCCCAAAGCTTGATGTACCTTAGCGTTTCCAATGCATTCTTCACTTCATCATTTACAAACCAAGCCGATACCCAAAGATCAACTTGAGCAAATATTTAGAGCTTGCATGATCCCATTATAAAGATACACGATCAAGTAAATGTATCAATAAATACTCGATCTATGTTGCATCCAAGTATAGGTCATGATGTAAGGAAGGTGGAAATTAAATTCCATAGTTCCTCTACCATAGAAAATGTTTTCCAAGGCACAACTCTAAGTGTTATTACAACACCCCTGGAATGATTTAGTTAAAATGAAATGGTAGACATATGAAGACCTAATAAAATTGGTGGAGAAATCTTTCATTGAAGTCACCACTAACTATAAAACCCCACTTTCCTAAATGTAGTAATGTTCTATAAAATTCCCCTAATAACTGTAAAAATTAAACTAAAGGAAGAATGAGTCGAGCCACTTGGCCAAAGTATCTCAAAGAATTCTGTCTTAGGTTATTGGCGTAATTTAAAAATAATGACAGATTTCCATGATTTCTAAAAAGTCATTCATAAATGGGAATCTAAGAATCAACCAGGACCAACCTAGTCTTGATGAGAACCATTCTTCGTCATGCAACAATGAAAAAGATCCTTCAACATGATCAACAATTTTTAATTATTTAGCATGGTGTAATACCGATGCTCTCTTAGTGCATCAAGGATGTCGTCATGATAAGGTACATGCTCATCTCATAAGAACAGTACACTAATTGGATTTATGATGGTGTTCCTAGTAAAACAGACCCATATACTAGAATAAAGAACAGTCAAACCAGATCAAACTTGGGATGCCAGGAAAGCACCAACCTGATATCAGACTTGAATGAGTCACTAGTATTCAAGAAATAACCAACAATTTTCTAGTGGTCCGCTTTTTTTTATCCTCATACATGGAAAGGCCCATTCAAGATGCTAAAAAATACACTACTCACCCCAGGAGTGTCCTATCCATAATAGGACTGAAAACTAACTACTCATATGACCACTATATTATAACAATGAGATGAGCATTTCAAGACAATAGAGTCAGTCAAAAACCAGTATGAGTATGGGGATGGAACAATTTATTTAACTCTCAAGTATATCTACTTAAAGATGACTCAAGACCATACACAATAATAAAAGAATATTTATTTCAGAATCATATTTCCTCCTATGAATATCATCCTAGATTAAGCCATAAGCAGTCATCAATTACATAGACAAGAGAGGGTCAGACATCTATCAATCAGCCGACCATTCCCTAGGCACATGTGACTATCTGAAAATGAACATTAACAGAATCTCAATCCCATAACAAGGTCAATAAATACATGACCACCCATCCAAACAATAGTGTCACTTTAAAAATGAATGTATTTCTTGGGGAAACGACCCCAAATGGAACCAAAATTGAGAACAAAGTCACAGCCCTAGAAAAAAATTTATGTTCTGAGGGAGCTACCTACCACATGTTATCCCCTTACAAAGACCAATATTTCACCATGACACTAGATCATGTCATACAAAAGATTATAATATCAAAATATGATCATAAATCTATTGCTAAGGAAATGGATTCCTACAAAAAGTACTCACTCTTATATTCCAAGTAAAGTCAAGGATAAGTCAAAACTACCATTACATGAGGGTTTTAAACTTTGGACACCACTACAGATTTCATTTTCAAGACACTTATATTTAATAACATTTAATCTTTATTTGTCAAAAGATTTAATTAAAACCTCTAGGTACCTTTTTTCAACACAACAACAACGTACTTGATCTTAACCAACACCCCATAGGAAAAATAGGAATAATTTTATAAAAATTACTTTTAAAATATTTACATTTATTAAAATTCCGTCATTTTTTATAAAATTTACAAAACCAATTATGCAAAAAAGATGACCTACAAGGGTCCTAACAAGTCATCCTATGTTCATTATCATGCATCCCAATAGTAATTTCAAAAAATATTTAAAATTAAAACACCCAAATGGGTCATCTCATAAAAATATATCCCAACTAGCCTAATTGGTAAAGTTTCCTATTTAAAAGATAACCATTTCATTTCAGATAAAATTTAAACATCTTCCAAATTTTTAATCATTTCACATGGAATCATGTCATCACATTTATAATGGGATTTCATTTCCCAACTCTTGAAGCCCCCATGGACTACATGGATTGAAAATTTTCTCCAGTCATCAATACCAAAGTAAATTCAGAATCTAACCTAATCAAACATAATGGTCCAAATTATATGGGTGGCTATCTACTGACCTATAATTCCCCCATACACCTTACAGTTTGGAATTTCCCTCCCTTTAGTCAAATCATACTTCACAAAATAATTGAATTTGTTAGCTTTTTAAAATAGTTCAATTACACAGGTTACCTTTTCCATGATAAAAGGCACCAAAACAACTTAAAATTTAAAACCAACATCCACTATAACTGTAACCAATAACATAGCATGTGAGACTATTTTCATATAACAAAGTATGTTTACATGTCACTATAAGCAGCTAACACAGATAAATAAGCCTAAATCATAGAAGTATGTTATAACGGGTGGTAAGAACATAAGGCATGATATGATATTACCTAAATAGGTCTAAATCTGTGCATGGAATATCTATAAGCACAAAATCACACATAATAGGAAACCTACTATTTAAACTACATGGCATGGAACATATGCATGGCATGTGAATTTATAAGTTCCTAATATGATGTGTGTAAGTTTTATATATTCCATAATAGTCCAAGGGATTTTTTTATAATTCCATAAATCATATGTAGTGGAATGTAAACCAATCACTCCAGGTGAAATCATTTCAATTGTAACAACGAACCAACTAAACTGAAATCATAGCCCTTGCCACATGGTCGTTCCCCATATCTGGGGTGATCAGTCCCAAGAACCACTATTAACTAGGTGATGACACATTCCTAGTCTCCTTCCTAACAACAAAAAATAGTATTAAAAAAGGAGAAACCACCACTAATTCCACATTGTAACGTCCAGACCCTGCTCACCACTAAGACAGTAGTTGGACCAATCATCCCATGACCTCAAGAGCATCTCCTCAAACACAAAAGGTTGAAGACTAGTAGCGAAGGTGTATGGATAGTCAATGGAAAGGATGAACCCTCTTACCGGAGTTGTATAGTAGTATAATAGATAAAATAATAATTAACAGCTAAAGTAGTAAATTGACATAATAATGAAATGGAAGAAATATTTCATATAAATGAAAAAAGTGTCCAATGCTAGTTTATACAATGGAGAATGGATTACATGGTATTTCAACACCAAAGAAATCAGTAAACCATACAAAATTATTTTCAATAAATTACAATTTAGGGATTATGTAATGAAATTGACTAAAATCTCAATGGTGATCTCCATGGGCATCTAGTGATCAATCTCAGTCCTTTAATCCTAACTCTTGGGTACAAGAAAATAACAACATGCAAGGTCCATGGCCTTTTGTAGAAGATAGTATACTCAAGTACCCTAGTGAAATGGCATCCTAAGTAGAATGTGAGATATAAATATCAATTGGCTGGCACCACTTGTGTCTAGAAAAATCCCAATACTGTAATATAAATTAAACAGTGTACACACATGCATGAAAAAAACTATGCAGTACATTGTAACTAAAAGATCTTGTACCTCGTTCAGCCCTCAGTAGGTGTATGAACATGTAACGAGTACACTAATTAGGTAATTACCATTTTATGTCAATTTTTCAATTATGTCATAGCCTGCTATGACATCACCTCATGATTTTATGAAACATCGAAGGTTCCAAGATGTGAAAAGGAAACAAGAAAATGTTGTTTGGTGAATCAAGGTAACTTAGATCTCACAAAATTCTATCTCAGAAGTATGTGAGTGTATATAATGGGTAAGAGTACAATCATTGTATATTAATCCATGGAATTCCACAATAAGGCACCAATCGAGTCTAAGGTGTTCGACTAATGTAAAATGGGGTTATGCAATGACAAGGCCCGGGGGGATTTTACCATGGAACCTACTAGTCAAATCTAAAACCAATTATTTTTTCCCAAGGAATCCTATAGTAATGTATGAGTATACATGGATCATGTTCTAGGTGAGTATCATCCTAAGAAAACCGCATCATTGAATTAGAATAGGGTTTTTGAGTCCTAAGGTATTCTCCTCTCATAATCCAAGGTGAGCCTAGGTCAACCAATTCCATTTTATATGGTAATCATGTAGTAATTCATTTGAGTCATTTCTTGTCATCCATTAGTGTGTATATGTTATGTAGAGTTACAACCATTTAGTAATATCCATTAAGTTGTTTTCAAAAAGTCAAGCTACACACTGCTACCTTCCCTTAACATGGTAAGTGTGTCTATGGATGTGAAACCAATTATTCTCCCATGAACCCAGGTCTGTCCATGGTATTTATACATGGGAATACACATGTATCCTTTTGTATGAGTATAATAACCCATTGATTCCATCCATGGAATTCCTACTTTGTAACCCACGTGTAACCCTAGGGTTTATTATCATTCAAAACATTTTTCAAATATCTAGTAAAATGATTTGGAACAATAGAAGCTGAGAATAATTCCCCGTTTGGGACTTCGGGCCACCAATTTGGTCCCGTGTTCTTTAAGGCCTTCGGGCCACCTCAAGGCCTTCGAGAAACCTTCAGTGCAGATGAAAACCAGACAAACTTCATGGATCATGCATCAAATGAAGGATGAGCAAGGAGCTTTCACTATATGAGAAGAAAAACTGGTTGTAAGAATGAGAGGGTATAGCACCTGTCATCAGGACATGCCTGTTCATGCTTCGGAAATCCTAGCCGAACAACCATGGAATGTTAGAGATCTGATTTTATGATGAAGATACTGGGGTGGAGCAGTTCCAATTAGTTATCCTGGGTTGTATGTAATATTTGAATCCTAATGGAAATGAATACCTCTAAGGCCTACGCGCCATATAATACTTATGACCACAGGCATTGTATGGGTTCGTCCTCACCCATTGAAAGGTGGATTATAAAAAATCAACAAAAAATTAAGTACATTTATAAGTAACCAATTATCCATGGAAAATGGAAAGTACCTACATGGGAAATTCTAATATAAAAACAAGTCTAAACTCTTAGACGGTGCATTGGTCCTTTAATAATTTTAAAAAGGGAAAAGATGTGTTTCTAATGTCATTAGGACTATGTCCTAAATAAGGAATATTTCATCATAACATCATGTAATAATAATTTTAAACATGAAAATTCATGCATGCAAGGTCCAACAACATTTTTGCTTGAAGGCAGTGCACCTATGTTTGAGTGGGTTTTTTATAAAATCATGATACTAAATATCACACAAATAATTTATCACCTTTATCATTTTAAATATGAGACTTTCCCAATTAAATTTAAGAGAATTCAATATAAGTAATTTACTACATGGATTAAATTTATAATAAAAGTAATGAAATAAATTTATTAATGCATTTTTTAAATGGAGGACTTGGAAAGGGACCCAACCTTAGGGTGGAACAAAGTATTCAACTAAGACTCGTGGAGATTTCTAACTAAAATATATTGCTCCCCCACTGAGTATACGAACATCCACATATGTGAAACGACACTTATCCCCTATGAACACACCTGTATGGCCATTGTCAAAAACAAGGGGATCCTTACTAATCGTCTTATATGCATATCTCAGTCTACACTCACCAAATAATGCATTTATATATATATATATATACACATTGGCACCCCTAGACCCATATGCGTGTAAACACTACTTTGGTTATTTAAAAATGTAACAGGGGAACTCGCATACATAAATTTTCTTACCACTGCATACATAGGTGAGTCGCCCTTGACATGGTGACCCATAACTAACATGAGAGGGCCAAAGAACTACAAATTTAACACCACAAACCTTAAAACAATTAATAGATTAAATTTAAATGGTGTGGGAACTAGAAACCAAGGAAAAACCCATGACCTCAGGTTTCAACAATGAAAAAATCGAAGTGAACCAACACAGAATAGCTAAATGCCCAATCGATTAATTAAATGGGAGTCATAGTCACATAATGTTCTAAATAATAGATGTGTAAACCCATTTAGAGGAATAAAATCATACCTTGTAACATAACCAGTGGACCAAAATCACCTGAATCACCACGCCTTTATTGGAGGTTATAAGAACATGCACCCAGGATCCCAAGAGACCTTCCGCATGACCCTAGAGGCAAATAAAACCAAAAAATGATCAACCATAAAGACCTAGGGTTTGGCCGATTCTCAATGGGATTTTAAGAGGCTGATGCGAAGCTAGAAACTGAGAGGAGAAGTAAGATATTATAATATCATGATGATTCAAAGAAGAAATCACTCGGAATATGAATGAAAAAAATATCAGTTGATCTCTTTTGAGGGTGTCATGCACTTCGATATGGGGAAATACCAAAGGGTTGGTGCATCAAAATTATAGGGGAGATAATGTGATTTAGTTTTTAGGTATTTATTTTATTTTATTTTAGTTTAATTTATTTCAAATCATTAATGTACTTGACAAAATATTTTGACCATAATAGTTAGCCAAACCGTGTGCAAACTATGTAGAGTCTTCTTCCTCCAATACGTGTTCCACACAGTCTAGGTATATAGATTTGGAAACTGTGCGCCACACGTGCACAAATACCATTCCCCTATTAAATATGTGCCACATGGTTACCTATTGTGGGTTGAACAGTTTATATGACCATGTGAAAATCATGTTCCCTCTACTCTAATTTAAAAAAAATATGTTTTTGAGGTACAACACGTCGGAAACATCTCGTGCCACTTAAGGGCATCTTGGGGCCTTCACCCAAATCCAAAAAAAATACATATAAGTGTTCCAACAGTTGAAATTAATTTCTATGATTGGTTTTTTAAAAATGAACTTTTTAGAAAATGAAAGAGTTCAAAATCCTTCATACATTTGTCTAGTTCAACAACATAAGATTATATAGTAAATTTAAATATTCATTAATTATTTTAAAAGAAGAAGGCCCCAAAATAGATTCATGATATGAATGTATGTTCACTCCATGAATTACTATATATTTAACCCCTGGTTTCTCCCCTATAATTTTTATGATGTTAACCATATTTTCACATAATTAAATACTTATAGATTCTCCATCCGTCTTCTAAGACATTCTAAACCTACTCTGACACCTTCTAAAACACAAAAACTCCACCCAAAAAATAAATCCAATCTAGAAGCCACACTAAAGGGAATCCAAATACTCAGAATTATTCTTAGATCCCCAATTCTAAAATTTAATCTTCATCATGTGAAATAAAAATATCCTTTGTGAATTCAAAACCAATAATTAAATATGTTATTTCTTCTCTAACCGTCCAAGATTACAAATATCCATAAAATATCTATTTATACATCAAAACACATAGAAAAAAAACATATCCTCCAATGTTAATAGTGTTCAAACACAACATATAAAAAATTATGTAATACTTGTGGAAGTTACTCATGTTTCTTTGACTTGCTATTCTGGAAGAACATCAAATAAAATCCATGAAGAAGTCAGCTAGAATTGTTTTTTTTCTTTTCATATGACCTTCTAATATTAACAGGGATTTTTTTTCTTTTTCTGAACATGGTGGGGAATTAATTCACCCAATTATTCTTTTCTCCTACTATGTATTTTCTTATAATCTCATTCCATGATTTCATATTTTTATAAATTATTGTAATTAAATATTATTCCATAGTAGAAATATGGAAATCCTTGATTTTGTGGTGATTAGATTGTCTATTTAAGCATCTGTGATTATACATCATTAGTGTCCCAAAATAATCAATAACATCATTACTCATAATGGTAGAAATATAAATATTAATATATTATTAATAAAAAAACCACTAATACTAATATTCATGGTGTTACATCCACACATCTCGGATTAATTCAAATCTAATAAATATGAAATTATTCTTTGTTTAAATATTTTATAATATCACCACACAATCCCCCTTTAATATCATCTTTATTTTTTCATCAAAAAATTAAATTATTTATTTTTATTATTTTATAATTAATAAAATGAATTTATCTATGTTGGTGGAATGTTCATTGATAATAACAAAGGGAATGAACCATATGAACTTCTTATGAAATACATTTGACAACCAATTTTTACAATGGCTTAAACCTTATTATGTCTATAAAAAATCCTTATGAATTTTTGTGAACCTTTCAAAAAATATGATAACATCAAACTAAACCCTATGATAAACCTTTATAAATGCATTAAATAATATTAAATCATATTAAACGCTATAATGAACGTTAAAAATATCAATTCTGCCCCATGAAGTCTTCACTCAACCTTAAGGACTCAATAATCAACATTGTGATATTCAACATTTAAATAAAAATACCTTATAATCAGAGAATGTCTACTACATGACTTTGAAAAAATATTAATCATACATTTAAAATGTCAATTCATTACATACTCATATAATAAACCTTACATCCCAAAAGAAAAAAATATAGAATCCAAGATGATACTTAAAAAATATACATAACCAAAATTAAAAACCTACAAAAATATAGGGATGATTTAAAATGTGGTGTTAAGAGATGAATGCATTATATGTATGATTTTTTAGGATCACACAACAGATTTGTGGACTTATCTAAAAAGGAAATTTAATGTGAATATAATAATATAATAATATATTAAATGATATAAATTGGACCCTCATTTGGTATGCCTCACACAAATTTTTTCTTCATTAATTATTTTTTGATGGTTTAGTGTATGTGTGATTGAAATAATATTTTGTAAAGGAAATTATAAAATTTCAAAATACGTATTTTTTATATAAAATATTTATTGATATGTTTGAAATTAATATTTTTGGAGAATGATCAGGTTTCATTAAGCGTGTTCTAAATCAATAGTATTATAGGATTTTTTGACATTTCATTGCTCTGTGGGGAAAGTTACTCAAAAATATTCTGATAGAGGAATGAATCTAGAATATGAATGTGGGTTTGAATATGGAATATTAATACAATATAGTTGAGTAAATCATTAAAATTATAGTTAAACTCATATATGAAGTACAGAGTCAAGAATTAAGGGGGAGCATATTATCTCTTGTTCTAGGAAATCAAGATGACCTATCATGTAAAATCTTGTGCAATAAGTGTGATGAAAAATAAATAGTAAACATGAAAAAATAATTATTTTAAATATCATGGTAATATCTCCAGGACAAAATATAATGGAGTCCTTTGACTTCTATAGATAAATGAGTGAAAAGAAGAAACCATAAAATCCATATACAATCATGAGATTTATTTTATAGGATATGTTCAATATAATCCAAGGGGGGAGGTTGTTACAACCATGAGATCAAAAGCTAGATTTATTGAAAAAATTATTAAGGTTAATTGTGTTGTGGTATTACTCATAGAGATGTTAAAATAATATAAATGTGTGTGTGAGTGTAGAGAAGATAATATATTTTAAATGAGTCCATGGAAATTTATTTTAACATTTGATTAAAAAATTGTTATGAAAATGTAAATATTGTAATGTACTTTCCACGAAATGGAAATGCAGCGAATGATATCACTAAGTAACAAGTGAAAATGATTGAGAATTGTAGGATATATAATATTCCATGACCAACTAAGGCATCCATGTCGATGGAAGGACTAGTTACCACCCATATCCTAACTATAATAGAGTAGGGTATAAAGACTGGAACCAAGTAGTCATATCTCACAAATGGGATTCCTTAGCCTAATGTTTCTATACACACCCTTAATAATCTCTACACACACCGTATTAATGAATAATAATAAATATTGGGAATAAAAAATGGATTAATAAAATCTAACAACCAATATTTGAATATAGAAGATCATAAATCAATTAAATAGGTTAAAAATAAAGGCCGCATTACAAGAATATAGGCCCAATGTGACATTTTAGGATAGTTAGGTCTTAGAATGTATCCTCTATACACAAAAAAAGACCCATCTACTATCACCACCAATTAAAAAAAATGACAATTTTTGTCGTTTCCTTCTAGATATTTTTCAAATATGATATCTTTTGAATAATAGATGACACATGTTTGATAATACAGTTCAATGGTAGTTATATACACACACTAATAGGTCACTCTAGATACAGTATGATATAATGTGTCATACGGGAGTTAATTAAATCCCACAATCTAGAGTATAGGGAGAGGGAAACAAGCATCTTCTTAGATAAGTAATCGTGTTATGATGTGTAGTCACTGTCCTCATATATAACCAATTTATATCTTCAATACTATTCAAAGTTCCTGTATTTCTAGTGCAACACCTTGAGAATCATAATGAAGGAACTACACCTCACTGACAGGAAAATAATCAATCGGAGTACTGACTCTAAAAGACGACAATCCCCACACTGAAAATCGTAGAGTATGGAGTTCCAACATTGTATAGAGATGAACTACACCATTGAATTGTATGGGGTAGAATTACCCAACCAATATATAAGATATGGGAGACCATTACCATGAAAGATCCTCATCATAAGTGGAGTACCGCTCCAAGGACCAACTCAAATGATCACTGTTGAATTCATCCCATATCATATCATCAATATGATAAAATAATTTCCAACACCAAACCACATCATATCTCTATTATCATAACCGTATAAATCATTTCATTATAAATGGTATACTACATAGGATGTATAGTCAGAGGTTCAAATTCATGTGATTTTAAATCGTAGGTTGTGTCCAAAGGGTGCCAGGAATGTCACCCCAGGTTGATAAGACATCAGTGCAATTCCATTAAATATGGAATGAAAAAGAAAAACTACACCGCATGTTAGTCCAATATCATAGAATACATGCCTAGGTTCAGCACTCAATATATGCCTCACTACTCATGTCATCTTCCACTAAGGTCACATGACATGTGACCCATACTTGTGGCATGTGAGACAACTTTGGTTCCTATTAATATATACATTGTCAAATTTTGGATAGTCCATTAGGGTTACATGGATTCCAAACCAAGCCACATGGTCAAGTGACATTTTTCAAATTTATAACACCTATTACTTCATCTCATGAGAAAGAAAATGCATGTTTTTCCAAACTATATTTTACTAAATAATATTTTCTCTATAGTAAAAACCATATGAATAATTTTTTCAAACACTCGTAGCTTCCTTATATTTCTCAAACAATCAAACATTATCATTTATCAACAGCATCATCAATGGGATTTTTTTTGGATATCAAATTATATCGAAGGATTTTTAGAATCATCATCAATAATCGATGACCAATCATCAGGAATACCATATATTATGAGGATCATGGTCCATGTTATTCCTTGAATTATTATTTTTATAAAAGATCATCATCAATTATGTAATCCATGTATCTAAAAAAATTAGGATTTACATGACCAATGACCAATCGTGTAATGAATTTATCAGTGAAGAATGGTTGATCAATACCAAGAAAAAACACTAATGATGAACCCATGAAAGATGGATGGGGAAATAAATAAATAATTTGAAATGAAAAAGTGTCCGTGTAACACATCAAGATTTCATAGCAATTTATCTCTTTAAATTAATTTAGTAGCTTAAATTTCACGCAACACCAACATGGCTTGTGTTAAATGTGTGATTGAATTTATGCAAGACAACACAATGGTATTATAATTATTTATCAACTAAATAATGTCATATGAATAGTAAAAAAATATATTATAAATGTTATTTATAATTTTTTCACATAAATAAAACATATTAATAATGAAATGTATATGTTTTTTTAAAATATTTATATTTTTAGAAAAACTATTCTCTTAAAAGAACTACTTTTTATGTCCTTTAGTGAACAATACCAAAATTAATTTTATAAACTCATAAATATTGAATTGGGTAAAATTGAATTCATTTTTGAATTCAGAATATCAAAATTAGATTAAAGTAATTTTATTTATTTATTTTAAAACATTCAAATTTTTATGAATAGTGAAAAATACTACATACTACATAAAAATCGACTTTTCTATTTAAATATTTATATTCGAATAAAAATTTATCTTCAAGTAAAATATATTTATAATAAATATATTAGTTCAATTTATGTCATTGGAGTCATTTTATAATAATATGAGATATATATAATTTTATTGACCCTTTTTAACGTCTTTTTACCCACCTTCTTAGCATATTTACCTACATTCTACGCACATTTGAAAACTTGCATAAAAAGTAATTTTACCGCTTCTATTAATTGAATTTTAAAAATCTTAGTGACTCAGTTGATATCAATAGGTAAAATTTTGTTCATTAGGAAGAATGTTTTAGTGAATAGTATCTCTTTGAATTTTATTTATCGTCGTTAAAGGTAAATAAGGTAATTAATTGTAAAAATAATTTTATAATAATTTAAAATTACCCCAAATCATGTCATAATTTTATTGAATATGTTTTTTTCGACAAAAATAATCCTTACGAAAAAAGTAGAACCTTTTTGATCCATTTTTGCTAGATTAGGACATTTATTGTATTTTATTTAATGAAGAGTTAAAAGGGTTAAATTCATGTTTAATAACTAAACCATTTTTAATATAGGGATACAAAAAATATAAATTCACATATATATATTCATTATAATGATAAAAATATTTAATAATTAATTATATTTTATTTATAATTTTTAATCATTAAATAATTAAATTTATTTATGATACAATTATGGTGCGGTAATTACATAATTAACGAAATATTAAAATAATTTATATTATAAATATTTTAAAAAAATGTAAATTGATACCTTTGATGACATCCATGAATTTTATAGGAGAATATGTCATGTTATGGTTGATTAAATGTATTGTTTTTTAAGTAATACAGATGTTATGATTTTCACAAAAAACCAAATACTAAATAGAATCAGAATTGACATAAATGAGTTTTTAAAACAAATACTATATTATTAAATGCTATAATATTCTTAAAAATCTATAGTTTGAAAAAAATTATTATATAATGTTAGATTTGTAATTAATGAACAACATTGGGTTCTCTTGTCATTTAATTGTATGTTTATTTACCATGTAATATAAAAATACAAGAAGACATGGTAAAAGCTATATTATTTAACTAATGGTTAAATATAAATGATAAGGTTAATATGGTGACATTAAATTGTTTAAAACCTATTGTTTGAAATTATATATACCCATACCCACCTTATCCTCAAAATAAAACCTTTTTTATGTATTATAAATAGAAAATTATTTTATAATAAATTAATATTTCAAAAATTTCTTAAAGTTACCCTCGCCTCTCTTATAAAAGGGTACATAACATTATCTTAAATTCACACCTCCAAATCCATTTTTCTTAGCCAAACACTTCTAAATTATCCAACCAACTACACTAAATAGAACCTAGAGGTCATACATTGATCAGGAATGAATCCTATGTATCCCTTTAGTCCAAATCAAAAGAAAAAACCCGAAGAAGCGGTAATTTTTTCATCTCCTCTTTCAAAGTTCATTTCTTCTTCCACTCCCTCTCTCTTTGTTATTTCCATAACCAAATAATATCTCCAATAACTTCTAAATAATATGATGTTATTATAAATATGGTACAACTATATTCATTATCCCATCCATCATATGAATGACAAAGTCACCATACATGTGTACGTAGGACTTACCGTCTCCACGTCGTAGTGTAGTTTGTTATTGAACACTTCATTATTGGGATGGATATAGTAATGAGTATAATTAAATTAAATAATAAGTAAAAAATTTTATATATTCTTTATATATAATAAAACATCCAATTAAATATGATTTCACCCTCAATATAATGATATCATTTCCCGTGTGTATGTATGGCTTAACATCTCCACTGCACGATGAGATTCATTTCCATGTTCACCATTCAACGATGATTATAAAAATATAAATTATTAATAAGTATGTTATATATGATATAATAATTATGCCTGGAATATATATATATATATATATTTACATATATATCTTTCACTTATTTCTATTCAATATGATATGAAAACGGAAACAACGTTTATGCGTGTTTACGACCTATCGTCTCTATAAAAGGTGTTTTCCATTTAATATATCTATATATTATACATATTTATATTCAAAATATATATGATATATAAATCATTTTTTATATTATGGAATTATTTAAATCATCATCTGGGTGATTTTATCAAGCATAACAAGTTAATACGCGTACAATAATGAAAGCGATTATTACCCAAAATGTTACTTTAACATGAAAATTATTATTAAATGGGTTGCACAAAGAAATAAATAAAACATGTATGATATCATAAATATGAATATGGTTATGTTATTATTTAATAACATACTTTGGTCATTATAAATAAGGTTAAATGTACCATTGACCAAAAAAGTATTGGTTTAGAGTTAAATCCCCTATCTAATTATTATCCAAGATTGTTTATGTGTAATTATCAACTCAGATATATTTATCACCCATGTCCATGTATGATAAAAATGTTTTCAAAAGTAATTTTTTACGGTTTTATGTTATGAAATCTTTAACTAGATCAACACTTTTAATTATTTATGGATTTATTTTTCTAAATGTTTTTAATTAATGTCCAGGTTTTCAAAATGATTTTAAATATTTATTAACGAAAAACATTATTTTTTTAAATGTTTTTTCATATAAAATGTTTCAATGTGCTTTGGGAATCATTGATTAAAATTTCTTTTAGATTACATCCTTTATAAATTATTTTACTTTTAAATGACTTCATGAAAAAGGGATTTTTACCTCAAAGAGTTTTACTGATCATATTCAACTATGTCATCATACATTACTATATATTATTATTGATTGAGGGTAATTTATTATAATACAATATTCTATATTGTATTGAATGAGTTATGATAATTTTTTACTATGGATATAAAATTTTTATACCATTCATCGTTTAGGGTTAATGTATTGACATTTCATATGATAGTTTTAATAAGAATTTTTATGTTATGTTTCATCCTTTTTATTTGAATAATTTGTTGGACATAGAAATTGATGGGTGGGGACCACTATAGCCCTTTGATTCATCGTAATGTCACAAGCGAAAAATTAGTGTCTTGGAGCAGGGCCTTGATGAAAATATTTATTTGTAGTCTTGCATTGAGGGCTTGACTATGTGGTTATGATGCCCAAAATTATGCATTCTATCCATATAAAAGTAGTTATTACATGTTATTATTCGACTAGTAGAATATCCATGTGCATGTTTAAATGGTAATTTTCTACTTATTTCTAGTATATTATGTTCATGTTTTATGATAAAAAAGGATGATGTTTTTATTACATATATTCCTTTAAAATTTTATAGCTTATGATAAATAATTTACCTTTACTGTGCTTCTAAGCTCACCCCATTCTTCTATTTCTTCCTAGGATTCCAATAAGTGTGTTAGGATTGACCTTCATGGTTATTCTAGGGGAATAATGGAAATACCAAATTATTTTTTAGGATGTATTATGTGTTAGAAATATTAATTTTTTGTTCATGTATGTAATATATTTTCCATGTTTTCTAAATAGATCTGTACTTCAGGATGTGATTCAATGTAATCATACAATTGTATTAAACTACAACCCCAAGTCTAGGCTTCTGGGGTCGGGACGTTACAGTTGGAATCAAATGATGTTTACCAATATCCTTAGAAACTAGATGTATATAAAATTTGATTTAGAAACATAACCTAATATCTAATTTAAGGATTAGTGTAGAAGAACATCCAAAACTTTTGGTAATGTAGATATTATGTCGGTTTTCCACACAATACATCCCTGTCTAGATACGTGCAAGTAGAGGGGGCTCTGACGCAGATGTATCTAAGGGTAAAACCCGAAGTCACAGCCTTGAGATGTACATGAATGGGAACTGATGCATGATAACAGTCCTTGCTTCACTTTTGGTCATGACACTCCCAGGGGATATGCTTTGAATAATTTACATTTAATTTACAAACCATTCTAAAGGATTTATGATAAAATACTTCCCCACAGAAAACATTTTTTTTATTATGTATTATATTCATAAACAGTTCAATTTATATTATGTATTTTAAAATAATGTAATTATGAATACTTATTCATAACCTAATATAGTTTAGAAAAGGACCATAGTAGAAGGAATGACAACCCCACATGTTCTAAAAGTTATGAAGGATCCTATATTTCATGGTCTTAATCGAAAATTTCAAAGGGAAATATCCACTCATGTATTCTCATCATATAATGAAATAATATCATTTCTGAATAATTCTATGGTTCATATGTCTTTGAAGTAAATATAGAGAAGAAGAGGATTGTCGAGAGAAATATGGATAAAGGGAAAAAGGGAAAGAATGATTTTCCCTTATGTGATAGTTGTGGAAATAATAACCTTGGTAAATGATTGAAGGGAATGGGAGATTGTTATATGTGTCGAGAAAAGGGACACCATGTTCGTGATTGTAGAGACCAATAATTTTCATGATTTTTTTAAATATGGGAATTTTACGAGTCCAAAAAAATTGGTAGTGCATGATTATGAGGCCTGGAGTACCTGAAATGAATTTCTAAACTTTTGTTAAGGTACTATTAGAAAACGTGTGAGCGGGTTTTTCTAACATTTTAACTGGTGCTCAGAATTGAAATATGAGGACACCGTTGAACTTACAGTGCCGGTATTCAGTTAAGGACACTTTCACCATGATCGCAGTTGGTCTAGGGTGAACGTTACATTCTAGGTTTTCATAGAAATAATAAAATAATATAAACACACATATTATTTTATTTTGTTGTATCCGCCCCCTTGTGTATGTTGTGGAGGTGGGGACCACATGAGTTTTATTCTCCAAATTGAATTCTCGGTCATGGGGACCACCCGGGCTAGTATAACCTTCCATGAAGGGTTTTGGTGGTGGGGACCACCAGAGGTGTGAAACCCTCAAACTTTCAATTAAATATGGGGGAGCCTCTTCAACTCTTCCAACATTTATTATTCCAACTCTCCCCCTTTAAATAATAAATCTATCGGAATTAATTAAATGTCACAATTTAAAATTATGACAACATAATTTATTATATTGGCTATCTAATGTTTTTTGTGGGTAGGGGGAAATTAATCCGTGGAAAAGGAAGGATCCATGGGAGAAAATTTCTCCACGAAGAAAACCAATGAACAACGCCGACTCCGAATCCGAATTATACCTTGGGATATTCGTTGACGAGTAGCATCTTCAATGTAAACAAACCAAAAATCGAGGAAAACACCGATGAAACCAATGTCTATATTTTCCCAATGATTCGTCTTGTTCCTCGCGACCTCATCGACGTCATCAAGTGAACAAGGTAGGATTTTATTTGTGTATGAGTACTTTTCCCATGTTCTTCCCTTGAATTCTTTTTCGGGATTGGGAAGGAATTATTGTGGGAGGTTTTAAAGCTTGAAATTATTCCTCATGTTCCTGTTGAGCCATATGTTACCATCCTAACGTAGAGGGTACGTGCCAAAAAAAATGGCCCAACCCCTCCAAAAATTTTCTGATGATTTGTGGTATTGAACGCGATGAAGGTGATGACCCAACGACACTGCCCCGCGGCCACCATTGCCTTGTGAAATCTATATCCTCGCAGAACCACTACGACACCTTTGACCACCACGCCTCATGGATCCGCCCCCCACAGGCCCACCACATTGCCCCCAGCTACCGTCGTCCGCTGAGCCTCACCGGTCGAGCCGCCCCATAACACCGAGCCACTCCGGCCGAGCTGCCCTGTGACCCCAGGCCACTCCAGCCCAACCGCCCCATGGCCAAGATGCACCAACCGAGCTACCATGTAGACCTATACCACTCCAACTGAGCTTCATTGTGGTCTCCACCCTCCTACCTGAGCCGCCCTGGCCGACCCACCCTATGGCCTTGCACTATACACGGCGGAACCCCTGCGGCCCCTCGCTGCTTGTCGGACCGCCCCGCAAGACGGGTTAGACATAGAGGGTTAGGCCGAACCCAACAGGTTGGGCCACAATGCGGTCTGAGCCAAACCCAGCGGGTCGATCCGAGTCGTCCCGAACCGAGTCGGCCTAGCCCGATTTGGACTGGACAAGAGCCTACTACGACCCATTTACTTCTTTTGGCTATAACTTTGGCACCAGACGTCTGTTTGATTAACCATCAGTTTCATTAGAAATCATGGAGTGAGACAGTTCCTTTGATTATACCCCACTGGGGTTTTGGATTAAGATGGGGAATGGTCAGGTTGGATCGAGCACGAATCCAACTGAACCCCTGAGACTAAAAGGATAATATCTCACAGATCGGGCGTCCGATTGACACGTCTTCTACATCATTGAGACCCCTATGATGTGGAGGTCCATTGAGATACTTATTCATTGGACATTGTGGTAGTTTTAGTATCGAACAATATCTTGTTGTGCGGATCCTCTCGGAGATTAGCGAGCATAGTGTGAGAACCCAGTATTCGGCTGATACTTGATGACTTCTCACCTTTTTGACTTGGAGTGATTTTACAGGCCCTGTGGTGAGGGCCCCTGTGTGACGCATCAGACCCATGGTGGGGAGTGCGTCTTTAGGATGTGGTAGACCCACGATACCTAACTGGAGGGGTAACTCAGCCGGATATGGTGGGGAGTTCCTCTGTGTGATGTGGCAGACCCATGGTACTCGACAAGAAGAGTACCTCACCAAGTCACAATGGGGAGTGCCTCTATGTGATGTTGTAGACCCATGGTGGGGAGATCCTCTGTGTGATGTGACAGTCCCATTATACTTAATAGGATGATTACCTCAGTAGTCAATGGTTTCTATGAAGAACCTTTGTGTGACGTGGTAGGGCCACTATAATCGATAGAGGATGGGATCTCCAGCAGATGATGTGTTCGAAAATGTGACTAAGGATGTAACATGTTTCTTCCCCTAGAATAAATCCTGTTGTGGTCTGAGTCATTATCGTTGTTTATTTCTCATTATTGAGATGGATTACATGATGACATCGGTATATGTTTGGGCATATACGTAAGTAGGGATATCTGTTGATTTCATACTTTTTGGTTTATCCTTGGTGGTTTTTGTGAGACCACGAGGGTCTCAGGGTCCCTACTGAGTATTGTTATAATCTCCCATACACCGGCTATGATTGCACCTTGAGGTGTTGGATGCAGTCGACGGACAACACTGACTGAGGCTGAGAGTACTAGGATTGTACAGTGCCCGGAGGTGGATCATACGACATGTCGATACGCAAAGGAGACGGGTGGATGTGGAGTGATGAAGAGGCGATATGTACCTACCCTTCAGGTAGGAACCTTATAGGATGATCCACTAGCTGTCTTTTTTCTTTCCTCAGTTGTTTTGTATTTCAGTTGTTCTTGTACCTTTACTATTGGTCTTGTATTCCGTTCCCTTTACATGAAACACTCATATGGTTATACAGTTTGATTGTGCTATAATATTATTGTATGCTTGGTTACATGAGGTTACAGTTTATAAAAGAAAAGACAACTCAATTTTAGGGAAAACCCCTTTTGGTGCTTGCCTCCAGCCACTGACTAATAGAAGGTAGTCCTGAAGTAGTCACGACACAATCCCTGGGGGATGGTTCATGACAAATTGGTATCAAATGAGTTAGTTCTACCGAAGAACTAGGACTTTTATCATTTCTATGAAACAATAGTTTCAAGTATAATGAGTACGGTTTTCAGTTCAGTGAGACCAATGTTGTTGCGGCGGCTGACGTATCCATACACCAAGACCCTGACTTCTGATTTCAGACATAGTGCAAGAAAACAATCATTGAGTGTGTTTTTCTAAGATTTTTCCTTGTAATCTCTTGAGTCAGCTCACTATGTATAACTTAATGACCGTGGTGCACCTGTTTCTTTTTAGGATGCCTCCACATGGACGACCTGCTAGGGTTCCGAGAGTTTTACGCACCGATAGCCCACCAAGCAATGAGGCTTCGGTGTAATGATCTTTTCTAGTAGAGGCCCCAATGGAGGCACCTGAGGTACTATTACCCATTGGGCCACCGATGCCACTAGCCCCATCAGTAGAGAGTGCATGCTGCTTGAGCACATTTTACAAGTTCCAGTGACAGAGGCCACCTAGTTTTAGGGGAGAGACGGACCAACAGGTAGCAGAGGATTGGATGGAGGTTATGGTGAGAGTCTTCCGACTCGTAGGGACACCATCCAATATCATGATGATCCATGCTTCCATCCTTCTATAGGCAGTAGTGGGTAGATGGTGGAGAATTATGATCCAGGTTCACGATGTGGTGAAGAACCTATGGACATACTTAGAGAGCCTTTATTAGGCAGCGTTGGTTCTAGTGACTCTTTGCACAGTGCACATTTAGGAGATTCTTCATCTGCAGCAGGGTCGCATGACCATATCTCAACACATAGTGAGGTTCACTGAACTCTCATGCTACTCAACATATATGGTACACGACCCATTATTCAGGGCCCGAACCTTAGAGCAGGGGCAGAAGTGAGAGATCCGGGCTTCGATGATCTCACTAAGAATCCCGACACAAGTGGTTGTTAAGCAGAGCCATCTTGTTGGAGGGTTTTCTTGCTGTGTAGTCACGAGTAGTGGGACCCACCACCAGTTGTCACATAGTAGTGTCTTCTACAGATGGTAGCAGAAAGTTGTCATAGAAGTCCAAGAGGATAAGACGTACAGGTGGACGACCTCATGAATCAGGATTGGTTGTGCAGGGCACCCGAGGCAGAACCAGCCAGGAAAGGATCAAACAGTGTTACTCATATTGCGGTAGGGTCACAAGGCTCATGATTGTCCGACCCATTGTATTGATGATCAGAAGATGTCCTAAAGACCACCTAGATAGAGACAGAGGTTCAATTGAGGAGGTCCATAGGGACCTGATGGACGTGGAAGATGAGATGGTTGTGTAGCTGGTAGTGGGAGATGATTCAAGATGTTGCCGCCACCAACACATAGATGTCCACCCTGACCGAAGGGAGCTGGTGGATAGGGGAGAGCTCAGCTCAAAGAAGCTAAGGATTACGATCATGGCTCTCTGGAGATGATATGAGATACGATATGTTTGTACTCCACATTATTTGCAGTAATTATATACACAAGTACCATTCAATATTTTATTGTCAATTCCCTCATTCAGATCATAGAGATTACGATGGAGTCATTTGCTTGATCCTTACAGTTACAGACTCTTATCAGAGCAGATTTGATGATTATGCACTGGTGCTGGTAGTGCGACCATATTCTAGAAGGTGAGATCTCTAGCTAGGATCTCTTATTACCCTCTTCGAGGTGTTACAACATCATCTTGGGTATAGAATGGTTATCTAAAATCCATGCTTAGATAAACTGTATCAGGCGCAAAGTGCATTTTGTCAGCACAGATGGGACTGGGTTTACCGACACCGTTGAGAAGGGAAAATCTGCAGCACAGGATAGAATTACTTAGAGAAGAGTTACGTCCATTACTCATCAGTTGGATAGCCTTACCATCAGAGCATTTGATGTGGAGAGTCTAATTTATCCTGTAGTGGTGGACCCGTACACGGATGTTTTCACGGATGATGTTATGTGTCTACCTCCTCAAATATATGTGGAGTTTTACATTGACTTGTACCCCGAGACAACACTGATATCTACACCATAATATCAGACGACTCAAGGTGAGCTTCGTGAGCTGTAGGTACATCTAGAGGACTTGCAGGGGAATGGATTCATTCGTCCCAGTGTTTCTCCTCGGGCATCCTCGATATTGTTTCCCAAGAAGGTGGATGGGATTGTGTCAACTATCAAAAACTAAACTAGGTGACCGTGAAGAATAAGTACTCACTCCCAAGGATTGAATACCTCTTCGATAAACTGATGGGAGAATAGTGGTTCTCAAAGATAGACCTCAGATCAGGCTATCACCAGCTCAGAGTACGAGATGAGGATGTGAATAAGACGAAATTAAGATGTTGGTATGACCACTACGAGTTCTTGGTTATGCTATTCAACATGAAAAATGCTACAGTAGTCTTCATGGGACTCATGAAAAGGAACTTTCATCCATACCATGATCTCATTATGGTAGTATTCATCAATGAGATTCTGATCTACACACATACTAAGGAGGAGCATTTCTATCATTTGTTAGTAGTACTAGACACACTCTAAGAGAACCATCTTTTTGGTAAGCTATTGAAGTGCATGTTTTGGATCTGAGAGTTTCACTTTCTAGGGCATGTCATATCGAAGGATGGAGTTGTAGTGGATCCAGGGAAGATTGAGGTGGTACTTTATTTGGATCCACCCAGGAGTGTGACGAAGGTACGAAGTTTCTAGGGTTTTGATAGATATTACTAGAGGTTTGTTCCAAATTTATCCAAATATTCTTCACCACTATCAGCCTTTAAGAAGAAGGGGAAACCTTTCTTGTTGTCAGAGATATGCCGTTAGAGTTTTCAGGAGTTGAGGAAGAGGCTGACTAGTGCCCCCATCATGAGGCTTCCAGAGGAGGGTGTAGGGTACGTATTCTACTACGACACATCAGGGACCGAACTCAGATGTGTCCTAGTACAGGAGAGAGCAAGGATCACAAATGGTTCTCAACAGATGAGACAAAATGAGAAGAATTATGTTACCCATGACCTAGAGTTAGCTACAATGGTCTTCTCCATGAAGATGTGGTGACAATATCTGATGGTCAAGAGCTTTGCAATGTTCTATGATCAGAAGAGTATCAGGTATATCTTCTCCATGAATGACCTGAACATGAGACAATGATTTTGGATTGAGTTACTCCCGGACTATTACTTCGAGATGGTCTATACTCCTGGGATGTGGAACGATGTAGCAGATGAACTTAGTAGGAGGTCTGGTATATAGCTGCTAGGCAAGGTGATGGAGCAGCTGGATGACTTATAGATGTACTTTGTGGATTGAGATAATGTACCTTTTCTTTATTCTCTAAGAGTCACTCCCCCACTCCTTCTGCGAGTTAGGGAGGCACAATGGGGGGGCACTGACTGCGACACAAAACGTGCCCAGATATCCACAGGAAAAGCACATGATGGATTTTCCAAAAATGAGGAGCACACCATCATCTTTATAAGACGTACCATCGTACCAGTGTCACTTCAAGAGGAAGTGTTGAGGCAGTTCACACTTCCCCTCTAGCGGTACATCCATGAGTGGGAATGATGTACCAGGATCTCTAACAATAGCACTGGTTTCCGGGAATGACGAAAGTAAAAGCATAGTTTTTCTCTTGGTGCCTCACTTGTCAGTAAATGACGGAATAGCATCAGGTACCAGCAGACATGGTTCAGCCTTTGGAGGTCCTAGAGTTGATGTGGTATGAGATATCCATGGACATTGTGACAGGATTTCCACGTACATCCAGAGTCAATGATTCAATCAGGGTGATCGTCGATCGACTCCCCAAATCAGCCCACTTTCTACCGATTAAAGAAAAGGGTTCAGTAGACATCTTGGGAATTCTCTATGTGCAAGAGATTGTATGGTTACATGGAGTACCCTCGACGATTATCTCCGATAATTATGCATGTTTTACTTCTTAGATATTGAAGGGGATGTAAGAGGCTTTCAGGATGCAGCTTCGTTTGACCACTGCCTTCCATCATCAGACATATGGCTAGACTGAGAGAACCATTCATACCCTCGAGGACATGCAGTGTGCATGTGTCCTCTACTATGATCATAGCTGAGAGAATCATTTTCCTTTGGTGGATATTTCATACAACAAATGCTATCACTCCACCATAGGGATGGAACCTATTCAGGAGTAGTACGAGAGACCTTGCATATCACCTTTGTGATGGACTGACCCATGTGAGTCAACACTCATGTGACCAGAGATAGTATGGGCTACCATAGAGAAGGTGAAGATCATCCAAAAGAGGATGAAGACTGCACATAGCAGGAAGAAGTCTTATTCTGACAGGAGACAGAGACCTTTAGAGTTAAAGGACGGAGACCACGTCTTTCTATGGGTCTCACCCCAATGAGGTTTGCAGAGATTTGGTGGAGGCAACAAGTTCTCTCTGAGATTCATCAGGCCATTTCAGGTCCTCACCAGAGCTGACAAGATGGCATACTTCTTAGCTCTTCCACCTCAGGTGCACCAGTTTCACGAAGTCTTCCACATATCCCAGATAAGGAGGTACATGCATGACCATTCTCGCATCATCGACCATGGTGAGCTGGACATCGATGAGGGGAGACTTTTACGGAGGTTCTAGTAGAGATTTAGGATCGGCAGGATCGGGTCCTTCATGTATGGTCGATACCTCTGGTGTGTGTTCGATGGAAGTATGAGAACTTCTAGGAGAGCACATGGGATCGGGAGGATCATTTTCTTAGCCAGTACCCCCACATGATCCCTTAGTTTTAGTTGTGGATTACAGGGACGTAAAGCGCTGAGGTGTAGAGAATGTAAAACCTAGAATTTCCATGTCATTTTTTTTAAAATAAATGGGAATTTTATGAGTCCACGAAAATTGACATTGCATTATTCTGAGGACTAGATTTCCCGGAATGAATTTATGACCTTTTTTGGGTTCGTTCATTAAACTGGTGAACAGGTTTTTCTAACATTTGAACGTGTGCTCAGAATTGAAATTTGAGGACACCATTGAACTCACAGCGCCGATATTCACTTAATGAGAATTTCACCTCAGTGGTAGTTGGTCGAGGGTGAATGATAATTTTTGGGTTTTGTGGAAATAATAAAATAATAAAACAGACATTTTATTTTATTTTCTTATAACCACCCTCTTGTGGATATTGTGGAGGTCGGGACCACATGATTTTTATTCTTGAAGTTGAATGCTTGGTGGTGGGGAACACCCAAGCTAGTAAAACCTCCCATGAGGGGTTATGGTGGTGGGGACCACCAGAGGCTTGAAACCCCCAAACATACTATTAATTGGGGAGCCTCATCAAATTCTCCAACATTTATTATGCCAACTCTCCCCATTTAGTAAATTAATCTATCTCAATTAATTAAATGTTCCAATTTGAAATCACTACTATAAATACAGGTATTTTTGAGGGGTCATTTGCGACGGGATCCTGTCGCAAATGGACTTTTGCGACAGGGCCCCGTCTCAAATGACTCGTTGCGGAAAACGACGTCGCAACTAATTTTTTTTTGTGACGGGAACGTCGCAAAAAAATTTACTTGTGACAGAAAATGGGCCCGTCGCAAATAGATTTCTGGTTTTTTTTAAAGACAAATTGCGACGACCCCATCCCAACAAAGTATTTGCGACAGGCCATTTTCCCGTCCCAAATAGTCTCTTCGAAGAGTTTTTTGCGATGGGTCCCGTCACAAATAATAATAATAAAATTAAAAAAATATTAAAAAATAATAATTTTTTTATTATTATTTAAAGATATTAATCTATTTATATTGATATAAATATAATATTTATTTTATAAATATGTTTTTGAAAGGATCTATCGAAATATAATATTAATTTATTAGATATTTAATAAAAGTGGATTATAAAATAAAATAAAAAATATTTTTAGTTAGTAATTATGTAATTTTTATCCATTAATAGTCATTTAATAACTTTTTGAATATAAATAAAATAAAATAATGTAATCAAAGATCAAAAATAAGTTGAAAATGAAACCCAAACTTCAAACGTCCATAAATTTTGATCCGAGACTCCGTTTGAGCTTTAAAGCATATCAAATTGAAGCCTACGATGAGCTCTACAACCCTATGGACCGGTGGAACCCTTCCATGGTTTTTTCGAGGCCAAAAAAGGCCCAAAAGGCCTCCAAAACTGAGTTTTTAGTCAGGGTACCCCGGTTTTTTACCATTCAAACAGCTATAACTTCTGATCCCGATATCTGATAAACCGATACCATATATCATATCAAAGATTGTTTCATATTTTTCGATTTGAGTAATTGTAAAGCTGAAACGTACTCCTGGATTAGAAGTTATAGTCGTTTTAATATTCAAATGGCTATAACATCAGATCCGGATGTCCGTTTGGCCTGTACCACATATCATATCGAAGATCATTTCATGTTCATCGATTTGACTTGTTGTGGAGTGGAAACGAGCTTACAGATTATATGGTATAGTCGTTTTAATATTCTCTATGGATTTTTACCCCCTCATTTATATGTATTCATTCAAAACAATACAAATATATATATATATATATTTGTGTGGGTGTGTGTGTTGTATATATGTATGTATGTATGTATTTATTTATTTATAAATACTCATAAAAACATATTTTATAAATTTATTTAAAACTATGTTTATAAATATATATTAATATACAAATAAATATACGAATAAAAATTTATAACTACATATATATATTGATATAAATATATATTAATATATGAATAAATATATATATATATTAATATTTAAATATATATATATTTATATATTTATTCATATAATGAAATATATTTATATTAATATAAATCTATATTAATATATTAATAAATGTAACTATATATATAGATAGATCATTAAATGTATAAAAAAATGAAATGGCTTTGTTGTAAAGGTTAATGCATGCATGGGGGAGGTTTATTAATAATTATTAGTAATTATTTGTAATTATTTGTATTTTTTCTTTTTTTTCATAGTTGTTCCTAATTATTTCCTAATTATTCATAATTATTCTAAATTATTAGTAATTATTACTAATTATTACTATTTATTCCTAATTATTAGTATATATTACTCATTATTTGTATTTATTCTTTATTATGACTAATTAAAAATAATTATTCCTATTTACCATTAACTATGAACAATGAATACTAATAATTTAAATTTATTAAGTAACAAAACAATCTAAACATAATAAAATTACAAATAATTAAGAATAATTACAACTAATAAAAAATTTTAAAAAAAAATTTTAATTAAAATGAACATAAATACCTTTAAAATTGATCTGAGTTTGATCATTGATCATTGCTGACGACTTTAATGTCAACTCCGGAAAAAAAAATTAAACTTAAGAAACTGTGAACTCTAAAAATAGTGTTTTGAGAGAAGTAGAAGATAGAGTTTGAGAATGAATGAAAAAAACGGATGGGGGTATTTATAGGTTAGCTTATTTTCAAAGGGAATATTTGCGAAGGGTATCCCATCACAAATAGTATTATTTGTGATGGTAACCCATCGCAAATACTTTATCCCGCATTTATCACGGTCAACGGTTAAATAGTTATTTGCGACGGGACCTGTCGAAAATAATAACCTACCAACATACTATTTGGGACGGGGGTATATTCCCGTTGCAATTTTTTACCGCCAATGGTTATTTGTGACGGGTGGTAACCCCCAATCCCAAATAACTTTCCCGCAAATAACCTATTGCGACGGGTGAGCTTTCTCTGTCACATATATTTTTTACTGCCGCTGGTTATTTGCGATGGGTGGTAACCCCCCGTCGCAAATAACTTTCCCACGATTTGGCGTGCATTGCGCACCAAACCTTTTGCAACGGGTTAGCTTTCCCCGTCACAAATAAGTAGTTATTTGCGACGGGAAAATTCCCTCGTCGCAAATAAGTTTCTAATGGGACTATTTGCGACGGGATTTATCCCCGTCGCAATTAACCCGTCGCAAAAACCCCTTTTCCCCGTAGTGAATTATGCCAACATTAATTATTATATTGTCTATCTCTTAATTTTGATGGGTTGGGGGAAATTAATCGTTGGAAAAGGAAGGAGCCTTGGGAGAAAATATCTCCATGAATAACACCAACAAAGAACGCTGACTTAGACTCCGACTTCTTTCGTGGCACGTTTGTTGACGAGGAGCGTCTTCAATGTCAACGAACCAACAATCATGGAAGATGGTGACGACACTGATTTCCTTCAATACCCAATGATCCGTCTTCTTCTTCGTGACCTCATCAATGTCATCAAGTGAACGAGGAAGGGGTTTATTTGTGTATGAATACTTTTCCCAGGTTCTTCCATTGAATTATTTTTCGGGATTGGGTAAAAATCATTGTGGAATGTTATAAATATTTATGTTCTTCTTCATGTTCTTGTTGATCCATATACTACCACCCTAATGCATAGGGTATGGGCCAAACATACTTGGAACGACCCCTCCGCAAATCTTTTCATGATATGTGGTGTTGAACACGATAAAGGTGACGGTGCAACGACACTGTCTAGCGGCCACTATCTTCTTGTGACCTCCGAGCACCCGCGGAAACACTGTGGCAGAGCCGCTCTGAGGAATGCATGGCTATCGCGCCCCACATCGCCACCTCCCGTGGCACCGCCCTGCATCCTATGGCTACTGGTACCCGCTGAGCCGTTCCGGCTGAGCCGCCTCATGATAACAAGTCGCCCCAGCTGAGCCCCCCCCCCACGCCACCGAGACGCACCAGCAGAACCTCTATGTGGTCGAGCCATGATAGCCAAGCCACCCCGTGCCCCTGGGCCACTCTGGATTTGCCGCCTCACTATCTGCACCCTCCTATTCGAGATGCCTCGGTCAAGTCACCCTACAACCTCATGCCATCGGCTGCCGATCCCCCATGGCCCCTCGCAGCCTGCCGGACCACCCAGAAGGACAGGTCGGAACATGTGGGCTGGGCCGAACCAAATGGGCTAGGCTGCACTGTGGGGTGAGCCAAACACAATGGGTCAGACCGGGTCGGCCTTACAGAGTCAGACAGGACTCGGGCCCACTACGACCCATTTATCTATTTTGTTCAAAACATTGTCACCGAACATCCGTTTTGATGAACTGTCAGTGGCGATGGAAATCTTGGTGTGAGATGGTACCATTTAGTATACCACACTAGAGTTTTGGGTTAAGATGTAGAACAGTCTGGTTGGATCAAGCATGAATCTAGCGGGGCCCCCGGGACTAAATGTATAATAAATCATAGACCGGGCATCCGATTGACATGCCGTATGTTGTGTTGAGACCCCTATGACGTGACAGACAGTTGAGATAATTCTTCATGGGAATTCTTGGTAGTTGAAGTATTGACCAGTAGCTCGTGTAACAGATCCTCTCATAGAAGAGCGAGTATAGTGCGAGAACCCAGTAACGGGTTGAGACGTGATGACTACTGTCCTTTTTGACATGGAGTGACATGACAGGCCCAGTGGGGAGCCCCTCTATGTGACATGGTAGACCAGCGGTGGGGAGCGCCTCTATGTGACGCAGCAGACCCACAATACAAGACATGAGGAGTACCTTAGCAGACCACAGTGGGGAGCGCCTCAGTGTGACGCAATAGACCCGTGGTACACGACAGGAGGAGTACCTCAACAAGTCATGACGGGGAGCATCTCGATGTGATGTGGAATACCCATGGTGGGTAGCGCCTCTGTGTGATGTGGCAGCCCCATAGTATTCGACCGGAGGAGTAACTACACATTCCACGATTTGTGGGAAGCACCTCCTTGTGATGCGGTAGGCCCACTATACTCGATATTGGAGTGGATATCAAGCATCAGAGGGGTTTGACGATGTGAATGGGGATGTTACTTGTTACTACCCCTTGAATAAATCCTACTGTGAGCTGAGTCAATATCTCTATGTTTTTCCTCATGATTTAGATAGATTACTTGATAACTTATGTATATGTATGGGCATATACCTAAGTAGGGTTATCTGTTGACTTCATAATTGGTGGTATATCATTGGTGGTTTTTGTGAGACCTTTATGGTCTTTGGGTCCTGAATATGTATCATTATACTCCCCCATACACGGGTTATGCCTGTACCATGTTGTGTTGGATGCAGATGAGGATAACGCTGACTTAGGCTGAGAGTACGAGGACTGGACGGTGCCTGGAGGAAGACCATATAGTGTGTCGGTACGGAGGGTATACGAGTGGATGTGGAGTGCTGAGGAGGCGATCTTTAGTTACCGTTTAGGTAGGAACCCCATAGGATGATCCGGTAGTTTTCGTTTCTCTTTCTTCAGTTGTTTTTTATTTTATTTGTACTTGTACCTTTACTGTTGGGCTTGTATTCCGGCCCCTTTAATTTCATCACTCTTTTTGTTATACAGTTTTTTTGTGTTCTTATATTACTGTTTTCTTGGTTGTATGATGTTATAGGTTATAAAGGCAATGCCTTTCAAGTTTCAGGGAAAATGCCTTTCAGTGCTAGTCGCCAGCCCCTGGCCTTTGTAAGGCGTGCCTGGGGTAGTCACGACACAGGCGATGGGGGATGGGTCATGACAAAATGTAACAACTGGTTCTCGGTGAGAGAAACAACATCCCACCATTACATAGTTGTCGGGTCATGGCATTCTAGGTACCACCCGCTGCCCCGCAGACACGTGGTCCCCACCCCGAGGCTCACCCACATGGCCAAACGGGTCATTTGACTTATGATTGTCCACATAGGCCAACACATGTCCTTTATAGTGTGCTTTTTCCTCACTCACACACACCCTGGGAAACATCCAAGAAGGTCATCCATCCTGATCACTAGTCCAGGCCAAGCACACTTAACTGTGGAGTTCTAATCAAGTAGGCTCCCGAAATGGAATGTGCACCCTGTTGAAATGTATCATATCATTTACTGAGACCTTGAGGGTCTCTGGGTACTTTCTGAGTATCGTTATACTGACCCCTACACTAAATATTCCAGCTCATTGTTGTGTTGGATGCAGACGACAGACAACCCTTACTGAGGTTGAGTGTACCAGGACTGAACAGGGCCAGAAGGTGGACAATACGGTGTGTCGGTACATAGAGGAGATGAGTGGATGTAGAGTGTTGAGGAGTTGAACTTTTCCTACCATTATGGTAGGAACCTCAGAAGAAGAACCAATATATTTCTTTTCTCTCTCTTCAGTGGTATTGGGTTTTAGTTGTACTTGATCCTTTACTACTGGGATTGTATTCTGGCCCCTTTACATTCAGTAATCTTTTGGTTATACAGTTTGATTGTGTTCATATCTTACTGTGTTCTTGGTTACATGGGGTTATGTGTTATAAAGGCAATTCCTTCCTTGTATTAGGGAAAATTCCTTCGGTGCGGGTCACCTGCCCCTGGCCTATGGAAGGCAGGCCTAGGGTAGTCACGACATGGGCCCCAGGGGACGGGTTGTGACACAATTTAACAACTGGGTCCTGGTGACAGCAAAAAAATACTACCTTTTCATAGTCATCGGGTCCTGGCCTTCCAGGTACCACCAAATGCCTTGCAGACATGTGGTACCCACCCTACAGCTCACCCACATGCTCGATAGTTCATCTTATATATGACTATCCCCACAGGCCAACACATGTCCTTTCTAGTGTGTTTTGTCCTCACTCACACACATCCTAAGAAACATCACAGGATGTTACCCATCCTGATAACTGCTCCAGGCCAAGCCCGCTAAACTGTTGAGTTCTTATCATGTAGGATCTCAAAAATGAGTATACATGTTGTTGAAATGAGTCATATCATTTAGTCATTTAAACCTTTATCATTTGGGTGTGTTACAATCACACCCCCTTTAGAGCACAACGTCCTCGTTGTGGTCCCTACATCTCAACTCCTACAGTGCACATCACTTAATGCTGGGTACCACCTCTAATACCAAATGTTACAACTGGGTCCCTGTGACAGCACAAACATCCCACATTTACATAGCTGTTAGGTCCTGGCCCTCCAGGTACCACCAACTACCCCGCAGACATGTGGTCCCCACCCTGGGGCTCATCCACATGCCTGAATGGGTTATCTGACTTATGACTGCCCCCATAGGCCAACACATGTCATTTCCAGTGTTATTTGTCCTTATTCACACACACCATAGGAAACTTCCTAGAAGTTCACCCATCCTGATCACTACTCCCAGCCAAAAATGCTTGACTATGGAGTTCTAATCAATTAGGTCCCCAAAAAATAATATTCAGCTTGTTAACATGAGTCATATCATTTATTTATTTAAACCTTTATCATTCGGGTGAGTTACAATCTCCCCCTAGAGAAAAATATCCTCATTATGGTACTTACATCTAAACCCTTACAGTGCACCACACTGAAGGCTCGATACCACCTATAATACCAAATGTAACAACTGGGTCCTAGTGACAGCAAAAACATCCCACCCTTACATAGCCGTTGGGTCCTGGCCCACCGGCTTCCACCAGCTGCCCCGTAGACGTGGTCCTTACCCTAGGGCTCACCCATGTGCCCGAATGGGTCATCTAACTTGTGACTATCCCAACAGACCAACACATGTCCTTTCCATTGTGTTTTGTCCCCACTTGCACACCCTAGGAAACATCCCAGAAGGTCACCAATCCTGATCACTACTACAGGCCAAACATGCTAAACTATTGAGTTCTAATCATGTAGGCTCCTAAAATGAAAGGTGGACCTTGTTGACACGAGTCATATCATTTATTCATTTAACCCTTTATCATTTTGGTGTGTTACATTGACTGCAAGGATAAGAACATGGTTTCAAATGTACAATGATTCATCTTAAAGGAGTTGGGACACTAACCGAATCAATGTTCCAATCATCCAAGAATACCCTAAATGATTCTATTAGATAATAATCATGTTATGATACTACCTCAGTCGAAGTGGAATGATTAGTGTTATTATATTTTTATTGTGTCATTTGATTATTATATTAGTGATGTATAGGTTATAATAATTATAGATTATATAAATATTGTACTGAAGTACTATTTCAATACGTATTTGAGATGTATAGTACCATTTTAAGTGATACAGTTTGAATTTAATCATTTTGGAAAATATATGGTTGGGGTAAATATAACCCTCAATATGTTTCTAAAACTGAGATAATGATTTTTTAAAAAGAGTTAATTTATCTTGATAATGTATATTGGATATTATTTGCATCCAGGGAACTGATTATTGGTTTGTCTAAAAGGAGGTTTATAACATCCTTATTGGGAGTTTTCAACATTTTTGGATTTAAGGATAATATACAGTATTCTATGTTTTATAGATGGAAGAAGAAAGTACATACATATTCAAATAAGGTTTTATGGTAATTTTGGTTGTTAACATGTTTTAATAGAATACAAGATGAGGGTATTCACATGTTATTACGTTGAAAAAGAGATCTTCAATATGTTTAACATCCTTATAAATTTTGGACTGTGTGTTTGGACTGAAGTATTTTGGATATGTCTAAAGAATGGAATGGATTTTGTTTGACATTTGATACTAATATTTAAGTTTAAAATTTTTTTTAAGATTATTTTTGGATTGAAAAGGGCAACTTAGAGGTCAGGTGACAACCTATCACATTCGGCAAGGTTGTGAGACTTGTTCCGGCAACCGAAGGGAAACAAGGGTTCATAACCTACCATTGGCCTACATGATATCCTAATTTATATAATGTAGTTTTTTTAAATGGTCTGAAAGAAGAATTATAAATTCATATTTTTTGAAACCTATATGATTAAGATAAATAAAATATTTTTGAGTAATATTATCTTTGGAGTGAAAGAAGTGTTTTTCCTAGAATTTAGTAAATTTATGGAACTCTAATGGTCAATTATTTTTTTTTTATATGAAGAAATTAATTATTAAAATTCATAGAAATGATTATAAAACAAAAAATGTGTTATCTTAATACATTATTTTTTGATGAACCAATGATTTTTTATGTCAACATATATTTATGGCTTTAAGGCCCCGAATTTCCCATTATTTGTTCACTTGTTTGTGATTGATTACTTGAATAACTCTCTATCTGTCTCTTATTCCCACTAATGTTCTTCTATTCGAAATCCTAAATTGGTGGTGACATTTTAATTTCCCTTACCCTCTTATTAAGACTAAATTTTATTAACCCTATTTCTGAAGCGGGTTTTCCACAAAGGTATTTTCTATTTTCAACATTTTATTTTTGAGGATATATTTCAAATTATGTGGACACAATTTATTGAATGTTGGGAAAATGTAACACCCCATGATTTCAAAGTGTGTTATCCTTTTAATGTAATTTAATAGATTATATTGCATGCAATATCGACTTGTCTTGCGTTAAACACAAGATTGATTTTCTACAAGACAACACATTAGTATTATAATTTGTTATCAATTAAATATTGTAATATTAAGAGAAAAAAATATATTTAAAAATATATTTAAATTTTTTTCATTTCAATAAAATATATTTATAATGAAATTTATATATTTTCTAAAAATAGTGATATATTTAGAAATATTATTCTCATAAAAAAATATTTTTTAGATCCTTTAGTGAATAATAATAAAATTTATTTTATAAAATCCTAATAATTAAATTTGTTAAAATGGATTTAATTTTAATAGTTATAATATCAAAATTAATTTAGGGTGAATTTTTGGTATTTTGTGAAAACATTAAATTTTGGTTGAATAGTTAAAAATACTTAATTGTAAATAAATACTGATTTTTTTTTTAAAATAATTATTTTTAATTAAAAATTTATCATAAGGTAAAAATAGATACATAATATATATATAAGTACAATGTAATTTATTTGAGTCATTTTATAAAAAAATTAGATATATAAATTTTTATTGAACCTTTTTAACATCTTTCTACCCACCTTCTAGGCAAATTTACCCACCTTTTAGGCACATTTGAAAATTTTCATAAAACACAATTTTACCACTTCTATGAATTGAATTTAAAAAATCTGGCAGTCACGGTTGACATCAGTATTAATAATGTGGTTCAATAGGATGAATATAATATTTGTTGAAAAGTAATTTTTGAATTTTATTTACCATGGTTAAATGTAAATTGTGTAATTAAATATACAAATAATATTTTAATAATTTTAAATTATGTGAAAACATGTCCTAATTCTATTGGATATGTATTTTTCGACCAAAAACAAACTTAGGAAAAAAATTAATATCCTTTTTGGTCCATTTGGGTTTGATTTTGACATTTATTAAATTTTATTTAATCAAGAGTTAGAAGGGTTAAATTCATGTATAATAACTGAACCATTTTTAATATAGGGATACAAATAAGATAAATTCGTCAATAAATATTCCTTATAATGATAAATTTATGTCTTATATCATGTTATTTTATTTATAATTTTTATACATTAAATAATTACATTTATTTATGACATAATAATGTTGGAGTAATTTATTTATTAATGAATGATTAAAATAATTGATATTACGAATATTTAAAGAAATGTAAAATGAAACCTTTTATGCCATGCACGAATTTTAAAGATGAATATGACATGTTAGGGTTTCTTCAATGTATTTTTTTGAAGAGATCTAGAGGTTATGACTTCAAAAAATAAACCAAATACTAAATAGTGTCAAAACTAACATAAATGAGTTTTGAAAACAAATACTATATATTTAAATGATATAATATTCCTAAAAATCTACAACTCATCCTAAATTCCCATATAAGGTCATATATGTAACTAATTAAACCATTTATGTTCTCTTGGCATTTTATTGTATGTTTATTAACCATGTAATATAAAAATATAAGAAGACATGGTAATAGTTAAACTATATAACTTATGGTTAAATCTAAAATATATGCTTAATATGGTGACATAAAATATAAGAAACAAAATGGTTGAAATGATTTATCCTAATACCCACCTTATCATTGAAATAAATTCATTTTGTGGAATAAATAACCAAAAATGACTATATAATACATTAATACTTAAAGCTTTTCCTAAAGTGCCCCTCACCTCTCTAATAAAATGGTATTTCCCCTTATCTTAAATTCACACCTCAAAATCCATTTTTCTCGTACTAAACCAAATCAAATATCCTAAAAACAACCCTAAATTCAACCTTATGTCATTACATTGATCATAAATTCAACCAATGGTGACCTTTTGTTCAAATCAAAAGGAAGAACCTGAAGAAGAGGTAATTGTTTCATCACCTCTTTCAATGTTCATTTATTTTTGCACTTCCTATTACATTGTTATTTGCATAATAAAATAATAAATCCAATAAGATATACATATTGTGATGTTATTATAAAAATGTTAAAACAACATAATTATTCTATCCATCCTATGAATGACTATGTCACCACACGTGTGTAGGTACAACTTATCGTCTCTACGTAGTGGTATAGTTTGTTATTCAACACTTCATTATTTGGATGGGTATAATAATTAGTATAATTGATGTAAATAAAAAATATAATATTTTATTTATTCTGTATATATAATACACCATCCAATTACATGTTATCTCACCATCAATAGAATGATATTGTCGCTCATGCGTACGTACTGCTTATCATCTCCATGTCACGATGAGATTCATTTCCACATTCACCATTCAATGATGATTATAAAAATATATATTATTAATAAGTATATAATATATGATATAATAATTCTACCTGAAATATATATATATATATTTATATTTACATATATCTCATTCAATTACTACCGTTCAATATGATATGCAAACGTAAACAGTTTTTACGCGTAAGTATAACCTACCATCTCCATAAATGGTGATTTCAATTTTATATATCTATCTATTATAAATATTTATATTTTAAATTTTTGTTATACATAAACCATGTTTTATATTTTTGATGTATTTAAATTAGCATCTATGTGATATGATCAAGAATAACAAGTTAAAACAAGTATGATGAAGAAAGCGATTATTACCCCAAAAAAACTTAACATGGTCATTATTTTTAAATGGGTAGTATAAAGTAATAAATGAATAAATTATGATATCATAAATATTAATATGGTTTTATTATAATTTAATAACATACTGGTTCATTATACATGAGGTTAAATGTACCCTCGATGAGAGGAATGTACAAGGAGATGATTAATTCCTCAATATCATTACAATCTGAGATTGTTTATGTGAATGTATCTACTGGGACATATTTACCATCCTTGTACATGTATCAAAAAATGTTTTCAAAAGGAATATTTTAAAGGTTGTATGGAAATGATTATTTAACTATATCATCATTTTAAATGTTTTAATGATTTATTTTTCTAAATCTTCTTAATTAATGTCCATGTTTTCAAAATGATTTTAAAGATTTATTTACACGGACATGATTGTTTTAAAATGTTAATTATTTTCAAACATTTCAAAGTGGTATTGGGAACTTTGATTAAAAATTACCTTTTAAATTACTTCCTTAATAAAATATGTTACTTTTAAATAATTTCATTAAAAAATGATTTTTCTCTCAAATAGTTTTACTGCTCATTTTCAACCATGTCAACACCCTTTACTGTATATTATTCTTGGTTGTGGATGATTTATAATAATAAAAACATCCATATTGTATTGAATGAGTTATGATATGTTTTACTATGGATGTCATATTTTTATACCATTCATGGTTTACAGTTAAAGTATTTACATTTTTTATCTAGTTTTAATATGAATGTTATTATTATGTTTCAACCTTTTCATATGAGGAATTTAGTATACATAGTAAGTGATGGGAAGGGCCCAATATAGCCCCTTGATGTATCAGTATTTATTATGAGACAAATTAGTGTCTCAGCATAAGGCCTTGACAGAATATTTATTTAGAGTCTTGGCATGAGGCCTTGACTATATGGTAATTATGTCCAACATTATGCATTCCCTCATTATAAAATTAGTTATTACATGTGATTATTCAACTAGTAGAATATCCATTTTCATGTTTATATGGTAATGTTTAATTTATTTATATCATATTATATTCATTTTTTATGTTTGAAAAGGCTACTATTTTTATTACACATATTTCCTTAAAATTTTATAGCTTCTACTAAATTATATACCCTTACTGAGAACCTGAGATCACCCCTTTCTTATGTTTTGTTTTACCAGGATTCGTAGAAGTCTATTATGGTTGACATTCAGGGTTATTCTATGGGAATAATGGAGTTCTCAAAGGATTGTTTATGATCTGATTTGTGTTATAAATTGAAATGTAACGGTCATGTATGTAATCTATTTTCCTAGGATACAAAATTGATTAGTCCTTCAACACATGATTTCTTGTAATCATACCAATGTATTAAAAAATTCACTGTATCATGGTTTTTGAGGACAGGTCATCATAATCCAGAGGAGATTTACAATCATATATGATTGAAAAATACAAATAAATTAATAATATTTCTAATTTTGGAAATAATTATTCCCAAAAAATACCTTCAATAAAAACATTAATTATATGGGTCTGGAAATGCTCAATTCTAATTTAAATTCCTAGGATAATAATTCCATAATTATAAAAAATATCAAAATTTCAAAAAATGAAATATAAAACCACTCTTCATCGATAATTTCATGATCCATTATGATGAATTGATATGTATTGATATTAAAGATGAGTGCGTTGATTCTTATCATCAATCCATGATCCCTCATCATTCATCATTGAAGTGTCTCAGCAAATAAGATATATCTCTATATTAGAATCCAAATTATTTACAACTGACCATATAGAATGGCTAAAATAGTGATGATAAATTGATTGTATATGATATAAATTATAATTAGACAATTAAATTTTTTTCTTTAATATATTTATTTTAAATCAACTAATTTCCACCCATGAATCTACATCACCCTAAAGTCTAATGAGTATGAACCTTATGTGATACATAGGTTAAAAACAAAATTATAGATTCAATGGGGTTATCTAATTAACAAAATTTTACCCAATTTTATTGGAAATATATTATTTACAAACATATTCATGCATGTGTGTTAATATATTTTAATATCACAACATCATGTCTATATGATGCCTGATGCTCTTCTCTAACTCCAAAACTAACTCCAAAAATATTATTTAAAATATTAAAATGTATACATGTAAAAATAGCATTTTCATTCTCCCTGCATTTAGGGGTTATCATCCCAATAAATAATACCTTAATTAATTGGTTAGGATATTATGCATGCATATAGTTCTACCACTATCATTATATCTCAAAATTGTTCCCCTGATCACTGAGAGAATGAATAAGGGGAACCGTTTTCCCATGAAGGATCTTATCCTAGTACATATCTATTTCCAGTAAGTACAATGGGATGCTGGATCTATCTTCAATGACACATCTACCTATTCAATGACATGTATAGATAGTACACGTATATCTTCCATTGTGACATGTGAATGAAATAATAAATGCGATGCCACTATAAATGTAAATCTTAGAGTTATGTAACCTCAATAATCATATATAGATTCTTAGAAGGTCTGATGAATTTTTGAGGTATATTTACACCTAGGACAAATCTCTACAAATAACATCGATATGAGACCTTATGGAACCCATGGTCTCTATAAATAATAAAAAAATTACTTTATTGTCAATCCAAGTAGAAATTTAGAAATATCTGATTTGTTCTATTCCACTTTTAAATGATTGAATCCTTGTTTATCAAGGCGTATACCAACTATATACCCATAACTGCAAATTCATCACACACTAGAAAACAAAATGGTGGCATACAAGGTCTCCCGTAATAGTATGTGAATGGTATAATACTGATATAATGGTGAAATATGTTGTTTTATAAAATCTATACAAATTGATGTTGATCATCATAGATGCGGTCAAAGTCCAACATGTAATCCCCCAACACATCCTCCAAGAACATCATTGCCCCTCAATCTGGTCATCTATGTAGTGGTGATATTATTGATATATGAAATTGTGTCTCAAAAGCCTCATATAGCCCTTTATATAACATGGATGTGAAAAATGAATCAGGGTGGTAGGGAATCAAAATATTCAAAACCATAATTTCAAGTGATCTAAAACACATACAAGCTTCCAAATCATTTCACAGAACTCTACTCTTTGATGGTCTGTAATTTGGATGACTTAGTGAGTTTGTCAATGAAACCCAGTTGGAGTCATTTCCTCTCAACATCCATGTATGTATGATCATAAAAACCATTAATATAATTTTCTATTTAAATTCTAGTACCTCAAGGGAGTGGTTCAAGCCTATAAGAAAAATATACACATCCTTTTCAAGTTGAAAAGTGAGGCATCAAAAGATAAAATCTAATCCAAACATTTTCATCCATATACACCAGAATTGATACTAAAGATCCCAATAAAATGCTCCACCATAATATGAACTACTATAGGATTAGTATGAATCTCTATTGGTACCTCTTCTAAAATCAATACTGCTGCTCCATTCCATCCTTGGATGTTAATGATGTGTTCCCTACCTATATAGAATCCATATTATGCATGTATTGTGACAATTATTTCATGATGGAAATCACAGTCTATATCTTGATGTTGAAATCCAATAAAATTTTATAGAATTGGAGAGATCATAACCATCAAGAAAATTTATGTTGTTCCTTTCTAGTCCACCAAGGATAGATGCAATGGGGCTAATTGATCTAACACCACACATTGAAAACTAGGAATGATATTTTCTACTACGTTAATTTATTAACACATTCCCCTTACATAGATTATATATTATCTCAAAGTCACAGTCCTTATGGTAATCTATTAATCACATATTTCATTGTTTTATATAACTCATGTTGGAGATATACCTTTGAATCTTGTGGTCAATATAAACAACAAACACCTCAGCATGTTAATTATGTCACCAAGACATCAGGTTGAGAACTATAGCTTCTAGCTCAATGTTATGTATTGTATAATTATTATCAAGGGTTCTCAACTACTAATATCCATAAGAAAACATATCCTACCTAGGTATTAATTCATACCCATTACTAACACTAGAGGACACATAGAACACAAGGCACTTAACCCCCACTTTTTGAAACCACATAAAGATAGTGGGTGTCAACCTATGTAACAATTGCTTAAAGGAATGTTGTAAATTCCATGAGAAGTTTAATTTATACCCATTTCAAGTCAATATATCCAAGGGATATACAATCCTTGAGAAATCTATCATAAATCATGTGTTCTAGTAATCCAATACAAGGAATATATGCACCTCTATCATGCTATTGGGTTAATCCTTTTCCAATACCTCCTTTATCTTCATTATATCTATAATTAATCCATCATATGAGATAACATGTCCTTTGAAGTGCACTAATAAATTAAAAAATAGACACATTTATAGTTTCATATATGGTTAATTCTAATGAATTATGTTTATGACCATCCAAATATGATCTATATTCAAGTCCAACAATTCCACATAAATTTGAATTTCACCAATACATTCCCTCATTAAAAATTCTATAAGGGGTCCAAATACATGTTTCATGAGCGTCATACATTTTCTAGGGTGTCTATCATGCCAATGGGAACAACCATGTACTTATAATCATGATAGGGACATGAAAATGTCATATTAGTAATTTCCTCTTCATGTATACACAATTTTTTATTTTATAACTTGAGTTCAATATCTATGATACACCATACCCCATTAAAATAATCAATGTGGTAATTTATTTATGATCACGCTAAGGATTTTTATTGATATACAATAATGAATATTTCTATGAGTATATTAATATCATAATATATTCATAAATATAAATTTATCTAACCTAGTGGGGCACACTATGTCTGAAAAATCCTTTCTTCTGATGGTTATGAAACTACACCCTTAGCTATCAAAGATAAATATGCGAAATCTTATATGAGAATGAAGATATAATATTGGTATCATGATGAAATTCAATACATATGTTCATATCATTATGTGAAGGTAAACCTAGTACATCCTTGGTAATGAAATTTGGGTAATCTTATACTACTATAGGTAAATATAATTCCATTGAGTCTACTTCTCAAAGATTATATAGTGAAAACTGAAGGGAAATTGGTGATAAACACTGACATGTGAGCCCATCCAAAACTATCTATAATTCATTCTCATCTAGAAATGAAAATAATTACCCATAATATTTTTTTCACCACATCCACCATTGAAAATAATTAATATGGTCATGGATGGATGATATCCATTACATACAATGAATGACATCATAATGTTTCATTGAAGCTATAAATATATACCTTGATAGTTTCTATCCTCTTAGATCCAAACTAGATTACCAATAAGAGATTGTAAATGAAATAATAATCTCTTGATGGTGTCTCTAGCCATAATGGGTGGGATTAATACATGAATGAGATGTCCAATTGATGGCCATGTTATATGTCTAAAATTTAATGCACCACTCTTGAGTCTATAAAACATTATTCTAAGGTGGAGACGACACATATAATACCGATAATCTTGTCTAGTGACTCTTATTTATGTATCTATACAACCTTTAACTACACATTCCCTTGATATCTTTCCCAATGAGCCTATCATGGTACATATAAAGGTGGTGGAGGGGGTATTGGATTATATCATCGTCCAACTCCTATATATCCTCAACCTCATCTAACATACTAGCACTTAGTGTTCTACCTGATTACCCTTGGGAAGTCATTATTTATTCCACAGCCTCTTGGATAGTGATTTACCACTATATATCCTCCTTCTATAGCATAATTGTTTGATAATCCTAATAATTAACCTCACTTTCTACAAGAAAATCATTTACTATCTCATGTATAGTTGGAACTACTTTTGGATTCTTAATATATTGATCATTTGGTATAATTGTAATTATGCTTATTCACCATACATTGAGGTTTTAAGACCTAAAACATATTAATTATTTTTGATGACTCTTATCGATGTTTGATAATGATTCCACTCACCACTATTTAACCCTCATCCATGATTTCCCCACTAACATGTCTCACTCTTACACACCCCCATTGGTAGGGATGTAAGGTGGTATTTCTCTCACATGAATATCATGTAAGAGTCTACACTCAATCATCTATTGTTGGAAGTACCCATTATAAACCATTTCAATAGAGTATAACATGACCTTTATAAAAAATTATGAATGCACTATGAAAATCAACTGTCCATGTTATATAGAAGAAATATCATTATTGTACATTGATTGCAGAGTCTATGAAACACTCATATTAGAAGAGGAACCCAGACATAGCCTAAATAATACTTCCCTCATCATGTCTCTGATTCACCAAGATCCACCAATGTCCAACTATTATATGATAAATCATTCCCAAGAATTCATCATATGGACTAAAGGGGTCTAATCCAAATGAAATACTCTGACCATCAACTCTATCCTTCCCTCTACTACCGGCATGTCGAAAAAACATCAGAACATGGGAGGACTCCACATATTGAACTCAGGAAGCATGCTCACCATATAAACATCTCCGTCTATGTAGTACCCCCATTTTCTGGTATGTAACACTTTAATGAGGATTTTCTTGGTTTTAATGTCAAGGGTGTTGAATGGGAGAGTCTGGAGAACATGAAATGATGTTTGGAGGCAAAGGAGAAGTTACACGGTCGGTGCACGGTTTGTCTAACCCTGTGGCAAAACCTTAAGTAGTGAGTCTTGTAGGGAGTGGCTTCTGCATGGTCTGCGGACAATTTGAATAACTTTGTGGCCAAAGAGTACATGAAGGAAGGCTGGGGAAGAAGCTAATGCACGGTTAGCACATGGTTTGTCAAACAGTGCGGACTAATCGTGCGGTCACATAATGTTAGATCCTAAAATTGTGGATCTAAATCTTTTTGCCATGAATTGCCTTATGTTGTCCTCCTAAGTTTCCCTAACTCGGGATTACTCACCCTTGAAGGTTCGAATACTTCTCCCAAGCGTTCCTGAGGTGATCCGAAGGCTTTCCTTGGTGAATCAATGCCAAATTCTTAAGGTATGTTATCGTTTTTGATCGGTTTCTTAGATCTACTTAGATCTAATTCTCATATTCTATTGTTTTCATAGATCTACACCTGTAATGGGTAGATCTAAGGGTATGGATGCCAAATATATCAAAATTTGGTCTTGTTTATGTTAGGAGAAGAGATCTAAGGAGGGTTTTGGAGTTTTGACCCGGCTTTCATGGTGTTATTCGTCAGTCGGTTGGTTTCGCCAAAATTTTGAGGTAGGTGGCTTCACTCTCGATTCCACTTTCTTAGAACCTGAAGGATTAGTTTAAAATTGTTTTTCTTGATTAAAATGGTTTGTTCATCTGTTATGAAAGAATGTTTGAAACCCCATTTTAGTAACAAGTGATGAAATTAGTGTGTTTTTTGGAAAGTGGTTGTTGAAGTAAATTTAAATGGTGATTTCAAATTGGATATGGTTTTGCTGCTTGAATGAAATGGTTTTCAATAAAAGGGTGATGCTTTGTTGAATGGTTTTAAACACACTTGGTTTTGGGCATGTATTGCATGGGTTGTGGTGTGTGTTCATATGCATTAGGAGGGATAGGGGTGAGAAGTCCCCCTATCAATATGTTGGGACGGATCAGGTCGTGATGTGCCCCCGTCATGGTAGTCCACTAAGTGATGGCTTAGTGGAAGGATAACTCACCAATCACGAGTATAGTGATGTCAAGGTTTCATGCATGGTTGGTTGCATGGATTGGTGAAATGGAACGAATGTGCCAAATGGAAATGTGAATGGAATTGGGGACTTTTCATGGATTCATTTCTTAAGAAAATGGGTTTTGATGGAATATGGTTTTTCCATGGAACATGTTTATTGTGAACATTTTTGGAATTGTTTTATATAAATTATTTTATATAAATGTTCTAACATTATTTATCCTAGAGGAATGGGTTGGGAAGTCATCGGGGAGAAACTATTGAGTTTAATTACTCACCCCCTGCTTTTTAACGTTGGTGATGTTGTAGATGTCATATACCGAGATGTTGGAAGAGGTAAAGTGTCACATTATTAGAGAACTGCATTATGATACTTGGGCTGGTTTGTGACGTTGGAGCTTGGAGTTTTTGGAGCATGGAGTTGTGTTATTAACCTGTAGTCTATGTAGTACTCACAGTTTCTGGTATGTAACCCTTTCATCAAGATTTTCATGTTTTCAATGTCATGGGTGTTGAGTGGGAGAGTTGGGAGAACTTGGAATGATGTTTGGAGGTAAAGGAGAAGTCGCACGGTCGGTGCACGGTTTGTCTAACAGTGCGGCCATAACCTGCGCAATGAGTCATGGATGAAGTGGATTCCGCATTGTTAGTGCACGGTTTGTCTAACCGTGCAGCCAAACCATGCATGAAGGATGGATGAGGTAGAAGCTAAAGCACGGTTAGCGCACGTTTTGTCAAACTGTGCGGTCACTTAATGTTAGATCCTAAAATTTTGGATCTAACTTGTTATGCCTTTAATTGCCTTGTTTTAACCTCATAAGCAGCCCTAACTTGGGATTAATCTCCCTTGACGGTTGAAAGACTTCTCCCAAGCGTTCCAGAGGTGATCTGAAGGGTTCCCTTGGTGAATGGAAGCCGGATTCTTAATGTATGCTATCGTTCTTGATCGTTAAAAATAACAATTCTCTTTGTCATTTAGTAAAATGCTTCATAAAAAAATGATTCCGTTTGAAAATCATTTAATTAAATTTAAAATAGTTTATAATTATACACCATATAATACAAAGTGATGTATATTATCAAATTATGCCTCAATGAAAGGATATTGAGATGAAGTCCCTTACAAGGATTGTATCCATAGATTATGTATAAATCCCTAAACTAATAATGTAATAGAAAATAAAATTCACTCAATATAAGTGAGTATCATGTGTAAAAAATTCATAGGTCATTCACATATATTCTTGAAAAAACAATAACAATGACATGGATATTTAACTCAATGAATGGAGATGGAGTTACGATTTCCCTTACAAAGTTCATATAAATAATGTAAGAATTTATCAATGGGGTGTTTATGTGTATAAAAGATATATAGACATGAACAGAAGTGGAAATTACATCATAAATAAATAAACAATGATTCCCCATATAATCTGGTCATAATATAATCAATTAATTAGGCATAAAACCCAATGGGTGGGAATTGAGTTTAGAAATTCCCTTTCAAAGATCATTTTATAAATAAAATAGTTCATTTATGCGTATTAACTATTTGTTAACATAAATAAGTATAAGTAAAAGATTTTATATGAAATTTAATTTCTCAAATAATCATAACATGACATAATCATGATATATCATATCAACCCAATGAATAGAAATTGGGTTAATAATTCCATTAACTTGAGTTCGACTTGTCTCGTTCGTTCTTTATATTAATGAATAATAAACATTGGATTATTTTTTACTCTCTAAAAAATAATTTTTCTTGGTAATTATTCATTTTATATTACTTATATTTATGTTATAAGAATTACATAATTACTTCTATTCAAATTGGTCGTTTTGTCAATATTCTGCACTTGAGTAGAAAAAGAACTTGTTTTGTTGTAAAATTTCCGTATTGTAAAAAGTTTATCATCACCCGAATATTTCTTCAAATTTAAGTCTCATAAAAATCTAATTTATATGTAATTATAATATTCCATAATATTTTTATATAGTAAATTTAATTCCTCATTCATGGAGATGGTAAGCTATAAGAATGCATGAACACAACATTCATTTTTGTGCATATTTAAAGGAATAAAAACTAAAAGATACAATGGTATATTATAATTTCAATTTAATTTAATTTTTTATATATTTTACATATTTTAATTAATTCAATCCTTAAAATGTTCCATGTATGGAATGATCGAGTCATATCACATTGAGGGGCGGTAGTCCACACTTACTCAAATGAAATTTTTGTATTTACACATCATGGAATGTGTAATGGTATATTGTAAAAACAATACTAATAGAGACAATGTAAATTTAATATATATCATTATAAATATAGTTCTGTCATAATGGTCTCCAGGATAGGTGCTTGTGGAAAATTGAAGAGTCATCGTTTTGTGAGCTAGTAGTTCACCACACACAGAAACAGTATGTTCATATCCATAAGATAGAGTTGTGTGTAAGTGTAATTCAAATTATTTTCATAAAAAATCATATTATATTATGTGTACTGGTGTTTTTATGTAATAAATTAATAATATGATCATAAATAGTGGAGAAGGAAAATAATGGAAATTAACTTGAGAGAAGTCGTTACCTCTAAATAGGTTAACTTATATTTATTTGAGCCAAAAATATTTCATGAATAGACTTATTCCCAAGGTATAGCTTCTTAGATAAAGGGAGGTATTTTTGAGGATTATTTGAGAATAATTTGGATCAGCCAATGGGATTGAGATGTGGGAGTGAGGAGGTTGATGCTGTGTCCTTTTATAAGAGGGAGGAGGGGCACATTAGGATGGTCCTGAAATATTATTTTATTATAAATTTAATTTCTATTTAAAATTGTCCAAAACATAATACATTAAATTATAAGAAGAGTTTTGGTCTAAAAACTCTCAAAATATAGGTTTTATACAAGATTAGGTCGTAAAATAAACCATATTTTTTAACTTTATGCTTTAGTTAAAAACATTTACTCTTACCAAGTCTTCTTGAATTTTAAAAATTTAAGGTAACTATATTAACTATAAAACTCCATGTGAACCATTAACAGATAATTAATTAAAATTCATATAGTATATATGTTATTTTTTTGAATCGTATATTCTTATGAAAATTATGTCACTTAATAAATTTTTTTTAAACTCATTTATATCAATTGTGACACAATTTGTTAATTAAATTTTGTTAAAGTCATAACAACCTTATTTCCTCAACACAAAGAAATATAATTAAATATAATATTTCAATATCATCTATAAAATTTGATTATTTCATCAAAGTAATAAATTTATTTATTTTAACATTTATAATATCATTTATTTGAATCCCTTATTAATGAAGCAATCAATGCATCATCATTGTGTCATAATTAAATTTATTTATTTGATGTCTAAAAATTATAAATAAAATATCATGATATATGAAATATTTTTAGCTATATAATTTAAATTTATATCCAAATATATAAATTATATTACTGTATATAATTTTTTAATTAAATTATTTATGGTTATGTTATATTTTTCATTACTTTTAATTAATTATTATAAAATGTCATTTTCACATCCATGTGGCTCCACGGGGTCCCATGATAGACACATGTATTCCCATGGACAGAAATATATATTAAAATTTTATTAGGACATGTGTTATCGCAGTTCAATATTATTATAATATTATTTGTTCAACCTTATTTACCTAATTTACCTTTTAACCATTATAAATAGAGTAATTACTGAAGTTATTATACATAATTTCCAAAAATAAAAGGTATGTATTCACAATAGATAGAGGTTTTGATTCAAAATATAGAATCCATTTTTCTAAATTCAAAACATATAAATTTTCGAAATTAATTTAAAATTAATTCTTATTCTAAAAAATGAAAAAGTGGGTTTTTAAGATGTAATAACTATCAAAATATTGACATGTTTTTATGTTCAATTTCGAGATAATTGAACTGAAAATGACCATAATTCTATTTAATGATATGACCATATTCCCTTTATACATTAAAACTATTATATAATATGATTTATCTTTATAATTTATCTCGATGAAAAAAAATTCAATTAAAATTTAGTGTATTTGTACTATACATGAAATCATTATAGCTGTATGAAAAATATATAAAATTCATAGAAATATAATATTGATTGTCTAATTATAAAAAAGAAATTTATAATTTCAAATATAAAACATAAATATGTCTAAAACGATATGTAAAACGGGCTCTCTATCAAAAAGTGGTAAAACATTATTTTTATTAAAATATTTATTTTGTTTAAAAATTTAAATTTATTATTATATAATATCAAGAAAACAAATAAGATAAATTTAGACCAATACATTGAATATATAATATATATTTATCATTAAATTAAAATAAATAATGTTTGATATGTTTGTATAAACATAATTATTTCCTTTCAAATTGGTTTTCATAAAAACACATCATTTATATTCAATTGGTTTTTATTTTGATTTCTAATAAATTTCGTAACCAATGAATAATAATTTAAACATGTGTAAACCATATTTTATAATTTATTTGATAATATTCATTACTGTCAAAAAATTTGTAGGCCTTATAAATTTTAAAATAATAATAATATCATTTTATCATTTTTCATTATAACTCAATATATTGTGCTACATATCATTTCGGAGAAACCCATTATTCTGTGTCATGTACACTATTGAAGAAAGAATCCTATTTAAAATAAAATTAATATCTTATTAATATATATTAATAGAAATTAAAATTTATTATTCAGTAAATACCAAGTTCTTTACATCCTTAGTATTCCCTCCCATCTCTACAGTTCTCCAAAGGACCCCCAAATCTCTTAAGAAGCTCCTCCCAAGCATTTGGTGCCACACAGTCAAGTAAGATATATTTTCAATTCCCTTATTTATTCAAGTATCTTCTTTTTCTTATTAATTTTATATTATTTTACTTTGGAGGTTTTATATTAATATATATTAAGCATATTATCCTAATGTTTTCCACAAAATGAGAGAACCCTTTATCTCTCAAGAACCCATGTTATGAATTTTTCATGATATTGCTATGATGTTTAAATTTCACCACATTTTCCCATGACATAATAATTGTGTCGTGAATACCATAAAGGTTTAATATAAATTATAATCACTTTTATAGACTTATACTTATTTGGAATGGTACGTATATGTATTAATTTCAAACTCCTTAATCAAAGAAAAAAAAACATGATCTTGAGTGTATCAGTGTTGTATGATCAATGTGTAACACTTAACCAAAAGAATGAAATAAAAGATATGATTTTTCCATTAATTTTATAGTGATCTAATGTAGTGGGTAGTGTATAGTCTCTTGAGTTTTCATTTTGGGATTGGGAGTGAAATTGATTCCTATAAAAACCTTTTGCATCTTTGTTTCTTATCAGTAAACCATGATTAATGTTTATGATGAAATTTATTTACTTGTTTCCTCATTTTTTATGTTATGATTATCATTCTATATCATGACTTATTATTCATGTTACTTTTTACCCATTGACATTCCAACTGTCTAAAATGTATTAACTTGTGAATTTTTATTCCCATACAAGGATTTATAGCTCGCCCATATTATATGTATGACCTATGATATCTCATGAAGTTTTATGTAAAATAATGTTAATGATGTTTCCAAAAAATATGACATATTATCTATTTTAAAATGTTATGTAATGTACCTAATTCATAAAGGCATTACACTCCTCAATATTCTGGGTAGTACTATGTAAAATATTAGGTAATAAATTAAGTAATGTTTTTTAAAAATATTAATGGTAGATATATAATATATATTTGTGAATGATTTTTCCCAAAATAAATCAAATAATAAATTTATTACATATGTTATAAAAATAAAAAATTCCAATACAAATTCAGATAGAGGAACATAATGAGTTCAAGGAAAATACAAGGTCTCATCCACAACCCTAATCCAAAATAATTAATACCAATAACATTTCATATTCATGGGATATGAGGTCTAATGTCCCCATATGTCACTATTATAGTCCCATACCATGTTTACATAGAAACTCATTGACAATAATTGTTTGTTTCCTTTAATGAATGATATATTAATTGGTTTTCAATCAAATTAGTTATATAGAAAAAGTGTGAAACCATAAAAATAAGGAACATTTTATTATTAAATTCAATAAGAAATAACTAATTTATTTTAATAAATCTTATAAATATTAGAAACCATATCTATATATAGAAAAAATTTAAATACAGTGTCCTTCAAGCATAGATTCTCTATGATGAGGTCTTCAATGTTGTAATCCATTTTATCACAAGTTTGAATAATCTTGTAAACACAAATATTACATTGTTAAATCCATGAGTTAAAATGAAATTTTACTTATTGAACCTTGTAATCTTTTATTCATCAAGTTACACTTAAATCATTCGCTCCAACCTCTTGTCAAGTTATGAAGGGTTAAAATTATCATTAAAATAATTATATAATATTTTATTCATTTGGATGTGAAATCTGTTAAAAGTTATAGATTTTCATCCATCCTACTTATCATCTTCCATGACCATAACATTAGAAATCACCTGCTCCTGATGTTCACCAAATAGAATATATTTTTATTCGAGATCTAAAGGGTTGAATTCATTATCCATCAACCAATTCTTTTTGGAAGGACTTGTTTCCATCATCATAGGTAACTGAGAGTAGTCCTTATGTCTTTGGGAATTTTTATCCTTTAGAAAAATTAAACACCCTACATAATTTTTTTTCCATTCCTCCCCTTCTTCTTCTTAGGGATGTAAGTACCTCTTTCAGGTTACCCATTGAAGTAGTCTCCCGATCCATGACTAGATGATTAGTTCTACAAATATTCTAGATAAACTATTTAATAATAATATTAATTCACTTTTGTACTAATGTTTGTTTCCCTTCACATCCTGTGTCACATACCCTTGTCGAATAGCCTCTCATGACTATGCCTTATTCTATACATGTAACCTGCCCTCATTGCCTCCACTATTCATTCACACTTATGAATTTTCCTCACCTACTTACAATATCACCATCATACTTTAGCTATGTATACCATTTCCACTATATAAGAATAAATATCCATTATCACTGAATTACAAAACCCCTCTAGATTAGTATGAAATCTTCCATTTATATCTTAAATATTCATATCCAGAGGAAACACATATGCTCCTTCTTGGTGGTAACATCTTTACCGATCCACATGAAATCATGTAATCAACTTCCATGTAAGGAAGAAACATGGTCACATGTGGCTCCCTTTCCTGATTCTATGCCACCATGCACAACATCTAAGAAAATTCATTGATCATTTGACACTCCATATAGAGCATGCTTAGTCTGATTTTCACAAACAATGGATCCTAAAATATTTTCACTACATCCCATTACATTAAAATTATTATGATTTGGCTTCCCACACATAAAAACTACTAAAAATTGTTCTATTTTTTACTCAATGAACATTAAACAAACCATGATTAAAAATGAGAAATTTGTTGTACCAGATATCTTCTACAATATAAACAAAAACATAATCAACAAGTAACCATGAAATATACAACTCAATATTGTTTAATTGAGAAATATAATTGAAAAACGATGAATTCCCACTATCATTGAAATAATAATTCCCAACCAAATTTCATTGATTTGAATAGTTGTAAGATTTCGAGATGAAAGTTGGAGTTATTAGAAGATATCCCAAATAACCTTGGTAGGTTAATTAAATTTAATTTGAATGAAATAGGTAAACCATAAGAGGTTGAACTGAGATTTATTGTAGGAGTGGTGAGCCTTTCACCATGCCAATACCGTATCATCCTACAATGAAATCGTTACCATGATATTCATCGATTTGATAATAACCATCATAACTCACTATTTTGGACCCAATTATCGAAAAATGAATTATTAGATGGAATTGACAAATGGAAAACGTTTTTTGAACCATTATATCAACATAAAATATAAAAATCAATGAAGTGTCTATAAATTCCAATGATGAAAGTGACAGTTGTAGAGATCTATCAAACAACATCATGATTTTTGAACTAATGTTGATATGTAGGAAACATATAATCGAATCCATTTTTAAAAAAGGGTTAAAAGGTTGGGAATGATCTTCATCAATGGATAATAGAGATCCCCCCCAACCAAGGGGGTAGTGACTATCTCGACAACCAAAATCATTCCGGTCATGAGGATAGAGTGGGGAAATCCACTAACAAATAGCTTCATATTTAATACTTTATAAAAATATTATTAAGATCATTTAATTTAAGTTACTTCATAAAATATAAATTAAAAAATTTCCATATATCATATAAATAAGCATATTTTATAATAGTTTATAAATAATAAAAAATGTGATATTAAAAAACATTCAAAACAATCCTATTAATAATGTATTTAAAAATTAAAACTCCAAAACCAGAACTATGGAAACAAGTCCTATGATATGTTAGGTCTGGGCTAGCTTGGATCCTCACACATTATTGATCATATGAATAAGTATAGAAAAACACCAGAACATGGTCTTAAAGAATATTGAAAAAGTTTTTAAGTGATCCCCCAATAGTAATAATGTTTAGTTAGTAATGTAAAATGAATCCCTGATAGGAAGAAGGGTACATCATAGCATGATCATCCCAATTTATCCCCCTCTTAAATACTAGTGGTCCCCATGATATATCTACCGCACTTGGAGTCTTTAAATATCACAACCATCCCACACATGCAACATTTATTTTTCATGAACTAAATAATTAAAATAGAATTTTACAAATAAATAATCAATAATCCCTTGAAATCAAATATAATATGATTTGACACACTTTTCATAAAAAAATAGAAAAAAAGAAATAAATTTCATAAAAGTATCCAACAAATACCATTTCATACAATGATGATTCATAACATTAAATAATTTAGAAACTTATTTTAAACGAATTATCATAAAAAGTTCCTTAAATTTTTTTTTAATGAAACCACATTACTAAAACACTTTGTACTCCCACCAACAAAACATTGTCCAAATTAAAAAAGAAACTAAGGTTTTTAAGTAGAAAATAATAACCCTAAACCATAGAACTCATATCATGAACCCCAGAGTTTAGAATCACAGTAGCACAGATCATGCTTTATAAATTGTTATATTTTTTCACCACCAAATCAGAGTATTCTAATAAATGTGGATCCTCTCTCTGCACTTCTTAAAGATACTAATAAAGTGTATTTTTATTAGTGTTACAAAATTACCAATATATATGTATTGTTTATGATCTCATTTTTAGCACTAATTAAGGTTCACTTTATTGATACTTTTATTAGCGCTTATAAAAGACATATATAACATTTAATAAAAAATAGATTTTTTATATAAAAAATTTATCAGATTTATATAAGAAAACTAATTTTAAATAATATACATTAATTAAAAAAAAGATTTTATATAAGTAATATAAATATGAAATAATTTTTTTCGTTAATACAAAATTATTTAAATATAAATTATTTATTATTAATATGTGATATTTTAACTTCTATATTTATATCGTATCTTATTTTTGTGTAATTATTCTTTCATTATATTGATTGTGTGTGTATATATATATATGTTATATTTTTCGAGATGTATGTCTTTATATGTATAAATGTATGGTTGTATATGCATACGTGTCTATGGGATGCAGATATATATGTGTGTGTATGTGTATGTATAGTACATGGGTATGTGTGTCTGTATGACATATATTTTTCATTTTAAATATTATTTCACTTTTAATTTATTTTTTTACTTTTTTGAAATAATATTTATAAGGTTTATACATTTTTTTTAAAATTATACGTATATATTTGCAAATTATTATTTATTAGAAAATTTTAAATTATATGGAATGTTTTTATTCAATTTTATTAATTAAGTTGTAGTATTTTTATAATGTTTGGAAGTTATAAAATTATGTAATTTGAAAGCATTTTTTATGATTTTCTACATTTGAGTATGAGTATAACATTCATGTAGCTAGTCTAATATGAATTAATTTTTTAAATGGTCACTTTTAATTAAAATTTTTTAATCTTATTTTATATTCTATCAATTAATAATATTTTTTTAAAAAAATTATTAATTTTAATATTTTTTGGAATTTATCCATTTTATCATTTTAATTTATATATATATTTAATTATTTTATAATATTTTTAATATTTTTTAAATTCTAATGAATAATATTTTTACCTTTATTAGTTTATTAATTTTAAACACTTAATATATGTATAAAGTTTATATAATTAATCTATTTAAATGAATATTTTAATATATTTTTAATTAAAATAGTTATTATTTTTTCAAAAAACATTTTTAAAAATTCTCTTTTAATATTATCATAGTATGTACTATTTTATTCATTTTTGATCGTTATTAAATTTTTATATTTTTGTAATGTATTAATTTTTTTCAATTTAATAATTCTTGGAAAAAATTTTAATATATTAAATATGTTTGTAATTCATAAGATTAATGTTATTCATTTTTATTTATTAATATTTAATATTTTTAATATGATTGATAATTATAAAATGAATTCTTATAAATTAATTTTAATATTAATATTTCTATAGTAAATATAATTATTTTTTATAATTGTATTAATTTTATAATTAATATTATATTTTTTTTCTCATTTTTTATCACCATTTAAAAAAATAGTCAATGTCGTTAATTATCTTTTCAAAATATTCTTTTGACTTTTTGAAGTTTATTTTTTCATTTTTTATATTCATTCACTTACTATTATTTATTAATTTATTTTATTTTTTATTTTATTTTTTTGTGTTTTTTTAATTTATTTATATTTGTTTGTGAATTTTTATTTATTTTGTTTTATTATTCTTAGTATGTTGTTAGTTTACATAACTAATATTTCATCAACAATATTTATTGAGTTTTAATATTGTTTAAATGTCTAAAAAATATATAATTTATTTATTTATGTGCATTTTTAAAAAATTTCTTCATTTATGTGCTTTTTAGATTAAATCAAGTTAATATTACACATTATACATAACTATTTACTAAATTTTAATACTCTTATCATGTTTTTAACACCAATAATTGCATTTCGTATTAATCTAGGATGGTTCATGTAATTTGTTTTATATATAAACCACATCCGAACACAAAACAAGTTTTCAAACATTTATTTATCAATATATTTATAAAAGTATACTTATAATTAAATATTTGTATATAGATACATTTATAAATGTATATTTACAATATTAATAAAGTTATATAATTATAATATTATAAAAATATAAAGAGATTATTTTAAAATTATTGACTAGATTATATAATAAAATATATATAAGAATATGATTAATATATTTAAATAAGAATTATATTTATTATATTTATAATTATATCATTATAATTATATTTATTTATATATTAATAGATATATATATATATAATGTTATATATATATATATATGATTCCTGAAATTTATATAGATATAAATAAATTTAACTAGATAAATATTTTTATAAACGAAGAAATATTTTTCTAAATATATTTAAAAATATATTTATATATAAATAAAAATGTAAATATTAATCTATAATTATGTTTATAAATTTATATTTACAATTATTTAAATAAATTTATGATTATAAAAATATCTATTTATACTTATATACATTTTTTATTTATTTATAATTTTATAAATATAATTTTTTTAAATATATTACTTATATAACGGAATAATAATTATATTGTTTTTCATCATATATTGAACAGTAACATAGATAGAGGAAGGTTTCTTGAAACGTTTTTAGTAATAATAATGATATATCTGTATCAATGGTAAAAGGATTTGATAAAAATATGTTTTATCGTCACTTATTATTCTAAAGCTGATAAAATGTGTCACGATCTTATAAATAACTGCAAATAGAACCCACTTGATTCACACCATTGAAGATCCCACAAAAGAAAGTCATTATTGTTGCTCCCCTTGATAATCTCAATCAAATCAACCCTCTCACAACCTATGGTATTGTATTACTTGAACTAAAATTATATCAACATCATCTACTCCCTCTTTTGTCATTGTTCAAAATATTTGGATCGATATCTATCATCGCTCCCCCTTAGTATTTTCTCATAATTTAATTTTACTACTTCTTTTATGGGATATTGTCTGTCTATTTAATCATAGGATAAATATTAAAAATAACCATATATGAGATCTTCATCAAAAAATCTACCAATTTGACTACATGGAGCTCTAGATGAATATAGTTTTTGATGAGATATAAATTCTATTTTCGATAAAAGGAAACTAATGGACTCTAAAAACTCTTCCCACTCATCATGTATGGTGGTGACTTAAAATGATACGTGGAAACTATTTTTAAATTCAATATATTTTAATACAATATATATTTCAAGTATCCTTCATAATCTCATGGATTAAAATAAAACAACACATCCAATTTTCATCCATAACTAGGGATTAGACCCTTAATCCTTTTCACATTATCATTCCCATGAACATCTAAATTAATAATTTTGTACCAGAAACCACTAACCCCATGTTCAGTAAGAAATTATTTCTTGTAAGAATGTTATAAAAGGGATAATAAATAATATAATGTTTTGACCATTTTTACGTTGAGCTTTGATTTATACTCTAAGTATCATAGGAAAATCAATATATACAAATAATTCATGGGTTGAATTAAAAGTTTTTATATTAAATTTTGTGCTGAATAAATTAAATAACAAAAAGAGGAGATTCATCGAATAGAATAATATCCTGAAATATTAACAAAAATTTATGATATAAGAATCATTGGTAATTTATCTAATTAGTAATAAAAAATTAATTGTATGAAATAATCATTAATGTATTATAATCTATGGTAAATTAAAATAGTAAGTGTAAAGATGTTCTAGGGGATGTGGTGAATATGACAAGAAGAAAAAATGATAGTAAAAAATGATTATCCAATTTCTTTATGACATATATAAAATTTCAAAAAAATATAATATTATCCAATGAAAAAGTGAAAGTAATGAATATTAAAATATCCTCAAAGATAACATATTGTGGCTATAGAAAGAAAATATTACATATTGAAATAAATATTTTATGAGTTTGAATGAAACCTAAATTAATAAGAAATAAAGGTTAATGATGAAATTGTTTTATTAAGGATGAAAGATGTCCTACATAATTCCTAGTATGTGATTACATAAAAAAAATTCCATATCAACAAAACATGAATCAATTTTTTTATTATGGAATATTTTTTTACTCAATCAAAATATATTCTCGTGAAAGATAAAAAATAAATAAGAAGGTCACTAATATTTTATTGAAGATGAATTTATTTCAAAAATATTATTATTGTATCACTATATATTAATGAGAATATATCGATTTTCTTTTACATGGATATTTATTTTACCAATAAAAAATTCTATCACTCATAGAAGAATTGAACTAGAGGATCAGATACATAATCTAATAATAAAGACTCAATTTAATATTTTAAATGATTATTATATCCTATAATATAACTTATAATATGATTTAAATGTTACATAACACATAAACTGACTAGTAAAAATCAGAAATATAGAGGAGTATAATGTGTTAAATATTATCTAAAAGAAATTAATATTGAAAGAATATAGATCCTTGATAATTTGATATCATTCCATGTGGAAAATATTGTTTAAAAAAACTATAATATAATTCCATGAGTTAGATGTTTTAAATAAATAAAAAAATGTAACAATAAATTGTAAAATATTTAGAAGAAAAATATCGAAGAATAATTTATTCCATGTCTAATTCATGTGGAAATATTTATGGTCATTGTGTCAGTTGAATCATTTTTACCGACCTCTATTGATGTTAATTTTTTCTTATGTCTCTCAAAATAATTTTCACTCATGTTATTGGATGATACATCTAAGCCTTGGGATTAGATTAAATTTTATTTATTCATGAAAAAACAATTATATTGTTCATTAGTTATATAATTATTTTTATAACCCCAAACTAAGCCATCTAGTTCATTAGATTTAAATTCATGAGTTTCTTCCAATATTGGGTTCTCAAGACCATGTGATTGGGTCATATCATTATTTTCATCAAATAAAAAATTATTAACATCAGCTCCTAATAATCCTATCATTTACACAACATATATCCTAATATATACCGAGTAAAAAATTTAATAGACATAAACTACCCCCATAATGTTATACTAACACATTGAAAAGTTATGGAAATCATCCTTGATCAATGTGTATTTCAATATATGAAAATTTAATTACATTTTTGTAACTTTATTTATATCACACATTCTGTTCCTTCAATGATTTCCACCACTACAAATTAATCTCAATTCACATCATTTTTCTATTATTGTCACAGTGAAAATATTAATTTTGCTTAAATTATTTTTTTACAACAGATTTTTATGGGTTTTTATGGTCATATATTTTTTTTAATTATATATTTTTATAGTTATTAATTTTACACAATAAAATATGATTGATATAAATTGAAAATGGATGTATGAAAATATTATGATTGAATAACATTTGGATGCGGTGAAAGAGTTTATAATGTATGAAATATATCATGCACATGACATTTATCAAATCCATTTTCTACATTTGTATTGTTTTTATTGAAAAAATAATTAGTCTCTATGAGTTAGAAGAACTCTTTATTTTTTATGGAATAGAAATAATCCATGAATATTAGACTAAACATAGGGGAATACATAATATATAGAGTTACGAGGATAAATTGTTTTTCCATATATCATATAATATGATTATAAGTGTGGATAATGATGAATATTGTATCGAGGATATGAATATAGGAGTGTATGACAATAAAGAGCATCTTTATGAAATGGTAATGAATGTTTATGATGAAAATAATAAATTACCAAAGATGTTTCAAGTTAAATATTTGTTTTAAAATGATATTTCATGCTGGTTGGGTAAAATATACAACATTGTTAGCCATGCTGAAGCTATATAATGTTAAATCTGGCAACAAATTGAGTGACTCCATCTTTTATAAACTCCTTTATATCCTGAATGATATGTTCTCATATGATAATGATCTTCCTTACTAAATTTATAATGGTAAAATAATGCTACATTCAACACGTGTAATCTATGAATGAATACATGTCTTCTTATATGACTATATAATACTTCATAGGGACTAAAGAACACATATGGAGATTCCAATTTGTGGTGTGTCTCAATGAATGAATGATGAATAATGTCTTATAAATGTTGTATGATACAGCAAAATAATAGCATGGTTTAAAAACAAATATGGATGTGTTGAGAATTCAAGAGAATTTATATAGGAAATTGATATAAGAAATAAATATGGGAATCTACGTCACCTGATAGACTCTCATCAGTAGATGAAAATTTTTCATGAGTATCATAAATTTGGAAACATCATACTAAAACATTGTCTTTCTGTTTATGCAGTTACATTTAATAATTTTTTTCTTCATATATACACTCGTGGTACACATTTAGTTATTTTGGTAAATTATAAAATTTCATCATTCTTATACATGTAGAAAAATTGATTATGCAATCAATGATTATATCAAGACTAAAACAATAGGGTAAGGATATTTTTGATTATTTGGATATATGGGTCAAATTTTTTAAATTATTTTGGGAATCAGGTGTTATGTACTATAACTCTTATAGAAATAGTGGTTTTACATTGTGATAAATGTTGTATTGAATGGTAAATAAATTTTTTAATTAGATTTATTTTTCTATATATTATATTGAAGGAACACAATGAGGTCCCATTTGTGAAAACGGTATACACTATGTTGTGATGAAATATTAACAGAAAAATAGGTTTCTAAAATATCAATGATATATTTCCGTATGACATAAATTACAATATTAGATGACATAATTTTATGGGAGTTCAGAATAAGTACAACACCATCTCTCCTAATAGGTGATCAATAATTTTATGATGTAAAATATATACAAACTACTTTTGGTAAAACATCATCAAAAACCCTAGGAAATCAGTTAGGAAAAGAGATCGGGTTTTTGGGAAAAACACTCTATAAATGTTTTTAGGCTAGGAAATTTATTATGGATATTAATATGTGGATTTGTTTGTCATAGTTTCATCAGAACTTTACTGAATTAACCGAAAAAATAAATGATGGAATTAAGGGTATCTTTTACATGATTGAAATTGTTAAAAGAGAAGATCATGTTCCACAAAAAAGTGAAATAAGAAGTTTTTTTCCCCATAGCTAGTTCATCCTTTCTTAGATAACAAATAAGTTTTTAAACTTCTTAAAAGTCATAATGTTTCTTTAGTGGTATTCAGAAAATATATAAGAATATACTATTTGTGAATGATTTAATGATAAGGGGTCGCACAAAAACATGACTATCGTGTTTTTATAAAATTTATAATTCTAATATAATTTTGTATTATTTTCTCCTAAGAATATTTTTATATTCTGTTTATTTTAAAAATCTATATGCATCAATGATATAGTACCGATATAACTTCCAACTATGTAAATGGAAAATGATATCATAATATGTATATTGGAGATATTATTCTTTCCATTAATATTTGATATAATGGTTCACTTGAAGGTTCACTTAGATAAAGATATTAAACTATTTTTTTATACACATTATAGATTTATGTACCCTATTCATTGGTAGATGAATATTTTGAAAGGATATCTCAAAAAGTAATTTTATCCCAATGTATGTGTTATGGGGATATGTGTTGTTGAGGATGCTGTTGATTTCTATATTGACTACTTGTTCGTGTTGGAAATAATTGGTCTACTGAACTCTCATCATATCAGACATCTTGTGGGTGAAGGTAGTTTAATTTATGGTTTTGAGGATACATTCTAAAATAGAAAACTAAAAATCTACATTCAATTTCAGATTAACTTTTATGGATATCCATTGGGACAAGTTTTCTTTAATTATATTAGAATGATTTTGTAATTAATTATTATGTATTATATATAATTGAGCAACATGAACATCATACCATGAAAAGTAATTTAGTTACACTTTTGGATTACAAAATGAATGTAAATAGTACTAAGGATATAAATCAAATTTATGTGAATATTTCATACTATGGAAGCATAAAACAACTTGCTAATTGGATTCAAATTTGTTCAACGAATTGATTTTTAAATTCAAGTTGGTTGATAATGGTGTTGTAGTTAAAATAGATGAATCAAGATTCATGGAAGTGGATTTTCGCTAATAGATGTACAAAGATGAATATTTTATAATTTAATAACGAACAATAAAATAATTTTAGGTTCTATATAACATAAAATAATGTTGTCAATTGATTTATTATCAACCAAAAAACTAAAGGATCAGCTTCTAATTTAGTCAATGAAAACCTTTTTTTGTAATGTCAAAATAATTTCATGGAGGTCCCAATATAAAAAAGGTCATGTAAGTGATAGGGAACTAAAATTAGGTTATTTGGACACAAAATAGTGGATTTAATTCCCTTCAACCATTAAAAAAGAGATTTTAACAATATGGTTATATTCTTTTTGTAAAATATAATTCATTACCTCATATTATTATAAGATCATTGATGCATTAACATAATATAAATTAAATAGTCCACCATTAGTAGAGATAATGAATTATTAATATGTTTATTATTTTAATACTAATTAATGACAGGTTTCTCAATATTTTTATCCTCTAAATATGGAGGACTAATATGTTTCTAGACATGTCGATGATATAAATCTTTATTAACAACATAGGGATTACTATGAAACCTATAATGTAAGATATTGTGAATAACCCGTGTTATATAAACATTAGTTTTTTTATCAAAATGGTGCTATCAAAACATATTAATGTGAGAAATATAGGTATCAAATTTGAGGTTGGTTGGAATGCATGTGACCAGTCTATTAGATTGAATAAGGTAATGTTCAGTAGTCACATTAGGATCACCACATGAATGCATGTGTCATTTAATATAGATACAGAGAAAAATGTGATTCTAATTATAAATCATAGAATTCCCAAATATATTATAAAAACCTTGTGATATAATTTCAATTTTTGATAATTAAAATTAATGAAATATTGATTTACACATCATTATCCATTACTGAATGTATTTATATATGAAAAGTTCATAATAATATTTTTATTAAAGTTAAATGGAAAGGTTCATAGAGGATTTTTTAAAATTCTTCAAAATAATCCTCTTAATGTTGATGAAGTGAAAATTAATATACCCCCACTAGAATTGAATACAAACAATTTAAAAATAAATGGAATGAATTTATTTCTCATTGTGAGGAGATTTCATGTAGAATTTTATAAGTAATATATATTTTAAATATTTGTAATAATTTTATTTATTAAGAATATTTTATTTCAAATAACGAATCCTCTTACCAAAAATAAATAGCATGCAACAAAACCCATGTTCCCCTACTATAATGCAGGTATTAGGAACACATCACCTGAAAAAGACTGTATTTTTAATCAACAGTAATAATTTTATGTGACATGAAACGTAAGCATAATTGTATTCTAATTTTTTTTATATATTTATGAATTACAATCTATAGCCACTTCTAAATCACATCATGTTATAAGGTAATATGATCATTTAAATAATTATGGGGTGCTAATAGATAAAAAAAGATAAAAATTATGGTAATCACTTGGGTGTATGAAATGATAAAAAATTGATCAACATTAAATCAGTATTACATTATAATGATGACTTATATTCTTACAATTATATCCATATTAGACATAGAAATAATCATCATATATACCAAATAATGTACTAATATCAGTGTCCTCGAAGTATCAAAAACAATATAGACATGTTATAGGTGGAGTTTTGTGGGCGTCATGACGATCATATTTTGAAAAAATAAATTAATAGGGGATAATGATTACAAAATAGATGAGATGAAGACATAATTAGATACTTATATGAAAAAAATAATCGATTTTATGAGATGTTAAAAAATGTTACAAGAATACATAAAATATAATAAACAAAAAAAATTAAATACACGGATATCCCTTCCCTCCCCCAACCTTATTTTGGTGATACATTACCATATAGTGATACCTTACAAGAGGTGATCAATTAATAAATAACAATTTTTATAAAATTTTAATCAGTCAGACACGAATTCCATCCCCATACAGTGTTTCTACATGTTGAATTTTTTTTATTTAAATATATAAACCACAACCCATCTCCTTTTTGTGATGGGTATAAGGTAATATATCCAAGGAGATATTCTACAAAATATATAATATCCAATTAGTCATTAGATAGTAGGGATTTATATAGATCATGATCAGATCACTGAGCTTCAATTTCCACTTGATGGTCTAGGTATTTATAAAGTTTATCATGTTATTGGAACGTTGATAACATTTTCATTTAGTCTTGTAGAAATACATGTCGACATAGATTTATTCCATTACACTGTTTTTTTATCCAAAACCATTTAATGTTTATGGAAAAATAAAGGAATCAATCAATATTATTATAGATAGAGAAACAGTAGGGGTGGGATAGAATATCAAATAATTATAATCTAAAATACTATCCAATCATGATATTCAGATTGTAAATGAATATTTTATGCATTAATGTGTAGGAGTCTTGGTTGTAAATGTGTATATGAGTTTTTTTAAAAAAAATCCTATAAAAATATACTATGTTATTTATGACTAAATACTATTAATACTTTTTAGGAGTATATATCAATTATATATTATGTGTAAACCCAATGAAAATAATTTTTGACTCACTAGTCTTCACATCAATTGTACACATCAATTCTCATTGGAACAAACTAAAAATTATTTTATAGCGAACAGAATGACCATAATGATTGAAAGTAAACATAAAGTGGATATAATATTCTAAATACATATGATTGAGCGGTGATAGTGTAAAATTTAATCATATCAAATATATTTTGATTCCTTTAATTATTTATTACTTTTTAAATTTTTTTTACTCATAGAAATAAATTTTGATACTCGAAATATTTATTTTATAGATTCAATGCATGCATTCCCAATCAATCCACCACACATGATTATGTTTATCAATTTTTAACACATTATAGGAAAAATTTTAGAAATAAACATCATTTTATACAAATAATATTATGTCTTAATGAAAATTATTTTATGATAGGTAAGTCTATAAATATCATCAAAATCAGGATATGAGGACATTCCGTGAGCACACGAAGCATATTTAAATCTAACACTAGTTATTTATTAGTGTATAAATAATAATATTTCGGTATTATATAATATAGTACACAATTAATAATATTTATCGATGTTTATGAAACTCATTGAATAATTATTGGAAAATATATTGGTTATTTCATTTTAAAATATATGGGATATATTTTTTGCCATTAAAGAACTATAATCCCCAAATAAGTAATTTTTATTATGATAATAATAATTCCATTAAAAATATTTATTGATAATTTTTGTTATTTTATTTCTTCCATCAATACGAGGACTATAAAATGTCCTCATATTCAAAAGAGGAAATTGTTTTTAATAGAAGTGAATAAAAATATTACATGGTTTTAGAATGTATATAGACATCATGAAGTGTTGACATCCAACAATTTACATTGTTAATATCAGTTTCATTTTAAATACTATTATTTAGTTATTTTGTGAATATTTTTTTCAGACTCATATTTTGGTTATTTTCCTTTTCAATCCACATGTGAAATTATCCTAACAAAACAAATTCATTATAGTTGTTATTTAAATTTTGTGAAGTGATCATTCGGCTATTTTTGATGTATAGTAATCAACCACACAATAATCTAGTACATATTTTCAGTGAGACGACTCTAGGTATGTGTATTTTTAAATTAGAATTTTATTCAAAACACATGTCATGTATTAAAAATTGATCAAGCTCATTCTTTTTTTATACATCAAGTAAAATAATCAACAAGTCATTTTTGACATATATGAATTATTTGCACATTAGTTTTACATATGGTGTACCTTGTATGACTCAATGTGTATGATCTTAATTTAGACTTGAGTGTTTATTTCCAATCATATTTAAATCCAATAATAACCAAGAAATATTTTTCATAATGTATCGATACATTATGTATGTGAACTATATGTTATTTTATATATTATGGGAATTAGTCCCAGGTCATACCAATACACGATATAACTGGTTTGATTCGAAGTTATCAATTTCTATTTAAAATAAAATTTTAATACAAAATTCATGTAACATACTGAAACACACGAATTTTTTTTATTGTTTTTATACATGATGATAATGAGACATAAGTCATTTGTGACATGTATCAATAAACTGAAAGTGAATATGATAAATAGTGTCACCAATAAGACTATATATATTTGTTTTTATTTAAAACTGATAATTTAGTTCAGAACTCACATTACATATATAAATCATATCATACAGATTTCTTGTTTTTGATAACTTGGGATAGTAATCCATAATTAATTTTTTACAAGTTAAAATCAGTCATACTCTAATCTGATTTATAATGTTCTTGATTTGATTCAATGTGTATGTTATTATACTAAAATTGATTGTTTAGTTGAAAGCATCTTGCTCTAACTAAAAACTACAAAAATGTACACACATTGTCTTGAAAATATTGAAATTAATCATAATTCATTTGAGACATATAGGAATTATTCACACATAAAAATGATACATGATGTGATTAATATGTCCCAAAGTGCATGTTTTTGGTTAAAATTTTCATTTTTGTAAAAAACGAGACGTGTCACACTCAAAACAATGAAAAACTCTTTTTATTGTTTTGAAAATAGATGAAAAAATTTTTTATGTAAATTTTGATTGGTAAGAATCTACCTCATTCCATTTTGATGTACAGTGTGACCATTATGACTCCAATTTTGTGTGTTTTATTTAAAATTTATTTTTTTACTTCATAAAATATGTCACATTTTCAAAATTAATACAAACACATTTGTATGATTATTTATACTAGAATAAAATGGTCTATAAAATATTTCTAACATATATTTATTTTTTTGATGTTAATTTGATACACAATGTTCTTGATATGACTAAAAGTGTATGTTATCATTTTGAAATTGATAGGTTACTTTAAAATAGTTTTCCATCAATGAAAATTAAGAAAACAGACGCTTAATGTCTTCATAAATTAGGAATAAAATTCATAAGTGTTTTTTATTTTTTGGAATTAGGCTCAGGTAAATCCAACCCACGATGTGATCAGTATGAATCAAAGTGCGCGTTTTAATTTTAAATTGAACTTTTATTTAAAAATCATGTGATATACTCAAAATTGAGAAAACATATTATATTTATCAACCCCCACTCCATAAAGATACAATAATGAGGTAAGGTATAGGGTGACTACCCAAGTTCTGCCTCCAGTAGGTACCAGGTTGACAACTAAAACCGATGGTGTAATAAACTTTTATATGGGTGGAACTACCCTTTTAGATAAACATGAGGAAGTGATAGATAATAATTATATATGAAAAAACAAAATAATATATATATATATATATATATATTTTAAAAAATAAAATTTCATACGAAGCAATAAAATCTGAAAAAGATAACGACAAGTACAAGAAACGTAAATACACTTGCGACCATGAAACCCAAATATCTATTACAAAACCACAGCATAGTAATGTCCAACTTGATATCCAACATGCCTTAGACAGTCTGAAAAACAATTAATATATGTATATACGATGAAAAATAGTATGGTAAGTAGGATCCACCCTGATTCTAGTCCTACAATTGTGAAAGAAAGCACACTCAATCAGAATGAAATTTTTTGAAACTAACTCTTTACATAAATAAGTACACTAACTTCCCATCCTCACCATAAATAAATATAAAAAATTAGTGCATATAATATAGAATATAGTATTATAAAGATACATCATGTTGTACCAACCCCTAGTTCCCCACTTATTTTCTCCTATTCCCTAATGTCACACATTCCACAGTATCTATCTCGAAACTAATTTAGTCATTCCAAAGACACATGGGTAAAGAATCAACATAAGCACCTCAATCATAACATACCAACATCACCAGAAATCACTCCAAAATATATAGTGAACAAGAAATTTCTATTATTCAACACTTCATATATGAAATTTATCAAACATTAGGTATTATACCACAATCCAACAGAACCCATACATCTAGTTTGTATCTTAAGAAAATATAGCCTATATCCATCATAACTATAGTAATACATTGAAAACTAAGGCCTTCAATACATGTGTGTGAAATATACACATGACATCACATCCCTCTACAAACAAATAGGATAAAACAAACCATTTTACATTCAAGCACACACAACTTTTAATGGAAGAGGTAGTGGAAGGATGGGATAGTCAGTCATCCATCCTCGCACCTTGATATTAGGGAAAACATCATCTCATAGTCTACTTCCTTTCAGTTTCCATATATGAAATTTGTGGTGAAGTGTATGAAATAAATAATATACCTGATATAATATATCTCGAAATGAAACTATGGTGGTAACCTAATCTTATATTGCACCGTATCTAACGATATTCAGACACTCGACTTCCACTGTTGAGAAAATATATCCTATGAACACATAATAATTTAAAAGGGGTACATAAATTACTTATTTCCATTCTATAATTTAATATCATTAATTAATTAATTATTCAATAATTAACTACCTCCATGATCTAACATTACATTACATTATAGTAAACATCAGATTAAGTTACCTTCCTTCCAAGAATAATCCAAATCCATGTAATTATTAATGAAGACTAACATCTCTTATGTGATTTAATTCCATTATCAATTGAAGACATTGGATAATAATTATTCCCCAATTACTAGAATTATTACATAAATCATACAATCTCAGAAAAACATCATAAACTATCCCCAAGAAGAAACATTAATCCATTATCCTACTGATGACTCAAGATGTAGGAAATGGGATATATATAAAACAAGAATCATTCCAACTATCCATTAAATAGTATTAAGAGAGTATATCATCTCATAGAATATATATAGTGGGTAATCCAAATATTAACCCATTCCATCACATCCAGAATCATCCACGACAGCCACATGTATATACTGATGCATCACGACATCACTGGTGTCAACTATTGCCAAATCATCATTGCCTTTCCAGCCACATATCACAATATCCATCCCTGAATCACATCACATATGGGGCTACCCACCCTATTTCACACATAAACCTTCATGATCAGTCATACATAGATTATATCACATGTAACACATTAATTCTATATCATAAATAATAAAAAAACATGAAATAAATAGGAAAAATGGGACATGAAAACAATTCATTTAGAACTCTCATGTAATCGGGAGCTAATGGTTCTAAAACAAGGCCCTCGACCTTGTCCTAAAAATGGGAAAATCAGGACATAAATTATCTTCATAAAAACCCATTTATTATTTATTATTTAATTATCCAATTTATTTATTCATACATTTCTGCTATGGGAAACCAAAGACATCAACCTATATAATGTTGTCAAAGGAAAAACATGCTCTGAGCATTTATTCTAGTTCTAGGAAATATAGATAAGTATGATACTCAATTAAAATTTGTTTAAATTATTCTATTAAATAATAAAAATGATTTATCTTATTTATCAATTTAATTAATCACATGGAAGATCATTCTCAATTCGGCATGTTCATTACATCAATTCAATTATAATCAAATTACATTAACGGCCATATTACAAACATTCATTTTCTTTAATTTCTTAATCAAATTAATTTTCAATTAATTTTGACATTACATTACATAACAATTTAAAAATTCTACTACTAGTATAATAACATCCTTAAAAATAATACCACATAGATCACATACTATATTGAAAACAGTTGGGAAATCACTATATTAGTTTAAAGAAGCAACAAAGACATAGGTCAATCGATATCTGATTTCGTTATCAAGTAAAATAAATAATATGTAATTTAATTTCCATAAATGGTATAAATAATGATTTAGTTATTGTTTCATTTAAATAAATGATGAAGCAAAAAATCCCCAACCTAAAAATATATCAATTTTATTTACAGGATAACAGACTACATCACATATCTAAAAAACCTCTCCCATAAAAACTACAATATTCCAAGGATGTAGTGGAATAAACACACCAACAAAAACCATGAAAACAAAAATAGAACCATGGGAAATTATTTTCTATCACATGGAAATAAGAAAAAGAAGAATAAAAAATAATTAAGGAGAATATTCATGAAATGGATGTATAACTCACTATAAATCAAAAAAAAATTATGACTAAAGCCCTATATTTGATTCTCGTTAAGAGGAATATAAAATTTAAACATAAGTGTTGTCGGATAACCTAGAATTGGACAATAAAACTAGTGGATAAATGATCTATATAAAACTTGAGTGGATAAAACACTTATAGATATTATACACCATGTATTTCTAGGCATGCAAACCATTTACAAATTATATAAATGTTAGGAAAGAATTTTCACTAATAAATAAATTTTATTTATTTATATAAAAATGATTATTTAAAATTAAATAAGTACCATGTGAACTACCTATAATATGTTATTAACCTCATTTAAATGGTTTATAAATATTACATTGCATGTAATCTCCCAATTTCATCATTTTCAACATCTGTCACCTCTATGTTCATTCAAATATTCTTCTAAGCATCATTAAATTTGAAAATTCAAAAAGGATTAAACTTCATAGATCAAATTTTTTACATTAGATACCTCTCATAAAATTCTATTATCATTTGGAATAAAAAAAATAATTGAAAAAATGAAAAGGGGTTATCTGAATAACCACCCCATTTGATACCTATCATTGATCATTCCATTAATAGAGGCCAACTACCTCACAAGAGAAAGAAGTCAAAACCATGAAACAATAGATAAAACATCCTAAATACTCTCTCATATGAGATTAATCTCAAATAAGAATCAATACAAAAAACTAATGAGATAAAACTATCTATGAAACCAAAAAGGTCAACATACAAAAAAGAATTGTTACAAGAGAAGATCTCATGAAAAATCAACATGGGTATTGAGTGTGAAAATATGATTCACATACAAAGATACTCTCCACCACACCATCACCATACAAAACTAAATGTACTAAAAGTATATTCGAACTACACAAAAAAATCTCTTTATGTTCCTAGATCTCCACAATCAGATGCTCAAAGGACTCATCATTGACAAAATAAATCTCACAATAATTGATGAGATGATAGTTTTTATGAAGATAATGAAATTGACATGAAACCTAAAAAGTATATATATTTGGATCATCTATGGGTGATGTTCTATATGATAAACCATGGCTCCAAAAAATCCAACACTTCGAAAGTCCCATCCAACCAGGTAAAAATCATACTACCACGAAAAAACCATTATTGCCAATGACGAGGAGTATTCATATAGAAGCATGATCTATAATGTTGAATTATATAGGTATCCACTTATAATCATCATTGTATTTTTTGTGACCCTATCATTCTTTCATCCCTCAAAAATTTCATGAACCATCTCTGTCATCTTATATTCTAGTTCCAGTTTGAGAATTGCAGCCTCTCACAACCTTGTCCAAAGAAAATGATAAAGGAATGGTTGGACATAAAATGATTTAAATTGTGCCATAAAAATGGTGAAGTGGAAAATATCATGGTAAGAAAATTCAACCAAGGAATGGTTAATTACCCATGAACCTCTAAAATTTAGGGCACACGAGTGAAACATATATTCAAGAGTCTAGATTGTCTTCTCTATCTATCCATTAATCTATGGATGAAATTTGTGCTGAGGAATAACTGAGAACCAAAATCTTACTGGAGGCCTTTTCAAACCATAGATGTAAAAAATGATCGCAATTAGATATGATCTTATTCATTACTCTATGGTGTAACATCACATACTACAAATACTGACTCAACAAAACCTCCAATAATCAGATCCCCTATTCACTATAATGTGAGATGAGTTTTTTAAATGATCTACATACACCCATATAGAATCATAGCCTTCCTTAGATCAAGTTAAACTAGAAAATAAGTCCATTTATATTTCCTATCACATCCCCTTGTGAAAATCTAGTGGCTGGAAAAAACCATTGGGAATGGAGTGCTCGAAAATCACCTTATGGAAGATTAATATTTGAGAAAAAACTATAAATATGCATGCTTCATCCCATGCCACCAAAACTAGACTATCAAATCATGGTTCATCTTTGTTAAATCAATATGTACCAAAAATTGTGAAGTATGGAACTCATGGAGAACCATCCCAGGAAATATGGATTGAATACAATTTTATACCTTAAAAAAAACCAAATATAGTCTATTCCTAGACAAATAATCATGGGTATTCCCAAAAATAACTCGGTATCTCCATTCATCCTCATCAGGATATGTCTTAATAATAAATCAGGTGACCTTCCTCTATATATCTAGAAGTAAAGGATCCAAAAACGTTATCTACACGGAATCTGTAGTTCATAATAGTTGTGAAGTATATCAGAGAAGGGTACTAAAATACACCTAAATATCTCACATATTGGAACACCCCTTCCAATGGGTAACCAACTCTTTGGAACTGACCACCCCTTTTTTTATGAAAGAAACTATTCATTGAACTGGTCGAGGAACATCACCCACAATACAAAAAAAATTCATGATACCCAAGGATCAGAAAACACCATTACCTCGATATCCCATCAAGTTTGGTCACAACCAATGATATCTAGTTATTCTTTTGAGAAAATATTGAACTAATAGCTGTCTCATTCTCCTCTGAGTAGTATTATATAAATAAACCTGAAAAATAAAACTCATTCTTTTAGAAACTATAACATTGAAACTCTTATATTTTCGTCATCTATTTGTTTTCATCAACTACCTTTATTCTTTTCTGACCTACTAGAACATCCTACAACACATCCTCAACGTGAAACTAATGAAGACATTGACCAAGAGCCATTCATGAAAAAAATACACAGATCTCTAGTAATTCAAATATCGAATACTTAGAAAACATTAATTAATTATTTTATTACATATTAATTTTTTTTACATATCACAATGTCTATCCATTTAAAATATAGGTGCATAGAATAATTATACAGGACCATATCCTTGGTATCCCACATGAAACCACGATCACTTCATCTAGTAGGCCCATTAAACATAATGGTCAATGAATTAGATCACTGGATGCCCTAAATACCAAATTCGTAGCTATTCTATTATGTTTACATAGCTTACTAGGCATTTCTGAAAGAGTTTCCCAACAAACCCATGCAACTAAATATCTGCCTAAATCATGCCTACATCTTATCCCTCAATGATTAATCTTTTATACTAACATATCATCACCCCCCCCCCCCACACACACAATGATACTTCAATGATGGAATGGATAAGGTGAATACTAGAGTCCCACCTCATCCATTCCCCTGGTTTATGACTACCACCTATGGTGTAATTAACATGCATATGGGAGGCATTACCCTCTAGGGGAAACATTGGAAAGAGAGTGATAAAAACGATACACTAATAAAACCAGCATAGACACACACACACACACACACACACATATATATAATAATCCCAATTTAAAAAATTCAATTTCATACAATACTATAAACACTAAATAGAAAACTACATGTACCAAAAATATATTGATGTCAGTGACCATAAAGCAAAAAATGCTCAAAAAAACCATGATTAGGTAATATTCATCCTGATCCCTAGAATACTATGAATGACATGAAAAATTGTTTGTATTTATGTCTGATGATCATAACAATATACTCAATAGGATCCTCCTCGAATCCTCTCTTGAAAAATCCAATGAAATCATACTTGTCAATAGTAATCAATAGTGAAAACAACTCATCAGATAAATAGGTATAGTAATTTCCTGGACTCACAAAGGATAACTATCACCATGAATCACATATAGAATATCATATAATAAAATAATAAATCATCAAGTTTACCCCTCCCCCACATTACAATTAGTTTCCCATTCTCCCCTAACATTTTACATCTCCAACCATCTCTCCCAAAAAACATTAGGCAGACCTGATGACACCTTAGCAAGGAATCACCCGATTCTCCTTGTGCATCACATACCGACATGGCCCCATATCAAAAAACGATATATAGTATAGAAAAAGTATCAAGGATCCACCACATCCCCAATCAAATTTAACAAATTCCATGAATAATAACTCTTCAAATTACCATCAATACATCAATTAAGTACCTCATTCCATCACACCATATATCATGCAAACCTATTATAATCCTTTGGAAACAATATTTGATAATACATGTATGTGAAATAACAATAATACATCACATACATCTACAAACAGATTTTATAAAAATAAAATTCATTCAAACAACTACAAGTGGAAACATAGAGAATATTGTTTGGTGGGAGGGGGTTTTGATTCCTCAATCCTCTTACCAGGATATTGGGGAAAACAACCTCTCATTGTGTAAAAGGGGTTTGTTTTTATAGCCTACATGGGTGAAGTATTGAATTTAATCACATAATAAACATGATATAATATAGCTTACTACCACACTATGGGAATTACCACGTCTTGGAATCAATTATAGATTTCATAACATGGAATCTCAACTCCCAATTATATGAACCAATATCCTATACGAACAGAAGAATTTAAAAGAGATTAATTAATTAATTCAATTATTTTTTTGTATTTTAATTTCATTAATAATTACATTAACCATTATGTAACCAATTTTTTTCACATTTAATCACATTAGATTAAACATCCCTTGTAAATTTAATTCCTAACAGGTATAATCTAATCCAAGTAGATAATTCTCAACAATGACATATTTTAAGAATTTTAATTCAATCAGAAACTAACCACAAGGGATACGAATTATCCAAAAAATACTATCATTTTTCTATAATACATGTTTCAAAGAAAACCATCTTAAGATAACACCAAGAGGAAACACGAATCCAAGAACCTATGTCCACCTCAAGATGTGGTGAATGGAATATAGATAAAACAAGAAACCTAACTAGTAAAGAATAAATAGATTCAAGTGCCAATACCATCTATCATCATATAATCAATAGTTAAGCCCAACCATAACACATTCTATCACCTCTGGTTCCATAACCAACATCCACATGAATAAATTGATTCATCATGACATCATCAATGTCAACTACTTACACATCATCAATCCCTCCCCACCCATATACCATAAGAACCATCCCATACTCACATCACATCTGGTCCTCCCATCCATATATCACACATCATACCTCCATGGTCAACTATAATGTGCACATATCATAGGTCTATTATCTAGAACACACAAAAAAAATACAAAATAAAATTCAAAGCAACAGGGATAATGTCCTAAAAAAATAAGGCAATTTTCCTTCTCATGTAACTGAGCTCTCAAGATGCCAAATTAAAGAAGATCATACTTGTTAATAAAACATGAATCTAAAGAACAATCAAAAAACTTAATCACATAACCAGGTCTTATTACACATTTAGTAAACCATTTAATTTATTACCATGCTCCAACTATGGGAAACCTAAAGCATCAAGCTCTAACAATATATAAAAGGCCCAATATGCTCTTAAAAATTATTATAGTTTCAAAAAACCTTAAGAATTTGAAATTTCATGTTACAAGACTTTATAATTTTTAACATCATTTGAAAATATGATTCAGAATATATAACAATTCCATTAATCACATGGAAGATCAATTTTAATTAAACACATGCATTTAATATATTTTGTTTAAATAAAATTACATTAACCAAAAGATTACACACACACATATTCAATAATTTTAAAATATTATTAATTATAAATTAATTTCAAATTTATCATATTTAGCTATTTCAACATTATACTACATGCATATATTCGTTCTAAAAAATAATACAACATATTTTTCACACTATCTAGAAAAATAATAGTAAAACAACTACAACAGTATAAAGAAAAAAAATCAATAACATGAGATCTCTATAAAATTTCTAAAAATGATAAAATAATTACAAGGTCAATATCACATATATAAAAAGGGATATTTTACATAATATTTATGATTTCATGTCAATAAAAATTGAATCAAAGGATTCCCCTACCTCTAAACCCATTGACATTCTTCACATGAAAACCGACTACGTTAGAGATCTATAATAATCTCTCTCATAAGAACTGCTTCTATCTGAGGAAAGCATTCAATAAACATCATAAAAACAATTAAAACCCCATTAAAACAAGGGAGGTGATCATAAATTTCTTATTAAAAAGGAATGTAGGTAAAAATTACCGAAAATGGTCAATAATAGAAAAAAACATATAACTCTCCTTTGATCACCACAAATTGAAGTAGGTAGTTATAGGAATGATCCCCATTGATTGGAATCCAAAAAGTCAAAGGGATGGTTTCCAAATCACCTAAAAAATTTTATGGAACTCAATTGTATTTATTTTGACATGTTATATGTGTTCAATCATAATTTAGTATCATTAACCATGTAGTGGAGAAATTTGGTGTGGATACAGATCATGTCTTGATGCCTTTGATCATCAATAAGGAAATCGTGGGTTTAATTGGATATGTTATTTATAATATTAATTGATTAAATAATACCATGTTATCAATTTGTTTATTACTTTTTTAAATCATTCTTTATTGACATGGTTGTGTTGACCTAGTTAGTATTCTTTAAAATCCATTTGTGCCTCTGTAGGGTACCTACGTTGATTTCATGGATTTAGATTCAGATAATGGAAATAGACTCTGTTGTGGATTATTTCCTTCTTAAAGGATTGGATCAGGTATATAAAAAATAAATTGGATTTGTGACCAAGGATATTTGATCTTATAATGTATGTTTATCCTTTTATCTATATTAATTTTAAAATGCCATTAATTTATATTCAATCATATCATTAAATTATTCATTTATATTTTTATTGATGAGTCAACATTCATTTCATGGTCCTTCATATTGTATGTTGTATTGTTTCCAATAACTCAATTAAACTAATATTATTTATTTATTTTTTATTTACATTTTATATTAACTATCTATCTAGGGTATAGTATCCTTACACTGTTCTCTAGGATTCTTATTTTAGTTGAGATCCTATTGAGTTTGTGGATACACAATTTGGGACTAGTAAATGACCCATATTGGAAAAGTGATAGTGTGTTGATATAAGGGACATTAAAAATGGTATTAATGACTTAGGAGAGTGTTTTGTGTGTTTATAAGTGTAAGGTAGCTTTATAACTGATCATTACCTTATATTTTATAGTTAAATCATATACCTTGTACCAGGACACATCAAATGTTTGACTCAGATTATCTCTGATACTTGATGATTGAGTGGGTTTGTATGGCCAAGGATAATTAAGACAGTATGGCATGAATTACCACACACATGATATTTAGTTAATTTTGGTTGTACACATCACTAAATTTAGGAGAAACTATTTCTTGGGAGACTGTACATAGACCACATGATCCTTAGGTACAAATTTAATTATTGGAATCTAATCCTTCTATGAAAGTGGTGGGTTTAGTATATGTGGCCTTTTCACTTTTATATGGATTATAAAAATATAAAGGGAAACATAATTATAGATTATTGGATATAGAATATGAATATGTACGTAGTGAGGGTGTCTTGATATCAGTGGTAGATAATGGATGGCTTTTAGATATGAATCTAGATGATTATGAGTCTTATGGGCGAGTAGATATGACATTAAAATCTTTTAAACCCACTATTTTGGACTTGAATAATACAATTTATTTCTCTAATATGGAGGTCTTAGATATAAGGGAAAAAATATATAGTGGGGTGTAATTATCAGGATAGTATCATATAATTCAATATGTTCTTCATATCCATTGCTGATTATGAGTTCTTATGTGGTTATGCATGGAGCTGATAAGAGAGTTTAACCCTTCTAGGTTGGTGGTATATCAATGTGAAACAAAGATGCATTGTGATCTCTATAGGAAATACTATTTTCCATGAATGAAAAACGAGTTATCAAGATTCAATTTAAGATGTTTCAATGTTTAGTAGGTGAAATAACATAACCAAAGGATTTCTAGGTTGTTAATTCATATTCCAATTTTGGAATGGATGTTGGATGATATCAGTATGGATTTTATGAGAGGGTTACCTAGTAAACATCATAAGAATGATAAAGTATGGTGATAATTGATATTTTTGTGAATTTACCCCACATTAATCCATTTGAGGAGATGTTCAATGATGATGATCTGGGTGGTCTTTACATGAATGGAATAATTTTTCTGTATAGTGTTATAAAGAGCATCATTTCAAATAAAGATCCTTGATTCACATCTCAATTATAAAGGGTATTCATAAGGCTCTAGGAACATAGGCTCTTCTATGTAAAATCCATCACCCTAACTCTAAAATCCAATATAAATGAATGATTTTGATTTTAGTGGATATGTTACATGCATGTGGGCTAGATTTTATTGGTTCGTGGGAGAAAAATTTCAAAATCAATGTTTTTACATATAATAAAATCTTTATATCCTTGAATAATATAGAACTGTTTCCAGCCTTTTATGGAAGTTCATTTTGATGACCACATTATTGGTAATATGTGGGTTAGTCATCCCTCGTTGGACCTAGTCTAATACAAGAGATGTCTGTGAAAGTTCAATTTATAAAGAAGTGGTTGTCAACTATGTAAAGATGGAAAAAATATTATAATTACCAGCGCAGATGGCCTATCTTGTTTTACATAGTAAATAATGTCTTAAATATGGTTTCTCCTAGCCTGGGACAATACCCTCTAAATAAAAATGGAATGACTAAACTCTAGTTTCATGGGCCATTGGAGATAGTGGAGAGGGTCGGTCTAGTGTCATGTAGATAGCCCTTCCAAAAGTCAACATTTACTTCAATGATGTGTTTAAAGTGTTTTATATCCATGGATTTAATACTGGACCTTATTATCTGATTGATGCTGATGATATCAGGTTTTCTTTATATCCTTTCATGTCCCATACATGGATGCCACATAGAATTTTCCCATGACTGGTTGGTCACATAACCTCAAGCACATATCCCTAAATTCCAGAGGCTACCAAATTGTAGCGAGGTCCTAGGATGTGTCCATGGGGGAATAGTCCCTAATTGCTAGAGTGTATGATAGAGAAAAACATATATTAAAATAGAAGATAAGTAGTAGAATAGCGATATGTAAATGGATTCCAAATTAAAAGCAGGTATAAGTAATAACAATTAATGGAACATGAATTACTGATAAAAATAGAAAAAAGGTTATGATAACATTTCATTACACTATAAATATAGAAAATATGGATACAAACCAATAGAAAAACATTTTATACAATAGTATAAATAGATTCCTTAAACTATATCCATCATCTTGTCATTCAGCTTTATCATTTACTACTAGGTCCATCCAAATAAAAAATAAATAACATTATTCACATTTTCAACCCATATATACATAAGTTATTCCTAAGTTCCAATGGAATCCCATATAGAATGTGAGATAAATATGAAAAAGCCACCACCAATTGTGTCTATAATATCTGGTAGATGTAATATATTCTGAAATGTTTTGAAACATGCATATACTATTGAAAAATAGTACAATATTGTAAAAATATATATACCTTCTTCATCCATTGGTTGGGCCTAATCATATAAACATTTAATTAATCAATTAATTAGTGTATAAATTTATTTCATATGAAGAATATCTGTAACTAACAACACCTAGTGAAAGTAATAATTAAATTCCATGATATAACAAATATACCTGAAATGTTATTTAATAATGATGTGATCGAAGGTAATTACCATGGAAGCAGAGACCTCAAGGGTCACCAGCTCTTTAGTAAGTGTAGCTTGGAAAGGGGGTAAGATTATAATCCACGGGTCATCATCCAAGGCCTTCCATGATAGTATGATCTATCTGATTCCAACTGATAAATCCAAGACAATGGTTGATAAGTGTTGGCTTGGACCAAGGATATAACAAAGGAACCTTGTGTTTATAAAAACCTTGAATAATCATAGGAGTGTAACAAATGTTTATTTTAATGATATATAAAGGATCATATGGTGTCATATCTACCATCTACTGATAAATGGGGATGAGGTTCCATGGTGGGTCTAATCAAAGGAAATCAAAATGAATAAATCGGAATGGCATTCTCATGTTCTCTTGGAATTACCTTGGGAATTTCCGGAAGCATAATTCCAACCACTCATGCATATATTCCCAATAACATGCGTATAATTATGAACCTTACTGTTGAATCATTTTACAAGTTCATCCAAGTGATGGTAATACAAATTAATGATGTGAAGAGGTTCATGAATTTCCTTTAATTAGTTTTACAAGGCCACGGGGCATAGAACTATTAATTCCATTTAACATTTAAGTCATATTAAATTCATTAATGTCATATTCATTAATTATGGTTCAGTTTTAATCCATCCATAATTATTTGAAAGGGGTTCTATATACATGAAACCAAGAATTCATTTACACATCAGAAGTCAAAGTCATATATATCTGAGATATACATTCCATTTGAATTTAATATATCTTTATCTAGTGAAGAACATACCTTATACACGTCATGTGTGTACCACACATGGTACTTTACATGGTAAATTTACAATACCATATTCATCTAACTAGGAAGGGATTATATTTATAATGTTAAAGCTCATGAAAACCCAAATGGTGGCTCAATGGTGTCAATGAAATTAAAACCAATGTATTGCAAACCACCTTACATGGGTTGGTTAAAGTTGTTGATGTAATGACCAAAATTGAATTAAATATAATTAATGGGTGTTAGAAGAATATAATAAAGATTATTATCATGACATATAAATTCAATAGATTACACCGGATAAAATCGAAATGGAAACTAGACAATTTATAAAATGGTTGAAATTGATGAATGAGATATAGATGAGCTACCATATTCACATATTTATTACCTCATATAGTATTTACCTTTACTTTCACCAAAATTGGAGTAGTTATAATGAATATAACAATTAACTAAACTTTGTGTATATGAGAAAGCATCTATATAGCATCGTTGATGGGAAAAAGAATGGAGAAAGATTAAAAATGAATTAAGAATGTACCAGTGCATATATATTGAGACGAACAATGACCAATTTGGACTCCCAGTGGATGGAATATCTCAAGACATAAAATAATTAGATTTCGGATTCATAAAGATTGGATTTTTGGATTTTTTAAAATGAAATAAATGAAGAATGAGGGTTTTTAAAAAAAATTATTTAAGGTGAAAATGTTTATTTCACAAAAAAAAATACCTTCCATTGATTGGACATATAGTTTTCCAAATTGTGAAAAAATCATTCATGAGAACTATATGATGGGGAATACGATTGGTTTGTCAACATTTTTAGGGAAATCATGACCCAACTATGTGAAATTACACTATAAAAATTGTAGACATTCTTTCGTGGTGTTGTGGCCCATTTTAGACTGTTATGTACAACTGTGTTCCCTTATAAAAATCCATTTCGAGCCCCACATGATTTAAAATGACCATGTAGCTTACCCCATATAGTTAAAAATAATACTTTTCATGCCTTTTCACCCCTAAAACTAGGTTCTGGGCTCCGGAAAAGGCCCATACATCCCCAACACTTTCACTATCTCATGCGACACCCGATTAGGTCAATAATAATTAATTAAACCAAATTTTATAGGATCCATAACTATATAAAAATCTATGTTACTATAGTAATTCCTGATTATAGGAACTCATCCCATAGTTCACTTTCCATGGGTGGAAAACCACTATTTGAGAACAAGTCTGGCTAATGGGTATGTATATCTGCCTCCTACTACCAAGTATCATCCTACATATGTCCTTGCTGCCATAATACCCATACTATAGGGATACACCACCCTTATATATTCTATATTCTATGATCAAAAATGGGAATATGATACTCCACAAACAAAGCATCTACATCTTTCTTTAATTCCTTAGGATCAGAAGTATGAAATTCTTCCACATGATAATAGTGAAGCTGTGAAACATGAGATAAATCATGCATGAAATGATACCTCTCAGGTAGTATAAACTCATATTCTACAACGCAAACTCCATAGAGGATCTCAAATGAACCAAAATAACAACTAATATTCATCCCTTTTAATTGTATCTATCTATTCCCTAACATGTGGGGTTACCCGTAAGAAAACCTTACCCCCAACCTCAAACTCCAGAGGTCATCCCCGATGATCAAACTGAAATTTTAGTCTATACTGAGCATTAGGGATACATTCCTAATAAGATGAAATGACTATTAGTCTCCAAAATGTTATGATCCCTAGTAGGGTTTCCTCACATCTCTATTGCCATAATAAGGGTTAACTGAACACCCTACCATACAAAGCCTAAAATGTAGCCATATTAATTGTCTCCTAAAATCTATTATTGTAGGTGAAATCAAAAAGAGTAATATTATTCTCTAAAGTATGATCAAAACTATATAATTATTATGGGAGCTTGTCCTCTTGAACATATATCATTATATCCAAATGTCTATCATTTTTTACGGTGAAAATCATTTCTCATAATAACCTATGTACTCAATGGTTTCTATAACCCCTACCAAAAATGTGACCATAAATGAGAGTCCCTATAAAAAAAGTATGAGGGACCCCTTATTGTCATATTATATAAAAAACATATATTATTCCACAATAATGAATAGAGAAAGTCTATCATATTGTAATGAAATGGTCCACCTTAGTCACTATATAAATGAAAACCAATAAAATATCACTAACTCTAGAAAACCTAGGTTAATCAGCTAAATGTTCTATAAACACATCTTCCCACTTCCATTATGTGAAAAAAAAAGTATTTAACAAGAATTTAGGTCTCTACTTATCATCCTTTAACTGATGAGAAGTGGAATACCTGATGATGAATCCTATTATCTGATGTTTCACCCAAGACACCAATACTTTCATTGCATATATCAAAATATTTTGCCGAAGAATGGATGAACTTCCAAATGAGAAGTGTGAAAATATTGCATAAAACCATCTCTCGTGTCATTAAGTACCCAGAAATGTAAATGTATACATAATATATCATCTATATCCAATGAATAACCAACTCTTGAAATACTCTGATAGATAACCAAGCCCTCAGGAACTAAAAATTTCACAATATTCGCATTCTAAAGGTGGGGAGAGAAAACTATCAAGGATGAGAGGAATAACTATTCATGAATGTCATGAAAATCCAAATGTATCGTAAAAAAGAGAGCCCAAATTTCTATTCAGCACTGGCTTCCCATATGGCATGTACATGTGTTTTCTGAATCATCACATCAGTGACAACATTTCTGATTCCAGATGTATAAGAAAGCTTGAAATGTCACGACCCGTCCTCGGGGCTCGTGCCGTGACTACCCCATGCCCGCCTTCCATAGGCCATGGGCTGGCGAATAGCACCAAGGCTCAAATCCCAACAAAAAGGGAAGGCATTGCCTTTGAAAAGTAAACAAGCACCACAGAGTAAGCAAACAGAAAAGTAAACACTAAGTAAAAATGGTACAAGCTGTGCTGAAAGTAAAAGGGGACGGAAATACAAACCCAACTGTAAAGTACAACTGAAAGGAAAAACAGCAACTGAAAAGAAAAGCCGCAGTGTTGAGCCGTCCTCTGGAAGTCCCACCTAAAGTGTGGGCACAGATAGCCTCCACTGCTCCTCGGGTCCACCTGACTGCTCCGAGTACATCCCTCCTAGTGGTCCACCTCCAGGTATCGTCCTGCTCTGCACGCCTCCACCACGATCAGCGCTGTCCGTCGTCTGCAACCAACACCACGAAGTGCGGGCATAGACCGTGCATGGGTGAGTATAAGCTACTCAGTAGGGACACCGAGACCCCCGAAGGTCTCCCGAAATCCACAAAGGATAACCACAAAGGAATGATAGAATCATGAAGTAACAACTGACATTGCTTAGGTATATGCCCATACATATACCTAAGTCATCAATTCCCGTTCGGATCCAACGTCCGAGCCCAAGAACAACCCAGTCCACACAGGAAAGCAAAACTTATACCCACACAGGATAGCTCAACACAATCCACAAAGGAGAGTAAATAGTAAATCCACACAGGATAGCTCAACATAATCCACAAAGGAGAGTAAACAGTAAACCCACACAGGATAGCTCAACACAATCCACAAAGGAGAGTAACACACGATTCAGCTCACACAGGTATACATCATCGAAAAGGTGAAAGAGATGACCAGACATAGATACTGAATCATCTAAGCTGGGACACACATAGGATACAAGACCAGCTGTCCTCATTGTTTCGATTATGCTGGGACCCACATAGGATACCAGACCCGCACTGAGTCATCTAAGCTGGGACCCACATAGGATACAAGACCAGTATTGAATAATCTATGCTGGACCCACACAGGATACAAGACCAGCAGAGCTAGGACCCACATAGGATACAAGACCAGCTGTCTTCATTGATTCATCTATACTGGGACCCACATAGGATACAAGACCAGTATTTAATTATCCAAGCTGGGACCCACATAGGATACAAGACCAGAACTCTTCATTGATTCGTCTATACTGGGACGCACATAGGATACAAGACCAGTATTGAATCATCTAAGCTGGGACCCACATAGGATACAAGACCAGCACTCTTCATTGATTCAACTATACTAGGTCCCACATAGGATACAAGATCAGTATTGAATCATCTAAGCTGGGACCCACATAGGATACAAGACCAGTACAGCTAGGACCCACATAGGATACCAGACCAGCTGTCTTCATCGTCGCAGTCCACTGAGGGTTTCTTCACAGTCGTCGTCATCGAAGTAGCAGTCGCAGCCAGCTCTAGGGTTCCCGCACACAGCAAGCTCGTTCGGGAGGGTCCGCTCCACGAACCGAGAGGCTGATACATCAACTGACACAAAGTCCTAAGTTGATGTATCCAAATGTTCCGTATCGTCAATAGGAACTCAACGTCGTAGACGGCGCGTCAATCGGACGCCCTGTCTGAGAGTTATTGGCTTTTTCATCCCAGGGGCCTGGTTGGTTTTTAAGGCAAAACCAACCCGACCGTACTCCACCTGCGTCCAAACCTCGGGTGGAGTAATCCAAAAGATCCGTCTCACATAGAGGAACTCAAAAAAGCTGACGGCGCGTCAATCGGACGTCTGTAGCTCAAGATATGAGTGTTTCCACTCCGAGGGCCCGGCTGGATTCATGTACGAACCAACCCGACCGTACTCCACCTATGTCCAAACCTCGGGCAGAGTATGGCAAAAGATCCATCTCACTTAGAGGAAAACAACAAAGCTGACGGTGCGTCATACGGACGTCCGTAGCTCACGATATGAGCGTTTCCGCTCCGAGGGCCCAGTTGGTTTCGTGTACGAACCAACCTGGCCGAACTCAAAGTATTCCGAAACCTTGAGTGCGATATACTTAAAAGACCATCTCGATCCAAGGATCGTGTTTCCGCTGACGGAGAGTCGTTTGGAGACCCGTAGCTCATGTTACGGGCGTTTGAACGAAAACGTCCGAAGACAGGGGGTCCGGGCCCGGGCCGACCCGGCCCAACCCCCCTGGGTCGGCCAAACCCAGTCCGACCCGGTCCGACCGGTCGGACCGGTCTGGCTCGGCCAGCCCGGCTCGGCTCGGCCGAGCGGCCGACGCAGGGGGAGCCGCCGCCCTGCGTGACACCCCCGCGGCACCCGCGGGGTGTCGGCCAAACAACCAGACGCGGCTGAAGCCACGTCTCGAGTGATGCGGGGGGAGACGCCGCCCCCGCGGGACACCCCCACGACAACCGCAAGGTGTCTTCCTGGTGGCCGGACGCGGCTTCAGCCGTGTCCCGCGAGCGACGCCGCCGCGGCCGGTGCCACGGCAGTCTCGTCCGGCGGCGCGCCGGGCTCCACCGGCGCCGCCTGCGCCGCCGTGCCAGCGGAGTCGCTCCGGTGGCTCGATTTTCTTCCCGACTGCGCCGTTGCTCCTCCCGGGACTCGTTCTTCTCTGCGGAATCATCAATCCTCCGTTGTGGCATGCTCCGTCGTCGCCCGTCAAATCCGCACAAGAACGATGAATGGCGGAGGGTCGTCGGGCCGTGTTATTTTGGCCCGCACCCTCCGCATTAGATATAAACAACGGGAGAATTTTTATTCCACACTGGAAACAACAATTTTAATAAAATTAAAATTGTTCGCAATCTGTTTCATTAACTTTTTAAAGAAACATTTACGGGAATAATAAAAAGGGGGTAATTCCAAAGATAAAATCCCTACCTCGTAGACGTCGCGCGTGAGCGTTCTTCGCGGAATTGCTCGTCGCGGAAGGGTGTCGCGTCGTCGCAGAATCCGGCGTTGCATCGACGAACTCGACGGACCAAGAAACAACAGAATTTAATTATAAAAAATTAAATCCGTGTTTCTTTTTAAACCACAAAGAACTTTTAGAAGGAACCCGAAATCACTCACCTCAAACTGCTGGTGATCGGAGATTGGGGCGGGGAAGAACGTCTCGGATTAGAGCGTCATCGATTTCCGTGGATGACGGCGTTCTTCGCATTCTTCGTATTCTTCGCGTTCTTCACATTCTTCACGTTCTTCGTGAAGGAGAAAGAAGATACAAGGATTCTGTCAAATCCTCTCAACGCGCAAACTTTCAAAAGTCTGGTTGTTCTTATTTTATTGTTATACCAACACATGAAAAAGGGTAAGTAACGACCCATAAATTCGTTGAATTAATTCAACGAAAGAAACATCTCATTTAATTTACGAAATAAACCGCCCAATTAAATGGTCTGTTAAGAATTTTAAGAAAACACATCAGTTGACTTTCATAATGACGGGTTTTCGCGGGTGCGTAACTTAGCGGAATGAAACGGTGGGGCTCATGTGGGCCCTACCTCACAAATATCCTACCGAGAGGGTAGGATATATCTGGATAGCATCCTATCCGGATCAACTCAGTTTAAGCCGTCTTTAAGTGGCTTCCAAGTGGCTTAAGTGAAATAAAATAAACTTGTCGTAAAATTATTTTATTTCTTAACTTTATGCCTGAAAATTAAAAACCACACCCGAGCAAATGAAACTCTGGAAGAGGCGTTTCTAAGCGAATACTGGTGCTGCGATTTCATCGGTGCCCTCAGAATTCGATTCCGGGAACCGGTTCAAAAGTTAGAAAAACTCGCTCGTCCGTTCACTGAACGTACCCAAGCCAAACTTCAGAAAATGTTTTCGGGCACACCGGGCCTCGGAATCAGGTGCCGTCAGATGGTGCACTCTTGTAAAATTCCAAAGAAAATTAAGAAAAAAAATTTCCTTCAAATTTACGGGTCTTTACATTACTCCCACCACAGGTCTTTACATCCCCGTAAAGTTCCAACACAAACTAGAGATACAAAGGCGGTACTGAGCACGCAACTGAGCCTCCCGCTCCCATGTGCTCCCTGGAGGTTCTCGTGCTGCCATCTGATGCGCACAAGAGGAATCGATCGCCCACATAGGACCCACTCCTGTCGATCCTCTATCTCCACCGGGACCACCGCAGAAGTCGCCCCATCATCCATGTCTAGCTCCCCATGGTCAATGATGTGCGTCGGGTCGTGCACGTATCTCCTCAGTTGAGATACGTGGAAGACGTCGTGCACCCGGTGCAACTGAGGTGGCAGAGCCAGCTGACAAGCCACCTCGCCAATCCTGCTGAGGACCAGGGAAGGCTCGATGAAGCGTGGAGACAACTTTCTACCTCATCCAAATCTCCGCAAACCACGTTGAGGTAAGACCCTCAAGAAGACGTGGTCGTCATCCTCGAACTCTAGTGGCCTCCGGCTCTTGTCAGCATAAGACCTCTGCTGGCTCTGAGCTGTACTCATCCGCCCCTAGATGACTTGGACCATCTCAGGTCCCACAAGAGCTGCAATATTTATTCCTTGCCAATAAGATAAATCTGGTCCTATCCCCTGGATGAACCACATTCTTTGCCTAATACAGTCAATCCTGACATGGATGATACTAATACATACCAAGGATGATGTCGTAAGGCCTCGACGCTACTACCAAGAGATCCAACCGTTACTCTCGCCTCCAAGGGTTGAGTCACACTGTCGGCATCAGTGTGTGGTAACTGGGTCTCCTCCAGTAGATGTCTCACAAGTGAGGGTCAAGTCAACAGTCAAAACTGGATCCTCTTAGTAACAAAACAAAAGAGGACAGGAATGAAAACATCACTAAGGTATGCGTCTTTTATTATTGCAGCTCATAATACAAAGACGCTACACAATAGCAACAAGGAACTAGAAGTACAAATGACGTATCCACTAGTATCGCTCCTGTCCATCTGCTCCCTGAGCTCCTTGATCGAAGGCCTCAGCTGCCTGAAGCTGAGCTCTCCCATGTCCACCAACTCCCTGCGGTCGGGGTGGACCTCCTGGTGGTGGTGGTGGCAACACCTCGAAGTGTCTCCCACCATCGGCTACTCGGCCAACTCCTCTGCCTCGTCCGCCTGCACCCTGCGGACCACCGTGGCTGAACCTCTGTCTGGGAGGTCCCCCTACCACCTGCTGCTCATCTGCAAGACGAGTCGGGCAGTCTCGAGCCATGTGACCTCGCCCACTACATGCGTAGCAATTCTTTCCCCTCATGTAGCTGGCTCTCCTTCGGGTGCCCCGCACAACCGAATCTTCATCCTGAGACTGCCCATCTAACGGTCTGGCCCGCTTGGACCTCTGCATCACCAGTCTACTGCCAGCTGCAGAAGACCTTGCTACGGGCCATCCTACGGAGGGCCCTGTCACTGGAGTCTGCTCGGCAAGAAAACTCTCCACTAGAAGGGATCTCTCCAACACCTCTGCCTGTGTCGGAATATTGAGGGAGATCATCGAAGCCCTGATCTCGTGCCTCTGTCCCTGCTCGAAGGTCCGGGCCCGGAAGAACGGGTCCCGTACCATATCTGTGGAGTATCGCGAGAGATCAGTAAATCTTGTCGAGTACTGGTCCACTGTCATAATGCCCTGCCGTAGCTGTAGCAGCTCTTGGATGCGCACCGCACGGAGGGTGGCTGGGACGTACTGGGAGCGGAAGATGCTCTCAAAGTCTGTCTAGAGAAGAGATGTCTCGTAGTGCACCTGGAGCATCAAGCTCCACCATCTGCTTGCTGCCGCGTGCAGGAGGCTCGCTGCGAGGGTCACCATGAGGTCTGCTGGTGTCCTCACTAACCTGAAAACTCCTACGACCACCTCCAGCCAGTCCTTGTCTGCCTGGGGGTCCGTCTCCCCACAAAACCTGGGTGGTCGCTGGCGTTGGAACTCATGCAGAGCTCCAAGGCGACGTGCATCGTCATCGGTCGTGGCGGGAAGCATCAGTGGCTCGGCGGGTAAAGGTACCGCTGGTGACTCTGCTGACAAGGAGCCCTGCACTGAGGCCTCGTCGCTCAGTGGGCTGTCATCACGTTCCACTCTCGGAACCCTAGCTGGCTGCCGTCGTGGGGCCATCCTGAAAAGGAAACAAGTGAGCCACGGTTAGAACAGTATACCTGGTGAGCTGACACAAGTAATCACAAAGAAAACATGAAACAAACATGCAATGAATTTTTTCTTGCATTAAGTTAGAAATCAGAAGTCAGGGTCCTAGTGTACGGATACTTCGGCCGCCGCACCAACACTGGAATCCCTGGACTGATAACCACACCCAATACGCTAAACACTATTGCTTCACATAGATGAAAGATCAGAGTCTGTGGTAGAGCCGACCACCTTTGATACCAATTTGTCACGACCCGTCATCGGGGCCCGTGCCAGGACTACTCCAAGCCCGCCTTCCATAGGCCAGGGGCTGGCGACTAGCACCAAGGCGCAAATCCCAACAAAAAGGGAAGCCATTGCCTTTGAAAAGTAAACAAGCACCACAGAGTAAGCAAGTGGAAAAGTAAACACTAAGTAAAAACGGTACAAGCTGTGCTGAATGTAAAAGGGGCCGGAAATACAAGCCCAACTGTAAAGTACAACTGAAAGGAAAAACAACAACTGAAAAGAAAAGCCGCAGCGTCGAGCCATCCTCTGGAAGTCCCACCTAAAGGGTGGGTACAGATAGCCTCCACTGCTCCTCGGGTCCAACTGACCGCTCCGAGTACATCCCGCCCAGTGGTCCACCTCCAGGTACCGTCCTTCTCCGCACGCCTCCACCACGATCAGCGCTGTCGGTCGTCTGCAACCAACACCACAATGTGCGGGCATAGCCCGTGCAGGGGTGAGTATAAGCTACTCAGTAGGGACCCTGAGACCCCCGAAGGTCTCCCGAAATCCACAAAGGATAACCACAAAGGAAAGATACAATCACGAAGTAACAACCGACACTACTTAGGTATATGCCCATACATATACCTAAGTCATCAATTCCCATTCGGCTCCAACGTCCGAGCCCAAGCACAACCCAGTCCACACAGGAAAGCAAAACGTATACCCACACAGGATAGCTCAACACAATCCACAAAGGAGAGTAAACAGTAAATCCACAAAGGATAACTCAACACAATCCACAAAGGAGAGTAAATAGTAAACCAACACAGGATAGCTCAACACAATCCACAAAGGAGAGTAACACACGATTCATCTCACACAGGTATACATCATCGAAAAGGTGAAAGAGATGATCAGACATAGATACTGAATCATCTAAGATGGGACCCACATAGGATACAAGACCAGCCGTCCTCATTGTTTCGATTATGCTGGGACCCACATAGGATACAAGACCAGCACAGCTGGGACCCACATAGGATACCAGACCAGCACTGAGTCATCTATGCTGGGACCCACATAGGATACAAGACCAGCACTCTTCATTGATTCATCTATACTAGGACCCACGTAGGATACAAGACCAGTATTGAATCATCTAAGCCGGGACCCACATAGGATACAAGACCAGCACAAATAGGACCCACATAGGATACAAGAACAGCTGTCTTCATTGATTCATCTATACTGTGACCCACATAGGATACAAGACCAGTATTGAATCATCCAAGCTGGGACCCACATAGGATACAAGACCAGTACTCTTCATTGATTCGTCTATACTGGGACCCACATAGGATACAAGACGAGTATTGAATCATCTAAGCTGGGACCCACATAGGATACAAGACCAACACTCTTCATTGATTCAACTATACTGAAACCCACATAGGATACAAGACCAGTATTGAATCATCTAAGCTGGGACCCACATAGGATACAAGACCAGAACAGCTAGGACCCACATAGGATACCAGACCAGTTGTCTTCATCGTCGCAGTCCACTGAGGGTTTCTGCACAGTCGTCGTCGTCGAAGTAGCAGTCGCAGCCAGCTCTAGGGTTCCCGCACACAGCAAGCTCGTTCGGGAGGGTTCGCTCCATGAGCCGAGAGGCTGATACATCAACTGATACAAAGTCCGAAGTTGATGTATCCAAAAGTTCCGTATCGTCAACAGGAACTCAACGTCGCAGACGGCGCGACAATCGGACGCCCGGTCTGAGAGTTATTGGCTTTTTCGTCCCAGGGGCCCGGTTGGTTTTTAAGGAAAAACCTACCCGACCGTACTCCACCTGCGTCCAAACCTCGGGCGGAGTAATCCAAAAGATCCGTCTCACATAGAGGAACTCAACAAAGCTGACGGCACGTCAATCGGACGTCCGTAACTCAAGATATGAGCGTTTCCGCTCCGAGGGCCCGGTTGGTTTCGTGTACGAACCAACCCGACCGTACTCCACCTGTGTCCAAACCTCGGGCGGAGTATGGAAAAAGATCCGTCTCACTTAGAGGAAAACAACAAAGCTGACGGCGTGTCAATCGGATGTCCATAGCTCATGATATGAGCGTTTCCGCTCCGAGGGCCTGGTTGGTTTCGTGTACGAACCAAACCGGCCAAACGTAAAGTATTCCGAAACCTTGAGTGCGATATACCAAAACGACCGTCTCGATTCAAGGATCGTGTTGCCGCTGACGGTGAGTCGTTTGGAGACCCGTAGCTCACGTTACGGTCGTTTGAACGAAAACGTCTGAAGACGGGGTGTCCGGGCCCGGGCCGACCCGGCCCGACCCCCCCTGGGTCAGCCGAACCCGGTACGACCCGGTCCGACCCGGTCCGACCGGTCAGACCGGTCTGGCTCGGCCAGCCCATCTCGGCTCGGCCGAGCGGCCGATGCGGGGGGAGCCGCCGCCCCGTGTGACACCCCCGCGACACCCGCGGGGTGTCGGCCAGACAACCGGACGCGGCTGAAGCCGCATCCCGTGTGACGCGGGGGGAGCCGCTGCCCCCGCATGCCACCCCCGCGACAATCGCGGGGTGTCTTCCTGGTGGCCGGACGCAACATCAGTCGCGTCCCGCGAGCGCTGCCGCAGCGGTCTCGTCCGGCGGCGCGCCGGTCGCCGCCAGCGCCGCCGGAGTCGCTCCGGTGGCCCGATTTTCTTCCCGACTGCGCCGTTGCTCCTCCCGGGACTCGTTCTTCACTGCAGAATCATCAAACCTACATTGCGGCACGCTCCGTTGTCGCCCGTCAAATCCGCACAAGAACGAAGAACGACGGAGGGTCGTCGGGCCGTGTTAGTTTGGCCCGCACCCTCCGCGTTAGATATAAACAACGGGAGAATTTTAATTCCACACAGGAAACAACAATTTTAAAAAAATTAAAATTGTTCGCAATCCGGTTCTTTAACATTTTAAAGAAACATTTATGGGAATAATAAAAAGGGGGTAATTTCAAAGATAAAATCCCTACCTCATAGACGTCGCGCGTGAGCGTTCTTCGCGGAATTTCTCGTCGCGGAAGGACATCGCGTCGTCGCAGAATCCGGCGTTGCGTCGACGAACTCGACGGACCAAGAAACAATAGATTTTAATTATAAATAATTAAATCCGTGTTTCGTTTTAAACCACAAAGAACTTTTAGAAGGAACCTGAAATCACTCACCTCAAACGGCTGGTGATCGGAGATCGGGGCGGGGAAGAACGTATCAGATTAGAGCGTCGTCGATTTCCGCAGATGACGGCGTTCTTCGCGTTCTTCGCGTTCTTCGAGAAGGAGAAAGAAGATACAAGGATTCTGTCAAATCCTCTCAACGCGCAAACTTTCAAAAGGCTGGTTGGTCTTATTTTATTGTTATGCCAACACACGAAAAAGGGTAAGTAATGACCCATCAATTCATTGAATTAATTAAACGAAAGAAACAGCTCATTTAATTTATGAAATAAACCGCCCAATTAAATGGTCTATTAATAATTTTAAGAAAATGTATCAGTTGACTTTCATAATGACGAGTTTTCGCAGGTGCCTTACTTAGCGGAAAGAAACGGCGGGGCTCGTGCGGGCCCTACCTCACAAATATCCTACCGAGAGTGTAGGATATTTCTGGATAGCATCATATCCGGATCAACTCAGTTTAAGCTGTCTTTAAGTGGCTTAAGCGAAATAAAATAAAGTTGTCGTAAAATTATTTTATTTCTTAACTTTATGCCCAAAAATTAAAAACCACACCCGAGAAAACGCAACTCCGAAAGCGGCGTTTCTAAGAGAATACCGGCGCTGCGATTTCATCGGTGCCCTCAGAATTCGATTCCGGGAACCAGTTCAAATGTTAGAAAAACCCGCTCATCCGTTCACTGAACGTACCCGAGCCAAACTTTGGAAAATTATTCCGGGCACACCGGGCCTCGGAATCAGGTGCCGTTAGAAGTTGCGCTCTTGTAAAATTCCAAAAAAAATTAAGAAAAAAATTTCCTTGAAATTTATGGGTCTTTACATGAAATTGATGCAATGAATATATTCAACCCATAATCACATTACCTAATTCAATTCATGATATGTAAAGATATATTTGATGTAAAAGTGGTCTATATATACCAAAAATAATTCCACCAATAGATATTGTCTCTAGGAATGTATGTCCTGGACAATAGTTGTGGGGTCAAGTTCGTGCGTCAGTCAGTATATCTCATGAGGCCTCAACAGTCAAGATATGTACAATATTACTCTATCCTCCTACATTGAAATTTCTGAATTGCGAATTCATAAGTCATCATAAAAGATAATTTAACCTTCAAAATGATCTATTAGAATCATTATTGGTGCCATGATAATCATCACTTCCAACTCTTCAAAGGCTATATCACACACTTCAATCCAAAAGAAATTGACACCGATCATTTTAAAATAATTAAGAGGTTGTGAAAGGCATGAGATGTCCTATATAAAATTCATGTAATATCCTGAATTCCCGGTTAATCTCCGTATGTCAAAATAAATATTGGGTCTATCCCATGAAACCACATCACTAATCATCAGTGGGATAATATAAACTCATAATTTTGAGATTTTAAGACTTAAGAAGTTAACTTTTTCAAATAGAAATGGAAGTCATCAAAAATGGAATATTGATTATGCTTTATGAGTGGTCTCCAAATGATTTAATGGTTCTTATCATGGTCACAATGAGTATAAGACTACAATAAGATTTTATCCTGAAAGTCCATTATAAATGAATCCACATCAGTATGGGACACCCCATTCATCATATCCATGAAAAGGATGGGAATATCTGTAAGACCTAAAGGAATAACAAGGAACTCATAAAGACCATACCTTATATGGAAGATATATGATGTCTGTATTATGGTCATAGTCACACCGGATGACAGTGCAATCACATGTGGATCTTATAGAAGATTCTTACACCATGAATAATGTAAAATATATCATCAACATAATTTAGTGGATACCAGTTACCAATAGTAATATATTTCAACTCTCTTTAATTTACGATTATATGAAGGATCTCATCCATCGCATTAGATTAAATCTAGGGATAACCCATAGAGGGAGTGTAAGGATTTTTAAAACCATTGGTCTTCAAGACCTCCAACTACTTATTGTGCTATTTGAGTTCAATAGGTTCGAAACTATATTGAAGGAATAGACAACAGTGATTCTCCTCGAACAATATAAATTGCCAACAATACCTCTCTCTCACGAGGTAGGCCATAAAATTATTTAGTAGAGAAATCTTTTAAATGATATAATACTAGATGCAATTACTCCCAATGTATAGTCTAATCTTTAATGAAGATATTGGTATTCTAGGAAATCACTACATGTTGACCATGATTTCCTAGTCCAGCTCAACTAGCTTGGACATCCCCTCACTCGAGTATAGATAAATACTACCCTATGTTGAGGTAAATGATACCATATTGACATATAAGTATAAAAATTTATCATAAAAAAACAACCAATCCAACTAGATATTGAAATATAAGGCCGTAATCTCGGGAAAAAAAGAAGTCCCATAAGAATGGGTTACTACTTTACTTAAGGGGATAATCCCTACACTGAAATACACCCTCTGAACGTACATCCAATGATGAATTAAAGAACATTACAAAACAATAATACATTATTTCTAGGAAAAGGTATTCTAGGATAGAACATGACAATAAATAATTTTAATCACCTCTATAAAAAGAATAATATTTTATAGTGTATACTATTGTAATACTACCTCATAATTTAGATGTTACTATAACTTGATCCTTAGGTGTTGATCATAAAACATGAAATTGAACTGATATGTGACATTATGAAATAGCTATACTAAAATGATAAAATATTCTATATTAGTGAAATTTGTGATAAAGCGAAATTATTCCATGGCCACAACCTCTTCATCATACAATCCTTCTAGTTTTATTTTTACTCCCCGTTACATAGCCTAAAAGAAAATTATCTTGAATGTGGAGCTTCTATGGAAGATCTTTATAACGTCCCATACTTTACATACATTGTCATTACTTCAGAATTGAAGCACACTTATTACAACATATAACAAAACCAATAAAGGACCGTATAGGTATACTGTCTTTAGAAACTGGGAAACATAAACAACTGGTTCATAAAGCATCTACTTTGCCTCCCATTTATTTCCTCGTATCTAGAGTCCCTTTTTGGAATATTCTACTTAATAACCTTCTTCCTGACCTGGGGAAATAATCCATACAAAAGGGTGAGCTCAAATTCTCAGTAATGATAAACAAAAGAAATATCAATCACATCATATTAATAAGAACATAACATTTTGGAAATCTTAACCTGCAAAAGGGAGCATAATTTCATAACATGGGATAAATCCTAGTAGTGAAATGAAATCCCAATAATCATAACTTAAAACAAGAAACTTTGTGGCATACACACATAATCATAGAGAATCACTTCTTATTAGTCAAGACTCATTGACAAGACTATCTTAGTGGACAAAGCCCATTTCTGAACCGAGTCACCCTCGTTTCAGTCCTGTTTCACTGAACCGGTATAACCTACTGTTCCAGCCATGTCTATCTCATTAGATATAAAATCTTTACCCAATGCATTAGAGGGAGATATAGGTCTCACCCATCTCATAATGATACCATTATTATGTGTGCCACAAAATCATAAATCATACAACATTACATAACCCTTGTAATAAAAATGAGATTCTTAAACAACATGACATCATAAAAAATTCATATAAGATAATGGAATTGATAAAAATAATTCCATCACAACATAATCAATGTAATAATAGAGATAGAAATAGAACCCTATATTATCTTAGATGGAAAATAATTTTGATAAAACACTTGAACTCGATTCTTGAGGAAAATATCATTTCTACTTCAAAAACATTTTTTCCTTTCTTAACATGTCATACAATTTTAAACTAAAATAAGTTGATTAAAAATAAATTTGAAAACTTGTAAGGGATTCTTCTTGGAAATAATGTTTTAAAAATCCATTCATGCCATATAAGTTAAAAAAACATTGTTCCCGTACTTTTGTCGGAAAAGAAAAAAAGTACCTCGTATGAAAAACGACAAAAGATTCCTTTCATATCCTTTAATAAAAACTCAACGAAGGGTAAAATTGGATTTAAAAATTTTTAGGTGGATGGAAATAATATTACATATTGAGGAAACATGGATTTGGATGATAAAATACACCCCAGTAAATACTAAAGTTTAAACAATCTCGGATATAAATGAGATTGTGATATTTTCCCTTAACTTAGGTCCGATATGCTTTTTATGTGTCCGAACCTCCTGTATAATTATTTAAATAATGTTATTGACATATTCTAGAATCATACTTATTTTTATGATATCATATTTGGTCATATTCTTGGCTTCATAGTAGTAATATTTCATTGCTCCTGTTATTCGGGTGTTTATAACTTTTTGTTCTTATGCGTGTGTTGTCGAATAAATTCTTATTCTTCTCTTTAGGTTATAGATACCTCATTTAAAGAATTTTAGTAGTGTAATATATATCATATTAATTCATTCAATTCATTTATATAATCATTATGAAATGAATATCATTTAGAACGAGTCGCATCACATCATGGAGACGGTATTCCGTACGTACCCACGAGTGATGATATTGTTCCTATGATCGTGTAATTGTATTGGAGTGTATGTATAATATTTCAGAATCAGTATCACTTTATAATAGTCATATATAGTCATTATTTACACCATTATACCAATCCAAGTAAGGTGGTGGTGTAAAATAGATTACAGCACAACATAGAGACGGTATTCCGTACGTACGCACGCACGGTGATTTCTTTTTTCGTAGGATGGATATATGGTGAAATAGGGTTGTTTCATAATTATAATAAAATATCAGTATATGATTGATACTGATGTTATTACTTCATAATGAAACAATTAAATAAGAATAAGTGGAAGAAGAAATAAAGATGAAAGAATCGGTAACAGACATTACCTCTTCTTTGAAGTGCTTCTTTGAGACCTTCTTTTAGAGCACTAAAATTGGTATTTGAAGAATACCAGGACCTCTAGGATGTCTCTAGGGAAGTGTAGAGGAGAAAGTGGCAGGGGTTGGACGAGCTTGAAGGCTCAATGTGGTGTGAGGAAGAGACAGAGGGGGTTCCCTTTTATAAGGGAGGAGAGGGGCTCGTTTGGAAAAACTAAAAATATTATTTTATTATAAAATCAAGTTTGGTTTTAAATAGCTCCAAATTGATTTATATCGATGCTAAGGTGGGGATGGGTCGAAATACTCTCATCCAATAGAATTTATACAAGTTTATATTTCTATTTTAACCTTATCATTTAGATTTAACATTAAGTTAAATAATTTTACTTTTACCGTGTCTTCTTGTGTTCTTATACTATAAGGTTAATAAACTAACTATAAGAAGCCAAACAAACCCCAAGTTGTTTATTATTAATATATATAACCTTATCTAAGTCATTTTACCAAACCTTATATTTTTAGGAATCAAATAACAATTACTAATATAATATTTGTTTTACAAACTATTTTATGTCAATTTTGACACTATTTAGTAATTAATTTTTGTGAAAATCCTAATAGAATGATTAGTTCGAAAATAGTTAATTAAATAAATACTAACATGTCATATTAATATATAAAATTAGTAGAATTCATAAAAAGTCTCAAATTACATTTATTTTTGTGTTTATAACATCAATAATGTCAATATTTCATTAATAAGATAATTAGTGCATCATCATTGTGTCATAAATAAATTAAATTATTTAATATATAAAAATTATAAATAAAATACCATTATGTAGGAAATCGTTTTATCTTTCTAATGAATATTTATAGTAAAATGTATCTTATTTATAACCCCATATTAAAAATGATTTACTTATTAAACATTGATTTTAACTATTTTAACCCTTCTTTAAATAAATTAATAATAAATGTCCTAATCTAATCCAAGTGGGTCTAAATGGTCATATTTTATTCCTAAGGTTATTTATGGTCGAATTACACTTGTCCAATAGAATTAGGACACGTGTTAGGGTAAAAATAATATCTTTTTTACCCTTAATTACCCTATTTACTTTTAACCGTGGTTAAAAACGTAAAAAGTTACTATTCACAAAAAATTATTTTAATCTAATTGAACAACATTTTACTTACTGACATCAACCGTGTCTCTCGGATTTTTGAAATTCCACTCACAGAAGTGGTAAAATTATGTTTTACGAAAAATTCAGTTTTTTAACTACCACTTAGTGGTTTCACTATTCATCAACAATTGAATGTTTTCAGAAAAATACCAAAATTTCACCCTAAGATAATTTCGATATTCCAAATCCAAAAATGAAGTCCATTTTGAAAAATAAAATTTATAAAATTTCAAAAAGTTGTTATTACTATTCATAACGGCTAGTTTTAATAATATTTTATTAGCATATCATTGTTTAGTGAAACTCGGTATTGCGTACGACGCAAGCTATCGAGGAAGGTTGCGATTTCGTGTAAAGAAAGCCACGCAAGTGTTGTGTGTAGAAAAAGATTCCATTGATGATTTATATAACATAAAAGTCTCGGGTGTTACATTCTACCCCCCTTAAAATAAATTTTGCCCTCGAAATCCGTCACTTTGTAATAAACAGATGAGGATACCTCTCCCTCATCATATCCTCAAGATCCCATGTAGCTTCTTCTAATTGGTGGTTCCTCTATAAAACTTTCACCAATCGAGTGGTCTTGTTTCGTAGGACTTTTTCGCTACGATCCAGAATCTCTATCGGTTGTTCTTCATAAGAAAGATCTTGCTCCAGCGGTACAACTTCTGAGCTGAGTACATGTGAAGGATCAGGTATTTACTTTCTCAGGAGAGATACATGGAACACATCGTGAACTTGAGAGAGATTCGGTGGAAGCTCCAATCAGTAAGCTACCTTCCCAACACGATCCAGTATTTTGAAAGGACCGATATATCTAGGGCTCAACTTCCCCTTCTTTCCTAATCTCATAACCCTCTTCCAAGGAGATATTTGTAAGAACACTTTATCACCCACTTCAAACACTAGGTGTTTTCTTCGGTTGCCGTCATAACTTTTCTGTCGACTCTGAGCTGCTCTTATGTGTTGTTGAATAGATCTGACCTTTTCCGCCATTTCATCAACGAGATTGGGTCCTAATAGATTTCTTTCGCTAACTTCATCCCAGCAAGTTGGTGTCCTACATTTCTTTCCATAGAGAGCTTCATAAGGAGGCATCTGAATATTGGAGTGAAAGCTATTATTATAAGAAAATTTCACCAAAGGTTGGTGTTGATCCCAACCACCTTTGAAATCCATAGAGCAAGCTCTCAACATATCTTCTAGAGTTTGAATTGTTGTCTTAGACTGACCGTCTGTCTGAGGATGATAAGAATTGCTGAAACATAACTCTGTATCCAGAGTATGCTGAAGACTTTGCCAAAACTTTTAGGTAAACTTCGGATCCCGATATGATATAATAGAAAGTGGTACTCCATGAAATCTTACCACTTCCTTTACATATATCCTGGCAAGCTGATCCAGAGAGTAATCCTCTCTAATAGCAATGAAGTGTGCAGAATTTGTAAGACGATCAACTATGACCGAGATAGCATTATTGCCTTTGGATGTTTTAGGAAGTCCTGTGACAAAGTTCATACTAATTTTTTCCCATTTCCATTCGGGTATGGGTAATGGTTGTAACATCCCCTTAGACTTCTGTCTCTCAGCTTTAACTTGTTGAAAAACAAAGAATCGAGAGACATATTCCGCAACATCTCTTTTCATGCCATCCCACCAGAAGTACTCTTTCAGGTCCCTATACATCTTCGTGCTTCCAGGATGAATAGAGAATGAAGAACTATGAGCCTCATCCAGCAGCTCCTTCTTTAATTCGGGGATGGGAGGAACACAAACCCGATTCCTGAACTTTATTAACCCATCACAATCAAGGTTGAATTTAGGAACATTTCTCACCTTCTTTTGTAACTAGACATCTTCTTTCTGTGCCTCTTTAATCTTCACATGTATATATGGTTGAACATTCATTTGAGAAAGATAATATTTTCACCCTATCATTATAATTCCAAGATATATCCTTTGTAAATCCATAAATATTGGATCTTTTGTGATCCTCATCATGGATAAACTAGCATGGTCTTGTCGACTTAATGAATCTGCCACCTTGTTTGCTTTCCCAGGGTGGTAATGGATTGAGCAGTCGTAATCCTTAATCAGCTCCAACCATCTTCTTTGTCGCATATTCAGCTCCTTTTGTGTGAAAATATACTTTAAACTTTTATGATCAGTATAAATGTCACACCTTTCTCCATAAAGTTAATGCCTCCAAATCATTAATGCAAAGATTACCGCAGCTAACTCCAAATCATGAGTTGGGTAACTTTGCTCATGTATTTTCAACTGTCGTGAGGCATAAGCTATCACCATATCATTTTTCATAATAACACACCCCAATCCCTTTTTGGATGCATCACTATAGATCAGAAACCTTTCTCTACTACAAGGCAGTGTGAGCACAGGTGCAGTGGATAACCTTCTTTTCAACTCCTTGGAATTCTCTTCAAATTCCTCAATCCAAACAAACTTAACCCCTTTCCGAGTCAACTTGGTGAGTGGATTAGATAATCGTGAAAAATCATTCACAAAAAGTCGATAATATCAAGCCAAACCCAGAAATATTCGGATCTCAGTCACTGTTGTTGGTCTCGACCATCTTTCGATAACCTCTGTTTTTGCTGGATCCATAGATATCCCCTCTTTTGAGATTATGTGACCCAAAAATGCAACTTTTTAAAGCCAAAATTCACACTTGGTAAATTTGGCATAAAGCTTCTCCTTTCATAGGGTCTTTAATATAATTCTCAAGTGCTCTTCATGTTCTTCCTTGCTCTTTGAATAGACAAAAATATCATCTATAAAGACTACCACAAACTGATCAACATAGTCTCTAAAGACTCTATTCATTAGATCCATGAAGATAACAGGGGCATTAGTAAGACCAAATGGCATCACTATAAATTCATAGTGTCCATACCTTGTACTGAAAGCCGTCGTTTGTATATCCTCCCTTTTGACCCTTAATTGATGATACCCTGAACGAAGATCAATCTTGGAAAAGTATTGAGCTCTGAGTAGTTGGTCAAATAGGTCATCAATGCATGGGAGAGGATATTTTTTCTTGATAGTGATCTTGTTAGGTTCTCGATAACCAATGCAGAGTCTCATTGATTCATCTTTCTTCTTAACAAACAGAACAGGTGCTCCCCAAGGTGATGCACTAGTGCGTATAAACCCCTTATCAAGATTCTATTGGAGTTGCTTCTTCAATTCCTGCAACTAAATTGGGGCCATTCTATAAGGTGTCTTTGAAATAGGCAAAGCACCCGGTACAAGTTCTATTGAAAACTCAACTTCACGATTCGGTGGAAGACCCGGTAATTCCTCTGGAAAGACATCATCAAACTCCCTTACAATGGGCATATTATTAATCGTGAGTTTCTCACCAACCACATAAGATAAATAACCTTCATTTAGTGGAATCAATACCCATAAAATGGATGAAATTCCCACTGGAAGGATATGTTCATCCTTGCATCGATAGACGATCATAGATTGATCTGGAATATGAAATGTGACTTCCCTTCTTTGGAAATTAATATGAGCTCCATCTAGAGAAATCCAATCCATGCCAAGAATCATATCAAATTCCACTATAAAAAGGATCACAAAATTTTCAGGAAGCACCTTTCACAAATTCAATCGGATAAGAATTATAAACTTTCGATGCGACTGTTGTGCCATTAGGTGTTCTCACAGCTAACTCAACATCTAATTGTTGAGGTAATATGGCGATACCCTTAGAAAATTCGTGGGAAATAAAAGAGTGGGTGGATCCAGAATCAAATAAAACATTTTCTACTTTAGAGTGGATGGTTAAGTGTACCTTTCACCACATCGTTATCGTACTCCACATCACTGATAAAAATTACATGTAACTTTCCTTTGTCATTAGCCTTAAGAGTTTGTTGACGTCGACCATCATCATCAACCCTTGGATTTGGGCATTGATTGGAATAATGCCCCATCTCCTTGCACTTGAAACATTGAAGTGTAGTAGGTTCATTCTGTTTATCCCTTCCTTTGTTTGCATCATTAGACATCTTCTTCGCATCATCGCGGAATTCAAATGCCCGATGACCTTCATTTCCACATTGGAAACATTTACTTGTCCCTTTAAGACAACTCCCTCTAAGTTTCTTTCCACACTTTGAGCATAAGGGAAAGCTCATTTTCATTTCAGTGTGCTCTTTAGATTTTCCTTTGAATTCCATTTTCCTCTTCTTATCAAACCCATATGACTGATGGGTTACTCCAATATCCATCTCAACTTCGAGAGCACATCGAACGATTTCCTCGTATCTATTGAAGTCCCTTATGTCTAAGGCCCTTTGAAGACTTGGTTTTAAGCCACTAAAGAATCGATCGATCTTACTCTTATGTTGGATAATAATACCAGAAGCGTACCTTGCAAGTCTTTTAAAATTTGCTTCACAAGTACCAACAGATTCATCATCCTTTTGCTTTAGTTCAAGAAACTCTTTCTCTAGCTTTATTCGGAGAATATGAGGGAAGTACTTATTGAAAAATAAGTTCTTGAACTCGTCCCATTCCATAGACTCAACTTCATCCCATTGCCTCGTATTCTTAATAAGATTCCACCATTGATCAGCATCACCTTCCAAACGATACACTGCTAAGATGACTTTATCATGATCAGAACATTGAAGAACTGAAAATATATTTTTAGTAGTACTAATCCATTGTTCAGCAACTAATGGATCAGTAGACCCGCTGAATGAAGGTGGACGATGTCTCATGAAGGAATCAACAGAATGTTTCTCCTTCCTTTGCTCGTTTGGAAGTCCTGCAAGATTCATAGCTTGAGAAAGTTGTGTGAGCATGGCTACAAGATTTTTCATTCGAGCTCCCATAATGTTTGGTTGCTCCGGGGGACAATCATTGCATTGCCAGTCTCATTCCGCATTAACATGGTTCCTTCAGGTTCCATCCATTGACTAAAATCAAGAAGAATCATGTGAGCAACACTATTTATAATAGGAAAACCACATAATCAAGAATAAAAATTCACACTTTAGGTCTTATCCTAGGTTATTCATGGCCATTTCTAAAACACTAAGATTCTGTTCTCTGCTTAGACTTATCCTTAGTATTCTTACTAAGGCATTCACATCCTAGTTTCTAAAGGTTGACTATACCTATCCTCTGATACCAACTATAACGACCCATACTTTACATACATTGTTATTACTTCAGAATTGAAGAACACTTATTACAACATATAACAAAACCAAGAATGGACCGTATTGGTATAGTGTCGTTATAAACTGGGAAACATAAACAACTGGTTCATAAAGCATCTACTTTGCCTCCCATTTATTTCATCATATCTAGAGTCCCTTTTTGAAATATTCTACTTAATAACCTTCTTCCTGGCCTGGGGAAATAAAACATACAAAAGGGTGAGCTCAAATGATCAGTAAGGATAAACAAAAGAAATATCAATCACATCATTTTCATAAGAACATAAAATTTTGGAAATCTTAACCTTCGAAAGGATGCATAATTTCAAAACATGGGATAAATCATAGTAGTGAAATGAAATCCCCATAATCATAACTTAAAACATCAAACTTTGTGAAATACACACATAATCATAGAGAATCATGTCTTATTAGTCAAGACTCATTGCCAAGACTATCTTAGTGGAAAAAGTCCATTTCTGAACTGAGTCACCCTCGTTTCAGTCCTGTTTCACTGAACCGGTATAGCCTACCATTCCAGCCATATCTATCTCATGAGATATAAAATCTTTACCCAATGCATTAGAGGGAGATATAGGTCCAACCCATCTCATAATGATACCATTCTTATGTGTTCCAAAAAATCATAAATCATACATCATTACATAACCCATGTAATAAAAATGAAATTCTTAAACAACATGACATCATAAAAAAATCATATAAAATAGAGGAATTCATAAAAATAATTCCATCACAACATAATAAATGTAATAATAGGTATAGAAACATAACCTTATATTATCTTAGATGGAAAATAATTTTGATAAAACACTTGAACTCCATTCTTGAGGAAAATATAATTTCTACTTCAAAAACATTTTTTCCTTTCTTAACATGTCATACAATTTTAAACTAAAATAAGTTTATTAGAAATAAATTTGAAAACTTGTAAGGGATGCTTCTTTGAAATAATGTTTTAAAAATCCATTCATGCCGTATAAGTAAAAAAACATTCTTCCCGCACTTTTTTCGGAAAAGTCAAAAAGTACCTTGTACGAAAAATGACAAAAGATTCCTTTCATATCCTTTAATAAAAACTCACTGAAGGGTAAAATTGGATTTAAACAATTGTATGTGGATGGAAATAGTATTAAATATTGAGGAAACATGGATTTGGATGATAAAATACATCCTAGTAAATACTAAAGTATAAACAATCTCGGAAAAAAATGAGATTGTGATATTTTCCCTTATCTTAGGTCCGATATGCTTTGTATGTGTCCGAACCTCCTGTATAGTGATTTAAATAATGTTATTGACTTATTACAGAATCATACATATTTTTATGATATCATATTTGGTCATATTATTGGCTTCTTAGTAGTAATATTTCAATGCTACTTGTTATTCGGGTGATTATAACTTTTTGTTCTTATGTGTGTGTTGTTGTATAAATTCTTATTCTTCTCTTTAGGTTATAGATACCTCATTTACAGAATGGTGTTAGTGTAATATATATCATATTCATTCATTAAATTCATTTATATAATCATTATGAAATGAAGATCTTGTAGAACGAGTCGCATCACATCGTGGAGACGGTATTCCGTACGTACGCACGAGTGATGATATTGTTCCTATAATCGTGGAATTGTATTGAAGTGTATGTATACTATTTCAGAATCAGTATCACTTTATAATAGTCATATATAGTAATTATTTACACAATTATACCCATCCATGTAAGGTGGTGGTGGAAAATAGATTACACCATAGCGTGGAGACGGTATTCCGTACGTACTCACGCGCGGTGATTTCTTTTTCCATAGGATGGATAGATGGTGAAATAGGGTTGTTTCATAATTATAATAAAATATCAGTATATTAGTGATACTTATGTTATTAATTCATAATGAAACAACTAAATAATAAGAAGTGGAAGAAGAAATAAAGATGAAAGAATCGGTAACGGACATTACCTCTTCTTTGAAGTGCTTCTTTGAGTCATTCTTTTAGGGCACTAAAATTGGTCTTTGAAGAAGACCAGGAACTCTAGGATGTCTCTAGGGAAGTAGAGAGGAGAAAGTGGCAGGGTTTGGACGAGCTTGAAGGCTCAATGTGGTGTGAGGAAGAGAGGGAGGAGGTGCCATTTTATAAGGGAGGAGAGGGTCTCCTTTGAAAAAACTAAAAATATTATTTTATAATAAAATCCAGTTCGGTTTTAAATAGCTCCAAATTGATTTATTTTGAAGCTAAGGTGGGGATGGGTCGAAATACTCTCATCTAAAAGAATTTAGACCAGTTTAGGTTCCTATTTTAACCTTATCATTTAGATTTAACATTAAGTTAAATAATTTAACTTTTACCGTGTCTTCTTGTGTTCTTATACTATAAGGTTAATAAACCTACTATAAGAAGCCAAACGAACCCCGAGTTGTTTATTATTAATATATATAACCTTATCTAAGTCATTTGGCCTAAACTTAGATTTTTATGAATAAAATAACAATTACTAATATAATATTTTTTTTAAAAACTATTTTATGTCAATTTTGACACTATTTAGTAATTAATTTTTGTGAAAATCATAACAGAATGATTAGTTAGAAAAAAGTAAATTAAATAAATAATAACATGTCATATTAATCTATAAAATTAGTATAATTCATAAAAAGTCTCAAATTACATTTATTTTTGTGTTTATAACAACAATTATGTCAATATTTCATTAATAAGATAATTACTGCATCATCTTTGTGTCATAAATAAATTAAATTATTTAATGTCTAAAAATTATAAATAAACTACCATTATGTAGCAAAGCTTTTTATCTTTCTAATTAATATTTATAGTCTAATTTATCTTATGTATAAACCTATATTACAAATGATTTATTTATTAAACTTTGATTTTAACTATTTTAACCCTTCTTTAAATAAATAAATAATAAATGTCCTAATCTAATCCAAGTGGGCCTAAATGGTCATAGTTTATTCCTAAGGTTGTTTTTGGTCGAATTACACTTGTCCAATAGAATTATAACATGTTTTAGGGTAATAATAATATGATTTTTACCCTTAATTACCCAATTTACTTTTAACCGTGGTAAAAAAAGTAAAACGTTACTATTCACTAAAAAATTATTTTAATCTCATTGAACCACATATTACTTACTGAAATCAACCGTGTCTCTCGGATTTTCGAAATTCCACTCACAGAAGTGGTAAAATTCAATTATATTAAAAATTCAGTTTTTTATCTACCACTTAGTGGTTTCACTATTCATCAAAAATTGAAGGTTTTCTGAAAAATACCAAAATTTCACCCTAAGATAATTTCGATATTCCAAACCCAAAAATGAAGTCCATTTTGAAAAATAAATTTTATAAAATTTCAAAAAGTGGTTATTACTATTCATAACTGCTAGTTTTAATAATATTTTATTAGCATATCATTGTTTAGTGAAACTCGATATTGCGTACGACGCAAGCTATCAAGGAAGGTTGCAATTTCGTGTAAAGCAAGCCAAGTAAGTGTTGTGTGTAGAAAAAGATTCCTTTGATTATTTATATAACATAAAAGTCTCGGGTGTTACACTCTTACACTAGAATATGATGGAATGATATAACAAAAATGCTGAAAATACACAATAAGGTAGCAATACTGAAAAACCATTGGGTTTATATCACCTTGAGGATTTAGTATCACCTATCATCCACAATGATGAAAAATCATGAAGATACTATCACGGGTATCCCATTTTCCACTTCCCTTACGAGAAATTGTGAGATATTGCTTCCTTCTCCTGGATGAAATACCATCCTACCCTAGTAATTTTCCACTATTCCCAGTAATATCACCATACCTCATGTTACAATCTATAATAAGATCATGATTAATGATTTTAGAAAAATTATTTGGTCAAAGACATTCACCTGAGTCTGGATGGCATAAATGAGCTCATACTTGAAGAGTTTATCATGGATAAACACATTAGTAGGTAGATGTATTGAAAAGCACTATAATAGAGTTAAATATGATTAATCTTTCATAACTGATAGAAAACTCAAATAGATATTCATGAAATCACCTTCACTATTAGCTCTTAGCATCTAAGGAAATAGGTTATCATAGAAGGAAGTCTAGAAATCATCCCATACCATTCCCTGATGGATTCTATCTTGGATAATCCCATCCCACCAAATCTAGGTTAAATAACATAGAATGTACATAGAAATGTTGATCCTCTAATCTGGAGGTTTCTATAGATTCTTAAATATAGAAAAGGTTTCCACTATCCAGGACTTAGAAGCATATGGACCGACATCCCCCGATAAGGTAAGAGGATATATCTCCTGGAACGGATGTCCCATATCATCCATTGTATGTACAAATCATGAATCCCCATGATTAGGATACATAAGTCATTATAAAATATCTAAAAACTGGGATTCAGTTCCAAGATAAGGTTCAATATGTGGTAAAATGACTGGCACTCTTGGAGGTTATAATGGAAGCGTAGGTACCACCACATCTTTTGCATGGTCGTCACCACCACCCCATCACATTACATGAGTATGTCATTGTTTAATTTTATAGAAATTCCAAGAAAACTAATCAGAAAAATCGTTAATATGATTTATAACAACATTATTAGAAGCAAAATATATGTAAAGGGGAACTATACATAGGGTACACTATCCCAACAACCAGCTTATAGAACCAGGTATCAGTAACAGATCATGTATTAGTTTTAATGGTACTAATAGATGAACGATCAATTGTAACATGAATCATTTCTTACAAGAAACCATTTCATTTCTATTAATTACATATTTAATTACTAGGTTAAATACTTTACCACTAATAAACCTGAAATGGCATGATAAGTACATGAACCAATTATATTTTAAAAGTCAAGTTTCAATATAAAATTCTATTTTCTTATTTACATATGTCAAATTTCATTTAATGTATGTTTTATTTCCCAGTAAATCAGGTTCCATACACTTTATAAATGGGATTAACACCCATTTGAATTTATAATTAAATGGTTGATTCAGTTAATTACTCATTCAAACTAACGATGTCCAATAAAACCTCTTAAATTGAATCATGAAATCACTCAATCACAATCTAAAAATAATTATAATAATATATAAAAAACAAGGATGGACTAATAATCACAAGCATATCAAGCAATTAAAATATTGAAATTCATATATATGGAATGAAAATATCCATGATATGAACATCATAGGTCACTATAACGATGAATATATTATTTATTCTTTCACAAATAACATTATCCTATGGATTAAATGGAATCTAAATAATAAGAATAATAAAAAAGCCACATAACATGTGATTAACGCAATAGTTCAATAATAATAACATCAATAGGGAAAATAAGAACAATAATTAGAATTCATGAAACTCAGTCTTTACCCTTAACATGTTTTCATGACTACCAAGTATGGATTATGAAAAATTTCAAATAATTCCCAATCACTAATATATTGTCTCTAAAAAATAAAGAATTAATGGAACATAACTGATACAACTATATTATATCTCAGACCTAGATTCCACAAAGATGTTTTTTATGCCTGATCTTCCTCATGGCCTCAAGAACATATCGTAAAATCTTAGAGGATGATGAGTAGAAGTGATGGCCTAGGGTGTGTCTGTGGGAGGAATAATCCCTCTTTAAAAGATTTTATAATTTTAGATGGCAATTATAAAATTGAAAATAAGTTGAAAAGGCAATAAAACTAAATATAGGACACATCAGAAGTAGAAATAATGAATAAAAACTAGATTAATTTGAATAACTAATAAAAAAATAAATTGATGATATGTCGTGTCGCTATAATGATAGAAAAATTAATAAAATTTAGAAGACAATAATTTTATACAAAAGTAGAAAAAGAAACCATAAAATACCCCCATGATCCTTATCTTCAGCTCAATCATCTGGTACCAGGTCCATCCAAAGTAATAAGAAATCAACTTTCTGAAGAAACTCACTTTCCTTTGTCATCACCTACATACAAATCATCTTCCCAGTTCTAAAGGAGGTTTAGATAGGGTGGGGGATAAACAATAGTTTTACACCACCAATGGTGTCTATAATATCATGTCCATGTAATATCTACTAAAATTTGTGTCGGAATTAATAAATTAAAACAGTGAAGTATAATAATGATAAAACCCATATACCTAATTCCGTACTCAACTGGTGTCTGAAGATATATCATGTACATTAATTAATTAGTTCAATTTATACATTTATGTCACACGAGGCATATCTAGTACTGATATCACCTTATTATGATTATAGTAATATTCTTATATAAAAAATGGAAATCTGAAATGTGATTTAATAATGAAGTGGTTCCAAAAAAATTACCAAGGAATCCAAGACATCAAGGGTCACCAAATAAGTAGTCAATACAACCCCCATTGGGGAAAATAGAGTAATCCAAGTAGCATCATCAATGGAATTCCCTAATAGTATGATTTAATTGAGCAGGATAAGCTATATATAGACACACTGATCTAAACAAGGAACCTCATGTCTATAGAAACATTTCTGGAAAAATATAGTGTATCCAAAATGTTTTGTAATGATATTGAAGGTATCAAACAATATCATAATAGACATCCAATGATATATGAGGATCGGTTTCCAAGGTGGGTCTAAACCAAGGAAACCAAAATCCTTGAATCATAATGGTTTCCTTGAGTTACCAAGGTGTTCCCATGGGAATCCAAAAGCAAACTTATGTCAAATAACTCCTATGATCCTGTCATGGTCCATTTTTATAATTTTTCGCAATATATTTATATCATTTAACCAATAATTCCATGTAATATTTATACCATTTAATGACTTTAATAGGTTCAAGCCTTGTCTTCCATTACTGTGATATTTCCAAGGGGCATGAAACCATTAATATCATTTCACTTTTTAGTCATATTCAAATCCTTTATGTCATGTTCATTTATTATGGTTCAATAAAATAACATAAACCATTTTTGGTAATGGATACAATAGACATGAAACTATGAATTCATTTACATTTAAAATGGACATGTCATTTATATAAAATATACATTCCATTTCAATTTAATAATCATTTAACATGTGAACCACTTACATTTGGTAAGTCAACTGTGTAACACAAATGGTACTTTATATGGTCAATTAACCATAAAATAGTCATCTAATAGGGATAGGCTTACAATTAGAATGGTTAATCTCATGCATACCCAAATATTATCTCATATGTGTCAAATAACTAAAAAACCAATTTTTGTAAGACACCTAACATGTGTTGGTTGATGTTTTGGATGTAACCACCAACATTGAATGACACATATGGAATGTGTCTTAAATCATGAACCTAATGACTACAATCATGACATATAAATTATATACACAATTGTTGTGGAAATCAATGCAATAATATGACAATTTTTAAACTAATATAAATCGAGGAATGTGTTAAAGAAAACCTACCATAGTATAATATGAATCTCCAAAAACAATATCAATAATTAGTTAATCTTAGATTGGAGTACATATGAGAAGGGATCAAACCCCTGAAATTAGGTCATATGAACCTGCTTCTAAATATCATTTTCGATAGGAAGAATAATGAGTAAATATTTAAAAATAATTTAGAATGTACATATAATGATGAAATGAGGTTCATAAGTGTTTATTTTACTCCAGATATGTTGTAGATATTGAAATCTATAATAAATTACTTTTGGATTAAAAAAATAGTTTTTGGGGGTGATATCCTGTAGAAGTGGTGAATGAATGAGTAGGTTTTAAAAAAATATCATTTAATTGGGAAAAAATTATTTTTCCATAAATTTTACTTCACATGGTTTGGCCAAATTGTTATCCAAATTTTTCTAAAATTGGGACTGAGAAGCTGTAGCATGTGCATAAATATGGTTAAAAAACGTTAGGGAAATTGTGCTCTAACCATGAGAAATTTCACTATCAAAATTTTATAAATTATTACACGGACATACAGAACATTCCTCATGCTTTGGTCAAACTATGTGCCCTCCTTCTTCTCACTATCCATCCCCACATGGTTTAAACTATGTGTGGAACCCACCTCGAACAGTTAATAAAACAATGAGAAATGAATTTTAGAACCCCAAAATTTGGCTCTAGGAAGAACAACAGCCCTAGAAACCCCAGATATCCCTAATAACTCAAGATGCATACATATTAGGTCCAAAATAATGGTTTAGAAAAAAATTCAAAGGATTCATACCTGAGTGAAAACATGGGTTCTTAAGAATGTATCATTTTTGGAGTATCCAAAATGTATTGTATAACACATTGAAAAGTATCTCCATAGAATTACTATAACTATAGTGTGATTGAAGTGGTATCACAATAATTTTCAATTTGAACTACATGGGATGGAATTTGATATGTGATCATTGTGGCCATACTTTCTTGTAGAGGAACCATTGTGAGGATTGAAGAATCTTTGGGATGAGCAATTATATAGTGGGGATATTGCAGGATCCCATCATTTATCTTGTATGCCTATCTTTGTAATTTTCTATTACGTCTATTTTATTTGGTTTTTTATTCTCTTAAACCATTATGGTTGATCATTTTAGAGATGTAGATCCTTTGTTAGAAAATTACCTCTAGACTAGGGATATTTGTTTTTTTAGTTAATTTTGTTCATGTATAAATCATTCAACAGATTTCAAGTGTTATCCATGGGTTTGGAAAGCATAAAATGGTGTACATGTTTTTTTATTAATATGTGTTTTGAACTATTTTCTATAAACTTTTACATTATTAATGAGTTACACAATAAAAACATATGTATAGTAAGATGTCATGAACTGTTTTAGATCTTGAAATGCATTCACACTGTGAAACTAGTTCGCAGTGAAAAAAGCCTAATTGATTTATTTCAACCCAATGTGATGATTTCTTTGATGTATGCACCATGTGAGAAATCCATAGAATGAATCAAGAATTCACATTGTAGGTAAGAAATTCACATCGTGAATTCATCAGGCGGAGTAGTTTTTGTAAACAGAAACCAAAAAAACATTTCAATCACTGTTAATTCGTTTTTATTAGACTATAGAGTGATAAAAAACAATTAATAGGAGACTCCTTACATCTGGTACATGTCGTTTAAGTGTTTGTTCTAATGTGTGTTCATTTTCATTAGGTTTCTTCCACTATCCTTAATTGTAGCTGTGTGATCTCCTATCATCCATTGAATCATGTTTTTTTATCTTAATTCTTGTGTGATCTATGTTTTCTTTGTTAATTTCCTTGACCTTCATTTCACCATTATTGTTCCCCATTATGGGTTTTTCATTAATAAATTGGTTAAGGTATGTGTTCAATAAGTTTTCCCTAAATATTCTTTCCAATTATCCACATATGTCAAATAATTTCTGTCATGCTATAACATCTTGTAAATGAACCAATAATTAAATAAGTCTACATTTCATTAAAATTACGTGTTTAAACCTCTAATTATACACCAATAGGTACATTTTTGTTGATAGTGGGATTATATCAACCTATTCAGTGATCCTTACCTTGATATAATAATGAATATAAAATTATGGGAATTGGTGTTTTGATTAACAATGGGAATTGATAATTTTGCATGATGCATCCTGAAAAATGATTTTACAGAAATACAAAATTGGCACTGACTGGTTCAAGTGATTTATCCTTTAGATGGATAATATACTAATTTGGAATATATTCATGGTTAACAAGATGAGATAAATTACTCAAATTTTCATGTAAAATGAACAATGATGAAATGTACACATGTTATTTTTGTGTATATGTATGCTAAAATCTTGCATTATGGCATGGATCATGTCTGGTGATATATAGAACTGGGGGTTCATCCAAGTATTTTGGAACCCACATGTTGATTTGAGATTCACCTCTTATGATGTGCACATGGGAAGATATAACTGAATCATGAATAGTAATTTTTATGGGGTCCAGTATGAGATGGTTACTTTCCCATTATCATTGTATTCCACCATAGGCTGATGTAAGAGTCTCATGCATGGAAATTTTAATGTAGACTAGTTTTCCTTATTAATATATGTTACAAGAGATCCATCCTAATGTAGGAGGATCATCCATGTGGTAGATATATTAAAAATGGTGGCAATGAATGTTTGGTTTGCCCATAGTGTCAACTAAATACTCTAGGGTTAGAAGGACTATATTTTGTGTGGTGTTAATGTCGATTTAATGCATGAAGTTTCAATCATAATAGATTTTCTAGAAATGGTGGATTCAACCAATTGAGTTGTACTCTTCCCATCATTAGGATGCAATTGGGTAACCTATAAGATTTCATAGATGTGAGTTTGGGAAAAGTAAATTAAACCTGTTGTTGAATTTTTCATTCAGAATTAGTTGGATCTTAGAGACGATACCAATAAGGGGTTCGGTATAGTCGTTTTCCTATATGACTCCCAACAAGACATTTAGTAAGATTCTATCTTCTCATTACATTGTTATATTATTTTTAGATGGTTCAGTTGATGTTTATTGATTGTCCCTTCATATGGTATGTTGTATTTTATTAGTAATTTTCATTACTCTAATATTGTTCGTTTATTAATTTATCTCTTTCATAATATAACTCTTGGGGGGGGGGGGTAGTCTTCCTATTATTTTCTCTACAACCATGCAACTTGTCACCAACCTATATCATATGATGCGGTGTGTTTTAATCAAATAACCAACTTGATTTTTCTATGTGAGATATTCAAAGGATGGAGGATGTTAAAACAATTATCCATAATTTGTATTAACATGTAAGAACCATCCACACCTAAATTAATTAAATGATGTTCTTGGTTTAACTGAATGTGTATGTTTTAATTTTAAAATTGTTAATTTATTCCATATCATGTGTCAGTCACAAAAAACCAATTATATTCACATAGATTGTCTTGATGCATTAACAAAATTATTCCGAACTAATTTTTTATAAATAGGATGCAAGCACTAATCAAAATGACACATGATATGACTAGAATGACTCAATGTTAATGTTTTCAATTTGAATTAATATTTTAGTAAAAAATAAAAGCAACATACTCAAAACTAATAAAAAACATCTGTATTGTCTTGATAACTTATAAAAATTATCCTTACGTCATTTGTGAGTTTCTAAATTCAACCATAAGAAAACTTGAGGCCCAATTTGATCAGTTTGTATCCAAGTATTTGATTTTATTTAAAATTGTTATTTTAGTTCAAAAACATGTAACATAACCAAATTCATGAAAATGAATATATAATGTTTTATAGTTTAGGAAAACAATCCTTAATACATTAATGGCATATAGAAGTCACTCACACCTCAATCCGATTGACAATGTTCTTATTGTGAATCAATGTGTATGATATTAGTCTGTAAATGAAATTTTAGTTCAAAACAAGTGAATATCATTAAAATATAATAAAAAAAGATTAAATTGTCCAAATTATTTTGTAACAAGATTTATATTTCATTTTTTATGTATTGGAATCCATCTCATATAAACTCGACACATGTTGTTATTGGTATAACTCAAAGTGTGCGCTTTCAGTTTAAATTAACATTTTTTAAGGACATAACATGATGATAATGGATAAAATATATTCATATTGTATTTATACAACTTTAAAATTATCTTTATGACATTTTTGATGTGTAGGAATCAACCACTTGTCAATATGATTTACTATGTCAGCAGAATAACTCAACATTTGTTTTTCATTTAAAATTTTTATTTTAGTTAAAATACATGTCCCATACTCAAAAACATGAAAAAAATTAATCATTTTATTATTCTATATAATGATCCACATATAATTTTGACATGGTGGAAATAACAAAAAATAAATTGGATACACAGTTCTCCTGATATTAATCAATGTGCATGTTGTTAGTTTAAAATTGACAGTTTATTTTAAAATATGTGTCACTCAAAGAAAATTAAGCAAGAGAACCCTATTTTTTATACAATTTTATAATTATTCATAATTGTTTTCAATGTTTAGGAATTAGTAACATGTAAAACTAACACGCGATGATACCAGTATGAAACAATGTTCTTATTTTTAGTTTAAATTTACATTTTATTAAAAAAAGTCATGTGATATAATAGAAAATAATAACAAATATTCGATCACTTTTAATACATTAGTAAAATGATTTGAATGATATTTGTTATTGGTATGGGTCAACTACTCATCAATTTAAATCATAGTTTGATCATTATGAATCAATGTGCTTGTTTATATTTGAAATTCACATTTTCGTTCAAAAGACACCTCACATACTCAAAACTAAAAACAACACATTGGATATTTTTTATATAGTAGGAAAACAACCCATATGTCATTTTTTATGTACTGGAAGAAACCAAACCCCAATCTAATACATTGTGATCCTAGTATGACTAATAGTGTTTGTTTTTAGTCTAATATCGAAGGATTATCTCAAAATTCATGTATCTCACTAAAAATATGGAAAACATGATTTTATTTCTTTCATTCATTAAGAATATAATTAAAAATTTGTTTTTGACATGTAGGAATCTCTATCTCATATTAAATAAGGAAACAATGTCACCAATATGACTTAATATTCATATTTTTTATTTAAATTTAAATTTTAGTAATAAATATTTGTGAAATACTGAAAAATGAGAAAAGAAATTCATATAATGTTTATTCATTACAAGAAATATTCTAATGTAATTTTTTGAATATAGGATTTATCCACACATGAATCTGATATGTAGTGTTTTTCGTATTACTCTAAGTGTTTATTTTTTAGTTCAACATTGACAATTTAATTCAAAACACACATCACATACTCAAAACAAGTAAAAATGATTTTTATTTTCCCCTATTTTTTTGGGAAATGTTTCATAATTTATTTGTAAACGTTTGGAAACATTTTCAATTCAATATGATATATCGTGTGCTCGATATGACTAAATATGTATATTTTCAGTTTTTAATTGATAATTTAGTTCAAAACAAATGTCACATACTCAAAATTGATATAAAAAGTTTACATTGATCTAATAAATTATTGAAATGATCTATAAGTAATTTCTAATGTGTAGGAACTGGATTCCCCTCAATCCATTATACTGTGTGACTGGTATGTCTCAAAATGTTCCATATTTGTTTAGAAATGTGATTTTATTAATTTATAATTTCTAATTTATTTTTTATTTATTTATTTATAATATTATGAATGTATGATTTTTTTATATATTTTCATTTTTTTCTCGATGTATTGTTTTTTTTCAATAATTGGTTCTATATTAGGTCTCTTTTTAGAGGGGATCAAATATCAATGAAAATGAAAGATTTATGTTTTCAATTTGTTTCAGAAATTGTACTTAGAAATGTAATTTTACAAAAACAATTGTGTATAATATGTCTATATTATATATATATATTCTTATAATTTTTAATTAAATTTACATTCAATTAAATTATTTATTTTCATTTGTACTATTCAATAAATTTATTATCACAATTCTACATAATGGCTTTAATCAATGCTAATCTAGTAATGATAAATAAATCTATTTGTGAGTTAAAAAATAGTATTGATAAACGGGACAGAAATAAGTTCTATTTTTATTGTTGATAAAAGTGATATTATTTTAATGGATCTAAGGGTAAAAAATTTGTTCCCTAAAAGACAATTTGTATGTTATGTTAAAGAGAGGGTCAAGACTAGTATCTATAAATCAATAAAGTCATGGAAAAACAAATTCTTAGTCAAATACAAATGAAACACATTACTATATAGGTAGATCATATCTCTAGATTCATTTCTATAAAATATTAGTAATAAAATGCATAAAATCATTAAAAACCCCAAAAACATTATCCATAACATTATTGGTTTAGGTTTCCATTCAAGGACAAGATAGGATATTTTGAAAAATTATGAAGAAAAATGAATAACTAACTCTTAAATTATGATTCCTAGACTGAAGGCAACAATATATATCATAATATATATCGAGAAGTGTTGTTATCTCCATAGTATTCAAGTAGAATTCAAATGGGTGATTTTGATTCCCTTAAGATAAATACTTATCTCAACTATAGACGCTATAGGTTTTAAAATATTTTTTGGCCTTAATTAATTTTCATCACTACATTTTGTTGCATGGTTTGGAAACCCATTCACCAATCACGTGCCCATTAATGTAAACTAAATAAGTTCTAGTTTTTGGTCACATAGTTGGATTAAAATTACAAAAAAATACTATCTCCGACCCCCACAATCCAAATGGTTTCCTAGGAAGGATGCACCTATTTGAATAATAGGGAAAATATTCACAGTGCTTGAAAATTGAAAATTTTCCCCAAAAAACAAATGAAAATATGATAATGGTTCAAAACAAAATGAATGTCAAAAAAATAATATAGGTACCTAAAAGTGATATTTAGATGAAAAATCCACTATATTGTCAACCCCAATTATAAAATTTCAAAAAATATTATTAAATTGAAAGTTTTGTCAGGTAAAAAATAATTTATTTAAGAAATATATTAAAATACATTCTTGTAATTTATTTAAATTAGTAAAAATATTTCTCTAGTTATAGAAATAACTAAATATAAGCCAATAATTAATAATATTTACACAAAATAAAACATTTTAATTCAATGTTTATTGGTTTTTAGAATTTAAATGACATGATCATATAAATTTATTTTTTCATAAATTAAAATAAATATTAAAAATTCCTTAATTTTAATAAATAAATTAGTGGTAAAAGAATTATATTTCAAGTCATAATAAAAATTCATAAATATTATGCAATTTAAATATCACGACTATTGGTGAATGAAATATCCTAGTAAAAAATTACCAGACATACTATATTTTTTAATATGATTTACAATATATTTGATAGTGCACGAAACATGGGGTGGATAATTTGGTGATTTTAAAGAGTGAGATCTAATATTCACATTTCACAAGGGGAATTATCCATTTGGATTAGAAAATATTTTGGGCTTCCTTTGTATCAATGTTAGGTGGCGGTTGTGGGTCTTCAAATATCATCAGGATCATCTTATCACTTATTTTATGGAAAAAAAATTAATTGTAATTTTCATATAAATAAACATAAAATTACAGTCATTTTTTGTCATTTTTACTATTGTAATTATAAATTAAATTTTATAATTATTTTAAAATATAATATATTGTTGATTTATACAGTGTTATATATAGATACATGTTGGTTATATTCCATATTAATTTTTGGGATTTATTTATGTTTATATAGTACCAATGTTAGTGTGGGGTGGAATGAGCTTGGGAGAGGGGGTAAATGCCATGTTGTGATATCATACCCTCAAATTAGTTATGTTTATTTTTTCTCTTATTTCTCAGTGATATGTTCTATATATCAATTATTATGGACATCCATGATATTTTTTTTCTTTAGAATGATGTAATTTTTTCTAATTTATATACACCATTTTTCTGTGTGTTAAATTAAATTGAAGTAATTTTAATTTGATGAGTTTATCAACAAAAAAAATTCATATATTTATAGAATTGGAAAAAGATATATATTACCTATTATAGTAAAATATATATCAAAATATATATCAATAATATAAATCAGATTATCACATATACTTCTTCCTTGATCGAGATGGGTATAATTTGATGCATGTTATATTTCTCTCCCTCTTCGTGAAATTTATCATTTCGTACTATAACATTGAAAAATTAACACATTAAGTTGACCATATGAAAATATCATTCTAAAATTTACATTGGTTGATGGTTCAAGATATTTGATACTTGAAATTAAATAAATACAAGCAAAGTAACATGGCGTATCTAAGGAACCATCATAGTTTGTTGAAGTAGTAAAATATGAGTGTACATAACACATCCAATAATTATTAAACAGAACCATGAAATTAAATACTGTAATTGAACTATTATAATTCCCTAGTCTGATTCACCAAAAACATTTATCAATCAGAAGACCTTTCATGACATCAGATTCACATCAATGTGTTGTAAATGTAGATTCCTTATACCGATTTTTTGGAGATATTTCTTATTATCATATCATCTATATAGATAGTAACACAGTAAATTATCTTAATATAATATTATTTACTTCCAGGTACCCTATTTAAATTTAAATCTCCATAATGTATTTTTTATATCAAAATGTTTTATTTATTCTCTAATATATTGAGAATCTCACGATACAATGACATTAATATTAAATAGTTTCCATATTGTTTAGATACATCATACTGACAGACATAGATGACCTATGACTATCTTGTGATGGGAAATCTTTTACATTGATACATATTCTAAATATGTTCATACATAGTGATTTCACATAGATTTGATGTAATAACCCAAACATTTACAAAAAATGGGTATCTTATTTAATAAATTTGTCATTGAGTAATTCAGTTATAGAAAACACTTGACAAACATTAGTTATTTTTGAATTTTATATGATCTGTAAATATTATATTCAAATAAAAAATAATAACTATTGATTATATAAACATTTTTTAGTGAACATTAAGATTAGGATATTAAGGTTTATGATAAATTCCATTTGAAAAAAACAATGTAATTGATTTCCTCATCCAATAGGATCATATCATAGGAAGATCATTTATCTGAACTCCCCTAGGAGATATTAATACTAGGATCTTTCCCCAAGAAAGAACTATCAGAGATTAAAAAAATAATTACTGATTGGATCTATTATCTTGATATGTTCAACTACATAGATATCATTGGTAAAACCATGTTCACCGATCCACCACATTAAAATATCATCATCAAACACCTTTCCCATAAGGAATTATATATTTCAATAATGTTTTATGTATCTATACCATGAAAAGTATGGGTTTTTATATTTTATTTTTAATATAATAATGATTATGTTTATCTCTTTTAAAATTACTTCTTATATGGTTAAATAATGAGTATTATAAGAATTTGTATTCTATACAATGAAATAGAAATTTTATATTTTAGAAATGTATATTTTCACAAAATATAAAATTTTTGTGGACGGGTTGAAGCTGAACGTGGACGGGTCATGTGTGTCTGGTTTTATGTGGGGCGGGGGAGTGGTTCGTGATCCCCAAGGGGCAGTGATTCTGGCCTTCAGTGATGGATTTGGAGCGGAAGATTCCCTCATGGAGGAAGCTTCCATGATGCTGAAAGGTCTTGAGCTTTGTCACTCGCATACAATTAAGTTAGAATCGATCGAGATCGATTCGGCTATCCTCCATGGTTTGCTGTAAGGGAAGTTCAAAATCCCTTGGACCATGTTCTATATCATTCGTAAGTGAAAATTTATATTGGATCCACAAGTGATTATTATGCACACATGGCGTGAGGGGAACATGGTGGATAACTTCCTTGCCTCAGGAATTACTAATGGCGATTGTAAGATTTTGTTTTCCTAACTAGGGTCTCTTCCACATGCATATGGTAACATTTTTAGGGAAGATGCATTGGGTCTCCAATACTTTAGACCTACTTAGGTTTGTTATATGTAGGGGTTTTCCCATCTTGAAATAATAATAAAAAGTTAATTTTGGATGGATAATTATTTATTTGTGATATGAAATTATTATTGTCCATGAACATGAATATTTAGATAGATGTAAATTTTTGATTTGAAAGTAAAAATTATCATATTTAAGTAATTATGTTGATAAAATAAATATTATTAATGAAATAGTCATGTCAAAATTATCCAATAGTGATAGTTTTATAACATTCCCAGGTAGTTGAATTTTCAGTTAAAAATTAAATACAATATAAACATACGTTATGTATTATGAAATAATAATAACTTAAAAGTGATGTAACTAATAACATTAATGGTATCCAAAAAAAGATAAATATTTCCCAATTCAAATAATTTGATTTTAAATTTATGTTATTAATTTTATAAATCCATAATGAATCATCCAACATCAATATTAAATTTCTTGTTTTGAAAATAAATTCATTATAAAGATGTATCACTTCCACATAGCTGAGGGAATTATTTCTATTTTTCATATCGTAGAAAAAAAAAATAAATCCAATATAATTTGGAAAAAACATTGGAAACCCATTGGATGGTTTTTTACATTATCAAATATATTGTACAACCTATATTTGGAAATTAATAAAGAATTATCCACGTATTGGCTATATAGACCCACCCAACCACCCATTTATATCTACTAAACACTGCTAGATCATGACCTTTATTTGAATTTTCCCCTATAGATTACTCAAATGGTTCCATTATGATCATAATAAGATCCCCCAATATTTTATATTTGAACTCACAAGGTAAAATATCAACTCCTTTTCCACTCCTTTCAATCACCTGATTTAAATTATACTTTTTTGAATTATTCATGTTTTTATATGTAATAACACATACTCATTATTTTATTTATTATTTAAAATTAATGACAATACCCTTTAACAATCATTTAACCATTAAATTAATCATTATGTACCCTTCATAAGCTATAGAAATCATCCTGTGAATTTCACTACCAATCATTTTGTAGTGAATACCAATTCTAATTTCCACTAAAATGTGTTCATCTTATTTTAACAATTTCATTGATTTAGGATTTAAATATATATCACCAACACTCCATTATTATTTGGTTAAATGTGATGATAGAAAAAATTGTATTGAATGATCTTTGAGGATTTGGAAAAGAGGTTCCTATTAGTGACAACCCTAAAAAGGCTGCATTGAGATGGACTCAATCATCACCTAGTGCATGAAAATGATCATTAATGTCAATTTTATTTGATACTCCCATATGATATAATATTTGAAAAATTAAACATCATTTTAACTCATTAATAATTTAAAACAAAATTAATAATATTATATATTATGAAATAGTTCATGTATAATTTATATAGGATCCAAAGAATTCATTACCTAAGAATAAATTCCATTTATAATATACCGCATTAATGTTGAATTTTTTTCTTACGTGTTTAATACATTAAAAATACTCATACATTATTTTAACTCTATTCCAGTCAATGGATGAAAGTTGAGGAACTGAGTCAAAAACCAATGTGAGGGGAAATGTGATTTTTTACCAAATGATATTACCAACCCAATGTGAGTGTGAATCGTGAAATCTATTCCAATTCTTTCAAAATTGACTCTGACTATGGATAGAAACATGAATAAAGAAAAATTCCTATATCCCTAAAATAATTATAAAATTGGCATTGAGACCACTAAATAAAAAAATAATCTAAATATTACTTGATCTCCCAATAAATTAATCATGGAATCATTGATCAACTCCATTGAAAAAATATTTTCTATTCATTAGTGTATTGAGAAGTAAAAGGTTGAGTTTGTTGTTTATCGTATAGATGTAGAAGTAGATCAATGATTGACATTGGTTAAGAATATAAATACCAATGAGGAGATTGATGAAATGAAATATATGTAATTTTAGAAAATTTTGTTTGATTAATATTTTACACATAATCTTTAATTTAAAATGGATTGGGACTTCCTTATCCTTAATTAAAAGAATGATGTATCCATTGAGTATTATGTGGAAAACTAAACATGACTTTCATGATGGAATTCTCGCATTATCATTACCCCAAAAAGTAAAGTTCACCACTTCTTTAGTTACATAAATTGAAGTATATGAATATCTATATCCATTCATGACTTTTTCCACTATGATGAATATTTTGATCATTCCATCAATGATGAGATAGAGAACATCAAATATCAAGAGTATAGGGATAGGAAGTGGAGAATGTTATTTTATTTTAGTGGTGTGATGGATAAATATCATACTTTTATGTAATTAAAACATGTCTTGACCCGGCCCAAAAGGGCCTTATGGGTCAGCGATAAGTCGACTGTGATTACGCCATGACCTCCTTTAATGGGCTATGGGAAAACGAATAGCCCCAAGTAGGAACAACTAGTATATGGGATGTGTTATCCTAATGTAGTTGTACAAACACTCACACAATCATATCCATTCATATAAAATGATGAGAATGAAAAAGAAAATAATACCATAAATTCATACAAATCATTGATCCCACATCAGGCTATGAAAAATTTACTGAAGGTGATAAAGTTTCCAAATAGAATCCCAACCTAAAAATATAGAGTGTTCAACCTTCTAATAAAGTGGGGACCAAATCAAATGATACTGTCTAAAAAACTCATTCTGTCAAGCCTAAATATTCTCGGCCCATTATCTATCCTTTTAGAACATGATGAAAATGATTATTTTGCATAAGACATGACATATTTGACTGTAGACAATGAAGAGGTGAGTATAACAATAACTTGTAGGATATACCAAAATAACTAACCGTAAAACATACAGAGTAGTCATTTCATAATATAAATATAACAAAAAAATCTAAAAGTACTCATAATAGAAATTTGTTTTCTAACACTATATAAAATGCCTTCAAAAGTGTTGGAATTTAACAACACCAACAAAAAGAATTGATAAAGATCGTATTGGTCAGCAATAAAATTAGAGTTATTAATGGGTGTCATTTATCACCCTTAAAAAACATTCTCATAAAGGGAACACTTAATTAGTGCTTAATTTTTGAACTAATAAAGTTTAGCATTTATCACCACATCATTTTTATCCTAGATAAAGATCTAGAATGAAATGAACTAATTTCAAAAAACATGGTTTAACCATTCGTTTAATTTAGTCATTATTGTTTAAAATTAGTAAAATTCATATACACAAATATATAAATTTAAAATATTAATATATAGTATATTTGAATTATATGGATATATAAAATGATTAAAATGAAATATTTAAAAAAGTTAAAATTTAAAATAAATAAATAATGGAAATATAAATATTTTATTAATTAAATATTTATTTGTAAAAATGAATAAATTTAATATACATATTTATATACATATTGTTTATAAAAATTAATAAATAATATATACTAAATTTAGATATATAAAAATAACAAATTCTAATAATTATTAAATAAAATTAAAAATTATTAAATTTTTATTTTTAAATAATAAATTAATAAATTATTTATATAAATTAAAATTATAATATATATATATATATATTAAATAATAATAAATAATCTAAATTATACATAAATATATATAAAATGAATAATGTGATAATTAAAAACATATTACAGTCTCATTTATTTTTAATGTTTGATTTTTTAATTTTACTCACATAACACGATGTTTGTATCATTGATTTAACGGGCACACGCACACACATATATTTAATTGATGTATTTTTATATAAAAATGCACACACAAATATATTTATGTAATATATAGAAATACACACACCTAATATTTATATAATTTATTCAATTTTTTTATATTTTTGATATTAATTATAAAATGATAAATTTAATATTTATATTTAAAATGGTCAATTATAATATTTATTTATTTTTAATAATACTATATTTATGGTATTAATTTTTAAATTTTTTTGTATTTTTCGATTTATCAATTTATATTATTTATTTATATATATTTATTTACTATGATTTAGAGTTTTCAATATGTATTCTTCTTTACTTAAATATATATATCCATATTTTTTAATAATTTTTAGTGTATCAAATAATGATATTACAATTATTAACTCTTCATATAAATATTATACTTATACCCATTTTTAGTAATATGGGGAAATGAAACATTAGAATGGGTTAGTTCAAATTCCTATTATGGGTAAAAAAGGGAGATATGTTAGCATAATACGAACATAAGTCTATAAGAACATGAGCATGAAAATTGAAAACCATACCCAATATACAAAAGATCATAATCATGATTCATGTAATTATGATTGAAATTTCATAAGGCCTAAATCATAAGGAAATAAAAGGAGAAGATACACAAGACCATAACATTGGAAAGATACCTAGAACTATATCATACAATTAATCATAAAAAAAAAATTTCCATAGTATTCTACGTCAACTTCGAAGTCTATAATAGTAGTTTTGGTTCACTCCAAAAGCCATCATAGTAATCAAGGTACTTTTCCAAGACCATCATATTGGACAATTTCTTTTACGTAACAGAGTTCACACCTATTCTAGTCATGTATCTCAGGAGATATAAGTATTTACCCAATTAATTGGTGGAATATACAGGTCTCACCAATTACATAATGGATGTCATACATATGTGTGAAAAAAATATCGTAAAACATTCATAATATCATAAACCATGAAATAAAATTGTTTTCTTATGATATTTCATCATATCATAACCTAACAAAAGTGACATGTTTAATAATAATTTCCATATTTCTTCATATCATAAATCATGGAAAAAATGAATTGGATTTAATAATAATTTTATCCTTATATATCACATTAATGAGAAAATGGTTTCATTAACATATTGTCATTATTAAAAATTTGATGAAGGTATAATTATGGTATTCATAGTTCTTATACCAGGAAATGAATAAATAACCTAAACATATAGAATATTAGATAGAGAATGAATTTTAATGTTAAATAACAATGAAATTTGTTTGAGCAACAAAACATTTCATTAAATATATCTTTCTAAAACTACAATATTTTGGAAACAATTTCACTCAAATTTATACATTAAAAACATATAATAAATGATTTAAAAATCATTTCTATAATTTCTTGTAGAAAAATAATTTTCTCTTTTCAATAAAAATTATTAAACAATAAAAAAAAATTTAAAAATACATTTCATTGGAAGTAATCTTGAAAACTAATCATTGAAGCGTAAAAATTGATTTTAAATATTTATTAAAGAAAATATCATTTTAAATTAGAATTTTTGAAGGATTTAAAAAAACTAAAATCATTCCCTTTGAAAAAAAAATTTAATAATTATTAAATAATAATCATGAATAATAATGTCTATAGTAGTGGGAAATTACATTCATTCCCTAAATGTTAATACAAGTAGTCCTTTCACATTTTCAGTAAAATCCAATTTGGAATTTTTTTTTAAATATTATATGATGATTCATATTAATTTTATATAAAAAATTATTCATGGGTAAAAATATTATAAATTAATAATGTTAAAAAATTTATAACGGTTTTTTAAACCATTTTATAAAGAAATTGTTTGGATGGAAAAGGGGAATTTACCGAAAATGTGAATCTTATTAAATTAATTATTTTTTGAAATCATAAAATCATAAACGGATTATATTGAAAAATAATAATTATCCTAATGGAAAAATAGGATAATTATATTTATTATTTTTATAAAATATATTTCAAAATTTTTCTTTTTGGTAAGCATAAACAATATCAATCTCGATAAATGTTGAGATTGTAACGTAAAACACAAACAACATTCTCAATATTTAATAATTATCTCTATGAGAGAGTAAAATTAATTTAAACATATAATGCCATGATAAAAATTAATTTATGGTATTAATACTCAATGGGTCTGTATATACACATAAAAAAATAAATTAGGTGCATACTATAACTTGTGGTTCGTGGGAATAAAATTGAGAAACAATTCCCTTATAGCTTTGGTCGATTTTGAAATGTCAACCCCATTATATAGAGATATAAAAATGAATATATAAATACCAATAATATTCAGGATAATAATAATAATATACATTCATGATCATTATATATGAACATAAAACAGATATGTGGTGAATATGGAGTGGGTATTATAAAAATTAAAAGAGAGATTTAAATACCTTTTTTCTTTAGTAATAATTCAAATCATTAGAACCAATAATTAATATTATCATACGAGTCATTAAATATCATAAATATTAACAGATTCATGATATAAAAATTCAAGGGTTAATTATATAAACAAAAAAAATTATATGAGGAGTTAACATTCATATGACTCGAAGAAATAAAAGAGATTATTGAAATCCTTGACCTTATGTCTTTATTCCATTATACACATTGAATCCTCCTATATAATAAAAATGATTTTTATAAAAAATTAATTATATAAAAATAAATATTAATATCATAACATAAATGATTTACTTATGATCATTGATTACCAATTTATTACCAATTCATTGTTAAAATCATGTTTTGAGTAATGACAAATTTGTTTTTTGAATATGGTTTAATTTATTTTTAACGATACTATAACTATTTATCATGGTAGTATAATATAAACAATACAAATCATGAAATATTTATAATTATTATTAATATATTGTATTGATAGTACCAATTATGAAATATGGTTTTTGAAAATAGAGTATGTTACGATTATGGTGATGGCAGGATGAATGTACACAAGAGTAACATTTCTATTTCTCAATGATCATTTGGGAATGTAGGTAATTTAAATTTTATATTTACATAATTATAACAACATAACATTATTTATTTAAATATTATTATATATATCAACCATGTGGTGTGATGTTTAAAGAAAGAGTCGCATTGCTTCTTGAAGGAGGTAGTCCATATGTACATGGACAGTGTTAGCGTCATTCAATGGGTGAAAATGGTCGAAAGTAAAATGATTTATTATATTTAATGATAAATAATTCATTAATATAATTAATATAATTAATATAATAAATATTTACTGTTTTTAAAATTTATTAATTAAATCATTTTCTTATTATCTACGATGGAATGTATTAATGAAAAACAAATAACAACGCTTCAAGAAGATATAGTCCACCGTACTAACGAGCGACGTTATCATATACTATATGGAATGGATTATAAAAGGGTTATATATGTTAAATGAATATATTGTTATAATTACAATATCAATATAATTTATATAATTTTTATCCATAATCAAAACCAACAACGGTAGGCACAGATGGGAAAACTAATGACATCAGTTTGAGAGGCATGTATCTTCTGTACACAGTAATGATGTTTTAGTAAACCATTTAATGACCATTAGAGATGTTTATAGTTAATTAACCTAAAATAAAATCATATCAGTATATGTGATATACATGTGGTATTATTACATAATTTTTTTATAATAATTGAACTTAGAGGATGAATAAATAAAATAAAAATGCCCGATGAATAAATTTACATCATCTTCAAGTATCGTCATTAGTTTAATACCAAAATAAACCATGGGATGGATTTATTGAAAACAATATTATGAAATTATAGGAGGAATAATTTAATGTAATTGGATGAGTTATTTTATGACCCAGAAGGGTTTTATGGTGTGAATAATAGAAGAAAAGATGGATTTTAAATGTGTGGTAAGTGGGACAATGGTTTTCTTTTGAAAAGAAAAATGTGTAATCATGTTTTTAACATGTAACATGGATCTCAAATGGATTATTAAAAATAATTAACCATTATAGGGTTTAAATATTTCCATAATAACACTTTTATACATGTTTTGAGATCATTTTATTCCTTATTATTTAGGATTAACCCCTAAAAATCTTACTTTACCTTAAGTCCAATAATTAATTTTTAATATTGTCACTATTATTTTTTGTTTAAAATTATGTTGCAAAAAATAGATAAAATAAATAAATCACGTTAAAAATATTTAATTTTTTTAGAAATTAAATTTTATCTTTGGAAAATATTTATTTAAGATAAATCGTTTATGTGCGGTGGGAAAGCTGGTTTTGAAAGTGGAAATTTTCAAATGTTTTCATTTTTCTATATCCAATATCAATAAGGAATTTCTTGTAATGAACTGAATTAGATTTATATATTTTTAATTGTAGAAATTATACATTAAAATTTATTTACAATATTAATAATATTTAATAAAATTAAACTAAATGGTAGTTTTCAATTAGATTTATTTATTTTCAAATATTCAATTAAAAATTATTCTTTGAATAAACCTATAACATATTAAACCTTACCTAATTTAGATATTTTGATTTAAAAGTTTATGAAAATTTTATCAAATTGATTTTCTAAAGGTCTCATAATTTATTTATAAAAATACTCTGGGAAAAGGAGAAGGAACTGATTTTAAAAAATATATAGTTTTAAACATAAAATTTGATTTATTTTTATTTCTTTAAAGAAAATAGATATGATTAATGTTAAATATTTTTATGTAATATGTAACATAAAAATTTAAATAAATTAATTCCAAAAAAGTATGTGTTTTATTTATTGTGGTGAAATGTGAATGTTTGCAAAAATATATTTTTTAGAATTATATATCCATTATTTTCAAAGGGTTTTTATTTTCACATTTAATTAATTAGTCACTATGTAATTAATTTTATATAAATTCAGAAACCATATATTTTCATAATTTATATTATTGTTTTCATACTCTGCATTATAATAGCTTGGTGGTAACTATCATATTAGGTAATAAAATGTCACGTTTCACTAAATTCACAGTATCGAGTAATGAAAGACAAATATAATTTTACAGGTAATCCCAGAAAATCAATATGTTGAATTCAATAGAAAATATATGAAATATTAATCTTATAAGAAAAAAAATTGTTTTAAAAAATATCATCATGTTACATTCTATCACCGTATAAAATGAAAATCTCCCTAAAAATTCATCATATTTGTACCATCAACTAAGTATAATTCTATATTATTTCGTCCTCAGGTTCCTGAATATATTCGTAATGATGTTGGTTTCACCAAAAAACATATACCACGTGTGTGGACTTGTTTTTCAGAGTTTCCAAAAATCAATAATCTCTATATGTTAATCCTCACAAGAGATATCATACTTCATTATTATAACCACTATGTTCCATAAATACAATGGATCAGGTTTTACTTACTCAATAACGATACATGGAAGAAATCATGAAACATATAGAGGTTTAATGGAAGAATTAATTGATTAGGTACCATCATGATACGATAATGAATTTAAAAAGCAGACTATAATACTTTAATGACTGAGGTAGTTATTGAATAATAAATTTTATTAGCTATTAATATATAAAAATAAGATATTAATTTTTTGTTAAAGATAACATGTTTTCAAATACAGTATCATACACATAATAAGTCGTTTATCTGGAATCATACATTGCACACAATGTTGAGTTACACCGAAAAATAATACAATAATAATATTATTTTAGATGTCAGTTAACACCAAGTCATCTTATTGGTGAGAGTGAATAGAACTGAAACTAATATAACAACACAATTTTGTTAATTTTTTTACAATTATCCAATAAATATTGGTGGGTTAAAATTATATTTAATCTAATTTTAGGGATAAAACACTCTAATATATTTAAAACCTTGTTTACAACCTTTTTATAGAAAAATATTTTCAAATATAGTTTTCTTCACATTTTTATGCTATATTTGAAAAAATAAAATTATTCTTTAGAACCAAGACATCAAGATAAAATTTGGGTGAAATTTTTATATTATTCTGATAAAATACATATTATAATGAATAATGAAAATACTAAATTTTAATTCAAAACAGGATTTCAATTTAATTTATATGTATAGTTTTTTTCCAATTATTTGGTTGTAAATATTAATTTAGTTATGTATTTTTAATTTAATAAAAAATTTATCATTAGTGGGTATTTCACACTGAAATTATACATTATCACAAGTCCATATTTTGATAGTTTTGTCTTCTAAAAATCTCGCTTTCTGTTTTTGGAAAGGAAAATTAATTATAAATTAATTACTAAAAGTTTTGTGCCTTTAACTTGGAAAATTGGTTTCCATATTTGGAATTAGGATGTTCAAATTTTTTAAATATATACCTTTTAATTTTGGGAATTATGAAAAGTATCATTAGTAATTATTTTTATTTTCCATGGTTAAAATTTAAATTAGGTAAGTAAGGGTAAAAAATAATTTTTTAATAATAAAAAAACCCTAAAACGTGTCATAATACAATTGTATGAGTCATTTATGGAAATTATCATCATTATGTAAAACATTTGACATTTGGGAGCCACATGGATGTGATAATTAATGTTATAATAATTTATTTAATGTAAAGAGAAAAATAACATAAACATGAATTTTCTTATAAATTTTTTTATATGGGGTTATATAATTGATATATTAGACTATAAATAGTCACTGTTAATAGTAAAATAATTCCTACATCATGATATTTTATTTATAAATTTTTATGTTACAAAAATAAATTTAATTTTGACACAGTCATGATGTAGTGATTACTTCATTAATAAAGGATTAAATTAAATAATATTATAAATATTAAAATAAATATTATTTGACATAATTAATGAAATCCCAGATTATAATTGGTTAATATGACATGTGAGGATATATTCAATTATTCAAATGAATCATTTTGCTATAAATATTTTAAAAATTCAACTATGAATATAATCCAAAATTGACATAATCCATAACATAAAACATAAAATAGTTTATTAAATGATATTAAATTCCTAAAAATATAAGACTCATAAAAATGGTTAATATTAGACCAATTAAGTCAAAAATATTTTTTCTGGGTTGTTTTACATGATATGATAATTATATTAACCAAAAATATGTAAATAACAAGATATCACTACAAGATTAAAAATGGAAAAATATGGGTTAAACAAAATAGAAAATGATAAAAATATTCAAAACATGACTAAAATTTATTTTATGATGTTTATTTGATCCAAAATGATCTTTTATTCAAATTAAAATAGATTTGAATCATTTTTAATAAAAATTAAATTTATAAAAAATTAATTTTTCATATCTTTTCTAAAGTTCCCCTCCTCCCTCTTATAAAATACGGCCACCTCTATCCACTTAATCGCACCTATAATGACACTTTTATCATAGAAATTTTGTTTAAATAATCTCTCAACATGCATATCATTCTCATAGAATCCTTACCTTTGGAATAAGGAAATTCAAAACATACTTTTCGATCAAATCAAAAGAAGTTACTTAATTTAGTGAAAACATCTTATCTTAAGTTGTTTTCCATTATTTTTAATCACAAATACCTATGATATTATTATTATTTTCTTACATAAAAACACAATTATTACCAATATACTATGATTTTCATATGATACAGATTAAGACTACACTTACACACACCTCTATCTAATGGATACAAACATACTGTTTATGTGTACCGTGAACAATTGCCTCACAAAACGATCATTATTCAATTTTATCCTACCAAAATTCATGGTGTCAATTATTATGGAACTATATTAATATATTCTATATATTATATTTATTTTGAATATATTATTATTTAATTTATATTAACTACATACCATTATGTTTTCGATTATATGTCAATACGATGATTTCATTTGAGGAAGTGTGGACTACCGCCCCGTCAATGTGTTATTACTTGTTAATGTTATACATGTAGCGTATAAAGGATGGTTTTATTAATCCTACGAGACATACATGACATAAATATAATAGTGGTATTAATATATAAAATTATATAATTTTATTATTATTCTTTTAAAATGACAACGAAATGAAAGTAACATTAATACGTACGTACGACCTACCATCTCCATTAATGGTGCATATCATGTCTCATATACAAATATTATGGATATTATAAATACATATATATTGGATATATATTTTATTTAAATCATTAAAAATATTTTGGAAATAAAGGAATTTCAACCACAAGGACAATTTACCTCAAATATGTTCATTTTCTACTCGAGTAATGATTATCAAAAAACCAACTAATATAAATAAAAATAATTATTTAATTTTTATAACATGATGATATTTAATATAAAATTAATAATAAACATTAGAAACAATTTTAATCAAGTATTAATTTATCTATATTTATTATTAAGGAATATAAATAATAAACGAGACAAATCTGACTCAACATTCAGGAATTTCTAAACTCAATATCTACTTGTTGGGTTTTATACATACATTATTGATTACCTTATGCCAATATTAAGTCTGGAATCCCTATTTATTTATTTATGTTTTTATTTCAACTTCCCATTGTGTTATATCCTATTTTATCACATAATAACCCCATTGGTAAATTATTATGTAATTTATATGAACTTTGAAATGGAAATCCTAACTCAATCTTCAAACATTGAGTTAAATTTCCATGGCACTCGTTTTGTATTTAGATGAATATTTGTGAATGAACTATTATTTAATTACACTTAATATTAACTTATATTGAATGTATTTATATTTTTCACACATATTTATTTCATTTCATTGTCATCAATCTAATGATGTGATCTTTCTATTGGACTTCGTCTCAATCTCCTTTCATTGAAGCTTATTTTTGTTTATTATTGACCTTATTATATATTGTGTATAATTATATCCTTTTTATTTTATTTTAATTCAATGTTTCTAAAAAGTAATATTTTCCTCAAAAAGTGTTTTTCTAATAGACAAAAGGAATGGTTCTTTTAATGTACATGGTGATAATGACCTTTCCACCAACCCATGCATCATTTGAAATTCAGATTCCTATAAAAGATATAATGTTTTTAAAATGAAAAGTAAATACAATATTCATTTTAAGGTATTGTTATTGAAAATGTTTTCAATAATATATTGATTATATCAATAACTTTATATGATTTCTTATGATTGCAATTCCGGAATGTTATTTTTTTATTTATGAATGTCCATATGTTATGATTATGATATGGTTTCTAGGAAGTGTTTGTGTATAGAGGTGGTTACAAGATAAACCGATGGTGGATGAGCATGACATAACACTCCAATGAATTGGTTAACTTGATTGAGGTAAATGATAATGTTTCTCATATGATATTTATAGAATATACTATAATGTGTATTCCAAATATAATTATGAAGGTTACATCTTATGTACTTTTGAAAGCTACAATGTAAGTATGATGTGGATGCCAAAACATACCTTTATGTTTTCTACTTTATATGAAGTTTAGTTTTAATATTATGATTACATGTTGCAAGCTAATTAGTTTGTGTTTTATTATTGAAAATAATGATTTTGTGAAAATAATTTCTTGGGTTATAAATTTTCATGGACTAAAAATTTTATTCCTTATTTTAATTCCTTAATAAGATTTTTATCATCATTGTTGGATCTGAATATACAGATTATACACAAGAGGGGGGGGATTGTGTCTTTTGCAATACTTAAATAAATCATTTCTTGAACGAGTTCTGCCCTTTATTCTTTATCAGATTTGATCGTGCAGCGGAAAAAGTAAATTCAAGAACACAGAGATGTGTAGTGGTGCAGGGAATAGAAAGCCCATAGTCCACTCCACCAACGCTCTACTCCACGAGCTTGGTGATTTTTACTATCTGGTCCTCTTTTCCGCAGACCGATTCACAACTGAGTATAGGCAGTTGACACCTTTACAATCCAAGGCGAAACAAATCCTTCTGGTTCAAACACGAACCTACACAGCTTAGAATGAGAAGCTGGTTACTCATGAATAAAAAAAATTTCAGAAATAAATTTCCAGTTGATCTTCACAATTGCAACAAAATGCAATTGACAGCAGATGAATCTATGTCTCTAGAAATATTTATCTTCAAGAAGAAATAGTTCTGAGTTGATCCAGTTGTAGTAGATATAGAGATATAGTTCACAACCTCACCAGTAGTATATCCACAGTAGATATTCGATGTAGAACAGGTGAATATTTTATCGAGTTCCATCTTTTTGAACAAACAGACCTTTTACGCTCATTTTGAATCAGCTGATCAATCGTGAATAGTTGCAATAACTGTTTTCCACCTTTTTCAATAACAGATCGATCACATCATCTTTTTTTACCTGGTGTTTCAGAGAGAACATATATAATAAAACACATCTCCTATATATTTAGATCAATAAAAGTGGCCTTCTGATTCTCGATATTCAAAAATTTGAATTTACAGTGAAGTCATATCTTCCCTTAAGACTCGGCATAAAAAGATCTTTTTAATTCGATCTTAAATCCATTAATAAAATGGCATTGAATCAGACAATGTCGTACTTTAAAAATGACGTTAAATCCGGCTTAAAATCCGCCCAGAAATCAGCATACTGACCGTTGCAGATAAATATCTTCTGTCAAAATTTCTGACGCCAAACGTAAGGTTGATGACTTGGCCTCCAAACGTAGGTTTAATAATATAGTCTTCAAACGTAAGGTTAACAACGTAAGGTTGATAACGTAAGGATGAATACAAACATATGGTTGAATAGCCATACATTTTCTTCAACACTCAAACGTACGGTAAATGATCTATAATTTTACCTGATCTATACTTTTCCAAGAACGTATGGTTGTTCATAAAAGTAAGGTTGATGAACCATACTTTTTAGAAACAAACGTAACATTTAGAATTTACATACGTTTCTCATTCCATACTTTGCTGATAACCAAAACATAGGGTTCTTTCGTAACATAAGTTTCTTCTTCCATACTTTGCTGAAAACGTATGGTTGTTTAACCATACTTTTCTCATATCTCAAAAAGTATACATGATTTTCATCCTTACGCTACATTTATCCACATAGGGTATGAACAATGATTCCAGAATGAGCTAAAACAGATTCCGAGCTATATTCATCTACGTAAGATGTGAAAAGTGATTCTAGAATGCGCTAAAACAGATTCCGCGCAAAGTAATAAATTCTCGTTATTTCAAGAGTAAAATAAATTTATAAACTCCTGCAAAATACTAAATAAAATCATTATAAAATAACTAAGGGTATTTATGAGCATCAAAGTTATCATAAAGAGATAGAGTATTATTTTCAATAATCCCCCCTTTTAAATAACATTAATACGTATTATTGAAAATAATACATTGCTCAACAATCTCCCCCTTTTTGATGATCACAAAACCCATAAAATAATTAAAATTATTTAAACAAAATTAACTTTCAAAATTCATTATAAAGTTTTAAATAAAAACTTCTCCCCCCAAAAGATAATTATAAATCCAAATGCCTCATTTAATTTGGTCCCTCAATAAAATGAATTCTCCCCCTAAATAAAATGTATGTTTTGATGTTTTGTTTATCCAAATTCTCCCCCTTTTATGATATAAAAAATAATTAAAAATCATGGATTTTAAGACGTTTAATATTGCACTGAACTGTTAGTAAATGCTATTATGAACTGTTTATCAATAAGTAAATCTGGAGTACTGAGATATTAAAAATAAAGTTAGTAAATCAAATAAAGAAAGAAACAAATAAACAATGAAGGAAAATTTTCATTCAAAAACAGTAGTATATATATGAAAATGATATACACAGGAATCAAGGTTTGGGTAAGATAGGCAACAGGGTCTATCTCCTCTGGATTGCAAACTTAATTTCTGTAAACTATTCCCGAAGTATCTTCATCATCCCGTCTCCAAGCTTGATAATGAGCTATCTGTTATCATGAGTCATATGAATGTCCTCAATTAAATTGACTCTGAAAAATTCATGCATCCTTTCCTCATTTTCAACAAATACTGAAAGCTTCTCTGATAACTGATCTAACGAAATTCTGATCGATGGACCACTAGATGTTAGTTATTACACTATGAACTTCTGATTGTCAAGAAACACTGACAATGGAGCACTATTACATTGATGATCTTGTATCATGTCATTCATATTGTTCAACGTAGTTGTGGAAGCCTGAAACCTTTTGATTAATTCAGGTGAAATACCTGATCCACTAAAAGCATTATTTGCAACTGATGCAAATTGGTTCTCCATAACAAATTTCAGATCGGATAAATCTGACTTCATAACGATTTCAGATTTTTATTGTCTAACAGCAGTCAGCATATCCTCTTCAAACATTTCAACTTCTTGCCTTGAAACTGTATACTCCTTCAACTTTTGAAAATCAAATGTTCTAAGTCTATGGCATTTCTCAGAGAAGCATTCTCAGATTCAAACTGAGATACTTTTCTATACAGTTCTTCAACTTCTTCTTTTCTAGAATCAGATGCACCCTATGCTTGATTCACAGTCTCAGGCTGATGCAGCAGTACCAAAGTCAATGATTCAACATCAGATTTTTCTTTTTTTCCTTAGAAGGTTTGTCCATAGATTTTTCCTTAGAGTTTTCAAACTCCTCCATTGAAAAATGCTCTTGAAGTACCTATATGTGAGATTTAGAAGCATGCTCACCAAAATCATCAGTATCTATGCCTTCCATTGGGTTTTCAAGAATAATATTTTCAGATGCCTCATATGATCTGTCCACTTCTTCACCAGGCACTGCCTCCATATCTTGTTCATGTTGAAGTACAACTTCATCATCAGCTACAATATGTTCCTAATTTTCATTTTGAGTTTCTTCTTGAGCTCTTGATTTCTGTACTGGATCCGTTCTCCGTATAATACCTTCCATGGTTTTATCAGCAATAGATTCTCTCACAAAATAATAAGAAAATAAAGCATATGTTGTAGTTTCCAAAGAAGTGGATGTGACTTCCTCACTTACTTGTATTTTTTTTCTTGATTGAAGTCCCTCCTGACTTCTGTCTTCCTCAACATCTGCCACATCAAAGTGAATCCTTCTTGCTGCATTGCTGACTCGAGATTCAGCTTGTCCATCCTTGGACGTACAGGTTGATCCTGAGCACTCTCTGAGTCTTCCTCAACTACTACTAGAAAATGTTTTATTTTAATTGTTCTCCAGAAATATCCAACTTTCCTCAAAGTTACAGCATTAAATTTATTACTGTGATGACAGTTAACTCTGGCATATACTAATCTCTTCATGTCTTTCATAAACAGAAGCTTAGAAATAAATCTACCAATGGGGTAGAAATTCATCCACGCCTCACTTTGACAGTAGTAATTGAGATACCTTATCATGTATCATGGAAAGTTTAACATAAAATCACATCAGATAAGAAACATTATATACATAGCAGGGTACAAAATCTTCTCCATTTCTGCCATCAAAGGATCTATTCTAGTTTGAATAAATTTGACCAAAATCTTCTGATCAGGCTCCAAATCATTGACAAACATTTTCTTTATTGTCTTGGTACCAAAATGAAAACACATGATATCTTCGGATTTATGCACAGAATCTCCTATATTCTTCAAGTCGAAATGAAAAACTCCCTCATGAGGGCAGTTGAGAATCTGACTAATATCTACTGAAGAGATTGAGAAATCAATATCCTCTATCTTAGCCATCATACTATCCTCTGTATCTCCTAGACTAAATTGTACAGTTTTATAGAAGTATCTATGTTCTACATTATATAGAAATTCCATATTTTCACTGTTGAGCATCTGTTCAAGATTCTGAAATGATAGCGCTTGCTTCAACAACAGATTTTTCTGAAATAACAAGTCGAGATCGATTACCTTGCCCTGTACTATTTTTCTACCCTCAGTGTGTTGTCTCTTGGCATTGCTCGGCTCGGCCACACTGGATCTTTTAGTCCTTACCATTTCCTCAAGAGTCACCAAAGGATTAAAGGTTAGGGTTTCAGAAGTTTGAAGGTTAGGGTTTCAAAAGAGGAAGTGCGATGTTTGGATTTTGAAAAGGTTTTGATTGAAGTGAAAGAGTTTAGAAGTCAAAAAAGCTGTGACAGCCTTGATTCTCGTGTAATCACTAATCATTACATATATTTAAAAAAAATTATATGAAAAAAGAATGAAAATCGTAAATAGTATTCAATAAACAAATTAAAAGTTATATAAATAAAAAAAATTATTTAAAATTAAATAATCCCTGCTCCCCCTTAATAAAATCAAACATTGCAGTGGGAAGTGGTTTAGTAAAAATATCTGCTAATTGAATTTTAGTATTTATAAATTCTAAAAATATATCTTTTTTAATAACATGATCTCTTAAAAATTGATGCCTTATATCAATGTGCATAGTTCTAGAATGACTAATAGGATTTTTTGAAATATTAATTGCACTAGTATTATCACATAAAATAGGTGTATTATTAAAATTCAATCCAAACTCCATAAGAGTGTTTTTCATCCAAAACACTTGTGCACAACAATTACCAGCAGAAACATATTCTGCCTCAGCTGTTGACAGGGAAACTGAATGTTGTTTCTTACTAGACCATGATACTAATGATTTTCCTAAAAAGTGACATGTACCTGATGTACTTTCTCTATCTAATCTACAACATCCAAAGTTATCATATGAATATGAAATCAAATTGAAATCAGAAGTTTAAGGATAAATAAGAGATTGAAAAACAGTTCATTTTAAATATCTATAAATTCTATTAATAGTAGTTAGAGGAGATTATTTAGGAATTGATTGAAATATAGAACAAAGATATAATGAATACATTATATCTGGCCTGCTAGCTGTAAGATATAACAAACTACCAATCACACCTCTATATAACTTTTTGTCAACTGACATGCCAGTTTCATCCAAATCATGTTTTATATTAGTACACAAAGGAGTTGTAAATGACTTGCTGTTCTCAGGTCCAAATTTCTTAAGTAAATCAGTAATGTATTTTCTTTGATTTAAAAAATTTCCAAAATCTTTATGAATTATTTGAAGAACCAAAAAGAAATTTAATTCTCCCATCATACTCATTTCAAATTCATCATTCATTAATTTTGAAAATTCATGACAAGGAGTTTTATTAGTTGATCCAAATATTACATCATCAACATAAATTTGTACCAATAAAACATTATTTTTCACAGTTTTCATAAACAGTGATGGGTCTGCCATTCCAATAGAAAAATCATTTTTCAAAAGAAAAGAACTTAATCATTCATACCAAGCTCTAGGTGCTTGTTTAAGGCCATTAAGAGCTTTAGTATGTTTAAAAGCAGAATCATGTTTTTGAGAGTTTTCAAAACCAGGAGGTTGCTCAACATAAACATCTTCCATTAAATAACTATTTAAATAGGACGATTTAACATCCATCTGAAATAATTTAAAATTAATATAAGATGCATAGGCTAAAATGATTTTAATGGCTTCTAACCTTGCTATAGGTGCAAAAGTCTCATAATAATCTATTCCCTCTTCTTGATTATATCCTTTAGCTACTAATGTTTCTTTATTTCTAGTTATTGTGCCTTAGTCATCCTGTTTATTTCTAAAGACCCATTTGGTCCCAATTACAGGATAATTATTAGGTCTTTCCACTAAATCCCAAACTTCATTTAATTGAAACTGGTCTAATTCATCTTACATTATTATAACCCATCTTCCATCATCTAAAGCTTCTTCTATAGTCTTGGGTTATTGTTGAGAAAGGAAGGCAGAGAATTCCACTAGGTTTCTTAAGAATCTTCTAGTTTGAACACAAGTTTCTAGGTCACCTATTATAGTTTCTAAAGGGTGATTCTTTAGGGTTATAGACTATCTAGGTAATATATTTAAAGGTTCTTCAGTATCATGTTCCTCTGAACTGGACTGAATTTCTTTTATATCATTTTCAAAATCATTCTTTAAATTCTCAAGTCTCATGTAATCATTAGAGTCAAGTTCATCCATTTGTTATGTCCTTTTCTCAAAAGGATCAGATTCATCAAATATCACATGATCTGATTCTTCAACAATCATTGACTTCTTATTATAAACTCTATAAGCTTTGGAGGTTGTAGAATATCCTAAGAAAATACCTTCATCAAATTTTGGATCAAACTTACCAAGATTATCCTTCGTGTTTAAGATATAAACCTTGCATCCAAAAACATTAAAGTAATTTACTTTTGGTTTTCTATTATTCCATAGTTCATAGGGTGTCTTTTTCAACAGAGGTCTAATTAAAACTCTATTAATTATATAACAAGTTGTATTCAGAGCTTCTTCCTAGAAATATATATGTAGAATATATTCATTAAACATAGTTCTAGCCATTTCTTGAATTGTTCTATTTCTTCTTTATACAATCCCATTTGGTTGAGGTGTTCTAGGTGGAGAGATGGTGTGTTTAATACCCATATTTGAGAAAAAGGAATTAAATTCCAGATTCCCAAATTCTCCACCATGATCACTTCTCAATGAGATTATATTGAAACCTTTTTCATTTTGAACAGATTTGCAGAAACTTTCAAATAAAGTAAAAGCTTAATTTTTAAATTTTAAGAAGAAAATCCATGTAAATATTGATTTTCATCAACTAAAACATATACATATAATTTAACACATAAAATTTATACTCTTGAAGGTCCAATCAAATCCATATGAATAAATTATAAAGGTTTAGATGTAGCAACCTTATTAACATATTTGAAGGATGATTTGTGTTGTTTTCAAAGTTGACATGCATCACAAAATCTATCACATTAAAATTTGAGAAAAGGTAAATCAGAAACTCAATGCTTCATAGATAACTTATTTAAAACATATACATTGCAATGACAAAGTCTTCTATGCCAGATCTAGTATTCACTTACTTTAGTAGTCAAGCAGTTTACTTGTTGTTTACTCAAGGAATTTAAATCCAAAGTATAGACATTTTCAGTTCTTGGTGCTTTAAATTTAAACAGTTTATCTTTACAAACAATACTACAGTTTTTAGTAAAATCAACAGTATATCCATCATCACAAAGTTGAGAGATACTTATAAGATTGTGTTTCAGGCCTTATACATAATGTACTTTGTTGATTGAGACTATTTTTGCATCTCCAACAGTTACAATGCCAATGATTTTTCCTTTGGCATTGTCACCAAATGTGAAAATTCCTCCTTCATTTTGAGTGAGTGAAGAAAAAATCAATGAGTTTCCACTAATATTTCTTGAGCATCCACTGTCCATATACCATATATATTTTCTTCTCTGGTGAGATTCTACCTAAAAAGACATTCAAACAAGTTGCTTTGGTACCCATATTTTGTTGGGTCCAGGAGTGTTAGCTAGCAATGATCTGGGTATCCATATTTGCTTTGTTCTTTTAAAATTAGCTGAATAATATAAGTCTTTTGAAACATTGGCATTATTAATACCAAAAATTTGAGGTTGTATTAAGAAACAGTTTTTAGCCACATGTCCCTTTGCCCCACAAAAATTAAAATTAACCTTTTTAGAGGTAGGAACAAAATAATTATTATATAGCTTTGGTTTTTCTCCTTTACTGCCAATTCCAAATCTCTCCTTTTTAATGAATGTTTTCCAATAATTTCATCTAATGAATTATCTCCTTTTGTAAAAACCTATGCAGCCTATTTGTAAGATTCTACATCATCCAGTAGTGTTTTTATTCTTGATTCAAAATTAATATAGTTTGTATTAATCGAATTGTATTTATCAGTTAGTTCTTTAGGTTATTTCAGCATTGTATCTCTTTCATCTAAAATGGATTTATGTATATTTCTTAGTGACTTATGTTTCTTAAATAGTTAGTCATATCTTTATTCAAGCCTATTGCAGTAGGCTGCAAGTTTTTCATTTGTGTAGCTTGATTCAGAATGTAATTCAGAGGAGTATTATGAATGTACCTCATCAGTTTCTGCCATGAAACACATGTTTGCCTTTATATTGACTTCTTCTTTCTCTGAGCTTGATTTAGAAGAGATAATAGAGTATTCAGATACACTCCAAGTGGCTTTCATAGCTTTCTTGTCTTTCTGCTCAAAGTCATTTCTTTTGAAGAATTTCTTCTAATTTGCATCCTTCAATTGTGGGAAATCTGGTCTAATATGTCCCATCTTTTTTTCATTCACATCATCTTAATTATTTATTATCTCCCTTAAATGATTTTTTGAAGCCTCTTTTATTACTGTAGAATTTTCTAAATTTTCTAGCTAGTTGATCCAGTTCTCCATCTGAGTTGGATGAGTCAGTGCTTTCTGATTTAGCTTTGACTTCTTTAATCTTCATCTTTCTATTATTCTGTTGTGAAGTTACCTTCAAGGCAGTATCTTCTCTTTTGATAAGCACGTTATGTTCATTAGCCTCATCTTTCATTTTAGATTCATACATCATCAGTATAACAATTATCTCTCTCATAGTTAGATCTTTGATAGGTGTTGATTGTCTGATTGCAGCAGAAATACCATTCCATCGAGTATGAAGTACTCTCCGTACTTTTAATGCTTGATCAACCTGATTGATAGATTCTCCTAGATCAGTTATGTTATTGACAATTTCTGTCAATCTACCATTCATTTGACTAGTGCTCTCACCTTCAAACATTCTGAAAGTATCAAATTTCAGTTTTTCAGTTGCATATCTCATTTGTATCACATTGTCGGTACCTTCATATGCCACTGCTAATGTTTGCCACATCTCATATGCTGTCGGGCACTGAGATACTCTGTTAAATTCATCTGGTCCTAGACCATAGATAATTGCATTCAAAGCCTTCGAGTTCATATCATACTCTACTTCTATAAAAGCACTCCATGTCTTCGGATTTTCAGGAATATCATATGGACTCAGAATATTTGAATATACTCTATATCCGAGGTTTTTCAGATATATTATCATTCACGATTTCCAGCAACCATTGTTGTCACAATTAAAATATAGTGCACTGACCATCGACATCCCTTCTTTTGTATTAGTCATGGTGCTCTATTGTATAATCCTTAAATGATTCCACCTTTCTAAGGCTCTATCAGAATCTCCTCCTATAATACCAATTGTTGGATCTGAATCTACAGATTATACACAAATGGGGGGATTGTGTCTTTTGCAATTTTTCAATAACTCTTTTCTTGACCATGTTATGTCCTTTATTCTTTATCAGATTTAATCGTGCAGTGGAAAAAGTAAAATCAAGAACACAGATATTTATAGTGGTTTAGGAAATAGAAAGCCCCTAGTCCACTCCACCAACACTCTACTCCACGAGCTTGGTGATTTTTCCTATCTGGTCCTCTTTTCCATAGACCGATTCACAACTGAGTACAGGCAGTTGACACCTTTACAATCCATGGTGTAACAAAGCCTTCTGGTTCAAACACAAGCCTACACAGCATAGAACGAGAAGCTGGTTACTCAAGAATAAAAAATAATTTCGGAAAGAAATTTGTAGTTGATCTTCAAAATTGAAACATAATGCAATTGATAGCAGATGAATCGATATCTCTGGAAATATTGATCTTCAAGACGAAGCTTTTATGAGTTGATCTAGTTGTATTAGATATAGAGATATTGTTCCCAAAATCAGTAGTAGTAGATTTATAGTAGATATTCGATGTAGAACAGGTGAATCATCTATCGAGTTCCTTATTTTTGAACAAACAGAGCTTTTACCCTCCTTTGAATATGCAGATCAATCACGAATAGTTGCAATCTCTGTTTTCCACCCTTTTCAATAATAGTTCGATCACATCCTCTTTTTTTACCTGGTGTTTCAGAGAGAACATATATACTAAAACATATCTCTTGAATATTTAGATCCATAAAAGTTTCCTTCTGATTCACGATATTCAAAAATTTGAATTTTCAGAGAAGTCATAACTTCCCTTAAGACTCGGCATAAAAAGATTCTTTTTAATTCAATATTAAATCCTATAATAAAATAGCTTTAAATTAATCAAAGTCGTACTCTAAAAATGACTTTAAATCTGGCTTGAAATCTACCGAGAATTCAGCTTACTGATCATCGCACATAAATATCATCTGTCAAAATTTAGGACGTCAAACGTAAGGTTGATGACGTGGCCTCCAAACGTAGGGTTAATAACATAGTCTTCAAACATAAGGTTAACAACGTAAGGTTGATAACGTATGGTTGAATACAAACATAAGGTTGAATGTCCATACCATTTCTTCAACACTCAAATGTACGATAAAAGATCCATACTTTTACTTGATCCATATTTTTCCTAGAACGTATGGTTGTTCAGAAAAGTAAGGTTAATGAACCATACTTTTGAGAAACAAACGTAATGTTTAGAATTTACGTATTGTTCTTCTTCCATATGTTTCTGATAACAGAAACGTAGAGTTCCTTCCTAAAATAAGGTTCTTCTTCCATACTTTACTGAAAATGTATGGTTGTTTAACCAAACTTTTCTCTTATCTAAAAAAAAAATACATCCTTTTCATCCTTACGCTATGTTTATCCAAGTAGGGTATGAACAGCTACTCCATAACGTCCTAAAACATATTCAGCACTATATTCATCAACGTAAGATGTGAACAGTGTTTCTAGAACGTGCTAAAATAGATTCCGTGCTATGTAATAAATTCTCATTATTTCAAGAGTAAAATAAATTAATAAACTCCTGCAAAATACTAAATAAAATCATTAGAAAATAACTAAGGGTATTTGTGAGCCTCAAAATTATCATAAAGAAACAGTGTATTATTTTCAATAATCTTCCCCTTTAAATAACATTAATACGTATTGTTGAAAACAATACTTCGCTCAACACTCATACCATTGATTTGAAATTTTTTCCATTGGGTATATGGATGGGTAAGAGAAATGAATAAGTCAAGAAGATTTTTATCAATAAAATGGTTGAATAATAGGATTTAAGGGATTCACTTGATGAAAAAATATGATACTGATTGTAACTATCCACATGTAATTTCTAGGTCTATTATGTAATAGTTATAGCTAATTCTCTAAAACACTAAAGCTAAAAATATCCTCAATGTAAATTCTTTACTTATCTGAATATTATTTAATTTTTTATCCTATAGGACCTTATATTTTATATCAGAGGCCGGATTAGATAAATTTATAGTTTAGGATGTTATTTAAGTATATGCTAAATGTTGTATATAACCACATATGTAATCATGATAAAAAGATACATATTTATTTTAGATAAATCTAATTTTTTTAAGATAACATGAATACGTATATATTAGTTTTTACCCTCATTTTAAGATAGTGTATGATGATATTATTGACATAATCACACATCACATTTTGGTTTTAGTAAACTGATTGATCTAGTAAGCACTAATGTAACAATGGAAGTGATTGAATCAATGGTGGTTTTTATTATAATAAACTAAATTAAATCATATCTACAATGACAAATCATGTGGTTATTTCTAACCAACTATCTAGAGTCATGAATGACCACATAAACCTTTGTGATTTACTTAAGGCATCATATATTTGATAAAATAATCCCTTTGGATGTTCAAGTACAATCATAAAGGTATATATATTCAAATAAATATGTCTCATGGATGAGGAAAAAAACACCTTGGAAAATGATTCCAAGGGATGGGAATGTTTTATAAATGTTGAAATGAAGGCTGTAATGTAATAAAATTCGTTAAAAAATGAATCGGTTAGTTGACTCCACCAAAGGGAAAGATGTTCGTTATGAGAGATCAATTGAATGTTTTAAATGTTGTGTGGACGGTAATTACACTAATATATATCCTAAGAATAATGTTAGACAATGTGATTAGTAGGACTATACAAATATAAGTTTATAAATACCTTAATACATTTCAATTAAAATGAAAAAACTGAAAATTACATATGAATAGTATGAATTATATCTTAGCCCATGTTTTGACAATATTAAATTGTAGTACATTATGCATGGTTTTGTTTATATGAAATATTTATAAAATAATAACATGGGAAAAAATGGATAAAAAATAATAAATAGTGTTCAATGATTAAGATGTCTACAGTTTAGGAATTAAATAGTTTTGTTGGATTGGTAGATGATGATATGTTTAACTGAATTAATGTTAAGATTACATTAGAAGACTTATAAAATTTTTAATCCATAATATTGATATATTAAAATGTTTATTGAGTAATAATTATATTTTATTTTATGGATATAGTTATAAGGAAACATTAGGGTTTATATGTTCCCTTAATTTGATGAAATTAAGAGTTATTAATTTTTGGGAATCAAAATGAAATTTAAGAGATAACATTTGAGGTTAAAATATGTTATGTTTAATTTTTTGAAATTTATATATTTTTGGGAATTTTATAAAATTATATAGTTTTTGAAAAAGGGTTAAACATAGACTCTGTGATTACCCATCATTTCAGACAAAGAAACGAGAATCGAACCCACAACTAAAGTGTGAGTTCCATTTATTGCCTTCTGTTGTCCTACATTATGTCCCCATAAAGAAAAAATTATTTTTATTAGTTATATAACCTTATGGATAAACAGTATATTGATTTTGGGAACTGTCTTTTATCAAATGGATATACTTATTATAGGAGAAGGATTTGGTTATTAAGTGATTAATGTAATTTTTGGAGACGTTCTCTCTTTTTGGAACACTATACTACTAAGGAAAATACGATACTATAAGATTTTATTTGATAAGTAATGGCTGAATTTTTTTTGGATGAATATATGTCATTATTTTTGAAAAATGGTGATTTTTATTGTTTGTGTAAATGATTAAACTATCATGGAAAACATGTGATTAGGTTAATTACTTTTACGTTTTATACTTTAGGTGTACTAGATGTTATTTGGAGATAAATGTAAATATTTATCATGGAAGACAAAGTGATCAAATCCTACTACATTTTTGGTCTCTATCATATTTTGGATTATTTTGAATAATCTTATGAGTTATTTTTATTAAATTGTATTTGATGAACATTGGATATTATTTATTGAATTTTTGAGATTAAGAGTAGAATTTGTTTTTCTGAATAATTATTATTATTTTTGATTATCTGGTCTTCTATTAGCCATTTAGTTTTTGTTTAATGTCTAATTATTGAGAGAATATATATACGTCATCATTTATTGATTTTTTAATTCCATATAAGAATATTATAATGCTTCAAGTGTGACCAAGTCATCTTGAAAAGTCATCATTTTGAGAAATTAAGACTCTATGTCGGTTATTTGTAAAAGGATGAAACTATATTTAACAAGTAAGTATGTTTCCTTATGTTCTTAGTCAATATCATAAATAAAATTACTCAACATCAAGAAAAGAGCCTGAAAACCAATTTTTTTCTATTTAATTATCCAATGATGAAATCAATGACCATTACCCCAACATAAATTTATGGTTTTGAAGTTGTTAATGTTCTCGTGATTATGTTTTGTATCACTCTACATATGAACAAGATGGTTAGTTTCTCTTAATTTCCATGTTTTTCGAAATAGAATCCTAGTATGTGTTATCATGGATGAACTTTTTAATTATCTTTACTTCTCTTAGAGTGGTATTTTTATTGACTCCTTATCCAATGTTATATTTTCAATAATTTTTTCGAGGCCAATTTTAGTATTGTAATGATGCAATTTCCAAAAGGGGTGAATGATGTAATGACCCAAATATTTATAGAATAGCACATTCCTGTATCTATTTATATTTATTAATATGATATTATTTTATTGTTAATAAGTACACTTTGTCTGATAACATACTCGAAAGGCAATAATGAGATTATCTAAAATCATATGTCTCACACAATGTTGTGTTGTACCGAATTATAATACACTAATAATATTATTATTCTTAATGTTACTTAACAATGTGTCATTTTATTGGTAGTAATGGAAAAACCTAAATGAAATATAATTACACATGTTTTTTAATTTTATTAACAATTATCCAATAAATAATAGAGGCTTAAAATGAGAAAGAATCCAATTTTATTCATAAAATACTCTAATATTTATAAACCAAATTATCTACTTTTGACCGAGAACTTTTTTTAAATAAATATTTTATCATATTTATATATTATATTTTATAAAATAATTTTCATCATTTAAATCCGACATCAATATTTACATTGGTTTAAATATTTGTATTTTCCTAAATATATTCATAATTTAATGAATTTTAAAAAATATGCCATTTTAATTTAAAACTGCATTTTCATATAATTTATTTATATAGTTATATTTTCATTTTAAATTGTTTTAATGTTTTATTTGATTATTGTTTTAAAATGTAATCCAATTTTGGACATTGGATGTTATTTCACATTGAAATTGTACATAAAAACAGGTTAAAATTTTGATAGTTTTTACATCTAATAACCCCACATTCTGGTTTTGAAAATGAGAATTAATTTTAAATTCATTACTAAGATTTCATTATTTTGAATTTTGAAAAGTGGATTCGATATTTAGAATCATAAGGGTAATTTTTTTTAAAAAGGTAAAATTTTTGTAGACATTATGAATATTAACATTATTATTTATTTTAATTTACCAAGGTTAAAGGGTAAATTAAGTAAATAATTGTAAAAAAATAATTTAATTACATAAAACTACCGTAACACATGTACTAATACAATTGGATGAGCTATTTATGTCCATTAACGTCTTTAGGATGAACTTTTTTCATTTGAGAGACACATGTACTTGATAATGTCATGTTATAATAATTAATTTAAATTAAAGTGAAAAATAACATAATATTGTATCTTCGTAGAAAAAAGATTTTTATGTGGGGTTATATAAGAGATCTCTTCAAATATAAATATTAATTATAAATATCATATCTTTCATAAATTTTAATATTTTATTTATTATTTTTATACATTAGATAAATAAATTTAATTATGAAACAAAGATGATGAAATTATTGCTTCATTAATAAAGGATTCAAATAAATGATATGTTAAATTTTTTAATAAATTTTATTTGACATAATTAATGTCAAAAAATAATTCTATACGTCAATATGAAATGTTAGGATTGATTAAATTAATTTTTTCATGGAATGATGTTTGTTATGAATTTGTAAAAAAGCAGGTATGAATAGTTTCTAAAATTGACATAATTTATAACTTAAAATATAAAATACTTTATTAAAGATATTAAATTCATAAAATTGAATAATTCAACCAAATGATTATTATAAGTCTAATTATTTCATAAATTACTTTTTTTGGGTATTTTAAATGATATGGTAATTATATTATGCCAAAATATGTAAGTAACTTCATATCACTATATGATTAAAAATGGATAAATATGGGTTAATCCAAATAGATAAGGATAAAATAATAATAATAAAATTTCTAGAAATTATTTTATGACGATTATTTGAATCAAAATAATCTTATTTTATTATAATATTATTTTTTACCATTTTTTAATTGAAATTTAATTATTAAAAAATTAATATTTCAAGAAATTACAAAAGTGCCCCCCTTCTTATAAAAGGCCAAGAACTCTACCCACATACTCACACCTCTCAAGCTCATTGTCGTATCTAACGTATAATCAAATAATCTCCAAAAATTACAATCTTACTCCTATATGTCTTACAATGGGCATAAAGAAATTAAATAAAATCGTTTCCCTCAAATAAAAAAAACATATTCGATTTAGAGGTAATGTATTCTATAATGTTCAATTCCATTATTTTTCATCTCCACTACCCATTATCGTATATTTATTTGACTACAAAAAAACTAGAATAATCATTACAGTATAATTATATTATGAGTTTTATTTGATCTACCCTTACGCACACCTCTATATAATGGATATCAATATATTGTTTCTGTGTATGACAGACAATTGCATTACAAAACGTTAATTGTTCAATTTTACCCTACCAACATACATGGTGGCCATTATAATGCACCTATATTTATATATGAAATATATTATGTTTATGTTTCCTATATTATTCGTTAATATTTAATTACCACATACCTTTATTCATTCCATGATATGTAAATATGATAATTTCATTTGAGGATGTGTTGAACACCTCTCCTTCAAAGTGATATGACTCATTCATGATATACATGGAATGTATAAATGATAGTTTTTTTTGAATATATGATACATACCTGACATAAAAATAATATGGGTTTTATAATATACAATTATATCATTTGATTATTATAATTTTTTTAATATTACACTGAAATGAAAGTAGTATTCATCCATACATATGGCATATTGTCCACATGAACAGTGCATTTCTTTTATTACCTCCAAATATTATGGATATTATAAATACATATATACTGTATATATATTATAATTATATCATTAATATTATTCTATAGATGATATAAATTTTTCTACATGGAAAATTTACAACAAACAAGTTCATTTCCGAATGAAGTACCGAATATCAGCAAAGCGAACAATATGAACAAAAATAATCATGTACTTTTTATTACATGATAATTAGTAATATAAAATGAATAATAAACTTGAAAAATGTTATAAAGAATGTATAAATTAACGTATGTTTATTTTTCATGAATATAAAAAATCCACGAGATCAGTTAGACTCAAAGTAAGAGAATTTCAAAACATAATCTCCACTCAGAGCGTTTTATGCATACATCATTGATTATATTATTGAACGATTATGTGTGGAATCACTATTTATTTATTTATTTTTTAATTTCAACTTACCTTTGTGTGGATATACTGTTTATACACATAATCACCCCATTTATAAATTCTTAGGTCCTTTATATGAACTTTTTAGTGGAAATATTAACGCAATCATCATTCAATGAATTAAATACCAATGTCAGTGGTTTTGACTTTCCTATAATATGTGTTAATGAAATCCTATTGTTTTATACACAATATACACTTTTATTGTTCATATTTATATTTTTATACATATTTATGCCATTTATTTATAATTAATTAAAAGATGTGGTCTTTTGTAAGGGACTTAGTCTCAATCTCCTTTCATTGATGCATATTTTGATTTATTCATTACCATCATTTATATAGTGTATAATTACACCCTTTTTCATTCATTTTAATTCAATGGTTTTTAAATGGAATCATTTTCATCGAATTATTTTAATAAAATTCAAAAGGAATGTTTCTTCTTAACGTACATGGTTACAATGACCTTTCTGCTACTCCAAGAACTTTTTATATTTGTATTCCTCTAAAATCCATAATTTTTATCAGAATAAAAGAAAATACCATATAATGTTTTTGGAATTTTTTTTATTGAAAATGGTTTTTATAATGGATTTATTATATCAATATATTTATGTGATGTCTTATTATTGCAACATGAAATGTTTTTTTCTTCATAATTCTTTTTCATATATTATAATTATGTTATGGTTTTGGGAATTGTTTACATATATGTTTGGTTACATGATAAACAGTGGATGGGTGAGACTAAGATAGCACTCAAATTCATTGTGTAATTTGAAAGAGCTAATCATTAAGGTTTCTCCCAAAATATTTAGGGAATATACTGTGATGAGTATTCCAAACGTAATCATGAAGGTTACACTTGATGTATCTATGAAAGCTACAATTTCCCAATGATATAGATTCCAGAAGTTATGTTTATGGTTTATGATTTATAGGATATGTTTTATGAATATTTTTGTTTCATGATGTAAGATAAGTTGTTTTCGGTTTATGGGTGAAATGTATGATTTTTTGAAAATATTTTCATGGGTTTAAAATATTCATCGACTTATGGTTTTATTCCTTATTTTATATTCATTACTGATATTTTTTGTGCTCATCCCATGTTTTTGAAATAATTGACATATGTTATAAGGATGGGTTATACAAATGAAGAAGTTAATAATATATTTATTATTAAAAAGATCTATTTTTTTGTTTAATGTTTTTCTTTTGGTGGAAAAAGTAGATACTGAGCGTAACAGTCCACTTGTAATGTTTCTTTCCATTATGCAATAGTTTTGGCCTAATTAACTAAAAATCTAAATCTTATAAGATCTTCATTGTGAATTCTTGAATTAACTCTATATTAGGTAATTTTTAATTCTAGGGCCTTATATATATATCATGTTAATTTCTTTCTATTATATCATACAAAAATTTCAACATTCTGTTATGCTTAGATCAATATCCACTTCATATCATACTATAATAAATGAAGTTAAATTTTTTATTCCTAATGAAAAAACATATCATATGATCTGATATATAATTAGATTTCATACCTTATATATCGTTCTTTCATGGTCCTACCACCGATTATCCTATATATAGAAATATTTATATGGTGCTATAATATAATAAACTATAAAACCTCATCTAAATATTTACCTAAAACTTCTTATAAATAGGAATCCATATAGCCCTTCCCCATATATTAAAATCTAAAACACTAGTAATAATGTCACTAAATTTATAGAATCAACATATCATTAATCCCCAAAACAATATTAATTAGATGTAAGTTGTCACATACAAAATATTTGAATAAACTTGTCATGGAATCACTTAAAACCTAGTAATAACCTGAAATACCAATAATCTATATTAAAACAAAAAATGATTCATTATTCCAAGAAGAACTATATTATTATATATATTCATTAATTCCAATAATTCTTGTACACTATATCAAATATAGGATAAACTATTTTTTTCAATAAAATAATTAAATAGTTCTAAGAAAATATGAACTATCAAAATTATTTTATCCATATCAATCATATCAATATGCAAACTAAACAAAAGTTTCTCAAAATTAGCATCATATTAATGGTTAAATTCCCCTAATCAGGTATTTATAATAAAATAAAACATTGCATTTTAATCAATTTTCTAGGACATACGTACCACTCAAAATATTATATCAAATATATTATGAAAACATATTGAATAAAAATCATTATATATTTCAGGATTTATATAAAATAATTCATTGGTTCCAATTAAAAAATACTCAAATCATTTCACATCACCCTTATTAAATTAACTTGGATTTATAATATTATTAATTAAAACTTCATTCCTTTTATATTCCATTCATATTTTTTTAATCATCAATAGAAAAATCATAACATACACAACATTTCTGATTCTATTGATTAGAATTACCCTTAAAAGATAAAATTCTATATTGGTAATTCATTCCATATTTGAAACATTAAACCAACATTTATATCAATGGGAGGACACTATTTTCATTTATTCGATTAACCAATATGTTAATTTTTACTGTGAAATTACTTTCATTGTGTCCATATTTTACATACTCAAAAATATCTTCTCATTCAATGGAGACATTCCATAGGCTGATTCTTCATACATTATAAACATATAAGAAATTGATTATTCTTTATTTTATGGTCTCCACAACCCAAAATCACAACAAACACTATCTTTATCTTCTTTGGTGAGGCACAGTTTCAGTTCAGGTTTATGTGGTTTATCAAATTATGTGATAATTGATTAGGCATAGTCACTAAACCCATATCAATAGCCATCATCCAATTTATATTTTCAACAAAATAAATTCATCACATTCAATGTTAACCTAGTTACATCAGTTATAATCAATTTACTGAAACTAAAAAGTATAGAGTGATAAACAATAATCATAATTTAAAATCTCATTGTCTAAAAAGTAATTTATAGGGGTTCTAAATCCTGAAACAGAATTTTAAACATAAAACAACATATGTTAGACTTAGGTATTACATGAGAATCATCAATTTAAATACTTCAATATGGTTCGTAAATTGTTTGTGAATTTTCATGTAATATCCCTTAGGAGTATCAAATTATGTCTGCTTCAAGCCCACTTCCATCAACCATGTGACAATTAAGTCCACCTCAATGCATTATTTTCACAGTTTTCACCCATAGGTACATCTATTCTAGAGCCATATCCACTTGATGTATTCAAAGTTATATGTAATTTCCTAGAAACCAGTTACTCTCTTGATTACCAAAATTCTAGTATACCTTCTTACACTTTTACTCATATTTAAAATTATCATTACACATATTCATAGAAGTATCTTTAGAAAAATCCCTATAGATATCACTAATGTTTCATCATCATTGTTTCCAAAGGCCAAAATATAATTTCCCCTGATACCAATTATTCCCACATAAGATTATCAATATTTGATGATACATATTGTCGTGGAATATGCAATAATTAACAAAAAAACATGCCTAAAGACCGTAATAGTTTACTATATTTGGAGACTAGGCACCCAATAATCTGATTTCCTCAAGGATCATAATTTCCTCCCATAAAGATATTCCTATTAAAAAATATTTATATAAATACCATACTTAATACCTTTCATCATAACATGGGAAAATTAAACATAAGAAAGGGTGATCTCAAATGCTCTGTAATAGTAATTAATAGATAAATGTAAGCATGATATGATAAATAGGGTATAATAACATGATTATGAAAATTTAAAACCATACAATTCATATCAAAGATCATGATATTGATTAATTGAATAAATATTAGTATTACATAAGAAATGAATAATAAGAAAATCAATGAACATGATCCATTGTAATATAACATTAGCATAATACATACAACTATGTCATACATAAGAAAATAAAATCATTTCCAGAGAAGTCAGGGATCACTACCAAGATTATCTCCTGAGATATAAATGTTCACCAATTTTATTCAAGGGAAATATATATCCAACCCATCACATAATGAAAATAATACATATATGTTGCAAAATATCATTGGAAAATTAATCATATAATTAACCATAAAATTAAATGGTTTTCATAAACATGCCATAAAAAAATTACCGACATAAAATAGGCATGTTTTATAATAATTTCCTTATTTTTTATAGCATAACCCATTGAATAAAGTTTTGGGGTTTCATGATAATTTTATCTTTTTATAACCTATATAATATAAATGGGTTTCATAAAAAAATTATATCCTAAAATATTCATAGAATAAAGGATAATGGTATCCTCAGTTCATTTACTAATAAATTTCTATTATTCATCAAAAGATGTTAAATGGAGGAATATTTTGAAAGATAAATCACATGGAGCAATTATTGAGGAATATAAATTATCCTTTAGAATAAATTTTTAAATCTGAATTACTTTTATAATACATTTCCTTGAATGAAAAATTGAATAAATTAAAATTGAATCATGAAAAAATGAAAACATTTGATGAGGAAATTATCCTTTTCTCATTTAAAAATCATTTTGAAACAAAAACCATGTTCCACACCTTTTTCTTCAAAAATAACATTGAAAACAAATAAGCGATGCTTAAAAAAGTAATAATATTTGTTGAGAAAATTAAAATTATCACTATAAAAAACATATTAAAAAATTAATCATTTTTTAATTAATTTTCCAACAAAAGAACATTATAATCAGATGAAATAAACTTTATAGAAAATAATTATTATTTGGATGAGAATATACATTCATTCATTTCATGTTTAAACAAATATTCTACTTATATTTTTTGTCAAATTAATGACATGTATTATTTTTTATATTGAAAACAATATTTGATTTAAAAAATTTTCTAAATATTAATTCATGGGTAAAATATGTAATTAAAATTTTCTTTTAAATAATGTTATATAAATTTTTGAAATAATTTTTTAAGACATGGTTTCAGGGAGAATTGTGTTTATTAAAGATTATTTTTCTTAAATAAAATTCTCTTAAGTATATAAGAATAATGAATGAAGTGAAAATATAGAAACTGTAGATTTTTTCAAATATTATTAATTTTTTTTAACCAAAATTATGTATAAAATTACAATCAATGGATCGTAAAATCTGGTGTATTTGGAAGATTAAGTACATAAAACTAAAATAATGAGACTAAATAGAAAATTATTTGTTTATAATTCATTATAGAATAAAATATTTATATGATCCTACACATTTATATAGGATATCATTGGGGAAAACATGAACACAATGTTTAGCTAAAAATCCCACTAAGGGAATAATCACAGGAATAAAGCATATAACATGGGTTAGAAGGCATAATAAGATGAGAGAAAATGAATTTATGTACATAATAAAACATTAAATATGAAATCATGGTTTAAAATTAGTTGTGGAAACAACATATAACAATTCATAAGAATCATTCAATACTCAATGAACACGAAAGTGAATGAATCGAGGTTAACCACTAATACTATTTCACATGGGGCACGATTTAAGGCTTTCAACCAAGACTATTGCACATGATGTCTCATGTGGCTAAATATTACCCAATTAGTTTGAGTTATATCGATATTAATCCATAATAACATGTTTATTAATATATTTGGAACATTAATAATCATACATATGTAATCAACCATAAACACCGTGGTTATCAATTTTTTGATTTTGTTATCAAAATCTTGTCAAAAAGGGATAACATTAGAAAATATCACAATTGTGCCCTTGATATAATGTAATTAAATCTTACATTGAATGTTATAAGATAAAATAGGGATATATTCGGATAATTCATTTCAAACCGAATTCAATACATGTGAAAATAGTGTTTAAGGAACTTGAGAAATAAAACATTTTTGTGCAGTTTAGGGAAAATATTTAAGATAATTTAAAGTGTAAAATAGAAACATATTTTATATAAAACAAGAATTTAGAAAATAATTATTTCAAAATAAAATTATTAATTTTAGAAAAATAATTTTCTATTAAAATATACTATGTATAACACATTAAAATGTTGAAGAATCTGAGAAGTTCCCTTAAACCGAGTTTTCTTATCGAGAAGAAATGAGTAGTGATCCTTTTAGATAAATATATATACATAAAAAGAAGGATGAATGCATTGTGATACTTGTGTTATGAAAATATTAAAAAATTTATTGGATATAAATAAAATAAAAACAGAATTTCGTTTCTGTAAATAGTGATAAATAATAACCTGAATAAAGAATAGAGGTTCGGGTAGAATCTCATACCTTATTTCTGAAGGTATTCTTAACAAGATCATAATGTTCATGATTCTAAAATTAGACTCTTTAATTAATAATTAATGAACCCTGCAAACATGTATTTTATTTATTATAACTATATTAAGTTCATTTATTTATTTTTTCTGGGTTATGATATTCGATTTCATCGTTTGGGAGCATTGGTTTCCTTGTTTTTCATGATCAGTTTACCTGTACACATGGATGAAAAGTCGTGTAAAGTGGGGTTAATTATCCAAAAATTGAAAATATATTTTAATAATGATATTATAGAAGTTAAATGGAATTTATAAATTTTTTTAATATTATTATGAATAATCAATAGATAAATAGTAAATGATAATCGTTTGGGTTTATTTTTGAAATTTTTGATCAAAACGAATTCATTTTGTTTTATAAATTATAATGATGTGTATAAAATGATTCGAAAATATTACATAAGACATAATACATATATTATAATCTGGTTTAACCATAAATATTTTTTCATGAATAAACTTGAATATGAAAATTTATATTTAAAACATCATTGTTCTTGAATCCGATAAATTAGCACATCATAGGTGATGTTTTCATATTTTGTATAAAAGGGGGGAGAAAGAGAGATTATGATAAATTATTCTATTTTAAAAATAAATTTAAAATTCATATAAGGTAATTAAGTTATCACAACCCTTTGATGAGGGGTGGTAAGGAGAGAAAAATAAAATAACGTAACACTAAAGGAAATTAAAATAAATTAAAGTGTGTTTACCTTCTGATTCATTCTTCATGAGAGCCAACATTGGGGCTTAGATTTGTTATTTTTTATAAAAAAGTAAAACACCAAGTGGATAGTATTGATAGGATATTTGAGAAGAATTTAGATATATATCAAGTCATGAGAGGTGTTTAGAGACTTGGTGGTGATGTTTGGTATTTATAGTAGAGGATAGTGGTGTTTTCTAATTATTTTCATCATCGGTTTATTATTTTGGCTCAAAATATGAATAGTTTGATTATTAAAATAATAATATTAATATAATTAAGTGATATTCAAGATAATTTTTCTTACAATAGAAATAACAAAATTAATAATGTATTTATCCTATAATGTATAAATACAGTCAATTTCCATATTTCACTATTCGTAAAAAAATTCAAGAATTTTAGAAAAATCCAATAAATTAACCCTATATTTTTTTTAAAATATTCAATTAAAAATTTGACTCCATTTTATGAAAATAAATTATTAAATATGAAATTTTTTTATTTAAATCATAATATACTCAAAAAATTCATATAATAAAATTATAATTGACTTTAAAAATCATTGAAAATTTAGAGGAGGTCTTAAAAAATAATATGATAAGCATAAGAAATAAAAATATTAATTTATTAATAAATTTTATGGGAATAAATTTTGTTTTATATTATTAATTTACTCATAAATATTTTATTAAATATTTTAATCTTACATAAATTGTAACGCACCGACCCCAATTACCCAGAGTCAGTTCGTTATTGCATAACATTGACATGATCACAAAAGATCAAGTCTCGAAAGACCGATTTGTTTAGTAGACTTGGAAACACTAGATACATTCATAAATGTTACATTACATCATAATGTGAAAAACTACAATAAAAAAGTCTCCATAGTCCACACTCATATCCTCTTATAACTATCCCTGTAGGTCATTCATAAAATACTTCTCCACATCCTGGAAAATATTAAAACATTGAAAGGGGTGAGCTCAGATGCTCAGTAAGGATAAAAATATTGCGGAAGCTTTTGCAAAAAAACATTAACATTTAAGGCAATGTATAACTAAAACAAAATCCTTTTTAAACTTGAACTTCAGCATGATATGACAAAAATAAAATTAAATAATTCCATTTACTTACTCAGATGGATATTTTACTAGTTGAATAATCCCATGCATTATCAATAACCGCTTTCATAATGATGGAATGCATAATGCCAGACTATCATAACCACGTAGCCAAGGCCTCGTGACAAGACTAAAAATAAGATTTTTTCAAGGCCTCATGCCAAGGCACTAGTTTGTCTCATGAGACCTGCCGATGCATCGAGGAGCTATAGAGGGCTCCACCCGTCACTTATTAATTCCAATGCATTCCTCATATGAATAGGTTTAAACATAACATAAACCATAACATAATAATATCACATAAAACATGGATAAAGGAAATAGAACATTTACACATTTCAATCACATGATATCAATACAACACATTGATATAATAAAAACATTATCAAAACCATTTTCAATACCAAAATAAAAGAAAATTAAAACTTGGTATTTATATTTCATTTTAAAAAAACCTATGTCTTGTTGAGGAAGCTGAAACCCAAATAATGGCCATGTCGGTGGAGAAGTCATTGTCACCGCATACGTATGACAAGAAAACATTATTTTTTGTCATTTATTAAAACACTTCGTATAAAAAGATTCTTTTTGAATAAACGTCAAAGTCAAAGGGGATTACACACCGTATACAGGAAATGTTTTGTATAAAACCAAATATGCATCTATGAAAGGAGATGGAGACGAAGTCCCTCACAAAGTTCATTTTTTTAAATAAAATAGATCTATTATGTGTATTCACTATAATTACACATATATAAAGTACAAATACAAGATAGTACATAATAATATCATGACATAATTTGAAAGTAGAAGATTAACCCAAAGAATGGAAATTGGGTTAAGAAGTTCCCATACCTCATGTTTGAATTGACTCGATCGTTCTTTAACGTCCTGAATAATAAACTAGAGTTAATTTCTATTTTAATAAGAATCTTTTTCATTTTCATTATTTCTTTTATACCACTTATTACCATGTTATGAACATTTTGTAATTATTTATGTTAATAACTGTCATTTTGTCGATCTTTGGTACTTGAGTCAAAAATAAACTTCTTATAATTACAAGTTGTTCATGTGGTGAAATATCCATTTTATCCAGAATTATATTAATGATGTAGATATAATATCTATCATATATATGCAGTATATACATTCATTTATAATATTATGTAACATTTAGAGGTAAGAAATGAAATGCACCGTTCATGGAGATGGTAACCCTTACGTACGCATGAATGCTCCTTTCATTTATATTTCATATTAAATGGAATGAAGGTATAATTATATAAAGGTATAATATAATTCCAGTATAATATAATGTATAATACCATTTACTCCATCCTTTATACATCCCACATATGGCATTAACGATTCAAATCACTTTGAGGGGGCGGTAGTCCGCGTTTCCTAAAATGGAAATATAATGTTTACCCATAATGGAAACTATAAAGGTATGCCATAAATGAAAAATACATAAGATTAAGTAAAACATAAAAATAATATATATCATATATAAATATAGTGACATATTAATGGCCTCCTTTGAAGGTGTTATATGAGTGTTGAACAATCATCATTTCGTGAGGCCGAAATTCACCATCCACAGAAACATTATGTTCTTTAACCATTATTTGTAGGTGTGTGTAAGTGTAGCTCGAATCCTTCTTATAACAACATCCTAGTATATTGAAGATACTGGTGTTGTTACAAAATAAAATAATAAAGAGAGTTTAGGGGGTTGGAGAAGCAAAATAAAACAAAACAACATTAGAGAAGACATTACCTTAAAATCAGGTAACTCTTTTTGATTTGAGCCAAAGGCATCCTTGGGAAGACTTCATCCCATTGTGAGTCTTCTAGGAGTAATAGAGGGATGTTTGGAGAGTATTTGGGCAGAGTTTGGCCGAGCCAAATGGCTTGTATGGTGTGAATAAGGTGGTAGTGGTGGGGGCCTTTTATAATAGGAGAGAAGGGGCACTCTTGGAACAATTGGAATGTTACATTATTACGAAAGGATTTTTAGGATTCTAAAGGTCCCAAACTTATATATTTCTAGTATAAGGTGATGATTGTTCTAAATATACTCATCCAATTGGTTTTTGACAAGTGTAAGTCTTATATTTTTAATTATCTTTTCATTTTATTTAAATCGTTAATTAATGAGGTAATCGCTGCATCATCATGGTGTCATAAATAATTTAATTTATTTAATGTCTAAAAATTATAAAAAAAAATAGCATGATGTAAGAAATATTTTTAGATTTCTAATTAATATTTATTGTCAAACATAGGACTTTTATAACCCCATTTAATTTTTTTTAGTAAAACAACTCTTGTTTGTGACATTTTTATTTTTACGTTAAATAAAAGTTATTTATGTCATTTTCCTACCAAAGTGGCTCCATGGGGTCCCCAAGTTTACCCATGGATTGTCTTGGTCGTAAATGACACATAAAACAAGGGTAGGACAAGTGTAAAGGTATTTTCATATTTTTATAATATCATTTTTACCTTAAATATCACTAATTACCTTTATCACGATTAATTTAACTTAAAAGTTACTATTCGCCAAAAAATTATTTTAATCCCATTGAACCAAATTATACTTCTTAATGACAACAATGAATGTCAGATTTTTTAAAATAAAATCCCATAAGTGGTAATGTTTCATTTAAACAAAAAATCAGTTTTTTAACTACCACTTAGTGGTTTCACTATTCATCAAAAATTAATGTTTTTTAGAACAATGCCAAAATTTCACCCTTAGCTATAATTGATATTCCAAATTCAAAAATGATGTCTATTTTACAAAATTTCCAAACATATATGTTTCATTATTTAATTTAATAATTAATTCCCACTGTCACAACAAATAGCGTGTTTTTGTGAAACCATATATATCAAAAGATTGATAATTGTTTATATCCAATTTCAAAGTGAAATTAATTCTAATGACCAACATTGGATAAAATGGTAAAAATATATTCAAAAAAAACTTTAAAACCACTCAATAGTATTATTTATCACTATAAATTATTTTTATCAAAAAAGTTGTTTTATGTATTTTTCACTATTCATAAAAAAATTGGAAGTTCTCAGAAAAATACCAAAAATTCAACATAGGCTAATTTCGATATTATGAATCCAAAACCAAAGTCCATTTGGCAAGATAAAATATATAAAATTTAAAAAATTAGGTATTACTATTCATAACGGCTACTTTGATTGGTTGTGGTGTGTGTTTAGAACTCGAAGTTGCATACAATGCAAGCTATTTCATTATTGAATGAGAAGCGTATCATGGAAGTTCAGGGTGTTACATAAATACTATACATGGATAAAATTATTTAAAATATTTATTTTCTTATACTATGATATAATTATATCATATTTTCCAATATAAAGTGGTTAAATTGTATTTATACATACATTGATATGGTTACTATAGAATTGGCTAGTTTACTATTCATAAGGGTCACATTACTATTTCAAAGGTCAAGATAGTATTTCATCTGTATAGGTTTCATAACTTCTTGAAATTCCTTTTATTTCATTCATTCATCATTTAAAATGTTTTTATTGTGTTGAAATTGTGTATTTATACGTTTTATTAAAAATTACATAATTATAAGATTATAATTTCAATTTAAATAATTTATGGCCATTACATTATTCCCTAGAATGAAATTTTACCCTCGGATTTTTATTTTAATTCTATGTTGGGAACATGTGTGTTTAGTTATCCTACATCACTTCCTCTAATTCCTTTGTTTCCACTTCATTCTTATAGTTATTCCTAAATAATTTAACTGGGTGAGTAGCCTTTTGTGTATATCTTTTTCTCTATGATCAAAGATCTTCTCCAAATTCTACTCATATGAGAGATCATTCTCCAACTATACCACCACTAAATTTAATAAATGTGAGGGATATGATATGTACTTCCTTAAAAGGGATTCATGTAATACATCGTGTAATTGAGATATTTTTGGAGGAATTCATTTTCGACATGCCATAACTCTGATATGATCACAAATAGTGACGGAACTAATGTACCTGGACTCAACATCATTTTCTTCAAAAATATCATTATACTATATTATGAAGATATACAGAGTAATAGAATGTCTGCAACATTAAAACCATTGTATCGTCAATGATTGTTTAAATTAGTCCTCTGTTGACATTGTGAATCATTAGGTACATGTAAATGGTTTTCAACTTTTCAACCATTTCATTGATCAATTAATTTCCTAACATCTTACGCCCACCAGATTCATCCCAAAATGACAGTGTTCTTCCCCTTTTCACATAAAGGTCTTCATATGGTTCAATTTGGATGATAAATTTAAAACTATTGTCACAATAGAACTCACCAAGAGAAATTTTTGGGTCCCATCATCCATCTAAGGTTGTATAAAATTCTCTAAAAAATTAATCTATTGTTTAACTAGATTGATCATATTTTCCATTAGTTTATGAAGGATAGTCCGTACTAATGTCCCTCTTAGTGATTTCATAATTTTGGAGACTTTTACAAAATTGAGAGGCGAATCTTGGATCTTGATTGGATACAATCGACAGTGGAAATCCTTTCATTCATACCAATTATTTGATGTATATCTATTGAATTTGATTTGATAATATTTACTCTCGAATAATGATAATGTTATATGTATTTGTATGATGATCCACAATATCCCATATAGCCTTGTTCCATATGGATGTCTTTAGAAGTCCTGTGATAATGTCCACTGTAAAAGTTTCCAATTTTTGTGTTGGTATGTGTAATGGGTGCATCAAACCATTACTCTTTTTTCCATTAATACTTCACTTATTAACATACTAAGCATGTTGATGTATATTATGAAATCTCATTCTTCATATTGTCTCACCAATATTTCTCTTGTAGATAACGATACATATTTATGCTCTTAGGGTGAATTGAGAATATTTCGCTTTAGAAATAATATAGACGAACCTACATTATATCTTGATCATATGGAACACATAATTATGACCCTAAATCTTATGTCTCCTTCTTCATCAATTTGGATCTCTGAGGATGTCCCTTTTTAATAGCTTCCACCATTTTCTGTATTTCCACATCATTTATTTGAGCATCTTTTATTTCCACCATTAGGGATGGTTAGGAAAGAATTGGAGAATAAATTAATTATGTTCCACCATTAATACTTCCCATTCCAATAAATTTTATATAAAATAGGGTTGTATCCTTCTCAATTCTCATCATTGATAAATATTCACGATCCTTTCTACATAGACAATCCTACGTCATATTTTCATTACCAGGAAGGTAGAAGATTGGGTAGTCATAATATTCGATGATACCCAACCATCTTCGTTGGAGAATATTGTGATATTTTTGTGTGAATATATATTTTAGACTGTTTTTATCATTATATATCACACAATTATCCCCATATGGATAATTCTTCCATATTTTCATGGATAATATCACATCTATCAGCTCTAGATCATGCATATGATAGTTTTTCTCATGGATTTTCAACTACCATGCGGAGTAAGATACCGATTTATAATTATTTTGATCATTACATAGCCTATAACCTATTTTGAAGCATTTATATACACTCAAAAGTGTTCTACACTTACCATAATTGTGTTTACTAGAATAATGATAAGAATCTTTTTTATACCTTTAAAGATTTACACACATTCTTGAGTCGTGACAAACATCACTCCCTTCAATTCAATCTTTATTTTTGGGTTTTAAAAGTGTGATACATTATTCACAAATATTATCTAGTAACCATCATTGATAAGGAAACTGTGGATCACCATTCAAGACATTCGACTAGGCCAGACTATAATTTCCATTAACTTCGGAGGGTCCACGTATATCCACTTTTTATTGAATACATGACCCATGAATAATACGTCTTTCATCCAGTACTCATATTTATTTACTATTCATATATTTTCTCCCTTTGATAAGTCCTCTATACAATATTTAAATTCTCCTATTGGTCCTCCTTTCTCATGGAGTATTTCAGAATATTATCAACAAATACAACCAAAAAATTGTTGAGATACTGTCTAAATAAAATATACATTAAATCCATGTAAATTTCTAGAATGTTAATGTGTCTGATGGGAGTCACTGTGAACTCATAATGTACATAACGTTTTCAAATGGATTCCATGGTAATTTCTTTCTTCATCGCCATTAAATGATAATATCTTCACTGAAGGTCCACCATTGAGAAATAACTAAACCCAGATAGATTTTCAGACAAGTCATCTATCTGGGGTAGCAGATACATATTGTTTATCAGGTATTTTTTAGCTCAGAATAATCAATTTGAATGTTCATTGACTCGCCCTTGTTCTTGATGATGATGACTGGAACACCCCATGTTGAAGCACTCGGGTGTATAAAAACCTTATCTAGATTTTCCTATAATAGCTTATTTTGATCATCCAGCTCAATAATGGACATTCAATAAACTGTCTTTGATATAGGCATAGATCATGGAATAATCTCTCTTGAGAACACCACCTATTAAATAGGACGAAGTACATATAATAATTCAAGGAATTGATCATTGTAATCCCACATGATGGTCATGTCTTGAAGTGTTATTCTCTCCATTTTCATAATTATTTAATCTAGATATTCTTTTTGATAAGGCGTTAATATTCACACATAATACAATGACTCTAAAATAGATTTATCTACCTTTTTACACATTTACAGAATTGGGGATGCTTTAGGATTTGAAGAGTGATCTCCATTTCAAGACAATAAATGTTTCTTCTGTATAAAGATTACCAATACATTGCCATTATTGCATCAAACTCTACCAATATGATAGTGGAATTATTTTCTCAGAGGTTCGGTCAACAATCATTAACTGGGGATTAGATATAAAATATGGATGAAATGATGTCCACTTTTGAATTATCATAGATATCTACACCTCCAAATTTTGAGGTGGTGTTTGAATAGTTTTAATAATCAGTTATAATGTCAAAGAATGAATAAAACCAAAATCAATTAGTATATTCAGTAGTCATAAATGAATAAATATTGTGTGTATCTCAAAATTATTGTTTGGATGAACCTCAACAGTTGTGATATAATAAGAACATCATGGTTTCCTCGGAGGTTTTTATTGATTTCCTTTGACAACCATGGGCATTGGGAATTGGTTAGAAAAATAAAAATATTCATTTAATTTGAAAAAAAGCAGTTAATGTTTATTGTTGATTTGATCCTTTATTTATTCTTCCAAAATAGTGGAATTATTCATATCCATTCAGAATTACCAAGCCAGATTACCCATTATTATATATTTTTAAATTATACTGGTTCCATTTAGATAGATTTCAGGATTTTTCTTCCCCATATTCTGACAGATGGGATATTCAATCTTCATTCCATCAAGGGATTTATTTATTGATCCTCCCATATTAGAATCCATTTTTCTATTTTAATCACAGGTCTTGTGAGGCCATTGAAAGTCTCTGTAATCCATTTCAACTATGTGGAATGAATAATAAATCCTCCCATTACAGTTGAAGTCTCTAATCACCAATGTTTTTCATATACATAGAATTGGACCACTAAACATGCAAATAACCATGATTTCATAGTTCAGGAACATTCCAATGGAATATCTAGAAAGTCTTATTATTTTTTCTTCATATTCCCTAATAGAATCATCTTCATTCTACTCAGGATATAAGAACTCTCTTTCGATATTGTGATAGAGGGAATGAAAAAATATTAATTGTACAAATATTTCTAGAATTTCTACCCATCCATTGAGTCAGTTCCGTACTAAGAAATCATATTATTCATTAGTTTCAACCAATAATCATCTTCCCTATTAAAACAATAGAAAACCAGGACAACTTTATCATCATTAGATTAGAAGAGGAAATAGATTTTCCTTCTAATTGTCATAATCTACAGTTTCAGAAGGAGGGGATCTAAATACCAACTATACATGTGAGGCCTTTTCCATGTGAAGGTTTCAATGAAAACATTCTCTTTCCTTGGATTAGGAGGGTGTTTCACATGATTGAAGCTATTATTAATAACATGGGCCAATTGAGAATATACTGTCATGATGTTTTGAGAACCCTTTCCAAACATATTTGGAATATAATTAAGAAAATCATAGTTTAACATCAAATTGAATGTTCTCAAGTTTTTTTTATCATTCCTTCCATTATCTAAGAAAATAATGAGCAATTAGGGTGTTAGAATTATCTAACAATTATGTAAAATGAAACATTTAACTTAAAAAGTATAAAAATTTAATGGAAAAGGATATCATATATTTGGATTCATATATTTTAATAAAGTATATCCATGGTTTTTCTCTTAACATATAACATTACATGATTTTTTGATCCCTTAATAATGGTTCATAATGATGTTATTAATTTACCAATGAATATTCCCTAGGATTTCCAAACCAGGTTCATAGTAAAGCCTATTATCATGTACCAGGTTACCCAGAATTAGGAACATAACACCATCTAGGGGTTGTTACTCTTAGGTATATATGTTCTAGACCCATATCCACTTGTAGTATCAAGACAGATATTTATTTTCTTGATGGAATACTTATTCTATACATAAAAATATTTATTGGTTTTTATTACATATTCTTATCTATTTAGTTATTAATAAAGTGATTTTTTAAAAATCCACAATAATTAAATGACCTTTCTATAATATGAACAATAGAGAACCTATACATTTTCAGATATTATTAAATCATTTTCAACATTATTAATTATAAGGCACCATCGTTAAACCTTACATAATCTTGAGTTATTACATGATTACACATTGAGGAGCTTTTCCGGTTTAGAGTTTTAGAGAATTAGATCATAAAACTTGCATTACATTCAACATATAAACAAAGTGGTTACATAAAGATAGTATTCATCTTTCCCATCAATGGAAACAAATTTTAAATAAACATGGATTCTTTCTTGACACTTCCTTGACACTATCATCATATCATGTACCTTTCCCTTGACCTGTGAAAATCATTTAAAAAAAAGATTTTTGATGAGCATAAAAATCTTAGTAAGGGATATTAAAATATGGAAAGGAAACATGGGTACATATATACATAAGAATGAAATAATAATTTACCCATAAAACATAATCACTTTAACATACCTCATCAAATCATGAATAAATCATAGAAATAATAAGACATAAAGGTAACTTGAGGCATTCATAACATTCTTACGTAGGGAGTAACCCTCTTGGTTACGTTGGGAATACCTATCATAGTATATTCCCTAAATCTCTTTGGAGAAACCTTAACGTTTCACTCCTTCGCGTTACCCAATGCATTGGAGAGCTATATAGGGCTCACCCGCCCTTAGTTTATCACGGAACCACCCTTCTTCATAATAATTCCCAAGAACCTCAACATAATCGTATCACATAAAACATGAATAAAGGAATCATAACATTTCCACATTTTAATCACAAGATATCAATAGAACACATTGATATAAAAACATTATGAAAACCATTTTCAATACCAAATTAAAATAAAAGTAAAACATGTTATTTATTTTTCTTTTAAAAAAATGTATGCCTTGTAGAGGAAGCCGAAACTCAAATAATGGTCATGGCGGCAGAGAAGTCGTTGTCACCGCATACGTATGACAAAAACATTACCTTTTGTCATTTAGTGAACACTTCATATAAAAAAATATTCCTTTTGAATATACGTAAAAGTCAAAGGGGTTTATACACCGTATAAAAGAAGGTTGTGTATAAAACAAAATATGCCTCAATGAAAGGAGATTGAGACGAAGTCCCATACCTCGGGTCCGATTTGAATTGATCGTTCTTAATGTCCTGAATAATAAACGCGAGTTAATTTCTACTTTATTAAGAACCTTTTTAAGTTCATTATTCCTTTTATATCACTTATTTCCATGTCATGAACACTATGTAATTATTTAAGTTAATAACGGTCGTTTTAACGATCATTGGTACTTGAGTAAAAAATAAACCCTTTATAATTACATGTTGTTCATGTATCCATTATATCCAGAATTATAATCATGATGTATATATCATATATATCCAGTATATATTTGCATTTATAATATTACATAATTATTTAGAGGTAAGAAATGAAATGCACCGTTCATGGAGACGGTAAGCCGTACGTACGCATGAATGCTACTTTCATATCGATTTCGTATTTTATAGAATGGAATCATAATGATATAAATGTATATTATAATTCCAGTATAATATCATCTATAATATCATAGTTCCATCCTTTATATGTCCCACATATGGTATTTAACGAATCAAATCACTTTGAGGGGGCGATAGTCCGCACTTCCTTAAATGAAGATATCGCGTTTACCCATATTGGAAACCATAAAGGTATGCCCAAAATGAAAAATACAGAAGCTTAAGGAAACCATAAACAGATTATATATCATATATAAATATAGTGACATCTTAATGGAAAAATTTGATGTTGTTCAAAGAATGTTGAACAATCATCGTTTCAGGAGGCATAAATTCACCATCCACGGAAACAGTATGTCCTTATAACCATTAGATGTAGGTGTGTGTAAGTGTTGCTCCAATCCTTCATATAACAACATCCTAGTATATTGAAGATACTGGATTTGTTACAAAAGAAATGAATAAAAAGAGTTTATGGGGTTGGAGAAGCAAAATAAAACAAAAGGACTCAAGTGAAGACATTACCTTAAAATCGGGTAACTCCCTTTGGTTTGAGCTCAAAGGCTTCCTTGGGAAGACTTCTGCCCAAAGTGAGGCTTCAAAGAGTAATAAAGGGATGTGGAGAGACAAAATGGGCCGGGGTTGGCCGAGCCAATGGCTTTGGGAGTGTGGGTAAGCAGGTAGAGGTGGGGGCCTTTTATAAGAGAAGAGGAGGGGCACTCTTGGAAAGTAAAGAAATGTTACTTTATTTTCAAATGGGTTTCGGATTTTAAAGGCACCACATTGATATAATTCGAGGATACGATGATAAGGGTTCTAAATATACCCACCCAATATGTTTTGGACATGTGTAGGTCTAATATTTTCCATTATCTTTACATTTTATTTAAATCCTTTATTAATGAGGTAATCGCTACATCATCAAGATGTCATAAATAATTTAACACATTTAATGTCTAAAAATTATAAAACGAATATCATTATGTAGGAAATAGTTTTAGCTTTCTAATGAATATTTATAGTCTAAACGATCATTTATGTGGACAAAATTAAAAATATTTTACATAGGTGATACATTCTTTGTCACATTTAACATTCTTTAAAAAATAAAAAGATAAAAAGTCACTTTCTCACTAATGTGATTCCATGGGGCCCCCAAGATTGGCACAAGGCATCCTATGGTCGGCCATTAGACTACCAGTAGCCTTAGGACACATGTTGTGGTCTTTTTGTATTATTATGATATCATTTTATTATCTTTACCTACCCGATTACTAATTAATAAAGATAATTAGAGATAATTACCATCGTTACTATTCATAATGTCCAAAAATAAAAGTCTTAATTACATAATTTGGAAATTCTGATTCCAAATATGTTATCCATTTTACCAAATTCCAAACACATAAATTGCAATAATTGATTTAAAAATAATTCCCGTTGTCAAAACAAATAGCGGGTTTTTTTGAAACAATATCTATTAAAAGGTTGGCATTAATTTATGACCAATTTCAAAGTGAAATTAATCCTAATGACTACCATTGTATTAAATGGTAAAAATATATTCAGATTACACTTTAATACAAATTAAAAATATAATATAACCATATAATTAAATTAAATGAAAAAGAAGTTTTGATGTAAAATGCTGTATTTATCACTATTCATTAAAAAATGAACGTTGACAGAAAAATTCCAAAAATTTATCCAATGTAAATTTCAATGTCCCAATCATAATGAATTTGTTTATTTTGACAAATAAATATTATAAAATTGTCAAAAGTTTGATTTAAAAAGGGTTTGCCATCAAAAGGTAGTAAGATAATCTTTTATGAATATTAGTGTATTCCATGCATAAGATTGTATTTATTTTCATTGTAAGCCTCTAAAACACTATCTTAATCATTAATAGACATAGATAAAAATATTTATTATTCATTACTTACTTGGGATGTTACATCCTTCCCCCCTTTAGAAAATTGCGTCCTGCAGTTTATTTTCTTATCGAATAAATGGGGGTACTTATCCCTCATTTCATTTTCAGATTCCCATGTTACCTCTTCCATCATTTGGTTTTTCCACAAAACCATTACCTGATTAATCACCTTATTTTGTAACACTTTCTCCCTGTGGTCAAGAATCTGGACTGGTTGTTCCTCATAAGATAGGTTCTATTTCAGCTGAACTACCTCTGGACTCAAAACATGAGATGGATCTGGCATATACTTTCTCAACATCGAAACGTGAAAAAAATTGTGTACCTGAGATAAACTCAGAGGTAAATCAACTCAGTAAGAAACTGATCCAACTCTCTCCAGAATTTCATATGGTTTAATAAACCTTGGACTCAGCTTTCCTTTCTTACCAAATCGCATCACACATTTCCATGGTGAGACTTTGAGAAAAACATGATCACCTACCTCAAAAGTTAGATCCTTCCTCCTATTTTCTGCATAACTCCTCTGCCTACTCTTGATCTGTTCTCATGTGTTTCTGTATCAGCTGAACTTTTTCTGCCAACTCTTCTACCAATTCTGGTCCCATCAACTTCTTTTCACCCACTTCATCCCAGAAAGCTGGAGTTCGACACCGCTTCCCATATAATGCCTGAAATTGTGCCATCTGTATACTAGAATGAAAACTGTTATTATATGAATATTCAACCAAAGAAAGATGTTGGTCCCAACTACCCTGATAATCCATCGAACAAGCTCGTAGCATATCCTCCAAGGTCTGAATTGTTCGTTCTGACTGCCCATCTGATTGAGGATAAAATGCTGTATTAAAATTTAATTTAGTACCCAACAACTTCTGAAGGCCTTTCCAAAAGTTAGAAGTGAACCTGGGATCATGATCGGATACAATGGAGAGATGAACTCCATGTAACCTGACTATCTCTTTATGATACAAACGGGAAAGTTGATCTAGGGAAAAATAATCTCGTATAGCAAGGAAATGAGAAGATTTTGTCAAGTGATCAACAATAACCCAGATTGCATTATTACCTCGAGATGTTTTCGGTAATCCCACAATAAAGTCCATGGATATATTCTGCCATTTCCACTCTGGAACTGGTAAAGGCTGAAGCATCCCTTTCGGTAACTTCCGCTCTGCTTTAACCTGCTGACAAGTCCAACACTTCACAGTAAAATCAGAAATATCTCTTTTCATTCCATCCCACCAGTAATACTCCCGAAGATCTATATACATCTTAGTACTGCCTAGATGAACTGAAAACGGAGAACTATGAGCTTCACATAACAACTCTCTCTTCAACTGTGAATCACAAGGCACACACAATCTCTTCCCAAATCTCAAAACACAATCATTATCAACGTTGAATCGAGGCAACTTACCTTTCTGAACCAGCTCTACCTTTTTCTGTAACTCATTGTCTTGCTTCTGTGCTTTCTTGATTCTATCTGATAGAGATGAGCTCACTGATAACTGAAACAAAACAGAAGATCTTCCTACACCAAAAACTTCTATTCCAAAGATCATAAAGTCCTTAACCAAAGGATCACGTTCCAAACGCAACATTGCTAAAGAAGCATTACTTTTTCGACTCAAAGCATCAGCCACTTTATTTTCTTTTCCCGGATGGTAATGAATTGTACTATCACAATCCTTGATTAATTCCAGCCATCTCCTCTGTCTCATGTTTAACTCTTTCTGAGTGAATATATACTTTAAGCGTTTGTGATTAGTATATATTTCACACTTTACTCCATAAAAATGATGCCTCCATAATTTTAAATCAAAAACAACAGCAGATAATTCCAAATCATGTGTATGGTAATTTACCTCATGAGTTTTCAACTGACGTGAAGCATAAGTAATTACCTGATCATTCTGCATTAGGACACACCCAAGTCCATTCAATGAATCATCACTGTATATAACAAACTCACCATTCCTGGAAGGTAGTTCCAAAACTGGAGAATTCAACAATCTTCTTTTCAATTACTGAAAACAGTCATCACATTCTTTTGTCTAGATAAACGTAACACCCTTCCGAGTTAGCTTAGTCATTGGACTAGATAACCGTGAAAAATTTCTAATAAACCTTTGGTAATAGCCTGCCAGACCAAGGAAACTATGAATCTCTGTTACATTTGTGGGTCTTGGCCATTCTTCAACAACCTTTGTTTTTACAGGATCAACGGTTATCCCATCTTTAGAAACAATGTGACTAAGGAAATAAATTTGTTACAACCAAAAATCACAGTTGCTGAATTTTCCATACAGTTTCTTTTTTTAAGGTTTGCAAGATAACCCTTAAATGTCTTTCATGCTACTCTTTACTTTTATAAAACACCAAAATATCATCAATAAAAACAACCAACATATTTCACCTCAGTCAACCGAGCCATCACTGCAACAAACTATTTAGTTCTGATTCTGACCATCTTAGTATACTGTTTTGAAAGGTCATTTCCCTCTGTACGCCTTCCTAGAAAAGTTTCTCTATTTCCTCTATGAAAACCCATTATTAACACAGAAATATCAAAGCCAAAAAAACATGGTAATCTTCAAATGGTACATCACTTCAATTTGACCATAAAAAAATATTTTTGGATATTCATTTAATAGAATTATAACTCCTAAAGTTATCTAAACTGACCTCTGATTCCAACTATAAGGCCCCATCCTTAAACCTTACTTAATCTCAATTTATTACAAGATTACACATTGAGGATCTTTTCGGGTTTAGAGTTTTAGAGAATTAGATCATAAAACTTCCATTACATTCCACATATAAACGAAGTGGTTACATAAAGATATTATTCATCTTTCCCATCAATGGAAACATATTTAAAATAAACATGGATTCATTCTTGACAATTCCTTGACACTATCATCATATCATGTACCTTTCCCTTGACCTATGAAAAACATTTAAAAAAAAGACTTGGGATGAGCATAAAGAGCTCAGTAAGGAATATAAAAATATGGAAAGGAAATGTGGGTACATATATACATAAGAATGAAATCATAAATTCCCCATAAAACATAAGCACTTTAACATACCTCATCAAATCATGAATAAATCATAGAAATCATAAGATATAATGGTAACTTGAGGCAATCATAACATTCTTACATAGGGAGTAACCCTCTTGGTTACATTTGGAATACCTATCACAGTATATTACCTAAATCTCTTTGGAGAAACCTTAACGTTTCACTCCTTCGCATTACCCAATGCAATTGAGAGCTATATCGGGCTCACCCGCCCTTAGTTTATCACGGAACCACCCGTCTTCATAATAATGTCCAAGAACCTCAACATAATTGTATCACATAAAACATGCATAAAGGAAACATAACATTTCCACCTTTCAATCAAAAGATATCAATACAACACATTGATATAAAAACATTATGAAAACCATTTTCAATACCAAATTAAAATAAAAGTAAAAAATGGTATTTATTTTTCGTTTAAAAAAAAGGTATGGCTTGTAGAGGAAGCCGAAACTCAAATAATAGTCATGGTAGTGGAGAAGTCGTTGTCGCCGCATACGTATGAAAAAAACATTCCCTTTTGTCACTTTGTAACACTTCAATTAAAAAATTATTCCTTTTGAATATATGTAAAATTTTAAGGGTTTTATACACCATATAAAAGAAGGTTGTGTATAAAACCAAATATGCCCCAATGAAAGGAGATTGAGACGAAGTCCCATACCTCGGGTCCGACTTGACCCTATCATTCATTAATGTCCTGAATAATAAACATTAGTTAATTTCTACTTGATTAAGAACCTTTTTTAAGTTCATTATTCCTTTTATATCACTTATTTCCATGTCATGAACACTATGTAATTATTTAAGTTAATAACGGTCGTTTTAACGATCATTGGTACTTGAGTCAAAAATAAAACCTTTATATTTACATGTTGTTCATGTATCCATTATATCCAGAATTATAATGATGATGTATATATCATATATATCTATTATATACATGCATTTATAATATTACATAATCATTTAGAGGTAAGAAATGAAATGCACCGTTCATGGAGATAGTAAGCCGTACGTACGCATGAACGCTACCTTCATTTCTATTTCGTATTTTATAGAATGTAATCATAATGATATATAGGTATATTATAATTACATTATAATATCATATATAATATCATATTTCAATTCTTTATATGTCCCACATATGGCATTTAACGAATCAAATCACTTTGAGAGGGCGGTATCCCGCACTTCCTTAAATGAAGATATCGTGTTTACCCATAATGGAAACCATAAAGGTATGAAAAAAATGAAAAATACAGAAGCTTAAGGAAAACATAAACATATTATATATCATATATAAATATAGTGACATTTTAATGGCCAGCATTTAAGGTTTTAAAAGAATGTTGAACAATCATCGTTTCGGGAGGCATAAATTCACCATCCACGGAAATAGTATGTCCTTTAACCATTAGATGTTGGTGTGTGTAAGTGTTGCTCGAATCCTTCTTATATAAACATTATATAATATTTAAGATACTGGAGTTGATAAAAAAGAAATGAATAAAAAGAGTTTAGGGGGTTGGAGAAGCAAAATAAATAAAAGGACTCAAGTGAAAACATTTCCTTAAAATCATGTAACTCCCTTTGGTTTGAGCTCAAAGGCTTCCTTGGGAAGACTTCTGCCCAATGTGAGGCTTCACGGAGTAAGAGAGGGATGTGTAGAGTAAAAATGGTATGGGGTTGGCCGATCCAATGGATTTGGGAGTGTGGGTAAGGAGGTAGAGGTGGGGGCCTTTTAGAAGAAGAGAGGAGGGGCACTCTTGGAAAGTAAAGAAATGTTACTTTATTTTCAAATGGGTTTCGGATTTTAAAGGTCCCACATTGATATAATTCGAGGATATGGTGATAAGGGTTATAAATATACCCACCCAATAGGTTTTGGACATGTGTAGGTCTTAGATCTTACATTATCTTTCCATTTTATTTAAATCCTTTATTAATGAGATAATCGCTGCATCGTCATGATGTCATAAATAATTTAATACATTTAATGTCTAAAAATTATAAAAAAAAATATAATGATGTAGGAAATACTTTTAGATTTATAATGAATATTTATAGTCCAAACGATCATTTATGTGGACAAAACTAAAAATATTTTACTTAGGTGATACATTCTTTGTCACATTTAACATTCTTTAAAAAATAAAAAGATAAAAAGTCACTTTCTCACAAAAGTGATTCCATGGGGCCCCCATGTTTTGTACAAGGCATACCATGGTCGTCCATGAGACATCCAGTAGTATTAGGACAAATTTTTGGGTCTTTTTGTATTATTATGATATCATTTTATTATCTTTAACTACCTGATTACTCATTAATCAAGATAATTAGAGATAATTACCATCGTTACTATTTATAATGTCCAAAAATAAAAGATTATTAATTAAATAATTTGGACCTTCGGATTCCAAATATTTAATCCATTTTACCAAATTCCAAACAAATAAATTGAAATAATTGATTTAAAAATAATTCTCGTTGTCAAAACAAATAGTGGGTTTTTTTGAAAAAATATCTATGAAAAGTTTGGCATTAGTTTATGACCAATTTCAAAGTGAAATTAATCCTAATGACCAAAATTGGATTAAATGGTAAAAATATATTCATATTACACTTTAAGACAAATTAAAAATATAATCTAACCATAAAAATAAATTAAATGAAAAAGCAGTTTTGATGTAAAATGCAGTATTTTTCACTATTCATTAAAAAATGAACATTGTCAGAAAAATACCAAAAATTTGTCTAATGTAAATTTAAATGTCCCAATCATAATGAATATATTAATTTTGACAAATATATATTATATAATTGTCAAAATTTTGATTGAAAAAGGGTTTTCCATCAAAAGGCAGTAAGACAATCTTTTAAGAATATTAGTGTATTCCATGCATAAGATTGTATTTATTTTCCTTTTAAGCCTCTAAAACACTATCTTAATAATTAATAGATAGAGATAAAAATATTTATTATTCATTACTTACTTGGGATGTTACATTAATAATCATAATACAAACCAACGATCAAAAATTCTAGTGTATTTATAATACTAGGTTTCTAAAAATAAAAACATGGGTCTAAATAAATCATTTAACTATTTATAATAAATTATGGAATCCTAAATTCCTTTGAGAGAATACATTTTCAATGTATAAACAGGTGATAACATGAACAAAGGGTTGAGGTAAAATTCATAGTAATGAAATACACATATCAATAAAGCTGAAAAATTGGATAGAGGGCATAATATGATGGCATAAAAGGAATGGATGTACATAATGAATCATAACATAAGTTCCCATGGTAAAATAGGAGATGTGGAAACAAAATATATAATGACATAATAATTACTCATGTCTCATTTCATGTGAAGGAACACATGCGAAAGTTAACCACCGTGACCATTCCACATGGAGAAAATGTCATGGATAACCCCCAAGAACATTGAACATGACATATCATGAGACTAAAAATTACCCAAAGAATGTGATTGCTTTTTGGGTTCACCCATCCTAAAATTTTCCATAATATTTATTCCACAAGAAAAATTATACATATGGTATCAAACATAAACATTACGATTACCAAATGTATGTATTGGGTATCGTAATATTGTCAGAAAAATCATAATATAAAGGAATATCACAATGGTGTCCCTAAATTTAAGTAATTAAATCATACATGGATATACATAAGTGAAATTAATAAGAGATAATTATTAATTATTTCAAACTATAATGAATACATGTAAAAATGTGTCTTAAGAAACATTAGAATGTAAACATTTTTGTGAATTTTAAATAAAATATATTTTTTATTCAAAGAAAAAATTGGAATTTTCATTTATATAAAAGAGTAATTGAGAAAAAAATGTTTCCATAATAAAATTATTGATTTTGAAAAATAATTACTACTTAAAATAAATTATGTATCACACATGAATATGGGTAAAATTTAGGATGTTCTATTAAATTGGGTATTCTTCTCAAGAATAATTTAGTATCGACCCTTTTAAAAATATATATATCCCTGAAAAAAAAGTATGAATAGATCATGAAACATGATTTTGTAAAAATTAAACATAATTTAGATGATTTTCAAAAACAATAAAATATAATTTAATTTGGGTAAAAATAGAAAAAAAACTCGTCAAAATAATAGAGTTTTGGTTAGTATCCCTAACCTTAAGTGTGAAGCTGTTCATCACTCGATCTTAATGTCTCGGATAATAAAATTAGATACATTAATTAATAATTATATACCCATTTTTACATGTATTTTATTTATTATAACTTTAATATTTTCATTTATGGGCTTTTTATGGGTAGAGACTCAATGTTTTCATATGCGAGTGTTAGTTCCCATGGTTTTCATGATCAGTTTACTTGTACACATATAAAAAAGGTTATGTAGAGTGGGGTAATTAGATATAATTGAATTTATATATTTCTAGTGATATTAAATAGGTTATATTTGTTTTAATATCTTTTTTAATGGCATGATGATGAATCATTAGATAAATAGATAATGATAATAGTCTAGGTTTATTTTGGTGGGTTTTGATCAAAATGATCTCAATTTGTTTGATAAATTAATATAATTTTTATAAAATTATTCTAGATCATTTAATAAGATACAGATATATGTCTATTATAATATAGTTCAACCATTAAGATGGCTTTATGAATAGACTTGAATATAGTAATGGAAATTGAAAACTTCTTCATCGTTGAATGTAATAAATTAATACATCACAGATGATGTTTTCATTTTTTGTATAAAAGGGAAAGAGAGAGGTGATTAGGAATTATTATATAATAATAATAAAATTATAGTATATTTAAGATAAAATACTTATCATACTACCCAGATGAGGGGAGTTTAGGAGAGAAAAATGAATGAAAGTAACTTGAAATGAAATTATAAGAAAACACATATGGGTTTACAACTTCATTCCTTCTTCTTAAGAACCTCCTAAGGGGATTAATTTTGGGCATTTTTTAAGAAACAAGTCCTCCAAAAAATGGTCCATTGGAATAGGAGGATATTTGAGCGAAATTTGCTTAAGGATAAAGGCTTTAAAGGTGGGAAGATAAGATGTTGTTAGGTTGGAATTTATATTAGAGGATATGGGTTTTTTATAATTATTTTATTCAGTATTATATTATTTTTTATCATGACAATGAATAGTTTTATAATTTACCTTAAAAGAATATTATAAAGATTAATATGAGTTATAGATAATTGGGCTCACATCACTGATGACTCGTGGAATAGTTTATTTAACTTAAAGTGTATAAATGTTGTTAATATTCATATTTTAATATTCCCTATAAATTCAGGTATTGTAGAAAAATCCCTGAAATTCCTCATAATAATTTTTCAGCTTGTAGATTTCAAAAAAAGAACTAAATTTTATGAAAATATTTCAAAATATAAAATATGTAAATTTTAATTAAAATACTAATTTACTCAAAAAATAATGATTTTAAAATTATAACTGGTTTTTTAAAACATTAAAAAATTAACTAAGGTATAATAAAATTATTTTCTAATCATTACACAAAAAATATTAATTTATGAATTAATTCTGTATAAATAAATTTCCTTTTAAATTATTATATTCATCCTAGAATTTTAATTGAATATTTATGGCTTACAAATATACAAACACATAGTTAATAATTTTTAAAATATTTATTTACTTATAATGTTTTATAATTATATCATATTGTCATTAATAATATAGATAAATTTTATTTATAAATTAATTGTTGTAGTTACTACTCAAATGTTTAGTTCACTATTAATAAGGGTCACATTACTAATGATAATTTCATGATACTATTTCCTATGTAGAAGTTCCGTTAATTATCTAAATACTTTTTATTTTATTCATTTATCATCTCTGATGTTTGTATTGTGTTCTAAATGTGATTATATATGGTTTATATTGTATGAAATAATTATAAGAAATGTATTTCCATTGAATGAATTAAGGGTAATTGGGAAAACAATTTATTCTCATGGCATAAACAGAGGATAATGAAATTCATTATATTCATTATATATAGATCCTAATATGTCGTCATTGTATGAAAAATCATAAAAAACATGATAAAGGATGTGATTGTTTCATAGAACCCTCACCACATTGGTAACATTTAATCATAAGACCTATGAAATAATAAAATTAATTAAATCAAATAATATCATGTGTAAAAAATTCTAGATATTACTTTTCTAAGGATATGTATATACACCACATAAAATAAGACATGTGTGTTACATAACATATGTCTCAAGGAATTCCAATTGAGACAGAAATACCTTAACGCTTATACAACTTTTGAACCCTGAACCCCATGAAATGGAGATACTAAAATGTGTATATATGTAACCTTAATTTTTTAGATAATAATAATAATATGAAATAATGGTAAATATATACACCACATAAAATAAATATGTGGCGAATAAGACACATGTTTCAAAGAAGTAAAATGTGAGATAGAAATCCTCTGAATCATTTGTAATATTATAAAACATAAGAACAATAAAATAATAACAGAAAATGAAACCATTAATATCATTAATTAGGAGTTATTCATGATATAAATTTTCATAGATCGAGTATAACAACCAAAAAATATAAACTATTTCTGAATTCAAATTGGTCTCCCAGAAAAAATTGTGGATAGAAATACATTACATTAAGTATAAACTTTGATCATTAAAATTTGGAAATAATGTATAAAATATTATTTTTCAATAAATATATTAAATACCCATAATACTATATAATGTACCAAATATGATTTTTTAGAAAAAAAAATTGTATACCGAGATGCTCAGATACAAGAGGGGGTGAATTGTATACATTAAAAATTATTTTGGAACCTTTAATGTTTATATAAAACATTCTCAAAGAATGTTTATTAACCATAAATAAACTATTTATTAAGGATTGATTTTATATTTAAGAAAACTCAGTTTAAAAAAATTAAACAAACATTCACAAAACCTCTTAACGAAACCATTTCATAACCATTATAACCATAATATAAAAACATAAGGATTTTTTCATAAAGGAAAGATTCTACATTAAAGCTAATAAAATATTTAATATAATTAGAGTAACGAAATTAGAAAATATCAGAACATTATAATTTTTTACTTTAACAAAGTGAAAATAGAAGTGGAATAAAAACAACATGAAACAGAAAACAAGTAACAATAATATTATTTTAACCCAAATAGTAGGATGTCCAACAACCTTGGATAAAGGTTAACTGATTTATAATTTCATGAAAGTCTATCTTATCCAAACCCAAGTAATCCATTAATCCAATGATCAGTATCTATCTTTCTATCCCCTCAATCCCTTGATTTAGAAGTAAATCTAAACCCCTATCTTCCAAATCCAAAATCCCACGATTAACATGATCTGAGTCTGCACAAATATTGTTTGAACAAGTTGTTCATGCCTAAAAAATTTGTTAATGGAATCTGCATAAAGCACTTAGAGTTGTTATATCCTCTCTTTCTAGAAATAACTTCACAAACATTGATTTATTTTCTATTCACTTTTTATCATCAAAGTAATTTTCTCGTACAATTGAAATATTATTTATTGGAAAATTATCTCAACAGTCGGCTCCACTCCAACTATCAGATTTTCTTTAAATTTCAGAGGGACTTAGACTCGTGTTAAATAAAAAATGTTTATTTTATAAGAGATTAAATGACATCATTTCATGTATATGAAATGATGTTATGTTTATGGTAACATTTAATTATAAGAAAACTTTGAATCTGATAATATTTTAATTGTACGTTAAAAAACTCTAACGTTATAAAGAAAAAAAATTCTTATGAAAATAAAAAAATTTGATTGAGAATAAAATGAGAACTGTATTGGGTAATGTTATAATAAAATCAGTATGACATTTATACCAGTATCAAAATCATGAAAAATGGTATCACGTAGGTTTATATTAAACAATACGTCTGAATCTTCTGTACACCATAACATTTAATATGTAAGTGAAATATAATGATAGATATATAGTAATGACAAATCTCTATGTTAAACAGAATGATAAATCTGTAAGTAAACATAATAAAAAATCTATAAGTATAATCTAATGACAATTTTGTGAGTATAACAGAATGCGAGTTATGAAGGTAAACATAATGAAACATATATTAGTGAAACCGAATTACAATTTTGTATGTATAACGGGATGTGAATTATACAGGTATAATAGAATGAGAATTTTCTATGTATAATAGAATGGGAATTCTGTTAGTATAACGGAATGAGTATTCTGTAATTATAATGAAATGAAAATTCTATAAGTAAAAGTAATGACTAATTGGGAACATAAGAAAAAGTGTTTCTGATATTTAGAACATAAAACCATAAGGAATGGAGATTTCATAAGAGAACCTCATTGTCTCCACAATATTCCACCTTTTGGAAAGAGAAAACTATATTATTAATGAATAATACATTGACATTGATAAACAAGTATGGAAAACTTGTGTACCCCTTTGAATGAGATTTATGATGAATAAAACTAACTCCTCTCAGGTTATGTTACCCAAGGATTGTAATCTTGAACTTTAGGATCCTATTTCATTCATAAGGAAATATCTCCCTCGTAGATAAACATTTATTCTTAAAAGAAGCTACCCCTTACTTAGGAATTATACTTTCTTACCATACTATCCCTCAATAGATTCTCCACCATTGAATTCATCATTAATCCTCCAAATAAATTCCCCCCCCCCTTTGTGATTGATAAAAAATAATGGAAATATATAAGATGTACCTATAAGTTGAAGGAAGTAAACATGCAAAAAAATAAATATATGTAAGAAAATTCGTAATGAAATTTTGGAAATGAAGTTTAAATTACAAAAAAAATTAGAATGTAAAAAAAATAATCCATCATTTTTCTCCAAACCTGGGTAAGCCCTCAAAACAATGATCGTTATCTTTATTGGTATCCCCGAAAGCCTTCTATTTATTGGGAAAATAGAACCACTATTTTTCAAATCCGGAAGCCCATGATTAGCACGATAGATGTCTTCACCAAGAAAGTATGAAAAAACTCTTCACTTTTAAACAAGTTGTTCACGACACCCGCTCGATGCAATGAGAGTTGTAAGAACCTATCTTTCAAGAAATAGCTTCAAAAACATTGATGAATTTTCTATTCAATATTAATTATCAAATAACTTTTCTCATTCAAATAAAATTATATTTATAGGAAAAACTTCTCAACGATCGTCTCCACTCCAAAATTCATATTTTCCTTAAATTTCATAGGGACTTGGACACATCTCAAACTAACAACGGTTAGTTTGTAACAGATTGTACAACATCTTATCATGTATAAGAAACAATGATATGTTTAAGGTAAATGTTATTTATATGAAAACATTGAATTTGAATATATTGGAATGATACAATATAAACAATTTAAAAATATCTATAAAATGGATTTTTTAAGAAAATAAAAAAAATTCAGATTAAGAAAAATTGAATAACTATTTTTGGTTTGGTGTCCATAAATCAGCCTGACATTTTTAGCATTATTAGAATCAGGAAAAACTGTATCACATAGGCTAATGTAAAATAATACATCCGAATCTTAAGTACAAAAAAATGTTAAAGATGTAAGTAAAATGTAATGATAACTATATAGTAATGAAAAATCATTATGTAAAACAGAATGATAAATCTGAATGAAAACATAGTAAAAAATCCGAAAGTATAACAGAATGAATATTCTTTATGTATAACAGAATGAGAATTTTGTAGGTAAACGTAATGAAGAATATCTAAGTATAACATAATGAAAATTTTATAAGTATAAGTGAATGAGAATTCTTTAATTATAATGGAATAATAATTCTATAAGTATATATGAATGAGAATTCTATATGAATAGTAAATTGAGAATTCTGTAAGTATAATAGAATGAGAATTATGTATGTAAATGTAAAGAAAAAATAGAAACTTAATAAAAAGAGTTTGTGTGTTTCAAAACATAAAACCATAAGGATTGGAGAATTCATAAGAGATCCTTATTGACTAAACAAATTTACCTAGGACTATATATTAATGGATTACTACAAATTCGTTGCTAAAATCATGACTCAAGTAATAATCAACTTGTTTTATAGACATGTACTGATTTCTTATTTTCTGTTTGATTAAATTTATCATGGTTTTATAATATCCAAGATAATATTCATGTATGATTTATCATAATTATTTTTAAATTATACAATTAAGATCAATCAATAATTTTTGTTTTGGGATATGTTGTATGTTATGATCAGGTATAGGCTATGCAGTACATACACATGATGAATGTTTCAATTAACCAAATATCACTATAGAAAAGAGAAAATTAATATTTAATATTTTTAAAATTATCATAACATAATATTATTTATTAATATATAAGTACAAATATCATAAATATGTTGTGGTTGTGAAAATAGAGAGTCACATTTCTTTGCGAAGGATGTAGTCCTTACGTACATGAACAACATTGTCATCATTTAGTGGGTCAAAATTGAAGGAAAGAAGATAATAAATTATATTTAAATAAAGATAAATATTTCATGAATATAATGATTCTTTCATTTATTTAATATATATTCATTAAATATTTTTTTATTTTCTTCTGTGTAAAGCATTAGTGAAAAACGAATCACATCGATTCATAAGGTGCCATTATGCAGTTCATAGGAGTGAAATTAACATATCCCATAATGAAAGGAAAATTATTAGGTATATATTTATAGAAAATAAATAGGTATAATTATATTATAATTAAAAAATATTTGTAATTTATATCCATAATTCGACACATCCTTAGGAGGTGATATTTGAAAAATCAGTTACATCGTTTCACGAGGAAGTCGTCCTCCATACACCAGAACAATGATTTTGTAAACCATTTGATGGAATAATACATAGTTGTAGATAACTTTCATAATATAAAAACATTTAATTATATTAAATATACTATGGTTTTTATATAATCATGTTATAAAAACATTAAGGAGGTGGAGGAATAAATAATATATAAGTCCTCCTTATAGAATGTTACCGGCACTTTATGTATCCTCTTTAAGCTTGGACAAAAATTCTTCTTATGTTAGATTTATGCCAAAAATAATTCTCCTAGTATTTTATTATGATATTTGAAGGTATATTTGGGCATTTATTGGATGAAACAAACTCTTTTAAGGTGGGAATAAGAGAGGGGAACGTGTGGTTTTAATAAGTAGGGAGAGTGGCACACTTATAATATTTTTATAATAACAACTTTTATCCAATTTTATACCCTATAAAAAGGCTCCAAAATATATTATTATATAAATTTACACATTATTGGGTCAATATACCTCCATCTATTATTTTTTGGAAAAATTATGGGGTCATTTTAAACCTTATCGTATAAGTTTAACCATTTGTAAACCCATTTAGTACCTTAACAACTATAATAAATGTTAATGTTTTCACTATTGATTTTTGTAAAAAACCAATTTTAACTTATTTATGAATATAATTTTTGATGACTAAAAATATTTAATCAATACTTATAAAATCAATTCACACAATTTAGAAATTTTAATTTAAAATTAAGCAAGTAGATGTGATGAGAAACTGGGGTTTAAAAGATAAAATAATCAAAACCTTTTAATATTATTATATCAATTTTAAATATCGAATTGATTCTAATTACACATATATGATTAATATATATATAATTTTACTAATTTATTTTAATATAAATTAAATAGATTATTTATTTCTATAAATATTTAAAACTAAAATTTAGTTTTCAATTAAAATTTACTATTTTTCATTATTTATCTGAAAATTAAACAACACATAAAATTTTAAAGACCTCAAAATAGGATATATTTTATATATTGATTTAAAAATTATTTTTAATTTTTCAAAAATGATTCAAATGTATCCAAAATATAATTTTTTAAATATGTGAGAAAAAAATGTGACAAAACTACTATTTAGGGTAATATATTTTTAATGGAAAAACATGATTTCTTATAATCTATTGTCTAAAAACAAATATAATTAATTTTATAATACTGATTGAATATATAATAGATAAATTTCATTAAAATCATCCTCCAAATAAGATTTCTTATTTATTTGAGTTAAAATGTTTTTGTAATTCTAAAAATCATTTTTCATTTCTTTCAAAAAGTTTTTATTTTCATTTTTAATCAATTGGCCATCAAAGAAATCATTTTATATAAATGTATAAACCATATAATTTCATAATTTATTTACTTCTATTTATAATTTCCATTCATATAGCTACGTGATAAAATTCATATTAAATAATAATATTTTATTATTATTTCATGTTTTTTGTAATCATAGCATTTCATGTAATATAAACAAAGATCAGTTTACCATGTAATGTAACTCGAAAATGATACAGTGTGTACTGAAAAATATAGAAAAGATTAAAATTATTTTGAAAAATATATTTATCAAAATCATAAGGTGTTAAATTTTAATGAAATATCCATAAGGTAAAAATTCATGTGTTTCTTCGTATATGGATAATAATATTCTATCATAAGAAATGTAATCATAAAAAATATTGATAAATGATGTGATTTAAAAATAAAATCATTACTGATTTGGTTATATTATAACACAGGAACCATGAAGGAATATCAATAATTTAAAATTTAAATATCATGAGTATAAATAATCTCACTATATTACATGTCAAAGAGGTTTTATGTACATATTCTACAATAATATAGTTTAATAATAGAATCATATGTCTCAAAGAATAAAAATATTTCCAAAATATCCCTTAATAATTAGGTAACATTTAGTGTGTAAAAAACATAATGGAGATATATTAAAATCGACCTCTAAATACCCGAAAATTATTAGTAGATGTTTCATAATATAAATTCATAGCTTGTATATAGACTGTATAAAATAAAAACATAGTGAATATGGAAACTGTGTCATAAGAAAATAAATGGGAGATGAATATAACTCAACTTAAGTCTTAACTTCCTTCATAGTTCTATAATAATAATCTATAATAAATAATTTTTTATATGTACATTGTAGAAAAATATGAATGTATCGTATCATATATGATTTATATATTTCATTTTATTACTATTATATTAATTATTCCATGTTAAAATCATTTTTCAGGTAATAACTACTTTATTTCTTTTGATTTATTACTTAAAATCCTCTTACATTGATCTTGAATCCATAAAAATGTGATTAATAATCATGAAATAATTTTCATATTTTTAGATCAATTATTCTTTTAACATTACTCATGGAAGGTGTTTTCGATAAATGGTGTGTGTTATGATCATAGACAAGGTAAGTTGTATACATGCTACAATAACATTTCCATTTAGAAATAATCCACATAGAAAGGTGATATTTAAAAAATTGTCTTTCAATAATTATCCTAATATAATTAATAATGTTTTAAATTATTATATAAAATCATAAATGTATTCCCTAAAGTGTGGTGATAAAAGAGATCCATATCACTTCATGGAGGTCGTAGTCCATATGTACAAGAATTATGTTATCATCCTTATATAAGGAAACGTTAAGAGAGAAAATGATATAAAATATTTTAATAATGATATAGTTATAATTAATATACCAAATATTAGATTTTTATAACATATATTAATAAAAATTATCCTTGTTATCTTCCATTTAATGTGTTTGAGAAAACGAAAAACATCACTTCATAAGGTGGTAGTCCCCCACACTCTCGAGCAACATCATCGTATCCCCTATGAAATGGGATGAAAAAAAGATATATATTATAGCATGAATAAAAAAATCAATTCTATAATAAATATCGTATAATAATTTATATCCATTAGAATACACAATAATGATATGTGGTAGTTGTAAAAATGATTGATATCAGTTTGTGAGGTTATAGGTAGTTGTACACATGAATTATTATTTTGGATCCCGTTTTATGGAAATATAGATTTTTGTAATTAATGAAATAAACATAAAAATAAATTTTAATATGTATTATATTGAGTTTATCTTGTAAAAATGGATTAATATGATTTGAAAGAGGAGGAGGATAAAATAAAATAAAAACACATGTTTAAGAATGTTACCTCTTATTCAGGTAACCTCCTTTTGGTTGCACCATAATACATCCTAGGGTGTATTCCTACAAAAAGTAATACTATTCAGATGATAAGAGGGAATTCAAGAAGTGAATTTGGTTGTCTTTCATATAATAAAATGTTTTTAAGGTTTAAATTAGAGTGGAGAGAAGGTGGCCTTTTAAATATTATGTGAGTGGTATAATTGTAATGTTTGAAATGAAAATGGTGTACCCTAATATTTTATTTAAAAAAGGATCCAAAAAGGAATATTATATATAATTATACATTATATGGTTATAATACGGCCATAAAATAGATTTTATAATTGTTTTTCCTTAATTTTAACCTTTATCAATTTTTTCTAACCTCAGAAAAACCCATTTTACATTCACCAAGATAATTATTTTTCATGATTTTCCATATTAAATGTAACACCTGAAAAGTCCTTGGTACATTTATTTTTAAATAATATAATATCACGCACTACATGAAAAACAATGTTTGAACGAACTAGGAATTATCAAATTACTCATATAAAAATAAATTTTGAAAATTATTAAGCACATTATGATGTAAATAAATTTTATTTTTGAAAATAGAGTTAAATTTATAATTATACATATCAAGATAATATTATAGTGAAATTGTTGAATTTTTTTTGAATGATTCAATTTTTTATGAATAATGAAAAATCTATTATTATTGATAAAGATGACCTTTTCAGTTTAAATAATTATTTTGTATAAATTTAATATAAAGTCACAATAGATACATTATAAATAAATTTTTCCTATTTAGGTCATTGGAAGAATTTTTATAATATAATTAAATTTTTTTGAACTTTTGAGTGTCTCTTTTACGAAACTTTTAAAAACGTTTGCGGGATTAATACTAAAAAAATTTTATCGCTACTATGAAAAATAAATTAAAAAATTGGACATTTATTATTTTAATTATAATAAAAATGTTTCCTAAAAAGATCAAAATAACTTTATTATGAATAATAACTTTTGAATATAATTAACCACTGTTACAGGTGAATATGATAATTAAAAGTAAAAATAATATTACAACAATATAAACTTAACCTAACACATGTCTTAATTTCATTGGATAAATAATTTTTGACAGAAATTAATTAACAATAGAAAATATGATACTTTCAATGCGACTTTTGACAGATTAGGACAATTATTATGTTTTATATAAAGAAGAGTTAAACAATATCATATTCAAATTTTAATTACTATATCATTTTTAATATGATATTATATAAGTGTTATGGTCAACTATAAATATTATATATGAATATAAAATGTTTATATATCTAAAAATAATTTATTTATAATTTACTGAAATAATTAAATAAATTAAATTATTACACAATTATGATGCAATAAATGATTTATTAAAGGATGAATCAATTAATTGATATTAAAATAAATATAATGTGAAATATTTTATGCTATGCTATAGTATTTTGGATGAAATAGAAATTTTAGGGATGAGGTATTATTATTTTTCAATGTAATCATATTACTACTACTTTAAAAATTTATGTATTAAAAAGAGTCCAAATTTAAATAAATGAGACTTTAATATAAGTTCTGTTTTTATTAAATGATATAAATATCATAATAATATTAGGTAAGATCATAAAACATGTATAGTGTGAAACATTTCATAAATTACCCAATTGATGTTCATTTGGAATTTTATAGTCAATATATTAACCATATAGTACAAAAAGACAAGTAGACTTGCCAATAGTTAAATTCTTTAACTACGGGTTAAATATAGAAGATGAGGTTAATATTGTGACCTCATCTTCTATAAAAATCATCGGTTGAATGGAATTTAAAAAATAATCATCTATGACTCTAAATAACTCACATTTTAGCTATTTTAAATAAAAAATTATTTTATAATAAGTTAAGAGTTTTGGAATTTCAAAAAGTGCCTCTCGCATCTCTAATAAATGGGAACCTATCCTTCTCTTTTATAAAGACAATTAAATAACCTTTTATATTCCAAAGGATTCAAAATTATCCTCCAAACATACATCACATCATTTTAGAGTCCATATGTTTTGTTGAATCCAACTTAAGGAGTCATTTTGTCCAAATCAAAATGAGATACCCAGAAAAGATGTAATTGCTTTATCAAATCTTTCAAAGTTCATTTCTTCTTATAATTATTATGCCTATGATTTTTATATATTAAATCAGTAGATAAACTATAATCTATATACATAGATTATTTATAATTATTATTCAACCTTATTAATCATTTCATCCAACCTATAAATGATAATATCACCATGTGTGCATATGTATGATTTACTATCTCCACGTTATGCTGTAATTTGGTAATGGATACTAAATTATTTGAATATATATAAGGATTATTATAACATATATAAATAATTATATGAAATTATTATGATTATTTTTAATTAATATAATATCTAATTACGTACTATTTTACCATTAAGGGAATTATATCATCGGTCATGTGTATATACAGTCAATCGTCTCCACGACGCGATTAGATTCATTATACACATTAACCATTCAATAATGACTATAAAATTTATTTGAGGGATGGAATTTATAATTATGAACATAATATAATTCTATATATGAATATAATACATCCTATGCATAACAGACATGAATTACATGAAAAAATATGAATGAAAAATGAAGTCGTTAACTCCTAAAACAATGGTAATACTGAAATATTAATTACAAAAAGACATAAGTGGAACATATATGATATAAGAAATAATGATATGGTTCGGGTATAACATAATAACATAATTTAATATTTATATAGGATGTTGACACAACCATGTATAATGTAATGTACAAGGTAAGGGTGATTTTTTCACAATCACACTATTATCTGAGGTTGTTTATATGTAAGAATCTACTATGACATATTTATTATCCATGTAAATGGTTCTAAAAATCAATTTAAAAATATTTTGTACAATTTTTTGAAGCCATTTTTACCCATGTTTCAATTTTTATATTTTTTTATGAAATCATTCCACTATTTTCCAAATTAGGTTCATTATGACCCTTTCAACAAATTAATGAAAGAATGGATTTTAACTTGTATGGTCTGGGTATCTATTTTACCTAATAATGATTCCTCAACGTTTTTTATCTTCCCTTTCAATATTACAAGTTTATTTTCCAAATAAATTATATCTATTAAAATTTTGTGTCATTTAAATGATATAATGGTAAAAATGGGAAATTTCTCCCAAAGTGTTTTAATGAATTTATTAGATTAATTTCATATATAGCATCATACATTGTTATATTTTATGCATAATTATGGTTGATCTCTTATGATACCATTTACCATATGTTTTTGAACAGTTTATGATCATTTGGACTATGGATGTTCGATTTTTATTCCATTCATGGTTAATGATTAAAATATTAAGATTTTTTATATTAGTTTGAATATGAATGTTTAGGTACTGTTTCACCCAATTCTTATGAGGAATTAATTGGAGTTAATAAGTGAAGTGTGGGGCCCACTATAGCCCCTAGACGAATCTGAGGGTCTCATAAAACAAACTAGATTTTGTTTTTACCTCTTTATATATGGTGTTTTCATGATGCATTGATAGTGTGGTTATGATTCACGAAATTATTCATTACCTTATTATGATAATTTTTATTGATATTACATGTGATTATTTGAAAAGTATAATATCCATTCGATTATTTAAAAGGAATTATTTGATTTATTCATTCCATAATAGAGTGATTTTTTTAATGACTTGTGTTTCAATTTTATACCTTTCCTTAAATTTTTATTCATTATTATATTTTCTTACCCTATATTTTTTATCCTTAATAAGAATTTGAACTCACCCCGTTTTTATGACTCATTTTCCCTAGGATGTGACGATTAAAATTATGAAATTCTTACAGTGATAATCTACAGGATATGAGTGATTTCAAAGGATACACTATGTTGTTCTTCATTTCAAGATATAATTTAATACTTATGTGTTTATCTAGTTTTTCATGGCTAAAAACTATCCAGTACTTAGAGATTTTATTTCTTGGGTCCTGGAAATGTAATAAAATAATACACCAACTCCTGGTATCTATGGTCATGGTGAACCAGTTTTTATTAGAGGAATATTAGTTAAAACATGAAAACTATATTTAGATAAATGTTTATTAGGGAACATTACTATATGATAGACTTTTAGGATATATATAGAACAACAATGTCTTGTTTTGGTTAAATAGATATTATGTGGGTCTTCGAAGAAATACATCCTTTTTTGGATACTACAAGCAGACGTGGTTTCAGAAAAAAAATTTACCTAAGAGTGAAAACTAATAAAAAGTGTTCCGGGCCAGACTCGGGGTATGCTACTACATGATAGTGAGACTTACTTCATGCCTAGTTTGATACTATAGGGGGTATGCTTATGATAATTCACATATTCATTAAAAGCCATTATGACGAATTTAGGAGTAAATAAATTCCCAATGAAACATTTCTATTATTATGCATTAGATTTAAATAATTTTTTTAATTAATATTATGTATTTTAATAGATTGTAATTATTCAATATGATTCACAACCTAATTTAATGAATTCTTTTTTTTAGAAATGGTGCACTGAGGAAGGAATATAAACTGTATGAATGCTTGTAATATATGTATTTATTTCCCTCATAAAACATAAATTGATAGTTTTTCTAGTGATACAACTAGTGTGGAATACCATATAACCATACTGAGGTAGTTGACTTAGTTTATGAATAATAATATTACCCGTATCGATCATCATAATCCACAAAATGGAAGATCAGTGTTAGACCTCTTCATGATATTAAAAATGAATACTTTAAAAAGAATCAAAAATTTATTTGTAATTGATTAATTGACATGTTCCTTAGATAAAAAAATTCTGGATTTAGGGAGTAACGAAATGGAAAAATACTTCATGGTTGTTTGTCGACTCTTAAGAGATGTAGATCGATGGTGGTCATTAATTCAAAACATAAATAAAGATGAAGATGTGGTAAATATCGAATGTATGGAGTTTGATGAACATTTATTATAATCATACATCCCATGAGAACAATGATCTGATATAGAAAGGAACATTAAGTGTATTAGGTTAAATAAGGATGCAAATGTGGCAATGTATGAGGTTAACATGACAAAGATACCAGGCATGTTCTAGACTATATATGTAAATGATGATGTAAGATTTATTGATTCGTTGATGGGTTAAAACCATTCCTCATAAGGGAACTGGTCTAAAAATCATTCTCATAATGCAAAGATATATTATAAAGTCCTATGAAGATAGAAAATCAACTTTCTATATCTTATTACATTAAAGTAAAACAAGAGAATAACAGGGCCACTGAACACTCTAGAAAATGAAATAAAGGGATGAAGGGAAAGGTTAACTTTCCACCCTACTTTAATTTTTGGAATAAACACACTCATACATTCCAGAACGGAATTGATGTTTATTACAAATGTAGAGAAAAATTCCACCATGCTCATTATTGTAATGTGAAGAAAGAAGCTATCACTGTTCAATGATTCAATTTTAAATAGATGAGAAATTATGAAAAATACTTTCCAAATCATTAACAGATTTTATTCCAAAAAAGAACAATGTTGGTAGGCCTGTATTAGGTGATCATAACTACTATGGTTAAAGTTCCCAATGATGTTTTGGAAGGTAATTTAAAAATCTCGTCAATTTCAACTAATTATTTTTATTTTTCTAGATCATCAAAATCATTTATATCATCCTAGTATGATTTAAAACATAGATATTTACAATTCACATTAGCAAAGGATTTTCTAGTCAAAACCCTTATGGAAAGTCTCATTGCAACAATGATGTTTCAGGAAGTTTTCATTATGTAATATAATCATGATTTACCTACTGACATTATCATTATACCTATGGACGAAATTAATATAGTCGTCTAAAGCTTTCAGATTAAAAAAATTATGTGCGTATTTGTTACAATAATAATGAAGTTATTATTTGTGAGGAATATGTTGAATAAATTATCTTTAGATTAGAAGCTTCTTCATATGATTCTTATATAGATCCACCACCAGTATCACTTTTGAATGAAATAATTGTGGAGGAAGATAAAACATCATCCATATGTGATGAATGAAATATTCAAATTGAAAATGTACCAACTTTACAAGAATACATTGATGTATTTATGGAGGATTTACCAAGTCATCCACCAGAGTGGTGGTTGTGTTTTATATTGATCTTACCCCAAATTAAGATAAATTGGAAAGACTCCTTATTGAATGGCCATTGTGGAAATAGTAGAGATAAAGAAAAAATTATAGGAGTTCATTAATAATGGATTTATTTTCCCTAGTGCTTATAAATGGATATAATGAGTTCTTTTTGTTATGAATAATGATGGATCAATGAGTTTGTTCATTGACTATAGATAAATCAATGATATTACCATAATAAACAAATATCATCTACCTCCAATTAATTATTTGTTTGATCATCTTTAAAAATATCATTAATTTTCAATGATTGAGCTTCATTCTGGATATCAAAAACTATTTGTAGAGAAGTAATATATTCCAAAGGAAACATTTCAAACATTGTATGGGCATTATGAGTTTATAGTAATGCAATTAGGATAGAAAAATTCACCCTATTATTTCCTATATCTAATGAACCGAGTGTTCAAGGAATATCATGATAATTTTTTCATAATATATATTGATGAAATATTGGTATAATCCAAAAGTTACAAAGACCGAGAGATTCACTCGAGGATTGTTCTTAAGACTCTTAGAAGAAATGATCTATATGGGATGTTTAAAAGTTTAATGTTGGGCTTTAAAAAATATCTTTTCTTTTCAATATTGTATCAAATAATTGAAGAGATGTTTATCATACAAAGAAAAAGGAAATGATAGGTTTGTTATTTATAGTGATGCATCAGGGAATGGAATTTGTTTTCTCCTTATAATGAATTATACAGTTATTTCTTGTTCATCAAGGAAATTGTAAATTCAAGAAAAAATACTCAACTCCTAATAATACGTTAGTAGTAGTAATCCTTTCTCTCAAGATAGGGAGACACTATCTCTATGGTTGAATATGTGAGATATATTTGGATCACAAGTGTTTGAATAATACATTCCCAAAGAATGATATCAACATGAGAAAAAGGAGTTGGCTTGATCTACTAAAGGATTATTATTTCACAATACACTACATCCATGGGAAGGATTATAAGGTGGTAGATGCTTTAAGTAGAAAGAGATATATAGTTATGGAAGAATGAGAGTTAAAAGGGATCATATATTCATGGATCATATAAATATGGATATATAATGGAATTAGAAATATAACTTCTTTTTTAAATTGTTTTCAAACCATCCTTACATGAAAGGTTAAAAAGTTCTCAGTCTGATGATAATTATTTTGAATTGAAAATTAACGACGTGAATTATGGAATATTTAAAGACGTTATATATTAAGATGGAGTTTTGAAATATTGAAATCGGTTGTGTATTACCTCTACTGAAGAGATTAAATAATAATTATTGGATTATTCTCGTAGCTCCAATTTATCTATTAACACTAGTAGGATTAAGATATATAGATATTCGAAGGAACATTTTTTTGGGGGACTACCTAATGAGAGATATTTTTTAATATGGGTCAAGAGTTTGGTTTTTCAATAGGTGTATGATGAAATGCAACATAATATAGGAGTCATGCATCCCATTCCTATACCTTTGTGGAATTGCGATGATATTACGATGGATGTTTTCATTAGGATACTAATGAATGCAAGAAGAAATGATGAAATATTGTTTATTGTTGATTATCTTATCAGATCATAACATTTTCTTTCAATAAGTGACGATTAAACACATGAAAAATTATCAAGGAATTATATTAATGATGTTATAAGGCATCACGGTATACCCTTATCTGTTGTTTCTAACCATGATCCCCATTTTACAACTTGATTTTGGAAAATTAATCCGAAATCCCTAGATTCAGAGCATTGATTGAGAACTACAAACTACCCTAAAACTGATCGAAAATCCAAAAGAACTATCCAATATTTAGAAGACATGTTGATATCCTGATCTTGTGACATTCAAGGTGTATGGGATCAGTATTTACCTCTGGAAGAATATTTATATAACAATATTTTTCATTCAAGTATTTAGATAGAACCAAATGAAGCACTATATTGAAAGTGGTTACGTACACAAACTTTTTGGGATGATTTTGTTAAAAGAAAACTCGTAGGCCCAGAACATGTTGAGGAATATTTTAAAAGTTAAAGACTATTCAAAAACATATCAGAACTGCTCAATGTAGGAAAAAGATAAATACTGATATTAAAAGGATGGACTAAGAATTTCAAGTGGGATATCCTGTTTTTATGGTATATCCAAAGAAGTGTTTTATAATATTTTCTTAGAATGGTAAACTACATATGAGGTACAATAGATAATTTTATATAATTTAATGACTAGAAGCTGTATCTTACCATTTGGAAATGAAACCACGTATCTCTGAAGTTACTAATGTGTTCAACGTATCACTTTTAAAGAAAAAACATGCCAGACCCAACACATGTACTAAACTATGAAGAAATTGAAATGGAATCTGATCTGTCTTATTTGGAAGAACCCATCATGATTCTTAACTCTAGATAATATGTTTTTAAGAATTTGAATACAAAATTGTTCTACGTTCGTTGGAGAAACAATAATATAAAAGAGGTGATGTGGGAACCTAAAGAACATATGATAATGAGCCAAATGATTCTTTTGAAGAAGTGATATTATAGAAATTCGGAGGACCAAAATATTTTACGGAGGGAATAATGTAGCACATCAATCTTATATGATACGTTTCTTTATAAATAATTCCATTGCTTGCATTGCACGCAACACCGAGTTCAAGCTCACCACAACCTATCAAAATAGCCATTTAAAAAGGTGTTATGAAAATTATTAACCACAAAATGAAATTAATAATATTTTTTTCAATATAGACTTCATTTTGGAATTTATAATGTCAAAATTAGATGATGATGAAATTTTGGATTTTTTCTGAAAAGTATCAATATTTGATAAAAAGTGAAATATACATCATTGTTGTTGAAAACCATATTTTTCATTTATATAATTATTTTAATATTAATTTATTTTAATGACATAACAGATACATAATAAAAATATTTTTTCAATTTAGGTCATTGGAATTATTTTTATAATAGATGTTTTTATAAAAATATATTTAACTTTTGAATGTCTCTTTTACCCACCTTCTCGCCAAATTTACTATATTAGTACTAAAAATATTATTAACACTTCTATGAATTTAACTTAAAAAATAATACATACGTAGTTGTAATGAATATGAAAAATGTTGTCTAATAGGATCAAAATAATTTTTGGTGAATATTAACGTCTGAATTTGTTTTCTATGGTAAGGTAAATATTTTAATTAATGCTAAAAATAATATCATAAGAGTATAAAATTACACTGAAAGATGTTATAATTTCATTGGATAAGTATTTTTAGATCAAAATGAACCATTGGCCAAAAATATGATCCGTTTTATGCCACATCTGTATGAATAGTAAATTCATTATATTTAGTTTAATGAAGATTTAAACATTTCATATTCAAATTTTAATAACTATATAATTTTTAATATGAAATTATATATATTATATGGAAAATTATAATTAGTCGTTAGTAATATAAAATTTTTATCTAGATTATTTAAATTTATTTATAATATTTTGAAATATAACATAAATTGAAATGATGTCACAATGATGATGTCGTAATTGATTTATTAATAGTTGAATTAATTAATTAATATTAATAATATTAAAATAAATATAATGTCAAATATTTGATTCCATCACCAAATATTTGTGATGAAATTGAAATGTTTGTAATTATTTAATTTATTTAAAAGAATCAAGATTTTATTACTTAACAAAAACATATATTAAATAATGTTTAAATTTTTATGAATGAGATTCTAAAATAAATGTTATACTATAAAATGATATTAATGTCATAAAAAACAATGTTTCTACCGAAATACAAAGCTAGTGTTAAATATGTCATAAATTTCCCAATTTAGGGTCTTATATCATTTAATATAATATATACTAGAGCTATATTATAAAAAGACCAGTAGATATGGTAAGAGATAAATGTTATACATACAACTAAAGTTAAAATATAAGGTTAATTTTGAAACATAAAATAATCAAAAAATTATTTTTTAGAGTATTATAACCATATTTATAATATCGTATAAATAACTTACTTTTTATCTATTTGATATTGAAAATACTTAATAAATTGATTGTTTTGGAGTTTCTAAAAGCACCTCTCCCCTCTCTTATAACAGGCCACCTCTCATTACCTTTAATTAACATATCTAAATCCCTCTAGATCGAATAAACCTACCCACCAATCCTCCCAGATAGTAAATAATAAATTTAGTGTCCATACATTGGGGTAAAATCTTACTTATGGCATCCTTTTGTTCAAATCCAAAGGAGATACCTGAAAAAGGTAATTGATTTATCAACTCTTCTAAAGTTAATTTATTCTTTTAATTCATCTTCATACATTTATTACATACTAAAGTAATAAATATTTTATAATTTACATGTTTATATGTTATTATTATTATAAGAAACCCAATTCCTATTTTTATCTATAATAAGAATAACAATATCACCTTATGTACATACGTACATGTAACCATCTCCACATTGGGGTGTAATATGTTATTGAACAGTACCATATTTAGATATATATAATGATGAGTATAGTTGACATAAATAATGAATATGAAATTATTATGATTATATTTATTTAATATTCCATCCATTTCCGTACCATTTACTCATCAATTGAATGATATCATCGCTCGTACATACAAACGGTCGACCATCTCCACGATGAGATAATATACATTCTCAATGTTATCCATTAAAGAATGACAATATAATTTCTATGATCAGTAAAAATAAGAATTCTAAAATTATTATATTTATGGATATTAATAAAATACATCATATGCATAATAATCATTACTTACATGACAAAAAAAGAATGGAAAATAATGTAGTTAACAACCGAAACAAATGTAATACTAAAATATTATTAACAAACCAATATAAGATGATCATATATGATATAATAAATATGTATATGATTTTGTATAATTTAATAAAATAAAAAATTTATTATAAATGATGTTAAATCCCCATCAATAGAAGGAAAGTACAAGCTAACTGTAATTTTTTCACAATGCCATTATTATCCGAGGTACATTATATATAATAATCCAATGGGACAACACTATCATCCATGAATATGTATCAAATGATGTATTTCAAAATTGTATCTCAAATTTTATAAAGTTATTTTCGCCAAGGTTTTAATTTTTCTAAAATATTTTTAATGGAATCATTCCTCCTTTTTCCAAAATTTGTACATTATGACCTTTTCGAAAAATTAAGGAAATTTTTTTTGTTTAACTAATACAACATGATGGATATATTACATCATTATTTTTCTTTTCCATTTTAAATCATCCATTATAATATTACAAGGATATTTTTTTAAAAAAAATATTTCTTTTTTAATTTAATGGATTTTAAATGATTGCAATGGGTAAAAATGATATTACTCTCAATGAGTTTAGGTGAATTTATTAGATAATTTTCAACTACGTCAACAAATTTTTAGGGATTTTATGCTTCAGTGAGGTATATCTCCTAGTATATCATTTATGATATTTTATTAAATGGTATAAGACTAGTTTGAATGTAGATTTGATATTTTTATACCATCTATTATTTACAGTTAATGTATTAACATTTAATATACTTGTTTTAAAAAAAATTATATTATTTTTCTCCCTTTTCTTATGAGGAAAGTATTAGGAAATATATGTGATGGGTGGGGCCTGATACTGCCCCACAATGCATCACCGGGTATCATGAGCCAGACTAGTTTGGGTTTTCCCCTTTTTGAGTATGGTGTTGGCATGAGGCCATGATGATATGGTTATTATGTCCAACATTATGCATTTTCTCTTTATGATATTTTTTATTTATATGACATGTGATTATTCAACTAGTAGAATGTATATGTTAATGATTAAATGTAATTATTTTATTTATTCTTTACATAATATGATGAATATTATGTTTTAAAAGTATTTTTCTTCTGTTTCACAACTTTCCTTAAAAATATTATTCTTTTTTATGTATGCTTATACTATATTGTTTATCATATCTAAGTTTCTATGCTCAGACATTTCTTATGTTTCCTTTTCCCCAGGATGTGAAGTATATTATGACTAACCTATATGCATAGTGTATGAAATATGAGTGTTTTGAAAGGAAAAATATGTGTTTTTTCATTTCAAGACATAATTTATAACGTATGTTTATATTTAGTTATTTAAAAGGTACTAAATTGATTATCCATTCAAGATATGATTTCACATGATCATTCTAATGTAATAAAATAATGCACCAGCTCTGGGTATCGGGGGTCATGGTGTTACAATAATTTTGGTGAAAGTTTTTTCAAACTTATTTGATATTACTAGTTATTCTGATTCCAAATATGGAATCCATTATTCCAAATTCAATTCATATAAGTGGAGGAATTTAATTTGAAGTTAATCCTATAGACGCAACGGGTAAGCATATTTTTAGAGAATATGTTTGTATGTTTATAAATTTTTTATATCCAATTTCATTATGAAATTTATGTTGATTACTAAAATAAGATTTATTTATATATAATTGAAATACTTTTAATTTAATGATTTTATTAATAAATTGGTTTTCTTATAAATTTAAATGAAAATGGAGTTTTCAATTAATAGGCATCAATTTTCACAATTCATTAACACATTAATATCATAAAAACATTATCAAAAAAACACTCTAAAATAATGTTTTTACAAGGATTTTAAAAATTAATTTTGATCATTTATTTAAATTTTCTAATTTTTTTAAAAACTATTTTTAAAATAATGAAAAAAAGGACAAAAGTCTACTCTTTAAAAAAATACTATTTTAAGAATAAAACTGGATTTATTATTTATTATTATTACAAATATATAAGAGGATTGATAATAAGTTTGTTTGTAATATTAAATTTACTTTTACATAAAATAATTGACCAAATGTGGTTTGTTTAAACTATTTAGGTAAACATGTTTTTATACATAAAAACATTTTCCAGAAAATGATTTTTTTTATTTTTAAATAGTTTTTATTGCCATTTTTAATGATTTGGTCACTAAATAAATTATTCTCTAAACATGAGTAATACATAAATTTACAAAATTTACTTAACACTATCCAAACCATGTATTCTAGTTTCTAGGTAATAATTATCATATAAAATAAATAAAATTCAATAATTAACCGTGATTCATTTCAACATCTTATTGCTTGTAATAAATAATAATAATTGTTTCACATGACATGAATTCAAAAAAAAATTTGATTAATGAAAACCATATATAGGATTAGATGAATTTGAGAGAAATTATTTCACAAAATCTAGGGTTGTTACATTCAACCCCTATGAAATGAATTTACTTATTGAAATTCATCAATTTGGCTGCGATAACTAAGGATACATTGGACTCCTTAAATTATAAGTTTATCACATAGATTCATCAATCTATTTGTTTCACCAAAAAACTATTTCATGTTGAGTTGTATTATTACATATAAATTTCTCTATTAGCTCAAGAATCACTACCAGTTGTTTCGTATAAGATATATCATACTCCAATGATATGAAATCTAGATTTAGAACATGTTATATATCAAGAATGTAGTTCCTTAGAAGTGTTACATGATACATAATATGAACCTGAAAGAGTATTGGTGGAATGTCTAAATGATAATATAATATCCTAAAATAGTCAACTATTTTAATGGGACTGATATATCGTGGGATTACTCTAAACTGATTTATTATATAGACAAAACATTAAAAGTCCATTAAACCATCATCAAACACTAGATAACATTTACAATATTTAGATTATCATTTTTTATCAATATTATGAAGTCCTTACATGTGGATTAATGTATCTAATCTTCTCTAACATCTCATTACATAGCCTATTTAAAAATAGTTTTCTTTTTTCAAATTCATTCTACTGAATTTATATATATTCTTATGTATCTATCTAAATGATTAAGGAAAATTTATTTTTATAAGGAAACATAACAAGAGGAATGTGTAGCCCATTAACATTTGAAATACATTTAAAATTATATATATTCTAATATCATACCAGGTTTTAATTTTTTTCACAGTGAAACAACAAAAATCTATTTGAAGAGATGATTAAATAATTCACCAAAAAATTGGGGTAAAATTTGTATTCTAATCAGATATAATTAAATATAGTAATATATGAAATTGTAACACTTCATTATAGTTTATAATGTAAATATAATCCCCAAATAAATATAAATTTTTTTATATTAATAGTTATTAATTCATATGAAGATCGACTACAAACCATGAAACATTATTACCATTATATGTTTTATGGATTATAATGATAAAACCATTCATGACTTCATTAAATTTCATTTTTGGTATAGATAGTGGTTGTCTGATCCCTCAATTCATTTTTCTCTTATCCTTCACTTGATGGAATAGGATTCATAGAGATATATACTCATCAATATAACTATTTATGTCTTCCCATCAAGATTAATATTTCATATAGGCTAGTTCTAGGTCAAATTCAATTATCACCATTCGATTGTGGCCTCAGTCCCTATGGAATTTATTGGTGGAACACATTTTCCCCCAACTTGAGGTGTCTCCATTATCTGAAAATAAAATAATAAAATCATTTTGAAATTAAAATAACCCAAAATTACCTTAACATCATTTATAAGAAAAAATCTATGAGTTACAGATAACATTAATCACATGTATCTAAAAATTCATTACTCCTCAAAACCAAAGGGTTGTATTTCCAAAAAGTTCTCCTAAAATAACATAAATATATATAAACACTCATTAAAATAAACATCAAGAGGAATGTCTGCGAATTCAGACATACGATAAACTAAAAACTAATAAATCAATGATGGAATCCATAACTCTTATGTTAATATTACAAGGAGTCATATTTGATTAATAAACAGAATACTTAAATAATTAATGAGTCTTAAAACTAAAATACTATTTTCAAAATTGACCATGAACATAATCATTGAATACCAAAACATAAATACATAGATCCATTAACATTAATTATTCATGTGAAATAGGTCCTTTAGTGGTCTAGAAGCCAAATATTGTGTTAGAGAATTCATTTGGACAATTATTATGCTCCCCAAATATAAGAAATTGAAATACTCAAATATTTTTCACCCCATTTCCACCATTTACTCATAGATAACATCTTCCCTTAATTTTTTATACACATATATCTTCTTTTTTCTACCTTTAAGTCGGGTAGAAAGATGTATATTCTTTTTATAAGTCCATTAAAATAAGAAACTTCCTAAAATATCATCTTCCTCTTATTCTACACATTAGTAATCTCCCCGAAGTTCACATTGTTATTCATATATCCTAAAATCTAATTTAGAGTAATTAAAATTAATATCTATCTAGTCAGAGTCGAATTTGGTTTCTCATAGTCACCAAATTGTCAATCAGATTTACTGTCAAAAAGATTAATTCTAATTCCAACCATTTAATAAGACCAAAAAATCATAGTCAGAATAATAATATTCATACTGGGAAACCACATAATTATTAACAATTAATTATAGGTTATCTATTTCATGAAAACATTTTTTAAATCTAGGACACCTTAAAATTATCCTAGGCCATTCGAAGTAATTACTTATTTAAATCATTTGTAATGGTTCATATTTTTTTTAATTTTCAGAGAATAACCCTAGGAGTTCCAAATGAGGGATGCAACAAGGTCCACACTCAAGTTATGGGTGATGATCATGTCCAGATCAATGTGCCCTTTTTAGTGTTAATAACAACACGTACCTCGGTTCATGATCCATATTGACTTTTAGTATTCAAATATAGATTTATTTTAATAGAAAATAATTTCTTTCTTCATTTACCAATGTTATTTGATATTTTCAAATAATTTAAATATTTTTTATAATTATCATTATTGAAATCACTATGCATATCCTTGTAAATATCTATTGGGATCTAACTAATGTTTGATTCAATTTCAAATGGTTTAACTAAAACTTTTCTCTTATACCAACTATATTAGATCTATATTTTAGTACATATATATTACATATTTTTAGATCAATATTAAATGCATTATTAAATTCATTCCTTAGGAAAGTACTAGTTATGATTCATTGGAGGATAGGTAATTTTTTAAACAAATTTAACTATATTTATCATATCTCATAAATATTTCCAAATATTTGTACTATTAACAAACATTCCATACATAGAACATTTCTTCATAACCCGGGGAACGAAAACATAATAAAGTGTGCCCTTTCTTCATGTAATTTTATTTCCATATGCTCAGTAAGGGTAAATAAGGGAAACAAATAAATATAAGGTGAGCATAAGGTTATGATAACATGAATATAACGTATGAAATTAATAAAAACATATTAAAGATAATAATATTTAGTTATGGAAAAATTATTGAAATCTCCTAAGACATAAATCATATATAAATAAAATTACATGAGTTATGAGAGCATAAAATTGGCAGAAGACATTAATTTATAGCGTACACATAATCCTTGAATATCTAATTTATAGGATACACACCTAGACATTTATAACTTGTTTTCCTTGTGATAATAACCCTTATATCATCTTTTATCATTGGATAACTACTCATATACTCTCTTTCAGGTTTGGGATAACTTACCATGTACCCTATTTTTGGCATTGAATAACCCCTTGTTTACCCTTTTATCTTGTAATACAGTAATCATTACATAATTAATTAAAGGGAGATATTGGTCCCGCCCAATACATAGTACATTAAATTATGTGCCCTAGGATTATAGATCATTTATCATTTGATAAACTCTAAAAAATGTGTTTCATAACAGATTTATTCATATTATAAACTTTGGTAAAGAAAACGTTTTCATAATCATTTCAGTATTTCATTATAATGTAACCCATGAAAAATATATGGGTTCCAAAAAATAATACTCAAATAATAACCTATTAAAGGATACTAGTTTCATAAACATTTAATAATCTCATCAATGGAATTTCTCTAGAAAAATGAAATGGATTTCATTAGAATTATTTCATGCTATAACCCATGGAATAAAAAATGTTTTCATAAATAAATTTTCATCATAATCCATTAAGGTAATTTATAATAATTGTATCCTTGATTCATATACCTATAAAAGGATTAGATACATCAAAGAATGTAATATTAAATGAATTATTTTTCTGAAAGATAAATCACATGGATCATTTTTTGGGAGGGATTTTATTTCACTAAGAAATAAACTTTTAAATAATAAAACATTTTTTATATTATTTTCATTAAAGATAAACTTTAAAAAATATAATGTATTCATTAAAAAAAATTTAAGAACATCCATAATGAAAATATTATGTCCACATTGAAAAAAAATCAAAACATAAGGAAATTTCAAAATACATTCCTCTAAAAGTAACCATAAAAAATAGTAAATGATGTTTTAAATAAAATAATGAACCTGATGATATGAAATTCAATTAATTCAATACACAATTATTCAATTCAAATTTTTGCTAAAAACAAATTGGGATTATTGTTGAAATGAAATTAAAATTACTTTTGGAATATTTTTTAATATTTAAAAATTTAATAAATACTTTGTTTAATAGATCATTTTAAACAAATTATAAAACCCTTTTAGAAATATTTTTTAGAAAAAATGGTTTTAGTGGAAATGATGATTTCATCCGAAATGATGATTTTTCATAAATAATTTATTATCAAATACTTGAGTACATAAAGTGAGGATAATGAAGATTAAAAATGTATTCTCTTGACATGAGGATAAGAGAATATAAATCAAAATTATCCTTATAGAAGGATCATAATATTCAATCATCACATGCATTATTATAAATAATCCTGACAAAGGATGAGTTGGTAATATAAAATCACTCACACTATGGAAACAGTGAAACAAAAGCCCTATGATGGAATATACATAAATGAAACATAAAATATATTTTTGATAAATAAATTCCCAAAACTACTTGTCAATGGTAATGTATATAAATATTTTAAAATAAGATAGGTTCATCACATAATCATACATTTCAATGAAGGAAAACTGATGCAAAACAATTCTCACTGATACAGTAACTTTTGAACCGTGAACCTAGTAAAAGAGAGATCCAAAAAATGGATATGTAAATTAAAATTATTTTAATTAGATTAATTATAAAATTAATTCATGTTTATTATTGAAACCACCTAAATAAAATGCGTGAAAAATATGGCATGTGTCTCATAGGAAAATAAAAATGAGATGAAAATCTATTATTGTATGTCTCAACATTATTGATAAATGTTAGAAAAAATTATAAAAAAATATAAGTTAATTATAAATATATGTTAGAAAAATACATATATATCATATAATATATTATTTAATTATGTCTTTTTATTACCCATTTAGTAACAATATCATGTTAAAGTGTTATTTCGAGTAATAAATGATTTATTTTTCATATATGTTTTGATTAGTTAATTTTTGTTCTCTTACATTGATCATGGTTACCTCATATAAAGAATAATAATAATTAAATAATTATATTATTTATATTTCTATTATAATTTTAAAACAAGTCATAATATCTGGTTCTTATAAATGAAGTTTGTTATTATTGTGGTGAATGAATGATATATGTATGAATGAGAAACATTTTCACTTATCCACAATAATTATGGAAATGGGTTAATTAATTTCTAATGTTGAAAAAATTATCATATTATAATAAATAAAATATTATTTATTTAAATGTACTTAAATTTATCTTCCAGGTTGTGTGGTGATGAAAATAGAGTCATATAGTTTTGTGAAGGCGGTAGTCAACACATACACCAATAGTGTTATCATCTTTAAGTGACTAAAAATGTAAGAAATAAAAATGACCTTTAATCATTTAATAAAGATTAATATTTAATTTATATAATAATTATTTAATTAATATAACATATATTCATTAATTATGTCCTTAATAATTTCTATTTAATGTTTTAATGAAAACGAACCACAATAGTTCATGAAGAGGTATTCTATAATATACATGACCACGTTATCGCAACCCCTATGGATTGAAATTTAAAATCAATATATATTGAATAATTTTTATATAGGTTTAATTATGTTTTAAATAAAATATATATACTTTATATCCATCATCATATGCAACCATGAGTGCTGGAAATGGAAAAAAAATGTCATCAGTTCTCTTGGTGGTAGTATATTGTAAACAAGAAAAATGATTTTGTAACACATTTGATGAAAGTATAGACTCTTTTAAGTAAGTATATTATCATGAAAACATATAAATATATAAATTATACATATATAAATACTTAATCATGATTTTATAATAATAATAGTAGTTGGGGGAATATATCAAATAAAAGAACTCTTTGAAAAATTTTACCTCTTCTTTGGGAAACATCATTTATTTCCCACTAAATGAAAAACTGGGTTGAATTTAAGAAATTTATATGTTTTCTATTTTTATATAGTGGAATTTTATATATAATATTTGAATGTATTTTATCATACAGAAGTTTTTTATCATGTAAATAGGATGGGAGGGGGTGAATTTCTATTTGTGAGTCGTGTGCCACACATGTAATTTTTTGAAATGTAAAAAGTGTCACCACCTTTTTTCATTCTAAGAGTCTCCAAAATGGAGTGTTAATTATAAATAAACATGAAATTATGCATATTTGACTATAAAATATATTTTATACATGTTTTTAGGTCATTATAACAATTATCTTTTGATTTTAACTCCCTATAAACCCATTTTACTTAACCGTGAATTTTAATTTTTAATATTTGAACTATATATTTTCATAAAATTGTATGCTGAATTATTAGATAATAAATAATGTACTATTACAAATAAGGAATCCAATTTTACAAATTCAACTGAAATAATATATAATTTTTTATTTAAAAATTATCCTCCAAACATGACAAGAAAATGAGGATTCAACATGAAAATGATCAAATGTTTTCAATGTTTTTATATCAAATTTCATTAATTAAATTATTAAAATTACATAAATTATATAAATAAATATATTATTTAACAAATTTATCCTTTGAAAAAATTTAAAATATATTTAAACAATATAAAAACATTAAATGAAAATAATGTTTTCAATTAATAATCATTTTTTAACTATTGGAAAAGAAATTAACATTTTTAGAAAATTATAAAATATTTAGAATAATATAAACATGAAATTATGATTTTAGATATATTCTGATTTTCCCAATAAATTATAAAAATTTGTTAAAATTTTTTTTAAATGAATTTGTAAAAAGGTGATAAAACATCTTTTAAAAAATAAATTTTTAATAATAAATTTGTATTTATTGTTATAACTTTTCATGAAAACATATAATATGTAGACTATTTTTTTATTGAAATTATAATGTATAAAATTAATTAAAATCATTCACCAAATGTGATTTATTATTTTTATTTATAAAAATTTGTTATCAACATTTGTTTAAAAAAAAGGCTTTCATTTTTTTCTTAAAATGTTTTCATTTATTTTAAAATGGTAGTTATTTTAATTTTTAATTAATATTTCATAATGAAATTAGTTATATATCAATGAGAAATACATATATTTTCATTTTTTAATTAATCGTATTGAAACACGCCATTTTCATCGTCCAGGTGATAGATATCATAATAATTAATAATAGTTTTATAATAAATTGTGTTTAATTGAAAATCAGTGTTGGTTGTAACACACTATAAACTATGTGTTTCATGTTAGAAGATCTAAAATATTTATTGGATGTAATTAAATATATATATATATATATATTATTTATTTGAAAAAAACTACAAAAAAATGGGGTCTTACATATATGGGGGATTCTTATATGATAGGATAATACATTAGAGATGAAGATAATATATCTAGACCTTGTCCAGTTTTTTTGTAGAAAGTCAAGGCCATTCAATAACACATCAAATAATTTAATTTTTGATAATATAATTATTAGCATAACGATATATTAAACATGATGATTGATGGTGGTGATAATTTTTTCCTCCTCATATATCCTTGAACTAGGATATGATATTTTGGTAGAAAGGGATATTGATTCCTAGATACCATGGACTCTATGAGATGATTAATTGTGTTAGATTCATAAACTAAATCTTTTAAATCTCTACAAAACTATGACAAGTTTGTTATATATGAAACTACCTGAAAATTTCTAACTGAAATACCATTTTTGAAGAATAAATATGTTATTAAGTATTATAGTTATTGAGAAACCGAGTATAACAGTGGTTATATTCAACTGTTATTTCATATATCAATCATAAAAGAACCTTAAGATTAAAAATATTTGAAAATATAGTCAGTTAATAGTGACAATTATGATTAGTATATTTTTGATCATAATAGGCTCGATTTTATACATAAAAAGGATGTAGGGACCTTGGTGACTTGGGTCAAACCAAATGAAGGGAATTTAATAGAGATATCGAGGGAGATATATTCATTTGGAATTTCAATTGTAAAATACAAAACTATTATGGAAAGAATATACAATGATATAAACCACTTATGGGATAATTTCAAGCTTATTGTGAACATCACCCACTCCAGTTCTCCAGAATCACAATCTCACAACATACGCTTATAAAATTATCTAGTGTAATAAATGGATATGTTTCAAAACAAAAAAAAACTTAAATTTATATATATTTAATTAAATAACTATTGTATTTAACATTATTACTTTTTAATGATTAAATAATTTGTTTAATAAAAATTAAATTTCAACACGATGAGACACAAATTTTATATATGGAAAATACATAGTTTCAATCAAGATATTAAATTTTAATTAAATTTGTATGTTTCAAAAACAAATATATTTTAAAAAATTATTTATATTAGATATATATTAAAATATTGTATTATGATGTCCAAAATAATTTTAAAAGGGTTTAAAAATTGTTATTGTCAAAATATTCATTATTCATTAATTATGGTTTATTGATTTAAAATTTTCAATTATCATAATTATAAAATTGTATGGATAAAATATATATTATTAATTGAATTATCATGTTGAAATTAGAAAATGATTGATTTTACAAAACAAACATTATATTAATTCTATTTTTTTGTCCAAATTAAATACAGTATAAATATACAATGTGTATTATGAAATACAAAAAGAAATAAAGTGATGTAAAAAATTTTATAATGATTATTCAGGACCAAAATTATTTTTACCCTAAAAAATAATATATTTTTAAAGTCATTTTTTTAATTTCATAAAACATTGATTAATCCTCCAAGAACAATAATTTTTTATGGTTATAAACTCAATTGTTCATAAACATAACTCACTTCAACATCACCAATGGTATTATTTTAATTATTATGTTCTTATATTTATAAAATAATGAGAAATACACTCTAGAAGAAACCATTTTTTATAAAATTGAAATTGGGTTTTTTATTTATTAAATTATCATATATATTCTAAAACTAGTGTATTGATTATAATAAGGAATTATATTATATTTTTATATATAAACCCTCCAGACCACCAATTTATCTTCTCTTAAAATAATTTCAGAATTCATATTAGCTTAATTTATTTCTATATATTCCACTTTATGTTCCCCAATATCATAACAAGATACTCTTATGATTTTAGAAGAACCCTCTCAAGGTATGTGATCATCTCATCCTCATTATTCAAGAAGCATGATTATATAATGCCTTCTTCATTTAGTTCTCCCAGTTGGGATATTTTTCTAGTCAGAAATATAATTGTCCTTAAGAACTAATAGTGATGGGAAACACATTTCACATTCACTAAACCCATACATTAATATTTATTTATCCTTTTATGAAACTAAAATAATATTATAAATTTCATTAGAAATCATTTTTTAGTGAATACTCATTCCAAATTACACTAAACGATATTCAACTAGTAGTATATATCCCTTATTTATGGGTTATTTCAATGTATTAAACCCACCCACATTAAATAATTATTTAAATCTTTATAAAATATAGGTTTATGTTGTATTATCAATGTTACAAACCTATGCAAGCAAATTATAGGAAAGAGATTGGGGGCCAAGAATTATATAGACCTTCAATGGATTGGGAAAATTCTAATCTCATTAGATTTGATTTATGGTGCATGATTGGTTATCATAAGAACAATATATTATGTTATGTCGGTGTTAAACCTTTTCTTTTGTTTTTGGAGTCTTGTTTTACATTTTATCCACATTCATATAATTCCTTATTTTATCATATGATATCATACCACAAAATTCATTAATGGAATACCCCATTATTATGTATGTCCCTTGGTTTCACATAACATTTTAGAGGGATGAAGAAATTTTTGGAGAATATTATGGAATTTTTTAGTAATTTAATTGTATATTTATCACAACATGAAAATATATATCCCCTTTTCCACAAAAAAACTATGATTTATATTCTTTTATTATTATATAATGTGTACATTTTGGTAAGAAATCCCGAATTAAGTTTTTTTAATGATATGAGTTTTCATAGATGGTATGAAAGTAATATCATTTTATTTTTAGGGATTAGGATTAGAAAAATATAGTGAATTAAATAGGGATTAGCCTAAACAATATGAATCATCCCGGAATATTGTAAAAGTATAGTGTAAGAGACCTACATGAAAATACATCCATGTCTGGATATTACCAATGGATCTGGCTATGGAATAGATAAACCAGTGGGTAATGTCCCTAAAAATGGCCTATTCAGTTGGGCATGATCTGCACATAGTGATGAAAAATAATATTTTCTATATACCTAGTTTGACACTCCTGGGGATATGCCTTTTCAAAAAAAAAACAATTCATAATATTTTATATTAGGAAGTATAGAATTGAGAATTAATTGATTGAAACCTATAAATTTAAATGAAAATTAATATATATCATATATGATATATCCATTTAATATTAATGATTTCTAATTTATGTGTTTAAAAAATAAAAAATACACATCCCTAGTTTTTTCATTTATTATACTATGTTGCTATAAATTAGAGAAGTAATGTCAAAAACAAATTAGAGGGGAAATGTGATGACTACCCAAATGATATTACCTACCAAAAGGAAGTAATAATCATGAAATTAATTGATATAACTTCAAAATGAATTTGGTTTGGAATAGAAACATGAATCAAGAAGAACTCCCAAATCCCACTAATAACTATCAAGTTGAAATTGGGACCTTTATGCAATAAAGGCATCTGAATTGTAGTAGACCTTATAGTCCTTAATCAAGAAGATATGGATAAACAATTTTAAAATATATTCTATATCCTTGAATGTGATGAGTAAGAAAAAGTCATGCTGACTATTTATTATATGGAGTAGGAAAAAATCAATGGTGGATGTCGGTTAAAAATAAAAAACATGTGTACGAGATCAATGAAATATTGTAGAATTAATTTGAGAAAATATATTTTTCAATAAATATTTTCACCACTATATTTGGCATAAAATATATATTTGATTCTTTAACATCTTGAAAAATGAAAATGAATCCATGGTAGTGTATGAGGAAAATTTCGCCAGACTCGCATTATATGCCACTATCTTTTTTATCACCCATAAAAGTAAAGTTGACCACATCATTGATGGGATAAATAAGAGTCTAAAAAAATACATATCCATTTAGTACTATGATATCTATGAAAAAATATTTTAATGTTCCCTCAATTTCAAGACAATGATAATAGATTCGTAAGGGTCTTATGGGTATAAAAAAAATAATTATAGAATGGAATTTAGTTCTGGCAGTGTGACTGAGAAATATCATAGGTTAAAGAAATATAAACAATCCACTTTAATAATTATTGGGAATAATAACCTACATCATTTATAATGGGGAGAAGGAAATTCATTAGGTGAGGGAAAAAGGGAACCTTGATAATGATGACTATTTGGAGAAACCCACTTTTCTCACGGATGAAAGGATTTCTCTAATAAACCAATAACTATTGTAAAAGGATTTAATTATAAGGAATATGAAAATTATAAAAAGCAACAAGGAAACTATAAAAATAAATTCCCTAGTCTATGTTGTTTTTTAAAAATCAATGAAATAAACATATAATGCCTAGAGAGAAAGAGTGGTATTACAAAATTACAACTACTATGGTGGATTTGAAAAAACAATATAGTGAAATGTACACTAGTAATTCATTTAATAATAGACATAATAATTTTCTTATTCATGTTATAAAAATTAATTCATACCATGAACGGTTAGTTGATCTATTCTAACACCCACTCGAAACATTTAATTTGAGTTATTGTTCAATATAATAGAAAGAAAGTTATTTCATTCAATAAAAAATAACAATAACTTTAACAAAATTCATGGGACTAATTTCTTATAAATCTGTTGATATTAATTTTAGTAATTTTTTTTATGTATAGATTGAAATTGGCTTTGCTTATACAAAGGCTGCATAAATTTACAAGAGATAGAAATCACCCTTTATATCCAAAATCATCCTCTAATTTTATATATGTTAATAGAGGAAGATGAATCTCCACTAATATCATTATCTAAATAATTTATATTATTCTCATATAAGAGAAAATATCTTTTTCAAATGACTGAGAGTAAGAAAAATATCATCCTTGATGAAACTTGTATTCTAGGTGATTTCACTAATGTGTTTCCCAGAGGATTCTATGGTCTTCCTTATATCAATGTGGTAGACTTCTCAATTGAATTGATAACCAGTTAATTTAAAATATCAAATACTCTATATAGAATGCCACTATTATAAATTATGTGCTAAAGAAGCATCAACCAAAGAATTTGTATGAGGGGTTCATACACCCAAGTGTTTCACCGAGGGGGGAATCGATCATAAAAATCAATAATAAGGATGGGTACCTTATAAATTGATTTGATTATAATGAGATTAACATGGTAATGATAACTAAAATGTAACCATTTATATAGATTACTGAATTGTTTAATAAAATATGTGGATCCCAATACTTATCCTTTGTTTATCTTAATTCGGGATATTTTCATGCAATGGCGATGAATGAGGATATCCCCAAGACATCTTTTCATATAAGTTACATGCACTATGAGTTCATAGTGATTTCATTTTGGATAACTAATTCTTATAAAATCATATAGGATTTTATTAATAGTGTCTATAGTGATTACCTTTAAAAAATCTGTAGTATTCATATGTTATAGTAGTATATACTATAAAAGAAATTTTGAATATAATGAGCATTAGAATTCTATAATGGAGAATTTTTTATGGAAAATTTAATTTAATTGTATAGTAAATATGATTTTTTGATATATATATATATATATATATATATATATATATATCTTTTCATGGGCTTGTTATCATCAGAAATGGGATATCTATAGATCCACCCAAAAATGAAGAAATTTAAAGACAACCTAGATAATCAAATGTGATGTAAATCTCCACTTTTCCTGGATTTTATTAGGAGATATCACCATTTTTTGAGAAAAATATAATAATTATCAATCCCATTCAACAAGATAAAATTAATAACTCTTTAGTTGTCATATATTTTTGAATGAATAATTACATTTGAAGAGTTGAATAATAGGATATTCACTAAACCTGGGCCCATATTTACCACCAATGGGGAACAATTTGTCGTATATAATGATTATTATAAAATTTTATTGGGTTTTTTACTTATGAAAGGTGATAATGTGATTTCTAATTTATCCTATGAGTAAAATATTCCTTAGCCAAAAAAATCTATCACATGATATAGAATAGGTTCTCATGATCAATTCATTGATATTTTTGTGAAAGAATATTTATGGAGAAATGAATGACATCTGTACGAATCCCAATAAACTCAAGTATATATTCACAAAAAAGGCTCATAATATCCACAAAAAATTGTTTGATTTTTTCTTGGGTTATGATATTGAAATCAATTGACATCAAATAAAGGATAACAATATGGGAGATTCTCTGAGTAGAAATGATCATGCCACCCCATCCAAGATGAGGATTCCAAGGGATCCAAACTTCCTGGACATGTAATGGATATAAATGATAATAATAAATATATATTTATCTTAAATTACTCAAATAACTTCTTAGAATATATTCTTGATAGGGTCATATTGGTATAGAAAGATTATGAGTTGATATAGAATAATATAGTAAATGATTTGGAGATTTACTTTTTGGAAGATAGTGTTATACGATTTGTAACAAAGAAATGTGTACCATAAAAACCATAAATGATGAGGGATATTATAGAGTATTCTTATAGCTCATCCTTCCATATTCATATAATATTCAGTATGATCTATTGAGTTTTTAAGTAATCATTTTTGTGGGATAACATGAATTTTGAGATTAAAAACATATATCTCAATTATTGATTTTCCATCAATAAATGGTATAATTATTTATCTATATTGTTATGATGTAGAAATTTATTATACAATTATAGAATGGGAAAACATAACCATTGATTTCATTATAGGATTCCCCAGGCCCCGTAAATGTAATAATCCTATCATGGTGGTAGCTGATTTCCCTTACAATTCATGAAATTTCATTGATATTGTGGAATATTTATGTCTCCGCCAAATTGAAAAGTTATATAAGGTATATTTTGAGACTATATATAGTTCAACTATCTATTATATCCGATTATTATTTTATATTTACCTCATTGTTTTTTCAGATTCTTTTATCACATACTTGATATGGATATGAGGTTCAGAACATCAAATCACCATCAGATGGACGATCTATCAGAAATAATCATTCAAACTCTACAATATTTTATTAGATAATTTTCAATAAATTTGTAAGGAAATTGGGATAAAAAATTTCCACTTGCAGGTTTATCAAATAAAAAAATTCCATTCTATAAGTCAGATATAATCTTATGAAGGGAAGAGGTGAAAAACCCAAACAGGCTAAGATGAAGTTGGAGAAATTAAGTTGTAGAGAAATGATCTTATCTATGAAATGATATATATTTTTCAATTCATTCTTCATCATATAAAATTTTCAAAAAATTTTAAAAAAATATTTGAAGATAGTCATTGATGAGACAAGGATTTCAGGTCAATGGAAAATCATTATTTTACATATCACTATAGTAGAAGGTCATGTGGGTTTTGAAGAAAGGAAAATCATAGACCCAGATACATTTTCTACAATTAGATCTTCGATTTCATTGGATTTATGGAAGACTAACTTGAAATCCCACATAATATATATCAATTATATAATTTTATCAAAATATACCTCTTCAGAATGTACATATAAAACCCCATATATGAACCGAATCTTGAGGTGAAACCATTAGATAATTATCTTCCATATGTGAAGAATCGACCGAAGATGTCGTAGTATAGTGACAAGGATACTCTTGTCAAGAGAAATCACATGTTAAAATTCTCATAAAAAAACACATGCTTGAAGAAGAAATATAAGAACCAAAATAGGGGATGAAACAAATGCTCCAACATACATTTTATTTTAATATATGATATATTTTATGGATAAATTTCAAAACATGATAAGAATTTAATAACCTACAAATTTAATAATTAAATTCCTTTTCTTAATTAATTAATTAATTACTATTCAATGTAGTTATAGAAAATACAAGAACTAATTAAAATATTTTTTACTACTATATAGTCTATCAAATTTTAATGATATTTAAGAATCACATCCATTTTTAATATATAAATTTCATAAAGAGAATTAAGGTTAGTATATTAATGGATATGATAACTTATGTTTTCCAAATTTAATAGAAATGATATCATATACAAATTGAATCATATCCTATGAAGTTTATTTATAGGATATTCTGATCGAGATAACATTGTCTGTATTTTAAATTTTGTAATTCGAAGATGAGTTTAAGGAACTAAACTAATAGTGAAACTGTTTGTGGTAATAGTTCACGATTATCGAGATCACTACCCATACAATATTCACTGAATCAGCCATTGTAAATATCACAATCACAAACTATACACATAAAGAATTCACTAGGAAAGTAAAGGTATATAAATGTAGACAATAATAGTATGAATATTTATATTTTAAATAGAATAATGATTGTATTTATATTTTATTACATTAAAATTATTAAAAAATTTATTGGATAAAATGAAAAAAAATTATGGTGAAGCATATTTTTTATATTTGGGAAATATATAGTTTTAATATATAAACTATATTTTAATTAATTTATGATTTTAGGGAGAAAAATATATTTTAATAAAATTTTATTATTATAAAAAATTTATTAAATATAAATTATAATATAATTTCATGAAGTCAAAAATAATTTTTTAGGGGTCTGAAAAATATTATTTCCAAAAAATGTATTTTGATTATATAATATTTTAATTTAAAGATGTGTACTCTAGTACATATAGATTTATTTGGATTAAAGAAATTTATTTTTTCAATCAAAAGATCAAAATTAGGCAACCGTGATTATTTAATATTTTTTATAGATATTCGATTTTTTGGGTAAAAACTATTTATGGTATAAAACATTTACGTGTATTATGACATCCAAAAAGAACAAAAGTGATGAAATAAATTATATAGAGTATTTATGAAAATCATTATTGTGTAAATTTAAAATAGTGTATTTTTTAATTTATTTAAAATAATTTTTTAATCCCTTAATAAATCATCGAAAAGATATATTATATTTTATTGTATTAAAATCAAATCTATATAAATTGGAATCACTTAATCCTAATCAATGGTATTATTTTTAAAATTTTATTTCACATAATAATAAAATAATTAAAACCCATACTCTTTGGTAGAAACCATTGGAAAAAACTTTTAAAGGTTTCTATTTTTGATTACATTTTCATATTAAATCCAATTTTGTTTGGTAAATTAGTAAAGAATTAAATTTAATTTTTCTATATAAACCAACCAAACCTCTCATTCCCCTCCTGTAAAAACTTTTTGAAAATTTATTTAACACAACCATACCACTATAAATTCATTATAAGATGACTACAATCTCTTATAAACATATTCCCTTTTTTTAAAATCATACTCTCAATGTATGTGATCCCAAACTAATCCTCTTCATTTAAGGGAGATATTGAAAATTTTCCTCTGATTTTAATTTAATTCATTTATTTCCATGTGATGGTAGACCCATTTCACTATCATTCACCCATAAATTAATCTTTATTTTCCCTTATTATAATATTAAAATTATCTTGTGAATTTATATGGCTAAAATGTTCATAGTTAATACAAATTACTATTTATAATCTATGTTATTCAAATATTTTTTCCTATACAAAATTTATTGGGTATCTCATTTTATGTAATATGAACTCCGTAAATTGTGGTTTTGAATGTTATGAAAGACATATTTATGATGTAGGATCAATGTGAAACACATTTTCATATACATAATATGAATGTAATGAAGGGAGAATTTTATATACTTACAATGAATTAGGTAATGCTTATTCCTCATGTGATGACATGAATGGTTCATGAGTGGTTATCTAAGGAACTACATGTTATGTTTTCTTGGAATTTATCCTTGACATATGTTTATGATGTCATGTTATAGGTTGTTTCCACATTACATTGTTTCCATTATGTTATCACATTATATCATGCCTCATTATTAATTATTATTCTTCTCACCCCACTTATGATTTCATGATAAGCATCTTATCTGAAATATTCATTTTTAACATTTGATATTTTTTTATTCCCTAATACAAGTTTATAGATCACCCAATTTTTTATGCACCCTTAGGTTATCCTATGCAGTTTTAGAATTATGATAAAATATTAGGATCATCCTAATGAATTTTTTAAAAATGATATCGTATTAAAATTTCATGATGTTGTGATATATACCAATTTTTAAAAAGAAACTAAAATTCAAGAAGGATTGGAATTGTATAATGTGTAACATCAGGTTATATATCATCAATTAAGGTTCATTGTAGATAAATGATATCAAAATAAGATCTGGTATTAAATTATTGGAATTAGATAAAATTTAAATCACATTTTATTGTATGAATGTTTTACAGTTTTTACATAATCATTCATATGATGAAAAAACAATGGATATCGTGAAAAAAGTGACCTATTCTCTCTGAGTAATTTCACATATCTAGTCAATGTTTTGTGGTGGAACCATATGTTTTTAAAGGCTACATTGATATCTGGGTATTTGATGATAGAAATTCACCCACACTATATTAATTCATTATAATAAAATATTGTGGAAAAATCAATAAAGGGGTAGAATGTAACAACCCAGGTTTATTTAAATATTTATCCTTAAATGAATTTTACGTTTAAATGTTTCTTTCATATTGATAACCATGAAAATGTTCCACAAAATATTTGTTAAATAAATCTTAATAACAATAAAACCAATATTATTTAAAATATAGTATCAATTATAAATGCACACAAAACATTATTCATAACATTTCAATCTCAACCATTTAATTTTTACAAAAAATATTAATTTTTTAATTTAAAAATTACAATTTATTAAAATTACATTTTTTATTCCACCTATTAAAATTATTCGAATATTTTTTTTGATTTTTATAAAATAATTTGAATTTGTTGAATATGAGAAAATAACATTTTTCCAGTATGATTACTTTTATAAGAAAGTCATAGAATTTTATAAAACCTTTTAATTGTTAAAATATTAATTTAAGGGAAAATGATAAGAAATATAAATATATTTTCAAAAAAATTTCAAAACCAATGTTTAACTATATTTAAAAGAAGTATTTTAATTATAAAAAATCCCTTTTTTGAAGCTTCACATATATGAATCATTTTCTGGTAAAATTCACTTTTCACTTGATTTGAATGACAAATAATATTAATATGTTTAATAAAATGCCAGTTTATTCCAATAAAATATATAATAATGGATCTTTTACCCAAAATATTAATTTTAATCATAAAATAAACATTTCCAAAAAAAACCATTTTGAAGAGTTATGTATGATTTTATAAAATTAATGAATCAAATAATTAGAATTTTTAATGTGAAATTATTTTAATATAATAAAATAATAGTTTTATATTCTTTAAAACTTATAAATTTACATTTTATCATTGGAAATAATTACTATGGAATAAAATCAATTACCCTGATAAATGTAACAATTGTAAAAATGTAATTATTAAAAGGAAATCACCTAAAAATGTTAAATAAATTCTTACAAATGAATGGATGAGGTTTTTAATTTCAAATATTAACCATTTATACTTTATTTCTATTTTAACCATTTCCAATGAATTGTAACATTACATTATTGAAATGAAAATGGTGCTTCCCAAATTACACTATTCCCCACTTATAAAAGGGGACTATTCCATATCTTCTTATTGCACATATAAATTGTATTCAACATAAAGATACATTCAATTGTTTTCCTTTATGAACCTACTCAAAAATACTTATGCCTTAGGTAACCTTTTGGTCTCTTAAGGCCTTTATTTGAAATGATATTTGTAATAGAAAACTCAACCTCTCGACATAAGTGTTACATCCTTCTCGATATTTTCATATTAATATTCATATCCATAATATCCAATATACATAGCTATATTAATACATAAATATTATTATTCTTATAATATTTTATTATATTAAAGTGAAAACCATTATTTATTTGTCTCTATTATTATATAAAAACCAAAGCATCTATAGTGTGTATGCGCAGACTATCACCAACAAGAATCAAAATCATTCACTTTTCATAACATCCTGTAATAGATGGTCATAATAATATTTTTGATGAATAATTATGATATATATAATATAAATACTATACAAAATTTTAATTTATCATATACCTTAATTCGACCTCATTATTTATGAAATGTAATAGTTAGTTGTGCGTTTGTAGACATTACCACCTCCATTAGTGAAAAATTTCATTTTTCCTCACCACCCAACATGGAATAATTTAAATATGTTTTCAAAATATAGAAAAATTAATTTAATTTAATCTTTAATATTTTATTTTTTTTGAGGCTATTTTACAATTTTTTTTCTTGTTATCAACATATATACATAATTTATAATTAATTTACCCAAAAAACCCTATGAAATCATCATAAGAGGAAACTATATTGAAAATAAATGACAAATAAAAAAATTGGTTATTAAAAAAACTAAATATATATGAAAAATTCTTCTAATAATGTAACACCCCTGGTAAATAACGAATATGACATTTTCATATATATCCATATTTGTGAATAAAATATTAATATGTCTTTAAATGGGACTCTATGCTCGATGGCGTACCCAACACGCAACAACAAGTTTCTTGAGAATCTTACGTTGTAATCTAATAATAAAATAATATTATTTTAAATGGTAGTTAACATGTAGCCGTTGTATTGGCGAGAATGGATAGAAATAACTAAAATATGATTATATATGTTTGTAAATGTTTTTACATTTATCCAATAGATGATAGAGGCTTAAAATACGGAAAGAATTCAATTTTAGGCGTATATGCCCTAGTTTTTACTAAAGGTTCACTTATCACCTTTTGATGTTGAACCATCATTACATATAGTTTTGTTTAAACTTATACATTCTTTTGACCAAATAATACTCTTCTTAAGAATTGGGACATTGAAATTTACCTTGGGTTAATTTTTGGTATTTTTCTGATAAAGTTCATTTTTTTAATGAATTGTGTAAAATGTTGTATTTTAATTCAAAACCTCTTTTTAATCTAATTTATTTATATGATTATATTATCTTTCGAATTGGTTTTAAAGTGAAATTAGAATATATTTTTTCCATTAAATCTAATAGTGGTCGTTGAAATTAATTTCACTTTGAAATCAAACTTAAACTACTGTCAATATTTTGATACTTTTTGTTTTATAAAAACACGCTATTTGCTCTGACAGCGGGACTTAATTATTAAATTAATTAATGTGACTTATATGTTTTGAATTTTGTAAAATATAATTCATTTTTGAATTCGGAATATCAAATATATCTTAGGGTGAATTTTTGGTAATTTTCTGAAAAACTTCAATTTTTGATGAATAGTGAAACCATTAAGTGGTAATCAAGCAAACTGATTTTTCAGTTAAAAGAAAGTTTACCACTAATGTGTATTTAATTTTGAAAATACAACATTCATGGTTTTCTTTAGTATGTAAAATTTTGTTCAATTGGATGAAAATAATTTTTTGGTGAATAGTAACTTTTTTTCATTAATCGCGATTAGAGGTAATTAGTGTAATTTAAGATAAAAATGATATTATAAAAATATGAAAACACCATAACAATTGTCCTACCCCTATTGGATGAGTCATGGCCGACCAATACAACCCATGGGTCATCTTGGGGACCCCATGGAACCACTTTGATTGGAAAATGACATTAATATATAAATATTTAATGTTAAAATTAAATTGACACAAACAAGAGTTGTTTTACTAAAATAGTTTTTAAGTGGGGCTACAAAAGTCCAAATTTTGACTATAAATATTCATTATAAATATAAAAATATTTCCTACATCATTGTATTTTTTTATAATTTTTAGATATTATATAAATTAATTTAATTATGACATCATGATGATGCAACGATGACCCCATTAATGTACAGTTTAAATAAAATGAAACGATAATATAAAATCTAATACCTACACTTGTTCAAAAACTATTGGATGGGAATATTTCGAAGCATTATCATCTTATCTTTGATATATATCAATGTGGGACCTTATAAAATCGACAAACTTTTGAAAATAAAATAATAGTTTCATGATTTCCAAAAGTGCCTCTCCTCACCTCTTATAAAAGTCCCTCACCTCTACCTCATTTCACACACTCCTCAAGCCTTTTGCTCTAAAATACCGTGCCCATTTACTCTCTCCACATCCCTCTCCTCATCCTAGAGGATTCCCTTTGGGCATAATCCTTTCAAAGGAAGCCTTTAGGCTCAAATCAAAAGGAGTTACACTTTTAAAGGTAATTCATTCTCTCATGTTCATTTGTTTTATTTTTCTTCTCCAACCCCCTAAACTATATTTATTTACTTCTTTTGTGACAAAAACAGTATCTTCAATATACTAGGATGTTGTTATAAGATTTATTCGAGCTACACTCTCACAAAACTACATCAAATGGTTAATGAACATACGGTTTCCGTGGATGGCGAAATTCTGCCTCCCGAAACGATGATTGTTCAATACTCATTTAACACCTTCAAAGGTGGACATTATGATGTCACTATTTTTATATATGATATATAATATGTTTATGTTTTCCTTAAGCTTCTGTTTTTTTTCATTTTGGCCATACCATTATGGTTTCCATTATGGGTAAACGCGATATCTTCATTTAAGGAAGCGCGGACTACCGCCCCCTCAAAGTGATTTGATTCGTTAAATACCATATGTGGGATGTATAAAGGATGGATATATGATATTATATATGATATTATACTTGAATTATAATATACCTTTATATCATTATGATTCCATTCTATAAAATACTAAATAGAAATGAAAGTAGCGTTCATGCGTACGTACGGCTTACCGTCTCCATGAACGGTGCATTTCATTTCTTACCTCTAACTGAATATGTAATGTCATAAATGCATGAATGTACTGGATATATATGACATATATGATATCTACATCATGAATACAATTCTGGATATAATAAAAATTTGGCCACACGAACAACATGTAATTGTAAGAAGTCCACTTTCGACTTAAGAACCAAATATCGGCAAAACAAGTATTATTAACTTAAATGATTACATAATGTTTATGACATGGTAATAAGTTATATTAAAGGAATAATGAACTTAAAAAAGGTTCTTATGTAAGTAGAAATTAACTCATGTTTATTATTCAGGAGATTAAAGAACGATCGAGTCAAGTCGGACCCGAGGTAAGGGATCCTACTCCTCTCTTTATTTTTAAGTACACTCTTTTATGTCATTCCTTATAAGCTCATCTTTATTGTTATTGGGATGTTCTTTTATATCACTAGTACTATAATTTTTATGTTCATATGATGAGAGAACCTATTCTCTCTCATTAATCCATTTTGGAAGTTTCGAGTGGCGCTGTTAGGCTGCTGAATTTTCGTAAGAGATCTAACCTCTCTCTTTCTCTTTAAGTACTCCCCTTTATGTCACTTCTTTTAAGATCCTATTTGTTATGATGGGGGATGTTATTTCATATTCCTCTTTCTGTAAATTTTTTTGTAATGTGATGATATACCCTATTTGATCTCATCAATCCATTTTCGGAAGTTTTATGTGGTGTCATTAGGCTGCCGAGTTTTCGTAAGGGATTTTTCATCTCACATTTATTCCCGTGAGATTTATGCTACATTTGCCACAATTTCCTTTGAGTTGTGTATTTAATTCCATTATTCTACTCTTTGTGAAATATAATTTCCTTTATGATTATTTACATCAATTATTATTTTCCTTCTTTCATGGGGTGTATGTTTTGAAAGATACCCAAGTCGGTAAGGGAACCTTTCACCCTCCTCTTTATTAAAAGACTTCTTTTGTTGGGTATTTTAATTTACATATTGTTATGTTGGGATATGTTCTCATATATCCTTATTGATGTAAATTTTATTTCCAAGTGATGAGATACACTTTTTTATCTCTCATCAACTCATTTTGATGTGATGCCGTTAGGCTGTCAAGGGAACTTTTTAACCCAATTTCGATTTCTTTGGGATCAACATGTAGTCATTGAATATGTCATCCATTGAATATGTGTAAATGGCCTTTTATTTTTTTACACTTAATATCCACTTATATTGGGTGTATTTATATTTGTCACACATATTTTTGAGATTGATTTGTCCTTAATTTAAGGATACATTATTTATAAGGGATTTCATCACATTTGACATTTCTATTGAGAGTTCATTGTTGGTATGCACCAATTCACTCTTATATAGTGTATATACTATCCTTTGGAGTATTATATCATGAATCCATTTATTCTCATGATATTATAAAGTTCTGAATAAATGTTATTCCTCAATTAGTGTATTCAAGTGTCTCTAATTTTGGTAAAACCCCTTTAACCAAAATATCGCTTTAAATGTTTTAATTATTTGTTCTTATTAATAACCATGTTTTCAAAATGGTTTTGAGGTTTTATTTATATGGATAGTAATGGTATAAAATTTTAATCTTCAATGTGGTATGGGACACTTTGATTCAAAAATCTCTTTATTAAATGTTTTAAATGGTTTTGGAAATGGTTTCTTTTTTAATGGATTCATTATTTCAATATACTAAAATGTTATATTGTGATTGAAATGTAGAAATGTTATGTTTCCTTTATGCATGTTTTATGTGATAAATTTATGTTATGGTTCTTGGGCATTGTTATGAAAACGGGTGGTTCCGTGATAAAATATGGGCGGGTGAGCCCGATATAGCTCTCCAATGCATTGGGTAATGTGAAGGAGTGAAACGTTAAGGTTTCTCAGAAGAGATTTAGGGATTATACTGTGATGGGTATTCCAAACATAACCAAGAGGGTTACTCCCTACGTAAGAATGTTATGAATTCCTCAAGTTACCTTTATGTCATATGATTTCTATGATTTATTCATGATTTTATGAGGTATGATAAAGTGATTTTGTTTTATGGGTAAAGTATGATATCATTCTTATTTATAGATGTACTGATGTTTCCTTTCCATATTTCTATACCCCTTACTGAGCTTTTTATGCTCATCCCAAGTTTTTTAAATGTTTTTCACAGGTCAAGGGAAGGGTACATGATGTGATGATAGTGTCAAGGATGTGTCAAGAAAGAATCCATGTTTTATTTTAAATATGTTTCCGTTGATGGGAAGAATGAATACTGTCTTTTATGTAACCAATTTGTTTAAATGTGGAATGTAATGCAAGTTTCATGATCGAATCCTATAAAACTATAACCTGAAAAGATCCTCAATGTGTAATCTTGTAATAACTCAAGATTAAGTAAGGTTTAAGGCTGGGGCCTTATAGTTGGTATCAGAGGTCGTTTTAGACAACATTAGGGATTAGGAGTTCTTGTGAGACACATGATTAGTCCATATATCTATTATTTCAGTTAAATCCTTGTTTTATAACTTTTTTCAGGTCAAGTAAAGTCGGTTACGAATGGAAGGAGAAGGATATCAAACGACATTCCTATCTATTCTTGATGACATGCTTGCAATAATTATTGCAAAGTTATCTTCGGATGATTGTGAAATTTTTTCTAGCATACAACTCACTTGCAAGAAGTTGTTTGAGATATCAAACACCTCCACTATACCTCGTTATCATCGTGGATCATGGGTTGTTTTTAGAAAAATACTATTTTCACAATATTCTCATATTTTCAAGAAAGGTAAATATTATCAAGGTATTTTCAAATATTTTACCCTATCACAAGAATTTGAAGCATATTATGATTTTAAAAAAAGTACTGAAGAAGGAGACCCTTACACAACCTATTTATATTTTCTTTTAAAATATATTATCACATCACATACTTATGGTATTTTAAAAGGACCAATAATAGAAAGTTTCAACTCAATTTAGGTCTGACTATATTATAGAAATCATGTTTTATCAGAAGTTTTGGAATTATATGTCATACATGATTATTTTCGAAAACTGTTTTTCTGTGAACACCCATATGACCCATGTTGTACGAGGTGTATTTGGATGGAGGAAGCAAATGATTTTTAAGGATCTCTAAATCATTTTAGTAATCCATGGGACTTCTACCTACGTGAGCAAGATGACGATGAAACCGAGTGGACGCCATGATCAATGTATGATGTTATTCATTTTGGGAATCGTTTTATTTTATCTTATGGTGGTGAAATAAGACTTCAAGAATTATGTTGTTGAGATCGTAACGAATTCAGATGAAAATTAAAGGTATAAGGAAATGATTTAGGTTAAAACATGTTAGGGTTATTTTTGGAGTTTTATACAAAGGACAACACGCAGACCGTGTGACAACCCGTCACGTCGGACAAAGCTGCGGGAATCGAACCCACAACCAAAGTGCAACTGGTATTTATCGCCTACCACTGGACTACGTGAAGTCCCTGGTTATTTTGACCTATTATTTTTAGTTAGATGATTTTATGAATTAAGAGTAAGTTGATTTTGGTTAATATATGAAAATGATTAACCTATCATGGAGGATATGTGATTAGGTTAATTACTTTTCAATACGAGACTTTAGAAGCAACTGATGTGGTTTGGAGATAAATGTTACGATTTAACTTGGAAGACTATGTGACTAAAACCTTCAAATATTTGGGTTTAAATATTAGTTTGGTTTACATTGATGTATTTTAGGGACAAATTGTTTATCGGATGGTCCTCGTTGAACTTTGGATTTTGTTGGACAAATTTTGGAGATTAAGCATAAATTTTCTTTTTAAAGGGTTATCCTTTTCTGGATTATCTGAACTTGTACTAACCTATTTGGTTTTGGTTTTGGTTAAAGCCTAATGACTTGGGAAGTATATAGTTCTCTTTGGTGGATTATTTGATTCTCTATAAGTTTATTATAGTACTCTTAATGCGAACAAGTCTCCCTAAAAACTCGTCTTTTGGAAAAAAATATATGAGTTTGATTAAGGAATCTAGTAAAAGTTGTAAGACAACATGATAAGTGATTATGTTTCCTTCTGAATAAATTCCTCAATAAAAAGTAACTTAAAACCAAAATTTTGTCTATTAACTTTTCCTACTAGGGAATCGAATACCGTTTAACCCATCACAAGTTGGTGATTTTCTCATGGTTAACTTTCTCCTAGACATGTTTACTATCACTCTCCCTCAACAACATGACCCTTTGCTTTTTCTTCCATGTCCATGTTTTCCTACATCGAGTCCTAGTATGGGTTAACTCGGGTGACCTCTTTACTTATCCTCCATTATTTTAAAGTGATTGTTTTACCGACTCTTGTTCCGATGTGGGACTTTCAAGGATGTTTTAATGCTCAATTTTAAAAATTGCGAGGACGCAATTCCCAAAAGGGGGGAACGATGTAACACCCCAGGTAAATAAAGAATATGACATTTTCATATTTATCCAAATTTTTGAATAAAATATTTATATGTCTTTAAAGGGGACGCTATGCTCGATGGCGTACCCCACACGCAACAATAATGAATATGGATAATGCTGATGCAGATTGTGAATTTTGGTCGTACATGGTTTCTATAATGGATTTAATTATATAAATACCATATGAAATGTGACATTATATATATAGATTACACACCAAATTTTTTCACAACAATTATTATGTTTTTTAAAAATATCATAGAACTATTGAGTAGAGTTTTGGGGGAGAACCATCCTCTTATGGTGAGACAACATTGGGTGACCATGGCCCAAGAGATTTGTGGGACCAATATCCATCCATTTTCCCTGGATTACATCATAATAAATATAATTATTTATATATATGTTTTGATATTATTTATCAAAATAGAATTCTAGAAACTAGTGTCCCTAAAATGCAAAATACTTACCTCTAAAAAGGGGGAACCGAACTATGAAATTTATAAATAAAGATACTAGTAGAGTTGTGTTTGGGAATTTTTGATACATCCAAACAATAGGAATATAAATATTAATTAGATATCAGGAGTCCAAGGTAATTTCTATAATGTAGTTCCCTAACTGAAAATTAAATATTTTAGAATCTTTTAATTCAATGTAGCATGCGTCTTCATTAAGTCCAATAGAATGGTTGGTTTGTGATTCTCTAGAATAAGAAAATCCGAAGTAATAATAACTCTAGGAAATGAATAAATTATATATGAACATAAATTACATATCAAATTCCCATCATGGTTGAAACTATCTCCCTCATTATAGAAACATACAAGAACATTCAGAATCTATCCTTTTGACCAACTAGATTGAATTCATCAAATATATTAAGGAGTTGTAGAAGATATTGATTTTAATATAAAAAGAATTTCTTAAAATGATGTAGCAATAATAAATAGATAGTTTAGGAGCCATCAACAGAACTATTAATGAATCATTAGATGATGAATGTAAAACTTTTTTTTGTATTTAATGATCTATGAACACAAATACACTTCAATATCAATGTATTTAGCTATTAATAAGAATCTCTAAATATTTTTTTCGATATTTATTTTAATAATAAGGTAAATAGGTGTCCTTATTTCATATACACAATACTCCATTAGTGTATACAATACAAGAAAACAATGATTAACTATCCACAAGAGAATGAAACCTCATTCGAGGAATGAGTGATATCAGTAGAAGGGAAAATAAATTTATTTAGCCTCTTCACACACATGGGTCCTTCTCAGTAGAGAGATAAACAAGATTACCATCATCAAATGGGAAGGAATTGATGGAACAAAGTAATTTTGGTTAGGAATATCTAGAATCTTGACATAGATTATCCTTTGAACTCAACCTTTACTTCTACATAAATACTAAAATTAAGATTGCATGATTATTAAATGAAATTCTTACCTCTCTAAGTGGAATCCCATGTTGGTGATCTTAGAGGCCACTATAGTGGACATTCACAATGAGCTACAGTCACCTTCCATAAAAGGAGTTAAAACAATGGCTAATGGAGCATTGAAAATTACCTATCAATCTTTACCTCTATGTGTAGGGGAAGAAAAATTAAGTATGATTAAAAAGTAAAAGTATCTCACATTGGAACATCATTTTATGTATATTTCCCAACAGTGATAATATTGATTGTGATAAAAAAAAATAGAATTAAGGACCAATTTATAGTTGAAGATTCAAACTCATCATTGGATAATTTTAATGATTTAATCATAGAGATATATCTGTATATATTCTATTTATTATTCAAATCATTTTAATACATGACCTGTTATTTATGTATTTACATCTTATATAAAAATATAAAAATAGAATATATAAAAAATGGTTCACCAATTGATATTATAACCATCAAACCTCATAATATAGAACCCTCACCAACCTAACCATTGATAGTGGTAATCAAACTGAACCAACATGATGGGATCCCTGAGAAGTACAACAACAATCTACATCACCCATACAACCCTACATAACATACCGATGATGAATCTATCATTGAATTTGGTCAAGACATAACATGTCTTCAGACAATAGTAGGACGTTATAATTCTTATGTTATATCGATATATTTGACCACATTATTGATTTATGTTCCATATACCACTAAGGAAGATAGAAATATGGATAGAGATTCTCATATGGAACATATCAAGGGGTTATTCGAATAAATGTGGCTAATGTTTTAATAATAATGGGAGAGTAATAATATCCCATTTTTTAAAATTATGACTCACTAACTAATATATACCCTTTATTTAACATGTATCTCCTAAAAAAGTTAATGTATCGATTTGAAAGGCTTTTTTCCTCATTATCTATTTGTTACAGCAAAAAAAGACTATTCTTATTCAATTTCCATGCAGAAAATAAAGGGACAAAATTCTATTTTTCCAAATAGACAGAGTCCTAAAATACATCACAGTTATTGGTTGAGTCTCTAATCCTGATCAAGAGTCTATAGAGTTTCACCGTACTTCCCCGAAATAATAATGGAAGGGTATTTATAATCTAATTTATAAAACCTCTAAGGAGTTTATGTAATTAATGCTTCACTAACTTCATCACCGGTTTATGATTCTAGATGTGAGGAATTAAATTATCAAGATATAAATATCAAATTTAAGATGATATTATTGGGATGCGATAATGAAATAATAAATTATACGTTTACTTATTTGTAGGAATCCCCATTTCTCCCTTATTTAATTAAATATTATGTGGATTAATGAGATTCATATTATTTTAATGTGGTATTTTGGAAATTATGTATTTCAGATGGGGAAGTTGTTCATGTAAACCATCCCAGTAGTATCTATAACATATTAAATAATTATTAATGGGATAATATAATGCCCTTGTTTTCAATGTATGACATTGATATATTTTGAGGAATATATATAGATCTGGGTGTAGAGACAACATTATATTCTAAGGCACTGTGTGCCCATAATTCATTTTTTAAACATATTAAATATTTAAAAATATCACGTATTTTCATTTTCATATATTTGAATAATAAATTGTAAATGGATTCATAGATTAGAAATAGGAAACAGATTTTGAGTTAAGAATACTAGGCTTACACTAAGCATGACATAATCATTGTCGGTGTTGGAAGTCTGTAAAAAAGTAAATGTGGGAATAAATAGTAAATTAAATAACTATACAAATTTACTTTTATTTGATAATGAGATGACCTACAAAACATATTTATTAATTCACTTTTAATAAATATTATGGATATGCCTCTTCACACTGATGATTGATAGAGGATCCAATAGAGAAGATTCCATGGATGAACATTGAAGGATCGAGATTCGAAAATCAGTGTGCCAATAAAAATCAAGTATCATACCAAAAATAACATTGTAAATTCATTATTATTTAGTGATTGATTCAAATATAGCTAGGATATTATTTTTTGGATTAATATCTATTTCCCTTACCCATGAAGAATGAAACATAACCACCTAAATGATTAATTTTATGATCGATAATTTAATTTAATAAATTTATTTATCTTTCTAATTTATTAAAATTGATATTTTATTGGTTTATTTAATTAATTTTTTTGGGGTTCTAATGATAATAAATCAAATCCATTATTAATAGTGGTTGAGGTTCATTTTGTGGTTTTTATCATATTTTCTCCAACCATTCATCACCAGTCATTAATAGTATTTATTTTGGCCTATAATTTGAGGAATACCCAAAAACAAGTATTTGTGCAACACATCATTAGTAAAAAGACTTATTATAAAGATCTGACCTCATGGTTGATGATTAGTTGAGCTATAATGTTATTGACCACTGATCGATACCAGATTAGTGTTCTTTATGGGTTCGTCCATGTAGTCAGTTGGGATACAGTGATGAATCCCATGATTAGGGAAGCACACTGCAAATCAGGAGCCACCAAAGATGATGATCGTCGATGATCAATGCCGAATTGAGGGTCTATTGATGGAGGAACATTCCATGGAATGTAGTGTTATGGAGATCCCCATCAAGGGTTGCAATGTGTTTTCCTATTAAGAAGATGTGTAAAAAATGATTATAATATTTTATTATTCTTAATGATTAAGATATTTCAATATTATAAAATGAAATAAAAGTAAAATATTGAAATTATATATTATTTCAAATTTAATGTGCTGTGACCACAATGGCCGCAACATGGTTTAGGGAAGAGTGGACCCCTAATCCCTTATAAATTTATAAATATATTTATATATGTGCCATATTTTAATAACTTTTATAAAAATAATTTGACTATATGGAAAGTGTGAGGATGGGATGGATTTTAGTATGGTCATGTTGAATTATTTTGATACACATTAATCTCATCCCCCATCATAATAACATTGGATTTCATTATAAATATATAATAATAACAACAACATTATTATTATTAAAATCATTATTTGGTTATAACATTATCACATAGAGTCCTATTGAAAAACCATCTATGGCATGATGACCCTAAATTTAAGATGTTCATTTTATGAGTAGTGGTTTAAATTTTACTAGGGATCATGTATTGTGTCAGTGAAGCACACAATAATAATAATAATATAATTATTATTATTATTGTAATAAAATATATTTTCATATGCATCTTACGCTTATAGTGTCACATTTTTTAAGCATCTATGATATTGTGACTCAAATTAATGGTAAGATTTCATGTCCGATATTGGGTACCTTCCAAGGGTTTGTGGATCAATCCCACCAAGAACCACTCTTCTGTTATTTGGTGAAATGCTATTTTTTTAATGGGTTTCCATTTTAAGAAATTAAATTGTCAATCTCAATTGTTTTCATTTTAGATCACTATGGTGTGATCTTTTTTGCCATTGATGATCATTTATGGTGAAATATTAGTGAATTTTTTTTATGTTGTCAGAAAAATGATGAGCGGCATGAAAAAGTATATATTTCATTAGACTCAAATGTAGTAACTTGAGTAGTCAAACCTGTATAGTTTTCCATGTAGAATATGATGATGATTATTTTTTTGAATTGAAGATAATATATGATGTGAATTAAGTGAGAAGATTCTTTCATTAATGCTTAAAATTTATAAGTTATGTGTTGTACTATTGTACATTCCTATGAGGGTTTTGTTTATTATTATATTCTCATCATAGAGGGTGACCCCCCATAGCTTCTTATTTATCAATGATGCGTGGGAAATTTCATTATTATAGAGTGACTTTATATAGTCTTATTTGATATATACAATAGTGACTATGAGGATGTATCCCTCTGGGAGGCCTGGAGTGATCAAGTTTCCCTTTTTGTTTCCTTAGATAGGGCTTTTTTATTTTTCCATGAACTATATTTACTCAGGCATCGATCCCCTATGTAAGAGGATGTTTTTGTAGTACGGTTTAGTGTCACATTAATGAGCCTTAGAAATCAAAACCCAATCTATGTATTAAGGTATGATTTTCTAATGCAGTGTAGTCAAATCAACAGTGTTTTTCAGATAAACATTCTCTTTATCCATTTTGATTCAAATTAGATAAACTTGAGCACTGCTTATTAGATGGACGCCATAAATGCAATGTAACTCAAGGAGTGTGTTCTCATAGGAGAGTGCATTGTGGAATGTTGGATGAAGAATGATGGGATGAATTTAATGTTATGAAATTACCTTCACACTATGTGTATTTGTAGAGTATATCTAGATATACATATTGTATGTGTTATAGATATATACTTATCCAGAGTTAGTTTTTACTCATGAGGCTTTATGATTGTTTATATTGGGGTGTTCTACTATGCATTGTTATACTCACACATGCATGGTCTCTATGCACATGCGTCGTTTCATATGTAGACGAATGAACTTTTGAGGAGTTCTTGGTGGAAGAGGGTAGGGAAGACCTTGATTGATATTGATAGAATGATTTTTATACACGTTTTTTGATTTTTTTAGTTTTCATGTTTTTCTGAGAATGGTGGAATTTAGTATCAAGTTTTATTTGGTCTTTCATTTGGAACATTTTTATAAATTCCAATACATTCATTCATACTCTCTTCGTGGGATTATAGATCTATTCCTTCATTATTTTCAGGTTTTTTACATTTCAGCCTTGTATTGGTTTAGAGATTTTTTCATGTGTATAGACACATTACGATAATGAATACCATGTGTGTTATATAACTTATTAGTTCTAGTTACAAGACCATGGCCTATTTAAGATGTGATTGGGGTTGTTGTATCTCAGGCCCCATAGGTTCAAGTCCTAAATGAATTATATCAGAGTTATTACCCATCCTAAAGTGTTATGACACTACCTATGTTTCAAATTGATGTTTATATTCATTTAACTCGATGTGATGTCTAGTATGGGAACTAGGGAATAAATGTAATTTTTTTATGATTGGATATCAGACTTGGGTGTCCATTGTCGGTGAAATAGATGAATCATCTATTTATTAGGACCATGATAACATTGGTTTGACGTAGTATGTGTAGACAATGATTAATTGAAAAAACATTTGAATATTTATCATACATAAATGGGTTATGATTTTAATTTCCTTCTTTAGTCACCTATCTAGATATAATGAATGGTGGTAGTGTGACATTATAATCTTTATGATGAATCTATAATGACAACCATCTAGGATTTTCAGATGATTTTGTGATGATATAAAGATGAGGGATGATGTTTCAATTTAAGGACCCACTCATGAGGATTTTTCTCCATGTGGGAACCATGATGTTCTGCCCCTATTGATAAGAAGATAGTTCCTTTTGTGGATACAAAATATAGTCATAAACATATCAAAAGATAAATAGATCTAGAATAATGGGAAAATGGAATAAGTAGTCTTGGCATGTTATACTAGTTATAGAGATTTGGATATCTAATGTTCTTTGATGCGACAAACCCTCATGCGGCAGTGACATGTCATCTCTGTAGAGAAGAAATTGTCGTAATTGATATATGCATATGACACAGCTCTACTAATTCTGCATCATGAGATATATAATTAGTGATATCCTATGATAAAAGGTGGGTTAGACCACCTCATCAGGACTTGGAGGACTAACATAAGCATTTTTTGTGATTTTCCCTCTTTTATGAGACCCCCTTATGGTTCTTGAAGCATTCAGACTTCTCCAGGGTGATGTAGAGCATCGGCATGACCCTCTGTTGATGATGAGTTTCTAGAGATTTCTTGTTTGAGGTTGTTGATTCAATATGGTGTCATATAAATCCATGTTTGTAGTACAAATGTGGGATAGGGAATGATTTACCTTTATGTGGTATAAGTTCACTATACATATGATTTGGATGCATAAATTTTATTTGATCTATTGGTGGTAGTGATCTTTGATGGTACCATCTTGTCCTTAGCCCTTGATTTGGGGCACACAAGACAATGAAAGATGAATCTTGAATTTCTATAATAGTTTAAGTAATATGGATGATATCATGTACGTTGTTATCAAAATACATATTCTAAAACATAGGAGTGACGGTGGACCCTATAGAGGATGATACCGCGAAGAGTCTAAGAGCCACACAGAGTGTGGCAATGGATGTATATTCTTATAGAGAAGTCTTTTATGTACATTTATTGAGTCCGGTGATAGATAAAATGAACAAATTATTTGAAGACTCTATGTGGTTATGTATTTTTTAGTGCACTTAGAATCGATAGTTTTTACCATTTACTACTTTAGAGAGCCAATGAATCATTGTTTTGGGACATTGAATGTGAAATTTTGCAGGATTGAGTATCCATTGTCTATATAACCAATATGAATTATTTAATGGATGGAATCATGGAGTCCTTATTTTATAAAATGATTGTTATTTTTATTGCGATGCGAGAAGAGACACTAAGGTAGTTTTCTTCCATAGTATTACATCTAGTATAGGTCATTTTGTATCAAGATATTATAGAATCTGATAGGAATCTAGGGATGTTTCAATTGTATTTCAAATTAATATTCTTATTTTACTTCCTATCTAAAGGTTATTACTAAAAAACATTTATGAAGTGTTCGGGACACTCATGTTTGTAGAAGGTTATTTGATTTTTTGGAATTCCTTCAATGTTCAATGTAGAATCAGATTCTTAATTCACAAAATGATTATTTATAGGATGATTGAAACCATTGGGTATTCATTTTTTGTAAGTAATAGTGTTTTACAATACCAGATGGTCCTGTTGAATAGAAAATTTACATTCAGGTGAACATAAATTAGTTTTTCATCTCAGTATTGAACCATATCTAGGAGGAACTTTTACCATCAGTAGGGTTTGTTTATCAGGATATTTACCACTCCACCATCATTTTAGCACCATTTTGAGGTTAGGTATGATGGACATTACACAAATATTTTATAATGATCGAATCCAGTGGTTAATATTTTAAGGGTAATAGTTTGTGTTAGTGTGTTCATTATTAAAGGGTTATGTTCATCCATGATAGGATGAGGACATTCCAAAAATCATTATGAGTCCTCAGTGGACAGATGAAGGTGCCTTTCTATTTTGAGAGCTATTGAAGTTTAACTTGAGATATAGGATATATTATAGAAACTTAGGCCACTTATTTTTTTATGGATGAGTTTATTTAGTGGGTTGGTGGGGAAATTAACATAAAGGTAATTTTTTTATTGGTGTTATCCAAATGGAAAAGTTAAGGAAGTATGTGCATGAATAATTATATGATATCGACTGAGGTGAGCTCAGAAGTTAGAGTAAAATTTCAATTTTAATGAAGGTTGTGATATTGAGGACTAGTAGATGAAATTCCCTTCATGAGAAAGGTTTTAATAGGATTCATGTATATAGATAACACAAGGAACCGTTAGGGGAGACCATGGGAGTGGTAGACCAAATTGAGATACTAGTATCCACACCTTTTTCTTAGTTTGTTTTTTTGCAGCAAACAACACATAATTTATTAAATTATATAATGTCATTGTTTTTTATATAATTAATTATGTTATTTGTAGGAATATTCATGGATCTAGGTTTTGGGATAATGTGAGATTTTGAGGCCTGAAGTTACTAGATTTAATTTTTGAAATATATTAAATATACTAAATATATACCATATTATGTTTCCATGAAAAAGTTAAATAACTACCAAACAGTGTCTCTGATCTAAAATCTAAGATGAAGTTTGATTTCATACCATGGTTTTTACCCTAGGCACAACATAATATTTTTCAAAGATGAAATTTTTGGATGAAGTCATCATGGGAATAATTAAAAAAATAAATAAATAAATATTTTTTTTATTTTAAGACACAATGACCGAATTAACGTCAAAATAAAACCAGTTATAATAATAGTTTAAAATGGATCTCAAAACCATGGTGTTTGATGGATGATCTGGTGGGAAAATATTCCTCAAATGAACAATGAAAGATCATTCATTAAACATTTTATACACATAGAATTCTAGGATCTCTACAACACAGATAATATATGTTTTTTCATCAGTGATTGATTCAAATATAGGTAGGATGTCATTTTGAGGATTTATCCCAGATTTCCTTTCCCAATTTGAATAAAGGATAATTAACAAACCCATTAATATGCATATTTTTTGTCTAATTCATGTTGTTTATTTATCTATTGATGGTATGTAAATTGATATTTTATTGTTTTATTGAATTATTTATTTTCTTTTCTAATGAAAATGAATCAATACCAATACAAATGGTGTTTGGTTTTAATTCATTTATTTTGATTATAATGTATTTCTCCAAGAGTTCATCACCATTCATCACCTTTATTTATTTTCACAAATATTTTTATTAATAAACTAATATAATTATTTGGGAATAACTACTTGGAACATAGGTTTGATTCCACATTAGAGGTTTTGAGATCCACTGGGAAATCGATCTGTGATGTAAGTGATCATTGAGGAATTCTGGATTAGTGTCATTCATGAGATGGTACGTGTAGACATTTGATATGTGATTAAGAGGCTTGTGATGGGGAATGTGCACCAAATGTCATGGGACCCATATGATGACGAGGGAGGTGCATCGATATCATGGCATGTGATGATTTTTTCCAAAGCATGCGATTGGATTCTGTGTGATAGAGATCCCTAATTAGGGTTGCAGTTTTTTTCATGAGAGAAGAAGTGGTAAAACAAAAATTATGATAATATTTCAATTATTATAAATGATAATGATATTTAAATATTATAAAAGATAATTAAATAGTAAGAAAATAATATAATAATTATAATTGGTTATTGGTGACCGAATATGTGTTCACATGATTGAGGCAGGCATGAGTCCTAAATAACTAATCAATTTAGACATACATTCATATACCTATCATATTTGAATAACTGTTTAAAAAAATTTAAATTTATTAATAGTTAGTGTATGTGGATGGAATATATTATGTCAATGTGTAATTGGGTGGATCCAAGTGAAACCCATACCCCAATGTATGAGCATTGAAAAATTGTTATAAATATAAAATAATATTATTTTTATTAAAACCATGCTTTGGTGTTGACTTTTTTATATGATGCCTTATTGAAAAACTATGTAAAATATATTGTCCATAAAATTGTGACTATCATTTCAAGACCGACTGTGAATATTTAATATAGGATAATGTTTTGGGTTCATGAAGTACCCAAAAATAATAGATTTATTTCTATTAGTAATAATAATAATAATAATAATAATAATAATAATAATATAATTTTAATTATTATATTAAAAAATAAATTATCTGATGTATCATCTTAATTCTATTCCAGAATGATGAACTGTCTATAATATCATGACACCAAAATTAGTAAGTAAATTTCAAGAACAATTTCCTATACCTTCCTCATGTGTGTGGCTTGGGGCCATGAAGTAAGTATCATGAGTTATATCCTGAGATGTGACTTTTTCCTAGTGTATTTGTGGAGTAAGTAAATTCAAAATCTCGAGGTTTTTTTGAATTAATCAATACAATCTGATATTTTTAGTTATTTATGACCATTTATAATGAAATATCATTGGATTTATATTTTTGTCGTCTCACTAATGATGAACCTCAGGTGGTCAAATTTAATTTTCTAGAATCAGGTCAAAGAAATTGAATAGTTCACTCTGAGAATATTTCCTTGTATAATATGGTGATAAAGTTTTATATTGATTGGATGATATGACATAAGGTTGTGTATGAGAGACAATTGTTTAAGAGATTCATAAATAGTATCAGTCCATTCAGTTCCCTTGGCTCACTTTAAAGAGGGGTTTGTGTAACATTTTGTTCCTATCATAGAGGGTGGAATCTTTGTTTCTCCATGATGATCAGTTTAGTGTGGGTGAGTTCCTTCTTCTAATATGAGTTGTCTCAGTCTACCTAAAAATATACGTTAGAATCCTGGAGCATATATCCCCATGATATGCATGGAGAGATACTATTTCCTATTGGGATTCCTTTGATAGTGTTTTCTGATATTGGTGTGACCTATATATACATGGGATTCGATCGCTTATCTAAGAGGATGTTTTCTACAAGGTCTAGCATCCCCCAGGGATCCCAGGGCATCGATCTCCTATCATTGTATTGAGATATGATCTTTATGATGATTTATAGTCTGATCAATTTTACATTTCATATGAGACCTCTTATTACTCTTTGTGAATCTACGTGGAGTGAACTAAGTATCACTACCCCAACGACATATGCAATTAGTTCTATTTGATTCATGGAGTGTGTTCTCCTAGAGGAGTGCTCTGTGGAACCTTTATCCTAAAATTCTATATTGAATTTTTTGTTGGGGATTTACCTTGACACTATGTGTCTTTGTTGAGTATATCTAGGTGTTATTATTTTTTTCTAAAGAAATATTCCAATTTAGAGATTACTATTAATCACATTGATTTTTTCCTGGTTATTTCAAGGTGACCTATTGGGTAATGTTATACTCGCTGTTACACATGATCTACACACATGGGTTAAGTATTATTCAAACAAACGACCATTTTTAAGAGTCCATATTAGACAAGGATAAGGTGGAGCTAGATTGGGATAAAATAACGAGTTTATACCATGTGTTTTATTTGATAGTTATCCACTCTTTCTAATAAGGCCTTCTATTACTTTCATGATTTAGTTGTCCCTACATTTTGCATATTTTTACAATTTCAATTACCTTTTTTAGTACTCTATTTGAGTGATTATAGATGTATTAATGAATTTATATCTTTAGTATTACATATCAAAATTTTATGGTCTTGGACATATGTGTGTGTGTCTAGGTAAATTAAAATAATTCCTCCCTTTTTTGTGATATCCCATCATGAATCTAGTCGCCAGCCGCTGGCTTATTCATGGTGGGCTTGTGGTAGTTGTGACTTGTGCCACATTTGGGAGGGTCATGGAAGATAGGATATGATTTCCAAATTTTCATAGACCAAGGAGATGAATATAGATACCAAGATAAAGATTCAATACCCTACTAAGGATACGGATGTTACGAAACTAGATGTGATTGAAATTTGTAATGAAAAAGAGCAAAAATCCATTCCTTACTTTTGAGTTTACATTGATGTCATTTTAAAATATGTCACTTTCATGAGGAGAGACTCTAATTTTTGGATCCTCCTCTACAAATTTTATAAAATGAATGAAATTATATTTTTTTCTTAGTCATTTTTAATTATTCAAGGTTAGAACCACTTTGATTATTATTTCACGAAAACCTAAAAAACACATTACAAATAACAATAAGATAAATAAATCTACTGGAATATTGAATCTGAATGGATTCAATAAGACATGATTATCAAACACATATAATGGGGGGATTTACTCTTGCTACTATGCTCCTGGATTGGTCTGGGAATGAGTTCCACCATTGTAACACTATATTTGGACTATAAATATAATTATGATGATGGCATACTAGGATCATTCTCATGGATGGGTATATGCATATATACCTTCATCGTAACATTATAGTTAGTCTATTTAGACAATGTTTTAATCCTGTGTGTGTGTGTTCACATATGATTATAGGCATGCACGCCATCACTATAAAACATTATTTAGTCCATTCATATATATATGTGGGTCAATTAAATAATATGAGGATCATGAAGGGGGATTGGAATGTTGATTTTGTTATCACCCACACACTCTTAAGAGTTTTAATGATGTCAAACAATATTTATCATCAAATCCATTTCATTTATAAATTTTATTATTGATTATGATTGAAAATAAAATTTGGATATTTATCGAACAATTGATCAATTCCAACGGATATTGGATTTTCATTTTGAAGTCCCTCATTCGATTGAACCACCAGCTAATAAGAGGGAGTCAACTAGTCAGCCACAAAGAAAAAGACACATTTAAAATGCCTTAAACCATCAGGAACCTTGTGCAACCAAAATATGTTTTTGATCTACAATGTAGTGGAAATTTATTAATTCATAGCCTCTACATCCATATGGTGGAGGAAAGAAATCCCACCTGCTAGCTGGTTGATCCTAGTAGTCAACTAGTGGCCCTTTTCTAGAATGTTAAATTACCTATAATGGAATTTCCATTATAGACTCTATCACTTTCCAAAAACTATATTAGACTCCAAAGAACACTAAAATCATTAGGGTACCTCTATAGAAAATAAATACCTCTCCATTAAGGCTTGGACTATGTTGGATACTTATCAGCATCTATTATTCCTTCACTTATGGTTTATTAGTGCTTATCTTATTATTTCCATTTTCTTACATCATTAATTATACATCATTCTATCATTTTTATGTCATTACATTAATAATATAATGGAGATCATTCTAAAAGATTATATTCATAATAATATTATCATCATACTACTTCTTCATTGGTACCCACTACAACTATTGTGATTTTTTTTATGTTTCATTCATTCAGTATTTTATAGAAAATGTGTTTATTATTATTTACTCCTTTAATTGAATGACCATATTTCCATTTATAATCATATATCATGGTAACTAATAAATATTATGGGTAATGGAACCCAATATCATTTTATGGGAGGGGAAATAGGCACAAAAATTGACTATTGGAAAACTCTTTAATAACCACGTTATGTCATTTATTTCAACTATGTCGAATCATTTTATTATTATCTATCACAAAATTATTTATTTATTATTATATTTATAAATGAATATTAATCCCAAATTTCCATACTAATCTGACCAAGAAATTTCTTCATATCCATCCTTGCTTTCATAACCATAATCAATCATAAGGGAAGATAATAAAGGACGTTATCTACCTTTAACAACCATGGTGATCTTGAAGGAAACTCAATGGTCCAGCTCTATTATTTGATGGCTTATATAATTTTTATTCCAAAAATTACAGGTCTAAATTTCATATATTCATTGGTTATATCACATAGAAAATATTCATGCATGGTTATACACCCAGTATATATTTAATCGACTAATTTTCTCTAGAGGCTATCGTGTCCTATGAAATTGATGGAAGAACCATGAATACCATTCATTATTGATTATAATGAATTAAATTTTAATTTATTTCCACATGAAAAACTAAACATGAAATTTGGAAACATTTTAACTCACTCATGAGGGAACTAAAAATTTCAATACCAATATACTTGATATTGTTCACCAAGAGATTTAATGTTTTAGAGAACATTAAAATTAATAAAATACTAAATTTCTTACATATTTTATTTCTATAGTAAATAGTATTAAATATATTAGTTATTTTCATACTATATCAATTCATATTATAAAGACACATTAGGAATTTCAACATTCTAGGTCAATGAAAGAAATAGTACTTTAATAAGAAAAACATATGAAATGTGTGATAACAAAAAAACAAAAAATAGTTGAGGCAGTAATGGAAGGAAATGAAGTCATGTAAAAGAAGAAAATTTATTTTAAATACAGAACTTATTATTCTCGAGTGAATGACATTAAAATTCGCACATATCCAACAAGATGGACAATTTCATAAAGAAGATGAGTTCAATACATCTTGAAAAACTAGATAATCAACAAGGAGAATCATATATAACATGTTATAACCACGTGAAGAAAGGAAAAAATCCATGAAATATAAAATATATTCAAAAATAATATATTTATTTTATGAGTAAAAGTAATCAACCCTTTAATGATTATATATGGAGATCAACTGATGCCGCCCTATTCTCATCAAAATCATGTGATGATAGTCTTAAATGTTTCACATACAAAATTGAGGTATTTTATGAAGTAAATATTATTCTTTCATATTTTTATTTTGGTCATTAATTGTATTATGATATAAATTATAAATAAACCCATTTGTGGGTCAATTGTTTAAACATTCAATGAAATTAATAGAGATTAATAGGAAATATAATCGAGTAATTAATGAGATTGATGGACTCTATAATGAAAAAGATGAAGTATATTAAAAATTAAATGTGAAAAAATATAGATAATTTTGAATGTAATATTTTGGATATAAAAAAATATTTTTCATGGTTTACATAAGGATGGATAAATTTAAAAAAAACATGTTCCTAATTTTGCAGGAATATTCATTTTGGTATTGGGTTTTAAAATAAAATTACAAACTTGAAAAATAATAATTTTTTAATATATATCCCTATCAATTATTATTTAAGTTATTATGATGAATTTGGGAATCCTATTTTTGTTTTTTATTTTAAATATGATTGATTTGGTGGACCTAAAATGTCATTTTTCTCTTTATATATATGTTTGTGTGTGATATAATAGTGAAATAATATGAGATCTAATATATATTTTAGATAACATAATTTGACACAAATTTATGTAGTTCCTAAAAGAATTATTATCTTTATAATTTTGTTGAAGAAATGATTTTATATGAAATATTAGAGATATTTAAGGTACATTGATAAAATAAACTTGAGACACATGTCAAGTGACTACTCTGAGCTCAACCATATTGGAAAGTACAGTAGACACCATGTCACCTTTGTTGATAACTCAAGGAGTAAGAACATAAATACATGTACAATCCATTTCATAAATTATAACATTATTAATGTTATTTTTTTTGTTATTGGTTTAAAAAATTACTTTAATATCATGATAAAATTGTGTGATTGTGGTTATAATTATTATATTAAAAATGTGTTTGGTATTATTTTTAGATCTACTGTAAATCATTTATTATAATGTTTATGATTTAAAAAAATTTAGGTTATTGATTTAAAATATCTTAAAAGGAAAAAATTAATTTTTTTTGGGAACAAAATATATATTCCTTGGTATGTTGTAGAATAAATAGTTAATATAACACAAAACACATATCAAAATCACCTAAAATCAACTATTATATTGTTTGAATACATTTAGTTTTAAAATATACTATATGAAAATTTCTGTATAAATTGGTAAGACAACAAAAACATTCTTAAATATAAAAACATGTTATCCAGTTCAATTTATATTTATCTTTTGCATTTGGATTTATTTGGAAGAACCAATATTGTATTTTTTTAAGTTAAAACATATACATTAATTTTTTTATGATTATAATATATTTAATTTGGTTTTTTTCATGGCTCCTAAAAATAATGATTGTGAATTATTTTTTATATTTTCTAAAAAGGATTAAAATAATGAAAAGGGTAGAAGATTATATTAATGAAGTGTGATCATGGGGAGGGTTTCAAAATAAAGACATTAATTCACTTTTTTATTCATAATTTTATAATCATCCTCTTCCCACTCTTATGAATCCTTGACAAAACCCGGTTTTTAAAATATTATATAAAACTGTATATTTGATTAAAGAAAATATATTGAATAAATTTACACTCCCTCAATTTTTTTGGCTATAGAGACCAATAAAAATTATTATATGTTGAACGGTGCTCTTGTAGGACCCTTACAGAAGTGGTCCCCAATATGATATAGAAAGGTAAAAAACATAATGCTGGATATTTTAAGGTGTTTGAGTGTAAATTTCTAATTCATAACACTAATAAAAGAATAAGAAAATTTTAATACAAATTCGATGACGGTTATTTTTCATGTTTATTATAACGTATTATATACATACTAAATTATCAAAAAATAAAAACAATATAATATAATCACTTCACATGAAATTGAATTAGAATATTCCAAACCTCACACACAAATTTAGGATATTTAGTTCTTCTATATAATTTTATTTTGGATTAACCACCAAAATTTATTGAAATTGATGTTGAGGAAGAACCACCGTCTATCCCTTTACCTACGGTATGAGGAAGTATAAATACCATCTAATAGAAAATATTTCCACTGATTTTCAGTCCAATACTAATAGTAGAAGTCCTAATTTTAATTTGGATGAACGTCTTAATTTTATTCCCACCTAGAAATGGTAAATATTTATGTTTCAATTAATGAAGGAAATTATATAATAACAATTCAGGAAGGGTTGAACTAATTTACAAGGAATAACATTTTGGAATATTGGTTGATATTCCCATCATTGTTAACAAATGCAGTTTTATTAATAATCCTAATGAATAATGTAAAATCCATCATAAAAAAAGTAGGCTCAAAAATATACTATAAAATCAATTGGATATAATTGATTACAGTGAATCCATTTCTCTCATCACAAAACATGAATATTTTAGAATCTTATGGTCAATGACTTCCCAAATAAATTTAATTCTTTTTCAAATGGCTTTAAAATATTATTTTTAAATTTAATTAATTGGTGAAAATGTTTTGTTGAAAAACATACTAATAATAAGGATTAAAAATATATAAACAAACGCTAAAATTCACCAAGTCAGTTTATTGTATAAAATAACCCCTATAACTTAGTATGAGTGGTTAAATAAACATAACTTAACAAATTATATTAAAATGATGAAATACGATTATACTTTTAAAAAAATTAAATCAAATGTTTTATTAAATTTTCAAATATTTTTTATATGAATATGAGTTCATCAAATTCATTAATATAAATTTATTTTTCTATTTAATGTTTTAATAATTTAAAATCATTTTTTACGGGAGAATTGAAAAAATTTCTTATTTTCAAAATTTTAATAAATAAGGATTATATTTTTATAAGCCAATGAAAATATTAAAATAAATAATAAAATATTTTTTTAGTTGATTATGGATATACAATATATAAAACTAAGATTACATGTTATAATATAATGTTGGATGAAACCGGTAAATCAGTTGACAGTGTGATTTATAGGGTATTATTGCAAGTATTCTTTAACATACCTTGAACCGGTAAGACATTAGGTTTAATGCATTTACTTGTGAAAAGTTTAATAAAAATACTAATAAATATCATTAAAAACAACTTAAAAGATATTTTATAATAATAAAAGGATAAAAAATCCTAGTTTTTTTAATTTATAAGAATATTAAATTCTATAGAAAAAATTTTCATTTTCAAATTATGGAGGATCCGAAGTAGGCAAGAAAAGTAAAAGTAAGAATTGACACAAAATTTTGAAAATAACTATTCCATTTTAGTAGGAAGAATAAAATATCATTCTATATTTCTATGATGGAAATGGAATATACAACCATGAGGATTTTTTTCATCCAAATTATATAGATAAGAAAAATTTGATTATGAGATTACATTTTATCATGCTTAAACAAAATGTAGTAAAACATGTGAAATTATTACCAGTATGAATCCCATTAATCTATCTCATTCAGAATAATTTGATCACCAATATTTCAATTATCACTTATCCAATGTAGATACATTGTTAGAATTTTTATAGTAAATATAAAATTGACTGATATTTTCTAAAAACCATTGCCTTATAATATTTTTATTTCATTAAGAGGGAGTTAGGTATAGATTCCTTGTGACATTTACTTTTTTATAAGGAAAGCATGAAGTTTAAAAAATGATTAATTTAATGTAAATACATATATCATTCCATGTAAAAGCATTTAGATGTTTTCATTCATCTTTTTTCAATAATTATTATAAAGTAGAGTTCATATATTAATGGTGTGCATATTTTGTATTTATTTTTATATTTATTTCCCTTTTTCATTATGAGATATTGAAATTTTTTTATGCATCGATATATTTTCTCTATAAATTATTATTAATTTTTTTAAAATTTTCACTCACAATATTTTTTATAAAAATAAGGTGGTGTTGGAAGATATTTTTTTCATTATAGATTTTAGTTAATTTTTAAATATATTAATAAATACATATTGAATTTCAATATGATATAGTGAAATTTAATTAAAATTTTATTCACTGATAAAAACATGGGTATATTTATGAAAAAGTAATTTTTATAATAAACAATTTTAAATTTATATATTGTTTTAATATTTTTCATTAATTATAATGGGAATAAACAATATAATGTATATTTTTATATTGTTTTAAAAATAAATTTAAAATTTTCTTTGGGTTTTAAATTATTTTACACCTATATTTCATTTAAATATAATTTTTTTTGTTTTTTTTGTATTTTAAAATTTACAGAAAATTTAATTATGGAATGGTAAAATATATTTGGATATTTTTTTATCTTTAGAATAATTTAATATTATATTTTATATCATGTTTATATGATCATCACTTAGGGGGATATTTTTGTACCTATAAGTCTCCATAATGTTTTAATGATCACAAACACCATTCATTATGATTACAATTTCATTGGACTATATTTAAGTTATTGTGATTTAAAATCATAATAAAAAGATTAATGATACATTGACGGGTTAATAAATCATGGAGGCATATTATGAATTTACACACTATATATAACCACCAGCTAGCTAATATAAAGACATTGAATTAATAGTTGGAAAATAGAAGCACTTGAAAAATACCATAACATACCATATACTAGCTGTAGAACCACTGAGAATCCAATGAAAAAATTAGTGGAAACTGATCACCACCCAGCCTCACTAGCTAGAAATTAATGATATGATGTCTTACATGCTAGTCGGGGGAGACAATTTTCCGATGAGTGGCTCTTTTCCAGAATGTCAGACTGGCAATTATAGATTTTCCTTTCTAATATCTCTCACCTCCGAATAACTATATTAGTCCCCAAAAACCCATTTATATAATTATGGGACCCAAAGAGGCTATTTATATACACCCATGTAGTCATAGAAAATATTGGTTACCTATGGATTACTTTTTTTCCCTCACTTCAGATCCATTAGTGCTTCTCTAATTTTGTTAATTTTCTACCTCATTCAATGTCACTATTTATCGGTTTTTTTATTTTTTTTATGATGATATAATTGTTAGTGTGATGTAAGGTGTTAATAATAAAAAAAAATATCTGGCTCCTTCTTCTTATTAGGTTCTCACTGCCATTGTAGTGGGGTTTTTTGGGGGGGGGGATTCACTATGTAAATAGATATGTATTTGGGGCACATACATTATCAATCTTATATGTTCTATTTTCCATTATAATCGAGTATCATGTATAAATTTATTGAAATTTCATAACCTAACCCTCATGCCTTTGATAGGTGGATACAGAGGCACTAAAATTTAGTATTTCTAAAAATCCATTATCGTATTTCCTTCTTTTCTTATTCTTATATTCTTACTCTTTTATAAATTATTTTTATCAATACATTGATTTAAAATTTTAAATTTTATGTCACCAAATACCTTTTTATCCACTTTGTAATATCAGATTAAAATTTTCATGAGGATTTGTAACACTCATAGAATACAATATCATGTATTCCAAACAGATTATCTTTGCCAATAAAAGAGAAGAATATGATGACTCTATCATTTTAAACTCTTTCAAAATATTTAGAGTGAAAATATTTAATTTTTATTGGAATATATGGTAAACACTATAAGAATTTGGTCTATTTTTTTGACCATGACATTCCCTTTGTCAAATATGAGGGGGTATTTTTGGTTTAGGACTCAAATGCTTCTCAGGATTCCCTATATGGGTTTTCATCATGGATGATAGAACATATATTTCATTGGGGGTTGAGGTCACTCAATCCAAAAAAAAATCATCATTTTTTTATAGTCATGAATATGTTGTCAATAAAGAGTGATGTAGTATATATAGAAGAATTAGAGAAGAAAAATCAATGGGAATGGAGTCTCAGTGTCATCAATGAATAAAACCTTGGGAGATGTTTGATGATAGGTTAATGATTCATTGATCAATAAGCTTATATGTTAGGTTATATACCATTTTCTAAAATACAAGATTTCTTATATAATAGTTTAAAAATAGATAATATACATGAATGTGGTCCCAACAGTAGTATATACTCTCCCAGAAAGAAGGGAACACCATTTAAGGTCACGATACATGGACCAAAGTGTAATGTGGCTTTGGGTCACAAGATAAGGAACATAGGAAATGTCATATTATTTCAAAAAATGATTCTATGACACATGAATGTGTAATATTTATGAAATTAGATCTAACTGAATAATGAAATTATAGTTAGTTGAAACAATAACTCAAGATGTTTTAATTGAGAAATTATGCTATAGAACATTTACATAGGGGATTTCTACAGGCTATATTCAAATGAAAATTTATACATTGATACATTCCAGGTGTAAAAACATTAGTGAAATTTTTCTCTAGGATGAAACATGACATTGATTGGTATAGCTAAACATTGTGGAATGAATGTTCATTACTAGATAAATATTTTTTTAAAAGCACAATACAATCAAAACAATAGAAATTAAATAATTATGATTATTAAAATACACTTCAAATAGAGTCAGCTTAAGGAGATAATGGTATTATTAAAGGGTTTAGAAACCCTAAATATTATACCACCATGTAAAGAACATGTATTCAGGGTGAAGATACATGATATAAAATCACTATTAGTTTTTCATGTATTATTGATTTTACATTTCATGACTTGGATTTTTCTATGGCCATATGTTGATCCCTAAAATGTTCATTTGTTATTTCGCATACACTCTGACATTCATGTTGGACATAAAAAGAGTGAACAAATGTGTATATACTTGAATTCATTCCATGATACCCTTTATGGATTCCTTCCTTAAATATTATACTTTTTTTTGATAATAAGTTTATATATATTGAAAAAAAAACATTTTGGATGTAGTTTATGGTTACAAAAAATTGAACCAAAATTGGGATATTCCAAAATAATGACAACATGATGAATCCTAATATGAATAAGGAGCTCAACGTTAGTATAGAATATCTCTTTTTGGAATAGATGTAATGTATTATCATTTTACAAGTACCAAATGAAAGTTAAAAAATTAAAATATCAATGGAATGGTTAAATTTTTTGTTAATTTAAGGTCCTAATGGTAATATAAACTCTTTAGGAATGGTTTTACCTAGTTTAAGTGCATGATTGATAGAGTGTAAAAATAGAGATAGACTATGTAACAAGAAAGAGATAAATTCATAGTAAATTAGAACCCCAATTCTAATATAGAAAATATCAAAAGGGTGAAAATATATTATGTTGATAATGTATAAAAAATGTTCTGTTAATTTTTCCATAAAGGAAAAGGGAAAACCAATTGTGAATACACAGCCAAATTCAAGAATGGGCCATCACACAATAGAATTTACACTATTTAAGGTCATTATTCTTAGACCAAAAATTAAGGGGGTGTGATATGAAAGCCCGTATGGGGTTTAAAAGTTATGAGTGTCCAAACATATTTTAATAATGAATGGAGAATAATTAAATCACTACACGATGTATTTGTATTAATAAGTTTACCAATAAAATGTATCCCAAGTATGAGAACTCAAAAAAATTACTTTGAATGGATCCACTATAATAATTTTGGTGCATTATGGAGATTTTAGTAACTTATCCTCAGTATGTAGTATTTTTTTCATAGAAATGAACTATATAGTGACACTAATGACCTTTAAAAAATGGAGGATTTCCATTGAGATGAGGGAAATCATTAGAGATATCTTTCAAATGTTTATAGTGACTCCATTTTTAATACCTTCACCAGGGCGTGCATCCGTCTCTTGAAATGCACTCATTATTTCCCTGAATTCCCACTTTCCAAAGGCATGTGTCATATGTCACTTATTTTGGGAAATTTTCTCTTTGATCAAAATAAGATGATGGGATTTAGGTCTCTCATTCCATGGATTCCTCCTCGGAATTTTCCTCCCACTCCAGGTCTCCCTTAGTGATTAATAAATTATTTGGGAAACTCTTCCCTAGTTCCATATCATCATTAATACTGGTTAATTGCCCTTCTTACTTCATGACATTACAAGGGATTATGTTAATGCAACATCCTTTGATAGGTGGATTAGTCACTTTGGACATCACCAGAATGTATGGATGCTGAAAAACTCATGCATCTGGGATTATTACCCTTATGATTTAGCTTCTTAAGGGAGAGAATGAATGAGGCATAACTAGTTGAGTGATGGTAATTATGTTACACTAGTTTGTAAATAAGGTTTTCTTATCTTCCCATTCTTAACAAGAGGTATGACACATGTTTAACATCATCCAGAGATGGTTACTCCAGAGGCGTGTCTTTTGAGGTTTTCCTCAGGCATATCTTGTTAAACACAAGGTACGCCTCATGTTTAGTGACTTGTAGTGGCCAAATAAGGGTGACCCAATCATTACATAGAGACAGATCATATTAGTACATCCATAGGTGGGAGAACAAGGTAGGTTTACCAGATGATGGACCAGGATGCCCAATGAGGATGGATCTGAGGTTGTGTTTCCCATATAAGGAAGATATCACAACGCGAAGGTTGATCTAGACACCAATGAGGGTGGATTAGGGAATGTTCACATCAGAAAAGTGAAAAAAATGGTTTACCATTGGCTGAGATTAAATGACAGAGAAGTTTCCTACATTCCATGTGTAGATGAAAGGGATCAAAACCCATGTAGTTCGAAGGGCTAGACATGGAATAATAGTTAACACAAAGGAAGATGACCCAAATATGTGTCAAGACATACACATGGGCAGCTACCCGATGTATAATGGATACTCTTTTTTGGATGATAATTTATTGTATGGGTCTTATGAATGTATATTTTCCCATGGGGATAGCATGATCCCATAGGGATTTTGAGGCGTGTGTAAAAATCAAGATGGATGATTGAACGTTGAATGAAGTGGATTAGAGGAATGGGATGGAACCAAGGTGAAGATGACAATGATGTTGGGATTTAACCTCATTGTGGATTCCTACGTACACATGTGGTTGGAAATAAAAGGGAACATATTTTTCTTGGGGTGATGGGACAATTGAGGCGACAGACCACAATAATGGATTCATGAATTCCACTCGAATGAAGTAGAACCTCCGTGTTGGGGAACAAGCTTCTGGAGACACAAGGGCTCAAGGGAGAGAGCAAGATGAGACATGATTAATGGGTTTAAACATCAGGATGTCTTCCTATGTATCCATGTTACAGGGAATCAATGTCTATATAGTTTAAAATGGGGAATGGAATCACTGTGTATATAAAGGACAGTGACCCAACAACATGATGGGGCTTACGTGTGGTTATCAGCCTAGGAGATGGTCGGATTCTACTAACGGATAGACCAAGGATGTGGGTCCCTACCATGGGGATTCCAAATTTTACCAATTTTTAGGGTTGAACCTCAAGGAGGATTTATACGTACCTCATCTAGTTGAAAGGGATCAAAACCCATGTAGTTCTTAAGAATGCAGTTTACCATCATGAAAGACAAAGGTGAACCAACATTAAGTGGTCAAGACTGATGGATGGTAGTCTTTAATCACAACGATACTTCTATTTTACCTTGGAAAAAGAAAGAATCGAATTCCATGTAGTTTGGTGTTAAATTATAGATAATATGAACTAAGGAATCCCAGACAGGAATCCTGGGTCAATGTTTACTCTTATCCCACGCGAGTCATGCTCGGTTTGAGAAAAAATAGGCAACAATGACGAGATGATATGTAACTCCCTGAGATTTTAGTAGAAATATTTTTTTTAATTTCAATGATGTATTATGTGTTATGATAAACCAAGATTAGCTTACATTATACGCAATCCCATATTAGCTTGCATTATACGGAAACACGAATCTAGGCTTGTCTTGCATGCCAGAGAATCCTTCCTCGATAGCGTGTGTTATACGCATTACCAAGTTTCACTAAACCAGATATTATTATAATATTATTATGAACTAGCCGTTATGAATAGTAATACCCACTTCTTGAAATTTTAAAAATAATATCTTTCAAGATGGACTTCATTTTTGGATTCGGAATATATAAATTATCTTAGGGTAAATTTTTGGTATTTTTTTGAAAACATTCAATTTTTGATGATTAGTGTAAACACTAAGTTATTGGTTAAAAACCAAATTTTTATATAATTAATAATTTATATTATTTAAATTTATTTTAGGTCAAAATAGATACATAATAACTATATTATTTCAATATAATTCATTGATGTCATTTTATAATAATTTTATATATATATAAATTTTATTGATCTTTTTACCATCTTTTACCCACCTCCTTGGAGCATTTGAAAATTTAAGTAAAACATATTTTACCACTTCTATTATTTGAATTTCAAAAATCATAGAAACACTATTTATATCAGTAAGTAAAATGTGGTCCAAAAAGATAAACATAATTTTTGGTGAATAATAACTTTTTACTTTTATTTACCACGGTTAAAAGTAATTAGGGTGATTAAGGGTAAAAATAATAATATTATTACCACAAAACATGTACTAATTATTTTGGATAATATTAATTCGACCAAAAATTACATTAGGAATAAAATAATACCCTTTAAATCCACTTGAATTAGATTAGGGAATTTATTATTATTTTATTTACAGAATAATTAAAATTGTTAAAATAAACGTTTAATAGCTAAATTTTGTTTAATATGGGGTCATATATAAGATAAATTGGACTATAAATAATAATTAGAAATATAAAAAGATTTCATACATAATGGTATTTTATTTATATTTTTTAAACATTTAATAATTTAATTTATGTATGACACAATGATGATACAATAATAACTTTATTAATGAAATACTAACATAATATATATTATAAATACCCAAATAAAAAAAATTTGAGCCTTTTTATGACTTAAACTACTTTTTTAGGTTAATATGAATCATTAGAGTTGGTTAGATTAATTATATTGAATTAATCATGCTTTAAAAAATTTAGAAAAAACAAAATTCCAAATACTGTCAAAATTGACATAAAATATTTTTTAAAACAAATATTATATTATTAATTAATATAATGGTCCTAAAAATATGAGGTGTGGAAAAAAGTCTTATATAATAATATATATTACATTATTGAACCAATTGGGGTTATATTAATAGTTTATAGTATGTTTATTAACCATGTAGTGTAAGAATACAAGAATACACGGTAAAAGTTAAATTATTTAACTTTGAGTTAAATCAAAATGATAAGGTTATAATGGAAAATTAAACTTCTCTAAAACCTATTGGTAGAGTGATTTGAGACCCATACCCACCATAGACTCCAAATAAGTCACTTTGAAGCCATTATAAACTGAATATGACTTTATTAGAAAATAATATTTTATGATTTCCTAAGATGCCCCTCACCTCTCTTATAAAAGTGAACTCCCTATTCTCTCACATTCACTCGTACAAAGCCATTTTTCTTGGCCAAAACCGGCCCAAATACCCTCTAAAATATCCTACCATCATCCTAGAGTCCTTCCATTAGTTATAAGGCCACCCTAAAGAGCCCTTTTGATCAAATCAAAAAGAAGAACCCATGGAAGAGGTAAATATCTCACTACCCATTTCAAGTTCCTTTCTTCTTCCACTTCCTCCTTCTTTGTTGTTTCCATTATAAAATAATAAATCCAGTATCTTCTATATATAGTGATGTTATTATAAAAATTTTACAACCATATTAGTTATTTTATCCATCCAATGAAAGAAAAAGTCATCACACGTGCGTACGTATGACTTACCGTCTCCACGTCGTGGTGTAGTTTTTTGTTCAAACATTTCATCATATGGATGTGTATGATAATGAGTATAAATTATATAAATAATAATTAAAACATTATTATAATTCATTACATATGATATACCATTCAATTATATATGATTTTGATATCAAAAGAATGATATTTTCGCTCGTGCGTACATACGGACTACCGTCTCCACGATGTGATGAGATTCATTCTCCATATTAACCATTCAAGAATGATTATAATTTATATATAATAAGTAATAATTAAACAAATGACAAAATAATTCTTCTAGATTTTTGTATATATATAAGTCATTTAATCCCATTCAATTTAATAAAGAAACGAAAACAACATTCATGCGTACGTACGGTCAACCGTCTCCATGAACAGTGTATTTCGTTCCATTTATCGATGTATTATATATATTTATATTATGAATATATGTTATATATAAATCAGGATTTAAATTATCGAATTAATTAATCATGATCTATGTAATCATTTGAATAATTGTAATTTGAAACACGTATGACAAATGAAATGATTTTACCCAGAACGATGCATTAACATGGAATTGACAAAGGAAAGGGTAATATAAAGTCGTATGTGAATCATATATGATATCATAAATACTATTATGATCCTATTACATGTTAATAATGTGTCTAAACCCAGCATACATGACTCTCGGACACATATAGAAAAAAATTGACATAACGTAATTGATAATTTTGCAATCTCAATTTTATCTAGAATAGCTTATATGTAAGTATTTACTGGGGTTATATTTTTCATCCATTCCAAAAAAAAATTATATAAAATGCTTAATATTTTTCTATGTGTGTTTAAAGTCATGTTTACCACTTTTTTACTTTTACTTTTTTTATGGAAGGAATATTTATTTAGTTTACCATACATGGTACTCTTTGACTTTTCCATTAAAAGTACGAGCAGAATGTTTTTTTATCTAATACGGCATGAACGGATTTTTATTGTTTCATAACACCTAATTTTCATGAAGCTTCCTCTACTATACATAATTATTATTTAAAAAATCATTTTCTTTTAATATTGAATGGAATATTTTGAAAAAGAAAATGATTTTGAAGAAGAAGGGATATTTTCTTAATGAATTTTTTTCAAGTGTTTTGTCAATACTATTTTCCATCAAAGATGACATTATTTACTATGATTATGTTTCTAGTATAATATATCTATTATTTACATGGTTTGACTTTACATATTATGAAGTGATAGCCATTTCCTTTATATGGATTATGTTATGATGGGATGATGTTTATAAAACCCATTTTATTCGTTGGGTTTTTACGAATGATGTATGTTTATTTTGTGGCACACGAAAGAATGATTTCATTATGAGATGGGTGGGACCTATATCTACCTCCAATACATAGGTTAAAGACTTATATCTCATGATATAAACATTTATGGAATGGAAATTTAATCAGGATCAGTGATACAGGACTGGAACGAGGAGTGAACTAGATTCAGTAAGGGACTTTGTCCACTATGATGGTCTTGGCCACAATGCCTTGGCTACTATGGAAATCATATCATGTGCTTAATAGTTCTCCACAATTAAATATTTTATTTTATCATTATTAATGTTACTTCATGATCAATGACTTATTTTCTACCACGATTTATGTCATTGATCATGGTTTTGATGTTTTATGTTCATGTTTTTACCATAAAATGTTTATGGATTGTTTTTAAGTTCTCCATGTTTTCCCTTGCTGAGCATTTGAGCTCACCCTTTTTATGTTTTATTTTTACCCGGATTTAAAGAAAGGTTTTAGGTAATAGTAAAAATGGGGGAGATCTTTATGTTATATTTTTATGATCTTTCACCATTATTAGAAGATTATGTTCCGCATTTCCAAAAACACTAAACAAATATGGTCTTTGGGATTATGTTTTTGTATTATATTAAGTATTCCACAAAATTAATGTATTGTATATGTACGTCATGTATGGGTTTATACATTTGTTATCAGAGATACATTTTAGGTATCCTTTTGAAACTAGGATGCGAAAAATTAAGTGAGATCCCTAGAGATATTTATAAGGTATGTCTACGGATGTCATTAAGGTTAAGTATAATTATAGGTTATAGTACTTGAATTACGGTAACGATCTTAGAATTAAACCTAAGATATTATATATTGAATGTACTCCCCCATTATTATGTTGTTTTCCTAGAATGATTTTTTCCTCTAATACTATTCTTTTTGGGTTTTAGAAAATGGTTGGAAACAGAAAGATTCACAATAATGGAGGATATGATGGACAAAGGAATGATATTTTTCATGAGAAACCAAATGAAATGGGATTTAGAAGTCCAAACATCGGTATTATGCCTAACCATAAATCTCATAATATGATCAATAATCTCAACTTTTCTAAGTTTCTCAACCCATCTAATAAGAGAAATATGGAGTTTCAAGATGATCATAGAGGAAAGAAAGTTCAATTTCCATCATGTACATCATTTGGTAAGAAACATTAGGGAGAATGTTTCAAAGTAACTGGAAGATGCTTTGGGTGTGGAAAAGAAGAAAACAAAGCTATTAATTTCAAAGGAAAATGCTCAGTTAACACAATGGACAAGGGTAGTGGTATTTCTAAGACATAAAAAACTGTTAAAAGTTTTAAATGTGGAATGTACGGGCATTATGCAAACCAATACCCTAAGGTAAAATATCATGAAGAGAATCCGCATTGGTCGTATGGGTAGTATTTATGAGGATGTTGATGAAGAGACTACAAATGATATATGAGATGAATGAAGTGTTTTGGAATAAAATGATGAAGCTCAGTTAGTGGTTTGAGAAGGTAGTAGAATTATTGCATGTTTATCAAGAATAATGTATGGTACTATGGAATAATGAAAAAAATCTACGGATTGTTACACTATTGTTTTTCCTTGAGTATTTTAATGTATACGTTGAATGGTAATGGTAACCATGATAAGTGATTGAAATATTTTTGGAAAGAAGATGATATGTGCATAATGAAGGGATAATGAGAAAATAATATGTTTAATAGTATTCATGATCTTATGATTGATATAAGGACAAAGTGATATCATTGATTGAGTATATCAATTTTTTTTTCGAATTCTGGTATGTGGAAAGAGTTATCTTTTGACAGAATTCCTGTTTTCACTAAAGATCAATGGGTATTCAGTTTTTTCAATAGAATATATGATTAAGGAATTCACATCATTGGAATGTGACCAACAAGATATATCTTATGATAGACATGTGATAAATGATAGTATTCAATGCTTGGTAGATGACCTTTCTAGTAATTGTTATATTTATACAATGAAATTGGACAGAAGTATTTTGGATAAACCTGAAGATTGGAATAACTTAAGTTAGGAATCAGATAGTCTTGTTTAAGTCTAGATATTTTTGTTATGTTATAATAGTATAGTTTAAGGAAAAGGAAAACCCGTAGGATGTGTGAAAACTCGTCGCGTCAGATAAGGATGTGGGAATCGAACCCAAAACCAAAGTTCGACAGGCCTTTATCGCCTAACACTGGCCTACAGAAAGTCCATGTTTATTAGAAACTAGTTTTATTTTATTATGTGCTATTATAGATGAAGTAAAATTCTATTTAAGGAACCATATACGATTAATATCAACATAAATGGACTTATGTATATAATTTTTTCTAACCTTATGTTTGAAACAGATGGAATGACCTATCATTCTATCACATGATCTGATAACACTTCACGAAAGACAAATTAAACATCATTTTATTAAGAGATGATGTTGAAATTGTTCAATGCACAAACAACAGTGACATTGTACCAATATCAAGTATATCTTTTAATTCAAAAATTCTTCAACTTTTGTGAAATGATCTTAGAAACCAAAAATGTTGTCCAAGTTCCCTCATACCCGTTGACTTAGATGGTACCTTAGATCATCACAAATTTATGGCTTTGTGATTGTTTGATTTTTCATAGATATGTCCTATACAACTCTCCATCAGAACATGATGGTTAGATTTCTCTTCCATATCCATATTTTCACTTATGTTCTCCTATGTTGAAACCCAGCGATGAGTTACTTTGGGTAATTGTTATGTTTCATACCATAGTTTTTAAAATTAAGTTTTAGTATTGATTTTTTTGATGTGGTATTCTAGGAAATAAACTTACAAGTAGTAAATGATTTATAACCCCGATGAGTTTCGAGGGTGAAATTCATTTCAAGGGGGGTAGAATTTAACACCCAAAGATTTTATGAGATATATATATTTTAATTTAATTGATGTCTTTTGTTGTACTCTACACCAAGATTAGCTTTCATTATACGCAACACAATATTAGTATTTAGTATACGCAAACACTATTCGAGGCTTTTGTTACATGCCAGAGAAACCATCCTCGATAGTGTGTGTTATACGCAATACCGAGTTTCACTAAATGACATATTATTATAGTATTATTATGAACAAGTCGTTATGAAAAGTAATACCCAATTTTTGAAATTTTTTAAATTTTATCTTTCAAAATGGACTTTATTTTTGGATTCAGAATTTCGAAATTAGCTTAGGCTAAATTTTTTGTATTTTTATAAAAACATTCAATTTTTGATGAATAGTGAAAACACTGAGTTGTTGGTTAAAATCTGAATTTTATTTACTTATTCATTTATTTTATTTAAATTTATTTTAGGTCAAAATAGATACATAACACCTGTACATGTTCAATATAATTTATTGGAGTCATTTTATAATAATTTTAGATATATAAATATTTAATTGATATTGTTTCCGTCTTTTACCCACCACCTAGTAGCATTTAAAAATTTACATAAACATTATTTTACCGCTTTTTTGAGTTGAATTTAAAAAATCCGAGAGACACTGTTGATATTAGTAAGTAAAATGGGGTTCAATAAGTTAAAAATATTTTTTTTAATACTAAGTTTTTACTTTTATTTACCACAGTTAAAAATAAATAGGGTAATTAAGGGTAAAATTGATTATATTATTACCCTAAATCATGTCCTAATTCTATTGGATATGTGTAATTCGACAAAAAAAATTCTTTAAAAAATATTACCATTTAGGTCCACTTGGATTAGATTAGGACATTTATTATTATTTTATTTAATGAAGAGTGAAAATAGTTAAAATCAATGTTTATTAACTAAAACATTTTTAATATGTTATTATCCATAAAATAAATTCGACTATAAATATTCATTAGAAATATAAGAATATTTCCTACATAAGGATATTTTATTTATATTTGTTAGACAAAAAATAATTTAATTTATTTATGACACAATGATGATACAATAATTACCTTATTAATGAAATATTAACATAATTGATATTTGAAATACCCAAATAAATGTAATTTGGGACTTTTTATGAATTACACTAATTTAATAGGTTAATGTGACATATTAGTATTGGTTAGATGAATTTTTTTCGAAGTAATAGTGCTGCTATGAATTTAGAAAAAACAAAATACCAAATTGTGTCAAAACTATCATAAAATAGTTTTTAAAACAAATATATTATTATTAATTTATATAATGGTCCTAAATATATAAGGGTAGGAAAAAAGACTTATATAAAAATATATTTGACTCTAATTTACCAATTGGGGTTTGATTGGTAGTTTATATTATGTTTTTTAGAAATATAGTGTAAAAATAAAAGAAGACACGGTAAAAGTTAACTTATTTAACTTATAGTTAAATCTAAATGATAAGGTTAAAATGGTAACTTAAACTTGTCTAAAACCTATTGGTTGAGAGTATTTCGACCCATCCACACCACATCCTAGAACTAAGTCACAAAGGAGCCATTATAAACCAAATATTACTTTATTATAAAATAATATTTTAAGGATTCCTATGGTGCCCCTCACTTCTCTTATAAAACAGAACTCCATCTTCTCTAACATTCACTCCTCCAATGTGATTTGGCTCAGCTAAAACCTGCCCAAATACCCTCTCAACTCTCCTCCATTCATCCTAGAGGAATTCCTATGGTAATAAAGCCATCTTAAGGCGCCCTTTTGATCAAAACCAAAAAGAAGAACCTGAAGAAAAGGTAAATATATCACCACTTTTTTCAAGTTCCTTTCTTCTTCCACTTCCTCCTTATTTGTTGCATCCATTCTAAAATAATAACTGAAGTATCTTATATTTATTGTGATGTTATTATAAAAATTTTACAACCATATTAGTAATTTTATCCATCCTATGAATGAAAAAGTCACCACACATGCGTACATAAGGGTTACCGTCTCCACATCATGGTGTAGTTTTTTATTCAAACATTTCATCATTTAGATGGGTATTATAATGAGTATAAATGATATAAATAATAAAAATAAAATTATTATGAATCTGTATATATGATATAACATCCAATTATATATGATTTTGATATCAAAATAATGATATTGTCGCTTTTTCATACGTACAGACTATCGTCCCCACGATGCGATGAGATTCATTCTCCATGTGAAACATTAAAGAATTATTATAAAGTTTATATAATAAGAAATCATGAAACATATGAAATAGTAAATATAATGGATTTATTTAAATATATATATATATATGTCATTTAATTCCATTCAATTTAATAAATAAAGAAAATCAGCGTTCATGCATACATACTGTCTACCGTCTCCATGAACGGTGTATTTCGTTCCATTTATCGATCTATTATATATATTTATATTATGAATATATATTATATATAAATCTTATTTTATATTATGGAAGTAAGTAATCATGATCTAAGTAGACATATGAATAATTACAAGCCAAACACATACGACAAATGAAATTATTTTACCCAAAACGATGCATTAACATGGAATTGACAAATCAATGGGTAACATAACATCGTAAGTGAATCATATATGATATCATAAATATTATTATGGTTCTTTTAAAAGTTAATAATATTTCTGAACCCACTATACAAGACCGTCAGACACATATAGAATAATTGGACAAAACGTATGGGATAATTTTGCAATCTCAATTTTATACAGGATTGCATATATGTAAGTATTTGCTGGGGTTATATTTTTCATCCATTCCATAAAAATGTTTTTTATAAAAAGCTTAATATTATTCCATGTATGTTTAATGTCCTTTTTACACCTTTTTTAATTTTACATTGTGTTATGGATGTAATCTTTCTTTTGTTTACCATATGTTGTACTCTTTGACTTTTCCATTAAATGTATGAAGAGAATGTTTTTTTAACTCATACGGCATGAATGTATTTTTATGGTTTCATAACTCCTATTTTTCATGAACATTACTGTAAATGTTTTCATGTTTATTTTCAAAAAAATCCATTTCTTTTGAAATTAAATGGCATTTTGTGAAGGGAAAATGATTTTGAAGAAGAAAGGATATTTTCCTCAAGAATTCATTTCAAGTGTTTTGTCAAAACTATTTTCCATATAAGATGAAATTATTTAGTATGATTAATTTTCAAGTTACATGGTTTGATTTTTATTATGATGAAATTATATCCATTTCTTTTATATGGATTATGTTATTAGGGGATGATTCTTATGAAACCTGTTTTATTCTATGGGTTTTTATGAATGATGTATGTTTATTTTGTGGCACACAAAAGAATGATATAATTATGAGATGGATGGGACATATATCTCCCGCCAATTCATTTGGTAAAGATTTATATATCATGAGATAGACATGGCTGGAATAGAAAGATAATCTTGGTCAGTGATTGAGGATTGGAACGAGGAGTGAACTCGATTCAGTAAGGTACTTTGTCTAATATGATGGTCTTGGATGCAATGCCTTGGCTGCTATGTAAATCATATCTTGTTCTTAATGGTTTTCCACAATTAAATGTTTTATTTTTTCATTATTAATGTTCCTTTATGATCAATGACATATGTACTACAATGATTTATGTCATTGCTCAAGATTTTGATTTTTTATGTTACTGTTTTTACGTTCAAATGTATGGATAGTTTTTAAGTTCTCCATGTTTACCCATACTGATCATTTGTGCTCACCCTTTTTATATTTTCTTTTCCCTAGGATATAAATAAAGGTTTTAGGTTAGAAAACCAAATTGGAGGATCTTTGTGGGATATGTTGAAGATCTTTCACCATGATTAGAAGATTTTTTCCAATGTTTCCAAAGACACTAAACTAATACGGTCTTTGGGGATCTGTTTTTGTATTGTATTAAGTATTCCAAAAAAGTAATGTAATATATTTGTACGTCAAGTATGAGTCTCTACATAATCACATTAAAAAATTTATTTCCTTAAGAATTGGAATGGGGAATACACATGGTGAGTGGGCCAAAAACAAAATAGGGTCATACTCCTAGGAGAGGCCCAGTGGACATAAATCCCATTTGGAGAGGGAAGACGAATTGTGAATTCCATGTGCCAATATCTCCTCTAATCATTGTGCATAGAATATAATAGGAGGAGTAAGGGTTCTACCACTTGCAAGAAAGGCCAGGGGATCACACAAGGATAGTTTCCCTCCCCCGCAGACCGATGTCATTCCATGCAAGGAGGATATCATTCAATGATAGGATGATGTCAATCCTATGGAGACCAGTTGTCGTGTAAAATGACAGCAATGGGGCACCCCATGTATATCACATGGGGATATGATATAGTTTAACATCATGATCTATAAACGATGACACTTGATAGCTTAAAATCCTACATCTCAGACAATTCGGATTCTATCTCCACCCCTAGGACATAAAAAATTATTGTTCTATAACCCTTGGTGAATGGAAGGCCCTGTAAATTCTATATGGAGATGAGGTTGTAGTGTGATCCATTAAGGGGATCATGTTTCCACAACTATGTAAATAATCAAAAAATATTATAGTTCCTATGTGATGAATCATGAGCCTATGAAACACAATATAAAGAACTTCCCAAGGGACCTTGAAATAATTTTTTACAAGACTGGAGGGTTTTATGGAAAAAGGTTGTGTAATGAATGAGATTTTGGAAATTATTGCTTTGAAAAAAGGATGGGTTTCGCAATGTCTGGGTGCTTCAAGAATTGGATAGGCCTCACAAAGAGAAATTATTCTCAAAGAGGTTGGGATTATCAAAGGTAAATGTCTTTTAATTGATATATGGCTTCATTAAGAACATGGTCTTCATGAAGGGGAACCTTTAATGAGGCATATCTTCGCCTTTTCAAACAAATCTTTCATTTTTGATAGCTTCACGAATAGTTTTTTCTTTGAGAAAACTCGAGATCCATGAAGGGGAAACATCCTGTGTGAAGGTCATATAACTTTGCGAAGGGAACCTCCACCATAGGTGGAGGATGGAATAAACACAAAGTGGTATAGCTCACAGATTCCTACTACCTTTGGCGATCCATCTATGGGATTCACGATAGACAGTGAGAAAAGGGATATCATAAGTTGAATGGGAGGAGTTGCAGTGGATTGGATAGGTTTGAGCCCTTTATTTATAAATATAAAATGTTGGAAAGTGCCAAAAAAAATTCCATATAGAAGATTGATTCCACATAGAGGAGCCACGTCGTTGATTGGCGTCGACCTTTTAAGGGGTGCGATGCGCCGCATAGAGGAATATTGAAATAGATTCCACAGAGTGGGCTATGGAGGATGATGAGTCTATTGAGGGGATTTGGGCCGGTGTAGAACTCCCACAAGGCCATGATTCCATAGATATGTTCATAGAGATAGCCCCACAAAAATGGGATTCCCATGCAGATATCCTCGTGAAGGAGCCCCTTTCCTATAGTATCGAGGGACTCAGGGCCATTTGGAGTGTTGATTCACTCTACCGCATCCTTGAGTCTTCTCTCTGATAATGATGAATAATTTCTTCTTCCAAAAAAACCCCCCATTTATAATTGGACCTAATAAAAAAATATGGTCTAATTCGAAGTATAGGGAAATAAAGATACTAGGAAAATTGAACACATGGCATATTGTAGAGCTAGGTCGCAAAGGTGGGAGAGAATCTACGTCAGAATGGCTGGTGTGCCACTAAACTTCAAACAGATCCTTGCAGAGTGTTTCCATTGGGTGGGGGAAAAGGATGTCATGAAGAGCCTAGACAAGTCGATGTGAAGAGCATTAACGGGTCAACACAAAGAGCTTCAGTGGGTCTTTGCAAAGCCAGTTCCCATTTCACCTATATATGTGGGGATTATAGTCATTTTTTCACATCTATATCATACCAAATGATTGTGTCGATGCTATTCCATTGTGAAATGATCATCACAAAAAAATTGTTATTGATCCAGATTTCTTTGGCACGATGATTTTTGAATGATACTTAGAAAACTGGGGCATCATGATTTGTTTCATCCCTTTGCGACATAGGTGGAAGTTAATAAAAATTCATGGAGTAGAGTTGTTTTGAGACCATCTTCATAAATGGTCTTTGTTAAGGGTTTTCACAAATGACTATTTGTATAGTGTTCGTTCCCCAACCAAAATTTCTCGAAGCCCTTGATTAAAATGGCCACTCAGGAGGTTGTGTTAGAAGTTCAGGTCGATGCATCTCAGAGGGAGGCCATAGAAAATAACATAAATGTAGTAGAGAAAATCTGCAGTACTTCTGATCAAAAATAATTGACGGACGAGTTTACAAATGGTTCAGAAGGAATACCCACTGTACAAGTGCCTTATATAGTATGCATTTGGCTTATGGGATGAAGTGTTCATCCCCAACACCAGCAAGAATAATCCAACCTACTAGTTTAGGAGAACCCCTAAGAAATACCATTGGTACATGTATGCATATGGGAATATCAGAAAATATAGTACCCTTATCACAAAATATTTTCTTTATAACCATGCCGACAATATCAATATCAAGGAACTAGAATAAGAGACATCACCACCCCTATCAAAGATGATCATCGAGGCAAGGGTTGGTAATCCATACAAGGGGTGGATCATAATCTGGGACTTATGCCTATGTGGAAACGTCATCAATCACTTGGATTGGGCATTGTTTTTTATGCTCTCACCAATACATGCTTCCTTCCCTTTCGAAGGATGCGGGACTATTTCCCCTCATTCTCGATTTCAAAAGGTGGGTTGCATCCATCACATATTTAATGGTGTTTTCTCATAGATCGGAACAAGATGATGGTGTGTTATTCCCTCGTTCTATGGATTATTCGTCGTAGCATGATAACTAGTTTGGGTATCTATTATAAACATAAGTTTTAGATCTTGAAACTCATCCTAGTGACATGTATTCTTGGAAGCCTATTAATTACAATTATTCTGTCAGGACATTCCAAGAGGTGAAGTTAAGCCAGAAACCTCTAATCGGGGGAGTTTCACGTTGGACATCGCTGGTGTGTCTGGATGATGGAACACTGATGAATCTGGGTTTATTCCCCTTATGACAGGTCTTCTCAAGTGCTCAGAATCCCAAAGAATCCTAGGTATAATGTAGAGAATTATTTGACATTGGCATGTCTCTTAGGTTTTACACAGCTTCCCATGTTTAACACAGGGTATGCTACGAGTTTAACTTCAAACAGAGATGGATCCGACTGATTGGAACAGTGATGGAAGTGGATCAGATGTATAAAATCCCCAGAAAGAACACTGATGATGGGGATAGTGCATATTTTTTTCCCAATTGTGGCTGGGTGTAGTGAGAGGGTGGGTAAAATGATCTCACCAGGATGTGGCAGCCCAAGTGAGTGTCAAGATGTATTTGTAAGGTTGAGATAAGTGTATTGAGAATGAGATTGAACAGATGTGAGGATGACACTGATGTTGGGATTGAGCCTTAAAGAGGCTACCAAAATATTCTCGTAGAAGGGAATCAATGTACATGTAGTTCAATAGGGAAATGGGACAACTTAGTAGGCAACCCGTAAGAATGGATGCATAGATGAGGCCTGGAGGAGTTGGATCCTCCATGTTGGGGCATAAGCTTCTCGAAACACATATGCTCGAGGGAGAGACCATGATAAAACATGGGTGATGGGATTGAACATTATGGTGGCTTCATATGTATCCTCATGATAAGGAATCAATGTTCCCATAGTTCATGAAGGGGGAATAGAATCAGGGTGTGCACAGAGGTCAACGACCCAATAACATGTTGGGGATTATGCTTGGTTAGTGGCCTGGATTGGCCTATTGGAACTCGGTTGATCCAGATATGTGGGTCCTGAAAAAGAGGACCTCAATAGCTTACTGCTGATTGGGATCCCAAGGGCATACAATAAGATGGGGTCATAATGGATTACCACAGGATTGGGGAAAACAATGGCTCTGCATTGATTGGTGAACCCAATGACTTACCATTGATTGGGGAAGAAGATGGATTACTGTCGATTGGGGAACATGAAAGATTATCATCAATTGGGGAACACAATGTCTTACCATCAATTGGGGTCACATCAGCATTCCAGTGGGTGGGATTGAATCTCATGGAGGCTTCCTACACAACATTTCTAGGAGACAAGGATAAAAGCGCATATAGATGGAATGGGAACATTTTTGTATCATATAGAGGGAATACTGTTTAACGTCATGCAAGATGAGGGTGAACTGATGCGAAGTTTTCAGGACCTATGGGTGATGGTATTGAACCTCGGGAAGGTTTCCTACGTACCTTGCCTTGGGAAGGGTCAAAGTCCCCATAGTTATAAATGGTGGATAAAGTTTAACATCATGTGGGAGAAGTATGAACCGTACTGAAGGGGTTTGTGACAAGTCGCTATTGGGATTGAACCTCAGAGAGTCATCCTACATACCTTGACTTGAAAAGGATCAAAGTCCACGTAGTTCAAAAAGGGGGGATAGGGAATTAAATTATAAGGAATCAAAAAACTATTCCGTGGTCAATACATACTCTATGCCAATGTGAGTCATTATCGGTTTGAGAAACAAGTGGTAGTAGAGACCAGACGATCATGTCATGAAAAGGATCATACGTGGAAGGTGAAGTGGTGCTTACACGTAGTTAGTGGCACAACACGGAAGCATGTGATTATGCATGGTTAGCAGTCTGAAGAGGAAACATGGGAATATGTGTGGTTAGCGGCCTTGGGAGATGGTGATTGAGAATTACTCTAGAATTGTGGTCTGACCGTGACGAAGCCTAGATGGTGAGGTACATTGTATCGACAATCCATGTTCCCCTCTCAAATCATAGTCTTTCGAACTGATGGATAATGGAGGGGCATAACTGCTGCCTCTTGCATTAAAAGATAGGGGATTCCACCATGATGGTTACCCTTCCCCATGGATAGGTGCCACCACAACAAAGAAGATCTCATTCAGTGTAAGGAAGATCTCACTACCATTAAGAAGATTGGGAATAGAGAATGTATATGTCGGGTCACCCCACGTAGAATGCATGGGGTGAGACCAACATTTAATGTCTTGTACTACGGATTATGGTGTTAGAAAATTTATCGTCCTGTAAATCAGATTCGGCTGGTTCACTCTACACACCTAGGACTTACATAACTGAAAAGCTCTAACCCCTAGAGAATGGAAGGAACTGGCAATTCCATAGTGTTGTGGTGTTATGAAAAAATCCATTGAGGGACCTATGTTACCGTGGCTATGAGAAGAAGAAATAGTCATTAGATTTCGTATGAAAAGAAGCATAAGGCTATGAAATGTAACATAAATCACTACACAAGGGACCTTGACATCACTTCTCACAAACATGTAGGGTCATACAGGATAAGTAAGTGTGGTACATGGGGCTTGCGCAGAAGATGGGGCTCAAACATGCTTCTTTAAGGTAAAGACAACACATGCAGAAAAACAGAGGGTGATGGTTGACAAAGATTGCACATAGAATCTTCCCTTGTGCCAATAAAGAGTGGAAATAGTAAATGGGTCATATTCATGGACGTTGATAGGAGGTCGCAATGGAGGGGAAATGGTGGATGGAGATTACACATGGATTCTTCATGTGTGACACTAAGGAGAAGCAATGGTGAATGGGTCTAATGCATTGGACATTTAGGGATGTCTTTCACATTTCTAGCCATGAGCACATCCCAAACCACTGGTGGGTTATGGCTTATAATTGGACCCTACACCTATGTGCTAGAGTACAAGCGGGATAATGCCATAGAAGATGGAATCAGTCCGAACAATGGGAGATGAAAAGTGTGAATCACATGCCCAACATTCGAAATGGGGTGAGGGTGGTATGAATATGTAGGATAACTATTAACCATGTTCAAAACACATCAACCATATCATGTTATCTTGAAATGGTCACAAACAAATGAGGGTCGATTGTCGACCATGTTCAAAACATAGGACCTGACTCAGAGTATCATCCAGAGACATCTGGGGTGTTGTCCCAGTATGTTAGGTGATCTGATGTGGCATGGGACCAGACCATTAGGGGTCCATGAAACATAAATGAGGATGATGATCTAAATGAAGCACACACAATGCATGTGGTGGAGTGATGGAATCTTTGAACGGATTCCGACGCTCTTGAAATTAAGCTACTATAATCATAACATGATTTATCTTATGATTATCATGTAATTCATCTCTTATTTGAAACAAGAGGCATCCTATTATTGAATGATAGGGAATTCAATAGTTTATAGTCTTGTATAGAGGAATGTTGGCATCATTTGTTTGGTGCATTAGGAATCTCTTGTTTGGATCCAGAGGCATCCTATATTTGTCGCATTGGTTTCATTATAGTTTAAATTCATATAGATAAAACTATTGGAATCTTATTCTTGGTGTATAAGGAATATAGTCTTTTGAGCTAGAGGCATCATATATTTGTAATATAGGGTGTTCTATAGTTTATAGTCATGTATAAAGGACTATTGGAATCATATGATTAGTGCAGAAGTCGTTTATTTTTTATAGCAAGAGGAAACCTATATTTGTCCCATACGGAATACTGCATTTTATTGTCATATAGATAGGACTATTGGAATCTTATTCTTACTGTAAAAGGAATATCTTTTTTGTAGCAAGAGGCATCCTATAATTGACATATAGGGTGTACTACAGTTTAATGTCATATAGACTGGACTATTAGGCATAAGGCGCCTTCCGATGGCTGGTGTTGGGAGTTACGCAAGAGAATCCCTTTCTAGTTTAACCTAGTATAGAATCCAGATTAGGGGATTTGGATTTTTTGCTTGAGGAATGGTTAGAATCAATGTACTCATTGAATTAATAATAAGTATCTCAACTCCCGACATGGGAAGTGAACCATGATGAATATGTAGACACTAGGTATTTCATGGGGTGTTGAGGTGTATCTCTAAACATGGTATTCCATGGGTGGATGATGGGTGTGCATAAGGGAATAATGGAAAATGTCGACATAACGGACTGAAAAATTCATGGTGTGACTCATCACTTTTCATGGGGTGAGTGGTGGATGTGAAGGGACCATCTTGGAGGTTCGAGACCACCGCACGACACTAATCTTGAGTGGTGGTGTAGGGGCACAACAACTCCGTATAGACCAATGGGTGTAGGCCTGGATACTGGTGTATGTAATAGGTGTCTCATGCATGATAGGATCCATGCACTATGGAATTATTGCACACAATATGGAAGGAATGTGTACAATATGTGAGAGTTTTGTGCAATAGGGGAGATGTGTGCACAATAGAGAAGGAATTGCGGGCAATATGGGTTATTTTCACACATTAAGGGATATATTGTGTGAAATATGGCATGTGTGCACACAATTGGATAGGTCCAGTCCTGGTGCATGAAAAACTAGGCACATTGGCATTGTTCCATCCAAAAAAATGATTTTTTTGCATAATTGGGCATATTTGAACTTTTGTGTGGAAAAGTGATTTTTTGTGCACACGATGGTGGGGTTTGCATGCATGCACAGAAAATGAATACTAAAACACATTATAGTGGAAGACGTACCCTAGGGGCCATCCTAGAATAAGTTGGTACACTTTAATTTATAAGAGAAATATTGAATGATGGTGAATGTAAAATTCCATTCTTCTTTTCCTCACAATGCCATTTTCCGTTCAAGATTCCATTTTTTGCACACAAATCAACAATTTTCCCCAAAACTATCATGGATGGACATTAAGAGAAACATGACATCGAACAACCATAACATCAGATCGATTACTCCATTCAATATCCTCAAATAGTCAAATCGAAGCATTTAAAATGAGCTATGCTCCAAGATCATGTTAGTCGGCATTTGTTGAAATTTCATGGATGCGTTTTTCAGTGCCAATAGGCTTATTGGGCATATGCGCCCTGTGATGTGTTTGAGAATTTCCTAAGGCGAGTAAGACTGCATGAAGTAGGATGGGCTTATCAATTCAGCATCACTATACTAAGGGAATTTATACTAGAAATTTTAAACTGATAATTGCAAGATACAAATGCATACCACTTGGATTAGAGCGATGTTGGAATCAGCCTATTGGACGTTAATAAAATTTCTAGAATCACAATCCGGAGAGGGCTGTATGATGAGTTGGAATCGCTGAAGCTAGTAACATGTATAAATGAGGATAAAAAAGAACCCCAAAGAAGTCCAATTTATGTTCAGGATAGGATATTTCATGAATTTCCAACCACAAGAGGGAACACTACTGGAAGTTCCCCCCATATTTCTACAAGGACCTCAGTGGGTTAAAGAGGGATCATACAAGCGGATCATAGAAGATAGCCAGTCAAAACTGTGGGGATACAACATCAAGACTAATCAATATCCAGTAGTATGGCTAGACCGGTTTATCTCAGCATTGATCTGTGGGTGGATATTACCATTCAGAGATTCCCACATGGGGATATGACATAGTACATTTATCATGGTGTCTAATTTTTTCTAGGTGGTACCAGATCAATCTGGGTATACTAGTGTAGAAAAATATGTACCATCTACTCCAGCACATTATTGAGGGAAATAGGTTGTTGTTGGTGTGAGGGCTGCTCCACTTTTTGTATTGTTGGATTGAAGAACACATGGGGCCCTATGAATATCTTTACCCCATATCTCCACGTGGATAAATTATGAGAATGTGATTTTGAATATTTCATGGATTTCCCCATTGAAACTGGATATAATAACCATTCTAGGGAAGATGGGGTTAGTAGAACAATTCATCTTATAACCATTTACTTTTCCAACCGAAGCATATACTAATGATGTCACAAAAAACATAGAGAAGCAGAATAATCTTATATGTTTTCATGGTGGTGTGTTAGTGATAGATGTAGATTGTGAACCTATATGTGAACCATATACCCCACACTAGTTTACCCAACAATTCCAATTCATGCAGAGGATGACTCCCCAAGTGTATACAAATGGGCGCCATAAGAACCACCCATGTGTGATGTTCCAACATTATCTAATGTTTATAAGGGAGGATGAGAATATGTGGAACGAGGTTCCTCCATATAATTCAACATTTGGAATGGTTCACAAGTATATGCAGATCAAGGAGGATTCTTACCCTAGTGATATGATAAAGTTAGTGACTATCCATGCCAGATAAATGGTTCCTACACCGCGACACAAAATAGTGATGTTCGGGAGGACATCAAGAAGGTGGAATGAGGACACTCTAAGGTGTAAAATCTAAAATTGTATGTGTGGTAGGTCATGAATCAACAAACCCTTGACCAGTGCTTGATTGAAGTGTAGTGGGAGAGGTAGAAGTGTTGGCCACGATGGATCCATCTCGGGGGGCCTATGAAGGAAGTGAATCATCTCATGGCTTACATAGAGTTTCTCCCAATATATTGGGAAGCAATGAAATCTAGTATAAATTCACTCTAATGTCTTATTTATAGATTTATTGAAAGATTGGGAATTCAGATAATAGTACCTTGACATCCACTACTTATGGAATAATTTTAACATGCATGAGATATTGTTGGCCGGATCCTGGCTTTATGAAGGATAGCTTCAAATATACCCCTATCAAGGGAAGAAATTTTGTAATGGAGATGGAAGATGTAATACATTCCCACGGCGACAGGCGACCAATGTCTCACCGAGAAAGATTGCCGCTAAACATGACTACTCCTACAGAACCGATGGAATCTCATCTAGAAGATCATTTCCCCTATCCCATTCATGGAGATGAATCACTAGGGGAAGATGTTGATGAGGGTGATTTTTTTGGAGAAATGGAGGGGACATCCAAGGGAACCACATCCAATGAAGGCATGATAGTGGCCTCTGGGGGACTCTACTTGGAAAAATTCTCCACAACATTAGAAGTGAGTTCCTACCCACTTTCATTGTGCTAGTTCCATTCTTACCATATCATGGTTTCTCAAATGACACTTATCTATGCATGAGAATCTCCAATTGTCCAATAATAATAATGAGGAAGAAGGCGTGATAGGCATAGAGAACCAAACACTAGGGCCTGTAGCCAGAGATATTTTTTTTGCAGTATAAAATAGTGTTGAGGGTGCAAGGGAGGCCTCCATAGAATCTTCAATGCCAAAAATAGTATACAGAGGGCCGCATCCTGGAAACCTGGTGATGGTAGAGACAATTCATGATCAATATGATAACCAGGGTAAATATCATACTTCATAGCTATAACTGTTGATTGATAGGTAAAATTTCCTAATGGTACCTATTCCCACATTTTTTGTAGGATTTTTCATACATTTCTAATTAAAATGGTTGGAATACATGAGGCTCCACTCCAAATAGGTGTGATGATCCCTATAACATTGAGTGCCCTACCCAACCGTCACATGGTTCCTTATGAGTTGCAGGTGGTGGTGGGCAATACATATAGTGAGATAGAGTCTGGAATTGACCCACTGAACATTATTTAAATAGATTCCAGTGATGAAGACCAACCTGAGGATGACCCTACTACTGAACACCTAGAGGCATTTCTTGAATATGAACTCGCTGAACTAGAGGACCAAAATGTGACTACTTTTGATGAAGAGGATAGAAAGTCCATTCATTTTTTGTCATGGATGATGATAAATAGTTTTATTAAGAAGACTCTACAAGAATAATGGATAATCTATATGGGGAGGATTTTTCCTCGACATTGCGAGCTATGCATTGGAGGCTTAGATTCCCAATTCCCTCACAATGTAATTCGTTACTTCCATGACATGAGGGAGAAGGAGGAGGCATGAATCATCAGTTTTGGTTAGCAGCAGAGGATGGCCTTTAATTTCCAATGACTCTAGGGGATGAGCATGAAATACAATGGTTGAGCACATGGGAAAACAAGCAGTTCTATTTTCTCGATGCACAATCCATACGAATATCGTGGCTGAAGGCCTAGTTAGAAGAGGCTAAGGCACATATTAGGTGAGATTCTCAAGAGATGGATATTTCCCAAGGCGATGAGGATAGGTCTCTGATCTAGGATGATGAACTGCGACCTATCTTTATTGAGTAGGAACTAAATATTAATAGGAAAAATCTGATCATGGACCCCATGAGCTAGAGAGTAGCTGATCTGAGACACTCCATTAAAGAGTAGAACTTGTCTGTGGGAGGGGCCAACCCCTGGGAACTATAACTTATGTGATATCATAAACATACATTCATGGATTTATTTTTTATGTTGGTTTAATTCAAGAGTTCTGTTATCTGTTTTGGTTTCTACATTTCCATCACATCTGTGTAATATCCATCTATCAATCCCTAAGATCGTGTGGGCCAGGTACGATGTTAGAAACAAGGGATAAATACATAGTTATTATGTTTGAATATGAGAGTTCTAACCGATCTCCTAGAATCCAAGGTAGGAACAACCAATCTGGGTGTCCAGGAAGAAAGAGGGAGGCCTGACTAGAGAATGAAGTTCTCATAACAGTCATATTGCTGCTTTCCCATTGTGGTCAAGTGAACGATCTGGGTAATTCTAGGGGTGTTGGAATAAATACAAACATAGGGGATTATAAATTTTAAATAATTATACCCAAAATTAGAAAAACTATAGGGATGGAATGAAAATTGAAGGATAACTATTGACCATGTTTGAAACAAAGTGTCCCTATTATGTTAGCCTTAAATGGGGACAATAGATGAGGGAAAACTACTAACAATGTTCGAAACACATGGCATGACACAAAATTTTATCCATATTATTCTGAAACATATTCCCATGATAGTATTTTAGCCAAAGGATAATCATCCATACTATTAGTGTTTCCTTTAGATGAGAAAGAGGATGATGAACTTAATAAAGGGCATGTAAAGTGTGGAGGGTGCAGTAATGGATTGTTTGAATGATGTCCAAAACTCATGAAATTACACCAATATGATGGAATAAAATAGGTGAGTGCATTTTTCTTCTCAGGAAACATTACTATTTCTTGAAATTATATCCCTAGTGAGAACCTGATGTGGACCACATTTTTACTTCATGCCAACGAGGATGATAGACAAGTAGTTTAACATCGTCCAGTGAGGATGTGGTTACCCAGAAAGGAAATTCACATCGTGGTATAAATCATGACATAAATGTGGTATATAATTTCCCACACTACACTATGTAATCCCTAGGAAAATATTATGTCAATATACAGAAGATGGGGAAGATTGGGTTGGGCCTTAATGAAAGTGTTTTTGTGTACATACGTACACCATTAGGATGGGAATCAAGCAATACATTGTTATCAGAGTAAGATCATAGTTTATAATCATAGAGCTTGGACCATTCAGGAATGTGAAAATCTAGACACATTATAGAGTTTTAGAAAAACTAAATGTGAGTGAGTATCCAAGAGATTCTCAGCACACCACATGTTTCATATAGGGTTCATGCTAAGGGTACTCGAAACAGGGCATGATTTGAGATAAATAGGCCTGGACCTAAGAATGAAATGTCTGGATGTTCCTAATTATCCCAGGAGGATTGTAATAAATCAACACATAGTTTTATAATATGGAAAGATAGAGTAACAATTCCATGGGAAATACTATTGTCTCATTCTAGTCCATGACCCAAAAGAAGTGTCTTTTGATGGATCTTGTTGGTTTATTTGCGTGTGATTCTTTGTATAAATAAACTAGGATGTAGAATCCATGAATTACTAAAAGAATCACATCATATGTAGGCCTTAAAAATGGAAGGACAGATGACTGATTCCATATACTATGTCCCCTCAAGTGAGGACCCCACAATGTGGTGTCGTTATTCATCCTGTGGCCAAGACAATACTTTTACAGTTTATTGGAATATGATAGGACAAGACCATACATATTAACCTTGTGAAGCAATGACACAAACGTTTAATGCCATGTCGGACCATGAAATGTAGTTTTACATCATATGTATTGGAGGCACACTGAAGATGAATGATCTAATGATAATTCACATTGTGTGATAAAACATACCCAATATGAATGATGAAAAAGTCTGTAACACACCGCAGTCAATTCTAGGAGTGAAACCTTAGGAAAAGTGGATTGAAAAGGTCAAAGGACTTGGGGATGAACCCAATTTCAAAATGTCTGGGCAACCCTATGAATCCCATGAGGATGGGAATCATGCCATACAAATTAATAAAGATGTCATGTTGTTTAACAACATGAAACAAGGACGACGATAGAAGATAATAGTTCATAAAGGTGGAGTACATGACCAAGCTATTATAGATTCGAAGTGAATGATGAAATATTTCCACATATGTCACACCATGTGATCTTATAAAATTTAGGTCCAAAAGGCCAAACAGATGAGATAATTATTGGGTCTTGAGCCAGACCCAAAGAAAAAATGTATAGGTGTTCCTACGTATCTCATAAGGATGAATATCAAGCCAAAAATAATTCCCTAAATTTTTTTAGTTTAACATACTTTGATGATTACGTAGTGGCACTTAATTTATGGTCATAGAGATCAGACTGAAAGAAGTTAGATTTTTCCAAGCAGGCTTAAACCATGACCATGTCCCTAAGCCCCATGAGCTGTGCTCAATGTTGGAATGACCGTAAGAGAAGATCTTCGCAATAAGTGGAATAGAAAGAAAGTGGAAATGATTTGGATCCACAATTAACATCACATCGTGGATTCATCCTAATAACACACAAATGTGTATTGAGGGATACCACCAAGAGAGTCGAAATTTGACCTGAACACATTGGAGTGTAATGATATATGAATCACACAACCAATATTTAAGTCATAATGGGGTGGAGTAATGATGGGGGATAACTTTTGACAATGTTTGAAACATATCATCGATATAGTATCACCTAAAATGGGAACAAAAAAATGATATTCCATAAATGACAATATTTTCAATTCGAGACTTGTGTCAAATTTCCCTTCAAATTCAATGGGGGCATTGGCCCATGATGGTTGGAGATAACTATGCCATAGAATCCATGTAATTTAGGGGTCCTTTCATATGAAAAATATGAAGAAATCCCTAATAATGGAAAAAAATGAGGCATCGAAATGGATTAAAACATTTCTATGTAGATCCCAATGCTCTAGGTCTCAAACCGTAGTGCATCTAGGCATGTTGGGAAACTATCAAAGAGGGTCGCATTTCCCAATTTCAGATTAATGACTCAAAAAGATGAGTAGAGTGAGATGGGATGGAGAGCTCTCAAGAGAGGGGTACATAGTGTAGTTGTTAAAAACATGACTTGAGTGAGGAAAAAGGTAGCATGTACCACACCACATACCCCCACTCTAAAGACATAGTCCCACTGGAATAAATTAAGAGAATTTTACTAATAAATAGGACTGGACCCCAGGAAAAAATGTCTAGGTGTTCCTACGTATCCCATAAGTATGGGAATCAATCCGCACATAGTTATGAAGATGCCAAGTAGTTTAACATCATGCAATAAGGATTGGGATAGGGGTATCCCAATAAGGAATGTGTATAGTGTAGTGAATAACATGACTTCAATGAGGTAATATGACAACATATTCCACATCATTCGTATCTCCAGGAGAGAAATCACGACGACTGGTAGTGAGGAAGAATGGATAGACATTGGAAAGGCCTAAAAAAGAAATGTTCATGTGTTCTAATGTATCCCATGTGGATGGGAATAAATCAATATTTAGTTCTTGAGATTTTTGTGCAGTTTAACATCGTGTGATAAAGATTAAGATCACAGTTTCGGTTCATGGAGCTCAGACTATAGATTCCCCGTTTAATGTTGTGTGTATGGGACAATAGGGCAGAAAATGAAAACCATTATGCCCTTTATTTGGGACACCATGGGATGATATAAACGATTAAGGGTAACTATTGACCATTTCCACAACATATCATCCCTCTCATGTGGCATGGAATGGGAACAAGAAATATATTACCGACCTTTTACCATATTCACAATTCGGTACTTATGTCATATTTACATTTAAGATCCTCTAGGATGTTGGAACAAAATGGTAGGCGAGCCAAGGTGGCATGAAACCTAGCCACTAGGGGTCCCGGAGGATGTAAAAGATGATAGAAACCCATGTGGTTGGATGCATGAAGTTGGGTGGTACCTCTATAGTTTAACCACTTGTGGAAAGGATGTTGGATGAATGATGGATGTGTCAAGGGGATGTGGGTGTCATGGAAATAATAGCCCGATGTGAACAAGGATATAGAGTCCATTCCACACCACCCATTCCTAAGTGAGATATTGGGACGATATGCTGAGAAGTTCAAGGGAATTAAGGCTCTTCCATAGATGAAAAGTCTTTATGCCCCAACGTATCCCATGATGATGGGAATCAAGTCGAATGTAGTTCTAAAAGTGTCTTTTTGTTTAACGTCATGCACCATAGACAAGAGGAGAACATATTTTATGGTTGTAGATCACAGAAAACTTTTCATTTCATCATCACGAGGGATGATGGTGGTTCTCTAACGTATTCCAAGATGTGTGTATGTATTTTAACATCTTGAAGGACTGTAATATAGTTTAATTCCATGCAGATGAGTGCCGAGTAGTTTTACAACCATCATCTTGGTACTGAAACATAGTTTACCATCATAAGGTAATGGCAGAAATATTTAATGTCATGTGGGACTAGGTGAAATATTGTTTGTGAAATTTTTCATTTGTTAGAGGAGAAATATTCTCACAATCCATGGTGATATGGGTGAATGAACCATTTGGGTAAAAATTGTGAATTATATAAGGTACATCATATTTGGGATGTAGCTTCAGTGGCTTCTTGTTGGATATCATTAGTGTTCTCAAGGCCAACACTATGTCACCTAATAAGAAAGAGTGGAGGTGAAATTTCTTGTATAATGTAATGGCTATCTTGTACTGATTCCCATCCGTATTGTGTAGGGAAAAAAGAATGTTATCATAAAGTGCTTCTAGTTCATCCATATGGGTTTATGCTACTTTATCTGTAGTCTCTTGGTCATATAAAAGTATACACAATGAAGGAAATTGAATCTTGATGAGAAGGACTTCCTCATTTCCATTGACCATTAATATGGGATTACCTAGGTTGAATTACGAGTCATCGTCTGATCATCCCAGAGGGTGTTGGGATGTTTCTCCAACCAAAACATCAGGTTCTAGAAAACCATCATCTATTGAATGTTAGAGAGGACTTTTTGAACACCTCGATCTTCCCATTTATCAGGGCATGATACCAATAGGTATGGTTAGAATAAAAATTGTACTTAGAGTGCAACATATTCATCTCAGCTTTTCAAAAGTTTGTCTCATTATTAGTGAGGATGGAATGATGGACTCCAAATTGTTAGATGATATTGGAGCCCAATGACTCAAAGTTAGAATGGGACTACAATTTCTTAATTGTAACTACCTCTACCCACATGGAAATGAAATCTGTAGCGTTCAGGATGAACCTGCAGTATCGGGTCATCATCATTGGATCTGATCCCATGACATTGAGTCCCCAGAATGCCATGGTCCAATAGTACATGGTAGTGTGGAGATGTTTTGGATGTCAATACATGAAATTAGCATGGATTTGGTTTTCATGACACATCCTGGAGAACCCTATACTTTAATGGGTAATATTGGTCATAAAATAACCCAATATTTGGATCAGATGAGTGAGTTTTGGCACTGCCTGTTGAACCCTGCAAGAACCGACATGAAAATCCTACATGAACTGAGCAATCTGACCTCCCTGGATAAAAATGAGGATAATCCCATCAAATCTCGCATCCGTAGAGGATCTTATCATGTATAAGACAACTATGGGGGTGAACTGCACTATATGTCGTCAAATTTTCTCACGTTCAACTCAATCATCTCAGAGGATACCATGCTCAAGATACTCAGTAAAGTGTGTCCTTCATTCTAGGGTCACTTAAATACCATGGCTGGGGTTCCTTGTGGTTCTAATGTGGAGGTACTAGCTGCAAGGTTGCTAACATTCTAGATATTATCATTTTCTGGAGTGACAGAAGAGATTACACTTTGATGAGCCACACATATAATCAAATCATCTGTGTCATGCTTAGTAAGAGGGTTGGTTAGGCTGGCCAAAAAATGACTTGGCCATTCTGTGATTGAGGGATATGAGTATCTTCTAGCCATGAAGGGAACTAGTCCATCATTTGTCTGGTACACACTAACAGAATTATAAGCTCTGGATTCCTGACAATGTAGTCATTGTTGATCAACTTGGTGACTATTTTGGAGTCCCCTTTAACATGATGGTGGGGAACATCAATCTCAAGGGCCAGCTCGAGACTAGTGATGAGATCATAGTACTCTTCTTAATTGTTAGTATGGCCTTCTAATGATGTAAATGAATATGGTAGGATGGATTATGCTGATGTGATAAAGATGATACTTAGGCCCACTCTGTTGTGTCTTGGATCATTGTGTCTTCTGCCAGTAGGGATTGAAGAAGTTCAATCAATGTTCATTTTCCAACACAGAATTGAATGATCTACTATGAGAATTTCCTCATCTAGAAGATCCGGATCCAGAGACTTCTCTATATGATCTGGATGGCAGGCAAGGATTTCAGAGAATTCTTTCCCCTTAAATGCCTTCTTGGGAAAAAAGTTGATATCGAACATTTAAAGGATCACTGCCAACCGATCAAGATGGCCTTTCAACATGGGTAGTTTCAGAATTTACATCAGTTGATCCACTAGGGACACTAACTATATTGCATAGTGCTATAAGTAAATTCGAAATTTATACACTTTAAATACATGTTCCTAGAAGCTCTTCTCAAAAGAGAAGTATCTTGTCTCTGTATCAAGGATCATGCGGCAAAGATATTATAAACAGTCCTATATTACCTCATTATTCATATAGGTGATAAGAGAACTGATAGACCATTCCCATGCGGTCATATAGTGGTAGATTTTCCTTCTAGGGATGGGTGGTATTAGAACTGATGACCGTAGAATGTAATTCTTGATTTCCATAAAATAGTTCTGACACTCATCATACAACTAATAATCGACATCATTATTCATGATCTCGGAAAATGGATTACCCTTTCCATCAATATTTTAAATGAATTGACATGTGTAGGGTATGTGGCCTTGATAGCCGCAGAGCTTCCAAATGTTGCTCAGAGGAGACATACAAATGATGAATTTGATATTCCCTCGAGCAGTCCAGATTCCATTATATCTGACAATGAATCCATGAAACGTACCATAAGTGACTCCGAAGGTACACATGAAGGGGTTCATGATTAGATATTATAAATAGAAGAATATGAACACTTTCTCGAGATTATTGAGATGGTCCTAACACGGGTGAGATTTATCCAATAGATCTTCCACAAAACATTCCACCAATGCCCTGATGATGGTTTCAAATATGTGAAGCATGAAATAATGATAGGTGGAACCTACATTTATTAAATCGAAGTGCATTACATGGTATCATAAAGTTACGTATAATTCCATGATATTGGTAGAATATTCATCCTTATTGTATATTCATATTTTATTATATTCCAAATAACCATCCATGAAGGAGAGAGAATGAAACCCCATGGTGGAATAAACCAATATTTCTATCGCAGAAAGGGGAATGTCATCCTTCAAACAATGTCGGTTGAGATCTCAGAATTTGTTGAAGAATCTAATCTGCCCATTATTCATCTTGATGGACACAATATTATCTTACCATATGGTAAACTGAAGGTCCCTAATAGAATTTTCCTTTTTGATATTATCATCCTCATCCTAGACTATAACACTGTAAGAAGGGTTCATCTTTTTGGGAGGATGATTGAACCCACAATGATTTTCTAGATGACTGATATAGTGGATGGTGACCTAAAGATCTAACCCTAGAGTCTCATTGTAATTCCAAGTGAATAAATCATGATGTAGCTTTAGGAAATCCATGTATTGTTGTTTCCCTTAGAAAAAAAATATTGACACTGACCAACATTGGTATTAAATCTATCTCATCACTGATGTTCAGCTGTACCAATTCACAAATCGTGGAAGTGACATCCTCTTAGAATGTGAGATGAGATCATCCAAATACTCATCTTCATAAAAGGGGGAGGGATCATAATTGTAGGGAAATTATTTTGAGTTTACACACCACGATGGGACACTTCTTCCATCTTGGTAGCTATGGACACCTCATTAGGGGATTCCTGCTCAATTAAAACCAATGAGATGAAAGTTTTCAAACTGATCCCATATCGCCTTTGACCTAGGGGACATGTTAAATGATATCAAATAAATAGTTTCATGTCACTTTGAGTTGTTTTATCCCAGCCCAAAACAATAAATTATAACGAATTCGCTTTTCCATTGGGCAGACATCACAATACCTTATGGGAGTAGGGGGCTTTGGGATTACCCAGGCCTGATTTTGGTAGGAATATGAGGTAATCTCCCAGTGCTCCATAAATGTGGGAACATGGTTCCCCATTTTTCTAGGGACCAAAAACAATTTCTGCCAAACCAAAGTCAAGTCCTCCAATCGGTGGATCAGGAAAATGTAGGCATTATCTAGGTATGTCCACAGGTCTTTCCGAACCATAGTATATTGGACCTCATTAGCTGGAATCATTTTATATATTCTATTTTAATATTAAACATCCAAGTAAAATACTATATAATATTCAATGGGAGTAACATCACCTTTGAGCATGCCTACTCGACCACTAAGGGAGTACACGAGGCATTAGTGATATAGGGAAGGGACTACTGCATGCTGGTAGTGCCACGACCTACCCATTAACACATTGTAAGAATTGTATTGTGAGACAACCATGAACACGGTTCTGGAAGCTAGGCCATTGAACTGGGTGTTCAGGAATACCGTTCAAAGTGGTGTCTATTACCTCTTATCATAACCTAGAATATTCAGGTTAGTGGGACTCAGATCAGCCTCGAACAACCCAATCTTGCGAAGTGTCCATGTCAGTATAAGGTTGACCGCTGAGCCCGTGTTGATAAGAAAATGATGATCCTCTACAACATTGAAATTTATAGTGATGGAAATTATTAAATTTTTCCATTGTATAGGGAATCCATAATCATCTCTATAGAAATAGATAATGGACTAACTTTCTATATGCTTCAATGCCTCAACATTGAAGGATTCTGTGGCGGTTACCTCAACCTCAAGCTAGAGGGCACTTATTAATACCGTTGCAAGGGCATCACAGATAGATTCTGACAAGATAATAACATCACGGATGGAGATATTCCTAGTAATACTAGTGATATTCTAGAGAATATCATACTTCCATGCCAAGATAATGTCATTGCTGACATGTGGTTGCTTTGTAGTCGGGGGTTAGAACAGTGCTGCTAATTGAACCAAAGGGTTCTCTTTGGTGTCGAGAACGTCATTATTCTCACTATGGGAACCGTATAGAGTGACTACTAGATTATGTCCAGATGGATGAGGATGATCTATAATAGATCAAGGAAATCTGTTGCACGATTGTGGTGGTTCTTCCTGATAGTACAAATAGTGGTGGAGGCGGATATGATGAAATAATATGAGAAGACTGTTCATGCTGATCTCTACACTCGACCAGCTGTCTCATCTCAGTGGCATGCATTTCATGAAATAAATCACTAACCAAGTCATTTTTATGACTCAAATTACCATGATTGTGTTGACACTGGCATCAACTAAGGATGTTGGGAGGATCCGTATGGTGCTCCATGTCAAGAACTGTGTATGGGTTTAATTGCTCCATGGTATTGACTGATGCATACCATGGATTATCACATGAAGATTCATCCATTTTTGGGTGTGTTCTAGGTTTAATTTTTTTCTTTGGGGACCAGATATCTCCAGGAGTACGAGATGATGATGGAATCGGTGGGGGAATTTTCATTCACTTATTCTGCTTATGCATTATCTTCTCAGAAAAGGAAGGATGAGTAGTGGATATAAGTAATTTGGTGACATATGAAGGATTGGGTTGTTTTGAATGTGCGTGGATAATAACATGAGAACAAGAGAGTTATTTGTGGGCCATCTGACCATCGTATTTTTGGAACCTGCTGTTAGGGACCAGTTGCCACTCACCGTCACTTTCACTCTCACTATCAAGCATTATGAACATGCATTCCACCTATAATGGCGCTGGACCAATCCTTACTATCTTGTTATTGACCTAGTCCTGGATCCATTTTTTAAACTCATATCATATCTTTAGGGTGTTCCCATGGATCTGGTGATAGGTGAAATAGTTGGGGTGACTAGTGAGATGCACCTCTTTAGGCCTTCTATATTCTGGTAATCATAGGATTCCCTAGTTCGAGGATCATGGGAAATAACTGGGGACCTGAGCCTCATTAAATGAGTAGGTCTGGTTCCTTCTATCAGTGATTGGGACACTAATACCCTAGCCCTAACAAGGTGCTCTAGGAGACAATTGAAGTGGTAAATCCAGATTATATCACATAGCTGGTGGTGATGCGTTATGTGTGGTAGCCTACAGATTCTAAGGTGGATGCTACTAGTCCAGAGGATATACCTAAGTTGGTGGACCTCAGTGAGGTTGTGGACCGTAATAGTCTCAACATCAGATTCCCTTTTCATGGGAACTACAAGAGGCAATGGAATTTCCTTCTTGGCATACTATAAGGCTTCCTCTAGCAAATGGTATTTTTATCGAAAAATCATAGTATAACCTAGGGTAGTTCTAAGTTATTAGTAAAGTGACCAATGTAATTTTGAAATTCCCCAAACACATTTTTAGTAGTTGTTCTCGAGTCAGTGGCATATCAAAGGAATACGTGAGACCTTTACACTTGGCGAAAATGTCTGAAATGTGCTTGCTGGTTCCTTTCTTTCACTTGAAGTGGTTAGAAATACTCATCTTCTGGGTGGTAGAATTGGACTGGAAAATAAACACCCTATGTAGATCATCCCAAATAGAAATGGACCCAATGGGTAAATGGTTGTACCTGAAAAAAATGGGCCCTTCCAGTATCTGTATGAAGCATTGGAGTATGGTAGCCTCCGTCTACGCTGGAATTCTTAACAGAAGTCTAGACCATGAAATAATCTGTGACTGATGTGGTAGATGGTCACATGTCCCATTAAATATAGAGAATGGTGAATATTAGAAATGAGGGAGTGCTGGAATATCATCCACCCCTACTGGATAAGGCTTTCCATCATGCAGGATTTCAACCTGTTGTGTATCAAGGACCCCAAAGAGAGTTGTGAGAGTGGCCATTAGATTATCATTGGATGTATTCCTATCTGGACAAGGATCTATGAACCCCAGTGCGTTAGCAGGATCTTCAACATGATATGATGGCCCCAAAACATGTGGAGAATAGGTGTAATGGCTGATGGGACGGCCAGGGAACGACCTGTGGAGCGGATTGAGGAACATGAGATGGGTCTTGAGAAGGATTATCACAAAATTCATTTGAATTTGGTGATTCATATAACACCCTCTATCCATAAAATCCTGTCTCAACCCTGTCTATGTGGGCAGGACGGTCAAGATCACAAGGATGAAGTCATCAGGGGGAGGCTGTAACTGCCCCTGTAGCCCCGATCAAGGATTATGGTATCCAAGTCGTCACTCCTATGCATGTTTATAGAGAGGTTCAGTGACCATAATTTTTTTGTTCCGTGAGCTGTTGATGGAATACAGCCTTTTCAGGGTCATCTTCTGTCTTTTTCACTAAACTCGCTGGGTCAGAGGGTTTGATGACCCCAGCATGTTCTTTACCCTTATTGGGGTTCCAACTAAGGGATTATGACTCATAAGGTATTGGAAAACCCAATAAATTTATTTTCTGGAGATAAAACATACCCAAAAGATCCAATAGGTGAGGAACAACCCTAGGGATTAAATTCACTTCTAGGATCTCAAGCTCAGACTCTTCTTCTGATGTTATACCATGTTAACTGTGAATGTACCTAAAGGAATATTCTCAATATTGAATGGAAAGTTGGGATGACACTTGAAATAAGTGAAATGAAGGGAATCATACTACCCCCAACCATGGATCTAGACATGGGGGGAAGCCTCCTTAATTATTGTGTAGATATTATTAATGCTCCAGACACATCGTTGATGGATGGTACAATGGGGGCATGGAAACTCAAGGCGCTGAACCACGGGAAGTGCAGCCAAGTTAGCCACACGAAATTCATGGCTGATTTTGTCAAATATTTCCTCGATATTGGGGTAAACCACCCTTTGATGGAGGAGTCAGATGTTTGTTGCCTATAGGGTTTGACGAAAGCACGTGACCACCTTCTGAGTAATAGATTCTAGTATACTGATGTTCTGTGTTGGAACTGGCAATAACATCTTTGGGTAATGGTCTACAACAAGGATGTCTCACAAGCTCCTCAGCTCAGACCCAGTATTTGGCCCTTAATTTCCCCATTCATCAACTAGGGGTGGTTGAGGGACAAATACTGTTACTAATGTGGTCCATTGGGAGTGTGAATTGGCCAGAGGAAAATATGAAGAGTAAACTGACAAAACAACGCTTATTGGGCATTCTTCTGATGAATGAAACTACTATTCCGCCACATCATAAAAATATATATTAGAATAATAGTATCTTGTGTATAGTTTTTGTTTAATGATGGTGGGTGATTCTATTTCTTTTCCTTTATTAGTCGCTAGAACAAATTTATATGATCTCTTGTTGAGGTAGAGAATGATCATGTTGAAAATAGGGAGGATTGGACAATCATTCCCTAGAAAGACACCAAATCCCCATCATCTTGGATGTACCTTTGTAGGGATATAGGGATGCAGTGGAACTCTCATTACGAATGGAAGAGGCTTATACAACTTATTCCAGACCCAACCCGTTACATTGATGATCAAGGTGGTGGTTCCACCACAGAACGAGGATTAACATTAGCCGAAAACTTACTGGGGTGGAGAGGACTTCTGCATGGGTGTGTTGGGGTGTGTGGAGGACCTCTAGAAATGGCAGAAGAAACATGGGGAAGTCCTTTTATGTCCACTAAATGAAGCATAGGGGATACCTCTCTAGGAATGGTTAGAGCGAGTATGACCTTCATTATGGATTGTGGGAGTATGGGATGTACATCCATGTTTTATTCCCTTAGTAGTGATGGTATGAGGGGGGGGGGCTTCATACCAATCAAAATGGACAAGGGGAAGACCTCCAAACTCGATGCCAATGAAGCATGGAAAACCTCCACCTCTCTGATTTTCGGGAGGGGGAGGACGTTTTCTGTCTGTGGTAAGTACATGTGGAAGACATCCATGATGATAGTTGGCCAGTTGAGGAGGATCTCCCCATTGGTGACCTGTGAAAAGAATAATGGATCCATACTAGTTATCACATGTATGAAAGAAACCACCATGTTGGATGTCATTACTATGAGGTGGGCCTTCGTCCAGACTGATGGAAGGGCCTCCATGCTGAGCATTGAAGTAGATATGGACATCTATTTAATTGAAGTTGGCATGGGGATGACCTATGTAAGGTATTTCATCTCCACAAGAAGGACCATGATGTGAAATACCTAAACTGGTGATCAATATAGTTGCCCCAACCTACATGTGTTGTGGATGGGGACTTGATCCAAGAAGGGAACATAAGTTCCTTGTTCATGTATAAATGGTCATTGATACTATATATCAGTGGTTGCATGAGACACTGTAGTTGTTGATGATGACACCCACTAGTGGGAATCCACCTCATCATGCACCCAAAGCTGGCGTCGAGTTAACTGTATTATGGGTGGGGGTTCATGGGTATAACTCACCTGCTCCTCAGCATATGTGATCGAGTTATGGCGCTAACACGGCCTAGTGGGAGCCCTTATTAGTAGCCCCTAGAACGGGATTATATCTAGGCTATCCTAGGCATCCATTACCACATTGGTATGATGATGGAAGTTATCAATGAGTATTGGGGAGAGATTCCCGAAATGGCTGAAGGTTATAGAGTGGGAAGTGGCTCCTTGCGCAGCACTTGGGGGCGACGACAATAGTGATGTGTGAAGGCCTCTAACTTCCAATGAGCAATATCTTGAGTAGGGATAATCCCTTCTTCCTGATACAGTCAGACGAGGTTTCCAATAACCCTCCATTGAACTCATTCAGATAGTGAGATACAGTGTGGGTGCCCTGTAGCCATGGATGTAGATGATTCCATTGAATGGATAGAGGTATGTGGGAGTACTACATTCGTTTTTCCCCAGACCCTAAATCGGTCAGTGGGTGGTGATAATATTAATGAAATAGAATATTGGGTCCTAATAAGAATTAATATTCAACCATGAGAAATAAAAACGGGAAAGTGGTGCCTGATTACCCAATTCCATTCCAAATCGCATGATTATTAAGAAGGTTTGATGATGAAAGTTTCGTAGAACAGGATTCCCAACATTCAACAGCCCCAATTTCTGGTGATTTTGATGCCCATCCCAATATTTTCTTGGTAGGACCTAGCACCAGTTAACTAGATCCGGTGACATGCTTATATTCTGATGTCTCAAACTCTACTAATCTGAAAATTGAAAAAAAGTGTCTCATTGGTTTCACCATTTCTGTTTTCAAAGAATTCATTGGGGCATGCATTTGTCTATGGGGGCGCGATGGATTTTTCCTCATATTACTAAATTCCAAAGGTGGGCGAAATCAGTCAATTTTCCAGGGATGATTGATCGTTGATCAAAATGGTATGATGTGATTTTGGTCTCTATTTATGTTGATTACTCCTTGAAATTTGTCTCATATTCTGAATATCCCATAAAGATTAAAGTGTTGTTAAAAAAACACTCACTAGTTCCATATATTAATGGACAATGGTTAATTACAATGATTCTTTTATGATATTCCAAGGGGCCATCTCAGGGAAAAAATCTTCGATCAGGGAAGTAGTCACATTTTATATCACTAGCATGTCTGGACCCTAATGCAGTATTGCGTCTGAGTTTCTTCCCCTTATGATAGGGTTTCTTGATTTCATGGAAGACCAAGGCATCCCATGATGAGTGCCGATAATTATATGCCATATGAATGTTCCCGTGGTTTTCCTCAACTTCCCATTATTAAAATGGGGTATTCCATGTTTTTAACATCTTGTAGAGATGGTTACGCCAGGGGCGTGTCTTTTGAGGTTTTCCTCCGTAGTCTCGTGTTGAACACAAGGTAAGCTGCAAGTTTAACATCATGAGAAGACAGAATAAGAAATATTAGAACATCCTATAGAGATGGATCAGATTCGTACATACTTAGGTTGTAGCACCTGGCAGGATTACCGAATGATATGCCATGATACCAAATGAAGATGGATCCAAGGTGTTGTGTACCATATATGTATAATATCGTAAAACGAAGGCTGATCTGGACACCACTGAGGGATGATCAGTTCAAGTGCACCCTAGAAAGGATAACAGTAGGGTTTACCATTAGCTGAGATTGAACCACATGGATATTTCCTAGGTACCCTTGTAGATAAAAAGTTATCAAAACCCAAGTATATTTATGTTTTATGCATGGAATCTAGATGTGCACCAAGGACAGTGACCAAAAGACATGTCGGGACTAAAGTATGGGTAGCGGTCCATCACCAGAGAGATACTCTTGGTTAGAAAATTATAGATTGTATGAGGATTATTCATGGTTATCTTACCATGAGGGTGCAATGATCCCACTATGATTTGGAGGCCCAAGTATGAATCAGGATAAATGATGGATGGTTGAACGAAGTGGATGAGTGAAATGGGATTAAACCGACGTGAAGATGATGGTAATGTTAGGAATGAACCTCAGAGATACATTCTATGTATCCATATGGTAGTGAAACCAAGTAAACATAGTTTATTGGGGGATATTGGACACATGAGCAGGTAGCCTGTGTGAATGGATGTGTGGGTGGGACCCAACGGATTTAGATCCTCCGGGTTGGGGCATGACCTTCCTAAAAGACAATGTAACATGGGAGAGAACAAGATAAGACATGAGTGATGGGTTTGAACCTCATGAAGACTTCCTATGTATCCCTATGACATTGAATCAAACTCCATGTATTTAAAGATGGGCATGTAATTGGAGGGTACGTAAAGGAATCCGGCTCGATGACATGCTGGGGCTTATACTTGGTTAACACCCAAGGAGATGGCCTAACACAACTAAGGGACAAACCAAGGATGAGGGTCCTAGAAAAGGGGACACCGAATTATACTAGTTTTAGGGTTGATCCTCCTAGATTATTCCTACATAGGCCATCAATGATATAGGAATCCAAAACCATATATTTCGTAAGAATTCATTTTACTGTCATGCGGGAAGAAGGTGAGCTAGGGTGAAGTGGACAAGATATATGGATGATAAGATTGAATCTCATTCAGACATCCCACTTACCATCCTTGGAAATTGGAGGGATAAACATCCACACAGTTCATTGGTAATGGATGGGGAATTTAATCTAGGGAGTCCATGAGAGGATTCCATGTTTACTATTTACTCTATGACAATGTGAGTCATGCTCGATGTGGGAAACAAGAGGCAACAATGACCTGACGATCATGTCACAAAAGGTGCATCTGTGACAAGTGGAGTGGGTCAGGCATGTGGTTGGTGGCCCAAATTGGTAACATGGGATTACTCTAAGTGGAGGCCTGGTGGAGATAGAGTCCAAAGGGATAGTGGAAAGGTATTAAGAGTCCCCTATAACTATCAATCATATTATCTTTGCACGCGGAATAAGAGAAAAGGTTTAAGGGTGAAACCTCATGCAATAAAGGCTTGGGGCTTACACCATGATTATTTCCCTAACATATAAATATATTTCATTCCATGTATGGATGATCTCATTCCATGTTATTAAGACCTCACTACAATAGATACTAGTGGGTCTGGAAAATTTCTGAGGTGGGGAACCTGATGTATGTCACATGGGGTGAGGCTATAGTTTAACGTCATTTATGGGGGAAGATAATTCTGGGAATTTTTACATACTTTATCTCAGATGATAATTGTTATCTCTTCATGATGTGGAGTTAAATAACCACCTCTATATAAACCATGGTGAATGGAATGCATGAACAATTCCATTTAGAGATAGGGTTGTGGAGTAATCCTTTGGGGGATCACGTTAATGTGGATATCCAAAGAATCAACAGCTGTTAGTGTTGCTATGAGAATTAGAATTATGCTAATAAACAAAATATGAAACACCATTAAATGTACCTTGAAATAACTTTATACAAACCTGGAGGGACATATGTGAAAGGGGTGTGTATATAATGAGATTTTGGAAATAGGTGTGTTGGGAGAAGGTTCTATTTCACAATGTCTAGGAGTTTCACCAAGCAGAGGGGCCTTTCAAAGGGAAAGGGATTCATGAAGAGGTTGTAATTATCATAAAGAGAGGTCAAAATAAATAGGATGTGCTTTATAAATAATTGGTTCCACGTGAAGGGGAATCTTTAATGTAGTATAGATTCACCATAGAAAAAAACTCTTTCTTTTGAGAGATCTTCATAAAGGATATATTCTGCACAAAACACCATTGACCATGATGAATCCCCTTCATCTGCGATGGAAATATGCCTTTAGGACCTGCATCTCCACTATAGGTGGATATTAGAAGAAAACAAATATGTATAGCTCATAGAGTCCAAGCACCATTAGTGATCCATATGTGGGTTTTGTGATTGTTTTTGTGAAACAGGAGCTCATAAGGCCAAAAAGTAGAGCCACAATGGTTGGGAAGGGGTTGATACCTCTAATTATAGACTACCACCACCATCGAGTGTCGTAGGACAGACCATAAAGAAGTTTGATTCCATAGATAGGTTCCACTCCGTTGGTAGGTGTTATCCTCTTAGAGGGTGAAAGATGTCCGGAAGAGGTCCATCAAAATGGCCACTACGGAGCGGGCCTTGGAGGTCGATGATGTTGTGGTGGGGCTACAGGCTAGTGTCAGACATGAAATAGATCATGATTCTATGTAGATGATAATAGTGGTGGCCTCAAGGAAATGGGTTGTTTGTGCAGAGATCTTCGTAAAGGTTCCTCTTTGGGATGGTTTGTAGGTACTTAGGCCCCTTTTAAGTATTGATTCACTCTACCACATCCTCGAGACTGATATCTACGCATGAAGAATATTTTTCAATGCCAGCCATCTCAAGTACATAATAGATGAAGTGTGATAAGTGGAAACGATGAATTTAATAAGTGGTAGAGGAATTTCATTATTTAATCATGTCATTCTATAGTATTCCTTGTAAATTTTTATAAATAGATGATGATATGTTGTTGATCCTAAAAAATATGATTCATATTTCACTGTGTATCAATAAATAAATAGAATGAAGCCATAAAAGGCCATACAAATTATAACACTTGTATATGTCTAGATTTGATTTAGGGGAGGGTAATTTTTTTATCTTACTATAGAATTTGAAATAAATAGTCCCCATAACCATGATTGGGTAAATTCTCTAATGCATTCCCAATATTATATATAGTTAGCTCAAAAACCTGTCTTATAAGGGACAAAAGTGAAATTGTATCTGTATATGGAGTAAAATTTACTATGAAACCTTACATGAAGGAGAGATTAATAAATTGTAAATAGGTCATGTTTCTTGGATCACTCTTTCAAATTAGTGCTGTTCATGGATGGACCATGTTTATTATAATATACATTCATAAAATGAGGACTATGTGTCATCTATTTTATAGTTGTGTAGATAAGTCATTAATGTATTGAAATTTATGGTCATTGACACGAGACAACAATATTTGGAACATTTTTACCTAGTAATATGTTAATGGATGCACAAATTTATGATATTAGTTTTTCACTAATCTAACTCACATATTGTACAAGATGGGCCAGTCTTCATGATATAACCGTTGAAGGAGACCGATCACAAATTGGGGGACCACACACTAAGAGGATGTCAAAAAATAGATAATATGTGGATGGTACTTTTTTAAGTGATCATAATCAGAATACATATCATTATTTTATATGGATTAATCCCTATGTATTTCGGATGGAATTAACCATTTATATGTGATACTTTAACATATGGGAGATTTTTTCTCATGCTACGTTCCTTGATAGAGAGTCCTATTATGAATAGATCCTGGATATTTAAAAATATTATTTATGAGAGTTGGGTATCATGAATTGGAACACTCTATGTACATTGAGGTAAATAAATTTAGTAAGTAAGGTATTTTAAGTCGGTATGGATCATATATAATAATGATAAAGCTTTACCCTGTTGTTGAATCCATATTGGATAACAATATGTGAATGAGGTAACCCACAGTGTGATGATGATATCAGAAGTGGGATACAATTAAAATTATCATGGATTTATGAGTCTATAATTTAGTTTTGGGTAATATTACATAAATATTTCTTATATGTAAGGGAAACAGATATCCCAATAAAAATTATACCTAGCGATTTAAGATTTCATTTATGGTATTCCATATGTCATGTTACTTAATGTCACATGATAAGGAAAAAGAATCATGTAATTTAGGATCATATTATAAGGACATATATCTAGGGGTATTTATACATATTTTAGTAATGTATAAAATAAAATTGATTTATCTTGATGCTCACTCTATAGCGGGACACCCAAGGTGAATGAATAGGTATGATCATTGTAATATATTAAGGGGTTAGTTAGAATCAAAGGGTGTCCTTAAGATAATATATCACTGCATCAAGATATATTATTTTACAATAAGAATCATGTTGTACATAGTTATTATAATAGGTATCCATTTTTATAAATTTTTCTTCTATATAAGAGATTAGGGCTGGAATGTGTGGGGGTCCTGGTGTGAGAAGGAACAATGCCTCTTGATATTAATTAAACAGCGTATCACCACTAGGGAATGAGTATTTTGAGTGTAATATATTGATATACTTTTGATATGAAATCCAAATGCAACCTTGGAACCCAAGGAATAGGAATTAAGACCTACATATTTTATAGAAAGATAATTTCATGTCACTGTTGACTAAGAGATGGTTGAAAATAGAACACACTAATAAATTTTACATAGATCATGTTCCCATGTATGGAGAACTTGTATCACATACAAATTAAACCAAATATATTGAGTTTTCATGTAATATTTGAATTCAACATTGTATATATTAACATCACATGATGTGGAAAAAATATGTAGTTTATGGTGATTCCATAAGATCGTAAGATATTTAGTTAATCATTTTACAGCGAGGATGAGTATAATATGGGGTAATTTTTTTATAAATGAAATCTATAATATTTAGAAAAATAACAAGTTTATTATCCTAAAAAATTATTTAGTTCTTGTAAAAGTTTACTGAGAGTGATTTGGATTCATAGCATGACATTGGAAAAGAGATATAGACATTATCATGTTTATTAAACATGAGGTACCAAACCACATATAGTTCTTCTATATATATGATCACTATTCATGTCAAGATCATACATAGGGGCATGAATTTTACATTAGTGTATATTAAAGAAGGTGGAAACAATACACTGAGGTCTCATACCCAAATAAATCATTCATGGAGGCAGATTGACGGTAAGGAATGTCGAAAACTATGTATTTTAATGTCATGAATGATGGTCCTTATGCCATAAAACCTATTTTTGTACAGCTATAGCATAAATACCATTTTATGTACATGATGAATCTCAATATTAATAATCATAGAAATAAACAAAAATGTAGCTCCTTATGCCTAGTTTCCTAGAGTGAGAGCATTATTACAATTAATTTTCATGATCACAAGAGATTATGTCTCGAAACACCAATTAGTTTTGTAGCTTTGGAAGTAAAAGATACATACATAATTTTAACAACAGATTATGAAATGAATTTTTTTTTGTCTTCTTTGAACACACTCATATACCTTAACTTATACCAGCATTTCAATCATAATATACTTCTTCACATTTTATTAAAAAATAATACATAGAAAGGGGTGAGCTCAAATTCTTAGTCAAGACAACAATATAACTGAATATTTCATAAATAAGCATAAATAAATAAGGATGTGTATAAGACTATAACACAATCCTTTTTATAATAAAATTTAGAATAATATGGATAAGATAAATCAAATAACTCCAATTAATTATTCACATGGATATTCTAATAGTATAATATTAACTTTTAATATCAATAACTAATTTCATAATGATGTAATGCATAATGTCGGTCATCACAACCACATATTAATGGCCTCGTGCCAAGAATATAAATTAGATTTTTTGAAGGCCTTGTTATAAGACACTAGTTTGTCTCATGATACCTACTGATTCATTGAGGAGATAGAGAGGGCTCCACACTTTACTTACTACGTACAATGCATTCCTCCTATTTAAAGGTTGAAACATAACATAAATATCCTTATTAAAACCACCAAACAATATTTTAATACTTTAACAATAAACCATGAATGGTATAAAAATAATACATCTACATTAATATATATCACAAAACCATAAATTCAGATGGAATATTTTATCATAATAAATCAACTTCAAACAAGTGTAAAATCCATCAAAGGATGTTGACATAAATGAAATCAAAACTATTTGAGATAAATATCAATTTCTATTTTGAAATAATTTTAAATTCATGTAACTATAAATTGAAACATTTATTTTGAAAATATTTTTATAATATTTTAATGCAAGCTTTGAAGGTGTTACAATGGAGGAAAATATCTGCACATGTCGTATAAGTTAAAAAACATTTACTTTATTTTGTCGAAAAGGTCATAAAGTTCTTTATTTAAAAAAATACTGAAAGATTCCTTTGAAAACATTTTATAAAATTTCTAACATGTGTATAAATTACTTTTTCTCATATTCGAGGAAATAGTGAATTTTGTTGTCATACATTTTTAAGAAACACGGATGCGGATGAAAAATAAGTCCCAGTAAATACATACGTTCAAATAACCTTAGATAAATAATGATATTGTAAATTAAACCATTTCATTGTACTTTTACTTAGTCTAGGGTACGTAACCTCCTGTATAATTGAAAAATCATAGTTATTAAGTTATACAAAAAACACATACATAAATATGATATCATATATGATCTTTTAATATTTCATTAGTAATAATATTTCAGTAGTATCATTGGTTCGAGTATTAACTGATTCCTTTTCCTTTGTAGGTTTTGTTACGTAAGTCATGTTTGTTATGGATATGATGTATTTATTCATATCCAGAATTATATTATGTTCAGTAAAATTATTCTTATCCATAAAATGAAAATTATTCTTGAATGATGACGATGGGGACTGAATCTTATCGCGTTTTTGGAGACAGTATTCCATACGTACCATTGAGCGACAATATAATTTTATTAATGGTGAAATGATCTGTAATTCGATGGTATATCATATATATATATATAATAATTCACATGATATATTTATTATTTAAATAATGTATACTCATTATTATACCCATCCAAATAACGATGTCTTGAAGAACTAACCACACTATGAAGTGGAGACGGTAAGCAGTACATGCCCACGTATAGTAACTTTGTCCTTCACAGGATGAATAAAATAATGAATATGGTCCTACCATATATATGATAACATCACAGTATGTAGAAGATAATACAGTTAATATTTTGGTATCAGAATGACAATGAATGTGAATTTTAAAGAAGAAAATAACTTGACATAGTTGGTGAAATAATTACCACTTATTCAAGTGCTTCATTTTGATTTGATCAAAGGGATACTTGGATTGGATTTTGATCAATGTAAGTCCTCTAAATGAAGTGAGGGAAGTTGGGATGATATTTTATCAAGGGTTGGATGAGGAATGTGTCTTTGGAGGTGTTATATTGTGAGAAGGGATGATCCCTTTTATAAAAGAGGTGAGGGTCACTTTAGGAAAAGAATAAAATTTTATTTTATTATAATATAATTTCATGTTTTAAATGGAACAAAAAGGATTTATTCTAATAATAAGGTAGGTTGGGAGTAAAAACTCTCATCCAATAGGTTTTAGACAAGCTTAGGTCACCATATTAACCTTATCATTTAAATTTAACTCTTAGTTAAATTGTTTAACATTTATTAGGGCATCTTATATTATTATAATTCATTGTTAATAAAAATTCTGTAAAATTAAAAGGGAATATAAAGTGGTTAATTAATGACACATCTATCATTATATATGTCTTTTGTACGAACCATAATTTTTAAGGAATATTGTATAATTTAATAAAATAGAATTTGTTTTAAAAACACATTTATGTCATTTCTGACACTGTTTAGATTTTGGTTTTTATGAAAGTCATAAAAACATTATTATTTTGGAAAATATTTATTTAATAAATTCTATAATTTTATATTAATATAAAAAGTCATCGAATTCAACAAAAATCTCAATTTAAATTTATTTTAATATTTAAAATATCAATTATTTTAATCATTCATTAATAATGCAATTATTGAATCCCCATTTTATCATAAATAAATGTTCATATTTAATGTCTAAAAATTATAAATAAAATACCAGGACATTGGAAATATTTTTTATTTCTAATTAATATTTATTTCCAAATTTATCTTATGTATAACACTATATTAAAAATTGTTTATTTATTAAACAGTGAATTTTAAACTTTTAACTCTTCCTTAAATAAAATAATAATAAATGTCCTAAACTATTCCATGTGCATCAAAAAGGATCATATTTTCTTTATAAGGTTTATTTTGGTCAAAATTAACTTATAAAATGGAATTAGGACATGTGTTGGCGTAATTATAATATCATTTTAACCTTTAATAACATTATTTACTTTTAACTATGGTAAATAAAAACCAAAGTTCCTATTAACCAAAAATTATTTTTATCATATTGAACAAAAATTTACATAATTATATAAACTGTGCCTCTATTATTTTTCAAAATTCAATTTATAGAAGAGGTAAAATTATGTTTTATGGATGTTTTTAATTGTTCTTAGAAGGTGGGTAAAAGACGTTAAAAGGTTCATTAAAACATTATATATCTAATATTATTATAAAATGACTCAAATTAATTACATTGGAATAATATAAGTATTATGTATCTTTTTTTAGTTGAAAATAATTTTAAATAAATAGTTATTAGTATTTAACAAAATTCAGTTTTAAACAATAACACAGTGTTTTTCACTATTCATCAAAAATTGAATGTTTTCAAAAAAATACCAAAAATTATCACAATGATAATTTTGATATTACGAATCAAAAAATGAAGTATATTTTACATAAATAATTTTTTTAGAGTGTCTAATATTAATTTTATTATTTCTCAAAAAAAGACATAAATGTAGTTCTTTTAAGAAAATAGTTTTTCTATATAAATATATCGATTATAAAAAAAACATATAAATGTCATTATAAATATGTTTTAGTAATGTGATAACATTTTGAATACAAATAATTCTTTTACTATTCATATCACAATATTTAATTGATAACGAAATATATAGTTTAAATTGTTATAATACTAATGTGTTGTTTCATAGAAACTCAATCTTTCATATAACGCAAGCCATGTCGGTGTTGCGTTTTGTATTAGATATTGAATTACATTAAATATATATCCTACTATGAAATCTTGGGCTGGTATATTATCTCCTCCTTCAATATATTGTGTCCTCTCAATGTGAAATTTTTCATTGAGATGAAAAGGTTAAAAATAGAATATACCTCTTTGGAAAACCCACATCTTAAATAAAAATAATAAAATTTAATTTTAATAAGAGAGAAATGGAAATGAAAAAGTCACCACCAAAGTAATATTTCGAATAGGATAACATTGGTTGAAATTTGAGACAAAAAACAATAGAAAACGTAAATATTTTTATGGAGTCATTGCGGTAATCAATCAAAAATAAGTAAACACTATATATAAAATTGAGGTCCCCAAGCCATAAATCTATGATGACTTCAAATATCATCGGTTCATCCATACATAATGTATTAGGATAAATAAATTTTGGTTTTAAGATAAATTCCCTAATGTTTATTTATTCATTTCGTTATCGAATAAGAAAAAAAATACTTGATAAGTAGAGTACCATCCTATAACTAATTTCCACCAAAAACTACTCTTTGACTCCAAAATTTAATAGAACTCAAAAATATTATATTAATAATAATTGTATAGGTTTCAAAGAAATATTAATTTATAATTCATCTATTAGATAATTTAAAAAATACTAAATTATAAAAACAAAGACATCACGTAGGCCAATGGTGGGTGATGCACCCTTGTCTTCCTTCGGTTGCAGGTTCATGCCTCACGACCTTTCCCAAAGAAGAAAGTTATCACCTGACCTTCGTGTTGTCATAAAAAAAACAAAAACAATATTATGAAATTTTTTAACCTTAAAAAAATAGTATCCAATGTCCAAAATAATCCATTCCATCATTCATACTTTTCCAAAATAGTTATTTCTAAACTCATAGTCTTATAATTTATATGAAAGGTCAGAAAAACATAATGATGATCTCTTTTTCCCACATAATAACATGTGAGTACATTCATAATGTATTCTCTTAAAACATGGTAACACCCTGAATTACCATAAATCATTATTGATAACATTACTGATCCATTATTCATTATTAAATACTAGATATATTCCTTATATATATATATAGATCACTAAAACAATGAAAGAATAAATAAACAATTATTCAGTTCTAAGGTAGTCATGAATATCGAATATAACTTATCGAAATCAACCATCTCTTTTTCCAAAATCAGTACCCCAGTATCAAGACCACATTAAGGCTTATCTTTATTTTAACAATGTATTTTCCAAAAATATTAGCATGTTGTTGATACACTTTTAATAGTACCATATCATCTCAAATCCTTCATGAAATAGTAATGAAGTAGAATACTTATTTATTTCTATAATTAGTATAACCAATACATCATTGATACAACACTAAATTTACATAATTAATTAAAAAAATCTAAGGACACAAATTATTCTTCATCATCTATGGTTGTATCAAAACATTGTTATTATCCAATAGAATCCTTTTGGGTATATGATAATGATTTGGACATTGATTCACGTAGTGTCCCAAATCCTTGTGGATAAATCATTGTACATTTGAATCCCTTTTCATACCCTTAAAACAATGTACTGGGTGTCCTTTTTCTAAAAACTTATAACAAACTCCCTCCCCCGTCAATTATTTACCAAGGTGATTCTTTCCACAGTTATCACATATATTGAAAAAATCCATTTTTCCCTTATTCCCTTTATACATCATTCTCTATACTATCCATTTCTTCCCTAGATTACCTTCAAAGCAATAGGTCTCATTGATTTATTTACTTATCTTATTTACACATGATACTATTTCATCATATGATGAGAATTAGTGGGAGACTATTTCACTTTTAAATGTTGATTTTAGTCCCTGATAGATAAGATCCTTCTTACTCTTTGGATCATGCATATTTTTGGGTGTTCACAGTCATTATACTGGGATCCATTTATACACAATGTCATACATTAGGTTATTTTAAAAATCCCAATGCCTAATTTCAAACTTTTAAAATACCTAACATAAATTGAATAGTTTATGAATATAATCAATATTCATAAAAAGTATTTAATTGAGGATGTATTTACTCATAAATTATTCATAATGGTTTGTATATAAAATGTGAATTATCCTAAGAATATCCCCTAGGAGTGTCAATACCAAGAGTGCAGAAAGGATTGTTTTTGTATACTAGGATACCACGAGGTCAAAGCCGATACTACTTGTTGGAGTTTTCACTCCTAGGAACATCTATGCCAAATCAACCTCTACCTGTTTATATCTATATAGAGATTTATTTTATTGGAAAATCCACATAATCATTACACTACAATTTTTTTGTGAATTTTCTTCTATAGTAATCCTCAAAGACTATCATAGTGTAATGTTCTTTAATCATGGTTTATCTCAATCCAGTATCCCTTGATTCTAATAAACACTCTCTAGTACCAACTATAATCCCCTGATAGAAGTTTCCCAGAGTGGGTTCATTATTATATATCATTGGCATGATCATAAGAGATCATGTTTCAAAATACCGATTAATTTAGTATCATGGGATGTAATAGATACATACACAAGTTTTACATTATATTATGAAATGAAAAACACCATCATTGAGTTTCCTATTAACTCACTCATATTCGTTATCATATCCCTAAATTTTTTTCATAATATACTAATTTACATCATTTGAAAAATTAAAACAAATAAATGGGTGAGTTCAAATTCTCAGTAAGGATAATAATATAGTGAAAACATTCATAAATAAGCATAAAAATTTAATAAAATGTATAAGAAAAAAAATCCTTTTAAACATTTAATTTATCATAAAATGTCAAATATAAATCAAATAATACCATTAAGTTATTCACATGGATATTAAACTAGTCGAATAATGACATGTAATATAAATTTATAATTTCATAATGATAGAATGCATAATGTTGGACATCATAACCAAATAGTCAAGGCCTTGTGTGAAGAATAAAAATAAGATTTTATCAAGGAATTGTTCCAAGACTCTAGTTTTTCTAATGAGACTTACTGATGTATGAATGATCTATAGCATACTCCACTAGTCACTTTCTATGTCCAATGCATTCCTCATATTTAATGGTTGAAACATAATATTAACATTCTTTTTAAAAATATCATAATTTTTTTTAATGATTTCACAGTAAACCACGAATGGTATAAAAATAATACATCCAAAATAAAACAAATTACAATACCATTAATTCAATATTGAATATTTTATCATAAGAAATCAACATCAAAAAACAGTAAAATCTATCAAATGATGTTGACATAGATGAAATCAAAACTGTTTGAGGAAAATATCTCTTCTTATTTTTGAAATCATTTAAAAGTCACATGATTATAAAAGAAAAAAAATATTTGGAAAATATTCTTCTTTTTTGTACGGGATGATTCAAAGGTGTTATAACGACGAAAAATATACACAACCATCGTATATGTTCAAAGAAATTCTTACCATAATTTTTGGAAACATTCATATTGTACCCTGTTTGGAAAATGACGAAAATATTCTTTTCAAAACATTTTATAAAAATTAAAACATAGGTATAAATGAATTTAAAAAATATTCTAGGAAATAGTAATAAAATTGAATTACATTTTAAAAAACACATATGTGGATTCCAATGAAGTATTAGTTGATACTTACGTATAAAAAACCTTGAATAAATTAAGAGATTGTAAGATTAACCCTTACCATGTAATTGTACTAAATCAAGGTAACATTAACCTCTCGTATAATGGTTAAATCATTGTTATTCAATTATTCAAGATTCAAGTACATAAATATTATATCATATATTATCATATAACATTTCTTTGTTAATAATATTTCAGCAGTATCACTTTTTCAGGTGTTAACTGATTCATTTTCCATTATATTTTTTGTTATGTATGTCATGTTTGTTATGGATAATATGTATTTGATTCATATCAAGAATCATATTATTTTATTTACAAATATTTTTGACCAAAAAATGAAAATTATTCTCTAATGGTTATGATGGGTAATAAAAGTAAGGTCTCTAGGTCTATTTGAGGGTAGTTGGGAGGGTATTTGGGTATGTTTTGGTAGATCCAAATGGATTTTGAGGTGTTATTTTCATAGAGGGGTATGTTGCCTTTATAAAAGATGTGAGGGTCACTTTAGGAAGAGCCTAAAATATTATTTTATTATAAAATATTTTTCAGTTTATAATGGATCAGAAAAGATTTATTTAGAGTATAATGTGGCTATATGTCGAAAACCACTCTTCCAATAGGTTTTAGACATGTTTAGGTCACACGATTAACCTTATCTTTTATATTTAACTGTTAGTTTAATATTTTAACATTTACATGTCTTTTGGTATTATTAGAATATATGGTTAACAAAAATACAATAAAATGAAAATAGAACCTCATGTAGTTCATTAATAACATATATACCATTATATAATTCTTTTTTCTGAACAATATATTTTTTGGACTATTATAAAATTTTATAAAATTATATTTGTTTTAGAAACTCATTTATGACAATTTTGAAACTATTTAGTATTTGGTTATTTTGAATGTCATAAAATCTTTATCACTTTAAACAAATTATTTAATCAACCCTAAAATTTCATATTAACCTATAAATTTAGTGAAATTTCTCAATAGTCTCAATTGACATTTATTTTAATATTTATAATATCAATTATTTTAATCTTCAATTAATAAGGTTATTACTGCATCATCATTGTATCATAAGAAAATACTTATTTAACGTCTAAAAATTAAAAAATAAAAACCATGATGTGTGAAATATTTTTCTTTCTAATAATAACTTATTATCAAATTTATGTTATGTATAATCTAATATTAAAAATGGTTTTGTTTTTAAACATTAAATTTTACAATGATTACTCTAATTGAAATAATATAATAATAAATGTCCCAATCTAATACATGTTGATCAAAAAGGATGATATTGTATTTATAAAGACAATTTTTCATCAAAATATACTAGTACATTAGAATAAAGACATGTTTTGGGATAATTATAATATAATTTTTATATTTAATTACCCTGTTTACTTTTAACTGTGGTAAATAAAAATCTAAGGGTACTATTCCCAAAAAATTATTTTCATCATATTGAACCAAATTTTTCTTGCTGATATAGACTGTTTGTGTCATATTTTTGAAATTAAATTCATAGTTGTGGTAATATTACAATTTATACAAATAAGAAAATGTGCCTAGAAGGTGAGTAAAATATTTTAAAAAGTTCATCAAAATTTAATATAACTATTATTTAATAAAATGACTCTGATTAATTACATTAGAATAATATAGGTATTATATATCTATTTTTACTTTATATTAAATTTGAATAAAAAATAATTATTATTTTAATAAAAGTCGGTTTTAAACAAAAATGAAGTGTTTTTAATTATTCATCAAAAATTGAATGTTTTCAGAAAAATAAAATAATTCACCATAAGATAATTTTGACATTACAAATCAAAAAATGAATTTTATTTTTCCAAATTAAAATTTTAGGACATTATAATATTAATTTTATTATTGTTCACAAATGTTCATAAAAATTAGTTCTTTTAATAAAATAGTTTTTCTAAATATATAACAATTTTTACAAACCATATACATTTAATAGTAAATAAGTTTTATTAATGTAAAATCATTATAAATAAAAATGAAATTTTATTTGTTACTAGTCATATCAAAATATTTTATTGATAAATAAATATATCATTTAAAGAGTTATAATACTAATGTATTGTTTTCATAGATATTCGATCTTGCATAGAGCACAACCCAAGTCAGTGTTGCGTGTAGAATAAGTTAATGACATAATTTAAAGATATAAATTACTATGAAATCATGGGGTGTTACATAGAACCTCTATGTTTATGTGACTGATGATTAGTGTGATAAATAAGTTATACATGGAATATTAGACATATCTCACAAGAGATCACATCGTAGGTAAGTATTAACCCTTGACATTAACAACATATGGTTGGACCATATTATATAGGTTAAGGTAATTTAATGTGGAAATAATATAAATAGTTAATTTCATACATAGTATATGTAGTTCTATATACACTTAGATTTGACACTATGCAATTTAATGTCATTATACTAGTAATTTATCTTTTAGTTTTACATTATGATGCTAATTAATTTAGACCCCATCATTAAATTGAGAAACATATTTCTTTAGAAACCATTAATTAGTGGATATAGTGATACATTCCCTACCCATTATTCTAACAGAATAATTTCTATGAAATTATAATAATTGTTTGGAATAAGGTTTATCCCGCATCATCTTAATCATTACATAAATATTACCATCTATCAGGGGGTCTAGAAACTATCATTATTTCTCTACGGTATAACATTTACATGTTATAATTATTATTGAATAATATTGAAATATGGTTTTAAAGGATTTATAGTTTGCGAAGTGTCTGAAACCCTTTCAAATAATTCCACTACAACTATTTTAGTTTCATCAAGGATTCTTCATCTTCAAGAAAAATTATTGAAGATAATAATGTAGAGTGATGGATTCTTGAACTTGATATGTATAACTATGTCAATTCCATACACATGTGAATATGTGGTCACTTTTATAGTAGTATGAGTTAGGACTTGACAATCCCATTAATCAAATATGAGTTTATGTGTTTAATAATTTTAGTTATCTGATACAATCATCATGGGATATTAAATAGGGTATTATTAAAGGCCTCTATCAATCCATTATTCATTTCATGGTAGTCATATAATTTATTTAAATATATATTATATTCATGAAATAGATTATTCAATTTTTATGAGAAACAATTGGGGTTGTTTTCCATCAATATAAGCAATGTATCATATAGGTACTAACATGGATTAATGAAAGATATTGGTTTTTTGATAGATCTAAATTATCTATATTCAAATGAACTTCCTACATAAAAAATATGAGTTTCTAGTCTACCAATTAATTCTAGGATTAATCCAATGAGGACCATATTTTAAGGGACTTTCTGATAATTTCATCCATCGTGAAGGATAATGTGAATCTCTCTCCATCATATTTGATATTTCATGGTTTGATCCTATTCAATTATTCAAAATTAATGGTAGTCTACAATTGGGTATGTCCATCCAATGGAATTATCTTTCAGTTAGGATAATTGCTCATCTTGATCAATAGTGGTGTTAATTTCATTAATATATTCCACAAAATTCCAAATTAGTACCAAGATTTTCCTTCTCTACATAGTGAAAATGACTATGTCATCAATTTATAGATATAATAGGGATATAGATGTATTATCAAATACATAAAAATAATCATTCTATGAATTCATTATGTGATAAAATGTTATATTAGAGGGTAATTTTGCCATCTACAATCATATGAAATTAATCAAAAGCTTCAATCCATCCTTCGTAATTGTATACTCACCCATATGTTACATGGATAATAACTATAAGTCACCTTTTACATTCAAATAGGCCATAAATATATAAAGATCAAGATATAATTCTATAATGGGGGTCTATGTAGTAGTTCATTTTTTGTGAAACCTTTTATAAATGTGATTGAAAAGGGTATATCTACCATCTTTATAGATGTGAAAATTAATTCAAATGAAACTATGTTGAGTTTATAATTTCTCATTTTTCCTCCCATAAGGATCCCAAAGGAATCATTGAAATATATTTCACTTATATGGGTAGGGTAATGGATGTATAAAAAATACGTGTCTATGAAATCCATATCTATAAGTGACTTATCTAGGATAGGTTTCACTATGTAGAAATCTCTTAACTCCCTCCCTTTGGTCACATTTTTTGGAATGAGACAAATGTTAATATTCTTCATAATAACTTATAAGCATGATAAATGTCATGATAACAATGGGAGAATGAGGATATAATTAAGTGGGTTTATTCAAGAGAACATATGGACTACATTATGATGTAGGCATTTACTCATCTTCACCACATTGAATAATAAAATAAGGTAAATTTTCTCAACATCAAAATAATTCATTTTGAATTCAAAAATTATCCTAATATAATAATTTAGAATTTTTTTCATTCCATGCATCATTATTTTATAAAATTGGAGAACCAGGTCATATATATATAGTTTAATCATATAAAAAAAATAATTCCCTTCTATCTGAGACTTCAACACTAAAAGTATCAAAAAATATTTCTTGAGAACTCTAAATGATCTCAAAACACATTCACCTCACTAATAAATGACTCCATTATTCACCAACCGCATAATGGGTGGGATTTTACTACTAAGGTAAGAAATTAAGAATCTAATATATGAATAATTTCCTTGGAGTCCCCTAATCTATTTGAGATTCTATGTTAGAGGAATATCATTTATTCCTTAATCATCTCAGTACTGACATCGATACAATAAGGAAACTTAAGGAAGCTAGCCAATTTTATCAAGGTTACACTACAAATGCATTTCAATGGTTTTATTTTTAGTCATTGTTGTCTCATTTTATTGAAAACTATATATTAAATGATAAAATAATCAAATTAATATTTAGACTTGTACAATATATTGTAAAAATTGAATTCCACGATCATACCGAGGAGGTTAATGAAGATAATTTTCATGAAATTTTGATATGTACCATTAAATTGCTTCTATGAAAATGGAATTAAATGATAATATTATTCCCCTTGGGGAGAAAAAAAGTAGTGGACTCAAGTCATCTGGGACCAACTCGATCTGGATATAACTGGAGAATAAATCCTTGACGAAGTGTGGTTGATCTCCAGCTTTTTTATTTTTGTAGCTATATTATTGATACTGGGGTAGCATGCTTCGGTAAATGTAATTATAAATAGATAATGTTAATATAGATATTACTCTGCAAATTATTTTTCATGACATTAAAAATATTAGCAATCCATTTCTAATATATTACATCCTAAATAAAGATATATTTCTCATTTTATAATATTCAATTTTCTACCATTGTGGAATTAGTCAGATTCATTCTCCTAGTTGTCTACTTCTAAATATATTGGTCATCTCAAAAAACAAAATAATGGGTAGCCACATTAGGGTATATTCCATGAATCTTAGTTTAGTTCCATAAAAATAAATACTTATGTTATTTACAAAATGTAATATGTGTGGCATGTTCATTGGGGGACATGTTGCTACTCAACAAGGTTGGATGAGGATTCTCATATATACTCGGATTCATTTAACCATGCTAATAAATTGTTAACGAAATTAAATCCTCATTTTTTAGGGTAAAATATGGGATCTTCTTCTCATCAATATTATATAGTAATGTAATAGGATTATAGAAATTAAATAGAGCCTTATGGTCTAGAAGGAAATATTAGTAAATTTTTATCTCTAATTAATTGTGATAAAGTGTCTCTATATTGTAATGGTGTTGATGTAGATGCATCTTTATTAGGGTTATCCTAAATATCTTCTCCCTCCACACTACTATATTTAGAAACATTTGACATGTGGATACTCTAATATTTATATGATTACATATGGTAATATTAAGGTTTTCTGGATGATTAGGGTTGACTTTGGATAAATGGGTAGATACTTCAAAAGAATAATAAAATCATAAAGATTAATAGGGGTTATTTTTATCAGGGGAAAAATTTTCATCATTTATATAACCCCTTATACAACATATAAATGTATTATTGTGAAAATCAATGTCATGAGGATAAGGAAAAAATTTCCTTATACATGTGTTCATCAAATTCTCTATGTTTGTAGGTCTACATGATAAGAAATAATCAATTGTTACTTCTATATATATTTTATACAAACCATTGAGTATAGGCTCTCTGAAGTGAGATTGATATGAATGTATTATATGGTTTTCCTTTTTTTCCAGTGATAGATACTAAATGGAAAACACTTATTGAAATTCATGAGATAAGTTGAAAATTATATGACCTTACCTTTATAATGGGATCCACATAATGAGACAAATTCCAAAATATAATTTTATTTCATTAATCTTGTTGATAAATAACACAAAGTCTTTTTCATGTTCATTTTATGGTTTTAAAAGATCTATTTCTAGAAAATTGGGATAAGTTACATGGATGGTGTTATCTTCTATAATCTACATCACTTCCCTCTTATAAAACCATGCATCTATATATTTGTAGTTACATGATTCAAGGAGAGAAAAATTACTAGGAAACACTCATAGATCTCTATTGATAGAGTATTTGAGGAATTAATCATATCATAAGGGACCCAAAATATGCTTATAGATTAATGTAAATCCAATAAATACATTGATTGTTTTGTACAAGTTAACTCCAGAATTCAAATATTTTTGTAAGATTATTTAACTGTGATATGATTGTACTCCTCCCCTGGGATTGTTCCCACTCTATCGCCACATCTAAATGTTCTCAATAGAGGTAGATATGTCATCCAACTATGCATGAAGAAATAGAGGCTACATATTGAGGGAAGATTAATCTCTAATGTATTTACAATTAATGTGTGGAATATATTAATATTATCCAAAATGAAATATATATACAAGGGAATTATATTACTCATTATGATTTCCTATCATTCATACTCTATAAAATAAACGACTATAACAACATTTTGCATGAAAACTCTAAACATTTTAATACTTAAATATATTTACTCCCACCTCAAATAACTAGGTTATCAATTGGGAATATATAAGGGATTATATGAGATATGAAAATAGATGAATGAAATCTATGTTATAGAGATTTTATGAAATAATAATAATTTTCTTAAAATATTTCTGGTTATACTAATGGACTATGATTCTTATCATAAATATTCTCACTATATTTAGGCTTCGTGTATAATGTATCATGCACAAGTAGTCTCATTATTTGGATAATATTAGAAGAATTGTTTATTCTAGGTGGGGTAGAATAGGGTTTCTATACTACATTTAAATGTTCACTAAACAAATGTATGTTTTTTAATTAGTATTTTTTATATAATTAGATCGAATTGTTCTATGGATGAATCCAGAGGGGATATATCCTATTTTAAATATTACCAATGTTCATATCTCAATGTTTCTACCTTTTATATTAATTTAGTATATAATATTCAAGAATTATATGGGCATATATCAAACCAATATTACCAAACTACATCAGACTCATCATCATATTCCCCTTCCTCCAAGATCATGGTTATGGTACATGGTTTCATTGGTATATTATTTATATGATAATATATCTATAAAATGGATTACATTAAAAAAAGTATTTTAATATGATTCATATGATTAAGGATCTATTTGGTGGGGTGATTCTCATTTCCTCATCTAGTTCTATGATTCATATCATACAATATATGGAGGAAAAAAGTCTGAAAGGCCATTGACATGGTTATGATACAGTGATGAATCCTGTTATTACATGTATTATTGGTTTTAGTTTCATCACTTCAAGGAAGATTGAGATAATTGATATGTTACATTAGCTATTGTAAGGGGAGTTAGGATTTCTACCGAATGATTCATTCGAGCCCATAGTATGTTGTGTGAATGATTGGTCATGTTCTTATATATCTACCCATCAAATTTATTCACCCATATATAAAATACATCCTTTAATTCCTCATCCATTTATAATGGAATAGTAAAAATATGAATCACATATGCCAATGTTTTTTCATTAGTTGACATTCGTAGAGTATAATATCTTATGATGTATAACCATAATAATTATTTATTTCTCAGTATTACACCCAAAAATTTAATGGAAGGGGTATTAATTAGTGATGTTGTTGAGACTGATTTAATTATGTTTCTTGGCCTTAGGTTACTTTAAAATGTTATTTTACATTGATTACCTGATGTATCATAGGAATGTCCTTTTTAAACCAATATATATTATAAATTTGATATTATAATGGTGGGTTACACTACCCATTTCTTAACAATTAAAGGGATTTTTTTATTCTGTTAATTTAAGTGGAGGAACCGTGTTAAATGGTGTGTTTTTTGGTGTTAGATCAATCCTACAAATTAATATATATATTTTTTATTTTCCCAATACCCATTCCAATGGCTTCTATCATCACCCATGATTTAGCCATTATGTATCATATAATATCATTTTTCATTTTAAAATGAATAAAAAACTCTTGAAATTTTATATGGTATTTTTGAGGGATAATTTTTTTTCAATTAATATTGGAGATTTTCTGTGAAAATATATAGAATCTATTCATTGAGAGTATCATTTTTAAGGACTATGTCAAATATTTTCATTTCAAAATGAAATTGTAGACATTATATTTCTCATGTGGAATGTAATTTGTGATATCCAGAGTCATTATATTTCTTTGAATGAAGATAAATTTGTTGAGAAATTTATTAAAGGGTTATTTTGGACCTATAATTGATGTAACTTATAAGTTTTTGTACAAAAAATATGGGTATCCTTAGAGTTTCTCTGGAGTTATTAGATATAAAATGATATTTTATACACTATATAACATAGATGTTTATATAATGGTTTCACATCTATATAGAAAGTCATTAAGGTGTTGGTATGGGTCCATGGTGCCACTAATTATTGGGAATGAATGATTTATCGAGATGAAGGAGGACGCGTTTCCTCCATCAACTCAGGATACAACATTATTTATGGTTTCACTAGTTCATTTTCCCTTCCATATCATCGATTTTGGTGGATTGAGACTTGACAACCTAGCATGTTCTATAATGAAATTTTACTTGAATTATGACCTAGTGGGATCTATGTGAAGAGCTTGATATGTCCAACCAATTTTTGATGGCTATCGATAAATATTTTCAAATTGTATGTGTCAAATTTTATGAAATAGTGTTGTTTTATTCCCTTAGAGAGGGATTTTCTCATATTATTTAGACATGTTTTGTAGATAAATCAAGGATCTATAAACTGCAATGGTTCATTGGTGAGACTATTTTCATACATATTGACAAGATCATTCACATTGAATAAGCACCAGTGGTGTGACATTGTCCTCTTCTTGAGAATTATTCTGTATAGGGCCATTGCCTATGAGTAAATAATTTTTTAGTTGCCTTAAATTTTCAGTGTAAATTTAATCCTTGTAAACCATACCCGAATAAAATGGTTTCACCTTCCTTAATTGGTTAGTGATATATATATCACCAATGATTACCCTTTTGATTGAAAGGATGGTAAGAATGTAATATATTACTATTTAGTAAAGCTATAATATTTTTAGACAACCTTTGGTTCTAGATAGACACCCCATTGTTGGTAGTGAAAATAAATTCATAGGTGAACATATCATCATTGAACCGTTTAGTTTTATGTAAAAGCATGAAATTATTCATTATACTAATTGAAATGACATTTACTAATGTATATCACAAAATAGGAATCATTTCCTCATCCTACTCAGAGTAATTAAGAGATCCTTTATCCATGTAATATTTTACAAAGGGTGGATCATAATAAATTTTAGGGATTATCTTTTTATTTGATTATATTGGATTATGAACCCCATAATTATTTAGATTCAATCATTGATTCATAGTAAATTTTAGAACATATCCCTTTACTTTCACTGAGGTTTCCCCAAATGAATGTGAAACATCATGAAGGGGGGTGAAATATGAAACAATTTATTCATAATGGACTTACCCCAATATGAATATAGAAAATTTACATGTTAGGTATAAAGAGGTACTATATATGTCCTCGTTATTGTGGAAAGATTTTGAATTTATTTTATAAAAATCACATCATGGAGACATTTTGGATTTGATGAACTATTTCGAAGTCAATGTGGTAAATTTCCCTAAGGACATATTGGATGGGTTTTCTCTTGTAATATTATAGGGGTATTAACTGTTAGGACTATTTGGATTTTAATGGATTAATTTGGGAATGGTCGGGGTGTAGTACCTTTTATGAACACGTAATACTAAACTCTAAATGCTTCCTTATCATAAATGATTTTTATTTCCCCAATTAGGATGATTTCAAGAACATTCATTGTTACATGATGTAGGAGCATATCGATGGCCTAAACCCATTTAGTACGTTGCTTTTAAGCCATATCAATGTCAGAGTATTTCCTTGAACAAAAGCTAAATTATGCTGAGCTAGAGCCTAAAATGATTCTATATAACTGATAAAATTAATTTTTTTATTCATCATAATGTATATTTTTTTGATGTATTTGGTGAAGTGTAAGGCTAAATATTCCCCCATATACTAAGATTCCCATATAATTGAGATTCCATGAATATATGATAGAGAAACGTTATAGTATTGAGATAGTCCTATTGAAGTTATATGGGTTTTCCTCCAAACATTACTTTCCATAAAACATAAAGGCACTCTAATTCGACTTGGATGTACAAAACACTTATTGCCTTGACGTGGTCAATGTACTCATCATAAGACAAGTACTTTGTCTGGAGATAGTAGGGATTTTCGAAATATTCTGTATTATACATTATGTGAAATACTCTTTCAAAATCCTTATAATTTATCAATAAGGTGAAGCTATGAACCATAATAAACCAAAAATTTTCAACATCCAGTACATTCTATGTATTCATGTTATGAATTGAATCCTCAAATAGAGATTCAACAACTTGATCTGACCAAATATGTTTTCCAATATCACACTGTCAAATGAAACGAGTTCGTCTAATTTTTTTTTATTTAATCTATGTAGGTGAATTCTGAAGGTGTAATTTCAAATGAATTAATCCATGTAATATCACTTGGATGAGATGAAATATCACCAGTATGTGATGATTCACTTGTTTTAGCTGGCTATAACTTTATGAGTTCCTCTTTGCATGATGTTTTTCTCAGTGTAGTGTCTACGTTGGGAGGACATTCTTGTAGTGGTGGGATAAATATATAGTGAGGAAATTCTTAGTGAATTCTATACGGACTACCTACATGGACATCAAAATATTCAACTTATTGTAACGATATTCATCATTTCGTGATGTCTAGGTATGGTGAAGAACACTACATCATATTCTATAGGGAAGACCTCCGGGGAGGAAGACATGATTTAACTATGGTGGAACATCATGGAAAGTACTCTAAGTATAACCTCAAAAAAATTTAATTCTTCTACAATGATGTCAGTCCCCATAACCATAGCCTCTTTCTTTTTTTTATGTGTTGTTCAGGGGTTCCTAGGCTTCATTATAGATTAATTGTGAGGGAATCAGCACAGAAACATTGTTTGGGAAGAAAATGAGAATGATAATGAATACATATTATATTTTTAATTCCATAATAATTTTTTGAAAAAAAGAAATCTATTTTTCTAATAGAAATTGTCAAATTTTTAGGATTTATGTTTTTTCAATTTTATTTTGTAAAAAAATATGTCATGACTTTAAACATTTTATTTGTTTTAAAAATTTTCTCAAAAAATTATATTCGTAAATAAATATTTAGAAAAAAAATACTTTAGAATGGAATTATTGATGGGATTTAATCAATTAAATATTAACAATTTTTAAATCCAATTATATGTGGTCAAAATGTAGAATACAAGTGGGATAATGAAATATGGTCATAGTTTTCAGGATTTTTTTGTTAGGACAATATCTTAAAAATTACTAATCCATATGATCTCATATTTTTATCAAAATATATAAGGGACATATAAAAACATTATTTTATTGTGCATTCCTATATTTATCCTTTTTAAGGGCATAAATTAATGAGAAATTAGATACAGAGAATTCATGGAGTCTACAAATCTAGAAAATATTATTTTACAAATGAGTCTCTAATATTTGATACATATTTCCAATGAATAAAATGTTTTTGGTTCATATATAATATGTAGAATTTAAAATATAATTAATACCACATTCCATAATTTAAAAATTTAATTGTCAAAAATTTCATATAATTTTAAATGACATGGGCATGGGGAAACTTGTAACTTCTCTGACCTATATATTTATACCTCAACTTATATTTTAATGTGTTTTAAATTTTTATAATCTATGGGGGGTGGGGTCATTTATTTTTTAGTATTTTACATTTCAACAATTTATTAATATTCTCTTATTATCTTCTATTTCTATTTTCTCTTCTATTTCCCCTTTTTTTCACACATCAACATGTTTGTGTGTAACTAGGCGTCTTTGTTTATTTATGGGAGGGAGTTGTGGTTAATTTTTGGTTTTATGCGGATAAATGATTTATATTAATCTTTTATAAAATTTTAAGAGTATTTAACTTCGTATCTTCTTTCTTATCCATTATTTATCCATTATTCATTTTTTCATCCCTTTTCATAAAAATTCCATAACTGTAATATTTATTTCAATTGTATGGTGTAGTTTTAATTTATTATTTATATGGATGATTTTTATATTTGATTTAGTGGATTAGTGGGGGAAAATTGTTATATAAACATAAGGGTGCAACATGAAAAATCATGATCAATTCATTGAATAAAATAATGTTGTTGTTCAAAGGTAACAATTATTGTCACACCATGAACTTTAATGAATATAAAATCTTCCCTTCTTAGTTTCATTCATAATAATTTTATCCATTTTCATTTTAGTAATTCATTGAGTTTATATTTTTATATATAAATTTTTTATTTTAAACCCCTCAACTTTTTAGTTTTTATTTTATGTAATACATTGATATTTATAAATAGTTATAATAAAATAATATTTGATTGGACTCTATGTGATATTATCCCATGGATTGCACCACATTACATTCATTGAAAAATAATAAATATATTGAGGGTGTATTCATGAAATATCCCTTATGATTTTTTATTTTACTCTATAAAATTACATTTTCATCTCTATTTTCTAAAATTTCATATCTTTTTATGCCTAGAATTCCCCATATGAAGAGGTAGAACATGATACCTGCAACATAGAAAAACAATGGTGATGTAATTTTATGAGGTATTTGATTAATAATAATAACCCAATGATCCCATGGTGATGCGACAAACTCATCTACATCAAATCATATATCACATGAAGGATGTTACCAAAAATAGTTCATTGGTAGTCAATATAAATTCTTTCACTCTCACCCATCACACATTTATTTCTCTAATTTTTATTTATTGGGGATTTTGAATTTTCAATTTTCATTGGGAGTTTCCACTCTAACAATCCAACAATATAATTTAAGAGGTACAACATGTGGTTGTCCATAAAAAAAACCATCCAAATTTTAAATGAGGATTTCATGTTAGAACTTCTTGATTAAGGATAGTAAAAAACTGTTTCCATCGTGGTTGTCTAAACCATGTTCAACCATTTTATTATTTCCTATATTCTTTTTATTTTTTTAAATTTTATTTTAATAAATATAATTTTTTTTCATTCATCAAAATAGGTTTATTGATACTGTAGTGAAGATCATAAATTAAGGTTTTCTCTATGTAAATATACTTTATTTTACATCTCAATGTATTTAATTTTTATGTATATATCAATTTGGTTGATTAGTCTTAAATAAAGTATAGTTAAATTTATATGATGGGGGGTTCAACCAAATACGGAGTTTTTATTTTTATTATTCTTTATTTTTTTGGAATATAGGGAATGAAATAAATTTTTTGTCAAATTTCATCCTTGAATTTATTTTGGGTTAGTGGATATGATCTCTTGAGAAATGTTTTTTTAAAATTATTATTGATGTGAATGATTTTTCATAGAAATTATATTTTCAATTATTTTTTGTGTTTGATATTTTTTTAAAATCAAGCACCTTGATGAACTGATCATTCTTGGTAAATGAATATATGTTTGGTGTGATCCATTCCCACTTTTATAAAACCCATTATAATTCCTGGATCATTTCATTTAATTATATTATTATATTTTAAGACCAAATTTATATTGGAAGAAATCTTTTTCAGTAAGATGAAATCTTTTATTTATTTTTTATTGTTTGAATTATGTTTCATAGATCATAAAAAGTTGAATTTGGTGTAATTCATGTTATGTAAATTTTGTGAGAAAATATCTATGGTTTTACTTGAATATTAATTCATAATTTTTATGAGATACACCACCTCTTTTTATCCTTTGAATGTTTATAATTTTTTTAGCCACCAACCCTTTCCCCTCACAATTACATCAGAAACCTTATCAATATTAAAAAACATTCATGTATCTTGGTGTGGATGTATGAGACATTTTGCAAACCTATATTGATAGATCAATTTTCCATGAATGTACATAACTCTATATTAAATTTCTTTTGAGTGTTGAGTGGCATAAACCTCCATCTAGGGTAACATTAGACTAGTTCAAGAATGGATTATTGAGGAATGAATAACTAAAATTATAATTAATAAAGTAAAATTTAATTTGTTTAAATATATTAGACATGATGAAATTCAATTTTGGGAAATATATTATAAATTTCCTCATTTTTTAACAACATGTGGATTTCGATTATTATATTTGATGATTTCTCATGAATTAAATGTTTAACATTGGGTATTGATGAATATCTTATTATTAAAAATTTTATTCTTAATGAAAATTTTTTATTCCTAAAAATATATTATTTTAATGGTAGTATCAAATAATGTTGGTTTCATAAAATTATAAATTTCTTGAAAAATGTCATAATTATTATTCATTTTATTTTATTTAAATTATTTATTTTGTCATTAATATATCTACACTAATACAAATTAAAATCCTATGTTTTTAGTACTACATGGTTGATAAATTTCGTTTCACTAAACTGGTAGAGTTTTTTTAATGAAATAATATGAGGCCCATATGAAGATTACATGTGGGGACTTCAGAACTAATGTCAATTACAGATAATTTTCTTATTATGTCAATATCTGAAAATATATGAGTATATATGATCTCAATTTTTGTTAGAAAATATATATGTTATATATGAATAGTTTATTATACATTAAAAGATCAATATTTTTTATCTTCTTCATGGAAAAAATTGTATGATAAATCATATATTGGGAAATCTATGAGTTTTTTTTGACTGAAAATTTTTCATTTTTAAAATGACTCAAATATTTGAAAAATTATTCAAATGAAGAGGAAATATTGTGATTTTAAATGAAATAAAAAGAATAAAATCTTCAATTGGGACTACCTTGAATTTTTCTAATATTTAATAGAAAAAAATGTGAATAAAATTTTATATTATATTATTGAAGAAAAACAATACACTCACCTTTCATAAAAAGTTATACATCCACAGACATTTCAACGAGTTAGATATTATTAGGACCTAAAGAGGGAATTATGTTTCTTTGATATTTGATATTTATTATATGGATTATTGTTGCATTATTTTATTATAATAAAAATTTATATTTTGAGATTACACAACTATAATTCTCTAATTTTAATGGTTATACATAACTAACCCCCATATTTTATTGAAGGGAGGGATAAATGGTTGCTTGGAGTTTTACACAACATAATTAGTTATCATATTCTATTATACAGTTTCATGTGTGTTTAAAAAAATTATCTAGTGGATTCCTTTATTATTATTATATAAATTTATAGTCACATAATGATATATATTAAGACTAATTAATATTAAAGTCATTATATATGTGTATTTTTAATTGGGTATTTATGTTGAAGAGTATTAGCCAGTATGAAGAGGTCTTTCTATGCGATAATAATCATTAGAATCTAATGTTGCAGTTTGAATGTTTTTTATCACTAAATTGAATTGAAAAACATGAATATTTTTATTTAAAAATGATCACATAATAATGAACAACAATGAACAAAAACTATTCATTCATTCTATCTGCTTTATATTCTTCCATTATATTTATATATCCCATGAATTTTAAAAAATACCCAATAATGTAATTATTTATTTATAGCAGTATATTTTTATTTACAAATACTGACAATGAATGAATAATTTACCTAAGTAGAATACAAACAAGATCAACATTGGTATTGAAATACATTCTATTCAAAATAAAATAAGAAATATATTGAGTTTTGAATCATGAAAACCAGTTATATTTCTTTTTATTTTTGACAACAAGAAATTCATTTTTACTCTCCATGATTTCAATTTTATGATCTATATTAAGTTAACATTTCCATGTTCTATGGGGATGTACATGATGTAGACACCATAAAAGTGATAATGCTTTTAAAATTTAAAGAGTTAGTCAATCAAATAGAACAACTCTAGGAACCTATGGTGATGTGAATTCTGCATCTAAATAAAAATTCTTACCAAAATAAGGATAGTAATATGATTGTACATTGTGTGTGAAATATAACTTATGAATGATTCTATTATAATTATTTATTTTCCATAAAATGGTTTTAATATGATTTATGAATTTATTTTGTTATCAAAATTTAAAAAATGTGACCCAATATTATATTTATCCTCCTATTCAAATTAGAATCCATGAATTCCATTATAATTTTAAGATGCATTGTAATAAAAAATTCCCTTACATAATATCAGTCTTATTTTTTATGAATGGATATTTCATGTTTGAGTGTGAGGGAAGGGAAATTATTTTATTTTTTTGAATTCAATTTAGTCTATAATTTATGGGGAGTGTGATATTATTATTTCAATGAATAAAAATAGGTGTTAGTCATTATACATCCTAAATCATTAATATTACCATTTTGTATAATAGAAATTAGAAAAATAATTAAATAATAAAACTAATAAATAAGAATTTTATGTAATTTTCCACCATACGTATATTCATTAATTTAATTAAATCACTATATTTCTTTGAAATCACATCCTCATAGAAAAAAATGGTGTATGGAGAATTATGGTAAAATTATTCATTATATTCATTGTTTGACTCACATCTCATTCCATTTAAAAAGCGGATTAGTGTGTGAATATTGTAGTGTAAATTGGGTGAAGTTATTTTATGGTTTTATTATAATATTAATTCATTATATTTAAGAGTTTACCCCCCACATTTTTTCCAGTGAAGTTTAAAATTCCCTACTCACAAACCTCAATCCATGAAAATCCCATTGAGAATGTTCTCATGATTAAAAATTTCTTCATGACACATAGTATTGTAAGATTTGAAATTATTATATACTATGGTGAAACATTCATTTTTAAAATATGAACACTGCTCTAGAATAAATTTTTATTGAGATAAGAGTGTCATGATATTATATTTGTGGTAGGTTATGATATGGTCATATAATGATTTATGAGGGTGAAAAAATTAAAATATTTGAGAATCAAATGACAAGTAAATTAGATATATATATATATATATAATATGACCAAATTATATTTTGTAAAGATCATAGAAATGATATATATTTTGATTTCAGTTTTAACAATGTTTTATAATTTTTTTTTTGAAATTTCATTAATTCTTATGGTCTATGTATTTATTATATTATCTAATAATTTAAAATAAATTATATTCTATTCCAAATTTTAAATTTCGAATTTTAGTATTACATTTATGATAGGATTGATTTCATAAAACTATACGAATTACTAAATCCAATAATATAAAGTTGAAATGAATATTTCTATAGTGCCAGATAATAATAATATTAGTCTCAGATCTCATATTGTATAATCCAATATGATCTCATATTTTTACAAAAATATAAAACCAGTTAATGAAATTTTTCTTCTTGTCTGATTAATAATAAGCAATCATTTTTCAAGGCCATAAATGCATCAGAAAATGTATACGTGACTAAAATAATGATTACATTGAAGTTATAATTTCATGGATGGAATCCTATCTTGTAAAAGTGTGACTAAAATGAATACCACCAAACATGAATCAAAAATTTAATGGTCAAAACATCTTTGATATATTATAAGAATACATTTGAGTGAAACCATCTTCTCATCATTCCTACACATTTATACAAACATATTTACTTCAAATAGATAGCTATTTTGTAGAGCTAAGGGGGTGTTTTTATTTTTTTAATATTCAAAATTTATAGTATGTACTAGTTTCTTCTAATTAAATTTTTATTAAATTTTCCCTTTTCCACGACTACAATTCATTCATTTACATAGTTGTTGATAAGAAATTGTCATCTCTTTTTAAAGGTATGTGTGAATGTTTACATCATGTTTCATTTTATTAAATGATGTCTATTATTACATTAATGCATTTAAATATTGGTTAAAATGGTGTATCATCTTGTTTCATTTCTCCCTATAATATAATTTTCTTCTTACTTTTTCATATATATCATTACCTATATAATATATTTCATTAACACTATAAATTTTGATTTAGAATTTAATGTGGAAGAGTATCATCCTTCATGTAGATATATCAGTGTTAGATAAAAATAATTGATAAATAATGTTGTAGCATGAGAGGAAGTTATCTCTATATTGAATGGAATAATTTGATTATCATTATATAATAATAATTACATCACTATGAACAACCATGATGATAAAATCTTCACCTTTACATTATTTATTACTACTTTCACATTTTTTCATGTTTTTTTCCATTTAATTTTTATATTTACATAAAACATGTATTTTTTAAATCCATTAGTATATTTGTATTTTTTTATAGTAGTATGTTTTATTTTATAAATAGTGGAAATAGGAGAAAAATATGTATGAGTAGCCCCCTGGGGATATCAACAATGGGATTTCACCATATATTATACTAAGGAAAATATTTAATAAATTGAGTTTAGATTATGAAATATAACTTCAATCAATAAAACTCATCCTAACATAAAATTTTCCTTTGATGGAATCCTTAGGATCTACAAGATCGAGTAACTTGTGCTAATACCTTGATGGTGGGAGTCATGGTGTTTTGAAAAAAAAAACAAATTATAATAAACCCCTAAAAAGCCTCCAATATTTATGAAGGTTATACCAATGAATTTAATTTCTGTCTTGCTGAAATATATAGATTCAATAAACAAGTAATATATTATAAAATAATATAATCCCATCAATGAATAGTAGCTACCATTAAAATATATTTATTCACCTAATGGATTATTAGATGAATATAAGCATGGTCATTGATGTAGTATATTGGAATATCATGATAAAATTCATGCACATGGAAAAAACATAAGTCCGATCCAATGATACCACCAAAACATTCCATTTGTATCCTCTGGTAAGAGTTTTAATATATGACCCCTCATGAAATATTTTCATAAAATGTATATGATCTCTCATAACATTGAAATGTGTACATGCTTAAAGTGAAGTGACTATAAGAATATAATGGAAAAACTATTTTGAAAAAGAAAATGAGTCAAATAAAGGTGTTCGTTCATTTCTATGTTTTGTTTAGGATCCACCAGAATGAGATTGATAATATAATTCTTCTATAGAGAAGTTATTTAAATATTTTAATTGGACCCTCTTGTTAGGGGAGTAGGAATTTGGGTCTACTTTATCATGAATGACAAGACAGTCCAATGATGATCATATTATACTAATTCCAGAATATGTTTATAGCCTTTCATGTCATGAGATGGGTCATATTCTTTGACAATGATTTATTAAATAACTATTAATTGGATTACATCATAGGAATAATTATAGTGGCATGGAATTTGATGGGACTGGAGATATAAGCCCATTATAGTCATCTAGTTATCAAAAGAATATTCTTATGGGTTTCATATATCGGGAAATGGATATAGTATTGCTCAATGATTATCATAATAAAATTGAAGACTGCTTCCTCTGATGCTACGAGAGTATATCAGAACGATTTTTTCCTGTGAGAAGAAATATATGTGTGTGCATTGCTGGATATTAGAATATGCTCACATGATAATTCAGTGGGAACAACAATATGAACATTATCCATAAATTACATAACCTAATACCAATAGTAGAACATCATTAGTTCATAAATATAAGTTAACAATGCTTTGATGTCGTGGGATGTCACCTCACATTATTCATGAGGATCTACGACTAAGCAATAGTAGTGGAATCAGTGATCAATAAGACCCCTCATAATAGTCTCTTATACCATAGGGTGAAATTTAATTTCCTACATCACTATATCCTATATATGTTGGATATAAGTGTCTTATCACTCTGATGATAGGATTTCTACATGGCTAGACATGGTGATCATTGAATATTTATTTTTCATGAACCATTAAAAATATAGTTATCCATGTGATTTTATTGCATGTAGGATTCCATGAATTTCCAATAGGGATTGGTTATATATTTGAGGTGGTATTTGTTGACCAATGTATTAATGACTTTCTATTAGAGGATCTGAGTTTGTGATAATGTCCTCCTATTAATTAGGATAATTTCCATCACAATGACCAATAAAAATGTTTGACACTTCGATAATGCCATATATTTGTTTTGAAGGTTATTAATAAAGGGTTTATAAGTATTTAGTGGAGAAAAAAATATAATTAATATAATCAAAATATAATCAAAAGTAACTATTACATTAATGAATCAATTTATTAGGTAATTAATTCATGCCAATTTTTACTATTTTTCTTATTAAATCATATATGCACTTCTTGACTATAGTCTGTTGATTCATTTTTGGATTTATCTACAATCGAATTCAATCACTATGTATTTACTCGTTATTCAATCAAATTCATATAGGTTTATTATATGGTTAGAATGTTTTATCAAACCTCTTTTAGGGATTTACTACCCAATCAATGTCTCTCATATATATTTAATATATGATGATGAATTATTATTAAGAGCAAGTGTGGATCTTCTTATTACTATGCTAGTGATTCAATTGAAATAATGTGCCAATTTCAATTTAAATATATATATTAAAGGGTATTTATATATTTTTACATATGTATGTATCGTAGGTTCTATATATTTATCTTTTTTACTAAATAGGCTATTATATAAATCCATAGAGTCGGGAACTATGGATTTTATATCTATCTTATGTGGTGGTGTATTTTATAGAGTTTGGATGATGCATAAGATGTGGTATAATTATTTATCCTTGTAATGGGAATAATTAATCACATAGTTTGACATTATTTATAGGAAACATTATACATTTTCAGGGTATGTTAGAAACACCATTACTATTCCATTTAAGGCTTTATAACCACGGATAATTGAATTTTTTTATGGTTTTGGGGTGGGACTAAAGTGTGAATGATCCTTTTTGGTTTATCAATAATTATTGTGGCCCTTCATGGAGTGTTCTTCCATAGTAAATATATCACCGTGGTGTAGAATTTTATGGATCATATGAAATTTGTCCCATTTATGAGAGATAATTATTACAATGGATTTGTCTCTCTATGAATTGGATACATAAGGAATATTGACTACTATGGATGAGTCTCATAAGGAATTTTACTCGACAAAAACATGTTTCCCAATGAATATGTCTCAATAATTTTATTGGATTCATAGGTTGTATGGATAGATGTAGATAATACTTTAGATATTATTGGGTGTAAGCCTCATAGAGGCAAAATAATAATCTTAATTAACCATAATCAAATCCCATAAAATTTAACTTTACTTGTCTATGGTCATATGATATGAAAATAACATTTATATGAACATCATGAAGTATGTATTATATTGTGATGTTTTAAATGATTTTATTAGGTTGCCTATTTCAAAAAAGGGGTAAAAATAGAGGATCAAACAAGGATTATACATATTCAACATAATATAGTTCTTCCTACATGTTGGTAAAAAATTTAATGATAAAATGTATGTAATTTCAGGAATATAACCCATTGAGAAGGATGTCTCATAAAGAATATGATCATTTGAGATTATGATCATTGAAATTGTATAGGAGGCCAGTATAAAATTATAATAACATTCTTGATAATTATAGGGATTACACATATACTTAACTAAGAAGCATAAATTAGTTGGTGGCATAGGTTATGAAATTATGTTTGGTAATAAACCTATGATTTGGCCATTTGAATATAGGTTGTGGATTACAACTAATAGGATGTCAATAAATGTTTCTACCTATTTTCAACTATTGGTTAGAAATAATTTTGATTAAACACATAGGGAAAATATCATCACAATGATGCAGATGTGGTTTAAATATGGCATTCCCTATTTTGGGTTTCCACAACACATCAATGTGCCTTGGTGATGAAATCATCCACAAGAATATGGTAGAGTTTTACAACTCATAAGGAGGCACATGAATTCATAGATCATTAGGTGGGATCCGGTGGTCCACACCAAACCTATTATTCCAAGATGGGAAGAATGAGTTAAGAGATATATCAAAGGAATCCCCATGATATAGACTCTCTTTATCATGGGGATACATGATTACTACCACCCAAAAGAACCTATCATCTCAGAATGATTTCTTAGGAGAGACATGCTCTTATGATAATACTATATTGGAAGTTTAAAATATTCCACACTTGATGATATAATGATATATGTAATGAGGATTTGGATTATATTAGGGACAAGTCTCTTGGGTAATGAGTTGATATTGGCCCATTAGTATCCTAATGTTTTATTGGAAAACCATATTTTCTCAATTAAGGAACAAAATATAACATGGGGTCCTACATTATTTCCTAAGGGGAATATATTAGAGAAAGGAAACATGAGATACTTTTATCTCCAATATGTTACAATGGATAATGGGGAACCTCTAGTATGATTATTGGGTTATTCGTAGACATAGTGGGAGCTAATTGTGAAGTGGATCCCTGATTGTCATCTTGGGTGAATGAATTATCCTACAAGGGGAATATTGTGAAGTGTCATCACAGTGGGAGATTAATGAGAAAGAGAGGGCCTAATAATAAGATATGGTTAAGGGGTTTTCCTACTGGTATAGAAGGGTGTATATGGATCCCTTTTTATTGGGTTAGGATAAGTGTCACTCTGGTGGGGTTCAGGGTGAAGTGTCACCATTATGAATGGTAAGGGAAATGTTTCACCCTTACCGAGGGATATAGATATGTTTCAACCTTACATTGAATGGTGGTGAAGATTCATCCCAATTTAGTAAACATTTTCAATAGTTATCCCCTGTGATGATGATTTTAGGGATAATATATATGAATTCTACCATTATGTTTCTCGCTTGGTGGGGTGTAGGTACTTTACCCTTGTTTTGGATGAATAGGGATCATGTAATATTCTATGAAGGATATGGTGTTTCAAATATTTGGTAACTTAATTACCCCCAAATAGACATTATTAACCTATGTTTTTGGTAAAATATCACATTTGATGGGGAAGGTAGGACCTCAATGAAGAGATATATTGGTAGCAGTTCATCCTATAATGTCAAATATGTTCCAAATAAAATCTGTTTGGGGTATATTTTTAAAAAAATCAGTATAATAGGCTATGTGATAACTGGATGATAGGTTAGTGCATTTTGGTTACTCGGGAAAATAGCATAGACACACAGGGGGGCCTCAATGTAAAATTCATGTAACTCGACTATGGAATATGCATCATGTGTATTGGTTGGGTGAAAGACCCCATAATGAATTCCATGGGAGAATAATATTGGATCATTGAATAGATTAAAGGAACTAAGTGCATAGTAATTTTTTCCTTCTATGGTATATAATAGTAACATACTCCACTCAATTCCAATAATAATTAGTAGTTTCAATAGTTCCCTTATAGGGAATGAGTACCACATTGTATGGAACCATATACAGTGACCCTAAGAAACTATAGAATATATAAGTGTCTGTACAGGTGATATGAACTTAATAAAATCTTAATTAAATGATAATTACAACTATGAAATTATAATTTTAGAATGATTAACTTAGTGAGGTAACATACCAACTTCGAAAAATGATAGTATATTTTAGAAAGCATCACATATAACATAAGGGTTAAAATAACAACAATTTGTATATCCATAATGCAAATAAAAATTTATATATGAAATAATATATATCAATATAAAAAATTTACTACATATCCTTATAGTTTTAATGATATAAAATGTCATATAATTATGAATTATCCTAACACTAGTTAGTGTGGGATCTAACATATTGAAAATTTAACAATTTTATTAGGCTATTAATCCCAATAATTTAAAAAAAAAACTCAATCGCCATATTTTTTAGGTAATCATATACCTCTTAATAAAATTTCATAAAAATCACTAAACCTATAAATAACTCTCAAGGGATATTATTTTAAACATTAAAACATGTCTTTTATGGTACTATATCCCACCTATCTCTCTAGAGCAGTACAACCCACATTGAAATATCTTCCCATGTAATATGTCTCACCTAGAAATATCTATTAGTGGTAAATAATTTATTACTATGAAATATATCATTGGTAGATTTTTCTACATAGAAATCACATTGGGGGATGTATGGCACTATAAACTTCATAGAAAGAATTACATCTACATTAGAAATATCGTTTTTGGGATATTGCAAACCTCTTGTAAACCACTTAGTGGTTAGTATGGCCAACATATAATCCTATAATGGGGGAGTATAAACTACATATAAATGTATAAGGGTGCAGTATATCCCCATTGATAACATTTATCAGGGGGTAGTGGGGCAGTATATCCATCCTGGTGACATATCATTTAGAGGGGATGTTATGTTTCCCTAGGAAATATCTCTGGGGATATAACATACCACATTATAGTCTCTCTGTAGAGAGTCATTTCCACATCGAAATGTATTATGGGCTAGTACATACCATCATCAAATATCTTTCAATGTATAGTATGTCACATAGAATAAATTAAATGGTAATGAATCGTGCCCATAATCATCAAACAATGATATATATTTCCCTCCAAGAAATTTCTCAGGGGATGTGTGTATAGACTCTAGATCTCTCTAAATTATATATTATATCAAACCCCATCTTATAACATGGAAATATAAATCATAAATTAAAAATACATCATAGAAATAATTGCCTTATCCATTTCCTCATTAGGTTGAGTTAGTATACTATCTTACATAATTTAATAAATTATATCATGTTTGTTCTCACACACATCCCATTTCAATAAATTCTATGTAAAATATTCATGAAACCATTTATATTAATATAGTAAAACTCTAACCACTTAATAAAATTTAATAATCTAAATAGCCATATTTTAACCCAAAATCACATCCCCATGATAATTCTAGAGTATCCCCTTGTATAAATCCATGACCCCTTACCAAAGATTAATCCTGGGAACCCATAGAGCTCTACATTGTGATAACATATCAAAGGGACAACACATTTGGTCTTTTAATACAAGATTTTTTTTTCATTTATACCCATTATCATCGATGATTGTAGAATAAAACACACATCATAGAAAATACCTCTACCATATTTATCAATTATTATTACACTATATAGACATAATTATATGATTATTGGTATCATTTTGGTACATTTTCCCATGGACACTATGAGTCTTACATCACACCATTTTGAAACTCACACAGACTAATGATAAATCTTAGTGTCCATCTACCTCAAAATGAATTTTACCCCTTAATCTATGTCAACATATTTATCAATAAATCTATCATAATTCACCATCATCATTTATGAACCCAATAATCAATTCATGGGAAAATGTTTGAAAATATATGTGAATCACCGTCATTGCACTCTCTTATATATCACAAATCTATATAAAATAACATGAGATCATCTTTCCCTAGAATCTACTTAATTTGATATGTCTATTAACAATTGAATTTACGCTATTCTATCAGGAAATATTGAAATTAGTATAAAACTACTAATCTAACTCATTAAGAATAAAAAAAACTGAGGATAAGAAAGAGGGTATGTTGGAGGTAAAGAAATAAACTAAATCTAGTTAAACAAAAAATCCCAATCATCTAATTATCCATTTGATGGTGGTAGGAGTAAAATTTATTATGTGATAAACTCATACCATCTCTATAAGCAGTTGGGTAACCAAAATATGGAATGACTATTTTTCATAAAAATTTTAAAAACTACCCACCTGATGTGAGGGGGAAAAACTCCAATGCAAGTCCAATTTTGTCCCACAGTAATTCTAATATCATAGGAAATAGTGTAGTACCAACGACTATCCCACTATAAGTATGGTGGGTTGACCCTGATAATTGAATTTATATATACTATATTGAATTCCTCCATCACATCACAAAATGTTTGATTCTCTAATCAAAGTATTTTACATTCAAACTTATCTGTATAAAACATCCATTAATAATTTTAAAATTTATTTTTATGAATTATTGTTTATTATTTGAATTTAAATATTCAATATAAGAAATTTTATTATTTATTTGGAACCAAATTTTATCTCACACCTCCACTCCATTCTAGCGTGTTCTGTTAAAACTATGAAATAAAATAAAATATATTATATGAAGTTTTTTTAACATTTAAAATTGTGTTTCTTTCAATATATCATTCATGTTGCATAATAAAATACTTTTGGTAGAATAAACATATTCATAACCATTAATTATAGTGACATAATAAAGTATGTTTTTATGAGGCCCCGACCTTAAACCTTACTTAATATTGAATTAAATGAATAATTCACATTGAGGATCTTTTCAGGTTTAGAGTTTTTGAGAATTATATAATAAATCATGAATTACATTCCACATTTAAACAAAGTGGTTACATAAAAGATAGTATTCGTTTTTTCCCATCAACGGAAACATATTTAAAATAAAACATGGATTCTTTCTTGACACTTCCTTGACACTATCATCATATCATGCACCTTTCCCTTGACCTGTGAAAAACATTTCAAAAACATGGGATGAGAATAAAAAGCTCAGTAAAGGATATAAAAGTATGAAAAGAAAACATTAGTCCATGTATGAAATCATGATTTACTCATAAAACATAAGCATTTTAACATACATCATAAAATCATGAATAAATCATAGAAATCATAAGACATAAAGGTAACTTGAGGCATTCATAACATTCTTACATAGGGAGAAACCCTCTTGGTTATGTTTGGAATACCCATCATAGTATATTCCCTAAATCTATTCAAAAAAACCATAGTGTTTAACTCATTAGCAATACCCAATGCATTGGAGAGTTATATCGGGATCACCCACCCTTAGTTTATCATGGAACCACCCGTCTTCATAATAATGCCCATGAACCATAACAAAATCGTATCATATAAAACATACATAAAGGAAACACATAATTTCCACATTTCAATCAAAAGATATTAATAAAACACATTGATATAATAAAAACATTATTAAAACCATTTCAATACAAAAAATAACAGAAAATTAAAATAGGGTATTTATTTTTCTTTTAAAAAAAGCATGGCTTGTAGAGGAAGCTGAAACTCAAATAATGGTCACGACGGCGGAGAAGTCGTTGTCACCGCATACATATGACAAAAACATTCCCTTTTGTCATTTAGTAAAACTATTCGTATAAAAAAATATTTCTTTGGGATAAACATAAAAGTAAAAGGGGCATATAGACTGTATAAAAGAAGGTTGTTTATAAAACAAAATATGCCTCAATGAAAGGAGATTGAGACGAAGTCCAATACAAAGAAGGTATCTTTGGATAAAGGATGAATCAATTACAAAATTATGTGTGACAAACTAATACACAAAATACAAGGGGTTATTAAGTATAAAACAATCCAAGGTTATTCACAAATATTCATAGATCGACATATTCAAGGAGTACAAGTTTATCCCAAATAATCAAAATTGGGTTAAGAAGTTCCTTTGCAAAAATTCGACAGCCTAACGATGTCACTTCAAAATTCAAAAAATTAGTTTATTAGAGATAAATAGGGTATCTCATCACATAGACATAATATTTAAATCAATAATGATATAGAATTACATATCCCAACATAAAAGTATTTGAATTAAAAGACATAACAAAATAAGTCTTTTAAAAAGAGGATGAAAGGTTCCCTTACCGACATGGGTAACTTTCGAAACGTACAACCCATTGAAGAAGGGTCATACAATGAATATGTAAATACCCATAAATGAAATTATATTACACAAAGTGTATAATAATGGGAATTACATACACCACTCAAAGGGAATAGTGGCAAATTTAGCATAAATCTCACGGGACTAAAAGTGAGATGAAAAATCCCTTACGAAAACTTGGTAGCCTAACGACGCCACTTAAAACATCCAAAAATGGTTTGATGAGATCAAATAGGGTCTCTCATCATATTAACATAAAATTTACAACAATAGGAATATAAAATAACACCCCTAACATAAAAAAGAGGAGCTTGAAATAAGTGACATAAAGGGGAGTACTTAAAAAGAAAGAGGGAGGTTGGATCTCTTACGAAAAATCGGCAGCCTAACGGCGCCACTCAAAACTTCCAAAATTGATTGATGAGAGAAAATAGGTTCTCTCATCATATGAACATAAAAATTACAATAAGATTAATATAAAATAACATCTCAATCATAATAAAGATGACCATAAAATGAATGACATAAAAGAGTGTACTTAAAAAGAAAGAGAGGGGTAGGATCCCTTACCTCGTGTCCGACATGACTCGATCGTTCTTTAATCTCTTGAATAATAAAATTTGGACAATTTATAATTTATTAAGTACAAACATTAAATATTATTATTGAGTTAATATCTCATATTATAATTTTATAATAATTGGTTAATAAATTTAGTTCATATGAGACATTTTTGTCGATGTTCGGTACATGAGTAAAAATCGAACTTGTTGGAAAAGAATTTTCCATGTAGTTTTAGGTACATCATATCCAGAATAGTATTGATTTTTTAAATATCATATATATCCATTATATATTAATTTTATACTATTCCATAGAATTTGGAGATAAAAATTAAAAGCACCGTTCTTGGAGACGGTAGGCCGTACGTACGCATGAACGCTACATTGATTTTTTTTCATATTAATAAAATTAAAAAAAAAATTAGAGATATATATATATTATAATTATAGAATGATATCCATCATTTATATGTAATATATTACATATATATCTATTATATATATGTACATATAATAGTATATGAAATGAAAAGTACCGTTAATGGAGATGTTAAACCGTACGTACGCATGAACGCTGCATTCATTTTTTTGTATTAAATGGAATTATATAATAATGATATAAAGTTATATTATAATTCTAGTAGTATATCATATGTAATACCAATAATTCTATCCTTTATACGTCCCACATATGGAATTAATGAATCAAATCACTTTGAGGGGGCGGTAGTCCGCACTTCCTAAAATGAAGATATCCCGTTTACCAACAATGGAAACAATAAAGATATGCAATAAATGTAAAATACAGAAGCTGAAGGAAAACATAAACATAATATATATCATATATAAATATAGTGACATATTAATGGCCACCTTTGAAGGTGATGAAATAATATTGAACAATCATCGTTTCGTGAGGCAGTAATTCGCCATCCACGGAAACAGTATGTTCTTTAACCAATAGACGGAGGTGTGTCAAAGTGTAGCTAGAATCCTTATTATAAAAACATCCTAGTATATTTAAGATAATGGTGTTGTTACAAAAAAAGTAATAAAAATAGTTTAGGGGTTTGGAGAATAAAAATAAAACAAAAGAACACATGGGAAGACATTACCTTTAAATCGGGTAACTCTCTTTGATTTGAGCTCAAACGCTTCTTTGGAAAGGATTATACACAAAGTGAGGCTTTAATGACGAATAGAGGGATATGGAGAGATGAAATGGGAAGGGGTTGGCCGATCCAATGGCTTGAGAGGTGTGTGTAAGGTGGTATAGGTGGGGGGCCTTTTATAAGAGGAGAGGAGGGGCACTCTTAGAATGTTATAAAATATTACTTTATTATAAAATTATTTTCTAATTTGAAAGGTCTCAAAAGGATATATTTCAACGATATAGTGATAAGGTTTCGAAATACACCCATCCAATAGGTTTTTGAGAAGTTTATAACAAAGATTTCACCCTATATTCTCATTTTATTTAAATCATTAATTTATGAGGTAATCACTACATCGTCACGGTGTCATAAATAACATAATTTATATAATATCTAAAAATTATAAAAAAACTATCATGATGTAGGAAATAATTTTATATTTCTAATGAATATTTATAGTAAAAAATATGACTTGTACAACCCCATATAAAAATTATTTTAGTAAAACACCACATGTTTGTGACATTTTAATTTTAACTTTAAATAAAAAGGTACTAATGTCATTTTCCAACCAAAGTGGCTCCATGTGATCACTAATATGTCCCATGGATTGTCTTGGTCAGACATGAAACATCCAATGAGGGTAGTACATGTGTCTAGGTCATTTTATATTATTAAAACTTTATTTTTACCTTAAACTACTCTAATTACCTCTAATCGCGATGAAATCTTAAAAGTTACTATTCGCCAAAAAAATTATTTTAATCCCATTGAACAACATTTAACTTATTAATGACAACTATGTATGTAGGATTTATTGAAATTCAAAACACAGAGGTGGTAAAATTTCATTTAAACGAAAAATCAGTTTTTAAGTACCACTTAGTGGTTTCACTATTCATCAAAAATTAATGTTTTCCAGAAAAGTACGAAAAATTCACCCTATGCTATATTCGATATTCCAAATTCAAAAATGTTTCCTATTTTACACAATTCAAAACATATAAGTTAAATTAATTAAATTAATAATTAATTCCCACTGTCAGAGCAAATAGCGTGTTTTTATGAAATAATAATAAGTATCAAACGATTGACCCTAGTTTAAGTCCAATTTAAAGATGAAATAAATTCCAATGACTACTAATGGATTAAATGGAAAAAATATATTATAATTTCACAATAAAACCAATTAAAAATTTAATCTAATCATATAAATAAATTATATTGAAAAGTGGTTTTGAATTAAAATACAACATTTTTCACTATTCATTAAAAAAATGAACTTTATCTGAAAAATACCAAAAAATTACACAAAGTAAATTTTGATGTCCCGATTCTAAAAACGAATTTTATTTTTTCTAATATAACACAGAAAATTTTTAAAATGTGGATTTAGAAGAGGTTATTCATCAAAAGGTGGTTAATCGGCCTTTTAAAGAATATTAGAATGTTTACGCTTAAAATTGGATTCATTCGCATTTTAAATCCTCAAACATTTATTGTAAAAAGTACAAATATTTGAAAAAGTTATATAATCATTTTGTAGTTAGTTCTGTTCATTCCCGCCATTACAACAACTAGGCGTTAACTACAATTTAAAATAATATTATTTTATTATTAGAGTGCAACGTAAGATTCCTAAGAAACTTGTTGTTGCGTATTGGTTACTCCATCGAGCATAGCGTCCCCTTTAAAGTTATATTAAAATTTTATTCACAAATATGGATAAATGTGAAAATTTCATATTCTTTATTTACCTGTGGTGTTACATCCTTCCCCCTTTTGGGAATTGCATCCTCACAATTTTAAAATTGGGCTTGGAAACTTCATTGAAAATCCCACATTGGAACAAGAGTCATTAAAACAATCACTTTAAAATAAAGAAAGGGAAGTACAAAGGTCACCCGAGTTTACCCATACTAGGGTTCGATGTAGGAAAACATGGATATGGAGGAAAAAAAAGGTTCATGTTCTAAGAAAGAGTGATAGTAAACATGTCTAGAAGAAAGTTAACCATAAGAAAATCACAAACGTGTGATGGGTTAAACGGTATTCGATTCCCCAGTAGGAAACGTTAAAATAAAACATTTTTGTTTTATGTTATTCTTCATTGAGGATTTTTTCGAGCTTATCTAAATCATAATGAAACATACTTACTTGTCAGATAGACTTTCAACTTTTATTTTATTCCTTAATCAAACTTATATATTCCCCAAAAGATGAGTATTTAGGGAGTCTTGTTCGAATTAAGTGTACTATAATCATCTTATTGAGAATCACTTAATCCACAAAAGGGAACTACATATTTCCCATGTCTTTAGACAAAATCCAAAACCAAAATTTATAGTATGAGATCAGATAATCCACAAAAGTATAATCCTTTATAAAAAGAAATTCTATTCTTAACCTCCAATATTTGTCCCCAAAAAAACCTAAAGTTCAACGAAGACCATTCGATAAACAATTGTCCATAGAATTCATAAAAGTAATCCAAACTAAGATTGAAACCCAAATATTTGAGGATTTAATCACATATTCTTCTAAGGTACAAATTAACATTTATCTCCAAATAACATCAGTTGCTCTTAAATTCTCATATTGAAAAGTAATGAACCTAATCACATATCCTCGATGATAGGTTAATAATTTCCATAGATAACCCAAAATAAACTTACTCTTCATTCCTAAAATCATCTAAGTAAAAAAATGAATTATTAAAACTAACCAAAAACTTCATGTAGTCCAGTGGTAGGTGATAAATATCAGTCGCACTTTGGTTGTGGGTTCGATTCCCACAGCTTTGTCCGACGCGATGGGTTGTCACACGGTCTGTGTGTTGTCCTTTTTCCAAAACTATATAATTCGTAAAAAATTTCTTAAAATGAGATAAAATATTCAAAAATAATCATAAGTTATTTTTACCTCAAGTTTATCTCATGCCTTTCATTTTCCATCATAAAATATAACAACCCATAATTACCTCAAAAGTAAGATCATATAAACCCTAATGGTTACCATTATAATTATTACCTGAACTTCCACATCGATTGGTCATCTCGTACATGATGCATTACAGAACATACCAAGGTTCAAGTTGTTGATCATGACTCCTTGATAGTTGGTTTAGAACAACCACAAGTTTCCTCATTGAATCCCCCATTTCATGCCGTCTCTTAATCAGAGAACCACCATAGTTTCCTTCAAACCTATTTTCACTTTGGTGCCTGCTAGATCCACCCGTTCACTAAAAATAGAAATGTCAGTATGAGTATATCAACAAAACCATCATGTACTAATGAGGAAGATAAACACTAAGATATACTTTCTCATTCACTTTATCTAAAACAAGGACTCTTTCGGAAATCCAAACCATTATGGTAATGTCACTTATGCCTAAAGAATACCCTAACCTCTAAAGTTATCTAAACCAACCTCTGATACCAACTATAATGCCCCGACCTTAAACCTTACTTAATGTTGAATTAAATGAATAATTCACATTGAGTATTTTTTAGGATTATAATTTTAGAGAATTGGATCATAAATCATGAATTACATTCCATATTTAAATAAAGTGGTTACATAAAATATAATATTCTTTTTTTACCATCAACGGAAACATATTTAAAATAAAACATTGATTCTTTCTTGACACTTCCTTGACACTTTCATCATATCATGCACCTTTCCCTTGACATGTGAAAAACATTTCAAAAACATGGGTTGAGCATATAAATCTAATTAAGGGATATAAAAGTATGAAAAGAAAACATTAGTCCATGAATGAAATCGTGCTTTACTCATAAAACATAAGAATTTTAACACACCTCATCAAATCATGAATAAATCATAGAAATCATAATACGTAAAGGTAACTTGAGGCATTCATAACATTATTACGTAGGGAGTAACCCTCTTGGTTACATCTGGAATACCCATCACAGTATATCCCTAAATCTCTTCGGAGAAACCTTAACGTTTAACTCCATCGTGTTACCCAATGCATTGGAAACCTATATCGGGCTCACCCACCCTTAGTTCATCACAGAACAACCCGTCTTCATAATAATTCTCAAGAACCATAACATAATCATATCACATGAAACATACATAAAGGAAATATAACATTTCCACATTTAAATCACAAGATATCAATACAACACATTGATATAATAAAAATATTATGAAATCCATTTTCAATACCAAAATAAAATAAAAGTAAAACAGGGTATTTATTTTTCTTTTAAAAAAAATTAGGGCTTGTACAGGAATCCGAAACTCAAATAATGGTCACGGCGGTGGAGAAGTCATTGTCGCCGCATACGTATGAAAAAAACATTCCCTTTTGTCATTTAGTAAAACGCTTCATATAAAAAAAATATTCGTTTTGGATAAACGTAAAAGTCAAAGGGGTTTATACACCATATAAAAGAAGGTTGTGTATAAAAAAAATATGCCTCAATGAAAGGAGATTTAGACGAAGGCCCATACGAAAACGGTATCCTTGGATTAAGGATGAATGAATTACATAATTATGTGTGACAAACGAATACACAAAATATAAGTGGATATTAAGTGTAAGAAAATCAGAGGATATTCACACATATTCATAGAACGACATATTTAAGTAGTACAAGTTTATCCCAAAGAATCAAAATTGGGTTAAGAAGTTCCCTTTCAAAAATTTTAAAGCGTAACGGCGTCACTTCAAAATTCCGAAAATGAGTCGATGAGAGATAAAAAGGGTATCTCATCACATGGACATAAAATTTACATTAATACGGATATAGAAGAACATATCCCAACATAATAGTATGTGAATTAAAATACATAACAAAATAAGTCTTTTAAAAAGAGGAGGGTGAGAGGTTCCCTTACCGACTTGGGTAACATTCGAAATGTACACCCCATTGAAGAAGGGTCATACAATCAATATGTAAACACCCATAAATGAAATTATATTACAAAAAGAGTATAATAATGGTAATTACATACACCACTCAAATGGAATGGTGGAAAATGTAGCAAAAATCTCACGGGACTAAAAGTGAGATGAAAAATCCCTAATGAAAACTCGGCAGCCTAATGGCGCCACTTAAAACTTCCGAAAATGGATTGATGAGATCGAATAAGGTATCCCATCATATTAAAATAAAATGTACAGAAAGAGGAATATAAAAGAACACCACCTAACATATCAAAGAGGAGCTTGAAAGAAGTGACATAAAGGGGAGTACTTAAAAAGAAAGAGAGAGGTTGGATCTCTTACGAAAATTTGGCATCCTAACGGCGCCACTCAAAACATCCAAAATGGATTGATGAGAGAAAATAGGTTCTATCATCATATGAAAATAAAAAATATAGTAAGAGTAATATAAAATAACATCCCAATCATAAGAAAGATTATAATAAAAGGAATGACATAAAAGAGTGCACTTAAAAAGAAAGAGAGGGGTATGATCCCTTACCTCCTGTCCGACATGACTCGATCGTTCTTTAATCTACTGAATAATAAAATTTGGTCAATTTATAATTTTCTAAGGACCTAATTTAAATATTATTATTCATTTAATATCACATATTATAATGTTATAATAATTTTTTTATAAATTGAGTTCATATCCAATGTTTTTGTTGATGTTCGGTACATGACTAAAAATCGAACTTGTTCGAAAATAATTTTCCATGTAGTTATAGGTACATCATATCCAAAATAGTATTAATGTTTTACATATCATATATATCCATTATATATTCATCTTATACTATTAAATATCATTTGTAGATAAAAATTAAAAGCACCATTCATGGAGACGGTAGGCCGTACGTACGCATGAACGCTACATTCATTTTTTTTCATATTAATGGAATTAAAAAAATGAGAGATATATATATTATAATTCCAGAATGATATCCATAATTTAGATGTAATATATTACATATATATCCATTATATATATGTACTTATAATAGTACATAACATTTGGAGATAAGAAATGAAATGTACCATTAATGGAGACGGTAAGCCGTACATAAGCATGAACGCTACTTTAATTTCATTTTTTTGTATTAAATGGAATTAAAGAATAATGATATAAAGGTATATTATAATTACAGTAGGATATAATATGTAATACCATTAATTACATCCTTTATACGTCCCACATATGGTATTAACGAATCAAATCACTTTGAGGGGCGGTAGTCTGCACTTTCTAAAATGAAGATATCGCGTTTACCCATAATGGAAACCAGAAAGGTATTCCAAAAATTAAAAACAAAAAAGATTAAGGAAAAAATAAACCTATTATATATCATATATAAATATAGTTACATCTTAATGGCCACCTTTGAAGGTGTTAAAATAATATTGAACAATCATTGTTTCGTGAGGTAGTAATTCGCCATCCACGGAAACAATATGTTCTTTAACCATGAGACAGAGTTTTGTGAAAGTGTAGCTCGAATACTTATTATAAAAACATCCTAGTATATTTAAGATACTGGTTTGGTTACAAAATTGTAATAAAAAGTGTTCAGGGGTTTGGAGAAGAAAATTAAAACAAAAGACCACAGGGGAAGGCTTTACCTGTAAATCGGGTAACTCTCTTTGATTTGTCCTCAAAGGCTTCCTTGGAAAGGATTCATCCAAAATTGAGGCTTTAATGATTAATATAGGGATGTGGAGAGATGAAATGGGCAGGTGTTTTCTGAGACAAAGTCTTGAGAGGTGTGTGTAAGGTGGTAGAGGTGGGGGCCTTTTATAAGAAGAGAGGAGGGGTACTCTTGGAATGTTATAAAATATTACATTATTATAAAATGATTTTCGGATTTAAAAGGGCCAAAAAGGATATATTTCAAGGATAAGGTGATAAGGTTTCAAAATCCACCCATCCAATAGGTTTTTGACAAGTGTATGACTTATATTTTACCCTATTTTCTCCTTTTATTTAAATCGTTCATTTATGAGGTAATTACTGCATCATCACGGTGTCATAAATAAATTAATTTATTTAATATCTAAAAATTATAGAAAAATATCATGATGTAGGAAATCATTTTTGATTTCTAATGAATATTTTTAGTCAAAAATATTACTTGTATATCCCCATCTAAAAATTGTTTTAGTAAAACAACACATGTTTGTGACATTTTAATTTTAACTTTAAATAAAAAGGTATTAATGTCATTTTCCAACCAAAATGGACCCATGGGGTCCCCAAGTTGACCCATGGATTGTATTGGTCGGAAATGACTCATAAAATGAGGTTATGACATGTTTCTAGGTCATTTGATATTATTAAAACATTATTTTTACCTTAAACTACACTAATTACCTCTAATCGCGATTAAAACTTAAAAGTTACTATTCACCAAAAAATTATTTTAATCCCATTGAACGAAATTTTACTTATTAATGACAACCATGTATGTAGGATTTTATGAAATTTAAAACACTAGGTGGTAAAATTTCATTTAAACGAAAAATCGGTTTTTTAAGTACCACTTAGTGGTTTCACTATTCATCAAAAATTGATGTTTTCCCAAAAAATACCAAAAATTCACCATTAGCTATATTTGATATTCCGAAATCAAAAATGATTTCTATTTTACATAAATAATGACATATAAGTTAAATTAATTCATTTAATAATTAATTCCCATTGTCATAACAAATAGCGTGTTTTTATGAAACAACGAGTATTAAAAGATTGACACTAGATTAAGCCGAATTTCAATATTAAATTAATTCCAACGACTACTATTGGATTAAATGGTAAAAATATATTCTAATATCACTTTAAAACCAATTAAAAAGATAATCTAATCATATAAATAAATTATATTAAAATGAGGCTTTGAATTAAAATACAACATTTTTCAATATTCATTAAAAAAATGAACTTTATCCGAAAAATAGAAAAAATTTACACAAAGTAAATTTTGATGTCCTAATTCTAAAGAATAATTTTATTTTGTCAAATATAACACATAAAATTTTCCAAAAGTGGATTTAAAATAGGTTCTTCATCAAAAGGCGGTTAATCGACCTTTTAAAGAATATTAGAATGTTTACGCTTAAAAATGGAGTCATTCACATTTTTAATCCTCAAACATTTATTGTAAAAAGTAAAAATATTTGAAAAAGATATATAATCATTTTTTAGTTATTTCTGTTCATTCCTGCCATTACAACGGCTAGGCGTTAACTACAATTTAAAAAAATATTATTTTATTATTAGAGTGCAACGTAAGATTACTAAGAAACTCGTTGTTGCGTATTGGGTACTCCATTGAGGATAGCATCCCCTTTAAAGTTATATTAATATTTTATTCACAAATATGGATAAATATGAAAATGTCATATTCTTTATTTATCTTGGGTGTTACAGATATACTATCTTTTGTATGTATCTGAGTAAGAAAATTCAAGTAACTAATATCTATTTTTATAGAATTTTATATGAAATTAAACAACATTATTTAAATTTATATTTTGAACATGAAAATAAATAAACATATCTATCAATTTTATAATTAAATGAATTAGTTTAACAAAAATAATGTAATGTGTTGAAAATTAATGGACATGTGATCACATATTTTAACTACAAAAAACCCATGAAACAATAGAGTGGTCCATATATTTTATGGAATGTATAATAATAATTTTGATCGAAATTTGTTGAATATTAATGATTTACCCTATATTAATATTGAGTACAATACAGAAAAAAAATAATTATCATGTAAATGATAATTATAAGTAATTATTATATTTTTCATGAGTATTTTCAATAATATATGACATCATTGTAAAGAATATATGACTTATATGATCTTGTCAAATTGAAAAGAAACTTTCACCCTTAGATATTCATGAACATATAATTTTACCACATCATTTTTATTTTGATTGATCATATTCCAAAACGAATCTAATTAAAATTCCAATAAATTAAATCATTTCTACATGAGTTTGATAAGTAAATATAAAATATTTTATGGAAAAGACATTTTTTATTTTAATATAATATAATTATTAAAATTTATCTTTTATTCATAATAGATTATTTCATAATATATTTGATATGACCCTTCATCAATATAAATTTACCGCAATTTGTAAGTATGAATAGTTCAGTTTTAAAATCATTTTAGATATATATAGTACATTATAATATAATGAAAACAATTTCAATAAATATTTGAAAAGTATAATATTGTATGATTTATCCCAAAATTGATAAAAAATCTTATAATTTTCTCTTATTTCCAATTTCATTTTCTATTATCCAAAAAACCATAATAATTAGAAATATTCAAATTCATTAAAATTTTAAAATAAAAATCCATAAAAACCAAGTCAATATTTCTAGATTATTTAAAAATATGATATTCCAACCTCACCACCCCCCCCCCAACCATTGTTTCATTGACCACAATTTTTAATCATCTAACATGTGTAGAAAATGATTAACTAGAATTCATGGTTTTTGACATAGTTCAGGTTTTTTTAATTTATTATCCAACGTGAATTTTTTAGAAAAACAAACAAACACCATTTATGTTGATATAAAAATATGTCTTACATGTATAATCATAAAATATGAAATGATCAAAATTTAATCCCAAATAAAAGATAAAGATCAAAAATAAATCTATACGAGTCTTATATCATAGTTTATAAAAGTTATTTTTTGTAAACATAGTTCATAAAAAATATTTATTATTTCTCTTATCATTCAATTTCTATGTGATTTTAGATTCATAAAAACATTTATTAGATATTTTATTGATCATGGAATATATAAAATTTTATTAACATCATGGTTTAAATGTGGCATGTCATCATTTTTTAGTATCTCAGACAAAAAATCCACGAATACATCTGGATAGACACAAAAAATTTCATTTTCAATGAAATAACGATTCCTCAATTGGAGGAAAGATGCACTCAAATTATCCACAAATTTTTTATATGGTGGGCATATATCCATTGGATAGATAGTGAATATAAATCAATGATTTCACCATTAAACACATATATATTAAGGTTCCACAAAAAAATATTATAATGTGACATGTCACCTAGGAGTACCACATAAGTACCATGTCATCATTCGTATTATTAGCGATACCTAATAAAGTAAAAATATATGTATAAAGAGTAGTGTATTTTTTAAAATTATATAAATGTTCCAAAACAATAGTAAATTATAAATAAATGCCTTATTTATGTGTATAATATTACAAATCTGTTCTTCAGATATTAATTCATTTCTTTTAACGATCCTAAAATTCAATTAAATGTTTGATTTTATCCCTTGAATATTAAAATTAAACATTTTTATTATTAAGAATGAAAAAAATTCATCTCCCACCCCTATTTATATCTAGTAACTTCTTAAAAAAATTCCGCATTGGGATCATCCATGGGGTGAAATTTTGAATAAGTTTACTCAAACTAATCTATTTTGATGTCTTAAAATTATGATACACATATTTTTAAGGAACTATTATACCCAATAAACTCCACATAAGTAAATTATTGACACTAAATACATAGAGTGGGATATTTAAATGAAAATTTTCATCATTAAATGGTATATGGTATAAATTATAACTAATTTAATCATATTTATCATGTTACTATTTCCTATGATCTTTGAACAATGTAAAATATATACCTGTGAAAAAAATTCCCAATTAATTTTACATTTTGACGTGATTGATATACCATTGACTCTATAAAAAAACATATAGGAAATAACCTCAGTATGTTAAAAAACTATTAGTGGATCAATTGGTGATAGAACAAACATTCTCATTGATGAGGAAAAAAAATAAACCATATACATTATTGTAGATATTTGGAATATAATGATTAAATTTTTAGTAATTATACTCCCAATGAAAACCAAACTATGTTCATAGAAAAATTAAAATAAAATAAAAATAAATATCAAAGAAGGAAAGAGGGTTATAAAAGTATACATTATCCCATCATGAATATGCAAGGAAGAAGACTAACACATAGTTGACATAAAAGGATCATATAATTAATTAAAAATCAGGATGGTCAATAAATGGTAAGAGTAGCATACACTCGTTTGTTAATTATGGATTAAAAAATACATGAATAAGAACATTCAAAATGTACAAAATTATATGTACCAATGATTCAATTGATAGAGAAAAAATTGATATGTTCTCATGATAGTCAAATGTGATCATGATTTTTCCTCCCTCCCAAATTTTTTATCAAGGAATTAAGAGGTGTACATATCAAAACTAAGAAGACTATAGGTTATAAGATGTCATTATGGAAGTTATTGTTTTGTTTGGGACACCTTTATTGGTAGCCCAACATGTGTCACAATTAAGATATGTCATAAGGGGGTTGGATCAGGGTATGAAACACCATCCAATTTTATTACATAATTTTAAAACAATCACCTCCATAAATGATCTTTAACACATCATTATTTTGGAAATACATAAGTTATTATTTAAATGATTATAAAAATTATACATCATTCATCTTAACCTTAATCCAATTTTACAAATGATTACCTATCCTATAAAAAATTTTGATTTATATACTACCCAAAATAAATCATACTCCCATGGAATAAGAATTTTACTTTTTTCCACCTTAATAACACTATGAAATGAAAATTCATATAAAATTCCTTGATTTAATACAAACCACTAAACTCACTATATGGTAGTGGGTTTATGTAAGTACACTCCAATACTATGTTTACCACCATTACAATTATTCATATTTTTTACCCCTCAAACAATATTTCACTCTCTTACTTATTTCCATTCATCACTACTCAATATGGGATAACTAATTAGAACACGCAAAAATTCAAAACGTCAGTTTCTCTTTATTGATGGAAATATAATTAAGTGATGTTAATCCTTATATACCACTCTTTCAGATATGAAATTTTAAATCACTTATAATTAAAGCATAAATTTCTATGATGATATTTTTTGTGTATTGATAGAATATATTCATCCATTTCTGAGGTCTTAGATGAATACCAATTCAATTTCTATAAAACTCACTATTTTAAAAATGTCTAATATTAACATTGATGAATTATTTGTTAATGTATGTATACTATTCTGAGTGTATATACAAGAATATATTCAAGAAAAGATCATTCTAAAAGTATATTATTTTCTAATAATGGGTTTTGAAAGCAATAATTTAAAAAAATAACTAGTTTTCATAAGTCGCTATTATCAAAAAATATTTTATGCAACCCTTTTACACATCATCCCCATTGAAAAAATTATTGAATTTATAACTCTTAGAGTCTTCAATATTAAATTACTAGTCTCATAATATCTCGTTATGCCTTAGTTATATATATGATAAATTCTAATCTTCCACATGTCAAAAAATGTAATTTTTATGCACTCTAATTCCTATAAAATCCTTACTCAAAAATTCTCTTTAATATCAGCTTCATTTCTCTAACGTCAAATATTCACAGAATTTAATATTTTCATTATATCACATGTATTTTCATGAAAATATGTACATTGATTTAGTTCTCAATAAAAACATCTAAAAACCCAAAAAAAGAACCAAAACCACTAATTCCTAAATGTAGTAGGGTCATCAAAGTCCTTATACTTTATCGTATACTTTAAATTCTGTGGATATATATTAAAAGCGTCTATATTGGGAATTTATTTTCATGATGTTTATGACAAAACATTTATTCAAAAACAATTGTTCTATATTTAGATAGGATAAAATTTATAATTGTATAATCTCCAAAACTACTTCATATATATTCATCTATCTTCAATGAAAAATAGTTATATTAGACATTTCTAGCACCCAATAAAGATATACTATTCTTGAAATTGATCCTATAATTCTATATTACCATCCTTCCTAATTACATATTAAATAATTATTGTTCACAATGTATATAATCTATATCTACAAAAAAATTAGTTATGATATTAGGTGTTGTTTTTTCAATCATTCACTCCTAGTGTTCCTTCAAAATTATCCCAAGGACCAATCAAATATTGATATGAGGAAAAAATTAGAAAAATATACATATCACTATATTGAAGTTTAAAACCAATATAACACATAGAAAAACCAATTATAATTTGATTCTAATGACATTCAAGTTTTTATTAATTGGAAACACTATCAAGAATCCAATAGTTACCACACATCCTAAGACCTTATACACACCTTATAAAGTCTATGACGCTCTCTTATACCCTATTAGATTCATGAAGATGTATTTTCCCCATTTCTATTATATAAAATTGTTATCTTCCCCTAATTGGAATAAAATATATAATATTTGGAAAACTCAAAATTAAGTAATATGGGAAATATAGTTTGTTTTATTACCATAATCCACTTATATTTTTTATATCAACCAATATTGTTTTTTAATTCATTGATACCACTAAAAATATTATTTATTTTAATATAAACTGTACAAGTCGTCACTAATGTGCCAAGGAAGATTCCCAATAGATCTTATCCACCATTTCAACAAAGACCTTTCATAAAATTATGGGCGACCAATCCCCCATGATATACACCCCCATCACATATTTTTCATGGCACAATGTTTACAATATATTAGTTTTTAATATTTCTCCATTGTTTTTAGAAAACCGTCATGATCAAAAAATTATTTCAATTATATTTGTAATCTTAATGATTTTCAAGAGGTGAAATGTTTACATAGAAAAGAGAAACCAACATAACCTTTATTGTAACCCTGTGATAACATGATGTAAGAAGCAATATTTAAATTTAACTACATCAATTTAACCCATTTTACTCACATTTGTAACTTTCAATAATATATAGAAAATTATCATATAATAAAAACAATATTATTATACTAAATAAACAGTCATAGAGACATTAAAGAATAAACCATGGATAACTATGTTTGTGAGTTATAGCATATTTATGTTTAAATTGACTTCTCTTTTAAACAATAAGATAAAAAAATTACTTTATTCATCAAAAGGTGTCTTTAGTTATTTAATCAGGAAAATATCATCCATTACATTAGAAAAAACCCCATAAATGTATTTTATCTATGATTAAATATATATTTCATTTTCAACGTAGGAATCAAAATTATATATAATAGATCTGTATAAAAAGTAAATAAGAAACTATTGTCAAATGTTAGTTTAAAAACGTTTTATGATAACTCATTTTCCAATGAATTATCCATTAAAGTGTTCTCTCTCATCTTCAATTTCCAATAAGAATTTATTATAATATTCCCTTCAAACTAAAACTATAATTAGTCATTGTTAATTCTTATTATATATTGGTTTTTAAATATGATTATTTTTCTTGAACTCATGTTCCTATAATTCTATATTCAACAAGATACCACTCGAACTCCACCGACATCAAATTGAATTTTTTATCAATAACTGATATCACTGGAATATCTTAATGGAATCTTAACATGGATTGTATCTTCCCCAATAAAAAATACACTTCAAAAATAGTGATATAATTTAAATACATGAGTGGAAATTAACATCCATATATTTCAGTTGTCGAATATATAGAGTAACTATAAACCATATATTTTTCATTAACTATTATGTTAGAATCTATCATAATATATATAATGGTTTTTATAGAACACAAATTATATTATTTTTTCTGCAGATTGGTCTACTCTTCATGTGAAAAATCAAAATCTTTTCATCCTTAGGTAAACTTTCTGATTATGATCCCTAGTTGAAAAAAATATCGGACTTTCCTAAAAAAATATTCTTTATACAATGTTTATCTTCACAAAAAAAATTATATTTATCAACACATACATTTCTTTTGGATACCTATTTCACATAAGAATATTTCCCATTTCCAAATCTTTTAAACATAGTTCATTAAATTTGGTTTCTACTAGAATTAATTTTATATTAATTCATTATCGATGCATCCTTCATCATGATTCCTCCATCCTTTTATTTATATTCCACTAGAAATATGATCTTTCCTTGTGGTATAACTTGTGAAACTATATAGTCATGTTTCATGTCTAACCCATTTCATTTCTATTTGTGGTATCTTAATCATTTCCATCTAAGATTGATCATTCAATACATATTCAACTGTGTTCATCGTAGTTGAAAAAACATAATTTTTTCACTTTGAAATAAATTTTGATTCTATCCAAGAATGATACTATGGGTCATCATTTAATAGTGTTTAGTACACCCTTAATTGATAATAATAATTATATTCCTCCTGTGTGGTATATAAATTATCCATAGAAATATATTTCCTATCAGCAAAAAAGAATCATTTGTATTTGTATTTTGATGGTTTATTTTATTATGATTACTTTAAATAATTTCATAACACTATATATTTCTATATATAAATGATATGAAAAGTTAAAACATCCCGTAGTAAAATCATACAACATGTAATCTTCCTCGGTTGATAAATTTTTATGTAGTATTTAATTACCATTTGAACCCTTGGGATTCATGAAACACACCCATGACATGAACCATGATTCCACAATAGTTAACGTTATAGCGACCTTCCTTTGATAGTATCATGTTTTCAATTTAAAAAATATACCCTATGTACATATTGATTCAATATTTATATATTTTTGAACTATAGTTGTTAATGTTTCAATGGAAGGATCATATTTATTTCATTATAGGTTTTTAACTCCTCCTCAATCTCATTTATCTTGTCATTTATATCATTTAATTGGGAAGTCATCTAAAATATATTTGGGCAGAAATCAATTATTGAATTTATCCACTCTTTATGTTGCGTATTGATAACGATGATGATTAAATTTGTCACATTATCCTTGGAATTATTTTCTTCTATGTTGTTCATATGTTATCAATGTAAATGTATTTAGACCAATTTTTTAAACCATTTTTATAATTTCTTCATTCAATTCCCCCTCCAATATCTTTATGCAATGATTCAACTCAACCAACACTACCATGTCTGCAACAATTTTATTTCTCATTGAATTTGAAATTTTAATTTTTTATTTATTTAAGGAATTCATCCTTATGAATGGGTTTATTATTTTAAACATTGTAGGACATATCTTCCAATTACATGGCTTAATAATAAACCATTTTCCTTATATCAGTAACCTTGATAATCTATTTTTTTAGTATTTTAAATTGTCTAGCATCAAAAATTATCAAACTATAATGTATATATTGGTACTTGTTATACACTCTCAAAATCATTAATTTTTCTAAAAACCCCTGATCAAGGTCTTATAACATGTTAAAAACATCCATAATTGTATTTTTTATATTTATTAATCTTATATAGGTCCGAAATCACATAAGAATTTATGGTCTATGGAATTTCCAGATAAATTTTTTAAATAATTAATTTATTTGGAATCAATATTACTCACATGTTTCTTTAGAGTAATGTTTGAAATTATAATGAAAATACCCCAATAATTAAGAAAATCATTGTTATATGGATTTCCTTTTAATTTATATGTCATCATAATTTTTTCCCTTTACCATATCTTCAAAAATCACTTCGATAGATATAAACCTGAATCTAAGAAATAATAAGTTCAATTGAGAACAATAAAAATGAAATAAGATTGAACTACTCTATAATAAAACGTAGAAGACACATAAGGGTATTTAGTGACAGATATCATAGGGGATTAATTAAGGTATAAAACACATTTAAACATCCCCACATAACAATAACTCTATATATACCATAATGAATATTACCTTCCCAGTTACTAGGGTCATTGATGTATCTTCAAAAAAACATACATAAGAATAATATCATTTTATATGAGAACTAAATACATTAAAAGACGATAAATTCCCTGAAATAATAAAGGGGGTTTTTATATTATGAATATAGACATAAACAAATTATTTCATTAATTTTTATCAAAAAAATCTTGAAAACACTTAAATAATTATACTCATCATATAAACACACCTCATTAAGCATTTTTACATAACCTATTGAATGAAATACATGAAAGGTTGAGATGAAATTCTCTGTAATGGTAAACATAAGAGGTATTAATATATGATCTTAAATGAGTATAATATAAGAAAAAGAATAATACATGATGAAAATAGCATAAAAATACCCAATAATTTAATGAACTATAATCAAAATTCATATAATAAGGCATTGTCATTACAAAATATATAATTCAAATGAGTGTGGAATCATTAATAACCATCCCTGGTCAATGAGAACATAATATACAGATAAGAAAAATATTTAAAATAATAAAATATTAAAACCAAATCATAATCCAGTGAATTTTGTTATTATTAATCTATTCAATTAATAATATTGTGAGAATTTCTACAAATTTATCATATTCATTCATCATAATGTGAATAAAACCATTCAGAATCATGACAACATATAATTGTGTGAATGTAGATTGAATTTATCTTACTAAAGAATAAAAAATTAGAGAAATATATTCCCCATAAGTACCACCTTTATCAAAATCACATGAAGAGATATCAATACTATATTACACAATTAATTAGAGGGATAATTGATTTCGACACCACACATCACATTGTTGAAAAAAGAAATATTTTTTTTTCACATGATAAAAAATCGTTAATCATATTATCATGTCATAACCCATGGAAAAGAAATGAATTTCATAAATATTCCATCACTCCATCGAAGAATAACATGAATAAAATGGGTTTTATAGTCACTTTATCAATATATCATAGAAAAACATTTACATAAGTAATATTTTATATAATGGTTTCATTATAACATAATTAACACTTCATAAGGAAACAAGTTTCCTAGAATCATCTACAAATCATCATCACAATAATACATCTAGAGAATGAAATTGGTTTCTATAATTTTATGATATCCCCAGTGAAGAATAAAAATAACTAATGTATATTGAAATAGATGAAGAATACCTCCAAAATAATATACCAAATATTGCTTATGAATATGAAAAAACATCCATTTTATTGATAACAATTAAACTGAAAATTCATATAATATGGAGAAAAATAATTTTGTTAGAAAATAAAAAACTAAACATGCAGTGTAATCATTATAGAAAATAATGTTTGTGATAATGAAAATTGTGTTAATTATGTTTACATTAAAATAAAACATTCATTTCACATGTTTCAAAATTTAATAATGTATTGTTCCGGAAACCATTTATTTAAATATATTAGTTTTTAAACCGTTAAAAATAATTTTATATAATATGAAAATGAAAATTTTAATAGATTTCACACATAAGAAATAGATTTGATAAAAAATAAGGATTATGAACCTTGACGAAAATGTTCCTTGACAATGAGGAAATAAGGTTGAATATTTATTAAATGATTATTCCATATGACTATTAGTACAAATGATGGGAAAATAGTACTGATATAAAATCTAATGAAATAAAAAGAATATGAAAAAATATAATTTCACCATGGATAATATCCTTATAATTTCCCTAAATATAAATTTAGTAGAAAAAATAAAAGAATGAAATAAAATTGTAACATAAAACTCATACAACTTTGTTAACTTCAAAATAATAAGACCCATGATATAAATAATTTCAAATGAAACATTAAAATCCATGAATATAATAATATTAATGACATAACATATAAAATTGAAAATTTATATAGCACATCAGTTAAACATTTGATAAATATAGTTTATGTTTCATTGAAATAGAATTGAGATGACAAACACATAACTCATGTATGATTGTACACCATATGGGTTGAAAATTACACTATAAAAAATTATTTAAGATAAATAAATTCCAAAAGAATATTCATATTTCAATAAATTTTATTAATTATTTTATAAAATTCAATTATCCCTTTATTTATAATTTGTTTCTAAAATGGACCTTCAAGTGAAAACGTTTCTCTTTTAGTTATATACAATGGTTCCATGGTTCCAGTACTTACACCATGTTAATAATTCCATCATATTCAAATATTTAATAATGAAATATGTGTGGAATTTATTAAATATATACAAATTTAAAATCATTATTATAAATTGATGATTAAAAAGGAATTACATCACTTTGTGGAGATGGTAGTACATACATATACACATGAGATGGTTATATATTTTTATGGGTGGAATAAAATAATGTAAAGTTTAATTAAAAATTTCACAATATTAATTATATAATAACAAACATAAATGTATTCATTAAATATTTATTTATTAACACAGATAAAAATTGTAAGTGAAACAATTATCACATCACTTCAAAGAGGTTATAGTCTACAATTACGCATGAGCGACGTTATCGTTTTCCAAAAGTTTGAAAGGTGAGATGGTAGATAATATATTATAATTAGATAAATAAATTTATATCATAAATAATATATATATATATACTAAATATATCATAATATTGAGATATAAAATGGTGTGATGGGGAATGAAACATACAGCTTCATAGTGTAGATAGATTACACTTATATAGGAGCAATATCATTAATTCCCACTTGATAGTAGATAGATGAGAAATAGTAAGTACATCAACATAATAAACATTTAGTACATAAATTATATTTTAGTCATTATTTTAAAATATATACTATTTATTTCTGGAATGTATTATTATGAATAAAATTTATAGAGCATGATAAAAAGTTAAAGATCTTTGTTGAGAATTATATTTTTGATTACACCCTTCTCCTTGAAAGGATGGTATTATATTAAATATATGACCTCTAAAACATTATTTTTGATGTTATAAAATTATTTATATAGTTATTATATGATGAAATATTTTCTTTAGTGTTAGAGAATAGATGTGACGAGGTGTTACATTATTGTGAAAAAAGGAAATTTTTCAAATTACATAAACGATTTTAATATAACACATCTATTTTTAATTGAAAGTTGAACCAAGTGGAAAACATTTCAAATATATGATAGTTTAATAGTAATAAAACCTCAAAATATAAAATTTTTATTGGTTTATGTGTCACTTTATACCTTATCTTTTGGAGTAACCCCATCATTGACCAATTTCAACCAAAAATGTGGATATAATGTTTCACATGATATATTGTTTTAAATTTAAATCTGGTGTAAAAATAGGATGAAAAATTATATATTTTTTCTTTTGACTATATATCATCAAATGTTTCTCATTTAATGTTTTTGTGATTTTTAAATCATTTAATAATATATTTACTAACACAATACACCATTAAATCTATTATAAGAACAATTATAAAATATTGATGATAAAGTCATCAATATAGGTTTGAAATTGAAATTGAAATTAATTTTCCATAAATTATTATTTAATGTTTACCTTAATATAATTTTTTCCAAAAAAGTCATCAATAAAATTTACCTTTTATGTTTTTAAAATCATTTACTTTCAATATTCACCTACTTACATTGGCACAATGTATATATTGATTAATAATTTAAAGAAATTAAAACAAAATTAATAAATAAAAATAAATTTTCACTATAAAATTAAATAAATAAATTCAAATAAATTCTTTATAAAATTTTATTATTTATATGTGAATATATAAGTGAAACAAAAATCAAGAGATCGATATGTTGGAAATTTAAATAAAATAATATAATGTTATTTATCGAAGAAAAATGTCACATTACATCCATATTTTAAAATATATGAGAGGGTGATTGAATAAAATTAATAAAATGGAATATATTCATGTTCAATTATTATTTTAACCCGAAATATATAGTTATAACATCGTTTTCCCCATTTTACTCTTTACCAAAGAGATAAATTTTTCTATGGTTACAATTTATAATGCCTAAAAATGAAGGGGTCAAAGTTGAAAATTTTGAACCCAACCATTTAGAAATTTCTAGAAATGTTAGTGATCAATTTTCAATAAAATTATTAGGTCACAATGGAAAAGATATTTTATAAAATTGATTTTTAAAATTAAAACTGAACATAGAATAATATAAAATAAAATTTTTATTCCTATGTTTTTATTATAAAACATTAAAATAATATAGATCCTAATTATTTTAAAATAAAATTTAAAAAATAATCAAAATTTTAAATTACATGACATAATTACAAAAACTGATAGTTTAAAAAAATTATAAATCTTTATACATGAAAAAATACCACTTTAAGAAAAATTTGAAGTATTCACCCTATGATAATACTTTAATTATTATTTAAGTAAAAATATAATAATTTATTTATACTATATATATGTGAATGGAATAAATTGATTATATTGACATATAAAAAGTGCAATAAAACCATTTTTGATGAAAACATACTTTTTTATTCAGAAATAGGCATCACTAAAAATCATGTAATTATTTATTATTAATTAATCAATAAATTAAAATTATATAAAACCATTATATATATTTTCTTCATTTTTATTTCTTATTTATACATCCAAATTAATTGTTATGTTATAATTTTTCTTAGATCTATTTAAGATTTGTGATTCATTATAAGTAAGATATCAACAACTAAATGTTTATTTAAGGGTAAATACATTATAAAATTCCATGGTCTTATATTATATCATATCATAAATCTGGGACACATTATAATTTAATTACATCTTACAAAAATCAATTTATCCTGACATATAAATAAAATTTCATGTCAAATACATGATGGAAACAAAAGTAAATGTTACTATATGAAAACATAGTATTTACTAATAAAGTATTTCTAAGATTATATATGTATAATTATATGTATCAAGGGTTTCCAAAAAATCACCTTTATAATTGAGTGATAATATGTAAATAATACTTGGTAAATCAATCTTCTTCTTAATTAAGTTGAGGAAATAATTTTCTATACTATAAGTATTATTTCAATCTTTAATTCTTATTTGAGTAATTTCCAATCCTTTATTCATCTCATATTCCACAATATAAATAACCATGCTGAATTTTATCATGTAATATAAAATAATATTAATTTTTAATGGTTAATACGATCTATAAAATAAATACAAGTTATCCCACATTTCTATAGTCAATTTTCAGAACCTAAATATTTTTCACATGTTTTCCATTTTAAATAAATCTTCATACACATATATATAAAAAATACATATACACACCCAAAGTGAAACATTAATCATTTAAAAAATAGGTAACCAATTTTTTTTTAAATATATTATATAAAAAATTAGAATACTGACAATTGGAAATATTTTATCACATATTCTTCAATGACCAACATTATAATTATATCCAAAATATATAAATCATTAATAAGTTTATATAACCAAAATATATATACCAATATCATTTACTCCCCAAAATATACTAGATTGTTCAATAAATATCAAAAATAACAAAAAATTCTTAATAGAAGCATATAGGCTGGTAATCTTTTATATAACACAAACTATGAAATTAAATTAAACAATTTCAGTCTACCATTTAACCAAAAACACATTATTATCTAAACATCATGAATATATTAAGGGTTGTTTATCCATTAGTAATGTGTTTTCAAAAATTATCACCTTGCCCAAAAATATGATTTATGGGTCCATTTAACATAATATTAGAAACACATAATGTGAAACTATGGTAGATAAATCCTTTGATATTTCATGATTTTAATTACCAAAATATCAAAAATAAAAACTTCTACAACTATATTCTAAAATACGAATACGTAAAACCTTAATTTATTTTGATTATTTCATATAACATTAACTAGGATTGATCATCTTATTCATTAATAATGTATTTTTACAATATAAAATATGTACCATTTAATATGATTAATAAACATCAATTTAATAATGATTTAATGTTTTGTCATGTGAAATACTTTCTAAATAACGCATACCTTTATTATTTCATTTTTTTCCTCTTCATCATAAAAATTAAAACATTTACTCCTAAAACTCTTAAAATAATTTTCTCAATCATTCCCATGAGGAATTTGGTTTTCATGATTCCCACATATTCCACATTTAAAGCATTAAACAATATATTACACTATATCGAAACCATTATTCTCATCTAAATCCTTAAAAAAAGATTTATTTTTTTTCTCATTGAAATTACCCACATTGTGCCCATGTTTCTCCAATATAGAAGGCATTCCTCCAATATATCATAATTTCCAACATTATTCCATTGTTTCTAATAAAACATTCCCTTGAATTTTTATTTCTAAATTCAAATTTAATAGGAAGTTGATTGTTCATTCCTTTATGTTCTTCATTAAATTCCATTTTTCTCTTATTTGGTCCTCTTAGAAACTAACCATTGTTATAGTGTTTAATAATATAACACGATAGTTATTAATGTATAATAATAAAAAATATCATTCAATATATAACATAATTTGGATTTGATTAGGAAAATTTCAACATCATCCATCAATTTCACCATTAACAAGATATCTATCGATTACAGAAATTAAGAAAAATTCAATTGTATATTTTAGACACTAATAATCATAGTTAGAAACCATATAATAATGAATTTAATTTATAATGTTTTTAAATATTTACCAAAATTTTGATATATTTCATGTTAGGTATATCCTAGTCTATATGGTCATTATCTATTCCAATCTATCATAATTTTTTATAAATACAATATGATTTTACGTAAGTATATTCCCTTAGAGTGTCTACCATTGAATTGAGTCTCAAGCCCATTCATCAAATACAAGTGAAAATCGATTTCCACTTTTAGTGGTGTTATAAAAAGATGAATATATAATGAAACTATATACACTTTCCAATATCCATCATATTATGTATTTTCTAGGAAAACCACCCAATATCTACTTTATTTATGCTTAAAAATAGTATTATATGATTATACATGTGCATATATATTTTACTAATGGTTCATAATCTTATTGAACAATGATAGCTAAACCCTACTCTAATATCAACTGAGGTGACCCAAGAATAGAATACATAAATATTAAATATTATTTGATGAATAATAAATTAATATCACAATTATACATTCCCTATAACAATAATAGTTTTGAGACTCTAAAAACTATATTAATAATAAAATTATAACATGAAATGTCATAATAATATAAAAGAAATTTATTCTATCAATTCATCTTTATTATACATACTCTAAAAAACATTTCATCACAAATTAAAGAAAGGAAACATATGAATGTGTGAGATCAGATGTCTAATAGTGATACAAATAAGATATGCCAATTGATGATCATAAATGAGAATAATACAAGTTTATGTGTATTATACAATGATAATATCATTCAAAATTCATACACAATTATTCAATGGTATATAATCATGAATCATGGGTTATGGATCTTTCATTATGGAATAAATATGTTGTTAGAGTTATAAATAATAAAAAATAAATAAATATCCATGAGAACATAACATGAGCATAAAAAATATCTTTTGAAATAAGAATTTATATAAAAAAGCATAATATTGAGAGGATATATAGTAGTTATCATGTCTATGTATAATCCTATGAGAATATATAAATAATGATCGTACTCACAGATCAAAATATGAACAAATATATTCGTATGCATGTTAATGTAGAATCGTGGGATGATAGAAAAAATCAATCATACTCACATTAAAAATTATGAAAAAATCAATTCAAAATAATGTACACTCAATCATAGTAATCTCATTAGATATCAAGATCACATTAACAGTGTTATTGTAAGGCTATTAAATTTCATGACTACCCATCACAAAATTATAACTATACATTTCTTTCCACAAGATCAAAAAACATCCATCATTTTATGATCCATAGAAAGGAAACAAGTTTTATAAAAATTTTATAATCCTATCATATCATAACATGAATAAAATAAATTGTTGTCATAAATATTTCATAATATTATAACTTGATGTAATGAAAAATGTTTCATAAAGGTTTCATCATAACATTATTAACCCATTGGAATGAATCAGGTTTTATATAATCATATTTAAATCATCATAATCAGGTGCCATATATTGAAATAAACTTGATTGTATCATAATATCATGTCTTAAGGGAATATGTAAATCCTTAATGGATTTTTACAAAAAGAAAAATTCAAGTAAATTATACATTGAACCAATTTTTGAAAACATTATAAAATAACATATTCCATCATTAAAATTTTAAATTACAATTCCCAAAATATTATGAAAATACCTAACATTTTTAATAAGCTAGGAAATTTTTTAATAAATATTAAATAAATACAATAGTCATGATTGTGGTTAAATTTTTCACATAGTAAATGTCAAAATAAAATATCCTCTCCACATCATTATCCAATGATAGAAATACAGGTTTAGAAACACGTTTATTTAAAATATACCTTTTATGAAATATTTTATTCAATTTAAATGTGGTGAAAATTTTAGTTATAATGAATTTCATGTATAGGTAACAATGTTCATAGAACAATTTTTAATATTATAGATATAGAAAAAAATTTAACTACCTAATAAGGAAAAAAAGTCGAATTTTCATAAAAACATTTTCAATAATTTTATCTTACAAAGAGTAAATAATGGTAATTATACATCAATACAATATAAATAACTATAAAAAAATAAAATACATCTGTATTAAAGTATAAAATACATATAATTACCATAAATTGAAGTTAATCATTGATGATTGTAAAAAAATGACATTGTAACAAAAATCCTTAACCACTTTGGTAAATATTTAATCATAAACCCCATGAAAAAAGTTATATAAAATTAAACCTAAAAATAGTGAATATAAACTTATTCTTAATATATCATATGAAATGGGTATTTTATACACCACAATAAATAATCATGTGGTAAAAATGACATATATCTCATAAAAACAAAGGTGATAAAAGAAACCCAGACATCAAGTCTCATATTGAAAAATACAGATTCAATACTACAATATAATTAATATTTATTTATTATAAATATATTAATAAACAATATTGATAAAAAATCTATCTATAAATCATTTATAATTTATTTTATTAATTTATTATTCCTTATTCCTTAAAATAGACATTGGTTTAAAAATGTTATGTTTTCCATGCATATTTCAATTTACTGGTTATGGTATTTGCACCTTCATAATATTTTCATCATTCCAATGAATAAAAATATAAAAATTTATCATTTTTATAAATTATATATATATATTTATATCCATTAAGATTAATAATTTAAGAATAATTAATTATATCACATCATAGAGAAGGTGGTTTTTATGTATGCATTACTTGTGTTTTCACTTTTCAATTCAAGGAAATATAGAAAGTTAAATTAGAATTATCATTTATAAAAATATTTATATTATAAAAATCATATATATTCATTAAATATATACTTGATACCATCTATTTAATGAGGTAATTGAATGTGAATCACATTGTTATGTAGAGGTGGTAGTCAATGTATACACTGGAGCACCATTATAGTTTTCTAAATGATGTAATGGTAAGAAGGTAGATAATAACATATAATTATAGAAGAATAATTTTTCATGAATATAATATATTAACATTAAATATATCATAAATTCCATCCAGAAAAGTTGGTGATTCAAAATGAATCTTATCACTACATGGATGTGGTAGTCCACATGTACACATAACCGATATTTTCATTTTCCACATTATGGAAAAGGGATAAAAAATGATTAATACATCATAATAGAAAAAACTATGTATCTTTAAGACCCTTAATTAATATATTTATAATCGATTCAATATACATAGGGATGTTTTAATAATACATAATATTGAATGGACTCGATTTAGCGTTACACCTATTTGTTGTGAATCCTACTTGGTTAACACCTCAATCCTTCAATGGACGGTATTATTAAAAAAAAGTCCTATAGGATGTGTTTCTGGATGTTATTAAAGTTTTTTGTTAGTTATTCTCTAATATAAGAGTATGTATATGTGTGTAGAAGATAGGATAGGTGATATCCATTTATTGAGATGTAAAGGACTCGCTTGGATGTATATATGTTATTTAAATATATTAAATTATTTTTCCAATGAATGTGTCAAAATGTGGAATAATTTTATAAGATATGTTAGGTTATGGTTGAAATAAATCCATTCAATAATTTGTTTTCATTTTAATTTGGTTTTATATCTAATATTTTTCATTTATCACCTTTTAACATATATTAACCATTATTGCACTAACAACTTATTTCAATAATTATGTGTTCATAATTTAAATATAGGGAAAAAATCTCTCAGAAAATGTCATGGGGAAAAAATTAGACAATATATCATATGAATTTCCTTATTTCAATTTTTTTATTGATTTAATCTAGTATTATTTTACATAAAATACAATAAAATTCATCTTAAGAAATATTCAAATATTTTTAAATTACATACGAAAATTAATTTATTTAATTAAAATATATTCTTCATAAAAATAATTTATAATTATATTTTACCATTAAATTAATGTGACAACATAATTAAAAGAATAATATTAATTTTTTTTATTTTGAAATTTTTTATTTTGATTCTTCCAATGCTTTCATAAGTAATCTGTAAGCAATGTGTGAGAATTTAAGGAATGTATAATATCACATAACATTAATAATAAATTACAAGCATAAAAAATTATTTATTTTCAATATAAAATCTTTTATTCAATAAAAACATATTTTTATACATTTGGGAACATATAAGAGAAATTAAAAGTAAGAAAGTGGCATTTTTAATTTTTTCATTCAAGAAAATAATTAAAAATTATTTATCAAATAAAAATAAAACCAAATGAAATGATTATATATATATAGATTGTTCTAATTAATCTAACCCAATTAATTATTGTAATTATTATTAATTATTTCATTTAGTTTTGACATTTATTAATCCATTTCACCCATTACTGAGTTGATAAATATTATTGATACTGTTATTCATAATGACTAAAAATAAAAGGGATATATTTAAAAATATTAACAACAAAAATTAAAAAATGGATTAAATTTTATAATATTAAATATATATTATACTATGTAAGAAATTATAATATAAATTCAAAAACAAAATAAAAATTGTTTTCAAAAAATTTGGGTTTTTGAAAAAGGAGCATGTACCAAAATAAAATAAAATATTAATTCACATTAAATTATTTTGGTCTAGATTAGTTAAATGGGTCTTGTATTATATTAAAACGAACTAAAACTAATGAAAAATTGAAATTACATTATTTTATTAAATAATTAATGTTTTACAATAGTCAATATTTTAACTATTCACATGAAAGTGAAACATTGTAAACTAATATAAAAACTTCACCATAATGTAATAAAAAATATTGATTTAAAAAATTATATTAATTTCCTTTAAAAATTTAAAAAAATAATTATAATTATTTATAATTTCATCCTAATAAATTCAATAAATAATTTTTTAAGAATAAAATGAATTTACATAAAATTAAATATATATTTATTATGAATTAATAAATACATTTAAATTATATATATACATTATAGTTATGATTCCTAATTTTTTTTCCTTTTCATACAATGAATTTAAGCGCTATGTAATAGTATATCCATGGTTCGTTTGAAGATATGTGTTGTGTGTTGACAAATATATTGAATAGTAACATTTTATTTAAGGAGAAATACAACCTATAATATATATATGTTAAATTCATTATCATTTTATTTGTTCAATGATGATTTTATTAATATATTTCATATTATTTCATTAAAATAATTTTATTAATTATTACTTATCCAACAATCACTAATTTAATTATTTCTATATTTATGTTAGGTATGCACAGAAGACATAAGAATTGTACATGTTTCACTCACACAATGAAAGTAAATGGATTATATAATCATAATTTTTCGATGAAATATATTCCACTAAACTCAAAATTAAGTTGTTGGTTTAGACAAGGTATCTATAATCCTTGGGTCACTACCCTTACAACGATTTGGGTTCGGTCACCCCTCACCCTATGGGTCACCACATTACTCTTCTACATTCCTTCCTACATAATTAAGGATTACCTTGATGAAAAAAAAGACATCGGGTTCCCATGTGTTATGTTTTTGAATATCATTAAATCCTTTCACTACCTTATATGATGTGTTGGATTTAGTTTTTTTTTTGACAAAATGTAGTGATAGAGAAAATTGGATTTTCTTTCAACTTGTCAATAGTAGAATGATTTCATGATGTTCATTATAAATGGAATGGGGGAAAGTTTCGTAATAATATTGTTTTACTAATAAATAGAAAGTGGAAGATGAATCATTTTGTGAGCCCCAAATCTATTTCTTGATAATAATAATTAATGAGTTGAATCTATCCAAAATTTTCGAGCATAGATAGGGAATTATCTTGAAATGATTTTGGAGAATTTATAGGCACATGAAAATATTAAAATATTCACTTTTATATGGGTCTGGAAATTCTTTAGTGTGTTTGAGAATTTATCATATTAAAATGGAAAAAAAGAAGAAGTCTCGTGTAAGTTAGATGTTTCCTAAACATGTTGATTTTATGGAATCTCTTGAAATTATTTAGAATAAAATGGTTTCATTCTAGTTTACATGTTGTTTGAATTGAATCTATAGGTTAATGAAATATGATAAAAATAATTTTTTTGACTACCTCATCCAAATATGAAAATTCATGAGATTTGAGAAATATTGATTAATTCATGAAATATTGGGATAATTATTGAATGTATGATTTAAAAAGAAGAATATATTACCATTTATTGGAATTTATTTGAATAAAATATATTTATTAAAAGAGTAATTTAAATAATTATTTTTTAAAAGCTCTGTGAATTATGGGAGTTATATTAATATTAAGATGAATTTCACAAAAGGACGCTTGAAGGGAAAATGTTTCTCGAAGGGGGTGAAATATCAATTAATAAGAAACTAACTCCCCATTTGATATAGCCCAACTCATTGATGATATATGGGATCTAAATTCATTAATGAGTTTCATTATTGTATTTCATGCATGAATTTGTGTTACAAAAATGAATTATGTGAAAAAAGCCTATCACTCCCTATTAGCATGTGATTTTCATGAAATATTAGAATAATCAAGATTGTTATTATTTTTTAGAAATAAGTAACTTTATAAACTAAGTTTGAGTTTCACAATAATGAAATATATTTCAAAATTTAAGAGTTTTGAGAAAGAATAAATTTGGATGAATTTTGGAAGCTTCATTACAGGGATAGTATACTAAAATAAATGATGATTTGTGAGAATGTATATATTGGGAATTTATTTTTTGAAAAAATTAAATAAGTGATGTGAACTATTTATAGACCTTTAGAATTGAATTTCCTATTAGATGAATTCTTATACAATAGGGAATAAGATTTTTCTATAGTGGCTTTATTCAGAAACATTCATGACATGTCCTAGTGGGACCCATGCTATGACTTCTCATGCTCGGCTCTAATAGTCCTAGGGCTAGAGATAACTACTGAGAAACAATATCACTAACATAAGAGACCTTATCCTATGTATCTGTACACACACACAAACACACACAGATATATATATATATATATATATATATATATATATATTTGTGTGTGTGTATGAATGTATGTATGTATGTATTCAAGCCCCAACAATAGTAAAATGTAAATACCACTCAAAGAATTTCCATAGATACATCTTAGTCCACAATAAGAGTATGATTGGATATAAAGGATGGAAAGCAAGGCCAAATAAAATCCCACAAAATAGAGTCTGAAACAGATTTCCAACCTGAATGTTTGTATTATGACTATTTTCTGACAGAGGTCAGAACAGATATAGGTCGAATGAGTCACACTAATAACTGTAAAGTCCTAGTCTACCTATGACAGAATAAAATGTTCTTATATCTTGACAAGACATGACAGGTGTGGGGAAAGACCATGCAGGGGTGAGAATAACAATACACAGTAGGACACCCAAAACCACAGAGTATATATCAATGAAAAATATAGTCATTTCTACACTAGTATATGTCTACAACACAGAGATAAAAAATACTATATATACTCAAATATTACACACAATATAGAGGAATGTTAAAACCAAATAGTACTACCATAGGATTTCGATCTCAAATGATCTGTAAAGATCTTATCTGAGGGAACACACTCCTGAACCTAATTTAACTGATTATGTCCATCTGAGAGGTACTACTCATTAGGTATCATCATGTAAAAGAATATCATAATGTTCTAAAGATAATATGATAAACATATGATAATCTCTTCTAGAGCCATTTGGTGAAACCAATAAGTAAATATAGATTAACCATCTATATAAAGAATTGATGACTGTCTATTGTTCACCATGTTGATATAATGAACTCCACTTATAGAACTAATAAAAATAGATAATCTCACTCTAGGCCTTAGAGAAGGAATCAAAAAACTCTATCCACGAAGTCTTGTAGAAGGGAACTTTGTCCAACGAGTAGGAAAATATTCTATACCAACATTCAGGATTAGGATATAAGAAATGAACTCGAATGAAACTTATGCATATAACAATGGAAACAAATTCTATATCATCTATAAAAGAGTAAACAATGTGTAATAGGAATCACATGTTATGTCCCTTGACCACATGTCCTACCCGTGTAATCGTTTCATGTATCTAGTAATGATACTGTATGGGATTACACAAAGTGTTTCCAACCATTGTACTACAACCCATGTCCGTTTACTTTCTTAAGTACATATAGAGTCTCTTGGGAGATATAACATTCCATATAGGCCAACAAACATGTTTTCTAAAACAAATATTATACCTGAAACCCACTCGGCCAATTTGGGGTTCACACAGGGTGTGTAGATCTGACAAATATTCAATATAGTGAAGGTATTCTATTATTCGAGATTTTTCCTCCACACAACTAGGATGAACCATTGACCTATTATATGTTTGTCTCCTATCCATAAAACTAAATATTCCACATCATATAGCCCTTTCCATAATCAGAAAACTTGTTTCTCCATCAGATCATATTAGAAAATGGATTAAATCGTTGATATTTTTTTTTAAGAAAATCAAAGAATGTGAAATTTGTTATCCTTCATCATCTAAATCACTCTATCTCTATTATTCAACCTCCTTCATTTCGTTCCAATCCTAGATCAATGATATCGTAACATTGCACCAATAATTGGGTGTGCAATGATCGAATGATTTAGATTTTTGGAGCCGTGGGACAAAAGAATAAATTCCTCAATGAGCAATGAAAAATGGCAGAAGATCAAAAGAACATATTAGATAAATGATACTCAATTGATGTTCAAGTCAATATTTTTTTTTGTTACAATGATAACACAAAATAAACATATCCCAATGATACTCTCTCACCAAAACCCTAAATATAACAAATCCTACTTAATGTTCAAGCTACAGATCAATCTATTAATTAACTTTTTTTCATCATAGAAATAAATAACATGAGTGAATCTTTTTAAAATAACATTCCCTATATCGATTCAGATCGATTTATGACAAATAACGATGAATCATCGAGTTTATTGTTGATATCCTTCAATTCTGAGGTTTTTCGATTGCCAATCCATGATTACATTGTAATTATCCGGATAGAATTATCCAATAGACTTTATATAGTATCTAGTGGTTCCAAGGATATTCTAATAACCCTAGGATTTTTCTATAATGGTCTATTTGAAAAAATAATAATCTCCTTAGAAAGACAATTGATATAAAGTAATTTTATTCAATAATATTCATCATATCTTCACTCGTAATGAATTTTCATTAATCAATTTGCACTGACTAATTTTAACCGTCTCATAGGGTAAAACCCACATTATGAATTCAACAGAGCCCTTGTATTTCTAATACGGTCCCCCATTTATATGTTATTCAAATTTTTTCAGAAAATTGCAACACGAAAAGTTTAATATATTTCAATCATTTATTTTGGAAACATTGAGATTCAAAATTGAACAACATCTTAGAACATGGTCTTGAAAATTATCCATATAACATCGACAAGATGCAAATATAAAATAATTGACATTAAATAACTAGTAATTGAAATATCAGCATGAAGAAAAACTGTAAAAACCCTAAAACTAGTAACCATAATACAATGGTTACAATATTACATTATCATTGATATGAAAATAAAAATCCTAATGGACAACATAGATTAGAAACCATGGAGGAATTGATTCATATATTTCCACCATTTTATACATGGAATAAAATATAAAACATAACCAATGTGAACATTCCCTATCTTTTAAACTCATTCCTCAAATCATTATTCAAAACCATGGGAAATGAAATAAAATAAATGTTATCTCAATTTATGTATAATTATTAATAAATGTAGAATATATCACCTATAACTAATTCATAATCATTATATAATATTAAATATCTAAAAACACATTCAATTTATTCAACAACCTGAGCACAAAATATAACCATAGAAAATAAATGTGTAATAATTTCATGGAAAATAATAATTGAATTCTCAAAGATGAAAACTAATAATATTGGATTTTATTATATATGACCTCATGGTATCTATAACATCAAATCCTACTACAATTATTTTTAATCGATGGGTATGTGCACACTTAAAGCCATGTTTTTTTGTTAATGGAATTTTCCCAGGACACATTTTGTTGCATTGTGGGATTATCTAAAATTTGAACTCGCCCTTCACTATATGAAAATGGAATGACATATACATTGAATTATAAATTAAATTAACAAAAAATATTCCTTATTAGTAAATATAATTATTGAGTAAATAATATGGATTTATCGTGATTTTCCTTAGTAATTCAAATTAAATCCATAATATAACCAAATATGTAAAAATAGTACACATGTTAGGAAACAATAATATCCATGATAAAATGAACATGTATATTTATTATAAATATAAAATAAAATTATCTCAATAATTTTATTGTCTAAAAAAATCAACAACAACAAAATTAGTTAAAAATTAGATGAACATCTATTCCTTAAAAATATATGTTTCATAATAAAATCATTCACTTTATGAAAACTAATAAAATAGAATTGAAATATTATTATGATATGTAATTAAATAATTTTAATTGAAAAACAATTTGAAACATGTATATGATGCTAAATTTCATAAAATGGTTATTGTGTTTGGGAAATTCATTGGAACCATATGTGTTAAAAACAATTACTTTTTATTTTTTTAATATAAATAAATAATTATTCTTTCAAATAATATTAGAATCATTGCCTTAAAAATTTATAAAATTCAATGATAATGTAAAATTTTACTTTAAAATATGTTTAGGAATATAAAGAAATATATAAATTTTTTAAAAATAATGATATGGAAAAAAATATACTTGACTAAGAGATAATGAAAATCAATTTTTGGTCATAAGATTTGTTTTCATGACTCAATTTCTAATGTGATAAATGTTTAAAATACAATATAAAAAATACAGAAATATCTAATGGTTAATATAAGATATAGATTTTGTGATGGATGGGTTATAAGAAACCTTCAATGAATATTAATGCAATACCAAACAAATGAGACTGTAAAATAAATCATTTCCTAGTTGATAACTTTTAAATTGTTACCAATTAGAATAAATTCGATAATTTGAAAAAACAATTATTTTGAATAATTAATTTTTCCCGTAAAATATAAAAAATGTGTAGTATATACAACACATTAAAATAAATGGGTGTATATAATCAAATATGTCATAACGGAGTGTAAATTGAGATATAATACCTTACTTGAAAATTTTATTTAATTTAATGTTCCCTAAAATCATTTATAATTGTTTTAAACATGTAATTATATTTTATAATCACCATATTAATATTTATAATATCATATATGAAACTACTATAACATATTACCACCCATCTTATAATAATATTTCCTTATTTCCATTTCCTTCGGTGTTACATAATATTTCCCAAGCATGTTTGGACATTGAAGTCAAAATTAATATAAGTATGATACAATTATTTAAATTTAATAATTATTTTAATATTAAAATTATTATATTGATCCATTACATAAATTTTTAAATCATTATTTATCTTTCTACATGTAAATTTATTTTCATCGCCTTATAAAGAGGATAGGTCGTACAAAGGCATGAGCGACAATACCATTTCCTTAATAGATTATGGGGAATAAAAGTGGATGATATATTTATTTTAAATATTCTACAACATATCATATGTATCATATATATTTATTATCCTTATTATTATGACTATCCATGTGAGTTAGTGATGGAGAACAAATTACCTCAACTTTTGAGGTTGTCGTCTACCATACACATGATAGATGTCTATGTTTCCTATTTAATGGAGATGTATATGAATTAATTTTAATCAATAAACATAATAAAACATCCTTATATGGTATATAAATTTCTTATTATATTCTAATTATTATTATATAATTGAATATGGTACTGGAAGAATTAAAAAAATGTTTCTGGTGAAGATGATTACCATCACATAGAAAAACCTCCAATGCATGTCTTATTAAGAACATAAGGGTTCAAATTTTGAGAAGACTAGAAGATATATAACATTGATAAAGATGTTTAGGATAGTTTAGAAGGGTTTGGTATATCTAAATTGTGTTATTTATTTTAATAAGTAAGGGGATGATGTTTAAATTTATATTTGAGGTTATTGGCACACTTAATTTTCCATTTTTATATAAATTTCATGCCATATTCTTAGAAAAAATTATCTAAAATGGATTATATTCAACTGATATAAGTATATTGTTGAAATAATACCACTAATGGGGGTTTAAACATATTTTTATGTCATTTTAGCCCTTATAGTTTTAGGATATCCTCTAGTAAACCCATTTAAATATTAAGTATGGTGATTAATTTATACAATTTATACTATTCATTAGGATAAAAAAATAATCTCCACATATTAACTAATATCAATTATTCCGACATAGTATATGTAATCCATTTTATAAAATTAAATTCAAATAAGTGTTATATTGTTATTTAAAAATTATCACATAAAAAATGTCTGAATATCATCTTTTATGAAATGTATTTTTCAAAAATAAATGATCATACATTAACTATACGACTAGTAATAATAATTATAAATATTAAAATTCATAAAACTAAATATATATTATACAAATTTTCAATTAATATTTAATATTAATGATTATATTACTTAATTACAATGGAATTTAAATATATAATTTACAATTATATTTATCTACAAATTATACATTTCTACCTCGAAGTTATCTTTTATCTATTTATATCAAATAAATTTTTAATTATACATATTAAAACACATTATTATAAATAAATGGTTGAATAGTTAAATTTAAAATTTTAAAAATATTTATTTATGATAATTTTTATAGTAAAACATAAAAAATTCAATTTAGGATTTTTTTCCAATTATTTTCAAAATTGATATTCATTTATTCAAATTAGAGTTTTTTTGTCAAAAAAATATTAATATGATCATTATTTTATAATTTTATCAACATAAAATTTTAAATTACAATTCTTAAAGATCATTTATTAAATTTATCTCAGCATGAAAAAAATTTCATCAAAATTTTCATAGATATTACTTTCTAAACAGTTGATGGTGGTTCTTATTCATAACTTCTGATAGCTCCCATGTTTCTTACTCCCTTTTCTTGATTTCATTAATATATCTATAATATTCATGTTGTATGATTCTTCAATAATTTTTTTCCAGTTTCAAGAATCAATATAGGGACTTTATTTAAAAAAATATTATTTTCCAATTCTATTTCATTAGTTGTGAGAATATTCATTTGGTTCGTCATGTATTTCATTAACAATGATATATTGATAACATCATGTACTTTATAGAGACTTGGGGCAATTTTTATTGGTAATCCAAAAATAGATATCTTTTTAATATTTCAAAAGACCTAATGAACATGGGGATTAGATTCCCATTCCTACCAAACCATATTAAACTCTTTCATGGATATAATTTCATGAATATATGATCTCTCACATGAAATAACAAATAATTCAACTAATAATCAATATAACTCTTTTCCATAAGTTGTGTTTATTTAATATGTTTCTAAAATAGAATTTACTTTTATCATTGGCCACTTAGAAATTTCTAGGTTTAAATTTTTCCTTTCACAAACCTCATCGTAACAAGTTGGTTTAAAACATATCATTATATATAATCCATCATACATGGCCATTGAAATACATAAATAGAATATATTATTATAAGAAAACTATACCGTAGGTAATTACCGATTTCAAATTCCTTTAATGTACTATGATAATTATACAAACATGTCTTTTATTGTTCAGATAGTCCTTTTAGAAAATCTATTAGTTTTATGATGGTTTTGGGGATTAAATGAAGCTTAGTATTAAGAGACTCCTAGAGATGTTTTCATAATATCAATGTATATTGGGGACCAGAATCCTAATAAATTGAAATATGATCACCATCATTTTTCAATACATCATTAATATTAAGCCTTATAAATTGATCGTGTGGTAAATCCTCCATTATAGAGATTAAAATAGTATATTTTGAATGTTTATCAATAATAATTCATATTCAACCATTATTTCTAGAGGTATATAGTTTTATACTGAAGATATAAAGAGTAATATCATCCCATTTTGTTATAGGAATATGTAAATGTAAATTCATTATTCAATGATTTATATCTTATTCTTAAATTATTAAAAAAATATGCATCTTGATACATAATCAATAGTTTCCAACTTCATATTATGCAACAAAAATAATTCCCTCAAATCCATAAACATATTGGGTCTATATAGGTGTATAGAAAAATTGAACTATGAAAATGATAAAAAAATTCCATTTTCTTTCTAGGTATATATGGAACACATATTCTCTTTCCAAATTTCAGAATTACCTCCTCTCAAATGATTTCTAGATATTCTTCATTATTCATTGCTTCCATTTTCTTTTAAAAAGTCTCAACATTTGGTTGATAAATTTTTAATGGTTCTAATATTGATCGATTAGAAATTATTTAAAAAATGGGTGTTGAAACCACAATATTTAGAGTTTCAATATCCCTATATATTATATTATTCAACATATCATCTCTTTCAATTTTCAATTTTTTCTAATCTCTATGACATTCCCTGCTCAATGAATCTGTAACATTATTTTTCTTCACTTGGTTATAGTTTGTTGAGGAATCATTATATTTATGTATCTAAAGCCAACTGCCATTAATAATGTGGTGTAATTTCTAATTAATGGTTTAATTTACACACAAATGATCCATTTTTGTCTCATATCTTTTTCGATGGAGATATTATCTCCATATCTGTTATGACTGAGACCCCAGTTACCCATAATTGATTCCTTAAATTATTTCATTTTTATAGATTCAAAATTAAGATTCCAAAGTAATTAATAGTTTGATTTTTTATGGACTAGATATATACATGGTACAGTTATTACATTGGTAACCAGTTATAAATCTTATTGTTGGAATGTAATTTCATCCCTTAACTCATTAAATTAATTCATCTTAATAACCTATGAAAAAGAAAACAAATAAAAGGGTGAGATTACATGATTAGTAAGGTTTTAATAAAACATAAAATTTTATGATTCAAAAATAAATTAAATGTAATCAATATATAAAGGTGTATATAAATAAAATACATTCCACATTTTAATTTCACGAGTTTTAAAAAAAAATTGTTTTTGTAAAAAACTATATAAATATGCACAAGTCTATTTTGTAACAGGAAATAAATGAACCATTATTTTGTTATTTTCAGTATAGAATTTATATATATATTTTTAAATTTATTTCTTAACATTCATCTCAATGTTTTTCGACATGATATAATAACAAATTTAATTTTATCTCATAATAGAATTATTTTTAGAAAAACAAATTTTTGCAGCAATTTAATGGCATTGATGTTTTAAATATATATTTTTAAACATTTTTAAATTATATTTTACCAAATAATAATTTTCATTTATATTTAGGAAAAAATTAATATTTGGTTGATATTTTGCAATTTTTTTTAAAACATACATGTTTTGAAGACTAGTGAAGAAATAATGCATTTTAATTGAATTCTAATTTTTCATCAAATTTATTTATGAAGTTAAATTATTTTTTTAAATGGATTTAAACTATAATTAGTTCTAGGATTTTTAATTTATTCCATTTTATTTCATTTTTATTAATTTTAAATTGAAATTTTATATATAAACTTTTTGATCGTTTGAACTTTTTAACATTAAACCCCATTTTTCTCTTTCAATCAATGAGATTAAATTTTAATAAATTTATGAAATTTTTATGTTTAGAAATATGAAAGAAATGATTCCATATTTTTAATTATATGGTATAAAAATAGTAAATTGTAATGTTTTAATTTTGTTGAATATGAATTGTAACACTAGTAAAAACAAATTACCATAGTTAAGGGTAAATGAATTAATTTAGGGATCAAATAATATTATAAATATTATAAAATTTCCCTAACGCTTTTCATAATTTTATTAGATGTTAATTTTCATCCAAACAAATTAATGGAAAAGTTATGAGTCTATTTCTGGGATTTTGGATGAGAATATGACCGCAGTGGTATAATATTTAAATGATATTCAACTTTTTCAAACATTAATTTTTTATGAGATAAATATTGTTAAATTTGGGGTTATATAAGATATATATTCAACTATAAATATTCCTATGAAATATACAATAATTATCTATATTATAGTAATTTATATTTAATCTTTAGTGATAAAATAATTACTATGTAAAGTGACACAATGATGTGGTTGTATTTAGTTAATAAATTGTAGAATTAAAAAAATGATATTGAAGATATTAATATAAATATAAATTGAAACATTTATTTTCATAAAATAATATTTTGTATTACATGGTATTTTTGGGTTATTTTATAAGACATATTTTAAAATTACCTTATTTTCATTTTATTATAATATAAAATTTTTAATATTGTTAAAATAGAAATTATTGATATTAAAAACTAATATTTTATTAAAATAATATATAAAAAATTTAATATTATGCCAATTTTTAGAGAAAAGTAATAATATTTCATCCTGGTTCATTTATAGTTCATTTGGAATTTTATTGTAATTATATTACCCTTTAATGTGTAAATCACATGTAGTCATATTATGAATTTGGGGGCTTCAAATAACGGTTAAAACCGAAAGATAATGATAATAATGTGCCATATAATTGTGTAAAAATAATTTGAAAAATATTATTATACCATTATAAAAATTATATATAATTCCACTTAATTAATGGACACTTTTCCAGAAAAATAACTTATATATTTTTTATGTAAATGATTGTTAAAAAATACCACTCTCATCGTATTTTATAAATTTTATGCGTTTGCACAGGGAAAAATCAACTCATGAAGGAATATAAATATATAATCTGATCTAGAATAATTTATTTTAATTATATAAATTTATTTTTAATTTTTATGTCTTATATAATTAACTTAAAATCTTCTTGAATTATAAAACCATTTATATTTAATTAACACATGAAAAAAATATGTTATTTTAATAATATTAATATTATATATATTTTTTGGTTAAAATGTATAATGAATTTTTGAATCTATAAGATATAATAGATATTTTAAAATCAATATATTCTAATTCCCTTTTTTGAGATGTGTTTGAAGTCAAATTAAATGAATATTGTCAAATTTTACAATAATGATATTTTATTGGATTAATATATTATTAAATTATTTAAAAAACAATAAAGGATAAATAATCAAAAAGGAGATATGATATGGTCTATTATGTCTTATGATATTTATTTATATGACATTTTTTTGGCTTTCTCTCTATAATAGTCTTATTATATTTTAATATTTTGAAGAATTACAAGAGGCCCCCTCCCCTCTCATATAAAGGGGAACACATTCTTCTATTTTCATCATAATTAATAACCTATTATTTTATCCATGATCTATAGAAATACCATACTATATCCCCTAAAAACATTCTAAATATTTTATTTTAGGCATAACACTGGCCTTAGAGGTTTTAAGGTATTAACCAGAGTGATCGTTGATAGAAGAGGTGTTTTTTTAATTAAGTGTTGCCATTATATTTATTATTCTTCTTCCTTGAAATATAATTCAATATTGATTAAATAATAAATATAGAATAATAAATAAACTGAGATGTTATTATTTAAATATCGTCAATCATATCCCTCTCAGTTTTCAAAAAATGTTAAAAGAAATGGTAATTCTTATGTAGGTGTGAACTAAAAATTAAATAACTCTATATAATTTGTATTTCATCAGCATCTCTAAATTCTAGTCCTATGTATAAAATCATTGTTTATATATATTATATAAATGAATTATTTATCATTATTAAATTAATAACTAATCATTTATGTCTTTACATTTCCATTCAAATTAAAATTAAAATGTTGTTCATGAATACGTGTGAACTATCATCTTCACGAAGTGATTTGATTCAATTTTTTTTTCATCATATCTCATTGATGATAAAAATAAGTATATTTTACTTGTTAATATATTTATTTTTATATTATATTTATTATAGAAATATAAAATGACATTTTCCTTCTATCCACAAGTACCATTAAAAAATTATAACATTACTCATGTATACGTATGACCTACTGCCACTATGATTATAAAATAGTACAATTTACACAAACATATAAAATAGTTTGATTTAAAAGTATAATTAATGTAAAATTTTGATAATCATGTCATTAATACTATTCTGGATATTATGTACCAATAAACATTCTGACTACTCACATCATACCATAGTCATTATGGGCTTAGATAATGAATACCATTAAAACCTATGACATGAACATAAATAATTTGGTAATTGTAAAATATTTTACAAGTTATATATATGAAATAAAAAACATTATAAATTTATTCATGAATATATATAAGTACCCTAATTTTATTATACAAAATTATAGCAACATATGTGATGAGTCAGACTCAATGTAAGATATTTCATCTCAATCTCCTTTTGTTGAGGAATTTATTGATGATATAAACTTATATTCTATTATAAAGTCTATATATAACTACTATGAAATTTAATATCCATATTTAATTGATACTCATGTTATATAATGTTTTGTAAAATTTATTCTCTCTTAAATATAATTACATAATTGTTCAAAGTGGTATGACACACCTTGACAATTTAACGATTTAATTATCAAATATTAATCTACATGTTAATGTTCATGAAATTATGTTATATATATATCGATATAAAATTATTTTAATGGAATTTTTATTTCCATTTTTAATTTTTTTTAGCAAGAAGATCAGGATCCAGCATGAGCTGGTCCTCAGAAATAATAAATAAAAATAAAGAGTCTGGCGTAGAAGGGGTTATTACATAGGCGAGTGTACAACACACTAAATCTATCCGCATCCACCATTGGAGCACAAAAATCAGGGGTCCTGAAGGACCATATCGTATCAGAATCAATAATAGCCTGTCTTGCCAAAGAATCAGCAACCTGATTGGCCTCCCGATACACGTGAGAAACAACCACCTGTATTTGACTCGAAAGGTGGAGGCACTCAACCCACTGTGGGAGCACACGCCAAGGCACATTACGCATTCTAGTATTCAAAGCATGCACTGCAGTCATCGAGTCAGATTCAATCCAAATCCATCTCCAATTATATTGGACAGCATACCTTATAGAATATTTTATTCATTTTTTAAATTGATATATTTGAAAAATGAAAAAAGATTGTTCTATTATTTAAATATAGTTGACAATGAATTTTCTACAACTATTACCATTATTTTAATTTAGTAATCCTTTAAAATATTTCATTTTTACAAAAATAAAAAACCCTATATATTTTTGGAGGTAAATTTTTAATTAAAATGGTGTTTCAATGAAAAATGTGTTTTTGTATATAAATGGGTTTTAAATGAAAATAGTATTTTTTTTTAAAAACAACTGTGCTTCTATAAGGAATTGAAAGTGTTTTTAAATGTTTTTCTTTATTAAGGTATTTTATTAGTGATATGATAGTTCAAACTTATAGGAAACGGGTAATCCTGGTATAGAATATACATCTGCAAGCCTAAATATCTACAGGAAATCGAGATATACTTTAACATGGGGTGGCCAAGGTATTTTTGGGACACCATGTTATATATTAACACAAGGTGGACTATATAGAACGAAGAAATACCCTTATAAAATAACATTGGGTGGCATAGATAGAATTGAGTAATCAAATTATCACTTAATATGTAGTTATATGTATTGTAATTCCAATATAAAGGCTTTTAGAATGGTTTTATTTATATGATTCTATAAGTAACCTATATGTATTTTAATTTCATTCCATGGGTTTGAATGATTATATTTGAGAATATTGTTTTCATTTGTGAAAATGTTTTATTTTATATTATCAATGAATGTAGAAGATTACGATAAACATTATGTGATTCTTCATCTTTTTTATCTAACATCTTCACTGTTATTTCGAATTTTTTATCATTTCTATTTTCAAATATCATACATAGTATTTAAGGGGGAGTAGAGGATATGGAGAGATTATAGGGAACTATCATAATAATTTAAATGAAAATGAAACAATTTTTTAATGGATTTCCATTGGTGTAAAAATATAATCGTATAGAATTGTACACTTGTAATGTATATGTTTAGATTTTAAAACAATTCCACAATTATATAATACATTAAACTGAAAATATCAATAAATTTTAATTCTTGTTAAAAAATAGTATAATAATTAATTTTTAATTCCATGACCTTATAGTGGCTATTAATTGGAGGTTTAGAAAATATTTAATTTTTAGATGTCTTTATAAGAGTTATAGATATCATCTTGGGTGTATAATTTTATGTTTTATCATAATTTCATTACCTTTGAAACCCCTTTTTGTTTTATAAATTAGGTAATTTTAAGATGAATAACATTTTTTGCAGAGACAATCATTTTTGAGGTTATTATGTGTTATTATATTTTGGGAAGAGAGATGAAACGTATGATAAAAACTTTGAGTTGAAATCCTGGAAATCATATTTTTAATCAATTTTTAAATATTATAATTATTTATAATTATTTTATTATTATTGTTTCGTAAAAATATGAACCCGTAAGATGGGTTACATAATATCATGTCTAGAATGCTATGGGAATCAAACATAAAACTGGAAAGTGGAAATAGTGCATCAACTAACACTATCCTCCTATAAGTACTGGTTAGTATGACTTTTTTGAATTAAATGATTTTATAAGTAAATAATATGTTTATTTTGGGACCATATATTTTGTTGAATAGAATAACATGAGGTTGGGGGTGATTTTTTATTATGTGATTAATTTTTTTAGAAGAAATTTACTATTTTGGGAACCCTTTTTGATGGAGGTGAACAAAATACATTGGTAATTTATTTAGTATGTAATGTATGAATAAAATATTAGAAGGAAAATTTTTTTATTATTATTTGTGAAATTATTATCCTATCCAATAGAATTGGTGATATGGGAAATTAATTTTTGGAACGAGACATTAAAATTTATTATTGTTATTTGGAGACAAATGTTACGATTTAACATGGAATAATTTGTTATCAAATAATTATAATTTTTTCGTTCCAATATTTGTTAGGATTATTTTGAGGAATTTTAAGGAAAATTATTTATTTAATAGAATGTGTTTTAGTTTTTGGGTTATTGTTGATTTTTTCAGATTAAAATATCTTTTCATCTTTTAAATATATGATCTTTTGTGGAATTATTTTATATTTTCCTATAAATTTTGGTTTTATTAATTTATAAATACATGAGGAATAGATTGTTATCTGTTTTTGGATTTTGTGATCTATAGAATTTGATTCTAATTCCATTGGTAAGAAAATTAATCTTAAATACTAATAATATGTAGAAAAAGCTATATTTCATTGTAATATTACTAAAGGATAAAACAATATAGGTAAAATATGTATATTAACTTATGTTCCTATTATTTGTATTAAAATAACTCTTTACCTATATGTAAAGGATCTAGAAACATTATCCATTTACTTCACTTACCATTAAATAAATTACATCACTACTCATCACAGATTTATAGTTTGTTGATATATAATATTATAATGAAAATGGTCCCTATTACACAGTATGAAAGCATTTTAGTTAATTTTCTCTTCCTTGTCAAGGTTTTCCATCATGGAAGCATATTATGTTTTATCTTGGGTGACCATATGACATCATTTTATTTTTTTTAATGTAGAAGTTTTATTAATAATTTTCTTGATGTGGGATATAAATATAAATATCATGAATATAAAAACCCCTTATCTTTTATCCCACTTTCAAATTTCAATGATGAAATTTATTAATGGGTAGAATGTAACATCCTATGTTTTGAAAAGGATTCTTTTCTTATGATTTTTTAAATATGAATAATTATATTTTATAAAAATAAATTAAAAACCAATATATTTTAATTTTTTCAATGGAAAAATAATATTCAATATATAGTTTAAAATAAATATTATATTTTTTTTAGACACGATATACTATAACATAAAATTTATACCCATGAACCATGTTTGTTTTGACAAAGGTATTTTCCACCATTTTAGGGATAAATTGTTTTAAATGTTGTTTTTGACACTATTATATGTTATATTAGACAAAAAACTTTTTATTTTCACATGTTGTATCAAAATTTAATTTGGTTGACTTGTGTGTATTTTTCTAATATGATTAATGTTTTGATGAATTAGTAAAAAATATTCATTTTAATTGAAATCTTTATTTTCATCATATTCATTCATAGTGTTAAATTATATTTTTGAATGGTTTTAAAGAATCATTAAATTTTTGTTATCATATCATAAAATTTATGTCATTTGAATATTTTCTAAAATGAAACTGGATATAACACATTACGAATTGTTTATCATTATTATTTTAAGAACTCATTTTCTCATTCCATAAACTAGATTATTTTTTAATTATTTTCTATTTTTATATGTTTTTAATTTAAAAAAATGGATTACATATTTGGAATCTAAGGTCCATATATAGTAAATATGTTTATTATATATTTTGAAAATATGTATTATAAATTTTATAAAAACACATTATTACCATAGTTAAGGCTAAATTGGGTATTGATGGGTAAAAATAATATTATAAATATTATAAAAATACTAAATAAATAGAATTAATATTATTGGTTGAGTATTTATCATCCATTATAATTTCAAGATTGGTTTTGATACCATTTATGACCTTTTAGATGAGAATATAAAATTAATAATATTATATTAAAAGGAAATTCAATTTTATCATGCTTTTATTTTTAAATAGAGTTATTTTTAATATGAAACTGTATAAAGAAAATGTTATAATATAAAATTTTTTATGAAATATAATATTATTATATACATCATTTTAATTTATTTATAATTTTAATTGAAAATAGATAAACATAAATAGTGAGACAATCATGATGCAATAAATATTTAATGAATGGAAAAATAAAATTATTATTATTTTAAATATTAAAATAAATATAATTTGAGATATTTAATGGAATACATTAATTTTATTATTGAATTGAAAATTTTATTTTTTACTTTAGAGGTTTTGGATAGATTTTATCTTTTTTCTTTTTTTGATGTCTTTGCTGGAAAAATTATTCAATAGTTTCCAAATTAACATTAATTATATTATAAAATAAATAATGTTTTCTAAAATGATATAAAAATAGTAAAAATATAAAATAAAAAAAAGGATTGGGATAAGGATTAAAATATCATCCATGACTCATTTATGGTTTTTTCATTTTATAGTGTCAATGTTAACCTTCATTTTTTAAATACACATGTTGTCACAATAAGAGTTAAAGGGTTCAAATAAGCATTAAAACCAAAAGATAATGGTAATAATGTGACGTAAACATTTCTAGAAATTATTTTATGAATAGTATTATACCCTTATCATCTTAATAAACTATTTTAGATATTTAATGGATATATTAACATTAAAATAACTATATATTATTTAAGTCAAAGATAGTTACAAAATTTCACTCTCATTGTATTTAATAAATTTTATGCATCCAAAAATGGAAAAAATAAAACTATGAACAAATATAAATATTTAATTTCATCTAAATGAAATTATTTTAATTAAATTAAATTATTTTTAATTTTTATAAATTATTTAATTACTTTAAAATCGTTTGTTTTGAAAAAACAATATATATTTATTTAAATAAAATAAAATAAATGGTTTTAATATTTTTTGTTCTGAGATATTTTCTCTAATTTTAAATGTATAAATAATTTCATAGATCCATAACATATATTGGAGATTTCTTAACCAATTTTATCTGAATTACAACTTTTTATTCATTTATTTTCATATTTTGTATAATTCCAAGAGTTCCCCTCCGATCTCATATAAAAGGGTACCCATTCTTTTATTATAATCACACATAAAAATTATATTTTTTTCCAATATCTAAAAAAATATATTCATCGAGTCCAGACACAAATTATAGAGCCCTTTATGGGATGAAAACTCACCTTATGGTGGTAAGGTGTTAATAAAAGGATATTTTTCAAAGAAGAGGTATTGTTTTTAATTACATTTTTCTATTTGTTTTCTTCATCCACATCCTTAAATCTCCTTAAACAATGATAAAATAATAAATCCAAAAATAATAATAATTTGAATATGTTATTATATTAATATAATCAAATATATCATTCACCATTTCCATAAAATGGAAAATGAATTATGCGTTCGTGTTTACGTGTGAACTATCACCTATATGAACCAATGTAATTTATTATTCATCACCTCTCCCAATACTCGTAATAATTAAGGAATTAATGTTTAAATATAATATTTATGACATAATTATCATTATTATTGGGATTATAAATCATTAAATTCCTAAATTTCTATGCACATGAAAATGATAACATTGTTTGTGAGTACATGTAAACTATCACCTCTTTAAAGATTATTGATTCGTTATTCATCATCACGTCAGATGGATGATATGTATAAGTATATTTTAAGGATTAATATTATATTATTGAAATTTTCATAAATACTTGAAGATAAAATTACACATACCTTTTTTCTATAATGATCGTTGAATTACTAAAACGTTACTCATGTGTACATATGTCATATCATCTCTATGATTATAAAATAGTTAATTTCTCATAAACATACAAAATTGGATTATATTAAAGATTATAAAATGTTAAAAATGATAATTATTTAAAGGATATTATTATAGAGATGACAGACTAAGGAAAAATTGACTATTGACAACATGTAAATGTGTTTTTGTACTCTTGTATCAAATATCATCAAAAAATCCAACATAAACTAAAAAAATTAAGTAATTGTTATAAAATTGAAACAAATGATATAAAAATAAATAATAATCATTATAAACATTTTCATAAAAGTAAATAATTAACCTATGTATACTATTTAGGAAGACATAGAATATACCTGATGAGTCAGACCCATGTTAAAATATTTATTCTCAAATACCTATCATTGAGTAATTATTGGATGATATGAAAATTAAATTATTTTATAAGGTGTATATTTAGCTATAATGACATTTAATATCCATATTTTATATATACTCATTTAATTTCATGTTCTGAAAAACTTATTATACCATGGAGATTATGGTTTAAATGTTCATTGTGATATGGGACACCATAAATAATTAATGATTTAATTATAAAATATTTTTCTCCATTTCAATATTCTTGATTTTATTTTACATATTAATTTATATGAATATAAACAGATATATATAATATGACATAACCTTCCCGTTATGTTGGTGGTTTTGAATATTATTAACCTTCATATGAAAATATATAGTTTAATTGAAAATTAAATCATTCCTCATACCATAAAGCCAAAAATTCAAAAATTGAATCCATGATATTGTAAAACATATTATCAACTTATAAACCCCACAATCAGGAATACTATCTCATTTTTTGGTGCTTATTCTTCATTGATTTTAATCACACTTCTGAACATATTTGTTTTAGCTAACCTGTATCTATATATTCTGTAAATTTCCCTCCAATAATTTTATAAGCCTTACATATAGTAGAAATACAACAAAAGAATTTTTATGTAATAATTATGTAATATATGTAATTATGTATATTACTATGGCTATATGATAATTGTATATTAAACTTATATTTTGTATATAATATGTTTTTATGAGTATGAAGAGATTAAATTTATAAGGTAATGGATATATGTTGGACCTACTTTTCATGTCCATAATTATATGTGGGGATGAATGGAGGGAATTTGTAAGTATACTTGGATAGAGTTTTACCGATCCAAATAAGTTCAAATGTGTGAATAAAATAGATTAATATGTTTCCTGAGGATTTATACATATTGGATAACATGTAAAAGGATTTCTTTTGTGATAAGAACATATGTAACGATGTGTCATTCTATTTATGAATCTCGTGATCATCTAGGACATTAGGAATGAATAATTATCCTTAATTTCCTAAAATAAGAGATAAAATTGGAACATTATATATATAAAAATTTCATTCTATTAATATTGAGAATTTTGTTACAATAGTTAAATTTTTAATGGTTGAACTATGAGTTAATCAAAAATATAATGGAATTATTATGTTTATTTTTAATTAAGTTGATATGATTTGAATAAGGAATCTTCATATTTGTTTTATATATAATTTTTATACAGAAAACAATCAAATGTTTTATTCTTAACATATATGGTGAAATTGAGTTTTCGACCATCATGGCCATTGAATTGTTTTTATATTCCATTGCATGATTTTTTATCAATAAATTAATAACCATATTAATAATGTTTTTTGAATATTTTTTTATTGAATTTAATATTTCAATGAGAATTTTAGTTTCCTATTAAAAAGTGGTCTTTAATAGAAAAATATATTTTTAAAGGAAAGTGATTTCTATATGGGAATAAAATAGTAGTTTAAAGGATTGTTCGATGAAAGTGTTTTTTTATTTATATTGACCATGATTATTATAGGAAATTGGTGTTCCCAATATAGAATATAAATGGGGTCGTATAGATAGCACCAAGAAATAATGTTTTAGCTTAACATGGGGTGTACTAGACAGTATGAGGAAATCCTGTTACAGATTAACATACGGTAGAACAGATAGCACTATGAATGTCCATTATACATTATCATGGGGTGTCCAAATAACTCTAGGTAAGATGATAATATCTTAATTATAATTCATTTATATAGTTATTCCATTTTAATGTTTTTTGAAATTGTTTTATGTATATTATTACTTAAGTCACCTAAATTAGTTTTTATTTCTTATAATGGGTATTAAATATTGTATTTTAATGTAATTTTATTTTATTTTAGAAAACTTTATTTCATGTTATAAAATAAAATTTAAGATAAAGGTAAATTTTATTTGTGTTTTTATGTTTTTATTGAACTAACAAATAACTTTTATTGTATTTACCTTACCAAGAATTTCTGCTCCTTCAAATTTTAAAATTTCAGTTACATGATTTAAAGAAGATTTGAGTAAACTATGAGATAAAAGAGAATGTTGTTAAGAGTTATAATAAAAATATAATATTTTTAATGGTTTCTGTTATTGTAGAAGAAGATACTATATAGAAGAAACCACTTGTAATGTATCTGAATAGTTTTTAAGAATTTTTCATAATTTTATAAACCTCTAAACTGATATGATCTAAAAAAATTATTCTGATTCCATGAATTGAGTATATATTATTTTTATGGTTGGGTACAAAAAAAAAATTTAACCATAAGTGTCTTCAGAGTAATCATTTGGAAATGTAAATGATTGGAATCAAATTCAATTTGATAAATAACTTGTGAGATATCTTAATCCATGGATAATATCAAATCAAAAATTACATGGAATATAAATACGAAAATAATATTGAAAAAATGGCACGTAAATTAGATCCCATGATTTTAGTAATTAGGGTACCTCTACCTTTATGACCATTCAGATGAGGATTAATTATTATGGTTAAACCCCCCTTTTAATTTGACCAAATATAGCATATCACGAGACTAAATATGAATCAAGTGGATATCTATAATTTTTCCCCACCAATGTTGTTAGGTCCAATGAATTGATCCAATATTTAAAATGTTCTATTTAATACAATAAAAAATATTCCTCATCAATAAATTTCCATATTGGGTATAATATATAGATTTAACATTATGTCCCAAGTTATATAACCTTCAAAGTAAATTATATTTTAAAAATTGGTATACAATATCAGAAATAATCATATCGCCGATACATGAAATATAAATATTTGATAAAATATATAATTAATTGTGATCATAAATAAAGGGTCTCATTATATACACCATATAAGAAAAAATTGGGGAAAAATATAAAAAAATTCTTCATTGAAAGAAAATTGAGATAAAGTCCCTTATAAGGATCATATCATATATAAACAGAATAAATTTTTTTTATTCACTCTAAATCCCCAAAAAAAGTTGATGTAAAATACAATATAATCAAATAATTTCCATAACCATAACATGATGTAATTAAATAAATAGTTGTTTAACCCAATTAATGAAAACAAGTAAAAAAATATCTTATCACTACTAAATCTCTCAAATCATAAACCTAATAAAAATAATATTTATCAAATAAAACCAAAAATACCATAAATATAAATATATTCATGATATTACTTATTAATGGTCAATATGTAAACCACACATAATAAATAATGTTTAAATAAGGAAAATTTATTACAAAAGTAAATGAGAGGTGAGAAAAACCATTACATATTTAAAATCAGTCAAACCACATGCCCTATATAGTTAATAATAATAATATAAAAAATTAAATAACAGGATGTTAATGAGTTTGATGATATTATATATCAAAGGGGTAGTATGCCACCCAAAATAAACAATTGTAAAATAATGTATATCTCTCAGAAATAAAAGTAACATGGGAAAACCATAACACTTTGTAATAAGTCAAATCGTATGCCCCATAAAATATATATTTATCAAATGAATCATTGAATACCATTAATAAAATGAGTTTAAAGAAATTATATATAAATGTGCAATATATAGACCCAAAAAAAATAATTTAGTGGGGAATAATAGATATTTATTATAAAAATTAAAAAATGAGAGTATAAACCCTTTATCTTATGTCTAAACGTGTTATGAAATTGTAAATTATGTCCAATATAATCAAATTAGATTCATATATTATTTAATTAATAACCTATAAAACATAAATTTTATTTATTTTAATTTTATTATGATAATTTATTTCCATTTCGAAGAGTTATAATGTGTATATTCATATCTGAGGGAGTGTTCATTTCATGATTCCTTGATGGGTTCTCTTTAGTATAATTATGGATTTTCTTGTAGATTTGAAATAATTATCTAAAAGTGAAATTATTGAGAATTTATGATCAAAAATAATGTTTAGTGTTCTGATATATAATTTTTTTATTTTATTAGGAAGTTACATTTAAAATATCATTGATGAGAATGTCCTAATTTATTTTTTTGGTTTATATGAACATCAAAAACTAGTTTGGAATTATTAATAAATATCTATATATATATATATATATTGATTCATGATTATGATAAAAGTTATAATATATATATATATTTATTTATTTAGATTTTTTTTATCATAATAATGGTTTAATGAGAATCCTTGAAGGATGAAAGTGAAAAAGGAAAATCGGTTGTTCCAGAAGGTGGTGAATCAACACATCACAGACGATATTATCATTTATAAAAGAAAATGAGAAAAGAAGAGTTTTGATTATAGATAATCAATAAAAGCATTAAAATATTAGTATATAAATGATACTTCTATTATAATGTAACATTGTAAATGGGGTTTTAGGAGTGAATAAAAAAATATATGAAATTAGAAGAGAAATAAATGAGATTTTACCTCTCGAATATCATCTCTGTGGGAACCATCTTAATACACTTGACATTAGTAATATAATAAGACTAGAAGGAAATTAATATGTGTAAGATCCTATATAATATAATTTTAGTGATTTGATGAAATATTAATGGTTTTGGAGTTGTGAGGAGAAGGGGTGGTGGGGGTATTATTAATATGGGAAGGAGATGGGTGATTTATTTATATTATTTTTTTGATTATAATTTTGGATTAATATTATCATAAGTAATTATTCTTATGAATAATTATATTAATTATTTCATTATAGATCAATATAATGGGTTATTACATCATTCATTCATCATCCATGACTTAATAATTCATATATTTTTTAGAATCAATAAATTACTTTACTTCACTATTCAATAAAATTTTAGCTATTTTAGATAAATCCAAAAAATTTCCCTTATCAAATTTTAAACATGTATATTTAAAAAAGAGGCCACATTTTTTGAAAATAATATTATATATAAGAAAAAATTACTTTCTTAATAAAAGCATCATTTACGGTAAAAATGATGATTTTATTATTATAATTTATTTTTTGACACCTAGAAAAATTAATTATTGTTTTATAAAATTATCAAATATTTATATATATTACAATATTAATTAATGAAATAATTTTAAAAGGATAATGTTTATTTTAAATAATTATATTAATTATAATATTTTAAATAAACATTTATGTTCAAAAAAACAATTTATATATAATTTTTAAACAATTGTTTACAAACTCCATTTTATAAAAATATCATATTTTCATTTGTGAGATAAATAAATTTTAATAATAATTTCATTGGTGAGATTATTATTCTATTTTCCATATTATTATTACTAATAGTAACATTACCATTCTAATGACTGTATTAATAGTATACCAAGGTTCATTTAAGATCAAAGATGAATTCAACATAGGTTATTGATAAATTTAATTTATTTAATAAGATACATACTGGAAAATATTGGGGTGTTATATTCAGACCTCCTTCAAAGATTTCAACTGGAAAATTGTTTCTCCAATATTACCATTTATATATATGAAGGTGGTTCTTTTACATGACATCCTCAGATTTCCACATTTCTTCTACCATTTTATGGATTCACCTTAGATCATTTAACAAACAAGTCTTTATATATCTTATTAATTTGTCTCTAGTGTCATGAATATTAATACTCTATTCATAGTAAGACAAATCAAGTTCCATCTCTACTAATTCATAGGTGAGTACATTATTTGGGTATGACATATAGTTCCCTAAAAATGATATTTTGAACAAATCATGAACATTATGAATATATTGGGGTGATTCTAATCATCAAGCTACAACATTAATTCAATCCATATTATCAAATGTTCTAGTGTACATAGGGCTTACATTTCCATTCATTCAAAACTATATGAAAACCTTTAATTGATATATTTTCAAAAGGACGTGATCAAAAACATGAAACTCTAAATATTCTCTCTGATTTTCAGAAGAAATATTTTCCTATGTTGAGCCACATTAATATTATACATTACAGTATTCACCATATTTATTTTCACTTCATTATGTTTTAGTTATATATGTTTCCTTTGACCAATTTAATACCAACAAGTTGTATTATGATATCTCATTCCATAAAATGGTTCATATGGGGCTATTTGAATTATTTAATAGAATCTACTATTGTAGAAAAAATATACCTAAGGTAAATTCTGATCCCATATACCTTGAAGTTCAGGTTAGCGCATTCTAAATGAATATTCAAATGTTTTAATAGTTCGTTCAGATTTCCAATTTTGTTGAGGATAATATGTGGTGCTCTTATTAAGATCAATATCTAGAGAATTCTAATGAAACATCATTAATTTGGATATAAAATATTAATATTAATCCCATAAAATTGATAGTGGTTCACCATACAGTGTTAAAGCATTAGTAATATAGAGTCATTATTTTATATCAAGAGGTAAATATTCACTTATATTAGGAAAATGTGTTGGTTTTGTAATATAATCAATAATAAACCATGTTCCATCATTACTTAAGGAGGTCTTCATCTAGACTGTTGAAAATGTCTATAGAAATTTTATCACAAAAACATATGAATAGAAGGAGGCTACATGATTCCCTAAGGATGTTTGATCTATACATTCACTTTTTGACAAGCTATAAATGTTGAAAAAATTCCATCAATTTACTACTTCATATTATCCCACCAAAAATATCCTACAAAATCTCTATAGATTATATTACAACTAGGGTGTATAGGGAAATATAATCTATATGAATCATCTAAAAGCTTAATTTTTCAGTTAGGTATAGATGAAACACATAATTTCCATCTAAATATCATAATTCCATTCTTACACACTGAGATTACAAATTTTATATCCTTAATGGCTATAATTTTATTTTTGAATTTCTCATCATAATATTAATTTTTTATTATATTTTTCAAATAATGATGGATTAATTGTCATTTGAAAAATTAGTGATGTTTCCCCTTTTATAAGAATTGCCACATCCATATTTACAAAATCCATAAACATTGGACCTCTATCAAACCATATTTGGGTAAGAACTCCATGATCTATACATGGTAATGCATCACGAACCTTATTTTTTTTTAAGTGGTAGTGTATTGAGAATTCATAATCATTGAGTAATTGAAGCTATATTCTTTTTGTCATGTTGATTTATATATCTGTAAAGATAGATTTTTTAATATTTTCATTTTTATATATCTCACATGTTTCACTAAAGATATAGTTTATCTATATCTTTATAAAAAATATTTAGACTAATAATAAGATAATTCTGGACATAAGGACGTAAATAGATCGATGAATATTCAATAAATTTATCATTTTACTTAACTAAAAAACTTATTCCAATCTTCATTATGTCAGTGAATATAAATATCCCATAATTTTTTGATTGTAAAGTCAAAATATATGCATTGATCAATTATATTTGAAATTATTCTAAATATTTTTCATATTATTTGTCTATTTGAACTTAACCCCTTTAAACGCGGTATTGCTTAATTAATTATCTAATTAGAAAAAATAATAAATGAAACATTGATAATAGACATATAAAAGCTGTAACTACATACCTTATTTCAGTGGTTGTATACCATTCTTATATTTCTATTATCATCACTAGATCAATGGTGATTCCATCGTAAGAGACAATGTGGCCAAGAAAAGAAATTTCTAGATTCCAAAACTCATACCTTAATAACTTTCCAAATAACTCATTCCACCTTAGAGTCTCAAGAATAATCCTCAAGTAATTATAATATTCTTTAAATGTTTTATAATAATTTCTAATATTATAAATTAATAACACAAAAAAATCATAAATACATTCTTTTAATATAATGTTCATTATATCCATAAATATAAAGTGTGAATTTTAAAATCCAAATTGGAATTCTATAAATGACCAATGTCAAACCTTATCTTAAAATATATCATTAAATTTTCACTCTTCTTTTCTCACTATTGATGATATCCACAAAAAAAGGTAATTCATTGAAAAATATTGAGATCCTAATTGAGGAACACTATATTTAATAAGTCCCTTATTTCAAAAATAATCTTCTTATTTATTCAGGTCTACTAATTCCACACTGTGTATACTATTAGGAGATATTTATATTGGTCCTTAATTCATGATTAAATCAATTAAAAACTTAAATTCATGATATGGAGGGTGCCCATGTAATTCAACAAGAATTACATCAATGTATTCATGTATAATATATACATCCTTTAATTGTGCATATCCATATTTATACCTAGATGTGATTTTCTCTTCATCACAGTGAATATAATTATGTAGAGAAACTGGGGATGGATCTAGAAAATATTTAGATGATGAATTCTCATCTCTAAAGATAATGAATTCTACATATTCCTTAAAAATTGTAATTTCCATCTTTATGTAATAAATTTTCACATCATATATTGGATGTCATTACATAGTGAGGATTATATCAATATAAAACAATGGTATGATGATAATTCCAAAAAATAAAGAACATTTATATTTTTTAATATGGACTACTTGACACATCATTTTTGCAATTATACATCCCTTAGTAGTTTTGGCTAACAAATCTCATATTAAATCAAATTGGAAATATATTTTCATTTAAAACATGGTAGATATAAAGGAGTAAAATGATCATGAATCAAATAAGCATTTGATAAATATTAATATAGGACTAATTTATCTTATAAAAAATCATTGAGAACTTTTAATACAACTATATTGACATCATAATCTTGGCAATCTCTCATAGGCCTCTTCTATGGTAGATCCCCATGGTGCATTGGAAATTATTTTAAATAATTTCATATTTCATTGTATTTGAATAAAATGATATCACCAGTGTTTCATCCTTGGAACCAAGTTATATATTAACATTTTATCTACAAATAAAACACACTATAGTGCCCTTCAAATATTTTCCAAGGAATTTACTCCAATAATGTTATCCAAATTCAAATAAATTCAGCCCATTTTTCTTCATTAGTGGTTTATTTTTGTCATGGATATTAATGGAAAACTTCTTCTATTGATTTAATGCTAATATATAATATCTAGAAAGTTTATTCTTCATGAGGATGTAAACAATTAATACTTCATCATGTGATGGTTTTTTGGAAACCAATTCCCTTAAGAGGATTAGCATAGTGTATTCAAAGAAATGATCAATATTTTCCAATGTATTGCCTTAGTAATATATGACATAAATAGCTAGTCTTGTAAAGTGTGCAGCATAATCCAAAATATCCAATTCTTTATTTTTATTTATGCTAATTAATTTTCCCTTCGCTTCAATTTATTATTCTCAAGGGACGTATTTTTAGAGGAATGTATCATTAAAATAACTATTTTCCATCTGTTTTATTAGACATTCTTATATAGTATTTTGGGTCAGTGATCCCCATAGATCAATATATCCAATGATAGAATATAATTCTAGTAAAAAATTACATTTTTTTCATCACAATTACAAAAAAAATCTTCCTAATTTGAATTTATACATTTCTAATCAACCACTACCCTAGTAGTCCCAATAAAATATGGTAGCTTATGCTGCATGTAACTTATGCCAATGGGGTAGTGTTGTTTTTATTTATAATCTAACTAATATATATTAACATGGTCATGATCTACTAATATCCCAAAATAACTATGTTGATTATATAATAATGTAAATACCTACATTTTTCATAGATATGTTTTCCCTCCCATCCTTTAGGCACCATAACTATATCATGGCACACACTGTGGTACCACAAAATCATCACGTGTATTGAGAAAAACAAAAAAATTAATCTCATGGTAAATGGATTATAAATACTATAATTAATTCTTATAGTTCTCACATTGGTTATATTTAATTTAAAATATCATTCCTTGTATTGTTAATAAACATTTTCTGATTCCAGCATCGAAGACCCAAACCTTGGTATCCTTGCACCAATTCCTTTATTTTTAACATTATCATAGATTCATGATTCAAATTCCAAAGGACATAAATGTTTTGTAGTATTGTACTATTAAAAATATAAATTGTACCATAATTACATAGGTAATCAATAATTGAACATAAAAATGGTATTTGATTTCATCATTAAACTTATTAAATCATTTCATATTCAAAAGATGTGGAAAATAGAAAAAAATAAAATGGTGATCTCATAACCATAGTAAGGGTAAAATACAGTGGAAGCATTCATGAATAAAAAATAAATGAAAAATAATCAATATTGAAAGGTGAATATATCTAAAATATACTCCATATAAATAACAAATTTTTAAAAATTGTTGGATATGGTGAAATCCTTATTGTAACGTAAATTATCATAAATAAATTCAATTTTATTGATAATTAGAGATATATTTAAAACAATAGATAATATCACTGTGAAAATATCAGTGATAATAATAACTAGAATAACATTAATTGAAATGCATAAACATTTTAATGGAGTGATCTCATGCATCATGGTACCTCAATCGTCATGACAGTTCATAAGAGAGTTTAATCAATATGGGTAAAACCCCATTTAATTTGGGAACCTTTATCGCCACATTTGATTATTAATTCATCATGGATATACCTATAAGTGGGACCCACAAATGTATAAATGTCTAAATCATTTATAATATGTCAAAACGACTTATTTAATTAATGAAATAATAATCAATATACAAAATATCTTATTACATGTAAATACAATGATTTAACAATATTTCTCATGTCAAAGAACTTTTAAATAAACGTCGTAAGAAAAATTTGAACATAGATTAGGAAATAATCTTATACATGATACCAGAAACAAATATATTTAAATAAATCTATAATTAATGAAGATCATATATAAAAGGTAGTAGTATATATATAATAGAATATAACATATGTGAATAATATCAAAAAATATTCCTTAATGAATGAAAATTGAGAAAAAGTCCATTATAAAGATCATATCTTTAATAAAATGAATATATTATTTTTGTTCACTATAAATACCCATAAAATTGAAAATAAAAAATAATATATTCAAAATTAATTTCACACTTATCATTTTAATGAAATAATTAACATAATATATTTTAAATGCATTGAATGAGAATTGGTTTACGAAAATCATTACCACTATGTAATGTGTCAAATCATATGAAAAATAAAAGTAATATTTTTAAAATGAAACACTGAATACCTGGATTATGAAAATATTCATTGTATTATATATTCAAGTTAATTATGTACACCACTCACATGAAATAAGGGTTGAATAATGATTATATATCATAAAAGAAAAAGTATGTCATGAAAAAACAGAACAAATTTATAATCATTAGAACTCTATAACCCATAAAAGTTATAATTATCAAATAAAAAAATAAAAAAATTATAATTAGACTAATGATATGAGATATCAATGGTTTAGTAAACCAAACAATCTGAATAAGTGGAAAATAAGGCATATCACCACAACAAAGAAAGAAGAAAAAACCTTACCATATTGTAATCTATCGTATTTAATGCCCCATAAAAATAATTATTATCAAAAGAATCGTTTAATAAAATAAATATAATTATATTAGTGATTTGAAATAACAATGGAAATTATATAAAAATAATAATCAAATTGTGAATAAGACAAATATTTCATAGAAATTAAATGGGTGAGGATAAAACCCCATAACATATGTCTGAAAGCATTCTACACTTGTACATAGTGTCCCAAATAATAAAATTAGATTCATTAACTAAATAAATAAGATAATATTAAAAATATGTATCATTTATTATAATACTATTGAGTTTATTTATAGCTATATTAATGAGTTATAATGTTTAATTGTGTTGTTTCGAGAGTGTTCATTGCATGCATTAATGATTTGTTCAGTCGTGTATTGATATGGAAGTTCTCGTCAAATTGGAATATCTATATAGAAGAGAAAACATTTAGAAATAAATCACATACATATGTTTAAATGTTCTCATATATTATTTTTTTTATGTTATGGGGATGATGCTTCAGATAAAACATTAATTAAAAACTATTATTTTTATCAGTGTTTTTAAGACCATCATGAATTTATTTTGTTTAATTATATTATATTATATTATATTATATATATTCTGGTTCTAGAATATTATAGAAGTTATAATATTTATCTTAAAATCTGATTTACCATACCAATGGTATTATGAATAGACATGAAAGCAGTAATGGGAAGAAAATATTGATTCATCGAAGAAGACGATGAGTCGCCACATCACAGACGATGTTTTCATTTTTATAATATGAAGAGATGTATTGAGATTTTATTATGTATATTATATTTAAAAAATAAAGTTATTTTATATATATGATTATGGATTATTCATGTCACATTGGATAGGGGTGTGGGGAGAGAATGTAAAATGAAATGAAATTAAACGATAAGGAAGTACTATTTTACCAATAAAATATCTTATCATTTGGATCCTCATTAAGAAACTTCTATTTTGTATTATGTAAAACTAGTGGGTCATGGAAGTGGGGATGTATCTTAGGAAAGGAATTGAGAATAATTTATAAAATATTCATGGATTTTTTTTACGAGTAAAATGGTTTATATAGGATGATATTTGGGGGGAGTGGTGGGTTTTTTAATTTTTTAGTCATATGATTATTACTTTTGGTTCAGGTGTTTCAAGTTTGATGATTCATGTAAATATTTATAGTATATAGTTCCTGTGATTTTGAGTTATTGGGTGATTAACTCATCCATAAGCCATTTCTGACTGGATAATTTAGGTATTTGTTTAATACCTTAATTGTTGTATTTCACAATTCAAAAAAATTGAACTACTTTAGAAAACACCCAAAAAATCACCATTATACATTTTTAGAGTATATTAATAAAATAGAGTCCATTAAATATTTTTATTTTCATTAGAAATTAAATTAATAATTAACATCCTAATTTAATCAAAAAATAAATCTTTTAATATAATAACATATTATACAAGACTTTGGAAAATTAATTATGGTCTCATTAAATTTTTTTATTACTATAATACAATTAAAGATTAATTTATGAATATATTTTATGAATATAACATTTCAATTAAATTATTATAATAATTATAAAATTATAAATGAATATATACATTTCATTTAAATGCCAACACTTAATTTAGTATTTGGAGAAAATTATTTACTTACTCTAAGATATATTTATATAATATAAATTCATTATCGTGATATCTAAAATTATTTAAACTCATAGGGTATTTTATTATTGTAATGGACAGACTACTATACATAATGGTCACATTACTATTCAAATTTTTATGTTAATAGAATATCACAATTTTTTTAGGACCGTTGTTATGTGTAGTGTGGGAAACAAAATAAATTTAATATGTTTTAAAGGATATATACCAAAAATTATTAGTGTGTTATAATATCATCGAAGGAATTACTAAATATACAATATTATGAATTATTTTTGGAATTTTTTTATTGATTCAGAAACTATCAATTTTTATAGAAAATAAAATTATTATTTTGCATAAGGAAATAACCAAGTACCTTATTTGATGTATCACAACAAATCACAAATCCTTAATTTTTTGATATAAGAGTCAAAATATGTGAGTTGAAAAATAACAACATCATATCATTAAAAAATTCATTAAAATAAATTTTCTATGTGAAAATTATAGATTTATGTGTCTGTATGGTCAAATGGTATGCTGATTGGGAATGTTTATAACAAATAGCCAATTATGGCCATCTGAACCAATGAAAATACGTAACTTAGTAATGTTCACATGTTTTTCAATTATTTGACCACCTTTTTCTTTATATTATCAATCAAGATTCCATTCATTCCCAAAATATGGCCAAGATAAGAATCTTTCTAAATCAATAATTGATAGTTTCTAAATTTCTTATATATATCAATTCCACTAAGTGTATAAAGAGTAACCCATATATGATTTTAATGCTCAAAAATTCTTTTAAAATACACATAGATATCTTCAATAAATACCATAACAAATATATAAATATATTCCATTATTACTCTATTCTATAATTTTATAAAATCATATAGTTGATTATTAAATCTAAATGGAATTATTGTTAACTCGTGTTGAACATACATTGTTCAAAATGATGGCTTTAAAATATGAAACTTTATTCTACACAATTAATGATTCCCATAATAAAGGTAAATCATTGAAAATTATTATTTAAAGTGATCATGGTCATATAATTCATCAATGTGATGTAGATGATAATTTTTATTTACCTAAATAACATTTCTTTCATTATAATCAATATTTGGCATCAATGATCCATCAACCTTATTAATGAAATGAATAAAGGATACTAATGGTGTGGCACAAGAACATAAAATTCCATTATAAAAAAATAAACTATTTTTATCTTTATTTTCAAAAATTCTGCTGTGTCTGTTATATATATATTCTTTGATATTGGTCTTGCATTAGGGATTAAATGATAAATACCCTCAACTTCACAAAATAGTGTATCTCTTTTTAATTTCTTGTAAAATAAATCATTTCATTCATGGAAAAGCACTTTATAATATATTTTATTATTAACTTATCCATCCATATTATATATCTGATATTCTTATCCAATAGATAGAGTATGATGTTATACTCCGAGTGGATGTAGACATGACACATATGATGAAGTCTCTACTCAATTGGTAAGTAATTTGACATCATCATCAGGAATCATAATTTCATCCTCTTTGATATAGATTCTTAGATCATATTTTGAAATTCATCGTATACATATATATATATATATATATATGAAATTCAACCTTAGGTATAATAAAAAGTAAACAAATAGGTCAATTTTCGGTTTCATAATGGGGATTATCTAAAACATCCTTCTTATAGTTGGATTTGCACAAGGTGTTTTTAGAGACACCTTCATTCACAACGTTATCAGTAAATATATAATTTTATTAGAAATAATGAATGATATAAAAGAGTGTGGGGATCAAAAATAATATAAATCGTTTTCCAAATATGAGGTTTTCATTTTAGTACCTACTAATAAATATTTATGAACATCAGCTTTAGCTGTTATGATCAAATTATCATGGACTTCACCCCTTGGAATCTTTCATGGTAGATTAACCAAATTCATAGGACACTGGTTAGAATAATTATCTATTTCACTACAGTTAAATAAATATAAAATATTGGTCTCTTTATTTCCCTTATTATTATCCAAATAAAATATATATATGCACTTGGAATAAACTCTAATGTCCTTAAAGAACTTTCTATGAGGTTTTCTTCTATAATATTTACAAGGTGGAAAATTTCTCAATTTATTATTCTTATATGAAGGATTCACTTTTTAATTGTGTTAAAATGGACTCTTATTCAATCAATTTCCACTGAATTTATATTAAGTCTAGAAAATTCATTTTTTATTTTGATGGGACATAAAACTATTTCATTTTATGATGGAAATTCTTGAGAAATCAGTTCTCGATGGAACCACGGGTTAACCACTTCAATCAAATAACCAATATATCATTTTTTATAATGAATTCAATCAATAGAATCCATTTTTAATAATATAAAGGTACCAAAAGACTATGAAATAATTAATTATTTGTTTTTTATTAGGATTACGATCATTCTCTTCATTTTAGTTTGTTTTTACGAGGGAAATATTTAATGATGGATTTTTATTTAATAGATTGTTATTCCATGTGTTTTATTTCTAATTCTTCAATAGTATTTTGGAAAAAAATGGTGACTTATAAAAATTCAATAAATCAAACTTTTCTTTTAGTATATCAGTTTCATTTTCATCACACCCCAAGTCCACAAATATATTCCAAATAGGCATAATACATTGATCTGTTACAACTAGATTCAAAGTCCCACTAAATAATGAGGGATTCTGTCACATGAAATGATACATTATAGGTCTATAAGGATTTTTAACATCATGTTGCTTTATATGTATAAGGCAATTATATAAAAAAGGGCTGGATAATTTAGTATAGTCTTCATCTTATAACTCATACAAATGTTTTATTTTATAAAACCATAGGGAAATTATGACATTTTCCATGTGTATGGATACCATTATTTATCCCAGAACCATTTTTAAATTATAATTTAAGGGATTGTTTATAAAATATTGAATTTTGAATCAAAATATATAAGAATGAATATTGTGTAACATAAAAAATAAATTGAATTTTTTATGAATTGTTAATTTCAAAATCATATACATAAATTCATTACGAATATCATAAAATATTTTCGAATATTTACAAATAATTTCTCTAGATAATGTAAATTTACCGTAAAATATTCTTCGAAACTCCTAATCTGGGTGAATAGTAAGTTAACCCTCATAGTTTACAACAATGACAGATAATATATTCTCAAACAAGTCTTTTTGGGTTTGTTACCATAAGATAAATATGTTCCAAAACCCATGTGTACTTATATTATCTAAAAATGTATGTTTTTCATGGAAAAACAAATAATATCTACCATAATATAACATTAAGAAGTTATCTCACACATATAATTATCTTTAATTTTAGTTATATAGTTATCTTCCCTAATATATATCTTCTTAAATCTAGTTTATAATTTTTATAACAAAAAATCATTGATAACAACTATTATAACCCTAACTCCGGAAACATAGATATGTTGGTTAATTTATCACATTGGAATAGATACATGATATATAATCCAAAATGACCAATTAGTTTATTATTATTGGTAATTAATATACATACATGACACTAAATTTACATTGGAAATAAAATATACAACATAAAAAATTTAACGTTCTACGTCCTTGAAACATGTACCAAAATTTCATCATAAAAAAACATGGGAAAAGAAAAATAATAAATGTGAGATAACATACAGACTAAGATTTATGTATAGTATAAAATATCATGATTTAAAAATAATCAATATAAAATATTAAATAACAAAAAATACCTTCCATTTAATCATTAATATGATTACTGAAATCATGTACAAATAATATCAATATGAAATTATAATAGATAATAATAAATAAATTCCCAATGATGGAAATGTGTAATAATGACTTCCAAAATATTAGACATGATGATATTTATACCATAAAGCCTTATTCTAAAACTATTTTACAAATTATTAGGTATACAATATATACTAATTTAATTTGGACAATAAACTTTCCACACGAAACCCATCAATTCATTGGGTGGATATCTATAACTATGACCCACCAATAACTACACATAAAATTAATTTTTGTTATATTTGATAGTCAATTCAATTTAGAAAATTATTCCTTATAAATAAATATATGTATTGATTATTGGATATATACTTATTTTGATTTCCCCATTTTAATGAAATAATTTTCCATGTTAAACACCATATGTAAAAATGTTATATTGGTTTAGAAAAAATCATATAATAGATAAAAAGAATATTTATTTGTAAGATAAATTTATTGTCTAATGGTCATAATATTTTTAATGTTTGTAATGAATATTAACAATCAATAAATTAATAAATGATAATATATTACTATCAATTCATTTGAAAGATAGGTCTGTTAATAAAATCATATCCTTATTAAAAAATTTAAATGGAATTAAAATATTAAAATATGGTTTAATTTTGGAGTTTTATTGGAAAAACAAAACATATAGAAGAATATAAACATAATAAAACAGATATAGTTGTGGGTTGTTACCTTAAGGCCATATTTATAAAAATGACACATTTTAACTTTTTGTAATTAAATTTCAAAAGTAAGCTTTTAAAAAATATTAAAAAGATTAATATAATTTTTTTAAAAAAAATAAATTAAAATTTCAAGTATTTTTAGTAAGAAATTTGATTAAATAAATTTATTTTTATAAATAATTTTAAAAAATATAGACATTGAATATAAATATAGAGGATTAAAGGAGTAATAAAATCAGGATTTCACTAAACATTTATTTTATTGATTTAGGTGATAAAGAGTGATTTTATTATAAAATACTGAAAACATTTATATAAAATTAATATAAAAAATAAGTATTTTATGACAGATAATTTTTTTGTTTCCATCAATGAAAACTAAGTAAATCCAAAAACATATGATTATAAAATAAATCATTAACTCCAAGATAACTTTAAAATTGCAACACCATATAATAATAAAATTGAATTTAAAATATTACCTTAAATAAAAGGGTAGTATTCATTAGATGTTTATCCAATGGATATATATACACCACATACAAGTAAATTTATTTATACTATTAAATATGTCTCAATGGAGTGGAAATTGAGATGAAAAACATTACCTCCTGATTCTATTGAGTTCAAAGTAATTTAATGTAAATATAATGAGTTTAAACATATTAATAATTTATAATAAAACAATATTCATATTTATAATGTCATATGTGATCCTATTATAACATAATATCATCCATTTTCTAATAATATTTCTCTATTACCATTGTTTTGTGAATTAACTCCTTTGTTTTCCTGCATGATTTTTCCTAGAAGACCCCGTTCTTGTTCATTGGATGTAGTTTTATCATCTAAAATTGATTTTGAAATTCTTAATATCATATTTATTCATTATATATATATATAAAGTCATTATTAAAATTTGAAATGGAAAATGAATCGCTTTCAAAAGGGAGATGGAAGGTTGTCAATATTTTGGAGTGACATTATAATATCCTTAATGTATGAACGGTTAAGAAAGTGGGTTGTATAATGTTTTTGGGTAATCAATATAACTTTATATTAATAATATATATTATTTAAATAAAAAATTATACATATCCTTTTGATTTGGTGTTTTAAAATAAAAAATAATCATTTTGGGAGGTTGTAGTTTACTGTTAACATGACCAATGGATTAGTTTCACATATGATAGAGAAATAGAAAAATAAATCTAATTCTATAATCCTAATAACAAGAATGTTTGTTTTATAATCTATTATTATAAAACAATAATTCGGTGATCATAAATGTGTGTTGTAAAATAATATATAATAAAGAGATATCTTGGGAAATATGATTACCTTCACTTGAAAAACATCATTTAGATCTCTTAGTAAGAGCCCTGGGTTGATTTTTTTTGAATAAAAACTGCTAAATGACATGGATAATTTCATTGGGAATTTATTTTGGAAGGGATTTATTAGGATTAAATTATTGATTACTGTGAATATGTTAAGGGATTATGTGGCCTTTTATAATTAACGTGAGTGTGATAATTGTATCTTTTTAATTTTTTTTGATAATGTAAGTTCAATTTCTTATGAAAAGTTCTCTGACCTGACTCAAATAAAAATTTTATATGATTAAGTTAGACATAACACCATTAAATGGGGTCTATGTTTGTTTCTATTATATTTTAACAATTATCTTAATAGGTTAAACCCTGCTAAACCTATTTTATCCTCAACCACAATAATTAATTTATATTATTTTTATTATTAATTATCAAACTATTCAGTTGATATTAATACCTAATGTTAATTATAGTATTTATAAAAATGGAATACCTTTTTTTTAAATACATTTGATATATGAGGCAGAATTAAATTTTAAAAATAATATGGAAAACAAGTCGTAAATGATTTTTAATGAAATACTTTTTTAATGCCTAATATGATCTTACATTTACTATATGACTAGTAATCATCATTATATATATTAAAACATGTATATTTATTTATATAATCAATAATTTTCATTTAAATCATTCATCATTATATATTATTTTAATTTATTTAAATGGAAAAACATTATGTCTTAAAAACAATTTTCTAAAAAATAGCAAATTTTACATCTAAATAATCTAATATTTATATATATCAAAACAATTTAATTTTTTTTATAAATACATTAGTATAAATACATGAATTAATTTTTAGATACTTTATTTTCAATTATTTATGATGGAAAACATTAAAAAATTATTCAGGTCTTATTTTGACATTTGAAATTCAAAATAAATATGAATGTTATAAAATTGGATTTTTATACAATGAAATATTAAAAAGTACATTGTTTTATTTATTTATAAAAATAAAAAGTTAACATACAATAATTTAACTCTCTATGTCTTTTCAAAAAGAACTAATCAATTCATCTACTCTTAGACATTGAATTTATGCTTTGGAGAATGTGTTAAAAACATATCCTCAAAAAATAATAAGTAATGTGAGTGGAAAAAAAGAGTAACCATTGGGTTGAAGTGATCTAACACGAAATATTTTATTATGATGGTAACATGTAAAAGGTGTATTCAGGAATAAATTCACCATTAAAATTTTATTTTTGTATTTTTGAAAATCGACAAAATGAACATGTGTGTTCCTCGGACGTAACCCAAAGTTGGTTAACCATTTAAAATTCTTATATCATGTGGTCATTATTTTTCCATGTTCAAATTCATGATAATTATTTTGTGTTCATTAAATCATCAAAAATCATATCATCATAAGTTCATTATAATCATGAATGAGACTAATACCTTGATTCACACTCACTCTCAAGGAAACACTAACTAATTCTCTTTCTGGTTATCAAAAATAGTATCAAATGGTAAATATATTTTGTCTAATTTGTTTTATATTAAATTTATCCAAATTGTTTTTATATGAGATATATACTATCTCTAAATGAAATTGGAGAGTGAAATAATCAATTAATACTAAGAATAAATAAAATGCTATTTCATAAAATTGAATAGTATTTTAGTAGTTTGTGATTACGCTAAAAGATCCTTAAAACTAAAAAAATATTGAATAAATGAATCAGATTATGTATCAACTATTTAATAAAATGATACTAAGTTACTATTTGAGGATATAGATAATCCATGTGATATTGGAAATATTGGGGATGACAAGATATCAAGAGATTCAATGGTGGTATAAATCTATATACTAGAAGAGCATGATCAGGGACAGAAGGAAGAAAAATAGAGATAGTAATAAAGAATAAATCACTAGGAATCATTGTTGATGTTCATGAAACTAAGGCCTTTAAATATAAAATATTTAATCATAGGATAATTAGTATGGATAAGAATCATAAGGGATAAAATGAATCAGGATAAGGTATTTGGGGGGATGTATTAAAAAGTGTAATAGTTTGATGATGTTTCAAAAAAGAAGATCCTTTACTGAAATGAGGTTGAATATATAATAGTCCATAAGGATAAATTTTTTTCACATGTGGAAGTGTTGGTTGTTGATAATAAATGGGCAGTGAATGTTAATGTGTCCAAGAATTATGATATTATGAACTCTATGTGACATACATGATGAACTGGAATATGAAGTGAAAATAAAATTGATATAAATAAATAGTAAAGAGATTGCATTAATCCTCTGAAGAAGTATCCTGATAAGTGGAAGAAGTCTAGAAATGTTTGAATCTAGGGTATTTTGTAGATTAATACCAATATATAGTAGAGTTATGGTAAGATAAACAAGCTTAAATAAAGGGTGAATCACCAAACGATAATAAATATCCTGCTTATAAGAAAATAAACTATTTAATTCAACAAATATTAAAATATGGAGTCAGTACATAAGCTAAATTATGATGAAGAACCTAAAATATTAAATGCTTAGAGAATCTTATAATATATGTTCCACTTCTATTGAATCATGGGATATAATATATGTGTTTTCCTAGAAGCCAAAGGACTTAGAGATAGAATTAAATATCTATAAATGACTTTTCCACTGGGTTGTCACTATATGATATATGATTTTAGTGGTAGATTATCTTTTTCTTCCAACCATGGTCATATGGATATTAAATGTGGTTAGAGTTGAATAAAATTATTCATAATGATTTTCTACCATCATATGACCAAAGTGTTGAATTGTTTCCTTGATAGAAACCAAATTTAGAGGGAAAATATATTTTCTACTATGTAATAGATAAAACAGGACAATTAAAGTTTCATCAAGAACCAAATTTATTTTACTCATGGAAGGGATCCTATATATAAAGAAATAAAATATATAATATAAGTATTGAAGCTTATCATTCTTTGAGAATGATTGATGAGTATGTAAATAACAAATTACAAAGGAATAAAACAACTTTAAGTGTTTATATTTTTTATCAATGATGAATTACGTGTGATTATCCTATATGGGATGAAATAATGTACCATATGATAAAATATTAATAAAATTGTGATTATTCCTATAAAAATATGTTTTAGATTGAATAGGTCTTCATAATCGAAGGATAAACAAAATGGTTCTTTGAATGAAAATAAGAATACTTGAAAAAATAAAAGTACATAAAGAGACAATAATATTGAAAAATCTCATAAAATTAAACATTATGTGTGAAGGTTGATAAATGAGAATAGGGTAAATATAGATTTAATATGGTGTGGAGAAGAAGTATCTAATTAGTATCATGTGAGGTGTTGTTTTTTAAGTGTCTGCACTGAATAATACTTTGTGATTTGGGAAATGAAACAAAAAAGAAACTCAAAAGTTATGAAAGTGTAATTCTAATGAAAACATCTGAAATAATAATTCTATAACGGGTACCACAATAATGAGACACACATTAAAGCCAATAAATAATTATATGAAGAATGCGGATTAGGAAGAAAAGGAGGATTATATTATGATGGAATGCATTTCCATGAATCTGAAATTTGTTTAAGCAGTATGTTATACTGATGGGTTATATTATCCTGAGAAAACACATCCCCTAACTTGAGTAACTGATGTTTTACCCTAACACTATGTGTATAAATTATATTAACTATTTATAATGTCTTTTATTATTTATGGGATATACAATCCTTCGTGAAATTTAATAAAAATATATGAGTTGGTGTTGTAATGAGATCTAGTGTACAAATTGATAGAAATTAGTAAATGTGAGAATTTTTATATATCTAAAATCACAACGAATGAGAAGATAAGAATAATTAGTGTTTTAATAAGAGGTGTCAATGATAAAAAAAATATTTTTTAGCTGATATATCAATTAATGTCAAGTGGTATCAGTATCATAGAAGAGTTGATATCAAGACCACATGATATATTAGATGTTAGATATTGAAGATAGAAAAAATGGTGATTCCACAAAAAAATAATGCAGCATGTTTTTTATTCATCAACGCGTTATATCATGTTATTTTTGTAAGAGTTTCATAGGAAGTTACAATTATATAATTATCGTATTGAATTAAAATTTTATGTTTAGTGATGAATATTTGAAACTAGGGGGGTTTTACTTTTAAATATGATTGTTAACATCCCTATAAATCAAAGAAAGACATCATATGTAATATATAATAATAAAATTACCATTAACATATCATGATGTGATATAAATCTATTAATATTTTAGAAATATATTAAAAAAATTATCAGTTTAATTATTTGGTATCTATTTTAAAAATGGAATTATACATCATGATGTTACATATAAGAGTTGATATCAAATTTAACAATTGATATTGAATTCATGCCTAGAACAAAAAATTAAATCTAATAAAATTCAATCAATATATATGAGGTTGTTTGGTATCTTAATATATTTGTATTTAATTGAGTGCATTGTACTGTGGTGGTATTATTCAAATTATCTCTTTTTTATATCATATTTCTCTAATTATTAGGAATTATGGTTTTTATGGATATTACATAAGTGGTAATTTCATATACTAAAAACATGTTGAAATAATCATTAGTTGATTGATATTTTGGGCATAGGGAGGTTTCACAATCATATAGCTCTTTATGGATAAAACTAGTGGGTCTAGATATATGAAGATTTTCATATCACAGTGTGTAATTTATCTCTTTATTGAAGTTATGGTCAAATTGTAGAGTATAAATACAGTTATTTATATTAATATTAATGTAGATAGAGTTCAATTACATAATTCATAGTCTTAATGGAATAAATTAATGAAAAAATATGATGTCCAACACCTATTTATCGTGGGTGTAATGATAATTCTGTTAAATTTTGTTACCCTATTTACCATAGTATTATTTCTTTCCGAATTCAGTATCCCGTACATGATGTATATTGTATAATATTGATTTGAGTTCATAAGGGGAAAAAAATTTCATGAATACATGTGTTGTTTCTATTTGATAATAAAATATACTTGAATCTATTTTTGGTCACTCTAATCCATTTATTGGTGGTGTAATAAGTGACTAGTGTAAATATGATCATATTGAGGATGTTCATCAACTGAATTTATATGTTCTTGATAAAATAAGATACCTATTGGGGTTGATGTAAGTTTTATTCTCATATTGCATGCAATATGAAATATTTGATATCAAATTCAAATAGAAATAAATAATTGGTGTTGATATTCATTGAATGTTGGTCTTGAAAAGTGTTTCTTAAGTGTAATTGTGATAAAGGAAGTGATTCCAGTAATTTTCCAATAAATATGACGGAGGATATTATTGTACATAAATGTGAATTAGTGTTTCCTTGTGTTGACGTATTCATTTCCATGATGATCATTCTCAAACATGGTGTATTGGGGTATTGGTAGATGTTTTTTATCAACATGGTGTGGTGGAGCATGTTGGATTTGTTCTTCAAAATGCAAATAGTTTCAAGAGACCCTGATATTCTTGAAAATGGGAGTATTATAATGGGTTCATGTTATGATATTATTATAAATAAACAGTACTTTTTTGTTTCCATGAAATAATATGAGAGAAATGAAAATTTTAATGACAACACTATTATATGGGTAGACTCTATTAATGAAATATGAGTACCCATACATGGTTTAATGATGAAAATTGTGTGGATAACATCAATAATAATGATATATTTAATGTATTAATTCCTAAATGGTTCTATAAATTTTTTATTTAATATAAAAAATTTATAATGAAATGATATATAAATGTTATAAGGCTCATGAAAATAAAATGTTATGAGAAAATGGTGATTAAAATCCATATGAAGGAAATACGGTAATGGAATAATAATCAAACAAGATAATGAGTTCTGTGAAACAAATTATTGATTTCATAATGCTTTGTGAAAATTTCAGAATATTTAGAATCTATATTTCTGAGTTATAAAATATCAATGACTTGGAATTTGTAAAAGACAGATAAATTCATGAGATATTTTGATGAGTCATTAAATTATGTTTTGTAAAGTTGGTATACTTAATTAGGAGACAATTTTATGAGAAAAAAAATTCATAAGCGTATATGAATGAATTTTTTACTTTTATTCTTTAGGAATAAATTGGGTTTTGTGAATTTAATGAATAGTTTTTTAAAGATAATTTTGAGAAAGGATTGAGAATGGGAAAAAATTTATATAAATTGGCTACTACCCCCCACATTTTTTATCACCTAACTCATTAAAGTTGTAAATGAACAAAATTAAATTGTTCGTTTTTAGATGATATTTCAGGCATGATAATGTATTATTAAATTTAATTATATAATGAAATGAATTTTATCAGTTTAAAGAATTAATTTTCTTGAATAATTAAAATAGTCCTACAATTTAGGTGTTTAGTGAAACATTGATCAGTTCTTGAAAGTATATATTTTCAATAAAAATAATATTTTCATGAAATTTGTTAGATTAATGTAATTGGGATTGTTTTTCAATTGTTTAGTTTTCAATAATTTGTATTTTTTTTTGAAAAAAAATTAATGTGTTGTTTGAATGTTTGTATTATGAATTCATATATGGTCAAAAATACAATATATGATTTAAACAATTTATAGACCATTTTAATGGAATTCAATATTACATGAAAAATCATAATTATAGAATGTGAAGAAGTTTTTGTTTTTATGTTCAATATTATTATGTGAAAGATAAATATGAATTAAATGATAACTAATTAGTGAAATAATAATTAGGATGTGAATACATGTACTCGATTGTGAGCCAAAAATCATTCCCTCTAGATGTAGTGATGAAATGGTGAGGATATATGTTTTGAGTATTATGTATTAGTGATATTACCTTAAATATTATAAGAGAAGTAACCCTAGAAAAAGGAGTGAGCTATATTAAATTTACTGCTGAAAATTTATTAGTTTATTTTGGAACATTAATACAATTTTGGTGTTTTCTAGTTGGATGTAGCCTATTACGAGTGAAATAACTAAAATTATTTGGCCTTGGGTTATTTATTTTATTATCATTCATAGATAGATAATAATTTTAGGTAGATTGTGTCATCATAGATAATATATGAATAATGCTATGATAATCTCACCACTTCATTATATCATCACTTACTATGTGAACACAAGGGTGACCCTACTAGAAGTAAGTTCAATATGGGTTAGGATAGTAGGTGTTTCATGGATTTATAGGGAACATGAATGAGTTTGGTTTCCTTATTTCACCTCTATCAAGTCATGTGTCATTGAATACCCTTGTTGTCCCATTAAAATCAATGTAAAACATGTCTAAAAAATACTACTATTCATCTTCATTGCACCATGTATGGGTACATGTTCATTGATCTCCACAAAATTCATATTCAGACATTTCATGTAAAATAATTCAGAATATTAAAATTATTTTACCTATTGAAATTAAATATGTATTCCATGAATAAATTATTTTTTTAAAGGAATTACGATACGGACATTTCAATGTATATACAAATAACGTATTAAGAATGTCCAATACTCATTTTCCCCCAATTTCATTTGAAGAAGTATAACATTTTAATTATACAAACCATAATAATATCATGATAAGAAAATTTATTCTTGAGTGTTATTAACATATCATAATGGTTCACATTAACAATATATTTTGAATGCTTAGTGGTTTGAAAAAGTCACCTATGAAAAATTATTGTGTGTATAACCCATCACAAGGCATCTTAATTGGTGATATCAATGGGTTTCACTCCCCCAATTTCTTCCCCAAAAATATTCTCCCCCGTAATCTATATTTATGTTGTGATTATATATATATATAATACATATCTTCTTCATAGATTAAAGTTCCTTATTTAGGCACTAAAATGTTTATAAATTCATTATACAGATCATCCCATTACACGATTCTTACATTTCTCTAATATCAATGTAATTTCCAAAATACAAATTTTTGGGAGCCTATATGAGTTTTCCAAAAAAAATAAATCATTTTCATTAATTTTCTATACAATCTTCTATAGAACCTATAAATAATTACAGAACCACTCCTTCATGAGTATTTGATAATCTATATAGTGTTAGAAACTCCTCACATACTTTTCATTTTATTAATCTATCTTAAGGACCTTCTATATTGGATCATCATTATATGGTTTCAGTTATAGAAAATTCATCCTTATTAAGTGTTTTATAATAGAAAATAACACCAAATTATTCTTGTATAATTTCAAAATATTTTTAGGAAACATCAACCATATTCATTAAAAAAATCATAATTGAAATCCCAGTCTCTTAATAATTCTCTAGACTTCATGAAATAACACTCGGTATTTTTTCTCCACATTATCCCTAGGTTCAGCTTCAACTATCACTATATTTTTACTATACACTTTTTTTTGATGAAAAAAACCCATTTATTATGATGAACATATTTAGACACATAATAGGATGTGAATCTTGTGATGTAATGTTTTACCAAAGACAAAACATTGATTTAATCTTTATCCCAATTTGGTCTTTAAACCTATATTGCTAGTTCTGAAAGTAATGAGACTACATGTATCAATATTATTATATAAACCAAATTCAATGTATAATATAATTATATGTGAATCATATTATGTTATTAAGATTCTTCTCTATCGTGGGATACATACTGCTTGTAATGATATGATTTCACCAAATCAATGATTCCCAAATGATAATATTGTCATCAACTACAGTTTGATTCTTAATTGATAATATTATAAATTGTCACCATATTAAACTCATGATTAATCAAAATATTACACATGATAATATAAGATATATATCAATTGTTCTTTATAATAGCTCCCAAAATTTGATTACAAATTCTACCATTTCAAATATTATCTCATATTTGAAACAAATGTCACTATATCAGCTTAATATATATTATTCCTTAAGATATAGTCTTCATGTGAATTTTTTTCTTCAAGATAAAGTTTTCAAAACCATGTATATATTTTCCAACAAAATTAATGTTCTTACGTAGAAAAAATCTCTACCATTTATCACAAAAAAATTATGTTTTTTTCAATAGATGAAAAATATTTTATTAAAGTATACACAATTAAACCTTGATCTAAATCTATCCTTTCTTTGGAGAAAATATTTTAATAAAAAATTTTACCAAAAAGTTTATTTCCCTTTAAATATCACTGATTAGTATCCAGAATATTAAAATCAGCCACAAAAAGAAAATCCAAATAATATATGGTTATTCATTCTATATGTATCCACAAAAAACCAACAAAAGAGACATAAAGAACAATATCAAAACCAAATTATTAAATAATATATATACTAATTGTTAAAGGTATTTAGAAAAAAATATTTGTAGAACTATTATTATTCATTGGAAATAAACTCCCTCATAACACCCACTGATGTTAACACACATGTAGATCAACAAAATAGAACATCATGCCCTCAGACATCAACTTTATAAAAAATATCCAGCCCTTGTCTTTTACATCTAAATAACTAATAAGAAACTAAAAAAAGGAACACATTAATATTATAAAAACATATGTGAACCACTTCAAAATAAGTCTATAGTGATTAAACTTGAACATGTGTATTAAAATGGTTGAGAACCAATTTTTTGGATGAACACAGAAATGATAAAATGTAAACAGGGAAATCGAGAAATAAAATAATTTTAAGAAACATTGTCATTGATCTATTATTATGAGTATTTTTAAACTTATTAATTTTTACACTATTCATCATGGGAGAAATTTTTTTTCTAGAGTGTTATAATTATAATTGGAATAAATAAATGAAATAACAATTGAAATGCTATATTTCTATATCTGGTAGGAAATACATCCAATCGTGACTCCGTGGAGACTAAAAAAGATTTAATAAGATCTTATATCCTTCCAAAAAATATGAACACGATCATTCTATCAACATTAAAATATAGATGTATGGAAATATTTTTTATTTTAAATATTACTTCGACGGTGAAAATACATTTAATAAAACAATTTATATGTTGTTTTGGGAAGAAAATTAAATAAAATCGTAAAATAGAGTCTATTTTAGTAAATTTACTACATCTTAAGAAGTTTTATGTAAAATAATTTATTAAATTTATTCAATGGATATGTTTAGTAGAACTATATATGGTTCCTCTTCTCTTTGATAATATATCATCTTTTTTATTGCTTATTGAATTTTAATCTCTATCTTCTCACTGGGAGATTTTCATTTTATCTAAAATTTTAATATCATTTTTTATTTAATGTTTCACTATAAATTACTTTTCATATGAGAAAATTTTTAATATGTTAATTTTGAAAATGTTCCACAATTTTTCTAAAGAAAAATATTCTATGAATGTGTAACTATGCTTACATATAATATTTTCAAGAAAAATTCAATGATTATCCTCCCACTTCTCCCCTATTGTTTTACATGGTTATCTAACATTATTACAATTATTTTTTTCTGTTAAGATCTTATCTATTGTGAAATTATTATATTTCCCTTCTTCATCTAAATATATTTTATGTTTAAAAACTATCTCTTCATGATATTTATAATATAATGTAACATATTTTCATATAAAACCCCTCTATATAACATCAACAGATGATCATGATTATAATTATAAAAAAATCATATAGAAAATTAGTTTTTGGTGCATCCTTTTCTTTTATTTGGGTGAGTGTCTCTCAACATATCGTGTATGATCCATATTTTCAATTAATCAATAGATATCATCATAGTTTAACATTATCATAATTCAATATAATTCCCAAATCCATTTCTAATATTAAATTCCACTTAAGATTAATAAAGAGTCATTAATATATAATTGTGGATTCATTTAAAGTTGATATCATGAATTTAGTGATAATGTTTTGTAGATTCATCTATTATTTATCTTCAAATATAGTAATCCTTAAGAATGAAAGCATTTATTATGTATTTATCCATTAAATGAAACATTGTACCATAATAAAATTATATAATTCTTCAGAATATTCAATTCCGGAATTTCAGAATTTATATATTTTTTTAATATAAAATATCTCTAATATTGTAAATCTGAACAATTCCATACAATCCTTCATGTCTTAAATTTAAATAATGAGCCTTTTGATTTTACATAGGATTTTTGGATCCATATGATCTTCTAAAATTTATTTCATATTAGAACTTTATAATTCTATTTTTATAATGTAGGAAGCCCATAGAAAATGCTCATTAATTTTTTGACATCTTCTTAATCTGAATTATATAAAGTTTATATTTTAAACCATTGTTTTTTATGTACTAAAAAAATTAATTTGATAGCTCTACCATACTACAATTGAACCTTATTAAGTCGGTCAACTCCATGAATCTTTCTCAAAGCCTTATGAAATCTGAACGATATAGTTTTAATTTATTTTAAAATGTTAAATACACTCTATGAAGTGTCATAATTATGATGTCTTAATATACCATATAAACTACACTATAATGTTATGGATTTTTTAAAGAATCTCACACTTCTACTCAGATTCATATCAACTTTTATTTATACTTATTAAATTAATCAGGTAACTCTGTGATGTTTTTAAACTACATAGAGCATGTGTAAAACTGAATGAAAATAGTAAACATAATATATTTGTTCTATAAATATAAGTATAAAACATATATAGTGTGTCAGTTTCATGAAATTTTCATCTTTCTCAAGTAGGACAACAATTTAAAAATTATTTTTCTAGTTCATCTCCACATAAAATCACATAATTGAATTATTAGGCACATCAACTAATATAGAATCACATTTAAATGACTTAAAAGATTTTCAAAATATTAAAAAGTTATAAACTCAACATCAAAGTCTCCTCCGTAATATAAACTCAACTTTTTTCATTCTATTTCATTAGAATTACCTTTATGAAACCAACATAATGCACATTCACTCCTTCATTTATAAAGTTGATGTTTTTATTTTATTTAAATATATTTATTTCCACGTCTACCAATTCATATTTCTAATAGATTTACCATTTTCCTATAATTATTTGAAAAATTTTTAGCCATTATAATAAAATTTATAAATTCTATTTAGTACAAGTTTGATAGATAGCATCCCAAACTTATATAAACTACTATAGATAATACTCTAACATTAGAACTAAACATTAAAATTAAAATCATCACATTAGTAATCACATTCATATATCCTGTTTTCATAAAACTATATAGCTAGAAATTTATGGAATAGTTATCATCAATAATATATACCCATCAACTTATAAAGGCCTAATTAATTACTATTTTTGGGTGGATACATCTCCTTGACAAATATCCAACACACAGACATTTTCAAACTTGTTGACATGATCCATTAATAACATATATTACCAATAATATCAATTAATAACATTAATACCCCATTTGTATTTCTTATTGATACCATTAACTATTACACATATATAAATGTAAATAGTTATTTTCCCCTTACTAACAAGAAATTAGAAAGGAAATCTTATTCTCACCCAATTGATACGAAACATTAGAGGATGATTTTAAAAGTGAAAATATCTTCTCCCCATCTACTAATTTAATATAAGAAAAGCACATTATCCCCATTTGTTCTCCTCTTAATTTAATTGTTTTTATTTTTGTAGAGTTATTAAATTTTATAAGGTGTGGGTGTGATAATAATTTTCATAGATATATTCTATTAACTAATAATATATAAGTCCACATGGACTAACTTTGTGTAGAGAAAAATGTTACTCGTTTATACAACAATGTTACCTAAATTCCAAGAATAATGTGAAAAAAACTAAAAATTTTACTTCATAGGGGAACCTATTATATATTTCTAAGAATTTATATTAATCTAAACTCAATCTCAACAAGAAAAATAAAAATCATTCAGGTAAATGTTCATTTTATCTTTCATTTTGATAGACATCCTCTCCCTGAAAATAACCGATTTAATCATGAGATAAAACATTATTTTATGATTAGAGAAACCACCTAAAACATTGTTTTTATAATGTTAATATGGATTTATATATTTACCCATAAATTAAAAAATATCTAGTATCATTACATTATATCAAATCCCACTCAAGAAATTATCTCAAATTAACTTCATCGTCCTTTGTCCTTCTTAAAAATGTAAACACTATAAATATTGATAAAAGTTGAGATATATTATACAAATAAATGATTTGAAATTTTGTTTTCTATAGTTTTTCATAATAAAGAATAAAAATATTCTCAATGATGGATGGATTTATTTTTCATTATAGAGAATAAATCATTTATTAATTTTATTCTTGCATAATTTTCATGTAATTATACCTTCCATAACACCTAAATAATAAACAAATATGATAATGTGTGTCTTCATTAGATCATCAAATTGAGTAACATAATTAAGAAATGTTCATCAATACATTAAAACATTTATTTATAGAACTGATGTGTCTATAACTCTTCATGCTATTTTTATTCTTGATTTTTGAAATATATTCGTACTTTGGAAGAATGGATATCTAAATTTTTTTATCATTCCTCTATATCGATAAAACATTATTTTTTTTAGGTAGGTAGGAAAATTTACTATGTTTTCCATATCATATTGTTTTTTCCATTAATAATAGGGACATACATGTTTTTAATTATTCATGTTCTGCATTCTTATCTTTATTTATGTGTGACTTATCCTTCTTTTAAGTATCCTTTTTTGTAGTAGAATTCATTATTTCTTTTCCTTAATATCTTACTATCGTAAATTATCGTGGAAACTATGTAATTAAAATTACTATAATCTTAATTTCATTATTTTACTTTTCAATCACATATTTAATAATATTTTTTAATTCTTTTTGGATGACTGATCATTAAATTAATTTAATATATCTCATATATCAACAAATAAACCAATCCTACGATCTATATATTGGATCTATTCATATCTTCACGTTTCTAACAATATGTTTAATTTCATGAAATTAATTTCAATCATGTTGTGGTTGATGATGTTTCCTCTCTTACTATTATATAATAATATACTTCTTAAAGATTCATCATCATTAAAATTATTTTCTATCTTCTTATAATCTATTTTCTATGATTTATACTTTAATTTTCAACCAAATTAAATCTTATAAGATTATATCACATACATCAATAACTATTGAGTCATTCCAATAAAATCAACAAAGTTGTTTTACTCAGGTGTTATATACCAACAATCTTCATAATAATTACCAGTATATTTCAAATAATCATATAATATATCAATGATTTCAAACTTATTTTTTTTGTAAACTGAGTATTATTCATCCATTGGTTTTGTTTTTTATATTTAGGTTTTATATTTAAATATGATCTTTACTATATTAATTTAGGCCCTATATAATTCATAAATAAATACATGTGGTTCCATCACTCAATGTTCTTATTCCTAAACCTCCTACAAGATAATTAATTTATTATGAAAAATGTTCTTTTATTATTGTAGAAATATATCCTAAATGTGCAACGTTATTTTTTCGGGATGACACCATAGTTTTTTTGGATCTATATAGTGATATGATAATTATAGACTTATTTATATCCACATTGGATGATATATTAACTTTTTTATTATTTTTATTCATATATATTTATATACTTCTAAATTTTGTCCCCATACACTTTATAAAAATAATTATCGCATACATAATTAATAAGACTAAGTGATATATTCCACAGACAGATCTATTTTATGGTGATCATGAGATTATTTTAGGCTCCCAATTCCACCATTTTTTCCTGTTAAGAAAAATAATCACTTGAAAAAATTTATTAGAAACATTATCTCATTAATTAAACATTGAATTTCCATTAGGAGTGTTTCCCTTATTTCATCACCATATATATATCGCTAAAAATTTTATATTAAATATGTACTTGTGGTGATAAAGTGATTTCACCATCTCATGATAAAAAATTTTCATCTTTCAAATTTTTTCCTCATGCATAATAATTGTCTCTAGAAAAAAATATCTATCTCTTTTATTCAAATTTATTTTAACATCTAAATGAAATTCCTTATCATATATAGATTCGTGATGTCATGTTTCTATAACAACCCAAGTAATTAAAAAATAATATATTTTCATATATATTTCTATTTATGAATTAGATAGTGTTTTAGAGGCTTAAAATGAGAATAAATCCAATCTTAAGCATACAGTACTCTAATATTTTTAAAAGCTTGTTTTAGCACCTTTTAATGGAAAACCATGTTTTTAAATCAAAATTTTAACAGTTTTATAAGCTATATTTGTAAAAATAAACTTAGTATTTAAAATTGGGACACTGAAATTTACTTTGGGTAAAGGTTTTGTATTTTTCTGACAATGTTTATTTTTTGATGAATAGTTAAAAATAATGCATTTTACTTCAAAACTGTATTTTCATCTAATTCAATTATATGGTTAGATTATATTTTTTTATTGGTTTTAAAGTTTAATTAGAATATATTTTTACCATTTAATCCAATTTTTGTCATTATAATTAATTTCACATTGAAATTGGATATAAACAATTGACAATCGTTTGATAGATATTGTTTCTTAAAAACACGCTATTTTTTGACAACGGGAATTATGTTAAAATTAATTACTACAGTTTTTTGTTTGTAATTTTGTAAAATGGAATCCATTTTTGTAATATTATGGTCCAAATTATGTAATTAAGACTCTTTTTTTGGACATTATGAATAGTAACGATGGTAATTATCTTTAATTATCATGATTAATTAGTAATCTGGTAGATAAGGGTAAACAAATAGTATCATAATAATATAAAATGACCCCAACATGCATCCAAATCTCCTTGTTTGAGTCATGGAAGGAAATGGTAATCCTTTTACCTAACTTAAGGGCTCATGTAGTCACATGGGTGTAATAGTGATATTTATAACATTATTTTTAAAAAGTAGAGAAATAGAACAAAGGTTTGTATATCCTAAGTTAAAAAATTTTAATTTTGATTACATAAATGATATCTTAGACTATAAATAGATATTGAAAATATAAAAATATTTCCTATATCATGGTATTTTTTTAGAATTTTTATACAATAAATAAATTTATTTATTTTTCACCCCATGATGATGCAGTGATTACCTCATTAATGAACAATTTAAATAAAATGAAAAGATAAGATAAAATATAAGAATTAAAATTGTCTAAAACCTATTTTATGGGTTTATTTCGAACCCTTATCACCTTATCCTTAAACAATATCATTTTATGACTTTTAAAATCCGAAAATCATTTTATAATAAAGTAAAATTTCAAGACCTTCCAAAAGAGACCCTCCTACCTCTTGTAAAAGGCCCCCACCTATACCCCCTTAACCAAAACTTTGAAGCCCTTTGCTCATCCATAATATACTAATAATATCTCCCCACATCCCTCTATTACATCTATAAGCCTCACTTTGGGCAGAAGTCTTTCCAAGGAAGCCTTTGGCTCAAATCAAAAAGAGTTACCTGATTTAGAGGTAATGTCTTTTCTCGAGTTTCTTCCTTTTATTTTCCATCTTCTCTCCCCATAACATTCATATTATTTGATTCAATAAAAACAACAGTATCCTATATACACTAGGATGTTTTTATTAGATGGATTTGATTTACACTTACACACACCTCCGTCTAATGGTTAAAGAACATACTGTTTTTGTGGGAAGTGAATTACTACCCCACGAAACGAGGATTGTTCAATCTTATTTTAACACTTTTCATAGTGGCCATTATGATGCCACCGTATTTATATATGATATAAATGGTATTTATTTTTTTCTATATGATTCTGAATTTTATTTTTAAATCACATCGTTATGCTTTTCATGTTGTAGAACTGCGATAATTTCATCTAGGGAAGTGTGGACTACCGCCCCTCAAGTGATGTGACGTGTCCATGCCAAACATGTAATTTATAAAGAATGTAATTAATGAACTTATTTTACCTATATAAAATATATATTATACTGGAATAATAATATATATTTGTCTTATTTAGTTTTAATTCCTTTAATATGACAAATAAATGAAAGTAGCGTTCATGCGTACGTACGACTTACCGTCTCCATGAATGGTGAATTTCATTTTTTATCTCCAAATGTTGTGGAATAGAACAAAAATTAATATATAGTGGATATATATTATATTTAAATCATTAATATCATTCTAGAGATGATTACTTATAACTATATGGGAAATACTTTTCAAACATGTTCATTTTTGGGTCATGCACCGAACATCGAAAAAACGTATGATATGAACTCACATTATTAACTAATAATTATTACATGATAATATGTGATATGAATTGAATAATAAAACTTTAAGGAAGTCCTTAAGAAATTATAAATTTAACTAGTTTAATATTCAGAAATATAAAGAATGAACTAGAACAAGTCGGACTTGAGGTATAGGACTTCGTCTCAATCTCCTTTCGTTGAGGCATACATCAATTTATATACGACCTTCTCCACCACCATGATCATTATTTAATTTTTGAATACCTATAAAGGACATAACCTTTTTTAAATGAAAAATAAATACCATGTTTTACTTTTCTTTTATTTTGGTATTGAAAATGGTTTTGATAATGTTTTGATTATAAAATTGTGTTGTATTGATGTCTAGTGATTGAAATGTGTAAATGTTATGTTTTCTTTATACATGTTTTATATTACATGATTATGTTATGGTTCTTGGGCATTGTTTGTGATGTCGGGTGGTTCCATGGTAAACTAAGGGCGGGTGAGCCCGAGATACATCTCCAGTGCACTGCGTAACGCAAAGGAGTTACATGGTAAGGTTTATCCGAAGAGATTTAGGGAATATATTGTGATGGGTATTCCAAACATAACCATGAGGGTTACTCCTTATGTAATAATATTATTAATGCCTCATGTTACCTTTATGTCTTATGATTTCTATGAGTTATTCATAAATCTTAGGATTTCATGAGGTATTTTAAAGTGCTTATGTTTTGTGAGTAGAGAATGATTTAATTTATTCTTATGTATACATGGACTAATGTGTTCTTTCCGTATATTTATATCCCTTACTGAGCTTTTTCTAGTCATTCCATGTTTTGGAATGTTTTTCATAGGTCAATGGAAATGTACATGATGTGTTGATAGTGTCGAGGAAGTGTCAAGAAGGAAACCATGTTGTATTTTAAATATGTCTCCCTTGGTGGTAAAAATGAATACTATCTTTTATGTAACCAAATTGTTTAAATGTGTAATGTAAATCTTGATTTTTGATCTAATTCTATAAAACTCTAAACCTGAAAAGATCCTCAAAGTGAATTTTTGAAATAACTCAAGATTAAGTAATGTTTCAGGTTGGGGCCTTATAGTTGGTATCAGAGGTCGGTTTAGATAACTATCGGAGTAAGAATTATATTAATTAGTTATCCAAAAATATTTTTTTTACATTATGGTCAAATTGAAATGATATTGAATTTGATGATTACCATGTTCCTTTAACAAATATATGTTTGTTCAGAATGGTTTTCCACATAGGAAACAATGAAGCAATGATAGGAATGCATACAGAACGAAATGACCTTCCAAATCAGTATCATGAGATGGTCTAAATTGGAACTGAACAATTGTGGTAGTAATGGTTCAATTGAATCAAATGATAAATGGTGGTGGTATCCATGCACAAGATCAGCCAGATCAACCACATAGGAACATGTCAGTGGTGGAACATTTCATGAGCCAACATCCCCCATCATTCAGAGGATCTCCTATCCATGTGCTAGATGAAGGGTGGATTAAAGCACTGGAGTATATTTTCGATGTCATGGGGTGTTCAAACAATCAAAAGGTTAGTCTTGTTATTTTCCATTTAGAGGGTGAAGCAGATTAGTGGTGGGCGATGGTTAAAAATATCAGGGACGCTGATGGGAATGATGCTCTTGGCTAGGATGAATTAAAAAGTATCTTTCTTGAGAAATATTTCCCTAAGTTTGTTCGACATAGGATGGAATAAAATTATTGGAATAGAGGCAACATGATGACTCAGAAGATGCTTATGAATAAAATTTGACTTGATTGGTAAGGATTACTCCAAATTGAATCTGAGACCTTGATAGTAAAATCAATCGTTTTTACTCAGGATTAAATACAAAATATTGAAGGGCATTAGCTTCATGGGAGTTCAAAAGATATGAAAATCTTGTTCGATGTTATTAGAAGGTTGAAATGGAGTTTTTCGATGATCAAGTGTTCTATAAAAACAAACAGAAGAAGTGACCGAGGAATCAAGAGAAAGGTAAGAATCCTTCAAAAAGGTTTGATGGTAAGAAAACTATGTTTTCTGTTTTTGATAAATGTGGTAAAAATTATGCTGGGGAATGTATATTGAATTATGAAAATGAGTGACCAACAAAGAGCTCGAATGATGGGAAGCAGTCAGACTATAAGTAGAAAGGTGTGGTGAAATCCTTTGTAAATACTTCAGCAGATGTTGGGCCATCAAATGAAGTGGTATCGTGTACATTGTCTGATTTTTCAGATTATTCCAATTTGTTGTTTGATTAAGGGTCTATACATTCTTTCATCTCTGAAACATTCTCTAGTAAATTTGGAATTCCCTCTCAAGAAATGACTCCTAAACTTTTGGTAAAAACACCTAGGGGAATATTGAGGAAAAAATAATTTATAATAATCATCATATCCTTATCCGTGGAAAGATCCTACTTGAAAACATTATTGATTTACCACTAGTAGAGTTTTATTTTATCCTTGGTAGGGATTGGCTATCTATTTACCATGCTGTGATTTATTGTAGAGCTAAAGAAGTTTCTCTTCGTAAATACTTTCTGTTTGTGTACAATTATGAACCCTTACTGTTGATAACATATCAAGAGGCTGAGAAACTAATAAAATATGGAAATTAATGTTACCTTTAACATATTGTTGAAAACAAAGGAACCACTCCGATTAATGATGTGCCAATGGTAAATGAGTATCCTGATGTTTTTTCTGAGGAGTTTCCTGGAATATTACCAAATTTGGATGTTGAATTTACTGTTGACTTAGTTTATGATGCTAAGCCAATTTTCAAACTCACATATCTAATGGCTCAAATTGGTATTTTGGAGGTTAAGGATCAATTTCAAGATGTATTAGAGAAATGTTTCATTCATCCAAGAATATCACCATGGGGTGCTCCTATCTTATTTGTTAAATAGAAATATGGTTCAATGTGACCTTGCATTGATTGTAGAACCTTGAATAACACCACTGTTAAGAACCAATATCATTTGCCTCATATCGATGATTTGTTTGATCAGCTCCAGGGAGCTCAGTATTTTTCAAATATTGACTTGATATTGGGTTACCATCAGTTGAAGGTAACAGAAGTAGATATTCCATAGACCATGTTTCGTACAAGATATGGCCATTATGAATTTTTAATTATTCTTTTTGGTCTAGCCAATGCACCTACTATATTCATGGACCTTATAAATATAATTTTCCATGAGTTCATGGATAAGTTTGTTTTTGTTTACATTGATTATATTTTGGTGTTTTTTCAAAGTAATGAGGAGCATGAAAGTCATTAAAGGGTTATTTTGAAAAACATAAAAGAAAATAAATTGTTTGGGAAATTCAGCAAGGGTGAGTTTTGGTTGCAACAAATTTCTTTCCTTGGTCACATTGTTTCTAAAGAAGGAATAAATGTTGATCCTGCAAAAACAAAGGTTGTTGTTAGAATGGCCAAGACCCAAAAATATGACCTAGATTCATTTTTTTATTGGTTAGCCATGATATTACCGAAGGTTTGTTAAAGGTTTTGCATGGTTGTCCAGCCCATTGTCTAAGATAACTCATAAGGGTGTTATGTTTATCTGTATAAATGAATGTGATGATTGTTTTCATGAATTGAAAAGAAGATTGGTGAATGACCCGGTATTGTCAGTATCTTCTAGGAATTTTGAGTTTGTCATCTATAGTGATGCATCATTGAAAGGACTTGGTTGCATCCAGATGTAGAGTGATCATGTAATTTATTATGTTTCACGTTAGTTGAAAACTCATGAGATAAATTACCCTACACATGATTTGGAATTATCTGGTGTTGTTTTAAATTTAACAATTTGTATGCATCATTTATATGGTGTAAAGTTTGATATATATAATGATCTCAAAAGTTTAAAGTATATATTCACTTAGAAAGAACTGAACATGAGACAGAGGAGAGGGCAAGAATTAATCAAGGATTATGATTGTACGATTCAATACCACCCAAGAAAAGAAAATAAAGTGGAATATACTTTGATTCACAAATTTAATGCTTCATTAACCATGTTACATTTGTAATGTGATCCTTTAGTTAAGGATTTGATGAATTTTGTCTTAGAAGTTGTTGGTGCAGGAAATTATTTTGTTTTGTTTCATGTATCAGTGAAATATTATCTATCAGACAGAATTAAGAAAGCACAGAAGCATGAAAGTGAGTTGCAAAAAAAGGTAGAGCTGGTTTAGAAGGTATGTCACCTGAATTAAACATTAATAATGATTTTGTTTTGAGATTTGGGAAGAGATTTTGTGTTCCTTTTGATTCACAGTTGAATAGAGAGTTGTTATGGGAAGCTTATAGTTCTCCATTTTCAGTTCATCCAGGCAGTACTAAGATGTACATAGATCATCGGGATTATTACTGGTGGGATGGAATGAAAAGAGATATTGATGATTTTACTATAAAGTGTTTGATTGGTCAACAAGTTAAAGTAGTGTAGTAGTTACCGAAAGGGTTGATTCATCCTTTAGCAGTTCCAGAGTGGAAATGGGAGAATATATCCATGGACTTCATTGTGGGATTACCGAAGACACCTTGAGGTAATATTGCAATCTGTGTTATTGTTGATCGCTTGACTAAATATACTCATTTCCTTGCAATACGAGATAATTTTTCCCTAGATGAACATTCTCGATTGTATCTTAATGAGATAGTCAGGTTGCATGGAGTTCCACTCTCCATTGTATCTGACTATGATCCTTGGTTCATTTCTAACTTTTGGAAAGGCTTTCAAAAGTCATTGGGTACTAAATTAAATTTTAGTACATCTTTTCATCCTCAATCAGATGGGTAGTCAAAATGAACAATTCATACTTTGGAGGATATTCTATGTTCTTTTTGGATGAATTATCATGGAATTTGGGACCAACATCATTCATTGGTTGAGTTTTATTATAGTAACAATTTTCATTCTAGGATACAGATGGTACCATTTTAAGAATTATATGGGAAGCAGTTTCAAACTCTATCTTTTTGGGATGAAGTATGTGAATTGAAGTTGATGGGTCCATATTTTGTAGAAGAGATGTTATAAAAAAGTTCAGATGATATAGAAACACATGAGAACAGCTCAGAGCAGGAAGAAATGTTATGCGGACAATAGGAGGAAGTATCTCTCTTTTGAGGTAGGTGATCATGTCTTCCTCAACGTTTCACCATGGAAAAGTGTGATGCGATTTGGTAATAAAGGAAAGGTTATTCCATGTTTTATTGCACCATATGAAATTCTGGAGAGTGTTGGATCATTTTCATACCGAGTGTAATTACCTCCGAATTTATCTCAAGTACATAATTTTTTTTTCATGTTTCAATGTTAAAGAAGTACATGCCAGATCCATCTCATGTTTTGAGTCCAGAAGTAGTTCAACTAGATGAAAATCTATCTTATGAGGAACAACCGGTCCAAATATTTGACCACAGGGAGTAATTGTTGTGGAGTAAGTTGATTTATTATGTTAAGGTTCTATGTAAAAACCATATAGTTGAAGAGGCAACATGGGAATCTGAAAATGCAATGAGGGATAAATACCCCCACTTATTCGATATGTAAATAAATTTTGGGGTCACAATTTCCTAAAGAGGGGAAGGATGTAACATCCCAATTAATTAATGAATAATATATTTTCATATCAATGTCTATTTATGAATTATATAGTGTTTTAGAGGCTTAAAAAGAGAATAAATCCAATCATAAGCGTAGAATAATATAATATTTTTAAAAGATTGTTTACCACCTTTTGATGGACAACAATTTTATAAATCTTACTAATGACAATTTTATAATCTCTATTTTTCCAAAAAAACATATTCTTTAAAATTGAGACATTGAAATTTACTTTGGATAAATTTTTGATATTTTTCTGATATTGTTCTTTTTTAATGAATAGTGAAAAATACTGCATTTTACTTCAAAACTATTTTTTCATATAATTTAAATAAATGGTTAGATTATATTTTTAATTGGTTTTAAAGTGTAATTAGAAAGTTTTTACCCTTTAATATAATGTTGGTAATTAGAATTAATTTCACTTTGATGTTGAAAATGAATAATTGTCAATCTTTTGATAGATATTTTTTCTTAAAAACATGCTACCTATTTTGACAATGAGAATTATTTTTAAATTAATTACTGCAATTTATATGTTTGGAATTTGTTAAAATTGATTAAATATTTGGAATCACTAGGTCCAAATTATGTAATTAATACTCTCTCTTTTTGACATTATGAATAGTAATGACGATAGTTATCTTTAATTATTGTGATTAATGAGTAATTGGGTAGTTAAGGGTAATAAACTAATATCAGAATAATTTAAAATGACCCCAAAATGTGCCCAAATCCTCTTTTTTCAGTCATGGTAGATCATGGAAGTATTTGTACCGAATGTGAGGGCCCATGGGGTCACATTGGTGTCATAGTGACATTTATGACATTATTTTTAAATAAAACATAAATATAACAAAGGAATGTTTATCCTAAGTAAAAAAAATTAATTTTCATTACATAAATAATATCTTAGTCTATAAATAGTCATCGGAAATATAAAAAGATTTCTTACATCATGGAAGTTTTTTTATAATTTTTAGACATTAAATAAATAAATTTATTTATGACACCATGACGATGCAGTGATTGCCTCATTAACGAATGATTTAAATAAAATGAAATGATGAGGTAAAATCTAAGATATAAACTTGTCTAAAACCTATTGGATGGGTTGATTTAGAAACCTTATCCCCTTATCCTCAAAATATATCACTGTGTGTCCTTTAAAATCCTAAAATCCTTTTATAATAAATTAACTTTTCAAGACATTCCAAAAATGACCCTCCTGCCTCTTGTAAAAGGCCCCCACCTCTACCCCCTTACCCAAACCTCTAAAGAAATTGGATCATCCATCCTTGGATCGAATTATCTCTCCACATTCTTATCTTACTTCTAGAAGCATCACTTTGGGAAGAAGTCATTCCAAGGAATCCTTTAGCTCAAATCAATAATAGTTATTACATTTAGAGGTAATGCCTTCTCTCAAGTTTCTTCCTTTTATTTTCCTTATTCACTCCCCCTAACATTATTATTCATTGATTCAAAAAAAACACCATCATCCTCAATATACTAGGAATTTTTTATGAGATTTATTTAATTTACACTTATACACCCCGCCATTTAATGGTTAAAGAACATACTGTTTCTGTGGGTGGCGAACTACTGCCTCATGAAACAGGGGTTGTTCAGTCTTCTTTTAACACCATTCATGGTGGCCATTATGATGTCATTGTATTTATATATGATATATATGGTATTTATTCTTCCTCTATTCTTCTGAATTTTATTTTCAAATCTCAACGTTTTGCTTTTCATGTTTTGGAACTACGATAATTTCATATAAGGATGTGTGGACTACCTCCCCCACAAGTAATGTGACTCATTCATGCCAAAAATGGAATTTTTAAAGAATGTAATTAATGATATTATGTTACCTATATTAAATATATATTATTCTGTGAATATAATATATATATGTACCATTTATTATTTATTCCTTTAATATGACAAAGAAATTTAATTGGCGTTCATGCGTACGTACGACCTACCGTCTCCATGAACGGTGCATTTTATTTTTTATCTCCAAATATTATTTAATATTATAAAATGAATATATAGTGGATATATATGATATTTAAATCACTAATACCATTCTGGAGATGATGTACTTATAACTACGTGGGAAATTATTTTCAAGCAAGTTCATTTTTGACACATGAACTGAACATCGACATAACGTATGATATGAACTCACATAATTAAATAATTATTAAAATATGAAATATGTGATATTAATTGAAAAATAAACTTTAAAGTAAGTCCTTAAAAAATTATAAATAGACCTAGGTTTATTATTTAGGAATATAATCAATGAACAAGAACAAGTCGGACTTGAGGTATATGACTTCTTCTCAATCTCCTTTCTTTGAGGAATACTTCAATTTATATATGAACTTATTTTATTAGTTGTATAATAAATCCTTTTGAATTTTAGTTCCATTTAAAAGTAATATTTTTACATGAATCAATTTACTATATGACAAAAAGAATGTTTTTTGCTTTCGTATGCGGCGACAATGAATTCTTCGCCACCATGACCATTATTTGAGTTTCAGGTTACACTATAAGCCATAAACTTTTTTAAATGAAAAATATATACCATGTTTTACTTTTCATTTATTTTGGTATTGAAAATGGTTTTGATGATGTTTTGATTATATCAATGTGTTGTATTGATATCTTGTGATTGAATTGTGGAAATTTTATGTGTCCTTCATGGATGTTTTATGTTATACGATTAGGTTATGGTTCTTGGGAAATGTTTTTGAAGTCGGGTGGTTCCGTGATAATATAAGGGTGTGTGAGACTGAGATAGCTCTATAATGCATTGGTTAATCTGATAGAATCAAATGCTAAGGTTTATCCGAAAAGATTTAGGGAATATTCTGTGATGGGTATTTCAAACGTAACCATGAGGGTTATTCCCTACATTAGAATGTTTTAAATGCCTCAAGTTACCTTTATGTATTTTGATTTCTATCAGTTATTCAAAAATCTTATGATTTCATGAGGTGTGTCAAAGCGCTTATGTTTTATGAGTAATTTATGATTTCATTTATTCTTATGTATACATAGACTAATGTTTTCTTTCCGTATTTTTGTATCCCTTACTGAGATTTTTATTCTAATCCCATGTTATTGAAATGTTTTTCACAATTAAATGGAAAAGTACATGATGTGGTGATAGTGTCGAGGTAGTGTAAAAAAAGAAACCATGATTTATTTTAAATTTGTTACCTTTGGTGGAAAAAATGAATATTGTCTTTGATGTAACAACTTTGTTTAAATGTGTAATGTAATGCAATATTTATGATCTAATTCTCTAAAACTCTAAATTTGAAAATATCCTTAAAGTGAATTCTTGAAATCACCCATGATTAAGTAAAATTTAAGGCTGGGGATTTATAATTTCGAATGCATATATAAATTTTGAGCGAAAATCCTTAATGAAAAATTTCATACAAATAACTCTTTTAAATTATTTATCTCATAAAAGAAATAGATCATTGAAAATTAACACATATTGATCATTTATATAAAAAAATTTTGTGAGAGTGCTACTTATTTTCACCTTTTAAACCAAACTAATTTCTATTAAATAATATTCATTTTTTTTGATTTTTTATTATGTAATCCCTTTATTTTGGGAAAATATTTTACTTAAATTTTCAAAGGATGATTATTCTAGTCATCATTGCAATTATAATATCTATCAATAATAAATTCATTGAATATATCATTATAATATCATGATTTTGATTCATCTGTTGAGTAATGATTTGATTTAGCATGGATTTTACCAGTATGAGTATCATTAACAAGTAATTGGATATTTATATTTTATTAGTTATTTCATATATTATTTTTCAATTTATTTTTCTTATTTTTTGTTGTATTAGGTGATACCTTTATATTTATATCAACAGTGGTAGAAATGAAATTTTTCCTAAGAGGAAATTATGAAAATTATTTAGATATACACTTTGTATTTGTTAGTAATAACACAAGAAAAAAAACATTTTAGATCCAACTACATGAAATGTCGCACCTGGGCTTCGCATACGGTATGATTTCAATTTCAATTTTAATTTTATATGTTCATCTTCCATTTTTATAATTATTTAGTTGGAAAGTGCATCGATCCTGGAGTGTGGTCTGCTTCATGAGCTAGTCAGCGAACCTTTGTTTTGCAACACTCAACGTGTGGGTAGGGAACTGGTAAAGCCGTGCAGCCCGCCCGATGCGCTAGCAGACCTCTTTACTAATACTATTTAAATCCATTTTTTACTTATTTAAATTTATTTTTTATATTTTATTTTTGTTTTATTATTATCTTTTCTCACTTATTTCTTCCCATATTTCACTCTATTTTATTTTACATTATTTGTATTTCTTTTCTATTCTATTTTATCTCTTTTTTCCCTCTCGCCCTTCTAATCCCTACCCTAGCCACCACCCCCACCCCCTTATTTCTCTTTTCATTTTTTCTTGTCCTTTTCATACACCCCATGCTTCTCTCCCTCTCCCTTTTTTTCTCCTCCCCTCACTCCCTTCTCCTCTATTCCCTGCTCGGCCACCTCCCATATTCCCTTTCCTTCCCTGTGGCCTCCCTCCTCCCTTCTCCGCTCTTCGCCGTTTGGTCGTGCCTCTCCCTTCTCTCCATTCTACCCTTCTTATCTACCTTCTCTCCCTCCCTTATCTTATCTTCTACGTCTTCCCTTCAATATAGTCGGGCGCGCCTCCCCTTATCCCCTTCTCTCCCCCGCTGCCACCCTCTACCCAGTAATACTTCCAGCTGCTCCCGCATTTCCAGCACCAATAGCTTCTGTGACTACCCTACTTACCCACATTCTACCCTCCTGCTCAACCAGGCCTCGTCCGTAGCTGCCCTTGCTACGACTCGCTCAACCGGCACCTCCTCCCTCCTTTGGACAGTCCGCCCGCTAACATAGATCCTGAAAAGTCACTCCGCACCCCAACTCGCGCCCACCAAATAGCCGCCTCACAACTCAATTCGCGCTCTCCGGACAGCCACTTTTCCGCCCCTCATTCGTCATTCCGAAGATTCTTGTGGATAGGGGCTTGGATTTAATTTATTTAATTATTTTGTTTTCTTTAATTGTTAATTAATTTACTAATTTTTTAATCAATTTTTTTAATTGATTTTATTTAATTTTTAATTAATTAATTTATTTATTATTGAATTTTTTATCTATTAATTAATTATTTAAATTTGTTTAATTGTTAATCAAATTATTTAATTGATTTTGTTTAATATTTAATTAATTTATTTAATTGTTATTGAACTTGTTTGATAGTTAACTATGTTATTTAAATTGCTGATGCTTTTTTTTATATGGACCAGTGACGATTTACTAGGTTGGCATTGAGGTTACTTGGTCTACTGTTGTAAGACCTTTTTCAAGAATCTGTGCGGTGTGACCATTTAACAGCGGGAGTATTGCGCTATATCACCTTTTCGTACCTACTTTGAGGTAGTTGGTTTCACATGCTTAGGTTATCTGATCAATTATTCTGCTGGTTTAAATAAATTAATATGTCTTTTATTTAATTTATGATGTGAGTTGTTGGGTTTGGTTGGTAGAATTTGGTGCTTTATTTTTATCAGTGGTATGTTTAGGTTGTTTGGTTTTTACAATGATGTGCCTTTGGTTTTTGACCAATTGCAGTAGTGGAAATTTGATTCCGGTTACAGTTTTAGTGTGTGTTCGTGTGATTTATGGCACTGATGATTGTGTTGTTTTATTTTCTTTAAAACTACTAAACCAAATTTTCCAATGTTTAATAAATTTTAGTTTGGTTCCTAGAATTATGTAGTTTATTAGACTATGTAGTTAATTCACGTTGTGTTCTATTTTTGAGGATCCCTATTGGGTGTAATACCTTTATGGTTATTTTTTTATTCATTTATATTGAATGTGTAAGTGTGATGGTTGACATAGCTTAAATCCTAGGTGTATGGTGTTTGACTTAATTGACATCTATTTGTGTTTTTTCTTGACCTTGATGAGTAGGGTGAACTTTGAACTTTAAGCACAAAAGGGGAATCATAGGTACTAGGTGGGCAGACTAGACTAGCGTGCTAGTGATTCGGGAGTGGCCCCGACCTAGTTTCACATAGCTGGATTGACTCTTAAAACACTAACTAAACCTTGGATGATGATTGGATACCACTAGGTTATGGAGATGTTTCCCTACTAGTGGATCGTGCATTGAAATGTATGATATGGATTATTTGGTACACCGAGACGTGAGGTTCTAGGTCCCCACACAGCTTTAGTCCCCTTTAGGGTCTCTCCCTCTTTTGATGCTCCTACGCGATTATATACTCATCACCGGTTGGTTGTGTTAATTATGTGGTGTAAAAAGGTATGATTGTTTTCATTTTCTTTTAGTACAAACAACCATGTTCCCTATTTAAAACTGTGTTTCTTTAAAACCTGTTTTCATTAAATTATCAATGCATTATTTATTTTTTATAATTTAAACCTGCAAACTGGTTTGGTCAACTAACCGTTACATGCAGAATATTTTCTCTGCTTCCAACCTTTTGAGCAATTTATCACACCCTACTTACACCCTTGGGTGTAAGTATATATGATTATGCCTTATGCATGGAAATGATAAGGTTTTGTGAGCGGTGGTCCGATTTGTTGGATACTTCTTCTGACATGGTGTTAGTGGTGATGGTCAGATGGTGGTATCCCTCCATCAGGTGATGGTTGATGACATTGTTTTTTGTCGCCCCTTTTGGACTTAGTTGTGGTTGGGTTGTTGTTATATTTGAGACTCACATTTGTCATCTAAAGACTTGTGGTTGCAAAGTTGTTTTTTTATCTCAGTTTACTTGTGGTTATTCCTAGTTGTTTATATGGGTAAATCATTCCCAAAATTTCATCTTAATACCCGGGCACTTGTACCAGCCCGTGGGGATTGGGAACTCACTTTGGGCCTTGCCACTGGTCGGGACGGGCGTCGGGGTGATGGGGACCCGATTCGGTTTGTGAAAAAATTGTATCACAAGGGTTTGCTCATGGTTTATGTTATTTGGAATGATTCTAAACAAACACGAGTTAAAACTATCGGGGATTGAAATTCTAGTTGTGAGTAGGGTGCCTGGCCAGCATGCCTCTTGACAGGCACTAAGTCACCATGGGATGTCATGATGCTTTTTTGACTTCTTTTCCAGGTGGGATGTATAAGGTATAGACAGTGCGTGGACACCAGGCGGAAATGTAGAGTTTTGACACAATGTTATTTTTGCATGGATGGTTGAATGATGATTATTTATCATGCTGGAAATTTCTTTTCTCTTGAGATATGAGATATTGATGGAGTTATTTTATGACTGTTGCTCCTTGCAGCAAGATGCCTCTCCGAAGAGCTCCCATGCACCCACGGGAGGATGGCGGACAAAGTTCTCCCATGCCGCTTGATCAGAGATTGGTAGAGGATCTGGTCCAAGCTGTTCAGGCTTTAGGACAAGGGGTGACTCCTGCCCCCTCCCCTATTACAGATAGAGGGGATCAATCTGGCTCCATGAAGGATAGAGCTCAGGAGTTTTTGAAGAATAAACCTCTTTCATTCTGAGGTAGTTCAGAACCTTAGGAGGCAGAGGAATGGTTTGAAAAGATAGGACGTGTGTTTTAATTCCTTGACACGCCTGAGGAAGTTAGGGTAAAGTGTACCATGTTCCATCTAGTGTGTCCAGTTGCAAATGGTGGGAATCAGTGATTCATTCTGGGAAACATGAGCGTATGAGTTGGAAATATTTCAATGTTATCTTGAATGAGCAGTACTATCCAGAGTTACTAGTCATTTCTTGATCCCAAAAGTTCATGGATCTTTCAAAAGGTAATCATTGAATGATGGAGTATGTAAACCGCATCACTGAGCTAGTGCAGTACACACCTAAGATTGTTTCAAATGAATTCCTAAAAAGATTGAATGTTGGAGAAGGGAATTCTACCAAAAATCCACTCTCGGGTTTTCTTATTCATGGTGGGACTTATGCCGAGGTGGTCAATCACGCTGGCATGGTCGAGATTGACCATATAGGAATGTTGGGGTTTTCTAGATCTGTTTCAGGTTTTGGCAGTCGCAGTTCTTCATAGAAGAAGAGGATGCGTGATGAGCAGTAGGAGAAGAGTGGTGGCAGCTCAGGCCATCCCCCATGGCAGTCGTCATTTGGGGATTCTGCTATGAGGTCCGTTGTGTGCCATCAGTGCGGATGGGTAGGGCTCATTCGACCATCATGTCCTAATCCCCCGAGACCATGCTATGTGTGTGGAGTAATGGGACACCTACAACGTTTCTATGGGACTGTATGCCCTCACCAGAGTGGGAATGGATATGTGGCTTCTGGAGAAGTATCAGTGCAGTTAGAGCTGCCCATGATGTCGGGATCCTGGTTCGGTGGTCATGGAAGCAGGACCAGATCATCTTCTACGTATACCCATATTAGGGTGGAGCCACAGGCGAGCGGTCGTTCTTAGGTAGGGACCAGTCATTTGCATGTTGTAGATCAGGCACTAGCGGGATCTGATGCAGGACCTTCGACTATTCGAGTTACCATTCTGATTGCATCTTCTATAGATGCAGTTTTAATTGATACTGGTGCGTCAGTTTCTTTTATATATGCCCGTCTTGTGAACATATTGGGCCATCCAATCGAACTGTTATCGTTTTCCATGGAGTTGGTAACATCGTTGGGGAAAAGCATGGAGCAAGGCTTTATGTGTCCGTCGTGAGCACTCGATGTGTCATGAGTCGAGATGGTGTGGGATTTCATGGTCCTTGATATGGACTTGTTTGATGTGATCCTCAGCATGGACTGGCTAGTGTGCTTTCAAGAACATATTGACTACTATCGGTGCTGAGTCAGCTTTACGGGGCAAGATGAAAGTCCTCAAATATTTCATGGAGAATGGGACCCTAGGCCGGGTCGCGCGGGACCACCACTCCTAGAGTTGGGAAAATATGCTTATTAGTTGTCGTTGCTCGCACTGGAGGACAATGGTAGGGTTTCTCAGGGCGGGTTACCTTGTATAGTGGACGAGTTCCCAGAGGTCTTCCGAGAAGAATATTCAGGCTTACCCCTGGAGCTGTACGTGCAGTTCTTGATTTAGTTGGCACCGGGAACACAACCTATATCTCTTCCATCATATCTAATGGCCCCCACTGAATTGAGGGAATTAATGATATATCTGGACGATTTGAAATCCAAAGGATTCATTCACCCGAGCATCTCCCCTTGGTCTGCTCTAGTTTTTTTTTTGCGAAGACGGCCGATGGAACCCTCCGGTTGTGCATCGATTACCGGAAATTGAATAAGGTGACCATCAAAAATAAATACCTGTTGCCCTGTATTGACAATTTCTTCGAGCAGTTTAATGGGGAAAAGTGGTTCTCCATGATAGATTTGCATTGAGGATACCACCAGCTCAGGGTGAGATAATTAGATATCCCGAAGACAGATTTCCGAAGCAGGTATGGTCACTTTGAGTATCTAGTCATGACTTACAGATTGATGAATGCTCCTAAAGTTCTTTTTGGAACTCATGAATAGAGGGTTCCACCAATATCATGACTCATTTGTAGTGGTATTTGGGGATGACATCCTAGTTTATTCAGGATCTGAGGGAGAACATGATCAACACATGCTCGTTGTTTTGGGCACTTTGAAAAGCCATCCCCTATATTACAAAATCTAGAATTTCACGTTCTGAATTAGGGAAGTGATGTTTCTGGGGCATGTCGTCTTAGACCATGGGGGTTCAGTGGATCCTTAGAAGATCAGGTTAGTTGTGTCGTGGGAGCAGCCAAGGAATGTGTTTGAGATTTGGAGTTTTCTGGTCCTGGCAGGCCATTACAGGCATTTTGCACCAGACTTCTCACGGCTCGCCTCCCCCATGACTTCACTCACCCGAAAAGGGGTGAACATTGAGTGGAGCCCACAGTGTCAGACATACATTGAGGAGTTGAAGTGGTGGTTGACCACCACACCTATGTTGACCTTACCGGAATCTGGAAAGGGCTATGTGGTTAATTGTGAAGCTTCAGGTAGAGGCCATTGGTGTTTGCTCATGCAGGATGAAGATGTGGTGGCTTATGGTTCTTTCCAGCTCTAGCTGCATGAGAAGAATTATCTGACTCATGACATAGAGTTGGCAGTAGTGATGCATTCCATGAAGACTTGGTTTCACTACCTCATTGGGGAGAAATTGGTGGCCTATTCTGACCATAAGAGTCTAGCCTACATTTTCTCTCAAAAGGATCTCAATATGAGGTAGCACCACTGGATCGAGTACCTCTAGGGTTTTGACTTTGACATTGTCTATACTCCGGGAAAGGGTAATGTGGAGTCTAACGCATTGATCATAAAAGTAAAAGTGCAGGAATTGAGGAATTCCAGAGATGAGTGGACTTTGAGGGTGCTCTTCACTTACATGCACCTGGAGAGATGGGAGCACAGCAGAGTTACATTCTTGGAAAGAATTCAGTTGACTCCATCTATTATATAGTTTATTCAGTGGGAGCATCCCAATGGTGATTTGTTTTAGTGATCTATGCAGTCGTTACATGGTGTGAAGACACATTCTAATTGGTCATTTTCTTTAGAGGGGATCTTGTGCTTCAAGGGCCCTGTTGTGGTGCCGTTGTCTTTGCAGAAGGTGGTGATGTAGGAAAGCCACCTGTCTCAGTGGTCTGTCCATCCTGGTACCACCAAGATGTATTACGATGTTCTCTGTCAGTTCTGGGGGAATGGTATGATACGTGACATAGCCGACTTTGTGTCATGGTGCTACACATTTTAGCAGGAAAAAGCATAGCATCTGAGGCCATATCTGTTGCTTCAGCCGCTACCCATTCCTACATGGAAGTGGGAAGAGGTTTCCATGAACTTCATCATTGGATTGCCTCGAACACCTCAGGGGAGCAATGCGATTTGGGTAGTGATTGATCATTTGACCAAGTCATCTCACTTTATCCTGGTCAGATATACAGCGAAGGTAGATGAGGTGGGCAACATGTATGTTCATGAGGTGGTCAGACTTCATGGTGAACCATTGGGTATTGTTTATTGATAGAGACCCCCAATTTACCTCTCAGTTTTGGGGAGGACTCCAGAAGTCTTTGGGGTTATAGATTAATATGAGCATGGCATACCATCCTCAGATGGATGGCCAGATAGAGTGGAAGAATCAGATTTTGGAAGACATGCTTCGCGCATGTGTGATGGATTTCCAAGGATCCTGGGATATCCATTTGGGATTGGTCGAGTTTTCTATTAATAACAGTTACCAATCCTATATTATAATGGAACCCATTTAGGAACTCTAAGGTCAGCCAAGTCGGTCTCCATTGCGTTGGGTTGAGGTAGGAGAGACCTCACTCTTGGCACCGAGCCTTGTTCAGGAGACATCTGAGAAGGTCAATCTGATTAGGCAGTGGTTGTTGAAAACATGGAGTTTCCAAAAATCTTATGCAGATCAGAGGAGGAGGGATCTTGAGTTTTAAATGGGGGAAAAAGTGTTCTTGAATGTGTCCCCTCACTTAGGTCACCACCATTTGGGGAAGCAGGGAAAGCTGGCATTGAGGTATGTTGGGCCTTTCCAGATTACTGAGTGGATTGGAAAGGTGGATTACAAGTCAACTTTTCCACCATATTTGACGTCAAATCATGACATATTTCATGTCTCTCAATTGAAAAAGTACAATCCTGATCCATCACATGTGTTGAATTGGGAGGAGTTAGACATTGAGACAGACTTATCAGTGTTTGAGTGACCCGTGCGGGTAGTAGATTCTCAAGAGAAGGTGTTGTGTGGGATGTCAATTCCTTTGGTTTGTATTTTGTGGCAGAACAGGAACGAAGAGCATGAGACTTGGGAGCGCAAGTCTTTGGTTGAGTAGGATAACCCTTTTCTATTCTCTGATCAGGCATCAAGTTGACATTCCAAGGGCATAAAGTTTTCATAGTGGGCAGAATTATTGCACCTAGACATCGCGCACGGTATAATCTCAATATCAATTTTTATTTCATAAGTTTATCTGCCTTTTTTATAATTATTTAGTTTGAAATTGCATCGATCCTAACGAGTGGTGCACTTTTTATGCTGGTCATCGAACCTTTTTTGGCATTGCTTGACGTGTGGGCATTGTATGGGCGAAGCCGCGCAGCCCGCCAGGCACACGGGCGGACCGCTTTACTAATAACGTTTAAAGCCAGTTTTTATTTATTTAAATTTAGTTATTTTATTTTATTTTATATTTTTTTATTATCTTATCTCTCTTATTTATTCCCCCATTTCTCTCTGTTTTATTTTATTTTATTTTTCTTTTTTTTCTATTCTATTTTATCTTTTTTCCCTCTCCCCCTCATAATCCTTACCCTTACCACCACTACCCCTTTATTTATCTTTCACTTTTTCCCTACCATTTTCATCTCCCCACGCTTCTCTCCCTCTCCCTTTTCATCTCCTTCTCTCCCTCCCTTCTCTTCTATTCCCTTCTCGACCGCCTCCCCTATTCTTTTTCCTTCCTCATGGCCTCCCTCCTCCCTTCTACCCTCTTCCCCATTCGTCTGCGCCTCACCCTTATCTCCCTTCTCTCCTTCTCTTTCATCTTTCCCTCCCTTCTCTTCTTGTCTGCGGCTTCCCTTCCCTCCAGCCGTGTGTGCCTCCCCATGTCCACTTTTCTCCCCCGCGACCACCCTCTCCACAACCAAACATCCGGCAGCTCCCACTTTTCTAGCACCAGCATCCTTCATGACCACCCTGCTTACCCCATGCTACCCTCTCGCTCAGACCAGCCTGTTCCACAACTGCACATGCTACCAACCCCTTGAATGGAAACTCCTCCCTCCTTCGAACAGTCCTTCTGCCAACCTCCATCTCGTTCAATCGCTCTACACCCCCGCTCACGCCCACCGAACATCCGCCCCACAACCCGATTCGTGCTCGATGGACAGCAGACGCACCACCCCTATGTATTCATTCTGATGATTCCCATGGTAAGGGGATTGGATTTAATTTTATTAATTATTTTGTTTTATTTAATTGTTAATTAATTTATTAATTTTTTCTAGTTGTTAATCAATTTATTTAATTGATTTTGTTTCATTGTAAATTAATTTATTTAATTATTATTGAATTTGTTTATATGTTAATTAATTAATTTAAATGGTTTAATTGTTCATAAAATAATTTAATTGATTTTCTTTAATTTTTGATTCATTTATTTAATTATTATTGACCTATTTTTACATTTAACTAAGTTATTTAAATTGATGATGTTTTTTTATATTGAAATCTGATGTTTTACTGGGTTGACATTGAGGTTACATGGTATACTATTTTAGAACCTTTTTGACAGATTTGTGCGGTGCGACCATTGAACAGTGGGAGTGTTGTGCTGTATCACTTTTTTGTACCTACTTTGAGGTAGTTGGTTTTTCATTCTTTGGTTATCTGATCAATTAGTATGTTTGTTTAGTAAAATTAATATGTCTTTTATTTAATTGATGTTGTGAGTAGTTGGTTTTGGTTGGTATAATTTGTTGTTTTATTTTTATCAGTGGCATGATTAGGTTGTCTGGTTTTTACTACGTTGATCCTTTGGTTTTTCAAGAAATGCATCAGTTGAAATATGATTCTTGTTACAGTCTTTTTGTGCATCCGTGTGATTCATGGAACTGATGATTTTATGGTTTTATTTTCTTTAAAACTACTAAACCAACTTTTCAAATATTTGAAAAATTTTAGTTTGGTTCATGGAATTGTGTATTTTATTAAACTCTGTTGTTCTTTCATGTTGTGTGATATTTCTGAGAATCTATTTTGTGTGTAATACCTTTAATGGTTATTTGTTTATTCATTTATATTGAATGTGTAAGTGTGATGGTTGACTTAGTTGACATCCTAGGTGTATGGTGTTTGACTTAGTTGACATCTAGGTGTGTTCTGTCTTGACCTTCATGAGTAGGGTGAACTTAGAATGTTGAGCACCAAAGCAGAATCCAGGGTAATAGGTGGGATGACTAGACTAGCGTGCTAGTGATTCGGGATTGGCCCCTGCCCAGTTTCACATAGCTGGATTGATGCTTACAACACTAACTAAAATTTGGATGATGACTGGAGACCACTAGGTTATGGGGGAGTTTCCCTACTAGTGGATCGTGCATTGGATCATATGATATGGATTCGTTGGTACACCAAGATGTGAGGTTCTAGGGCCCCACACATATTTAGTCACCTTTAGGGCCTCTCCCACATTTTTTTCTCTTGTGAAATTATATACTCATCACTGATTGATTGTGTGACTTATGTGGTTTAAAAAGGTAAGAATGTTTTCATTTTATTTTAGTACCAAAAACCTCATTCCCTTTTTAAAACTGCATTTCATTAAAAACTGTTTTCATTAAATTGTTAGCGTATAATTAATTTTTCATAATTTAAACCTACAAACTATTTTGGTCACCTATCCTTTACATGCAGAATCTGTTCTCTGGTGCCATCCTTTTGAGTGATTTCTCACACCCTACTTACACCCTTGGTTGTAAGTAGATTTGATTATGTCTGATGCAGGAAAAGAAAATGGTTTTGTGAGTGGTGTCCCAGTTGTTAGCTGCTTCTTCTGACTTGGAGTAAGTGGTGAAGGTCGGACAGTGGTATCCCACCATCAGGTGACGATTTCTGACTTGGTTTTTGGTCACCCCTTTTGGAGTTAGTTGTGGTTTGTTGTAGTTATTTTTGAGACCCAATTTTGATGTCTACAAACATGTGGTGTCAACATTTTTTTGAGCTTATTTAACTTGTGGTTATTCCTGGTTGTTTATACGGGTAAATCATTCCCAAATTTTCAACTTGATAGCCGGACACTTGTGGCAGGCCGTGGGGATCGGGAATTCCCTTCGGGCCTTGCCACAGGCTGGGTCGGTCATCGGGTTGATGGAGAACTGATTTGGTTCGTGACATGAAACCTCTACTTGGATACCAATTTCGTGCCCTAGAGAACTTATCAAGACACCCAAGATGGGGGAGGTTGAATTAGGTGATGCCTAACTTAACCAAATTCAAAATGTTATTTTAATATTTTAACCCATTACTATTTAAACCACTCTTTCCAATTAACATTCAAATGATCTATTATTCAATACCCAATCATATACACCTCAATAAATATATAATATAAATAAAATTTTATCACATAATGTTTTTTAAATTACCTTACATGATGTGGGAATCATATTCTTTATTGTTATTGTGTTTCATTAAGCTCTATATTCTTAACCAATAGTCTTTTTATATAATAAATTTGTATTATGAAGGTATCATCTAACACCCTATCACCATATAAAATAGGTGAGTATTCATAATATTATACATGATAATATAAAATACCTCTTATTTTTTATTTAACAAGGAATCATGAGGTATTTATAAACTCTAACATAGAAAAGTAGATCTTATATCTATATCGGATGTCACAACACTAAAGAAAAATAAATTGTTTTTCTAAACATAATGTCTTAAAATGACATTTTGTTATTAAGAATAACTTTATATAGATCAATATTTTTCCAATGTATCAATTATTTCTAAGACAAAACTAATTGGAATTTTTCACAACTCAAACTCGAAGTCCATCAACAACCAAAGAATATTCTATATAATTTTTTACATATTGACCATGATATCAACCTTATTAAACATTCATCTCACTTCATATGTGATACTATACTTAATTAATGAGAATTATAAAAATGATGTTAAATGCTTATAAAAATTTCATATAATATAAGTAAAATAATATCATACAAAAAACACCAAACATAATTTATAAATGAATAATGAATGAAATAAGAGGATTTTTAGAAATTGAGTAACCTATATAAGTGTAATAGAAACATGACATATTGAAAAGTTATATGCCACTTATAAATTGTAAAAAATCTAATAAAATAGTAAGATCACATATGAATTTATAAATAAAACATATAAATACTATAAATGAAAATAAAATATAATTATATAATAGTTTATATAAATAAATTTTATGAAAATTATAAAATAAATGATTGTTTTTCAATATAACATAATTTATTATTTAAAAATTTTAAATTAGAATAATTATATGAATTATTTTTTTATTTTACATAATCCTAAATTATTATTTTTTGCCTTATTTTTATATGATTGTTTTTTAGACTCTACTTAATTTAATAATGTGTCAACAAATCATTTATAATTTTGAAATTGGTATTTATGAAATAAATGATTATTTCATTAAAAAATTTAATTACTATTATTGATAATGTTATTTGAAGATAATAAAGTTAATTTTTTTAATTATAAATATCTAAAAATGGTTAGGGTGAATTATTGAATTTTTTTAAATGTTTATTTTTCTAGAACAGTGAAATATGGTAATTTATGTTATAAGATAAATACGGGAATTATTGACTCATGGATGTTATTTTAATGACGTAATCAGCATGTGTACAAACTCCAATGAACTATTTAAAATAAAAAATCATAATAATATACACTATTCATAGTCTTCATCCAAAATTATAAACAAATGAATACAATAATTAAAAAACACCCCTCTCCCCCACAATAAATACCACCCCTCGTTACCTCTTATTCTCACACCACATAAACCTTGATGACTATAAATTTTCTTTTTAATCCTCTTACAAATACATATATACATATATAATAAGATCTATTTTCATAAAAAGTGATAAAATAATTTCACTAATGAGGTTATCAAGGAGAAGAATTCAATAGGTAAAATCCTCTTTTGTTGCCATTATTATGTCTTCACTTTTTTTTATATTCTTATATTATTCTCACCACCTCTATCTAAACATGAATAATAGAGACAATATCATATTTATACTATAATTTAATTATGTTAATTTAAAATACCCTATCATGCCTCTTCTCCACTTCATTTTATTCTAAAATGAAAATATCTTATGTGAGGTGTTGATTTGTCGCCTTCGTGGATGACATTTTTTTCTTTTCATTTTCTGCACTCAAGGCCGTACATAAAACAATTATAATGGTTGTTGTGGATTTCAAATTATTTATACACAACTCTTTTTACATTATGAAAATATATTTGACACACAATAATAAATAATGACAAAAAACTAGTTTGTGATGATCTAAAAACCTCCCAAATAATACAAACGGTTATCACTAACGTCTTTTCTAATGATTGATCGTCAGGCCAAATAACCAAATGAATTATATATAAATTCAATATTATTTATGATAATTAATTACATAAAACTTAAATTCATTATATATATTTCCATTTTACATGATATTTTATACATTTAATCAAATAAACCAATCTTGATCACCATATAAATGAACCATATCAAGGGATGAAATTTTATTTTATAACTCATCAGAAAGGAAAAATAATATACTTAATAAAACTATAACTAATAAAATATATCTACAAATGGTTTTAAATTAATTAATTATTTATTTAAAAATTATTTTCCGGGACATTAATATAAAGTGAAAAAACTTTCAGATATAAGCTAATGGATACTTTCTGATCCTCCATATTTTACTTTGGGTTAACATTCAAATTCTCATACCTAATGATATTATTAGTAATATATTGTATACATCTTATAAAATATATTTATATGCTCCAAAATCTCATATATTGTTAAGTTTATCCTTATTTTTTAGAGAAATACATGTTTTAGAAAGGTTTTGTTCTAAAATATTTCCAATAAGCAAGCCTGATTAAATGGAAATTCCTATGATTTACACATTTTCATGTGTAGATTATGATATATTTTAATGATCTATAGGTTTCCTAATAGAAATAATTTTTTCACGAAATACTATATTTAATAATATATGGTATTATAGTTATAAATATATCTTTTCGGCTTTGAAACTCATTAATATATTCTATAAACCGCACTTAAATTTCTAATTTATAATGAATCGTAAAAAATATTGAAAAGTGTTTTCAAATCAGCTTAATATCACTTATCATGATCTATGTCTTTTTTCCCATATAAAGTTCCTTTTATAATTTAAATAAATTTATTTCACTTATCATGATCTATGTCTATTTTCCCATATAAATTTCCTTTTATAATTTAAATACATTTATTTATAAAAAAATTTCTTATTCCCATTTTTTATTCCTTATGACGCGATACCAAACATTTATTTTAGGAAACCATTATGTTTGATTCTTTGTGTAGGACACATATGCATGAAAATTTTATGATGGGTATTCCTAGGTAGTCGTTTAATGCATTGGGTAATGGTTAGTCTCATGAGACCTAATATTTGGACAAGGAGTGAAAGAAATTACTGAGGAGACATTGTCCACCATTTTCATTGTTCTTGGAAATTATCATTACCTCATTTTTATGTCATTTTGTCTTTTGTTTCCTCAATTATATGATTCTAGGATTACATAATTCCATGTTTAGTATTTTATTCTTATATATGTTCATTCATGTTACATGAATTTTATATCATCCTGTTATTCCTTTAATTCCATGTTCATTTCATTATTCCTATGTTCATACCCTTTTTGGAGTTTTTAGCTCATCCCTATTGATAATGCACTCCCTAGGTTATCTTAGTAAGATGTAGGAGGTCAATGAATGTTATGATATTCTTATGAATGATTTTAATTATTATTTTTTACTCTGTTTCCTTTTTTCAGTTTTATGTATCTAAATCATCCCATGAAACAGGAAATTACAATCCTCAAATTCTATTATGATTGTTATATACTAATAAAATCATGTAATAAAATGTGGAAAAGGATAAGATAATTCTACTGTATATAATATAAAACACAATAGTAGAACCTCTTATTATTTTTCACAAAGATCTGATCAATAGTTCATGTTCAAGTTCCTCTTTTTCTCCTTCTTAAAAACTAATTGTTCTTCCCTCTTATGTATTTTTTTATTTTATACTTCTTCTCTATATGATAATATCCTTCTATCTCATGAGATTATTGTAATTTTTCCTACTATGATTTACTAAAATTCATTTTATGTATTATTGTTTTTTTGTATCCAATTAAATTTTTTCTTCAAATATATAAAATAAAAACACTTTTTGTCCTAATAAATCAAACACTCATGACATGAACCAGAATTCTCAACTAACATTTTGTATATTTTTTTATGTAAGTGTCTCCCATGGTAATAATTATATATTTTTCATTAACTTCTTTCATCTAGTTAAATTAATGGTCATCGGTTTTTTTAACAAATACTATTTTTTATTAAAAAAATATATCTTCTAGATTTTTCTAGAGGAGGGACCATAATTATCAACCCAAAATATCTTGAGAAAAATTGTAAATAAAATATTCTTCAATCTTGTATGAAAATCATAAATGAAATTAGTTTATTGTCTAACATTTTCATTTTATGGGGTGACTATCTATGAACATCCAGTTCAAGATATAACATGGAAATTGATTATCAGGGAACATAACACATCAACATTATAATCATTCATATTGAATACCCATTGAATTTTAGTTATCTATTTCCATTTATGAATATCACAACATCATCCCTTTCTATATTATGATTGACTTAATATGGAATCTCCTCATTTATGGAATAATTAATTTCTCCAAAATATCCTAGTTAAAAATACATTTATCATTAACCATCCTAAATCAAAAAAAATCTAGTGATATGGTACTTTAAATTATGTACCATAGTAATATAATAATAACATATTATTCAAAATATTTATTTTAGGAATTTAATATTTTTTATAATTCATCAAACTCAAATTTAACATTGTAAGTAACTCTTGTAATTTAGTAATCATATAATCATATTATAATTATATTTTTTTAATTTTTACTATTTTTGGGTTGTTTTAACGCTATTAGATTCTTATACTCAACCCAAAAATTGAAAAATATTATGTTTAGGAAACTTATAAATTTTAATATACATTATGATATCTAAACGTTAAAATCATTTAATGTACCAAATGAAATCCAACAAGGTGTTTATAAATTTTCAAAATTTCCAAAATCCTTCTCAAATTGAAATTCATTATATAGTGTACAATAAAATATTAATGGAACTCTATGAAAACTATGAACTGTACATAATCAATAATGACCAATAAGAAAATAATAAACATAATGTTGTTTAACTCCATGTAGACATTTGAACTCTATATTGTGTGTTGGGTTCATGACTTTGTCACCTTCCACTAAGAAAAAAAATAAAATATCAAATTAACTAATATAGTTTCTCACCCAACTCAAATTACTTCATTACATTCACAAAGCAGCAGGTGACCAAAAAAATTAAATGGACTCAAAAACTATAATAATAATTATATATTTCTTCAAAAAGATTTGTATATCTCTTTACATATATAAATTAATCAATGAAAATTCTCATGAATTAAAACTATCTTAAGTATTACATATCCAATATCATTCTCTCCTTCCATCATCTCAGAGTTATTTGTAAATAATTTCTATACCCTTCAGTCTATATACTCTATGGATTGTTTCTCACAACATTAACCTTCATCCTTAAAATCTGAAACATGTTTTAATGTTTTTTAATAAAGCATTGATTATTAATAATATAAATATTCAAAAACCAAATTCAATGAATTATATAATAAATTCCAGATATTAATGAAATTTTATCACATTACATTTACATTAGAAATAACTAAATAATTATTAAATTTTTATATATTTTTTTCGTGAAACTGTATAGGAAGATATACTTTGATAAAAATTCATCATGCTTCGTTACCAAATCGTTAACAATATCATAATAACATGCTCATTGGTATGAATAAAAAAATTTAAATCTAATAAATTCTTTCAGTAACGTCAAATAAAATTTTTCCCTTAGTTTTTTTTCAATTGTTTATTCCAAGTGTTCTATTAATATGAATTCTAAAGCCTTAATCAATAATTATCATATTGATTAAAAAAACTAAAACCTCCATATTATATTATTATTATTAAAAATAAATCCAACGCATAGTATCGTATATTATCAATGGATGGTAACAATAATAATTTTGTTTCATATTTTTAAAATTATTCTAGATAACAATTCCATTTTTATATACATTGACATCCACCTTAGTTGAGGGAACACCTATTATAATGGGGATGTCAATAATTTTATGTGTTTTAAAAACATATTATATTAATTTATGTCTTCTAAAATTATATCCTTTATGCATCTCATGATAATGAAATTATTGGTGGGGGTTCTTAACATATCTAAAGTTTAAAGACATAAATAAGGATCCATTTAATTCAATATCATATATGAAGGCTGTAATGGGGATGTTATTCCTTTTAATATTATTTTAAGAGTATGAATGATTTAGATAAATGTAATCCTTAAAATATAGGCATTACAATTATACTGGATCATGAAAATATGAAGGTTCTATTTGATATTTTCTAGAAAATGTAGTTCAGGTGAATTTTTCAGACGAAATTTTTTCAATAATATCATCACCCTGAATTTTGGTTATTATAATCTCCAAACAATTAGGATTCATGATTAATGTAACATCACCAGTTGGTTGTGAGTTTAATATCTTTTCCTTTTAAATTTTGTATATTTTATTATCACCAAGGGGGACATGGGATAGTATTTTATCACTAGTGAATATGTTATTTCAGTCATCACTAATATAAGTATTTATTATGGAATTATCATAAGTAAATATGTCTATTTGATTTTTACCCAATATTTCTAGTGTCATTGTCTTGCCACTAGTGGATGAGTTAGTATCTCATCACATTTGGGTTGATAATAATATCTTAATTATTAAATTTGATCATTCATTTGTTCTTTATCAATAGAGATATAAATTACTAGATTGTCACCATTGAATGGGTTACCAAGTCATCCCTACTGAATGAGACCATCAATTAGATCATCAAAAATTGTGAATTTGGTTACTAACTAATCACCTATTAATGATTAATTTATATTCTCACTGATAAGGATATGAGATATTAGATTATAATCATTGTGTGGTATGTTGAATCATTCCACATGACTATTTTCATCAATTAGGTTGTCACTAATGTTGATATAGGTGACCAGATTATCAAAAGTTAATATTCATATTGGCTATCCTCCATTGAGGATATTACATATAGGAACCTGCTCATTAAGAATTATTGTAGTGAGTTTTTATTATGTTTTATTCCATACAAGAAGGATTAATGAGATTTAATTTGGGTGTTGGGTTTAATAAAATTAATTGTGTGTTAATAGAGAGGTGAAAGGTGTTGAGATTGCAGAATTAGGACTATAAATAGGGATACTTACGTATCCCTACGAGTGGAATCAAAATATATGCAGTTTTATTGATCATAATAAATTATGCCAAACCATTTTGGGTAATGTTTGAAGAAAAAAATATCCCCATTATACACAACCTTATAGAACTAATGGTGTTCATTTTATTGTAGTTCATTTAAAAAAACAATCTCATATAGTTTAATGTGCCATGATAAGGACACTCAAGATATATATTCCTATAAATGGACCAATATGTGATTACTAATGAGTGTTTCCTTCATACATTATAAGAGTATATGATCCCAATGATTGTTTTCCAAGATCATAAACTAGATTAGAGTCCTTGAATACTAAATTTATCAAATAAAAACTAAATAGGTATAAATAAAATGTTTCATAATGTAATCCTAATTATATCCTTCCCATATCCAGTAACAAAAAAAACCTGGGAAAGGATTCCTAAACCCATGTGAGATGGGAAATAATGGGAGAAATTTGGGTTTATTCTAAATAATATTCCATATTGAGTACAACATTACAATATATATGGATTATTACAAAGGGAGTTCCAATAAGAATGGTTCCCACCGACTAAAATATTTTTTAATGAAGGAGAGGAATTTTAGAAAACATCATATTGGATGAACATATCATTGACGATAAAGGGTTTCTAGGGTTTTTAATAATACGGGTGTACATTTGAATATAACATCACCTAACTGAAACTTATGTAAAATTTCCACAATGTGAAAGGATTCAAAACTAAGAAGGGGTTGTTTTTAATTGAAATCATTAGAATTGACCATGATATTAAAGTGTATTATTAAAAGAAACCATTTTTTTCTTGTTATGAAAGGTATGTGACCTATTTTATGTGGAACTAGATTATTAATTAGTCCTATTTGAGGGGAAACTACTACAGGTATCTCATTTATGAGTTTCATCCCTCTTATAAAGGTTCAAACACTAATATGGAAAGGAGTCACACTATTGTAAAGAAACTAGGACTTACACTTATGTGAAACCATTAATATTTTTCATTACCAAACATGGTACCTAAGGATGAAAAATTTATTGTTATTTAGATAATATTTTATCATTTATTGGATCTTGTGTGAGGTGTGTGGATATGATGGTAACTCATTTCCATAATAGCTAGTTTATATAAATATATGTTAGCATAATTCCCAAAATCCTTATATCTATGGGATCCTTGAGAATTATTTATTTAATATATAGTTAATGGAACATGGAAAATACATTCCATGTTTGATAATATATAGATCAGGTAGATTGTATGTTTCATATGTTATTGAGTGTGTTGTGAACCAATAGATGATAGACTATTATTGGGATTTTATATTATTAGAGCCAATGTGAAGTGATATTTATGACTAAGTGGTTGATTCATATAACACATTGATTTTATCTAAGATCAAATTTATTGAAAATTCCCTAAACCATTGACAATAGTAATTTTTGGGTATTTAATAGAATCTGAGTCCTGTGAACAAGGATGAAGCATGTGAGCCAAAATGGATCACACCCATTTATGTGTCAGTAATGGGTGTGATATTTTCATGTTTTTGAGAATAAAATATGGACCGATATATATAATTCTGTCAGTGTATAATTTAAAATTATATAATTCATTTTTGATAACATATGTGATGACCTACATGGGTAAATTTGGATAAAAAATTTTGTAAACATCTGGCGTAAGATTAGTTTGGAGGCACTCATGTATCAAGGAACCAAACATCCATTGTACTGTCGGAATCTGGTGATGGCCAACTTATTGTTCTTTATATTTAAGGTTAATTATATCCATAAAACAAGAAATGAGGGCATTACATTATCATGAAATATGTCTTGTATTTAAATCATTGTATGTATCATCATTTTAATCACTAAATTCAATTTTTGAGAAGTTTATTACTGACAAAATACATCCCTTGTGATTAGATTAATTCAACATGAAAAAAAAATTATATTAATTAATTTTGAGTGTTTACAAAAATTTTGTTTCCTTAGAGAAAATATTTTTAATTGAAAATATTGAATTTAATCCAATATATTGAGCTGTTTTCCGCTCTTGATGGACCACAACAATTTAGAGGATCTCATAGAAAAGTATATAGTCATTTTAAAATAATCCAAACTACAATATAATAACATTATTATTTTATTTACATACATCTAATGTGGATCCACATTTCTATCAAGGAATCTACATCCCCAAAGAAGTCACTTATATGATAGAGTATCCATGTGATTTTGGAATTTTTTAGGGGTAAAATAATTCCGCACCATTTCAATAATTTTATAATGTTTCATAATTCAAGCTTTTTTAAGACATTATTTTATTATATATTCCCCCTTATATAAAAAATTTCCTTACTTTTATGTTATCCTTTCTCTTTAAGTTGTTATAAAATATGGGGAGCTGTGGATAAAAACCCAATACAAGATTTAGAAATACTGGTACATCCTATGTGAAATTTATTGTGATATTTTTTAAATCCAATTTTTTTTTATTTCAAATTATCATATATATTATTCCTCAATAAAATATTTTTTTATGTTGAACCTCTAATCTATGTAACTAATAACAACCAATCATTATAATGATTTATGACTTTTTTGGGTAATTCATAAGTGAATATTTACTTCCATGGATATCGCATTCATTTCAATTATGATATGACGTCTAATATTCTAATCCATTTTCAACAATATATGATAATTTCGATCAATTCTAATAATCCATTAAATTATATAACTTTACAATCCTTGATTTATCGATTAATTATTCATTGGATGGATCAATATTTTTGTGGTATGTTTTCTTTAGTTAATTTGTATGATGAATTGTAATGTGCTAATTGGTTTTATCATATTATAAATAAAATGGGACATATAAACAAATTCTTAACTATTTTATAGTTTCATAGTATTCACAATTCATGTTTTTAAAAGAAACTTATAGTTTCCTTGAATTTTAATGTCACTATAGCCTATAAGAAAACACCTTTCATCTCCAATATAGGGAGATCAATATCGTACATTCCGCTATATAAAAAATAAATGACAAAAATGTAACGACCCAATATTTTTAAATCGAAATTCCCTTCTCATAAGTATTTCAGAAAATCGCATGAAAACACATCATAATAAACTAATATTTTCTATGTTACCTTTAAACATAAGTTTGTCACTTTTATGTTTGGAATTTCGAAAATCTATCATACATGGTTGTAATCAGTAAGTTATTTGGAGTCCAATAAGGAAAAATTAATTTTTCAGTAAAATGTAAACTACCTTAATGAATATTAACATGCCCTTATGAATAGTGATATAGCCTAATGAATAGTAACCTCAGAAATGGTGGTAAAAAAATATTATTCTTGCTGGAAGTACAATCTTCCTATATTTTAAGAATATGTTAATGAATGTTTTAAAACTGGTTTTGATATTAAATTATTATTTTAATTAAATATTAAAATAATCATATTTAAAAAATTATTTATGAAAAATGGACTTCATTTTTTGATTCTACACGTCAAAAAAAAATTTAGGGTGAATTTTTTGGATATTTCTGAAATACATGATATTTTGATTAATAATAGAATCATATAATTCACAATAAATGATAAATAGTGGATTAATTGAGTCATTGAGGATATTTTTTTGATGTAAGACCACTTTTTTTGATATTACATGATAAAATAACTATTATTTTTCATGGAAGACTTATTATTTCATATCGTGGGATGAAATAATAAATTAATGATAATAATATTATTAAATCCCTCCTCTCTACTATAAAAACCCCTCTTCAATCCCTCTTCTCTCCACTCCACTCAAGCCTTGTTCCATTCCATTATTTAGCACAAATCTCTTCCCAAGTTCCTCCCCCACGTCTAAAATCTCTCACCCTTCAAAAAATACCAAAACCTCCCCACTTAAGAGGTTCTCAAAGGAAGAAGTCTCAAGTGGTAAATTCCTCTTCCCAATTTCATCATTTCTTTTAAGTTATTTTGTTTTTTATTTCATTCCTCAACTCCCATCACCATAATAGTATGATAAATACAGTAACCTAAATGTAATATAATGTCTTAATTCTAGTGGTATATTTCATTATCAAATCTTTTTTCCCCACCCTTTTATTTGAAGGAAATGAAAGCACCGTTTGAGATGTGCTAATTTTGCACATTCAAGGACAACCATTTCTCAATTTCTATTATTATATTTTATTCTGGTCATGAAACCATTTGGGATATGGTATAACAATGTTATTATATATGTAATATATCCCATTTTTTCTTCTTTAATACTTTTTAACAAATGAAAATTATTTATAAATCAAAACATATTCTTTGTAATCAAATCCGCTGATTATCAAAAACGGTTATCAATATGGTTATATATATAATAATTCTACTTCACTCTAATTTACCTGATCAAAATTAAAACAACGTAATATCCTGTATATTAACTAAAGAATATATCTTCAATTCTAGAAAACCTCTTTCATCTTTCATTTAATCCAAAATTGAATATAAGTGATCTGATATTTTAAAGCCAAGTAAACAAACGAGCCTGATCAAAGAAATCGAACCTTGTAACTAATAAAAAATGTTTTGAATGAACAAAAAAGGGTTATAATAAATAAATAAAATATATAAGAGGTTATCCACTTATTAAATAAAATTCCTAATTTGATTATTCTGGTTATTAATAACAATTGTAGAACACCAACAGATTTAAGGTAAGGGGTCATCCCCTTTGTACTCTTAATCGAGATTGTTCTCTATGCTATGCCTTTTTGTGTAATACTAGATGATGGGGTACCATTATACACGTTCCCCATAATTCCCTAATGTTTTATAATTTATGAGAAACACCTTATCTCTCTCATCAATCCTTCTTAGTTACACCCGATACCATGCCAATAAACCATGATAGATTCTACCCAAACTTCCTTTATTCCTTCGGGTTGCTCTATCTTTCTTTTTACCAAAATGATGTTGTCTTTTATTTTATGTAGATCTTAAATATTATGTTTATATTCAAGACACTCATGTTCCATGATCCATATATCATTATATTTTAGGTATATACTTTATTTTAAGTGAATCATTCTTTGATACTTCCCAATAAGCACAGTGTTTTAAAATAACTTCTTGAACTTTTACCCAATTTCCAGTGCACTCTATATTCTATTTTAAGACACCATTATCTTAGTAAATTTTGTATATTTATTAGGAAACCCATATTCATTCAATTACCGTTTTATATAAATGGATGTCTTCTTTAATATTTTAAAATCTCTATGGTATTTTCCGTAAAACCGCCCAAAAATGTTTTATTGCTAATGATTCCGAAATACATTTCTCATATGTTGTCAATTATGTTTGACACTACATACCATGTTATATTCCTATTTAACCCTATTAACATCCAGGTATTTTCTAATTCTTTTCATTCATGGACACTTTCATGATACACTCCTTGGTTATGATTTATGTCATGATTGTGGTACCCAATTCTTTCCATGGGTACTCTTATTTTTCTGTGTGGTTCATTATGCATGATTGTATATGTGGTAAGAATATTTATGTGGCAAGAATATTCCTGAAAATTTTGAGATGGGTGCTCCAAGATATCACTCCAATGCATTGGTTAAGGTTATGTCTCATGATATGCGATGTGAAATGAGATTGGCAGTTGGCCATGACCTGTACTAAAATTGGAAAAGGGATTGGCTGTTAGCCTTGACCCATACTAAAGGTATGATTTATGAATCTGCCACATTTATATGATTAGATGTTTATATGATCCCATTCATATATGAAATCATTTTACAAGTTTCATGCTTTGTATATCATTATGTCATGCCTCCTAACTCATGTGCTTGAGATGTATCCTTATGTTCATTCCCTTACTAGGATTTTTAGCACAACACTTTGTTCATGTGTTCCCCAGGGTACCCTATGCAGATGTAAGGATCAAAAGAAGTTAGAAGCTCTTTATGGAGATTAAATAAAGAAGATTTATTTGCCACTTGTTTTATGTTATATGCACCTAGTTCTGCAAGACACTAGACATAACGATCCTTGGCTTGTACTCTGATGATTAATTATGCTTAAAATCATGAAATGTTTTATGTAAAAAGATCAGGTCTCTATAAACAATGTCTTATGTAAAATTTATGATGATGTTATAATAATATATTATTATTTAAGAGATCAAGATAATACTATTTTTTTATGAACATTTTATTGATGAAACCTTTGTGAAAATAGAATGTAGAAATCAATTCATTTTTTATAGTACAATTCAATGAGTGGATTACTATCCTTTTATAACCCAATAGGTAGAAAAAAATTTATGCACCTAAAAATTTACCAATATTAGTGATATTGAAACATAAATGGTTCATGTTTTTCCTTTTTAGAATAAGGGAAATATATATACTTTGGATATATGGAAATATCAAGAGTATCTTTGAAAATTAGGTTAGTGGATTTTCTATGATATTTCTTAGTAGATAAATCATTTCATCATAGGAGACCCATTTAGTAGTTTAGGTCAATTAATTCATAATGGTTACTCAAGCAAAACAATGAAAACTAATATATCATTATCTTCAAGTATTTATTTAAATGTATCAAATATTTTAGGTACAAAGTGGTTAAATAACGTAAAAAAAATTATCCCACTGAATTTTATATATATGTGGATGATAAACCATTAAAATAGTTATGATTCCAATTGTAAGGTTTTGTTGTTCAATTTTTTCCTTCATCTAAAATAAACCTTATTTTTCCATTAACCACTGATACCTATGTAATATTAAGATATTTAAAATATTATGGGGCACAATTTTTCATCCATATTTATCCCAAGAATCACCATAATGGGATGATTATTAATGACAATATTGGAACATGTATGGATCATACAAATGTTTTCTCCCATCAAGAAGTTTTTCATGTAGATTGAATTGATGGGTTAGTTATTTAGAATCCTTAGTAATTATATTGTATTGATGAGTAAGTAGTATTATTTTTAGTAACCCCCCATTGACCCATACATATGGTTTGGAATGTGAAGCATCCAATGAGGGAACATTGGTTTTTTTATGGTGACTCGAAAACATATAAATGGTTAAATTATTTCAATACATGAAGATTTCCCCACAAATTTTTGTTCAAAATATTATAGTGTATATATATATATTTATATAAATAATTTTTTTGGAGAAATTTTTGTATAATTCCATAGGCCGAAAATTTCATTAGGCCCGTGGTTAGAAGTTTCTTTAGATAAGATCCCTAAGGTGGGTTGACTGATAAGGTGCCCAAAAATTAGTTAGCCTTTTCATGTGGAATCTCCCATGGTGTTGAGGAGATAGTGAATATGATGGTTTTAGGATAATAATAATTCCACACTTTAATACATAACATAATTATCGGATCCTAAATATTTTATATTGTATAACCCTCTATGAAATTTTCTTATATCATACCACAACCATATGCTAATAATGATATGGGTGTTCAAGATTTATCCCTAAAAAATTAATAGAATGAATTTATAATTATATACTAGACCTCATTAGAAATTAAATTCCAATTAAAATAAAGGGAATTATTCTAATGATTGGGTATTTCAATCGAATTCTATTTTTATGACAAATTATTTAATTATAAACCCTAAAAAATATTAATGTGGTGAATAGGTGTTGATCCTTAGAGAAAGACATCCAATGCATGTTTCACTACGTAGACCAAACAATTATTAAATAAATTTAATTAAAAAAGAAAAAAAAAAGGTTACATGATAAAGGAAATAGTTATATTGATAGAAAAAAATGAAGGATGATAAAGAAACCGTAGAGTTAAGAGATAAGAACACAAAATAGTAAATAATCCAGAAATAATGTATGGGATGTCGATTGGTTGCTTATAGTATTTTGATTTTTTATTTCATTTTCTCTATTCCTTCATGAATAAATTTTATTGGATTTGGTGGAAAGTTCATCGTAACACATATCATATGATAATCCATGGGTGAATAGATCATATGGTCTATCAACAATTGAATCCACCATTCAACACTACAATGATAAAAATTTTACATTAGAATAATCTTCTAAATGGATCCTATGTGATATGCTCATATGACCAATATTATTTTTATATGTATGTATACATTACATGAATTTTTAAAAAAATACAATAGGAAAAAAATTTATCGAGTTCCCAACATTTGAAATATATCTATTACTCGAAGAATTATAATAATGTTAGTTTCCACCAATACATTAGACATGAATAATGTTAAATAACCAGCCTAAATAATCTCATTAACCTATATAAATTTAACATACGAGGATTTCATTATAGAAATATTCCATTAAATTCTATAAACAAATTAAAATATGGGAAATAAATAAAAATAGAAATTAATATGTTCTCAAAGATATTTTCAATTTTCAAAAAATAGTTTATCTAAAATCAATAAATTATTGTTACTCTATACATTCATCCCCAATAATATTTCACATTATCTACCACCCTCTCAATTCTTTTATTCTCTCCACTATCATTATTAAACAATGGAAATACCCATACTCCACTATTTAGATCATATTCATATGACCTTTATCTTGTTTCTCACCACCATGTGATAGTTTTACTATTAAAATTCCTCCCCAATCAGTTAAATATGAACAAACCCCTCGAATAATGCATACGTTATGGCCCATCCCCTAGGGCTCATGACGTGACTACCCCATTGCCACATCACATATGCCAGAGGCTAGCGATTAGCACTGAGTAGGCATATCCCAAAAAAATGGAGGCATTTTACTATGTACCTATACACATACAAATAAATCTAATACACATATGTTGTACGGTGAATTAACTATTTAAACAATCAAAAGGTAGAACTATAGAAAACTGATGGTAAATTGGGTCAAACTAAAGGCACGAATGAAACCCAAATGTAAAAGTAAAAGTCTATAGTAATCCACCTCATGCAAACCCCACTAGATGGGTGTGGGGGTGTCGAAACAAATTTCAATAGTTGCAGAATCACTTCTTGTCTACCAGGCCACTCTAGGCCCCACATGGTCCTGGTTCACCAAGGGCTCTATCAAGCATCGATCTTCTGCACAATACACAACATATGCGTGTGAAGCATGTGCTGAGTTGAGTATAAAAAGTACTCAGTCGGGACCCAAAACTAAAATTATATATCATAAATCAATAAATAAAGAATATTATAATATAGGTACACTATGTGTATCCTCTAAGAAGTACAATCAAGAGAGTTACTAGATTCATCTCTCATTGGTATAACCTAATGTATAGAATCTATGTCTATCAGTCAAAAGGATGAACATCTTGTATTGTTGAGGGACTCATCCACGATGAGTCACTGAGTTATGTTGGTACATGAGGTCTAATCTTCATTGGGGCCACTGAGGTCCACTCGTCTACCGATCCCCTAAGATCTGCTCATCTTTCGGGTCACTAAGGTCTTCTCGTCATTTCCTTCAAGTAACATACATTCGTAGGATTTCCACCCATAGAGTTCATGATTTTCGAGGAATATAATTATCAAAACATAGTTCAAAAGTCATAATACAGGGAAAATAACTTTTATTTTGTTCAATGGACTATCTCATTGCATGGGTCCCAATGTTGCAGATGGCTTGTCCATCAAGCACACAGTATGGATGTTTATCCTATTTTATGAAAATGGGATGGATGGGGTCGTGTATGGTCTGACCTAGTCGGTACGGCCCAAAACTAGCCCGTATACCCAACCAAGGCCCGCTGACCATACCCATCCCTGCCGACCTGACCCATTTCCGCTGACCAGACTCGAGCTCACTGACCATACCTAGGTCCGACCCGACCCCGATCTGACACGGCCTGCTGGACCGCCCTGGTCTAGCCTTCTTTCTCTAACCCAACCTGTAGCGAGTATGCCTACATGTTACGCCTGGAAGTGGTGGTGTTCACTAATTCCGCTCTAAGTAATTGCTACATATTCACTACGGGACTACCCTATGGGCCCTCCTGTTGCATTCCCACTGGAATGCGGCCCTCTGAACGTGTTATATAGCCCTATGACCCATCCAAAATAGACTTTGACGCCATCTATTTCTAGTGGAAATTTATACCACCTTATGACTGATGCCTTGGGGACCTCCAATAACATGACTTACCGCCTTCCACACAAGACCAACGTCGTGTATCACCATCGATGCTAGCACGCCATTGATTTCTTCTTCGAGAAACTAGGATTGCTTCGGTGGTCAGTTATTCAATTTGTGATCACCTCTAGAATTATCAGGTCATCTATTTCCCTGATATGGTATCCAAGTCATCTCAATGTCAATATGGGGGATCCAGTGGAACTTGGAACCCTTCTAAAATGATGGATACGACCACGAGGGTCTGTTGGTGAAGAATTGATTGGATGAGGGTAGAAATACCACCACAACCATCCATGGGATGGAAGATGTCCTTGTCCATTTGGCCTTCTCTCACCATATTAGAAGAAAAATATGAATGGAGTAATTAACAAGGCCATACACTTCATGTCGTGCAATATTTAATCCATACCACATGAATGAATATCCGACAGATCAACCTATTAGTGTGTTGATATGAATTCTTTATTTGGAAAGAAAGAATGGGGAAACCGGGTCATAAATTATAAAACCACTAGATTCATGTTGGATGGTCTGTTGGCTATGATCATACCATTTTTTTCGTTTTTTTGATGCTTCATTGGTGGAAATATCCTTCGAAGGGGAAGGAAGGACCATGTGGTGATTCGTTATTCATCACCATTCACCTCTTGAAAACACCACTCCTTTAGAGCCTTATGGAAATTATAGGATCATTGCAATGATGCGATATCTCTGTTAAACTATTAAATGGTAGAAATGTGTTTCATCATTTCTATTACGCTGAGTCACAACATCGTTACAATATTTAATTTTTGATTCATCGTTTCTGTTATAATTGAGTTTTAGTGTCGTTCTTATATTTTATTTACGAAATGAACGAGTTGGTTCGACATTGGTTATAATAATTTTTTTTAATAAAATAAACATTCATAAGATTATTTTATTTTTTATTAAAACACCCAAAACTTAACGTTTACTATCAACCATTATCAGTTGAGGTTAGACCCCACTTATGGAAATAACCCCCTTATGAGCTTATTGGTACCATCAAATTCCCAGTTTGAGTATCCATTTATTAGTTATAAGTATTTTGAAAAAAATAATCTTTATTAAATTATTTTATTTATTATCATGTTCTAAAAACTATTATCCACAATTGGTCTGCACTGGCCAATGTTAGGCTCTACCTAAGGAATGATCTCCATTACAACCTCAACAATGATCTCAGATTCTCAGTCTAAGATATCATTCTTGAGTTTTAAGGATTCAGAAAAATAATATTTTTATTTTATTATTTTATTTACGTTTATTCCGCTTTCAGGTTTTCTCACTGGAGGCTCGTTTCAACTAAACATAAGTCACGCATAGGGTAAACCCACCTTCCTGAACACAATGGTTCCTTCAGATCTCGAATTGGGGCACCCATAAAGAGTTATTTATGTTTTTTGTAATATATCTCAAATGGGCTATTTAAAAACTAAATATTTTTCGACAGACCTATCCAGGTACACTAGGCCTCCTAAATCGTACGTCTTCCCAACTCATGGTCTCCGAAATTTTCCAAAAAGTTTCTAAAAATAAATCTATGAAAATTCATGTAATTACAAAAAAACATGAAATGAATTTTCTCGATGTAGTGTTCGTGATCACACACCCATATATTATCCACATGGGAAGGTTAAGGGTCATGATTCCTTCGTGAGATATATTGAATCAACCATATACTCCCATGATATCATTTTTGACTGAATTTTCATAATTTAGGATGGATAAATAAATTAATAACAAATTTACCTAGATGAGAATTTCCACTTTTGTGAATTATTTTTTCTCCATCCCCAGAGCACTGATTATTTTTGAATTGATTTTTATGGTCCCCAACGTGACTGTAGTCCTTGCCCGTTAATTTTTTCGGGGTAGGTACAGTTCATTTCAACATCATTTCTATAGATGTTTCATGAAATTTAACATCCCTATATTGGTAGATAATACTTTACAATAGATTTTTGATCATACTCAATGGTTGGTACATGTGATCCACCATACATACTTCTCATCTTAATGAATGATCCATCCAATGTTCTTTAACATGTCAACATATATTTTTATTTTTAGGATCTATAGAATTTAATAGTGATATTTGGTTTAATACAACAATTTTTATTAAATATATGTATTTCAAATAAATGTAATCTTTTTAATATTTTTCATTACTAACAACTCTATGTTTAGATTATGTTACATGAAATAATGTGGTAGACAAAACATGACATACTATTAAAATAATATCATTTTTGATGATTTTTACCACCTATATATTACATTGGTTTTTATGAATATTAATAACTAAATAATGTAATTATATGTTTTTAATATTTAATTAAAATTAATTATATTGGGAAAATTTGAATATAATTGAAACTAAAAATTATTTGAAAATAAAGGTAATATTTTAATGGAAATCATTTTTTATTAAAATAAATTCATTTTACCGTAATTAAAAAAAGTATTTCAGTGAATGATTTTATTTGAATTTATATATTTTATATTCAATCTAATATTTAACTACCATATTTTTCTTCGTATGATATAATGTAAATCTACTTTTTTCTCTAAAAATTTTTTGTTCTTAAAAGATGTTTTGTCAACTTTTAACGAATTATTTTAAAATTATCATTTATATTTTTTATAGAATTCATTAAAAAAATTCTATTTTTTATATAATAATGTAAAAATTATATTTTATTTATGTTCTGAAAAGATTATGAAAAGTTAACTTTTTTAATTAATAGTGAAAAATACTGATTGTTATTAAGAATTGGGAAATTTTTATAACATTTAAACCACTATAAACTGTGGTAATATTGTTTTTAAGTTTAAGTAAATTAAAAAAATATATATTAACTATATTTTGGACATTAGTTTCAATTTCATAATGAATTTTTATTTAATTTTTTTTTAAACATTCAACCATTTTTTCTTTCGAAACGCACATTCATATCAATATTGTAGGACAAATTTTATATTTACAATTTCTACTAATGTGAATTTAACTTGTACAAATTGATTAAATATTAGGAATAAAAATAATTTATACTATATACAAATATAAAATTAATTATTGACCATAATGAATAGTAAGACTAGAAAAACATTATTTTCCTCAATTACGGTAAAAGTAGCATTACTGGGGTTGACAAAAAGATAAGGATTAAAAATGACCCAAAGAAATTAACACAAATTTTATGGAAATATTATGAACCAATATAATTTAAATTCTATAAGTAGACATTTTTGATATCTTTGGTAGTGAAATAATGTAGTTATGCTGATATCTATTAAAAAATTACAAGTGTTCCACTCACCTCACATATAAAATGCCACCCATTTCATCTCCTCTACAGAGTCCCAAAACCCATTGGTCAGTAAATAAATACCGAAAATCATACTTACTTAAATTATATCTTTTAGTAAGTATTTCTTTATAAATCCCAACTAAGAGTCCTTTTGGTAAAAACTGAAAGAAGTTGTCCGATTAAGAGGTAACGTCCCTAACCATGTGTTTTATTTAATTTATTTATCAACATTATTCACATATTATTAAACAATTATGATATAATAACAACAATATATTCCATATAATAATATCCTAGTATGATAATTGAATTACATAAATTCTAACCTTATTCTATTCAATGGGTTATGAAATCATCATTCGTGTGTATGGCACAGTAAAACCTTTTGAACCAATATTAATCATTTTTTATCACAATGATTCATGGAATGATATAATGATGGATTTTTTTTATATATGATATTATAATGAATTTATAATCATTATATCACATATTATATTTTTTTACATTCAATTTGTTTGGAATTTGATACAGTCATTATGTTTACGATGGACTACCACCACTCGAAGCGATGACTTTATTCCTTTCAATATTCGTTCATGAAAGCTAATATAGAAATTTTTAAATAAAATATTGTGATATTTATGGCATAAAAATTATTATGTAAAGGTGTTGTATTTTTTATCTCTCTTTCAATACATCAATTCTGAAAATGGAAGGTTCATTCATTGATACATCCAACCTACTGTCTACATGAAGGGAGTATTTCATTTTCAATATATAAATTTTATGGTCTACTATAAATACATATATACTGAATATATATAATAATTAAAACATGCTTTACATTTATGTTATAATAGTACTATGATCAATGTTATAGGAATAAAAATACATAATCAGAACATACACCAAAAATAAAACATTTATTGCCTAAAACAAGACTTCAACATGAATGTTTTAATTAAAAGGTAATAAAGGGTCATACCTATGTCATATATGTTATGATATATATATATATATATGAGTGGATATATTATATATATATTTATATATATATATTAAATGTGATGTAGTTTTTAATGTTTATGTTGGATGTCAAGGCCTGTGTCAAGAGATTCTATCTCACTTTGTGCTTTTGTAAGACACATGTTGTATTCACCACCAATTTCTTCTATGTGATATATCAATATTGAAAATAAAATTATTTTAAAATAATCATATTTAAATTTATTTTTATTTATATATTCATTTTATATACACTATGTTATAATTAGTATGGTTCAAAATTTACTATTGTTGTAAGGATTTTGTGATATAATATAATATTTATTGGTATTGTTTATTTATATGCACCCTATAATGAAATATCTTGGTTAATATCTCAATAAATGTATGAATTTTATTCTCATGTATCAATTTAATAACAATGATTGGATTCCCTTCATTTTTCTCTTTTTATAAACTTATGAGTTTGAATGAATGATTTTAAAGGTTAACGTATTTATTTCTCTCTACGGTGGAAAATATTTTTTTCTAATAGAGTCCTTCATTCTAAAATTATATTTAAAAATGTTTTTAAAATTTGTAAAAATACTTAATGAATAAATTTTTTCCAATGTTTTACATTTTAAATTTTTTTAATGGAATCTTCAATTATTTTTACAATAAATGTTCATTATTTTTTTAACTAAAACATGAAACAAATCTTGTTTTTAATGTGTCTGACATAAAATAGATTTTAAAACATTATGTAAAACTATTTTTTTAATGAATCCATTATATTTTTGGAAGAATAATTTCAATGGAAATGATTTCCATAATATTTTACGATGTTTTATTTATAAAAACGTTTTTTCAATGTGCAAATGATATTTTCTTCAAGAAATGATATAGTTTTTTTAACGATTTTTTATGTGATTTAGAGGTTATTTTCAAGGACATATTTAATTTTTTTATTTTAAAAAGTTTTTTAAAAATGAATGTATATTTTCCTGAAGATATTTTCTATGTGATATTTCAAAATTGTTATCCATATAAAATGATATCCTTTGATATTAACTATGATTTACCAGGGATATAAATGAATAATATCATCCATACTATTTCTAAATGTGGTAAATTTTTCTTTTGATTAAATTATTATGAAACATATTTTTTTCATGAATTTTTAAATGGTGAATTTATTAAATGTTTATGAAATCTATATTCATTATAGGACCTCTTCATTGATAATAGGATGAATGTTTAGTGATATTATAGCCCACATAAATATGGATTTCACTAAGAAATTTGTTGGACATATATATTTCTCCAATACATTGGGTAATGAATTATATATTATGGGGAAACAAAGGGAAATATTTTTATGGGCAAGATCTACTATGGGAAACATGGGCATCCGGATATACTATTGGTTATAGGTGCATCCAGATATATTATTGGAAACAAATGATGAGTCATAATCCAATATATTGATGATCTAGGTATTTTACATTTAGATATGAAATGGTTTTTGATCTTTATGATGATTCCACACTTTAATGAGATGATCTAATGGTTCCTGATTGATTTATTATGATTCATCACTCTTATGGTCCATGTTATAAAAACGGTATATTTTTATATGATTAATCTTTTTTACGATCTTTGACTAGTTATTTATAAATACATGTTGTTTTATTAATGCTCACATACCCATATGGTTATTTTATTCTTTTATGTGACCAAATACTAATATCTCTTATGTTTACCTATAATGTCCTTATAATCTCACCATTTTTTATGTTTCCTTCCTGAGGTTATGAAGAAAGGAATATGTATGTTATACATAAGAGTAGAACTATGTGAGACATTATTTGTGGGGGATATTAATGATATTTCATTAAATAAGAATATTTTATTTATTATCTCATAATAAGCTAAACTATTATGGTCATCAACGGTGTATTTATGAAATATATTGAATATTCATCTAAAAATAAGGGAAATATAAGTATGAAAATTATAGGTCATTATTGTTTTTGTTTGAGAAAAATTTTATTTAACATTTTGAATGAAGAATAATAAACAATTAAGAATATAATTAGTGATCTAACTGATAATATTTCTAATGATATGTCAAATGATGTGTCAATGTATAAAAAATTTTCTGGATATTTTTTAAATTACGGAGTGAGTAGTTTCTAATTAATCACATCCTTGTCGAGATACCATTAGTGGATGTGTATTTGGAATAGTTATACAATGGTAAAATAACTAAAAAAATGGTGCATTGAGATGGAATTGATATTTGTCTAGTGCATGACAATAGGCATTACTGGACACTTGGTTTGACACTCATGGAAGGTATTCGTTTTAAACTGCAATCTCTTTATGATCCATAATGAATTATTTTAATATTTACCATTAATGAAAAATCAAAGGACTATGTTTTCATATATCTTAAAATTGTATAAAAAAATTATTAATCCTATATATGATATTTCATGATTATGTGGTTCCACAATATTAATAATTTTACTCACAATATGATTTTTGTAGTGAGTTAATATATGAAACTAAAATGAATGGTATTAACATATATTTTGATATATAATGTTTTGATTATAAATAAAGTAGGATGATGGTTGTAGTGATTTATATTGTGATTATTTTTCAATTGTTACAATGATATATGATGAGCCACATTAATCTCATCCAACTCTCCAAATAACAAATGAACATAAGGATTGTTTTCATTGATATCTCATGCGGTGGATACTATGTAAGAATTAATATTATGTGTCCTATAAATCCATAATGTGAGATGAAGCACTGATTTGAATATGTTAGAGAAATATGAAGATTTTTTTACAGTGGAAATGAAGAAAAAATATAATATAATTTATAAAGAAAATTAAATATTTACTTTACAGAATGGGTCAAAAAATTTTCCCCCAAAAAAATATATGCAAGAGAATTTTTTAAACATGGATGTCACAAGAATTATACAAATCAGTGTCCTAAGGGGAAATCACTTTATGAGAATCAGCAAGGTGGTATTAGAAATTTTAACATCCAAGGTAAATAATGAATAAAAAATTTTCATATTTATTAATATTTATGAATTAAATATTAATTTTAATTAAAATGGTTTTCTACGTTTGATAGCGTACTCGATACGCAACGATGAGTTTCTTTGAAAACTCACGTTGTACACTAGTAATATAATTATATTATTTTAAATGGTACTTAACATGTAGCCATTTTATTGGTGGGAAGGGATAGAAATAACTAATATATGATTATATATTTTTTTAAAATGTTTTTAAATTTATCCAATAAAAGATAAAGTCTTAAAATACGGAAAGAATTCAATTTTTGGCATTTATACCCTAATTTTCACTAAAGGTTCACTTATCACCTTTGGATGGGGAACCGTCATTAAATATAGTTTTGATCACTCTTATAAATTATATTGGACCAAATATAACTCTTCTATAAAATCGGGACATCAAAATTTAATTTGTGTAAATTTTTTGTATTTTTCCGATAAAGTTCATTTTTAATGAATAGTGTAAAATGTTGTATTTTAATTCAAAACCAATTTTTAATCTAATTTATTTATATGATTAGATTATCTTTTGAAATGGTTTTAAAGTAAAATTACAATATATTTTTACCATTTAATCTATTTTTGGTCATTGGAATCAATTTCACTTTGAAATTGGGCTTAAACTAGTGTCAATCATTTGATACTTATTGTTTCATAAAAACACGCTATTTGCTCTGACAGTGGGAATTAATTATTAAATTAATTAATGAAACTTATATGTTCTGAATTTTGTAAACTGTACTTCATTTTTGAATTCAGAATATCAAATATAGCTTAGGGTGATGTTTTGGTATTTTTCTGAAAAACTTCAATTTTTTTTATGAATAGTAAAACCACTAAGTGGTAGTTAAAGAAACTGATTTTTTTTTGTTTAAATGAAACTTTTTCACTTCTGTGATTTGATTTTCAAAAATCTGACATACATGGTTTTCATTAAGAAGTAAAATGTGGTTCAGTGAGATTAAAATAATTTATTGGTGAATAGTAACTTTTAAGTTCTTAATCGCGATTAGAGGTAATTAGTGTAGTTTAAGGTAAAAATAATGCTTTAATAAAATGAGATGAGCATGAAACATGTCCTACCCTCATTGGATGTGTCATGTCTGACCATGACAATCCAAGGGTCAACTTGGGGATTCCATGGAGCAACTTTGGTTGGGAAATGACATAAATAACTTTTTATTTAATGTTAAAGTAAAAATAACACAAACATGAGATGTTTTACTAAAACAATTTCTACATGAGATTAGACAAGTCAGATTTTGGATTATAAATAGTCATTGGAAAGATAAAAAGATTTCCTACATCATGATAGTTTTCTTTATAATTTCTAGACTTTAAATAAATTAAATTATTTATGACATCATGATGATGCAGCGATTACCTCATTAATAAAGGATTTAAATAAAATGAAATGATAATGTAAAATCTATGAACTAAACATGTCCAAAACCTATTGGATGGGTGTATTTCGAACTTTTATCACCTTATACCCGAATTATAGCAATGTGGGACCTCATAAATCCGAATATCATTTTAAAATAAAGTAACTTTTCTTTACTTTCCATCAGTGTCCCTCCTCTCCTCTTATAAAAGGCCTCCAACTCTACCTCCTTACCCACACTTCCAAAGCCTTTGGCTCGGCCAAACCCTGCCCATTTTCTCTCTAAACATCCCTCTCTTACTACTTAAAGCCTCACTTTGGGCAGAAGTCTTCCCAATGAAGCCTTTGAGCTCAAACCAAAGGGAGTTACACGATTTTAATGTAATGTCTTCACTTGAGTCCTTTTGTTTTATTTTGCTTCTAGAACCCCCTAAACTTATTTTATTCATTTCTTTTGTAACAACTCCAGTATCATAAATATACTAGGATGTTTTTATAATAATTATTCGAGCTACACTTACACACACCTACATCTAATGGTTAAAGAACATACTGTTTCCGCGGATGGCGAATTTCTGCCTCCCGAAACGATGATTGTTCAACTTTATTTTAACACCTTCAATGGTGGACATTAGGATGACACTATATTTATATATGATACATAATATGGTTATGTTTTCCTTAAGATTCTGTATTTTTCATTTTGGTCATACCTTTATGGTTTCCATTATGGGTAAACGTGATATCTTCATTTAAGGAAGTGTGGACTATCGCCCCCTCAAAGTGATGTGATTCGTTAATGCCATACGTGGGACATATAAAGGATGGATTTAATGTTATTATATATGATGTTATACTGGAATTATAATATAACTCTATATCATTATTATTTCATTCCATTAATGTATGAGATATAAATGAAAGTAGCGTTCATGCGTACGTACGGCTTACCGTCTCCATGAATGGTGCATTTCATTTCTTACCTCTAAATGATTATGTAATATTATAAATACATGTATATGCTGGATATATATGTAATATATGATATACAAATCAGTAATTTCATTCTGGATATAAAGAACCTTTGACCACACGAACAACATGTAATTGTAAGAAGTCCACTTTCGACTTAAGAACCAAATATCGACAAAACAAACATTATTAACTTAAATGATTACATAATGTTTATAACATGATAATAAGTGATATAAAATAAAAAATGAACTTGAATAAGGTTATTAAGAAATTATAAATTAACTCAAGTTTTTTATTCAGGACATTAAAGAACGATCGAGTCAAGTCGGACCCGAGGTAAAGGACTTCGTCTCAATCTTCTTTCATTGAGGCATATTTCATTTTATACACAAATTTATTTTATACGGTGTATAAACCCCTTTGAATTTTACTTTTATACAAAAGGAATCTTTTTCTACGAATCATTTTACAAAATGGCAAAAAGGAATGTTTCTTTTAACATACGCGGTGACAATGACCTTTTCTGCCACTGTGAGTATTATTTGGTCTTTGGCTTCCTCAACAAGCCGTAATGATTTTAAAATAAAATAAATACCATATACTCTTTTATGTATTTTGGTATTGAAAATGATTTTGATAAAGGATTCTATTATGTTAATATATTTAAATGATATATTGTGATTGAAATGTGGAAATGTTATCATTCCTTTATATTGGTTTTATGTTTTATGATTTTATATTGGAACATGGACATTTGATGGGTGGTTACGTGATAAACCATATGACGGCTGGTTCCATGAATACCAAGATGGGTGATCATGTTATAACCTCCAATGCATTGGGTATGGATGTCGACTGTATAGAAATTCCATTAAGTATGTATGGATGTTGGCCGTATGGGTATTCCATTAAGTGATATCTGTGGAAGTCGACCGTATGGTTATTCCACTTATGTATGTTTATGTCCCAAGTTACCTTTATATGTTATGTGTTCATTATATGGGTTTAATGGTAATTTTTTGGTTACAAAAAGGTAAGTAATGATATTTAATTCAGTGAAGAGTTTTTACTACTTCATGAAGGTGAAGGTATTACTTTGATAAAGTTATACATGGTTTACTTGATGTTTGAGAAACTAATAGTTTTCATTCTTTGTGTATCCCTTACTGAGCTTTTTATGCTCACCCCAAGTTTTTTTGAAATGTTTTTCACAGGACTTAATGTGGAATAGGGTCATGGATGAGATCAATGGAAAGTCATGCTATATAAAACATGGAACTAGACATGTTTCTTTTTACGAGTTTTTATGTTATGGAATCTTATTAGAAGTGTCTACTTTGTAATTTTTTTAGATGTAATAGTTATGTATTAATTCTCTAAAACTCTAAACCTGAAAAGATCCTCAATGTAAATTATTCATTTAATTCAATATTATGTAATGTTTAAGGCCAGGGCCTTATAGTTGGTATCAAAGGTCAGTTTAGACAACTTTAGGAGTTAGAAAATGGTTAAATTATAACTTAATTTATGGTCTGATTGAAATGATATAGCATTTAAAGATTACCATGTTGCTTCACCTAAGATATTTATGTGTTCAGAATGGTTTTCCACTGAGGAAACAAAGCAGCTATGTTGGGACGACATCAGGAGGAAGGAAACCTTCCAAATCAGCAACCTGAGATGGTCGGAATTGGAACTGAATAGTTTGTTGCAGTGATGGCACAGTTGACTCAGGCTATAAATGGTGGTGGTATCCATGCACGAGATCAGCTAGATCAACCACATAGGAACATGTCAGTGGTGGAACATTTCATGAGGCAACATCCCCCATCATTCAGAGGATCATATGACCCCATTCAAGCTGAAGGGTGGATTAAAGAACTGGAGAAGATTTTTGATGTCATGGGGTGTTCAGAACATCAAAAGGTTAGTCTTGTTGTTTACCGTTTTGAAGGTGAAGCAGATCAGTGGTGGTCGATGGTGAAAAATATCAGTGATAGTGATGAGATTGAGGATCTTCACTAGGATGAATTCAAAGGTATGTTTCCTGAGAAATATTTTCCTATGGTGGTTTGTCTTAGGATGGAAAAACAGTTCCTAGAGTTGAGGCAGGATGATGATTCAGTGGCTACTTATGAAGCAATGTTTACTCGATTGGAAATGTATGCTCCAAACTTCATACGAGATCTTGATTGTAAAATAATCCGTTTTTACTATGGGTTAAATCCAAAGTATCGAAGGGCTTTATCTTCTGATGAGTTCAGAAGTTATGAAAAACTTGTTCGATGTGTGGAGAAGGTGGAAATGGAGTTTGCCGATGATCAGGCTTTCTATGACAAACAACAGAATAAGAGCTCCAGTTTGCAGGAAAAGGAGAAGAATTAATCAAAGAAGCAAGGAGGTAAGAAAACCGAAAATCCATCCTGTGAGAAGTGTGGTAAAATGCATCCTGGGGAATGTTTATCAAATTCTGGTAAGTGCTTTCGGTGTGGTAAGTCTGGTCATATTGCTCGTAACTGTAAGGAAGATGATCAAGCAGGAAATGAAAAGCCATCGGTAAGATGTTTTAAGTGTAATTAAATGGGTCATTATGCAAATGAGTGTCTAATGAAGAACTCAACTAGGGGAAAGCAGCCATTCTACAAGAAGAAAGGGTTGGTGAAATCCATTACAACAACTTCAGCAGATGTTGGGCCATCGAATGAAGTAGTATCAGGTACACTATTTGTTTGTTCAGATTATGCCAGTGTTTTGTTTGATTCAGGTTCTATACACTCTTTCATTTCTGAGAATGTTTCTAGTAAATTGGAAATTCCATCTCAAGATATGAATCCTAAACATAATGTAAAAACACCTGTCGGGAACGTTGTGAAAAAACGGAATTATAAGAACCTTCCTACCCTTCTGTGTGGAAAGAATCTACCAGAAAACGTTATTGTTTTGCCTCAAGTAGAGTTTGATGTTATTTTGGGCATGGATTGGATTTGTGTTTATCATTCTAAGATTGACTACAGAGCTAAAATGGTTTCTTTTCAGAAAGATTTTCAGTTTGTGTACAAGAATGAACCCTTGCTTTTGATAACATATCAGGAAGTTGAGAAACTAGTAAAAGATGGAAATGAATGTTACCTTGCACATATTGTAGAAAATAAAGGAACTGTTCAGATTAATGATGTGCCAGTGGAAAATGAGTATCTTGATTTCTTTCCTGATGAGTTGCCTGGTATTATTCATGACCAGGAAGTTGAATTTACTATTGACTTAGTTCCTGATTCTATTCCAATTTCAAAAACCCCTTATCGAATGGCTCAAGTTGAACATTTAGAGTTAAAGAAGAAATTGCAGGAGTTTTGAGATAAAGGTTTCATTTGACATAGAACATCACCATGGGGTGATCCTATCTTGTTTGGTAAAAAGAAAGATGGCTCAATGAGACTTTTCATTGATTATAGAGCCTTGAATAATATTACTTGCTAAGAACAAGTATCATTTGCCTCATATCGATGATTTGTTTGATCAGCTCTAGGGAGCTCAGTATTTTTCGAAGATTGACTTGAGGTCGGGGTACCATCATTTGAAAGTAAAAGAATAGATGTTCCGAAGACTGAGTTCCGTACTAGATATGGCCATTATGAATTTGTAGTTATGACTTTTGGGTTAACCAATGCACCTTTTGTATTCATGGACCTTATGAATAGAATTTTCCATGAGTTCTTGGATATGTTTGTGGTTGTTTTCATCGATGATATTTTGGTGTTTTCTAAAAGTAAAGAGGAGCATGAAAGTTATTTAAGGGTTATCTTGCAGACCTTAAAAAAGAAACTATATGGAAAATTCTACAAGTGTGAGTTTTGGTTACAAAAAATTTCTTTCCTGGGTCACATTGTTTGAAAAGATGGCATAACTGTTGATCCTGCTAAAACAAAAGTTGTTGAAGAATGGCCAAGACCCATAAATGTAATCGAGATCCGTAGTTTTCTTGGTTTTCCAGGTTACTATAGAAGGTTTGTTGAAATTGTTTCACGGTTATCTAGTCCAATGAGTAAGCTAACTCGGAAGGGTGTTAAGTTTATCTGGACAAAAGAATGTGATGATTGTTTTCATGAGGTGAAAAGAAAATTGGTGAATGCTCCAGTTTTGGCACTTCCTTCCAAGAATGGTGAGTTTGTTATATACAGTGATGCTTTTTTGAAGGGACTTGGTTTTGTCCTTATGAAGAATGATTAGGTAATTGCTTATGCTTCACGTCAGTTGAAAAATCATGAGGTAAATTACCCTACACAATATTTGGAATTAGCTTCTGTTGTTTTTGCTTTAAAAATTTGGAGGCATCATTTGTAATGGAGTAAAGTGTGAAATATATACTGATCACAAAAGTTTAAATGATATATTCACTCAGAAATAATTGAACATGAGACAAAGGAGATGGATATAATTAATCAAGGATTATGATTGTATAATTCATTACCATCCGGGAAGAGCAAATAAAGTGGTTGATGCTTTGAGTCGAAAAAGTAATGCTTCATTAGAAATGTTGCATTTGTAATATGATCCTCTGGTTAAGGATTTGATGAACATTGGAATAGAAGTTGTGGGTGCAGGATGTTCTTCTGTTTTGTTTCAGGTATCAGTGACATCTTCTCTATCAGACAGAGTCAATAAAGCACAGAAGCAAGACAGTGAGTTGCAAAAAAAGGTAGAGCTGGTTCAGAAAGGTAAGTTGAATAAATTCAACATTGATAATGATTGTGTTTTGAGGTTTGGTAAGAGATTGTGTGTGCCTTGTGATTCACAGTTGAATAATGAGTTGTTATCTGAACCTCATAGTTCCCCGTTTTCAGTTCATCTTGGCAGTACTATGATGTACAGAGATCTGCGGGAGTATTACTGGTGGGATGGAATGAAAATAGATATTGCTGATTTTACTGTGAAGTGTTTGACTTGTCAGCAGGTTAAAGTAGAGAGGCAGTTACCGAAAGGGATGCTTCAGCCTTTACCAGTGCCAGAGTGGAAATGCGAGAATATATCCATCGACTACGTCGTGGGATTACCTTAGACATCTAGAGGTAATAACACAATCTGGGTTATTCTTGATCGCTTGACTAAATCTGCTCATTTCCTTTCTATACGAGATACTTTTTCCCTAGATCAAATTTCCCGTTTGTATCATAAAGAGATAGTCAGGTTACATGGAGGTCCTCTCTCCATTGTGTCCGATCGTGATCCCAGGTTCACTTCTACCTTTTGGAAAGGCCTTAAGAAGTCGTTGGGTACTGAATTAAATTTTATTACAGATTTTCATCCGCAATCAGATGGGTAGTCAGAACGAACAATTCAGACCTTATAGGATATGATACGTGCTTGTTCGATGGATTATCAGGGAATTTGGGACAAACATCTTTCTTTAGTTGAGTTTTCTTATAATAACAGTTTTCATTCCAGTATACAGATGGCACCATTTGAGGCATTATATGGTAAGTGGTGTCGAACTCCAACATTTTGGGATGAAGTGGGTGAAAGGAAGCTGATGGGACCAGAATTGGTAGAAGAGATGGCAGAAAAAGTTCAGTTGATTCAGAAACACATGAGAACAGCTCAAAGCAGGCAGACGAGTTATGCGGATAACCGAAGGAAGGATCTATCATTTGAGGTAGGTGATCATGTTTTTATCAAGGTTTCCCCATGGAAAAGTGTGATGAGATTTGGTAAGAAAGGAAAGCTGAGTCCAAGGTTCATTGGACCATATGATATTCTGGAAAGAGTTGGATCAGTTGCTTACTGAGTGGCTTTACCTCCGAGTTTATCTCAGGTACACAATGTTTTTCATGTATAGATGTTGAGGATGTATATGCCAGATACATCTAATGTTTTGAGTCCAGATGTAGTTCAGCTGGAAGAGAACCTATCTTATGAAGAACAAACAGTCCAGATTCTTGACCGAAGAGAGAAAGTGTTGTGAAATAAGGTAATTCACCAGGTAAAGGTTTTGTGGAAAAACCATATGGTTGACGAGGAAACGTGGGAATCTGAAAATTCTACGAGGGATAAATACCCCCACTTATTTTGATAAGTGAATAAAATTGCGAGGACGCAATTCCCAAAAGGGGGAAGGATGTAACATCCCTGGTAAATAATGAATAAAACATTTTCATATTTATTAATATTTATGAATTAAATATTAATTTTAATTAAAATGGGTTTCTACATTCGATAGTGTACTCGAAACGCAACGATGAGTTTCTTTGAAAACTTACGTTGTACACCAGTAATATAATAATATTATTTTAAATGGTAGTTAACATGTAGCCATTGTATTGGTGGGAATGGATAGAAATAACTAAAATATGATTATATATGTTTTTGAAATGTTTTTACATTTATCCAATAAAATATAAAGACATAAAATACGGAAAGAATTCAATTTTAGGCATTTATACCCTAATTTTCACTAAAGGTTCTCTTATCACCTTTGGATGGTGAACCATCATTAAATATAGTTTTGATCACTCTTATACATTCTATTGGACCAAATACAACTCATCTTTAGAATCAGGACATCAAAATTTACTTTGTGTAAATTTTTTGTATTTTTCCGATAAAGTTCATTTTTTAATGAATAGTGTAAAATGTTGTATTTTAATTCAAAACCAATTTTTAATCTAATTTAATTATATGATTAGATTATCTTTTGAATTGGTTTTAAAGTGAAATTATAATATATTTTTACCATTTAATCCAATGGTGGTCATTTGAAACAATTTCACTTTGAAATTGGACTTAAACTAGTGTCAATCATTTGATACTTATTGTTTCATAAAAACACGCTATTTGATCAGACAGCGGGAATTAATTATTAAATTAATTAATGAAACTTATATGTTTTGAATTTTTTAAAATGGACTTCATTTTTGAATTAGGAATATCAAATATATCTTAGGTTGAAGTTTTGGTATTTTTCTGAAAAACATCAATTTGTTGATGAATAGTGAAACCACTAAGTGGTAGTTAAAGAAACTGATTTTTTTTTTGTTTAAATGAAACCTTGTCACTTCTGTGATTTGATTTTCAAAAATCTGACATACATGGTTTTCATTAATAAGAAAAATGTGGTTCAATGAGATTAAAATAATTTTTTGGTGAATAGTAACTTTTAAGTTCATAATCGCGATTAGAGGTAATTAGTGTAGTTTAAGGTAAAAATAATGCTTTAATAAAATGAGATGATGTTGAAACATGTCCTAACCTCATTGGATGTGTCATGGACGACCAATTCAATCCATGGGTAAACTTGGGGACCCCATGGAGCCACTTTGGTTGGGAAATGACATAAATAACTTTTTATTTAATGTTAAAGTAAAAATAACACAAACATGAGATGTTATACTAAATCAATTTTTACATGGGGTTATACAAGTCAGATTTTTGATTATAAATATTAATTGGAAAGATAAAACTATTTCCTACATCATGATAGTTATTTATAATTTTTATACTTTAAATAAAGTAAATTATTTATGACATCATGATGATGTAGTGATTACCTCATTAATAAAGGATTTAAATAAAATGAAATGATAATGTAAAATCTATGAACTAAACATGTCCAAAACCTATTGGATGGGTGGAAATCTAACCTTAATCACTTTATACTGTAATTATATCAATGTGGGACCTCTTAAATCCGAATATCATTTTAAAATAAAGTAACATTTCTTTACTTTTTATGAGTGCCCCTCCTCTCCTCTTATAAAAGCCCCCCACCTCTACCCCCTTACCCACACTTCCAAAGCCTTTGGCTCTGCCAAACACTGCCAATTTTGTCTCTACACTTCCCTCTCTTACTCCTTCAAGCCTCATTTTGGGAAGAAGTCTTCTCAAGGAATCCTTTGAGCTCAAACCAAAGGGAGTTACCCGATTTTATGGTAATGTCTTCACTTGAGTCCTTTTGTTTTATTTTGCTTCTCCAACCCCCTATACTCTTTTTATTCATTTATTTTGTAACAACTACAGTATCATAAATATAATAGGATGTTGTTATGAGATGGATTCAAGCTACACTTAAACACACCTACATCTAATGGTTAAAGAACATACTATATCCGTGGATGGCGAATTTCTGCCACCCGAAACGATGATTGTTCAACATTCTTTTTTAACACCTTAAAAGGTGGCCATTAGGATGACACTAGATTTATATATGATATATAATATGTTTATTGTTTCCTTAAGCTTCTGTATTTTTCATTTTAGTCATACCATTATGGTTTCCATTATGGGTAAACGTGATACCTTCATTTAAGGAAGTGCGGACTACCGCCCCCTCAAAGTGATGTGATTCGTTAATGCCATACGTGGGAAGTATAAAGGATGGATTTATTGTTATTATTTATGATGTTATTCTTGAATTATAATATACCTCTATATCATTATTATTTCGTTCCATTAATGTATGAGATATAAATGAAGGTAGCGTTCATGCGTACGTACGGCTTACCGTCTCCATGAACGGTGCATTTCATTTCTTATCTCTAAATGATTATGTGATATTATAAATACATGTATAAGCTGGATATATATGATATATATGATATAAAAACCAGGAATTTCATTCTGGATATAATGAACCTTTTACCACACGAACAACATGTAATTGTAAGAAGTCCACTTTCGACTTAAGAACCAAATATTGACAAAACAAACATTATTAACTTAAATGATTACATAATGTTTATAACATGATAATAAGTGATATAAAATTAATAATGAACTTGAAGAAGGTTCTTAAGAAAGTAGAAATTAACTCAATTTTATTATTCAGGGCATTAAAGAACGATCGAGTCAAGTCGGACCTGAGGTAAGGGACTTCGTCACAATCTCCTTTCATTGAGGCATATTTCGTTTTATACACAACTATCTTTTATACGGTGTATAAACCCCTTTGACTTTTACTTTTATACAAAAGGAATCTTTTTCTACGAAGCATTTTACAAAATGAAAAAAAGGAATGTTTCTTTTAACGTACACGGTGACAACGATCTTTTCTGCGGCCACGAGTATTATTTGGTCTTTAGCTTCCTCAACAAGCCGTGATGTTTTTAAAATTAAATAAATACCATATACTCTTTTATGTATTTTGGTATTGAAAATGGTTTTGATAAAGGATTCTTTTATGTCAATATATTTAAATGATATATTATGATTGAAAAGTGGAAATGTTATCATTCCTTTATATTGGTTTTAGGTTTTATGATTTTATATTTGTACTTGGACATTTGATGGGTGGTTACGTGATAAACCATATGACGGGTGGTGCCGTGAATACCAAGACGGGTGGTAACGTTATAACTTCCAATTCATTGGTTATGGAAGATAGCCTTATGGCTATTCCATTAAGTATGTATGGAAGTTGGCTGTATGGCTATTTCATTAAGTGATATGTGTGGAAGTCGACCGTATGGTTATTCCACTTAAGTATGTTTATGTCCCAAGTTACCTTTATATGTTATGTGTTCTTTATATGGGTTTAATGGTAATCCTTTGGTTACAAAAGGGTAAGTAATGATATTTTATTCAGTGAAGAGTTTTTACTACTTCATAAAGGTGAAGGTATTACTTTGATAAAGTTATACATGGTTTACTTGATGTTTGAAAAACTAACAGTTTTCATTCTTTGTGTATCCCTTACTGAGCTTTTTATGCTCACCCCGTGTTTTTTTGAAATGTATTTCACAGGACTTAATGTGTAATAGTGTCAAGGATGGGATCAAGGGAAAGTCATTCTATATAAAACATGGAACTAGACATGTTTCTTTTTAAGAGTTTTTATTTTATGGAATCTTAGTATAAGTGTCTACTTTGTAATCTTTTGAGATGTAATAGTAATGTCCTAGTTCTCTAAAACTCTAAACCTAAAAAGATCATCAATGTGAATTATTCATTTAATTCAATATTAAGTAATATTTAAGGCCATGGACTTATAGGAATGGTTATTCTATAAATGATGAAAAGACCACAAACATAATTTTAAAGGTATGACCTATTAAACATTGTTTTTATGTTAAATGTTAGAATCATGATTATATTAATGTTGATGAAAATTAAGACATGAATCATATTTCATAATGTTTGAAGGATGTATTTAGGATTATTATTATAAAGCATAGTTAATTGTTTTAGAATTAAATGAGATTATTTAAGTGTATATATATTGTAATACATGAATTATGATATATATATCATGAAATATATAAGGATTATTTAATAAAACTTTTTCATAATGGATTTTTAGTAATTTTTTGATTGGTTTTGATGAACTCTAAAAGTGATTTATTAGAAACGTTATATTTTGGGGAAAAGTTTATAAATGTAAAAAAACCATTGTAATTCTTCATATATTGGGATAATGTTATCGGGATAAAGAGATAATGGATATAAATAATAAAAATTGGATAGTATTGGTTACCATTGAACTGATTGCATATTTGTGGGAACAAGTTTTCTGTTATCACTAATAATATTTACAACATAATTTTATATATGAAATATATTTAATAATATTTAGTTTTATTTTTGGAATGAAGAAATATGTATTTTTTCAGAAAAAAAATTATGGAAATTATAGTTATTTCATTAATTTTAAAAAATATTTGATCAATATATTCACATATTTGGTATATAAAATTAATATCTTATTAATATTATATGTGGTATTTATGATATGTTCATTTAAGTAATTTTTTTCCTTATTTATAATGTTTTTATTTTGATATTTTGAATGTTCCATATGATTATAATTTTATGAAATAGTTTATGATCATATAAAGATTATGTGTTAGATATTAATTTATTAATTCACAATATGAATATTTATCAATTATGGTTAATAAGTGATAAAAATTATGTAATGATGATTACTTGAGATATAAGGAATGGAACATAATTCTATAATGAGTATTGTGATATTTTAGAACATCATGCATTAAATATTTATTATCATTTCATGTATTAAGATATTGAGTTTAAATTCAACACCGCCAAACCAGATTTTTAAATTGTTATTATAATAACAAGTAAATATAGGAACTAGGTATATCGATCCCTTTTAAAATATTTATTTTATTGTCATAGTATCCAATTGATTAATGCTTCCACCAAACATCCCTTACGTTCTTGACATGTTCTATGTATCTCTCCCGATGTAATAAATACATGGTCCACCACATGTTATGAACTCATAGGATGTGCTTCTAGAGTATGATATTTTTATGAGAAACAACTATTATAACTTCTCGATTAATTATAGAATGTTATAACAAGCAATGGAACTCACTTGTTCATTGTTTTGTGATGAAACTACCACTATGAGGTTGTTGTGTGGGAACTCGAGGGTGAAATGAGACTGATGTATCCCAAGTTCTTTATTCCAAAGTGATAAATTTCAATGGATTAATTTATTTTTAGATGGTATAATGTTACACCTTGATATTTTCATACATGTATATATTTTTTGAAATAAATTTAATATTTTTTATTATTTTCTGTCACTGACAACACCGTGTGTAGTTTAGTTTTCCAAACCTAATTAGTATTGATCAAACATGAAATATTATTAAAATATTATTATTAAATGATATAGTTATCACATAGCCCTTGAAAAGGTGAGTGGAAATAAGATTTAATAAATTATGAAAATATACGACTTACAAATGCATAAAAAATCAATTTTTTGGGGACCAAATTAATTATATATCAAAAAAATAACTCTTTGAAAAAAATATATATTCTAGAAAGGTATTTTCCTACTCAGAAATTTATTTTAACATAATTAAAAAAATAGTTGTGGGTTTTTATTTCAGTTACATTTATATATTATATATTTAATATAATATTTAATGTTTATGTTATGTTCTCTCTATATATGATATAATGAAATTTATTATTTACTATAAAAAGAATTTTTTTAAGAATTTTTTTTCTTATTTTCAATAATTATATTAAAATTAATTTTATTACACTTTTATAAAATTTATTTGAAGAAAAAATTTGTTTTCAAATCATCATTTCAAATATATCTTTTATTTAATTTTTTATTGTTTTTTATTAAGATAATTGTTTGTTAAATAGTGAAAAATAATTATTTTCATTAAGAATTATCATTTTATTTAAATAATTTAATGAAATAAAAAAATTCATATGGTTATAAAAGAGAATTTATTTCACTTTTATATATAATAATAAAATTAATTCCAATAGAATCAATTTAATAATAAATATATATATATATATAATATTTTTAAAATATTGAACAAATTCTCTTTCAAAAAATTGATTCTCGTCACGATGTGGGGATTACTAACAAATAAAATTTTTCTACTTCAGATAAATTATTTAGAAATTTTTTTATATATATGGAATAAATATAATTTATAATATCTAATAAGGTCATATTTTGTTTTCATAATATTTTAATACTTAAAATGGAAAAATGTATTTATCATGGTTAAGGTATAAATATGTTTACTAGTGGGGTTAAACTGTGAATACAAGTGTTATAATTAGCCAAAAATTATACAAAATCCATTTTATTGCCACATTTAGAAATTACATGAGTAATTATAATTATTAGAGCATTATTACTAATATTTCATTAGAAAAACATGTGTAAGAATTTTTCATTTCAAAAACTACATGGGTACCACTCTCCTTAATTATAAAAGGTTGCTCACTCTCCACTCTCGTTAACACATCAAACCCCCATTGGTAAATATATAAAATTCCCAAATCACTTATTAAATTTACATTTCCCATACTATATTCCTTATTTTGATCATAAATAATAACATACGAACCCTTTTCCTGAAAACAAATACATGTTTTCCGGAGAATATGTAACATACCTAACAAAAGAATATTATTTTATTTATTCATCCACATCCTCAATTTACTATTAAATCATTTTGATAAAATTACATAAATATAAAAATTATTTTTATTTATTATTAATTTAATTTTATAACATAAATTTTTTCCCTCTTCCATCAAATTGTTTAGAAAATCACTATTTGTGTGTTTATCAGTCTACCACCACATGCAAATATATGACTCATTTTCCTTCAGCACATATAACAGATGTATATAATGTTATATTTATTATTTTTATATCATATTTATTATATTATTATTCTTATAGAATCATGAAATCAAACAATTCTTCTTACTATAAATTCCATGGTGATACGATAATATCGTTCATGTGTTTTGAGAACAACTGCCTCCGATGTTATGTGATTTATTCCTCAGAAATGCTTTAAACAGAAGTTAATAAATATATTATCGAATAAAAGAATTGGTTTATATGAAATAATAAATACTCTTGATATGTAATATATTATTCAAATTTATTTTATTTTATCCATCGATAAAATGGAAATAGATTTTATTCGTGCATATGACATACCATCTCTGTGAACAATTTATATAATGTTGTTTTCATAACATTAATGTACATTGATATATACATATGTTATTAATTTATAAGATATTTATATCATGGATAATGTTTTGTAGATAATGGATTAATGATAATCATATGGGGATGTAAATCCCATATCAAAACATACATGAAAAACAAGGTAATTGTTATAAAAAACATGGCTTTAACATGGAAGTGTTAATTAATGTGTAAAAAAAGGTCACAAGTAAATCATATATGATAAAATATATATATATTTATGGTTATTAAATAGTCTTATTTTAATATTATTGTTGTTTTCTATGTTCATCATACAAGTACGAAGGTTCTCGATAATTGTGGTAAGGGATTTAAGTCTCCATTTTTTACTCTTGTGATACACATACCATATTCACATCCTATTTATTTCATGTGGTGTATATTAATAACATGAATTTACATTATGATCAATTTAATAATACTTAAAATGTTTTAAATATTAATTTTTTATTTCTCATTCATTGAGATTATGGTTGAAACTTAACCAAAGTGATCAGGGTTTTATGATAAAATATCAATGTTTATAGAAAGTATTTATGTTTACTCCTATGAAGATGGAAATTTATTTTCAATATTTTAAGAAAGTCATAAATTTTATTCTCCTTTTTTTATGAAGATAAATGTTTTCCCTTAATTTTTATTAATAAATTTACTCATGAGTTCAGAATAATTTTTTTAATGAAAACCAACATTGTTTCTATCGTTGGTTGAAAATGGGTATTCTTCAAAAATAATTTTTTATAAAAATGTTTTCAATTTTTTTAATGTTATCTAGCTGAATTAGTAAAAAAAATTACCCATGTATGTTCTTTTGAAAAAAAATTTAAAAGAATATTCATGTAATTTTCATTGTTAATTCATTTTTTTACCGAAAATATGAATAGAACACATTTTCAATAAGTACAACATGAATAATAATTTATTCCATCAATACCAATTTATTTTTTTAAATCCATCCTTTATACATTTGATGGTTTTTTTTGGGAAAAAGATTTAAATAATATTTTATATGTTTTTATGCTTTAATTTTTCTTCAAAGAGTAAATCAAATGTTCTGAAAAATAATTAAATGATTTTAAATGTTAATTTCAATGATTCCAATGATATTTTCAATAAAATTATTTTTTAAAATGTTTTTTATATAAAACATTTATTTCAAAGTGGAAAATATATTTTCCGCAAGTAATGTTACAATTGATCCTTAAAAATAATGTTATATTTAATATTTTATCTATTGATGTCTCTTATGATTTCATTATTATTAGATTGATTTCTATCATATTAAGTAATTATTTTGATGGTTAATTACTATGTTGACGAAATTTTTTAACCCCATTAATTTTTCTTGCTTTATTCTTGGGGGAATATATTATGTTTATGAAGACTATTTTATTTAAACATGTTATAAAGTGATTATTTAATTAATATTTTACAATATTTATTCAAAAATATATATGATTTTCAATATGAGATAGTTGGGACCTATATATCAATCCAATACATTGGATTAATATTTATATGATATGACATAGAAATTTAAAACATGTTTATGGGATTGATCCACTATATAAAATATGTGAGTCATAATCAAATATGGGAAACCTATTTATCTTGATCTAATATTAGATATATGTTTTTCCTAGTCCACAATTGGAAACATGTGAATAGTCATGATCCACTATATTGATTTTCATAGAATTTATCTTTGAAATATAAACTTTAATGTGATATATATTATTTTTTCAGACCTTTATGACCATAGATTATGGTTCATGATTGATTCTTGATAATCCCACACTATTGTGGGATTTCTTGTTGGAAATAATAATTTTTTAGGCAATGACACATGATTATGATCTATGACTTGTTTTGAATGAACATTTTATGTTATGATAATGATCACATACTATTATGATTATCTTATGATTTTAGATGAATATAATCATGTGTCATTGCATAAAATGTTCATCATAAACATTGGCTATTATGATTATCTAAGACATCAGATATTATGATTATCTTATAAGAAAAATCTTCACCATCAACATTGTCTAACTCAATTACTCTCATTATTAACCATAGTGGTGAATGTGGTGAGGATGTTAATTCTCAAATTAGAATCATTATGATGTAGAAATATAATTACTCTTTTCATTGTCCAATTTGATTGACATAATCTGTAACCCATTTGGTGTTCATCAGTAATGAAATAATCTTGCTGAACCTATAAAAAGAGTCATTTGTTTTGTTTTTTAATAACCATAAATTCATCAGTATCCCCTTCAACCTGGTTGAGTAATTTCTTTTCATTATTGGTGAGGACAAATAACTGATTCAATCATCATTATTTCAGGTGCATTATATTTGGCTTTTCTACATCATGCTAACGATACTAAACATGAGTGTTAATGTGATTGAAATTCATGTTCAATAGATTATATTCTCCACTGTAGTTCATATCCTATACATTATAGATATATGAGGGTAATTGGTAACCCATGGTTCTTTTAATATTGTTGCGGTCAAGTCATGGAATCATTAATTTTAGGGAATAATTTATTTAATAATCAAATAGAAGATTCCTTCATCCGGTGGAAGGTTTGGTTGACCATCAGTTTCCACTAAGAACACTATGTGGATCATTCAATTAATTTATATCATGGTCATATATGTGATCATGGTATTAACATTTTTGTTTTCTATTTCTTGATGTTTTAAATTTTAATTTTAATTGGTGGTTTTAAAAAATTACATTTTTGTTACTTTCCCCCATGTGGTAACATACATTGGTATTCATGTAGTTTCATTACGGATATTCATTTTTAAAATTTATAATATAGGAGGTTGTATTTAAAATCCATAGTAATTTGAAATTGTATTTGTTTGGTATCTCTTGTATCTCGGGTAATAGATTCTTTTAGTTTTGTCCCTTCATGTGATCCAACTGTTGTGGTCAGAAAAAAAAAATTCAAAATTTCTAGTTGCAGTAGATTATATTTCATGATTGTTGTTGGATAACATACCAAACATTCTTCACATAGTCATTTCCACCCATTACCAAGATTTATCAAAAATAATAATAAAATAATAAAAAATTCAACTCTTAGGGAAAATTAAATATTCAAAAAATTTATAAATAATATTCAACACATTTTATAAAACAAATAATTCCATAATTTTTTTTCAAATACATAATTTTGGAATAATTAATTTCTAAAATATATACATAATTAAAATGTCACATTGAAAAAAATAACTTCAATGAATAAATACAAAAAATTGTCCTTAAATAAATTAAAAAACAAATATATAAATATTGATCATTCAATTATTCTACTATTATTTTCACAAAAAATACACTAAAATTAAAGAAAACAAATAGGTCATAAAAAATATAAAAAATTTCAGCATGACCATTAATGAGTTAATAATATTAAATTGACACTTTTATTAAAATTATGAATGATTTTTAATGGTTTCACTTAAAATATTGTGTATTCAATAATTCTCATTTAAAATAAAATTTTTCTTAAAAACTCATTAAATATGAAAAAAGATACACATATTGCTCGACCACTCTTAGTTAATTATACTCTTAATAAATTTAAGGTAATTTATTTATTTAAGAATCCTAAAATAATAGAAATTTTTTCCACAAATTGAATTTAAAAAATGGAATTACAGAGTCCTGATACCATGTCATGCCTATAATTTTCATTCTCATTTGGGATAAAGAATCAGAATGCTATTTTAGTACATATTCATATTACGGTTTAGGGATAGTAAACCATTGAGATTCATGTATAAATAAAAATGTAATTATAATCACTACGATTTACCAATCTATCATAGTTTCTGTTAACTAAAATCAAATGTTCAAATTCATTGACACAAATCCAAATATATTCATACAAATAATTTCACAGTTATTCATATGAGTTAAATTTTCTTCTTTTCTTAATGAACACATTTTTAACGATGTTAATTTTCTTTGATTTTTTTTGGGAATTACGATAAATAAATCACTATAAAATGTACATATTGAGTTTAGATACAGGTTTATTTACAAAAAATATACAATTCCATTATCTCATATGTTCTCCATGGATTCCCAATTTATCATTTAATATCAATTTCAAGGGACTTATATCACTCTTAATTGACTTGCATTCATGAGGTGATCCATTTGACCATGTAAATTAAACTTGGTATATGTTTAAATTTCATCTTTCAACGTGTTTTACTTCAAATTTAATTAAAATAAATCACATCACACTATCAATCATACATCTAAAATGGTATTTACATGAAAATAGTGGACAAAACCTCTCAATAATCAGAAAAAAATAACAAAAAAATAACTAGTGAAATCTAGGAATCAGAGAACGAAATATTTGTTATAGGAAAGATGCATCGCTGTTTTATTTTCCTAAATAGGATACACAAACAAATTACAGATTATATTATAAATTCATTTATATATATCAGATAATGATGTTATATATTGATTTATTTTGAAAAAATTATAGCTTTCTGATGTTTATTGAATTGAATAAAAGTTATGTATTGGTAAATAACCATTTCTCACATATATAAAATATATCACTGTACCTAGTGATTATTTATATGATTAAAGAACATTTTCATTGAAATATAAATTGTCATTCCACAATTAAATTGTTTTTGAGGGATTATGTAAATGGTTAAACTATAATTTGCACATATTCAAAAAATAAATTTTTTTAAAAAATAGTTCTTGGGTTTTATATTTTGTAAAAATAAAAAAACATATTATTAATGTAAAATAGAATAATCTTAAAAAATAAGGAAGGAATGATTTTTTATGGGTGTTATCCAGGTAATTAATTTTGTTCCAAATGTTTTTCATCAAATTACACATTATAAGGCCAAAAATCCATGTATAAAAATAGTTACATAATTATAAAAAACACCTAAATTATTTCCTAAAAACATTCAAAATTCATATTAACAATAAAAAATTCAAAAATAGGGAGATTTAATCCCCTAAATATAGAGAACTAAATCATTATGTTTATTTATATGCATCTCACTTGTAATTATTTAGTGAGGTCCTATTGTTATTTTCATTGATATCCAATATAATAAAATATAATAAAAATAACAATTCTTGATTATTTTCTCAACCTAAAATGTATCGCATATTTGGGTTAGAGATTTTTTATGTAGTTAATATTGTGTGCTACACCCTTGTTTTCCCTTTTAAAATTTTTTAAATAGTTGCAACATTATAGAGGTAGCATGTGATGGTTGTAGTGTATGTTTTATGATATCTGAATATTGTGATAGAAAAAAAGAGCAAAATACCGAGGTATTAGAGTTTAGATAAATACCGATATGGATGAAATTAAAAAAAGGATAAATTAAAAGAAAATAATAAAATAACCGTGGGTTAGTCTCCATTAAAAAAAGGAGTTATTTTTCCTCAATAAATCTATTGTAATTACTCAATAGATAATTTATGATATGAAATTGATACCTTTAGGATTACCCTCACTATAATTAATTATTATGATCAAATTAATTATATATAAGATGTTATAATTCCTATACAACTCAATGGACCCATTGATAAGAACTATTTCTGTGGTTAATGGTTTCGACCACTTAGATATTAATTGTATAATAAATATCATTATAGATGATTTAAATAATAAAACACATTTTCAAAAGCATGATGTCCCTATCATGGATAATAGTTTCAAGATTTTAGTTGGTTATTTATTTTTAATTTTTTATTGTCATAAGATTCTATTATAATTTCCTCCATCTCAATCAACATCAAAAATCTACTATTATCAGTATATTAAAATAATACGCCACTGATTTCATTATTAATTAAAACATGTGATGAAACTAAATAGGTAGATTAAATTTATTTCTAACTAAAACCAATATTAGTACATAATTATATTAGTCCTGATGCTTGTTATTTATTCCCACCAAATCATCTAACTCTTTAATTTTTTTTGTGAAGGATCATGAGTTCAAAAAACATTTCTATGCCTCTGAAATTTTTTACACTGAGTCAAAAGACTCAAATAAAATATTTAATCCTATTGATACTATATAAACTATTATGGATTATTTTTTTTAGTTTTCTCAACACCCTAGTGTCCACCCCCTAGAGAAATGTGATATCTCTCAAGATTGGGATGTATTTCTTCTTTAATGACATGTAACATAATAATTCCATCATCATATCATCCAAACAGTACATGATCAGTCTAGAAATAATGTTTCTTCTATGAAATGAATTTAATTTTTAGATTCCATGAATGATACATGGGAATCAAAACCACACCAATAATATTAACATAGTGTTCATACCAAGAATATTTCTTCACTAAAGTTGAAAATAGTTCCTCATATAATAATGATGTATTAATATATTTGGTGTTTATAGCTGTGTTTTTTTTAACCTGGATTAGTGGTTTAAATACATATGATTATATTATTTACATTCCTTTATTTATGAAAAATATAAAAGTAGAAGATAAAGTATCATATTCCAAAGTTGGTTTTCCTTTTTATTAATGACTAATTTGAGAGAAGAGTGGTCAATGAATAAAATTTCATTTGAACAAACCATGTAATTTTTGAACATATAAATAAAAATAACGAAAAAACAAAAAATTTTAGTTTGGCATAATTACTTTCAAAATAATCTATAATTTTTCTCACATAATAGAAAATATGTAGTCTCCTCTCTTTCAACCATTGTAAAACAAAAACTATATTGAAGTCACATCATTCATACACCTCATGAAATAAAAACTTCTAGTTAGGGGAGGTGATAATTGGTGAATTTTTGATTTTATCCCTAATAATTTTAAATGGCTTTAAGAAATTATCACAAAAAATGGTGCAACGTTTAATTTAGTAATCATTAGGTCCAGGTAATTATGAAAGAAATTCATAATAAATTTTTGGTAAAACCCAATAGGACTAAAAATAGACTAGTTGGAATCACATTTTCATGAGGTGGAAGATTTTGGATCATGTCAATTTTATCATTATCGAATTAAATACAAATCGTGGGAAAAAAATATTTACTAAAACAATTCCATTTTTGAAGATGAGTGGATACTTTCCCTAGTTTATGATAAGATCTATTTTCTAAAATCACTCCATAAATGTTTTATATATTATTATAGGTTTTCAAAAATAATTTTATACTATTGAGAAATCATTGATAAAAAACATAAACAATCATCTTGATAGTTTCCCATAAAATAAAAATAATAAATATTTAAAAAGTATCTAAAAACTAATTATTCCAATGGGAATTCTCCCATAGGAAAATGTGACAAATAGAAAAGTAAATATATTCATATAATGATTCTAATGATCCATGTATGTTCTATTGTAACTAAAATAAATAAATAAAACAATATAATTCATTACGAGCTAACATATCTAGTAGTTGTTCAAAAAAATGCCATTGGGAAATGGACATTCATTGTGGCACTACTCTGTTTCCTAAAATCAACTCAGAACCAATTCAGAACCTCAAATTTATCAGTGTAGAAACATGAAAATTCTAATTTTTCTCATTTCTGACGTCTTTGAATCAAATTTTTTAGGGATATATTAGATTGGGTAGACCCATAGAAAATTTAAAATTTTAAGAATTATATAATCAACTAGAAATACAATCACTTTATATCTCACTACAACTATAATATTGGGATTCAATAATATCGATGATTTCACTCTAGGTTTATGGTTCATTTATATGGGAAATTTTTACATGGAACATGTCAAACATATACAATTAAATATGTTAATAGACCAGCCAATGTAGATTGCTCTCAGCCACTCAATAACAAAAATTGTATGACCGGGTCCCATTAATGTTATCTCTTTAGAGGTAAATTAATTATTTATATAACCTATAAAAAACTAGTAATGTGGTGAAGAAGGTTTGATCTAATGGGAAATATTTACAAATGTATTCATGGATATATAGACAAAAAACTCAAATAAGTGAATGAATCAAGAATTTTGTTTAAGTGACGTGATAAAGGTATTGTTGGTGGCGAGAGAGAATAACTAAATATGAGAATGTATCAATACATGAAATAGTTGATGTATATGAAATATGAAATAATACATAAATGAAATGGAATAATTAGATTGAGTTGTTACAAATTTTTTGTTAATTTAAATACTATCATTTGATATCAAATTTTATGAATAAATACTTTTAGATCCAATTGAATGAGGATAACTCATTCTCTTGAATAAATAACTTCTGATTGAGTGTGTCATATATTATTTTAACTATAATATACACTAATACACACAATAATGAAACCGGTTTTACATTAAATATAACTTCTTATACTATCCAAATGGACATACCTCAGATGAACTATCCTCTTCTCACATAGTATTCCATGTGTAAATATATAATATATAGTGTCAAAACCAAAAATAATTAACAGGTGCCAAAAAAAATTTAGGATATATACTAAATAATTAATGAGATCATAAGAAAAATAGTTTTCATACGAGGTAAGGATCCATAATTTCCCAATATGAATGATTAAATTTGGCCTTATGTGAATTCCATTTGTGGACATGGGTGTATGAGGGGTGATAGGTTCTTGATTGGAGCTTGGAACCAATGTTATTAGGTAAAATAAGCATAGTGCATAGTTAATGTAAATTGAATGGGGTATTCCGTAGAGTTTTACAATATATAAGAGTGGTGGATGGAGAAAAGGGGAAGGAAATAGGGTTAGGAAAACCCATAGAGCTTGGCCACATGGTTGTGCTACATCATCTACAACATTAATAGAGGGGGTTTCATGGTTACCGCACCATTGGTCAAACCATGCTATGAAACCATACAAGGTTCCCATATTCTATAGATGATATTGTGGTTTGGTGTACGTTTTTTCAATCTATGATATTAAACCATGTGGCCCCTTTTAAATTGGGAAATTTTATATTTTTAATTAAATTATTTATCTTTTTGAACATAATTTTTTTATTTTCATTCAATAGAAATCAAAATAGATCTTTATGATCCCACTTTTAAAAAAATCATTATATTTTTGGATTTATCGTCATTTGATCTCAATATCAAGTGCAGAACATATCTTTTGATCTATAATAGTAAAAACATGATAACATTTTAGATATTCTCCATTCTTCTAGATATCAGGTATTTTATTTGGGTGCAAAATCATTTTCCTAATTTTCTATTTTTCACTCATTTATCATATTTATCCAAATATATGATGAATCAATAGATGATAATAGATTGGAACTCCACTTCCAAGTTAATGAATGTGTTCAATAAAACCAAATTAGGGTTTGGTGATTTACTAGTCTACATGCAGTTCTGCACCCCTATATAAATTCTAGAGCGACCTAGATTTTGATATAGTAAACTAAATTAGATATATTTAGACCTGTTAGGGCTTCCCTTGGGATCCTTAGAGATGTGTTGGTATCCGCTTCCCAATTCATGTCTACCCAAGGGGTGTCCCCTAGTAAAATTCCCTTTTCCCTTGGTTGAAACACCCAATATGTTATACCACATGATTTATTAAATATATGAATCCTAATCAAATTTTTATGTAATTGAATTTTTAATAAGAGAGGTGTTACCTCCTTTAATAATGCTACATTTACATTTCTTTTTTTATATGTTTAAATGTCCTCGATGGTTTTATTAAAATTAGGGGTTATAATCACTTTTTTTGTTTGAAATTGATTTAATGGTTAATTTGAAATATTCAATAAAATAGTTTCTATTATAATGAGATTTTTGTTTTGTGAAATCAAAATTTTTAGTGAGTATAATCAGATAGATATAAATGGTATAATGATTGAAATGATAAATATATGAATATATTCATTTGAAATGTTCATGGGATCAGGAACATGGTAGTGGACTCCTTTGATAGAGATGGTCCTTGGGTCTTGATTCTGTGGGATGGTGTGGGCTTTCTAACTCCTTGGATCTATCTTTTTTGGACTCACATAAGAAATGGGTAGTATGATATGCTCTAGGGAAACAAACTAGTGCCTAAATGAGTTTTCATATTGATTATAATGGGAATATATATAGATATCCAAATCTATGAAAGTGTCGAACAAAATATTTGTGGTCCGACTCTTTAAAATATGACACAAATTTGATGTATATAATAGATTTGGTCATACATCATTGTTCTAATACATTATGGAATTATTGGTTATATTAATAAGAAATAAATGATATGAATATTTGTGTTATATGGAAAGGTTGTGTTAGATATGGTACTTGGGTATTTCTGATGAGGCCATGGTGTTTCCTCTTTTTTTAATTTTATCATTCATTTTAGTAGATTGACATTTGTTTTTTAGGAATACTTATGTGGATAGTTAGTATCACTTGTTTAGCAGTGGGAATTCCATGGTCACGTCAAATTTCATTATTTTCTTTCTATTAACCTGATTTTTTTGTTGATTTATTGCACACTATGGAATTGTATATATCTGGGATGGTTTCCAAGGAGGATGTTATCTCACACCTTATTTGGGACACCCAATGGGAACTAACATGATTACATGGCTACAGGTATGGATTAGGTAAATCACCCTTTTACAAGATATTGATTACTGAATTGGGGAAAGTGATCATGTAAATGAGGTGAGGCTCACGATGCTATTCAGATATAACACTTTGTTCTTTTGATATTTTCAGTACATGTGATGAAATATGCTGTTTTCATCCTATTTCGGTTGTTAACAATGACATATTAAGTGTATTAATTTAAACACAACATACGAATATTTTTTAGTGACTGTTATCTATTCGAATGATTTGGCTATTGTCAACATGTTTTACTGCATCCACTATTTATATGTTATTATACTTCCACTATGTCAAACTCTTGTATTGAGGTCATGTTGTCCCCACTAACACAATTATGAGCTCACTGCTATTTGTATACCTCTGTCACTTGGGGATATATTCTTAGGGAATTGTATGCAAAAATGTCCATGGTGTTGTTGAGTGGAATATGGGTCTGAGATTTTTTGTAGTGGTATTAGAGTTTTTATTTTCAGGTTTTCATTACTATTTAGTGAAAATGGATAGATATCGAAAGGTATTAGACATGGGTATTGATATTTCTTGGGAGTATCTAACTCATGAATAAGGTTAAGCTAAATATCCACGAATTGATTTGTCATTTTCGGGATTTTTACCATAATGGTTGATTTGATTCTATAGTAGGGTGATTCACTTGTATTGTTAAGTTATTATTGGTGTAACCTATTTTGATAAGGTTTTTCCATCTAATTCATCATACATGAACTTGTTAGAAATCACATTCCATTAAATTTAGGGTAAACTAATTGCTGCATATTATTTTGATATGTATTTTTATTTACGTACAAGCTACTTTGATATATTTCATGTATTGGATAGAGAATGTGATTTTATATTTTAGATCATAAGATATATGGGCCCTTATGTAAAATTAAGTGATGGACCATCAATTTCAATTATTTAAACCATGTTTTTAATGGTATGGAATATATTGGAACTAAATTTTAGGTTAATGAGGATTTATGGGCCCTCATGGATTTGTATTTTGTGAAACATTGGTTAAATACATGTAATAAATGACTATGGGATGAAATATAAAATGGATGTCAATTCATGTGAATATAATATGAAAACTAATTTTTTGTAACAATTATGCAGCCTAGACCCGATATTTTAGTGGGAATGAGGCAATATTTCTCATGGTGCTTGTGGATATTCCATTTTTAGTCCATGATTTTTGTGCAGGTTGTGTGGTATTAATAGGTTTTAAAAAGTTTTTGGACTGACCTATTATTTTGAGCATCACACATTGATATAGTCATTTTCTGATTCATTTTCCTCTAATTGTAGTGTAATTTCCTCACAAAAAATTCTAGGCATACTACAGGTGGGATGTGATGACCTTTTTACAAATGTGGTGAGAGATTGGATACTAGTAGATCATCCTTTAGTTATAGATATAGCACTAGATGTTGATCATGGTGTAGGTAATGATGTACATTTCTGTGATGGATTCCATATATTCATTAATACTTTTCAAGGAGGATAGTAGGATGAATTATCAATAGATTAGCTTATGTGCATGTTCCACCGGCATAATCCTCCCACATTTTTCATTGATGGAAGTCCATAAGAAGTTGAGATGTGTCTAGAGACTATGTTATCACTCATTGAGCATCTTGAGACAACACCTGAGAGGGTTGTAGATTAGTACATACATGATTCATGGGGTAGAAACACACTAGTTGGATGTATTGAACTAGGATGTTAGGGTGTGAGATTTTGGATGGGTTATTTTCCATTCAAATTCTATGATTACTTTATTGCATAAACTAGTGAGAGGAGATGTTTAGTGAATTATTGGGTCTGTAGAAGGTCACTATGATTATCATGGTGTATTCAGGATGCTTTATAATGTTTCAAGGTTTTTCAACAACATACCTTACTAATGAGATATATAGGGAGTTGAAATTAGAGGAAGGTCTTCGATGTGATATCAAATCATAGGTCTACATGTTCAGTATGACCACTATTAGTCAAATTTGAATCAGGCACTGATTATAGAATAGAACCTAAGGGTAGCTAGGGGAACATAGTAGAGAAGTACCATCTCTCAGTCTATTAGTTTAGTTTCATTGGGCATGATGCATCGTTTTGAGGGTTCCCTTCAGATTAATTCCAGAAAAAATGTGTGTGCTCGTAGTTTAGTGCTTTATTGTCATTGTGGAAGACAAGGCCACATGATAAATCAGTGTGACTCTAACCTAGTTTTGTGTCATGTTTTTATTAGGATATGAAATGAATATCATTTTAGTAGGACTATACATCTATCTATGAGTTTTAGGGGGTCAACTCCCACACTAGGATCAGGAGTAGGTTTCTCAGCTCCATGTTTGGAAGGGAGAATGTGCCGTACAAGTCGGTCAGTTGAGGATGTGATGGTTTTGGATGAGGTAGTCAGACACCAGTTACATTGAGACATTGGAGTGGCCCTACTTCTAGTAGTGAGGGTGTATAATAAGGATTTTTAATAGTACATATCTATTATATAGAGCTTGACCCCAAGGATTGGGGTTTTGGATAATCTACACTGATACGTACGATCTTAATACCCTATAATATTCCATCTATTCTTTTTTGAAATAGTTGAATCTCATATAATTATATCTATACATGGGGTGAAACATCTTTGGAATGTTGACAATTTATTTATGATAAATGTTTTAATATAAACCCCATTGGGAATTATAACAAAGTATTTAAACTCGTTTAGGAAGATCACCATTGTGTTTGGTGGGTGTCACTTCATGTAGATTACATATGTACTCGATATGGGAGGTTTCAAATTCGTAATCAAGATGGACTTTCTGGTATCTTCTTGATCTTAAATTGACTACAATCACTAAAAGGTGACTTTCACACTATGAGAGAGTTCTTGTTATACTCAAAAAGGTGAATGGGATGACCCAGAATTTTGAATTGGGCAAGAGAATCATGGGCTATGAAAGTTCACAGCCCATATCAGTAGTTTCTCTCTGGAGGACCAGGGAGCTTGTCTATCATAGTTTTATTTAGAGGTTTATTATTTTGGGCATATCTTCTTAGAAGAAATATTTATTTTTCCACATGAAAGGGACATGGAGTTCTCCATATTCTTAGTTCTAGGAGATTTACTAGTGTCCATTATTCCTTATAATATGACTATAATGGAGTAACATGAGCTCCAAAGGTAGCTAGAGGTTTTGGACTTGAAGGGGTCTTTTTTACCTAGATCATCACCATGGGGTTCACCAATGAATTTTTCAAAAAAATGAGGAATAAATTTTTCAGGATATGTATAGATTTTTGAAAACTAATCAAGCTAATGGTTAAGAATCTGTATCGCCTACTATAAGTATATGATGGTTTTTATCATCTTTGAAGAGCATATTTGTTCTCAAAAAATGTTTTTAGGTCTGTATATCACCAAGAGAATGATAGAACAATATAAAAAACTCACACAACCATTTGTATAAGATATGATCTATTCAAGTATTTTGTCATGTTATTTTGTCTAACAAAATAAATGGTGGTATTCATGGAGCTAGTAAACTAAGTGTTCTATCCCTACCTAGATTCTGTGGTAATTGTTTTTGTGGATGTTATCATGGAGAATTTAAACAATTGAGATGACCATGCTAAACAACCTGAGATAATTTAAGATAAAATGAAATTGAATCAGTTAAATTCTATTATTATAATGTTCCCTTATTGGATAGATTATATTCACTTCTTTAAACACATCGTCTGAAAGTCAAGTGTATTGGTCGAAGGAATGAAGGTGATAGCCATAGATTTCAGGGAACAACCCATGAAATTTTTTTATATATGGCCTTTCATGGGGCTAGCAGGTTACTAAATCTATTTTATACATGAATTCTCATGCTTATCATTACCATTGGTGGACTTGACTATGATTGGTGTGATGTTTTTATGGTTATCAACTTTTTAGATATACATTAAAAGGATAAAATGACACTAACATTAGTACCCATCCTGATACTAACAGTGCAGGGCATGTAATAAATTATATATTTGGAAAACATTTGTATCAGGATTAGGGATGTGCTGATGTAGGGGGGTAATGTTTCAATATATGGGTCTTGAATTTGGGGCCACATGAGAGGAACTACCTGACACACGTTCTGGAGATAGTTACACTCATTCATGATTCTCATGGTAAGAAGAACTATCTATTGGGAGAGAATTTTGTTGTGTACACGGAAAAATCAAATACTCAAGTATATATTTATGTATCATGATATATATCTGAGAAAATTAAGGTTTTAGGATTACCAATATTCATTTGACATTGACCTTTCATACATGCCTAGTAAAGGAAGTGTAGTGGCTGATTCACTAAGAAGGAGGACTCGAAAAAATGATATCATTTAAACAATAGAGTGTAATAGATCACAACTTTATTCTCTAAGATAAACATGGAGGTGCAGGACTGTTATGGGGAGACATTTCAGTTATCATTATCTTTGGAATCTACCCTATTAGATAGATTGTAAATGATGAATATATCGATTCTAAGGGACTAGTGTATATGGTAGAGTTTGGAATGTGAGGATCCACCTCCTAGTGGGACAATAGGAAAGGATGAGATCCTATATATCCATGGTTATAACTAGATTCATATAAATTTATGGGAGGATATGATGGGGTAGTTTGGGTCCTCAACGTGGGATGTGGATCCCAGAGTCACCAAGATGTGTTGTGACTTGTGAAATCAGTAATCGTGTTTGGGTTATGAAAAGGACGGTTTCCGGTATTGTAATGATATTTTCCATTTATAAATTGGTTAATGTGGAGCATCAACAACCACCAATAATCATAATGGGGTTTCATATACATGATTGGAAATGGGAAAATGCTTTATTGGATTTTGTGACATGTTTACCAAGTTTGTTTCGAGGTAATGATGTAGTGTGGGTTGGTATTGATAGGATCATGAATTTGGATCTTTTTATCCAATCAATGAGACCTTAAATGTTGATGAGATTGTGACGTTTTATATATGTGAGATAGTACAAATTCATAGGGTCCCACTAACTATCATTTCATATGAGATGCCCATTTTATATCTCACTAATCACATAGTTTTCATAGGTAGTGGGTATATAGTTTCTTCTGAGATCATCATAACACCGTCATACTAATTTAAACTCATTACATAGGATACCTTTGTTTGAGGACATGCATCGAGCATACAACGTTGATATTTTAGGGATCTTTAGAGAATCATATTCCTCAGGTCTAATTCAATAAAATAAAAGATATAACGTTACTTTACGGATGAAACCCAATGAGTCTTTGTACGGTTATACAAGATGATAACTCCTATATTAGTTTTAGCTAGGTGAGGTAGATTTATTGCGACCACATCTCATGCATTAGAATTCTGACTAGGACCAATTGATTCTGAAGCCAATGGATATGATAGTTTCTCTATAGAAATCAGATATCAAGCGCTACAGAATACTTATAGAGTTTGAGGTAATGGATAATATCTTGTTTTTTATTTCACATAGTTATAAGAGCCAACACGGGTAAACCCTTAACTAGTCACCCGAGCCTATCTCCAGCATAACCTGAAAGGATTTCCTCATCCCCACGTGCAGGAAACTAGTTTTGGGCATAAAAATAAACTAGTTGGAAATGATTTGGCACAAGAAACAGAATAAAAATAATCATAAACTGAACAAACATATAAATAAAAGAAAATAAACTGAACAAATTGGATTCGGAAATACGAATAAACAAAGAAACATAACATACCTAAACTGATGTCGTGGGACACCATGAAACATAAACTACAGTCACTCCAAGATAAATCTAAAACAATAAGATCCAGAAACTGAAGATTAATGTTGGAGTGACCACCGAGATGCATAGTAGGAATTCCAAGAGACAATAATTCCCTATAACCTTGCCTTTTATATAAAATTTTAAACATGATATTTTGAAAATATGACATAATAAAATAATTTTTTCATTATTTTCATATTCATGTATCAATTTTTCATTATTAAGTAAAACATTTCTATACAACTACATTTTCCAAATAGGTTTAAATCATTCCATAAGAAGCCAATATGAGTTAGGGACGTAGGACCCTCATACCTTAGTGAAACATGGCTTAGGAACCACAAAAATATACATTCTCGTACACAATACACTAGTAAGGAAAAATGTCATAACCTAGTGTTCTTAAAACATCACAGATTTTTTGTTATTGTTGCAGCATCGATCATTGTTAATGAAACCTGGATGAATCACATACATATCATCTAGCATACATTTCTTAGTCTACCCACCAAGATAACAAGGTTTCCCATTTGGCTCTATTTCATGTGGTGGTGATTTTTTATGTAGATAAACGCATAATTTTATAAATGAATGGGTTTCTTCTTATAAACCATTATTATGGGGTCATGAAGTCTTGAATACATTCAAAAAAACATTATATAACTAACCATATGAAATGCCAAATGCCTTTAAAAGTAATCATTAACTATTCAGAACAACTTAGGAAATCACTTTTCAAGAAAAGTCACATAATACTAATGGGTGTTATAAATACATTTCTACTTCTAAAACAAAGGATTAATCATTACAACCAACTGAAACAATATTCCATAGAATGTGTATATAGAATAAGTATAATATAATATTTATTTATTTATTTAAATCAATAAATCAATTATGGAATTCAAATTAAATCCATAGGCATAGGGGACCTACCTCAAGGTGGAACCCAGCCATCCGCCATTCATGTTGGTGCTTTTTATCTAAAACCAGCTTCTCTCCCACTATGTATATGCACCATTACATACATAGAAGGACACATAGCCCCTATGCACACACATGTAAGGCCATGAGCATGTAAAATTAAATCCTTACACATATTCTTATATGCATATACTAGTTGCCACAGAAATATGTATGAATTTTCGTATATATAGACGGGAACACCTAGCCCCATACATGTATATTCAATTACATGGATTACTATACATGTAATGTGTTAACCCCCCCCCCCCCACACACACACAAATATATGTATATTTATATAAACATACCTATGCACATTTAGGTGAGTCATCTTAGATCTGGAAACTCCAAACCACGAAACAAGGACCATGTACTTAACATATAATTTAATAAAACATTCAAACACATTAAAAAATATATAAAATTTTTCGAAATAACACACCAAAGGTATAAAACAGTAACACATATATTTATTATAACATTATAATCAATCACATAAACCATAATCATTATGTACAACAGGATCGATCAACAAGGTAAATCAATATCACATTGAAAGTTCCCACAAGGCCTTCACCCATTTTATAACCATTTGAAAATCCATTTCCAAAAAAATATTAAATTTTAAACACAACTCCAAAGTTATGAATAAATATTTCCAATAATAAGCACCCAAGTCATGGGATACCACTTTCCCATATTATAAAACTAAAACACCCTTTTTACAAGGAAAACAACTTTAGACAGAAAAGAGTGCCACTCCTAATCCATTTGGCCAAAATCCCAATGATCAAGTGCATTTCACTAATGGAAACATATATTGGTATTTTTATCAAACACAAAGGATGCTTCACATCCCATTTAAACCAAACCACTTTCAACGTGGGAAACATGTAATTTCCATAGGATATAAACCCCTCGCACCTTTCAAACATCCATTTAAGAGAGAAGTGAAAACCCATAATTATGTATCGTAAAACACCCATGGAAACCAATAAATTTATTGTCAAAATGAACTCTAAAATTAAACACTTCATCAATGCTATAAAAAACTGTTTTCGCACAACAACAATAATCTAGTAACTCATTTGTGTTGTTTGTAAAGCGTTATCAAATTACACAACAAATGTTTTCACTAAAAATAGACTTATTTTCATATAAAATTACTATTTAAAACCATCCACACAACATGGAAACATTAAAACATGATTTTTCACAACTAATATATTTCAATGAATCGTATGAAAATTTATAAAAATATAGAATAGATACAACACATGGTCTTACATCAAAAACAAACCCAAAACTCTCTCTTTAAGTCCTACTGTGTATTAAGAATATTTCAAATAGTGACTTTCACAATATTCAGAATTTAATAAATTATTCAAACAAATTATAAAATATGTACAATTAACATAGAATTCTTTGCACACACAATATACCAAATTTTCACATGGAAAACTAATCTTCAGATACATGAACATAAATTAAGTTATTTTTAACATTGCATGTCACAAATTAATTGTCCCGAATAGTGTGAAATACATGTACTAATTAAATTTTAAATTAATAGGAATGTTCAACGGGGGAAAAACCTTATGTGGTGATGAATTTACAAAATTTGGTGTGAAACATCAATCACACCACCAGAACACCCAGTGGATTCGAAAAACAACCTAACATAGCGTTATTAATCCCATAATTTAAGGATATATCCAAACACAATTATAAAAAATATAATCTGGCCAAAATGATGACCTCATAATAATAATTGTGGGAGAAAGAAGAAGAAAATCCACAATAGGGGAAAGCCTCCATCATTGCTTCTGGAGGAGGGTGGTGCACCAGAGGAGATAACGCACTGGATAGGGGTCAGAAGACTAGGTTGAGCGATAAAAGATTTCATGTAGCATAACGTTGCATGCTGGAGTGGGCAGATTGGTTAGAGAGATATGCATCAGAGAGTAGAGTTTGGATAAAGAGAGATCTTCAAGGTAGGGATGTATACTGAAGGAAATCAGTGGGAGGGGGTTTACCGGCATTAGGAGATAGAGGGGGTCGAGCCGCGTATGGGGGTATGGGGGAGGAATAGGGGAATTAGGTTTCCAAAAAACATAAATCATACTAATAATAATATTTATAATAATAATAATAATAATCAAAAATATAATATTACCATTATTATTATTTCTATTAAAACATTCTCCTCTTTCTATATTCCCTTATTTTTTCCAAATCATGGAAAACCACTCAAAATTTGTCTTCATGGCTGTCAGAACGTGCGTTATACAACACCTCTACCGTAGACCCCCAAAAGTAATCTTTTTGAACACAATCAACTAGAATATCAAAAGAAAAACTTGAAATAATTAAGTAATTAACAAATCATTGTAAAGATGTGACAAATCTTCCAACCACAAAAAAATTCTTCCCCTATAAAGTCACACATCCAATAAGGAATCTTACTACACTTCTAAACTGAATGAGTCAAATTATATCACAAACTCGGGGATACTTTTCAATCCATAAGTCGAACCAGACCAACTCTAAGGGAAAATGACATCAAAATAGCCATTATCAAATAAGGATGGTCCTACCCACCACAAGAACCCAACTATTACTACAAACATTGTGACTCTCAGATTGGGATAACTCTGGAACTACAAACTAGATCCAAAGAGGAAACTGACACAAAAGACCAAAAATCCAACAAAAACCAACTCTCAACGAAGGCTTGAAAATATCCCTTGTGGGTCTACCCACCAATTATGAACTAATTTTATTAGGCCAATTAGCATAGACCAATACTAAAAACCTAGAAAAAACCGACCAATAGAATCTTCAAATAATCCAATCCCCTACCACATTGGTCACCGAAGAAATACCCAAAACGAATGGCAGAAAAAATTCATATTCATTATAGCCTAATACACATGTATCTCCCAAACATGAACATCCAAAAATAAGATTGGGTCAATAAAGGAGATAGCCAGAAAAGAAACAATCAACTCAATAATCACAGCCATAAAGGGACAACCTTAAATGATCACATTTTAGGAGGCAAAACTATCTGAATTTCAAGATGATGAGATCACCACAACTTCTGACATCCAAAGAGATGTATTCAAAGAACAAAAAACACAATGAGAAAAATAGACCTCTATGCCTCTTATAATAAATAAGAAACATCAATGACGAGGGAGATATAAAAGAGAAATTTAACCCATCCCCATTTTATAATTGGAGACAACAGTTAAACAATGGTGTCCCACACCCAATGATTCCTGGCTACGTGAAAGGCTTCACTCTGAGGCATTTGGATATAGATCTAATTTCTCAAAGCATTTTCTACCCTACAGTTAGAAGCTGACATCCTCCGGTAGAGACTCATTTTCGTGATTCCTCTAGAAGAACCTCTCCATGTTTCTAAAATGACCACCCTGATGAAAACCTTTATATGATAACATTGTAACGATATAAAGTACATAAACTGACCAAAATACAAGAAAATAAGAGAGTATAATGACTATTAAAATATGGAACTGACAAAAATATTTGTCTAAAATAGGTTCTTTAGTTAAGCCTCCTCAGAGGATGGGGAACCTTCCTGAACACTAAAAAAAATTAGTCCTTCAACACTTAATGAAGGCCGCACATAAGAGAAACTTTAATTGATTCTGTGACATTATCTTCAGAGAAAAAGGAACCAAATCCTTAAGATTCCCAATGTAGGCCCTCATTATTATTTGTTCTTTCTAGATACTCATAAAATATTCCACTTTCCTCGCTTTCACCTCCTTAGGAATAAACCATCAGACGAAAGTGATCTCAAACACCTTACAAGACACACCATAAAGAAACAACGATGAGATTATCTTCTTCACCAATCCAGGATAAACCCTCCAATGAACGTGAACAAGTAAAAGATCTACAAGGTTTGGGAGTTCACAGTACCCTAAAAACACCAACAATTTCACCAATCCAGTTGGTTGACATCAATAGATCTTGATCACCATAAGAAGAAGGACAACAATAGAAAATAATTGAATTCCACAACTTCGCTAAGAGTCATGGTAGAACCTAAATCTTGAGGAGACTAAATGGAACACTCTAAAAATTTTATGGGTATCATACGTAAAAATAAGAAGCACAATGTCAAATCAAAACTCATCAGAAAAGAAAACTACTCACTTAAATCACAAAGTAAAGCTCAAAATCAAACAACTATTTCATCCACAATTCAGTGAGTCAAAACCAAAAACTCAAGAAAAAGGATACCAAACACAAAAAGATAATACTAAACAATTGCTCACTAACATTTCAGAACTTTTAAATTATGTTTTTTGAAAACCATTTTCTAGAAACAGACTAACATAAATACCCACCATTGGTATTTCATGAATTCTCACATATACATATGCCCTTGTTCGAGATCATGCACCCACCCACCTATACCACAAATTATCCTTGTGCTACAAGTGTACCTATATATATGTGATTGCTCATAGGAATACTAAGGGTTAACTCCCAACACATTCCATTTTCAAAACAGACCATTCAATATAAAGCATAAATTCTCAACCAATTTGAAAATTTCACTTATACCTAATTCAATAAATATCCAAATTAAAAAACATTTTTCAATTTGAATTCCAAAAACTGTTAACAAAATATAATAACAACATAAAAACTACTCCAATTTTTTCCTTTGATACCACACATTCCATTAAAAGAAAATAGTATCCATTTCAAAAACAACTTTTCCACTCAAAAAAACACATTCCCTTCTAGAAACCCTCTTTCCATTAACAGTTTTAATTTTTTAAATCCACTAATGTAAAAAATAATCCAAAATAAATTTCACATAAAAACATCCAAAAATAATAGACTAGTGGCTAAGAAAACCTAGTAACATGGATTAGCAGACCATGCTCTTAGCGAGCATCCACCAAGGGAGGTATCTTGAACTGTGAACTCGGGCTATTCATTGGTCGATACTCCATGAAATCTCATCATGTAACACTACATCACTTCATTTTTCAACCCTCATCCACACAGACCAAGACAAAGAAGAAAATTCAAATCTCAAACTACCCCTGAAACTTGAGCCTCAAGATGGGAAATGGTTCATGACATCCTACCTCAACGTAACTCTTGAGTCCCAAAACACATAATAACCAAGATAACTGACAGCCCAAATAACAAGGGACTATATGATACCATTTATTCACTATCCAACCTGAGTCTACCTTAAACCAGTCACCTGAGTCAGTTAACGGCATAACACCAATGGCATTCCAGAACCACATGGGCTGGAAACATGTGTCTGACATCAAAATAAACTCATTAGTAATGATTTTTCCCAAAAAAAGATATAAGAATAATCCTAAATGGAACAAATATATAAATAAAATAAAATAAACCAAAAAACTGGCAGTATAAAAATTAATAAATAAAGCAAGGTTTCATACCACAAGTGACCACATGAGTCATTAATGAATTTAAACTACACTCGCTCAAAGATCGATACAAAAATAAAGGTACCTAAATCTGAAAAGCAATGGAGGAATGAGCACCAAGATTTTTAGTAGTAATTCCAATGTAAAACAACTCCCTTCACCCTTTCCTTTTATGAGAAATCGGATACATTTTAGTTAGAAAATATGAAATAATAAAATCTTATCTTTCATTATTTTTAAATTCAAGTAACAAGTTTTCATTTTCAATTAAATAATTTATCTCGCATTACATTTTAAAAATAGGTTCCATGCATTTATTAACATTTAAAAATGAAAGGGAACCATTTTAGATTAAAATATGGATATCACAAATAAGACAACAATAATGAAAAGACTAAAATGGAAATCAATTCAGAAGCACCATGGGAAATCCCTAAGCAGCTAGTGTTAGTATGGATCCTAGGACCCTTGTACCTCTTTGAAACATGGGGTAGGAACCATAATAAAATAAATTCTTGTGCACATGCCACTAAATTGGATGATATCCATAAACTAGTGGTCTTCACTCATAAAAAATGTTTAGTTATTTTTGTAGCATCAATACTACTAGATAAAACTGAGACCAACCAGTTACATATCACCTAACATAATAGTCCTAGTACACCCACCTATATAACCTAGGTTTCCCATTGTGCTCCATTTAAAGTGGTTCTGAGTTTTTATCAAAAAAACAAATCATTTTATGAGCCATGGGGTTTTTTAAATAAATAGTTTACGGTTTCCAATGGTCTTAATAACATACAAAGAACACTTTTTATAACTAACTAGAAAAAATGCTAAACAACATTATAAATATTTATGAACATTAAAAACCACATAGGAAATCACTTTTCATGAAATGTCACTTCTGACCAATAGGCGTTAGAGATACATTTCAATTTCCAAAACAAAGGCATAATCATTTCTAGCAACTGTAACTAGATTTCATAGAATGTGTATATAGAATAAATATGAAGCATATTTAAAAAATAAAGCTATCAATTTTGGAATTAAAAATAATGGTATTGGAATAGGGGACCTACCTCATTGTGCAACCATACCATCCACCTCGGCTCTTAGCAAATTCAATATAAAAGCTGTTACTCTTCCACTATGTATAAGAACCTTCACATACATGAAAGGACACCTAGCCCCTGGGCACACACCACTAGGTACTTGAATATGTGCAAGGGATTCCTTAAAAATATTCTTATATTCGTATATTAGTCGCACCTAACATATGTATGAATTTCCATATGTATATATATATACATGGAACACCTTTCCCCATACATGTATATTCACTCCCAAGGATTACTATACATGTAACAGGGGTACCCAAACATATATATATTGTTACATATTCACACGCAGGTGAGTCACCATAGACCCAATGACTCCAATCCATGAAGAAAGGACCACACACTGCATATATTATTTTATAAAAATATTAAACACTTAAAAAATATTTAAAACTTTTCAAAATAACACACAAACAGTCTGCATCAATAACAAACTCATTTATTATAAAAATATAATCAATATCATAAACCATTATCATCATCTAAAATATGAGGGATTAACAATTTCAACCAATATCATATCATAAGTGCCAACCGAGCCATCACCCATTTGATAAACATTGGAAAATCCATTTTCAAAACAATTTATAACTTCAAAAACAACTCAAATGGAATGAATTTTTTTCCACTCATAAGTACATAAATCAAGGGAAACCCCATTCCAACTTTATAAAACTAAAAACCCCATTTTTGACTAGGAAACCACCTAAAAACAAAAAAAACCCCACTCCAATCCCATTTGGGCTAAATCCCAATGATAAATTGAATTTCACAAATGAATATGTGTATTTGAATTTTAATCAATCATAAATGATCCATCACATTTAATTTCCATAAAACCACTTTCATAGAATCCAACTAGGAATTTCCATAAGAAAAAAACCACTAACACAATTCAGACCACAATTTGAGAGAAAAATGAAAACCCCAAATTATGCAGCATGAGACACCAATGGAAAAAACACAATTTCATGTCAAAACAAAACTTTAATGTATAACACATCATCAATTCTACCAAAATGAGGTTTTCACAATAATAATAATACAATAACTCAATTGACTTGTTTGTAATGCATTAACAAATGAAAGAACAAATGATTTCACTAAAAATACACCCAGTTTCATTTAAAATTCCTCTTTAGAACCAACCACACAACATGGACACATTAAAACTTGATTTTTTCAACACTGATATCATTCAATAAAACATTTGAAAATTTATAAAAACAGACCAAAAAACATCACGTGGCCTTACGTAAAAAAGACACCAAAAACTATCTCTTTATGTCCAACTGCATATCAAGACTTTTTCAAACCGGGATTTGAATCATCTTGATAATTTAACAATTTATTCAAAAAACTTATAAACTATTTATAATCAAAATAATATTTTTACGCACCCAATATACTATATTTTCACCTTGAAAACCCATATTCATATAATTTCACATAAGATAAGTTACTGTAATCATCGGAAGTCACAAACTAATTACCACTAATAGTAATAAATACATTAAATAATTGAATGTTAAAATAAATAGGTATGTTCTTGTGGGAACCTACCTTATGTGTCTACAAATTTTCGAAATCTGGAGTGAAACATAAATCCCATAGTTGTTGTACCAAAAGGATACTTAAAAAACCTAATAGGGTGTGAACAATCCCATCATTTAAGGATCTATCACAAATAAAATTTATAACAACTAAAATATGTCCAAAATTAAGACCTCAATAAGAGAACCTTTAATCATGAGAAAGAAGAAGAAAATGCACCTTATGGGAAAGCCGCTACTACTCTTGTCGGAGGAGGGTGGTGCGCCAGAAGGGATGGTTCACCAGAGAGGGGTCAGATGGTCATTTGAAGTATGAGAAGATGTCGCAGTGATGGAAAATGCATGCCAAAAAGGGTAGATTAGTTGGAGAGAGATGTTTTAGAGAGAGGGGTTATCCATAGAGAGAGATGCAAGGGAGGGGGTCGTGCCGAAGGGCTTTAATTGTAGGGGGTTTACAAAAAAATGGAGATGGAGGGGGTTGGGTCATCTATGGGGGTAAGGTGGAGGAAGAGGGGACATAGATTTCCATAAATAACATCAAACATAATAAATTTAATAATAATATTATTACTACTATTATTACCATTATTTTTATTTCTATTAAATTGTTATTTATTTCTTTATTCTTTTAATTTTTTCCTAAATCCTAGAAAACCGCGCATAATTTGGCTGCATGGTTGGCCAATTGTGCACTTGTTATGTACCTCTACCGAAGACCCCCAGAATTTAAAATTTTAAAACTAGTTCAGCCAAATAACTCAGTATAAAAACTATATATTATTAAATAATTAATAAATAATGGACGAGATATGAAAATAGGCTAGTATATGAGATAATTAGAAGACAGGTTAAATATTAACTTTTATAATTTAGGCCTGTCAAGATTATGGAGAATGTTGGGTTACTATCGTATCAGTTGTAGTTATCTAAGAGGTACATAGCCATGCATGATGACTTCCATATATCTTTGACACACTGTTATCACTTAAACCCATCTCATTCTTTTCATAAAGAGGAGGTTGAAGTACCTATTAAAGCATCCTTTGAGGATCGTCCTATTCATATCGTGGAATGACAATGAAGGGTTTTCATGGTCCTGATGTTTCTCTAGTACGGGTGCAATGGATGCATGGTTTTTTATAGTGTGGTACTTGAGAGAGGGATGTTGACATACTTGATATGTGGTCTGGGTTTTTCGAAGATGAATCTTGAATAATATTCAGAGGGAATTCCAAGTACAAATTTCTTTTTAAGGGGTGAATATTGTATGTACATGGATTTCCATATGAGGTATGATTCCATTTTTTCTATTATAATGACTAGATTTAGCATTATGTGAAATACCATTAAGGTATCTAGTGTATTAGTGGTGTATATTGGCTTTTCGGAGCCCGAAACCAATGTTATGGGGTAAAATAATACTATTTCATGGTCATTGAAAACTGTTTGGGGTAGGCTACATGGTTTAACAAAACATATGAGCGATGGACACAGAGTTGGGGAATGTAATGTAGTAAGGGAAAACTAATACTCACGTGAAACATGGCTATGTAGAAACCTCTATAATTAAAAATTTATTTATAGAATAGACATAGTTAATAAAAATGTGAGAACAACCCATGTGGGGATCTAATCTTCTACAAAAAACCATACAGTTTTCTGCATGGTTTTTCAAATAGTGTGCCTAAACCATTCTAACCCTATTAAATTCGGAATTGTTTTGTGTAAAATTAATTGTACTAATTCTAAAAACAATTATCGTTTTTTTATCAAATGAAAACAAAATAAAACATGGAGATCTCTCTTCAATGACTACATATATTTGAATATTATTCTTTGTCTGATTTCAGATACAAGCCTAGAATTTCACTGTGGATCCTTAAAGGTAAAAAATTGGTTCTTTTTTATCTATTCTCCATTAAAATATATATTTGTTATCCAATTTGGGTTACATTTTATTTTCCCTATTTTCGTGTTCTTCATCTCTTAATAAAATTTTTCTAGATTTTAGTTGAATCGTTAGCTGATACTTGATGAGAACTCCACTACCATGATGAGGTAGGTAGCCTATTCATCATCCTCATGCATTGGGGATTTATTTGGCTACCATTAATTATACAACCTACCATACATTCTAGAGAGACCACGATTTAGAACTTGTTAATTAAATTGGATGAAACTAGACATTCTATGGATAACCTAAGGATCTGTTGTGATGCGTTGTTATCTATTTCTTAAATAATGGCCACCAATTGGGTGTTCCTAATAGAAATTCATTATTATGAGATGGTTGAATAATCAAATTTGTGATAACTAATTTTTCATGTATATAGAAATCCATATACATTTTAAATAGAATGTAATTATTTAATAGGAGGTGTCTAACATCTGTGATTTGTGTTACCATTACATAGCTTGATTGAGTTGGTTAATTATATTTAATGGTTTTGGTTAAATGAGTGGTTATACATATTTAGCTAATTTAAATAGATTTATAGGTTTATTTTATATATTAGAAAAATGACAGCGTGTAAACATGACATTATTTGAATGTTTCATGTATATTTTGAGTGTGTATACTCGTATAGCTTGAAATAATAAATGGAATGTAATGAAAAATATAGGAATATTTGACTTGGACATGCTATTTATATTTCAAATGTTGTAGTGGACACCTTATGTAGAGATGATCCTAGGGTCATGATTATGTCGGATGCATTGATTTTATTACCCCTTGGATGAAGCATTCTTAGAATCAAGTAGGACATTCCCGGTATGAAATTATCTTAGGAAATTAACTTGTTCATGACTTATTTTCCACCAAGATGATCATGGGACTAGATGATAATGGCTGGGTCTTCGACATCGGAGATTTGGAATTACCTGTTTTGATGCTTTCACATTTGGAATGACTATGCGGTGTATGTTAAATTTGGGTACATGACTTCTCCATGTTAAATTATGGAATATGTGATGATACGGCTCAAACAAGGATGTTATGACTCTTCTAGTTGTATAGAAAGGACATGATTTATATAGTATTTGGGTGTATATAACAAGTTCATGGTGTTTCCTATCTTATGACTTCTATCTACCTTTTCCAGATCTTCAAATTTTTTATAGCTATCCTTGAGAAGATAATCAGTGTCAGTTGTTTAGTAGTGGATTTACCATGGGCACCATACAAAAATTTATTACCAATCTATTTACCAAAATATTGTTTATCTTTTTATTATCCACACCATAGAATTATATAGATATTGATTAGTTACATATTGGGATATTATGTCACATCGTATTTGAGAGCTTGATAGGGACCCAAATATATTAATGTTTTATAGGTATTGATTATGGAGAGAGACATTCAATAGGTTTTGATTGAAAATTATGAGATAGGGATCACTCGATCGAGCTGAGGATCATGGTGCTGTTTAGATATATCACTTTCATAATTTAATTTATTCATGATATATGTGGATTTAATATTATATTGTGAACCTGGTTTATATGTTTACCATTACATATCAATTGTATCATTATCATCATCACATATAAATCTTCTTTTGATATTTTCATATATTCATGTAGTATAGATATTGATTATATGTTTTATTTTTTCTGTTATTTGTCTATTATTATATTATTAGTGTGTTAGTCTATTGTAATGATGGAATAATATCTCCACTAAAACACGTATTCCATCGCTGATTGTCAGAAACCTCTATCATTTCGTGAGATTCACTTGAGGCCTTGTGCCGAACCGATCTTGGGGAACATTTGAGTGGCATCCTGATTTGGGATATTACAATGAATAAGGGTTGTTTCTAGAAACACATTATACATGATTTGAATTAAATTTTTTACCAGGAAAATATAAATCCCCTATCTAAATAGATATGAATACCAATAAACTTCAAAAATATTTTATTTAAAATGAAAACATGCGTGAAAAAAATGGAAATGAAGAACCAATTGGAATGAATAAGTCATCAAATTACTATTTAATATGTTATCTAAATTATATCTATAATCAATCCATATAAATGGATATTTTATTTCAAATACTTTCATTTTTCACATTCTATGAATCCAATATCAATAAATAACATCCAAAAAGTAATTATTTTTATCCAAAACTGTAATTTTTTAGGCATTATAAAAATAAATCCTTGTATTTTCTCATCAATCAAAGAAAAAAATATTTGTAATATACCATTAACATCATGCAGATGAACTATATGATTCACCCATTTTATGGGGTTTAAAATTCTACCCAATTTTTTTCTAGTATATAGTGAGAGAAGTAGTTATAAGAACTCTCATCCCTCTTTAGAAAATGATTGCATGGTTATGATATCCAGAATTTTAATTATTTTTGAATGAGTTATCGTAGGGTTTTATACTGGGCACAAGTTTAAAATAATAATATATTTTTTGGATATTATATTGACATACTTAATTTAGAACTACTTGATTTTTTACATTTAAACATTCTATAATAGTGACATTTCCCCGAAAAAATGTTTTTAGTACATTATGTGTAAAATAATATAGATTAATGTTTTTATTGGCGGTAAAGTGTGTCTTACATCCTTACATTAGTTATTCTCATATATAAATTCGTCTATGATTATTTTTCAAGAGAGATAATAGTTTTTTTAACCTTTTCAATAGTTTTCATAGGGAAATTGCCTCTAAACGGTAGATCAAATAGTGGTTGATGGTATGATGCGAGATTATAGAAAATTACATTGGAAAGATATTTTTGGTTAAACAACCGATTTGGGAAATACCTTATTAACCTAATGAATCTTTCAATATTCATCGAACATGTATCCCTCATCTTGTATAAATCAATTGATTTGGTGCCTAATCTCAAAAGACATCCTCACTGGTAAAAATTTCATGAAATTTTTATTTTACAAAATTTTCCATAAATAAATTATTTATTCAACCTTATATTTGATAATATTTTTTTCTGTACCATTAATAAACGAGTTAATACTCTTATCTTTAACTAAAATCCATTCATTCCCCTTAGTGGATGTTGTCCATTATAGATTATATGTTCCTAATGAATTGTGGAGAGTCTTTGTGTGGTAATCCATTGAATTATTGAACCATGGATGTGTGAGATTTATTAATATCATAGTATTTATAGCTATTTATTTTCCTAATACATGATTGTTATTTATTTTATATATTTAGATGATACTAAAATTGTATAAATCTATCTATCAGTTGAAATATAGGTTGTGGTAGATTAACATTTCTTCATTTGTTGAAATTTTAATTTGATTGAATATTCAATGATTCTTAATGATATAATATTTCATGTTTATTCATTCATTACAAATAAAACAAATGAATTTATATTTTTTGTATAATGAATTCTATTTTTCAGATGGCGACAAAGTATTTGTTCACAAAACTATTTTGAAGAGTGTTTTTTAAATCGATTTTCTAATTTTTTTTATTTTCATAATTTTTTTTAAAAAATTAATTAAAATTATCCATTCACAAATATCGGTTTAGTAGGAAACTATTTCATTAACTTGGGATAAGGTAAATTTATTACATTAAAAATCTACTCAGAACAACAAAATGGGAAAGTAGGGCTCAACCAATAGAGAAGGGCATCCAAAATTCTGTTTAAAAACTATCTATAAAAACACTATTAAAAGGAATGAAATATGTAAAAAATAAGTGATGTGATGAAGCAAGTGATGATATTCTTTTTTCTCAAATGGACACCCTACGAGTGAATAGATAAAACAATAATTCAAATACAACATCTTTTACTCTACACTTTTTATGATAATGGTTTAAGATTAGCATAATCTTCTTACATCATCATAATTAGATACTCATAGATGAACTATCCTCTTATCAAATTGGATTACTGATGAAAAGCAGTTACAAAATAAATGAAACTAAAAAAATTTCAAATTAGTTAATGAAAATTAAATGATATCTACTACCTCTATAATTGTAATAAGAGATGTTTTGAGTAACTGATTTTACATAATACAGTCTAATTATTGACCAACGTAATATCATTCCCCCATTGTAAATTTATCCCAACAAGATTATGTTATAAAAAAATTTCATTAATTTCAAAATGACATTAGAAGAATGTAAATTAAGAAATAAAAAAAATTGAATGTTTTTACTGATATATTCAGTGTTTCTCCTCTACATTATCTATAATAATGTCTTCTTGAGAACTTTTTTTGTTTATTCCCTGAGACAATTTATTATTATCTTCCACTCTCAAACTTTTTTCTCTTCACAATACTTAATAAAAATTATACATGAATATTCCCCCATTATAATCTAAATGACTAAGTTTCTTAATATTCATAATTTCTTAAATGTGCAACTTTTTATATGGATTTTCTTAAATAATTGGTGAAAGAAGCTCAAGCCCCTCAAACAGAATTTTTAACGTGAAATTTGGTTCCATAATGTGACCAAAGTGCCACACCTAAATGTTCTACACATGGTATGTTAAATTCTTATAATTTTTTAGTGAGTATGATTGATTCAAAAATTTCCACCGATGATTTGATTCGACTTTGAGCTTTCCTACTTCATTCATACAAATAAAACTAATACAAAATTGACCATGATGACATTTTTCAGTTCAGGATATGAACATTACACTCACTTTGATATCCAATTGTTTAAATTTATTTTTTTAGTGCCTCTATATTACATTAGGCCTCACCCATAATGTTTTTTGGTAATATGGGACAAACTAAAATTAAAAATAATTTTCTCAAAATTCCTCACCTCTATCCGGGTTTAGTATCCATTCCAATTGTTTGTTGACCATACTCCCATTATGGAACATGTGATCTTATATTTGTCTTAATAATGTTATAAAATTACCTATAAGGGGTTCTTCAACACATAAATATTGATTTGTGGCTTGACATTTATTGTAAGTTGACAGTGAGCTCTGGTTATTGACATGACAACTAAAAAATTAAAATATTTGAAAATTAGTGATGCGGTGTATGTAAGAACCCAGTTCTTATTTTTGAGGTACGGGTTTCTTCTTTTCCCTTTTCCTTAAGTGTTTTTGAGAATGTAAGGAAAATTTTGAAAGATCCTAAATATTGGAATTGCATGATCTGTACCTTTTCACACGATGTGTGGTCTGGCCGTGTGGGATATTTACACAGGGCATGTCGCCATGTCGGTGATGAAGGGTGTAAAAATGACTACACATCATGTAGTGGTCCTTTACACACCGTGTAGTCAGTCGGAAGACGAAATAGTAATGTAGTGGAAGCAGCCTCTAACTGGGCGAAAGTACATTCCATATAGTCGGGAATACACACCGTGTACTCATGTTGATAGATGAACAGTTTGGTGGTGCTGCAAGATGAGCAGTTAAATGAAAGAAGTACATGCAGTGTATTCAAATGTACACATCGTGTAGTTTTCTTCACTTCAAATGAGCAGTATCCAACCCTATTCACATGGGAAGCTTAGAACCGGATGGGAGCTCTGGAGGGGAAAGCCGAATCTTCGAGGATCTCCATATCGAGCGTCTGGAATCCATTTCTGCCTCGGACAATCTTGTTGGAACCGCACAGTTAAGACCTCCACTCCTCCTAAACCATTCATGAAAATACTTCCTTTAAGGGAAGTTATTTTCTTTTAAGCGAGTTTTCTTTCACCTCAGATCTACCTAGTTCTGGGATTATTCATGGAACGTCATTCGAGTATACTGATCATGGGTGTTTAAGGTAGGTGGTTTGATGTTTAATATCCAACTACTGTGTGTTTTTGTGTATCGTTGTGCCCTGAACCCATGTGGGGGTGTCATGTGCTGAGGCCATGGCTATTTTAAATACCTAGAATTGAATAGGTAATTAATTGTGATAATAAACAGCTGCTTGGGATCATTTCTCAGATCCAGGAACACCCTGGGGGTGCGTTCCACTGTTTAGCTGTTTCTCCAGGATACCCAAGGGTATGCCTTTAAAGTAATAATTGTTGAATTGCATTGAGATTAATTGCTTGTGTACTGCTAGTTTGCATGTTGGGAATGGCCCGACTACCTATTTAGCCTTGGGACAATGTTGTGATTAGCATGAGGGCATTGTACTATTTTGCATGTGGGAAACTTCTTCTGTGCCTGTGGGCAGTTGATTCTGTGCCTGTGGGAGGCACTTCTACGCCCATGGGCAATACCAGTATGCCTGGGGTCAGATATTTGTGTTTGGATTCTCTTTAGCTGAGGGTAGGGGTTTACGTGTCTGAGGACACTGGCTATTTTACTTAAAATATTCACTATTGTGATATCTTAAATTTAATGATTACAAGAATGATAAAATGGAAATATAACAGGTTATGTTAGTTGCTTTTCAGTACTGCTTACTTTATTTCTTTTTTACTACTGCACACTGTTGTTGCATGATTTCAAATAGTTGGGCACGAGCCTTTGGTGGGTGCCTATTGGGATTTATTTCTCACACCCTGTTTTGGTCATGCTTTTCGGCACAAACAGAATATATTTTTGTAGGTGTGGATAAGGGGAAGGGTCCTTATACAGGTACTTGATTGTTGTGATGAGTATGGGGCATTGGACCGAGCATAGGCTCGTGATTCTACCAGTTGGTTTGTTCTATGTTATTGTACTCTGTATTGTATTATACTGTTGTGTAACATGTTCTGGATGTTTTCTTAAAACATGATACATGTTGCATCATATCTATAAATCTGGTTGGTTATCTTTTAATGAAGTTGTTATATTAAATTGTGTATGGTTTATTGCTTCTGTTTTTGTTGTATTATTTTTATTTTATTCTGATGTGCTACACTTTGACAAATGAGGGCATATATTTCCCACTATTAGACATATGCCCTCACTTCTAGTCAGTAGCCTCTAGCTTTTGGGGAAATTCTCTTGATGTCATGTGGTGAACCGGTTTTGGGGCACCCATTGAGTGGCACCCTGAACTAGGACGTTACAAAGTGGTATTAGAGGTGGTTCATTTCATTGACTTACTATTTGGAGCCTTATTTAGGGATAGGATGAAACAATAGTTGGTAATGAGCTGTTCCTGGGCGTAGCTAACCAGTGTTTAGGGAAAATCCAATTAACCTCATATTGCAATTTTACTAATTTTGTAGTTTACTGTTGATTTGATTTTCACCGTTGGGTCACACACTTGTGATCGTGCAATTTATATTTTATTCATGGGTTCTATTTAGTTGAAAACCGATGAGATGAGGGTATTCCACCTCATTCATCATTTTGTCACATGCTATAAATCACATGCCATGCATAGTTCCATGCCATGTAGGCGCATTAGAAATTGCATGTTGTTGTGATAATTGTTTTGCTAGAAAAGCATGTTGTTGTGACAACTACATTGATTAATACCTGCTATGTGATAGGGTATTTCTGTATAATTCTGTTGAATGAATGGACGCCAAACATTGGTTTTTGGGGAGTATGGGCCCTCATTGACCGGAATATAGTGGATCATTAGCTGTTTATTTTGTAATAACACAGATAAGATGTCAAAATTTGATTCTTGGGGAGTATGAGCCCTCACAGATCGGAATTTGACACCTAGGTGTTGTTTTTCAGTATTTTCTGGGTTCTGGGGAAGTTTTTTAGGCATACTGTCCAGACAACCCAATATACATGCGGTTTATTTCCTCGAACACATGCCGTGTGTTCTTCTGTTCATGATGAAAAGAAAAAAAAATTAGTAGACGCCGTGTAGTCCTACCCGTGTCATATACCGTGTGGGTGGGGACACGGGTAAGGAAAATGATTGCAGCAAACACACCATGTAATTGATGTTCACGTCGTGCAGTGTTGACCCAGTGTCCGCCCGTGTAACTAACAAACATGGACGGAGGAGACCTTAAGACATAAACGTCGTGTCCACTGTGGAACACGCCGTGTAGTATGACCTAGGGACCCGGCCATGTAACTAACAACACATGTCAGTGTGATCCTTTCATGTACACACTGTGTCTATCTAGAAAACGCCATGTAGTGTGAGCCATGTGTCCGGCCATGTATCTAACAACACGGGATGTCGAAGATCGTCTAGAACACGTCGTGTACCTGTGGGACACGCTGTATAGTCTTGACCGAGGATAGACCATGTGGACTTAGCCATGTGGCAGGAAAACGGGGTGGTGTACACGCCGTGTTCTGGTGTCACACGTCGTGTAGGGTCAAGCTGAGTTGTCAGAAATGTCACAAGTGACATGGGCAGTTTGAAAATTACACTATATATAATGGGTAGTCAGTGTACATGCCCTGTAGTTTTGTTGAACGGGAGCCATGTGTCTTAGCCATGTAGGAGGACCCGGGCAGGGGAAGGGAAGTCAAGTACACGACGTGTAGTCAGTATACACACCGTGTAGTCTTGTTTTGAAAATCATGAATGCCGTCTTCCTTGTATTCCCTTTTTGGTCCCTTCGTTTTCAGTCCTTGGTAATCATGTTCTAAGGTGTTCATTTGACCTTGTAGAGTCATGCCACCGAGATGACCGCGCGTTGTTCTCCAGGAGAGAGGCAACGATTATACTCCAGAGATGGTGGTCCATGGACTACTAGTTGATCATATAGAAGAGCCATATGTGGCACCCACCGTTATATCAGACATAGGCATGGAGGAGGAGTTCTGTTAAGGCTTAAGGTGGTTCATGCAGACCTTTCAGGGAACACCACCGGCTGCCACGTCTTTGGCTGAGCTTCTTCGTATATTTCAGCACCAGCATCTGCTGACCTTATCTGGGGATGGAAGACCACATGCTATGGAATATTGGATGTGGTCAATGCAGACTATCTTTGAGCATCTTGAGACGCCTCTATGGAGGAGGGTCAAGATCGCGATGTATATGCTCCATGATTCTGCCAAAAGGAGGTGGGATGTTACCACCCAGTCCGAGCATCATAGAGACATGGCGTTGGAGGATTTTCTGGATGTCTTCTATGACTTCTTCTTTCTAGAGATGCTGAGGGTAGATCGAGCTCGAGAGTTCATGAATCTGCAGCAGGGCGCTATGTCGGTGATGGATTATTCTGGTTATTTCACCGAGCTTCATCGTTTTCTACCCGTTTTGGTGGGTGATGAGACGTTTAGGGCCAGACTCTTTGAGGATGGTCTTCGGTATTACATCTTGGTGATGGTGAATGTTTTCAGGCTGCCTTCAGTACATGCTATTATGAACCAGGGGCTGAATATAGAGAGAAAGATACGGGAGGCTAGTGGTGTGGGCCATGGTGTTTCAGCACCAGTTTCTGGTACTTTTTCTATGAGTAAGAGGAAGAGATAGATGGACTACTCTGAGGGTGGAAGTACCCGCCAAAAGAATGTTTTATGTGGCCAGGTCATGTGCTACCAGTGGGGTAAGGAGGGGCACAAATGACCTCATTGTAAAGACCCGTAAATTTCAAGGAATTTTTTTTCCTTAATTTTCTTTGGAATTTTACAAGAGCGCAGTTTCTGACAGCACCTGATTCCGAGGCCCGGTGTGCCCGGAATCATTTTCCGAAGTTTGGCTCGGGTACGTTCAGTGAACGGACGAGCGGGTTTTTCTAACTTTTGAACCGGTGCCCGGAATCGAATTCTGAGGGCACCGATGAAATCGCAGCGCCGGTATTTGCTTAGAAACGCCTCTTCCGGAGTTGCGTTTGCTCGGGTGTGGTTTTTAATTTTCGGGCTTAAAGTTAAGAAATAAAATAATTTTACGACAACTTTATTTTATTTCACTTAAGACACTTGGAAGCCACTTGAAGCCACTTAAAGGTGGCTTGAACTGAGTTGAACTGGATAGGATGCTATCCAGAAATATCCTACCCCCTTGGTAGGATATTTGTGAGGTGGGGCCCGCACGAGCCCCGCCGTTTCTTTCTGCTAAGAAACACACCCGTGAAAACCCGTCTTAATGAAAGTCAACTGACGCGTTTTCTAAATTCTTAAATGACCATTTAATTGGGCGGTTCATTTCGTGAATTAAATGGGCTGTTTCTTTCGTGAATTAAATGGGTCGTTTCTTTCGTTGAATTAATTCAACGAATTAATTCAATCGTTTCTTAACCGGTTTCGTGTGTTGGCATATTAATAAAATAAGACCAACCTAAAATCCTTTGAAAAGATTAAGAGGATCCCTGTTTCTTCATCCCCCTCACGAAGAACGCGAAGAATACGAAGAACGCGATGAACGCCGAACCCATAAATCGACGACGCCTTCGTCCGAGACGTTCTTCTGATCCCCGACCTCCGATCTCCGATCACCGACCATTCGAGGTGAGTGCTTCAGATTTCCGCTCAAGGTTCTTTTCCTTTTGGTTTTAAACACAAATTTAATTAATTATAATTTAAATATGTTGTTCTTGGTTCGTTGAGTTCGCCGACTCAACGCCGGTTTCCGCGACGACGCGACGCCTCCCTGCGACGACGCGACGATCGATCTCTTCCGCTACGATCTCTTCCGCGAAGAACGCCCGCGCTCGACGATCATCAAGGTAGGGATTTCTTTTGGAAAATTACCCCTTTTTAATTTTATCGTGAATATTCTTTGAAAATTAAAAAGTCGGTTCCAAATGAACAATTTTATTTTAAATAAAATTGTCGGTTCATGTGTTGAACAATTTCTCCCGGTTGTTTATTTTCTAACGCGGAGGGTGCGGGCCAAACGAACACGGCCCGACGACCCTCCGCCGTTCTTCATTTTGTGCGGATTTGACGGTCGACGACGGAAAGTGCCGCAGCGGACGTTGGGCGATCCCGCAGTAATGAACGGATCCCGGGAGAAGCAACGGCGCAGACGGGAAGGAGAACGGGCCATCGGAGCGACGCCGGCGGCCCGTAGAAGTTGCCGGCGGCGCGGGTCACCGGCGCGGCGGCGCCGGCGACCGGAGGTGGAGGCGCCCCGGCGCGCCACCGGAAGAAATCCGCCGCGGCTGAAGCCGCGACGGCGGCGGCCAACGGACCCGCGCCGCGCGGGTCCGGTTCATCCGGGCGGACGCGGCTCAACGCATCTGCGGCTCGCCAGCGCGGCCCGCACGCGGGCCGCGGTCCTTCCTCAAGCCGCGGGTCAGCGCCCACGACTTCCACCCGCGCGGCTCGGCCAAGCCGAGCCGGCCGAGCCGGACCGGCCCTGGCCGGGCCAGGCCGGGCCAGCCGGGTCGGACCCGGGTCGGGTCGACCCAGGGGGGGTCGGGCCGGGTCAGCCTGGGCCCGTACCCCCCATCTTCAGACGTTTTAGTTCAAACGCCCGTATCTTGAGCTTCGTGCCTCCAAATGACTCTCCGTCAGCGGCAACGCGATCTTTGGATCGATACGGTCGTTTCGGTATATCGCACTCAAGGTTTCGAAATACTTTGAGTTCGGCCGGGTTGGTTCGTACACGAGACCAACCGGGCCCTCGGAGCGGAAACGCCCATATCTTGAGCTACGGACGTCCGATTGACATGCCGTCAGCTTTGTTGAATTCCTCTAAGTGAGATGGATCTTTTGGCATACTCCGCCCGAGGTTTGGACGCAGGTGGAGTGCGGTCGGGTTGGTTTTGCCTTAAAAACCAACCGGGCTCCTGGGACGAAAATGCCAATATCTCTCAGACCGGGCATCCGATTGACGCGCCGTCTGCGACGTTGAGTTCCTGTTGACGATACGGAACTTTTGGATACATCAACTTCGGGCTTCGTGTCAGTTGATGTATCAGCCTCTCGGCTCGTGGAGCGGACCCTCCCGAATGAGCTTTCTGTGTGCGGGAACCCTAGTGCTGGCTGCGACTACTACTTCGACAGCGACGACCGTGCGGAGATCCTCCGTGGACTCCGACGACGACCGTGCAGAGATCCTCAGTGGACTGCGGGGACGACCGTGCAGAGATCCTCAGTGGACTGCGGCGACGACTGTGCAGAGATCCTCAGCGGACTGCGACGACTACTGCACTCAGCGATCCAACGTGGATCAGTGCTACAGGTCCTGTGTGGGCCCGGTCCTGTGTGGGCCCGATCCTGTGTGGGTCCGATCCTGCGTGGGTCAGCGCTCAGCGGTTCTGTGTGAGCCAGCGCCTACAGGTCCTACGTGGGCCCGGTCCTGTGTGGGCCCGATCCTGTGTGGGTCATCTCTCAACGGTTCTGTGTGAGCCAACTTCTACTGGTCCTGCGTGGGCCCGATCCTGTGTGGGTCACTGCAAGGTTAGTACCTATCGATCCATCGTGGGTCCGACGACTTAGATGGTTCAATGATCATCTTTATCGTCATCCGAAGAAGTATACCTGTGTGAGCTGAATCTTGTGTTACTCTCCTTTGTGGATTGTGTTGAGCTATCCTTTGTGGATTTACTGTTTACTCTCTTTTGTGGATTGTGTTGCTCTATCCTGCGTGGGTATACGTTTTGCTTTCCTGTGTGGACTGGGTTGTGCTTGGGCTCGGACGTTGGAGCCGAACGGGAATTGAAGACTTAGGTATATGTATGGGCATATACCTAATCTGTGTCAGATGTTACTTCGTGATTGTATCTTTCCTTTTTGGATTATCCTTTGTGGATTTCGGGAGACCATCGGGGGTCTCGGGGTCCCTACTGAGTAGCTTATACTCACCCCAGCACGGGCTATGCCCGCACTTCGTGGTGTTGGTTGCAGACGACGGACAGCGCTGATCGTGGAGGAGGCGTGCGGAGCAGGACAGTACCTGGAGGTGGACCACTGGGCGGGACGTACTCGGAGCGGTTAGGTGGACCCGAGGAGTAGTGGAGGCTATCTGTACCCACCCTTCAGGTGGGACTTCCGGAGGACGGCTCGACGCTGCAGTTTTCCCTTTTCAGTTGATGTTTTTCCTTTCAGTTGTACTTTACAGTTGGGCTTGTATTTCCAGCCCCTTTTTACCTTCAGCACAGCCTGTACAGTTTTACTTAGTGTTTACTTTTCCGCTTGCTTGCTCTGTGGTGCTTGTTTAATTTTCCAAGGCAATGCCTTCCCTTTTTGTTGGGATTTACGCCTTGGTGCTAGTCGCCAGCCCCTGGCCTATGGAATGCGGGCTTGGGGTAGTCACGGCACGGGCCCCGAGGACGGGTCGTGACAAATTGGTATCAGAGGAGGTCGGTTCTACCGCAGACTCTGATCTTTCTTCTATGTGAAGCAAAAGTGTTTAGTGTATTGAGTGTGGTTATCAGTCCAGGGAGTCCAGTGTTGGTGCGGCGGCCGACGTATCCATACACCAGGACACTGACTTCTGATTCCCAGCTTAATGTACGAAAACATTGTTTGCATGTGTGTTTCATGTTTTCTTTGTGATTACTTGTGTCAGCTCACCAGGTATACTGTTCTGACCGTGGCATACTTGTTTCCTTTTCAGGATGGCACGACGACAGCAGCAAGCTAGGGTTCCCAGAGTAGGGCGCGACGACAGCCCGTCGAGCGACGAGGCCTCGGTACAGGGCCCGTTGACAGCAGAGGCACCAGCGGTACCTTTACCCGTCGAGCCCCCGATGCTTCCAGCACTGGCAGCTGACAACGCACGACGCCTCGGAGCTCTGCACGAGTTCCAGCGCCAGCGACCACCCAGGTTCCGTGGGGAGTCGGACCCCCAGGCAGCCGAGGACTGGCTGGAGGCGGTCGTCCGAGTTTTCAGGCTAGTGAGGACGCCAGCAGACCTCATGGTGATCCTCGCGGCGAGCTTACTGCACACAGCAGCCGAACGATGGTGGAGGCTGATGCTCCAGGTACACGATGAGTCCACCCTCATCTGGACGGACTTCGAGAGCCTCTTCCGCTCAAAGTTCGTCTCGGCCACCCTCCGAGCGGTGCGCATCCAGGAGCTTCTTCAGCTGCGGCAAGGCAGCTTGACGGTCGCTCAGTACGCGGCGAGGTTCACCAACCTTTCTCGGTACTCGACAGACATGGTACGGGACCCCTTCTTCCGGGCCTGGACCTTCGAGCAGGGTTTGAGACACGAGATCAGGGCATCGCTGATCTCCCTCAGCATCCTAACCCAGGAAGGAGTACTAGAGCGAGCCCTCCTGATCGAGAGCTTCCTGGCTGAGTCCACAGCGAGACCTACCGCAGGGCGGCAGATAGCGGAGTCTTCGCAGCTGGTAGCCGGCGGATGACTCAGGGTCCCAGGCGGACCAGACCTTTCGGCAGGCGACCTCGGGACACTGGCTCAGCAGTGCAGGGCACCCGGCCCGGAGCCAGCCTTCCGAGAGACAGACAGTGCTACGAGTGCGACGGGCAGGGCCACATGGCTCGTGACTGCCCGACCCGTCGTACCGAGGGGCAGCAGACGGTGGAGGGGCCACCAAGGCAGAGGCAGAGGATCGACCGTGGTGGTCCGCAGGGAGGAGGCGGACGAGGCAGAGGAGCTGGCCGAGCAGCAGGTGGTGGGTGACGCTTTGAGGCTCTGCCACCACCACCACCAGGAGGCCCGCCCCGACCACAGGGAGCTGGCGGGCAGAGACAGGTTCAGCTCCAGGGAGCGGAGGCCTACGACCACGGCGCGCCAGAGATGATTCGAGGTACGATCTGTGTCTATTCCACCCTTGCTGCAGTTCTGATAGACACAGGAGCGAGTCACTCTTTCATAGCCAATGCCCTTGTTCGGAGCTCGGAGATTCCGACAGAGCCGTTGGCTCGATCCTTACGGCTAGAGACTCCTACGGGAGCAGACTCGACGATTACACACTGGTGCCGACAGTGTGAGCTTACTCTAGGAGGCGAGAGCTTCGGCTGGGATCTTCTTGTAGCGGCGTCGAGGCCTTACGACGTCATCTTGGGCATGGATTGGTTATCTACGGTCCATGCTCAGATTGACTACATTAGGCGCAAGGTGCGATGTGTGCGCACCGACGAGAGCATGTTCACCTTCACCGGCGAGAAGGGAGCCTTAGCAGCACAGGATGGACTCACGCAGAGGAGAGGTCAGCCCATCACTCATCAGTGGGCTAGCCTCATCCTGGGAGCAGTTGACGTGCAGAGTCCCAGTTTTCCTGCAGTGGTGGATCAGTACGCGGACGTCTTTCCCGACGACGTTCCAGGACTACCTCCTCGCAGAGAGGTAGACTTTTATATTGACCTGTACCCTGGGACAGCCCTGATATCCACTCCAGCATATCGGATGGCCCCCACAGAGCTTTTAGAGCTACGAGTACAGTTGGAGGACTTGCAGGGCAAGGGGTTCATCCGACCCAGTGTTTCGCCCTGGGCTTCCCCGATTTTGTTCGCCAATAAGGCGGATTGGAGCTTGCGACTTTGTGTCGATTATCGTCGCCTGAATCAGGTGACAGTGAGGAACAAGTATCCGCTACCCAGGATTGATGATCTCTTCGACCAGCTCAAGGGAGCACGGTGGTTCTCAAAGATAGACCTCAGGTCAGGCTATCATCAGCTTAGAGTTCGAGACAAGGATGTGCAGAAGACGGCCTTCAGGTGTCGGTATGGCCACTTCGAGTTCTTGGTTATGCCTTTCGGCGTGACCAACGCTCCAGCAGTGTTCATGAGCCTCCTGAACAGGATCTTCCAGCCATACCTCGATCGATTTTCCATGGTCTTCATCGACGACATTTTGGTGTACTCGACGACGGAGGAGGAGCACGCCTACCACCTGCGTTTTGTACTAGACACACTCCGAGAGCACCAGCTTTATGGAAAGCTCTCGAAGTGTCAGTTCTGGTTACGTGAGGTCCACTTCTTGGGGTACGTCATTTCTGAGGCGGGAGTTGCAGTGGATCCCACGAAGATCGAGGCAGTGCTAGCTTGGGAGCCACCCAAGAGCATGACAGAGGTGCGGAGTTTCTTGGGCCTAGCCGGATACTATCGAAGATTTGTGCCGGACTTCTCCAGAGTTGCGGCCCCACTCTCAGCGTTGACGAAGAAGGGGGAACCCTTCGTGTGGTCAGACAGATGTCAGTAGAGCTTCCAGGAGCTGAGGCAAAGGTTGACCAGCGCACCTATCTTGAGGTTGCCTGAGGAGGGAGTTGGATACGTAGTCTACTGCGATGCATCAGGGACCAGACTCGTGTGTGTCCTGATGCAGGAGCGGGCCGTGATTGCCTATGGATCACGTCAGTTGAGGCCGCATGAGTAGAACTACGCTACCCATGACTTGGAGTTGGCAGCAGTGGTCTTCGCCCTGAAGACATGGCGACACTATCTGATGGGCGAGCACTTTACAGTCTTTTCTGACCACCAGAGTCTCATGTACATCTTCTCTCAGAAGGACCTGAACCTGAGACAGCGGCGATGGCTCGAGTTCCTCCAGGACTATGACTTTGAGATAGTCTATACTCCTGGGAAGGGGAACGTGGTGGCTGATGCCCTCAGCAGGAGGACGTGCATCCAGCTACTTGAGGAGGTGACAGAGCAGCTAGCCGCTTTGCAGATATCCTTCGTGGATAGAGACGGAGAAGCCTTCCTTCAGTCTCTCACAGTCTCTCCTCCACTTCTTCAGTGGGTCAGAGAGGCACAACATGGGGATGTTGACTGTGAGACGCGGCGTGCACAGATATCCTCGGGACAGGCACCTGATGGTTTCTCCCTTGGAGCAGAGCACGATGTCCTTTTCAGAGGACGTACCTTGGTACCAGTCGCCTTACGAGAGGAGGTTCTGAGAGAGTTTCACACTTCTCCCTTGGCGGTACATCCTGGAGTGGCGAAGATGTACCAGGATCTCAGGCGACAGCACTGGTGGCCGGGCATGAAGAAGGTTGTGGCATAGTTCGTTTCACGGTGCCTCACCTGTCAGTAGGTGAAGGCAGAGCATCAGGTACCAGCAGGCTTGGTACAGCCCTTGGAGGTCCCGGAGTGGAAGTGGGATGGGATATCTATGGACTTCGTGACTGGACTTCCACGCACTTCCATAGGTCACGATTCCATTTGGGTGATTGTTGACCGACTCACCAAGTCGGCACACTTCCTACCCATATGAGAGCAGGGCACAGTGGAGAGCATGGGGCGTCTCTACGTTCAGGAGATTGTATGACTTCACGGTGTGCCATCGACTATCGTCTCCGATCGGGACGCTCGTTTTACTTCCCGGCTTTGGAAGGGGTTGCAGGAGGCGTTCGGGACGCGATTACGTCTGAGCACCGCCTTTCACCCTCAGACGGATGGTCAGACGGAGAGGACCATTCAGATTCTCGAGGACAGGCTCTGTGCATGTGTCCTCGACTTTGGTCGAAGCTGGGAGGACCACCTACCCTTGGTAGAGTTCGCGTACAACTACAGCTACCACTCCACCATCGGGATGGCACCCTACGAGGCGTTGTACGGCAGGCCTTGCAGATCTCCTTTGTGCTGGACAGACCCTGGAGAGTCAGTACTTGTGGGAACAGAGATGGTCCGGGCCACGACAGAGAAGGTCCAGGTCATCCAAGAGCGGATGAGGACAGCACAGAGCCAGCCGAAGTCATATGCTGACAGGAGGCGGAGACCACTAGAGTTCGAGGATGGCGACCACGTCTTCTTGCGGGTCTCACCTCGACGTGGTTTGAGGAGATTTGGCCGAGGCGGCAAGTTGTATCCACGCTTCATCGGACCCTTCCAGGTCCTCAGCAGGGTTGGCGAGGTGGCTTATCGCCTGGCTTTGCCACCTCAGTTGCACCGGGTGCACAACGTCTTCCACGTATCCCAGCTGAGGAGATACGTACACAACCCGACGCACATCATTGACTATGGGGAGCTAGACGTGGATGATGGGGAGACTTTTGCGGAGGTCCCAGTGGAGATAGAGGATCGACAGGAGCGGGTCCTACGTGGGCAATCGATTCCTCTTTTTGCGCATCAGATGGCAGCACGGGAACCTCCAGGAGAGCACTTGGGAGCGGGAGGCTCAGATGCGTGCTCAGTACCCACATTTGTTTCCCTAGTTTTTGATGTATCTTTACGGGGACGTAAAGTCCTGAGGTGGGAGTAATGTAAAGACCCGTAAATTTCAAGGAAATTTTTTTTCCTTAATTTTCTTTGGAATTTTACAAGAGCGCAGTTTCTGACGGCACCTGATTCCGTGGCCCGGTGTGCCCGGAATCATTTTCCGAAGTTTGGCTCGGGTACGTTCAGTGAACGGACGAGCGGGTTTTTCTAACTTTTGAACCGGTGCCAGTAATCGAATTCTGAGGGCACCGATGAAATCGCAGCGCCGGTATTCAGTTAGAAACGCCTCTTCCGGAGTTGCGTTTGCTCGGGTGTGGTTTTTAATTTTCGGGCTTAAAGTTAAGAAATAAAATAATTTTGCGACAACTTTATTTTATTTCACTTAAGACACTTGGAAGCCACTGAAAGGCTGCTTGAACTGAGTTGAACTGGATAGGATGCTATCCGGAAATATCCTACCCCCTTGGTAGGATATTTGTGAGGTGGGGCCCGCACGAGCCCCGCCGTTTCTTTCCGCTAAGAAACGCACCCATAAAAACCCGTCTTAATGAAAGTCAACTGACGCGTTTTCTAAATTCTTAACAGACCATTTAATTGGGCGGTTTATTTCGTGAATTAAATGGGCTGTTTCTTTTGTGAATTAAATGGGTCGTTTCTTTCATTGAATTAATTCAACGAATTAATTCAATCGTTTCTTAACCGGTTTCGTGTGTTGGAATATTAATAAAATATGACCAACCTAAAATCCTTTGAAAAGATTGAGAGGATCCCTGTTTCTTCAGCCCCCTCGCGAAGAACGCGAAGAACGCGAAGAACGCGAAGAACGCCGAACCCATAAATCGACGACGCCTTCGTCCGAGACGTTCTTCCGATCCCCGACCTCCGATCTCCGATCACCGACCATTCGAGGTGAGTGCTTCGGATTTCCGCTCAAGGTTCTTTTCCTTTTGGTTTTAAACACAGATTTAATAAATTATAATTTAAATCTGTTGTTCTTGGTTCGTTGAGTTCGCCGACTCAACGCTGGTTTCCGCGATGACGTGACGCCTACCCACGACGACGCGACGATCGATCTCTTCCGCGACGATCTCTTCCGCGAAGAACGCCCGCGCTCGACGATCATCAAGGTAGGGATTTCTTTTGGAAAATTACCCCTTTTTAATTTTCTCGTGAATGTTCTTTGAAAATTAAAAAGTCGGTTCCAAATGAACAATTTAATTTTAAATAAAATTGTCGGTTCATGTGTTGAACAATTTCTCCCGGTTATTTATTTTCTAACGCGGAGGGTGCGGGCCAAACGAACACGGCCCGACCACCCTCCGCCGTTCTTCGTTTTGTGCGGATTTGACGGTCGACGACGGAATGTGCCGCAGCGGACGTTGGGCGATCTCGCAGTAAAGAACGGATCCCGGGAGGAGCAACGGCGCATACGGGAAGGAGAACGGGTCACCGGAGCGACGCCGGCGGCCCGCGGAAATTGCCGGTGGCGCGGGTCACCGGCGCGGCGGCGCCGGCGACCGGAAGCGGCGGCGCCCCGGCACGCCGCCGGACAAAATCCGCCGCGGCTGAAGCCGCGGCGGCGGCGGCCAACGGACCCGTGCCGCGCGGGTCCGGTTCATCCGGGCGGACGCGGCTCACCGCGTCCGCGGCTCGCCAGCGCGGCCCGCACGCGGGCCGCGGTCTTTCCTCAAGCCGCGGGTCAGCGCCCGTGGCTTCCACCCGCGCGGCGCGGCCAAGCCGAGCCGGCCGAGCCGGACCGGCCCTGGCCGGGCCGGGCCGGGCCAGCCGGGTCGGGTCGACCCGGTTGGGGTCGACCCGGTTCGGGCCGACCCAGGGGGGGTCGGGCCGGGTCGGGCCGACCCAGGGGGGGTCGGGCCGGGTCGGCACGGGCCCGTACCCCCCATCTTCGGACTTTTTCGTTCACACGCCCGTATCTTGAGCTTCGTGCCTCCAAACGACTCGCCGTCAGCTGCAACGCGATCTTTGGATCGAGACGGTCGTTTCGGTATATCGCACTCAAGGTTTCGGAATACTTTGAGTTCGGCCGGGTTGGTTCGTACACGAGACCAACCGGGCCCTCGGAGCGGAAACGCCCATATCTTGAGCTACGGACGTCCGATTGACGTGCCGTCAGCTTTGTTGAATTCCTCTAAGTGAGACGGATCTTTTGGCATAATCCGCCCGAGGTTTGGACGCAGGTGGAGTACGGTCGGGTTGGTTTTGCCTTAAAAACCAACCGGGCCCCTGGGACGAAAATGCCAATATCTCTCAGATCGGGCGTCCGATTGACGCGCCGTCTGCGACGTTGAGTTCCTGTCGACGATACGGAACTTTTGGATACATCAAATTCGGGCTTCGTGTCAGTTGATGTATCAGCCTCTCGGCTCGTGGAGCGGACCCTCCCGAACGAGCTTGCTGTGTGCGGGAACCCTAGTGCTGGCTGCGACTGCTACTTCGACAGCGACGACCGTGCAGAGATCCTCCGTGGACTCCGACGACGACCGTGCAGAGATCCTCAGTGGACTGCGGCGAAGACTGTGCAGAGATCCTCAGAGGACTACGGCGACGACTGTGCAGAGATCCTCAGCGGACTGCGACGACTACTGCACTCAGCGATCCTACTTGGATCAGTGCTACAGGTCCTGTGTGGGCCCGGTCCTGTGTGGGCCCGATCCTGTGTGGGTCCGATCCTACGTGGGTCAGCGCTCAGCGGTACTGTGTGAGCCAGCGCCTACAGGTCCTGCGTGGGCCCGGTCCTGTGTGGGCCCGATCCTGTGTGGGTCATCTCTCAGCGGTTCTGTGTGAGCCAACTTCTACAGGTCCTGCGTGGGCCCGATCCTGTGTGGGTCACTGCAAGGTTAGTACCTATCGATCCTTCGTGGGTCCGACGACTTAGATGGTTCAATGATCATCTTTATCGTCATCTGAAGAAGTATACCTGTGTGAGATGAATCTTGTGTTACTCTCCTTTGTGGATTGTGTTGAGCTATCCTGTGTGGATTTACTGTTTACTCTCCTTTGTGGATTGTGTTGCTCTATCCTGCGTGGGTATACGTTTTTCTTTCCTGTGTGGACTGGGTTGTGCTTGGGCTCGGACGTTGGAGCCGAACGGGAATTGAAGACTTAGGTATATGTATGGGCATATACCTAAGCCGTGTCAGATGTTACTTCGTGATTGTATCTTTCCTTTGTGGATTATCCTTTTTGGATTTCGGGAGACCTTCGGGGGTCTCGGGTTCCCTACTGAGTAGCTTATACTCACCCCTGCACGGGCTATGCCCGCACTTCGTGGTGTTGGTTGCAGACGACGGACAGCGCTGATCGTCGAGGAGGCGTGCGGAGCAGGACAGTACCTGGAGGTGGACCACTGGGCAGGACGTACTCGGAGCGGTTAGGTGGACCGGAGGAGCAGTGGAGGCTATCTGTACCCACCCTTCAGGTGGGACTTCCGGAGGACGGCTCGACACTGCAGTTTTCCCTTTTCAGTTGCTGTTTTTCCTTTCTGTTGTACTTTACAGTTGGGCTTGTATTTCCGGCCCCTTTTTACTTTCAGCACAGCTTGTACAGTTTTACTTAGTGTTTACTTTTCCGCTTTCTTGCTCTGTGGTGCTTGTTTACTTTTCAAAGGCAATGCCTTCCCTTTTTGTTGGGATTTACGCCTTGGTCCTAGTCGCCAGCCCCTGGCCTATGGAAGGCGGGCTTGGGGTAGTCACGGCACGGGCCCCGAGGACGGGTCGTGACACTCATTGTCCACGAGACCCATTGGAATGTCGGTCTTCTGGCAAGATGGGTCATATTCTGTGATTCTACAGGGCATTTCCACAAGTGTCTAGTTAGAGAGGTTATGTACAGACTCCAAGAGTAGGAGCAGGACCAACAACTTCTTATCAGTCCGGTAACAGGAATATGTCACTGCGTGCAGGCAGGGATGGTGGACATGGCCATGGTAGCCAGACACCAGGATCCCAGAGGTAGTTGGGTGGGACAGCTCTGGGTAGTCCGGCTGTGCCATAGGGCCGCAGCACTGGACAGAAATATGCAATGCAATAGACCGAGTGGGAGCAGGATCCCGAACCTTCTACTGTCAGAGGTACTATTCTAGTAGCCTCTGTTCAATCTTTAATACTTTTCAATATGAGTGTTACACATAGTTTCATATCTATGCCCATTGTGGAGAGTCTTGGGCTCTGTGTTTCTACTTATTATGATATCATGATGTGAGACACTCCATTCGGGACTAGAACGGATGGTATGCGTCAGTTCATGGAGTGTCCCCTTGAGGTTGGTGGGTGTCACTTCCTTTGGGACCTCTATGTCATAGAGATGACAAACTATTATGTCATTCTCATGATGGAATGGTCAGTTCCCATTCGTGCCTTTGTAGGATTCTATCGTCGTAGGGTACATTTCACGTCACTAGAGGGAAAAGAGTTTCTATACAAAGGTGAATGGGATGTTCAGGCGACTCAATATGGACCAGAGCATTATGGGTGAGGTGGAATCACAGCCCAGATTGTGAGCATATATCTGGACTACCTGGGGACTTGTCAGGCGGATTTCTCTCCATTGGTTGATCGTTTCAGGGATTTCATCCCAGACAACTTTTCATGCCTTCCTCCAGAGCGTGAGGTGGATTTATCCATTGATCTTGTGCCAAGAGCTGCGGCGGTGTCCATTCCTCCTTATAGGATGGCCACTCCTGAGTTGTAGGAGTTCAACAGATAGTTTGAGGGGTTACAGGAAAAAGTTTTTATATGACCCAATACATCTCCTTGGGGTTCTCTAGTCCTCATTGCGAAGAAGGCGGGTGGTACCCTCAGACTGTGTGTAGATTATCGTAACTTGAACTAGTTGACGGTCAAGAACCGGTATCATTTTCCGAGGATTGATGATCTTTTTTATCAAATTCATGGAGCATGAGTGCTCTTTAATATTGACTTGAGATCCAGATATCATCAGCTATGCATTAGACCATCGGATATACCGCTTACAGCTCGCAGTAGAAGGTATGGTCTATACGAGTATACAGTTATGCCGTTCAGACTCATGAACGCGCCAGAAGTTTTCATGGATCTGATGAATCATGTGTTCCATCCCTATCTAGATTATTTTTTGGTAGTATCATGGATGATATCTTGGTGTACTCTCACACTCGACACGACCATGACACCCATCTTGAGATCATGCTGAGTACACTGAGAGAGCATCGGCTATATGATAAGCTCTCAAAGTGCCACTTTTGGATGGACCAGATTCACTTCCTGGGTCATATAATCTCAGAGGCAAGAGTTGTCGTAGAAATAGGGAAGGTGAGAGTAGTAGTTTCTTGGGAGCAGCCCAAGAACGTGTTTGAGATACAGAGTTTCATGGGGATGGCTTGTTACTACTGATGCTTCAGACATGAATTCTCCTGCTTAGAAGCGTTGTTGACGGGTTTGACTATTAAGGGTGTGAAGATCGTTTGTTCAAAAATGTGCGAGACAAACTTCCAAGAGTTGAAGGGTATGTTGACATCAGCACCGATCCTGATACTCCCAGAGCAGGGGAAGAGCTATACAGTTTACTGTGATGCATTAGGGATTGGGCTGTGAGCTATGTTGATGCAGGGCGATCGAGTTGTTGCATACGGGTCTCGGTATTTGAGTCCACATGAGAGGAATTACCAGACACATGATCTCATGTTGGCTGTAGTTGTTTTTGCGTTGCGCTATTGGAGACATTATCTCTTGGGAGAACATTTTGTGGTGTTCACGGACTAAAAGTCTCATGTACATCTTTACCCTGTGTGACTTTAACATGAGACTGCGAAGGTGTGTTGAATACCTTTAGTCCTTCGATTTTGAGCTTTCCTATACACCTGGTAAAGGTAATGCAGTAGTTTATGAACTTAGCAGGAAGACTCAGATACAGGCAGTGTAGGAGGCCAGTACTGAATGGCTGCTGATGGCTTTGTTCTCTGAGATGCATCTGGAGGTGCATGATAGTTAGGGGCATACCTATCATTCATCTTTAGTCGTGACTTCTACCCTCTTATATAGAGTGAACATGAGATAGACATCCAATTTAGAAGGCCTAGTTCTACGGTAGTCAATGGAAAGCGAGGACCCTCCTCCTAGTTGGACGATAGACGATGATGAAGTACTGTGTTTCCATGGACGAGTATGGGTTCCATGAGATATACGTGAGGAACTGATGTGGGAGTTTCATGCTTCATCTTGGGCCATTCATCCCGGGGATACCAAGATGTACCGAGACTTGAGACATCAGTACTAGTGGTCAGGTATGATTAGCAAGATAGATAGATTTGTTACGAGATGTTCCACCAGTCAGCAGGTGAAGGAGGAGCATCAGAGGCCAACCAGACTGTTATAGCAGTTACCCATCCCGGAGTGGAAATGGGATGTTGTCATGATGGATGTCATGACAGGGTTTCCGAGGTCACATTGAGGCAATGAGGCCATGTGGGTTGTTGTGGATAGACTCACAAAGGTAGATCTCTTTTTTCCAATCAGGGACACCTTTGGAGTTGACGATCAAAGAAATTTGTATATCTGAGAGGTCGTACGTCTTCATGGGGTCCCTCGTTATATCATTTCAGATAGGGATGCCCATCCTATGTCTTGTTTTTTGTAAGAGTTTTCATATGGCAATGGGTACAGAACTGCTTATGAGCACAGCTTACCACCCTCAGACCGACGGTCAGCCAGATTGTACGATACATGTTCTTGAGGATAAGTTGTGTGCATACATCCTAAACATTGGGGGCTCATAGCAGAAGCATATACTCATAGTTTAGTTTGCCTATAATAATAGTTTTCACGAAATAATTGAGATGGAACTATACGAGGCTTTATATGGTAGGCCATGCCGAACACCATTGTTCTGGTTAGAGGTAGGTGAGGCAGCTTTACTAGGACCATGTCTCATGCATGAGACTTTTGAGCAGGTCCAGTTGATTCAGAAGCGGATGAATACTGCACAGTCTTGTCAAAAGTCATACGCTGATCGCCGTAGATGAAATTTGGAGTTTGTGGTTGGGGATCATGTTTTCCTACGTGTTTCTCTGAGGTTGGGACACAGTCGAATTAGGAGATAGGGTAAAATTTCACTGTGGTATGTGGGGTAATTTTAGATTCTGGAGAGAGTCGGGCCGTTTGCCTATCAGTTGTAGTTACCACAGAGGAGACGGTCCATGCATGACGTCTTCCATTTATCTCACTTGTGAGGATATCATTCAGACCCATATCATGTCTTTCAGCCTGAGGACATTGAGCTGGTTGTAGATGCATCCTTTCAGAAGCATCTAATACGTATTTTCGATAGGTGAACGAATGTTCTCTGAGGCCGGTCTGTTCCTCTCATATCAGTGCTATGGCATCATGATTTTCTTTTCTTGGAACGAAATTGTTTCTAGCCTGTTGTTAGTTAACTGATTGCATGTCCATCATGGGGTAGTTTCAATCATATATATACAGATTTCTAACAGGTCTAAAAATAACACCAAATTCAACTCTTAGTGAAAATTAAATACGAAAAATATATTTCAAGGAATTAAGTCACCACATTTCAAAAAATAAACAAATTTTAAAAAAATATTTTAATATATATAATTTTTGAAGTTTCAATTCTAAAAATAAAAAACACATTGCAAAATCATTTCGAATATAGATATTTTATATGGATATTTAAAAAAATGGTTACCAATAAACAAATGAGGAATATATTAAAGAACTATTGATCATTTTCAACATTAATGAATTCATTTCGCATAAAATCCACTATAATTCATAGATTTTTTTAACGATATAAATATTCCCATCATGAGATTTTATCATTTAAGCATTTATAATAGACATTTTTAATCAAATTTTAATTGAATGAATATTCTAATAAAATTACTGATTATTCATTAATATAATATTATAAAAACATTTTCACTTCAAAAACACAATTATTTCTATCAAAATCGATTTGGTGAAGTGTGTCAAAAAAACTCAAATCATCTGCATCATTTGGATTCTTATGAAAACGAATTTATAAAAATGTAGGACTAGAAAAATTTCTATGATATAATAACTAATATCATCTTGAGGGAGATTAGATTCAAAATAGATAATCCCATTAAACTCATTGGATTATTGGGAATATGTGGTTTTTATTTTTAATAAGTTCATTCTATCATTAAGGAAAATTTTGGTGAGATGCCCAATTTTTGATGCACATTGTTGCATTTTTTTGGGATTAATTGATGTTTTCAGTTCAGATTGTTTTAATAATGGTATAGTATTAATGACCACTTAATTTGTTATTTTTCATATGTTTTCATGATTATGACGATTTATTTGGGCTAATTTAATAAAATAATCTTGGGATTATTTTATCGTAATACTAGGATCACAACTTTATTTCGCGTTTTAATGAATATAATTAAAATAAAATTTTCAAAACATTATTTTTTCAAATATTTTTTCAAAAAAATCATTTTATTTTTATTTAATTTTATGAATATTTACTATTTTTAATATTGTAATCTACATATTTTTTTAAAAAATATTGATTTTAAAATATTATTTTTTGTTATTTAGACTATCATTTCATCACTTTGACTCTTAGGGATGTTATAACTAGAATAATTTTTTTAGAATTGATGAAAATATGAATATAAAAGGAAATCGGGGTGCTTAGGTCAATTAAGATGTGATATATAAGGGATACAATCTAAATTTACTGGACAAGGTGAATAAATCTAATGAATTAATGAAGTGGTGAATCAAATCCATATTTGGTAGGAGTACATTCAATTAAGGGAATTACTCAAGTTATGAGAGGAAGATGATGTGAAGTGATAAGAGAACTATGTGGTGATTTGATGCATTTATTGATACTATTGGCTATGATGTGAAGGTCATACTCTCCTCGCGATTTATTCATATTTAGATACTCACATTAGAGGATAATGATGATAAAATTCTATTATGGAGAATTGTATGTGATGGAACTGGTGGATAAACACTATGATGTTTAATATTTGAGTGGATGATAATTAACTTTAAAGAGGGGATTTAAATTCATTCATATAAACCATTCATATATTAGTTTTTTTATTAATTTCATATATTTTTATTCAAATGAAATCATTTTTAAAAAAATTATATTAAATTGACAATTGACTAAATTGTCAATTAGTAATTATATTGTTTTATTGCTCTTAGTTCCCTTATATAATGTTAAAATTTCATTCTAAATCAATTTCTTCTTTTCTTATTTATTTTTAGGAATCTTTTAAACATTCAAGAACCAGAAAATTTTAAATTTTGTCAGTTTATTCAAAATTATTTGAATGTTTCTATTTAAAAATCATCTGATAATAAATTTTTAAAACAAAATAAGAGAATCAAACTAAGGATTTGTTATTTTTTAATATATATGAATTCAACAACTTAACAATTGTTATATTGTTGATTTACTAGGTTAAAATAAGTTGAATCTTAAGATAAAATTATCTAATACCTCATAAAGTCTGTATGAATTATTTTTAATGGATTATTGGTTCAATAAAATTTCTAATTATCAGAAAATTATATGATTTTTTTGGAACTCAAATTTTCCCTTCCAATTGCAATTTTTTAGAAAATTTTTTTTTCATAGATTTATTTTAATTGATGATTATTTCTACTATTTATTAAATCATATCCTCCTTTTTACTTCTTTAATGGTCATTAACCTATTTCTAGAATGATTTTTGGGTAAAATATGTTTATATCTATATGATAGTAGACATTTTTATTTAATCTATTAATTTTATACCCTCATAAAAAATCTAAATCTATATTTGGTGACACAAACATACTAATACAATGCTTATCTTATAGAGGAAAATAATTAATAAATTTATGAAGTCAATTGAGAAACCTTTGAAAATATATGCTTTTTTTCTGGGAATGTGTTAGTGAACATGGTATAAAAATTTATTTTTGTGAAAACTATAAAATTGTACATTATTTTAAAAAACATAAACTATTTTAAATTTTGATTTTTAAAAATAACATATTTTGTGATTATTGAAAAGAATTTTTAAATCCATTGTGCATGAAAACTAGAAAAAATATAAATAGTGAGATCGACTAATTCATGATATGGATATACTTTTCAATTATATATAAATTAAATTTAAAATTGAATACATTTGGTAGGTACTGGTTAACCAAGAAAATTTTATTCCACCTTATCTAAGAGCACATATCATTGAGAGAAATAGGCATCAATATTTCTAGATACCTATATTTTCATGTCACCATTCCAAAATTATGTTGATCCATTGATTGAGAAACTATGAGATAAAATATTCATTGTTGATATGTTTTCATTCATTAATATGATTCCTAAAAAATAATCTAAATACTGTATTAGGTATTTCTATGATTTTTTGAAATAACTATGATATTATGGGATTTGTTGGGAGGAAATTTATATTATAGTATTTTTATTGTACCTATAATTTTATTCTAGAATAGGGTTTCATCAGATAGATTTGTTAATTATTAACACTTGGGGTCTCATCATTAATTCATTTTTTAAGAAATTCTACCCTAGTAGGATAAAACCTGAATATAAACATATGATCAGCATTTTTTCATGATATCTGGGTAAGATATTCCATAAAACATGTGATATATTTAGGGGTCTTCTTGTACAACATCTGAACCATCATTTTTTCACAACATTTTCTTTTGGAACCATTATATGACAGACACAAAAACTATAATCAATAAATTAAAAATATATTTTATAGATGAAATTTTTTTATGATACGACATTTGAAGAGAATAAAAAAATATTCAATACACTTTCTAACGATTCACAATATAGATGTTTTATTTTGATAAATTTTCATCAAGGATGCAAACATTACTTCCAATAATCAAATCCACGAGATCTTGTGATTTCCAATTAAAAATTATCTTCGATGAAATATTACCTTTGTTAGATTCTATGTCATGATAGAACTTACTATACAAACATTGTTATTCCTATACATCCCAATCAAGATACTAATTTTTATAGTAATGTAACTACGATGTAGTTTATGGATTAGCCTTTCTCAAATAATTACTAGGAAGGATATAAAATAAATTCTATCTACTCTATGAGAGGGAATGTATTGTTTATAAAATATGTATCCCCTTTTTATTAACATTGGCTTAAAAAAATTATGAACTAAACTAAAGCCGATTCATCTAACACAATAATGAACTTAATTATTTTTTGTATAAATGTAAAAATATTATTAATTATAATGATAAAAGACAAAAATAGTAACTATAATCTTAATATACTAATTTCCAAAATTCCATGAACAATTTTAAATCTCATATTAGGTTAATTATTTAGAAATATTATGGTAGAGAAAAATGAATGCTGTATAGTGAAACAATTTTATTCCAAGAGGGAATGAAATGTTAGTTAATAAAATATTTTTCTAGACACAAAATAGTATCCTTTAAAGACCCTATAATAGTTTTATATGAAATTAATTATGATATTGGAATGAAAAATATTCAATTTCTAGAATAAGATATAATGGATAGAAACACTCAAATTAAAAATAATCCAACTATTCCAAATTGACATATAGAAAGGAAAATATTTTTAAATGAAAGATAATAAATTAATGGAAAATATTCATGAAGAAACATTTCTCATAACCACTGTAATGAAGAAATATTACCCACATAACTCAGTCCATAAAAATATTAAAATGTAATATAAAAAATCGTAACATCTAAAGATCACATGGATTTTCAAAAAACACATAATAAGAATTAACATTATTAAATATTTAGACCATATTCAAAAATAGATTTAATATTTCTAGAAAATAGATTTAAATATGAAATTATTCTAGGATTATTCAATATACATCCTCACTAAAGTGTGTAATTTTTACTATTAAATTAAATCAAAAAAACTCAAGGTTCATATAATATTTTTTAATCCTTGTACTGTATGTAGTAGGGGTAAAACAAATAAATTTTATGAACTTATGGAAAATATAAATCGCATACCTTACATAGTATTTCAATAGTTTATATTGGGATAACTACAACCTATTATTGTTTCCATATAAGGGGCCAAATAGTCCATTATACATCATATATATTGGGTATATGATCATATTTGCATTGTTGGGATGTTTTTTTCACTATTTTATTTAATCATCGCATACATGGAATATAGATGGGATATCCACATAATTATGGGGTTGACTATACATACCGCAATAGTATTTGAGGATAATTTTTTAATATGATTTTTCAATTGTAGAGAAAGAAATAAAGAATTTAATGTTTTTAAAAATCCTAAGGAATGTGCTCATAATGAAATCATATTTACAGTGGAAATTATAGATAATGAGGACCCTTATGATCGTTTTATTGAATGATTATTAGATTTCTTTTAAAATGTAATGATAAACAATGTTCTAAGAGATTTATTTAATTGTTGATGTTAGTGAAATATGGGAACATTTCAATGAGTATTCATAATGATTTCAAGATCATTTGGATGATTTTAATGAGGAGAAATATTTACATAAAATTTATATTCCCAGTATTCTGGTATTTACATACTATAATAGAGTGTGTATCATTCATCATCCATCTTTTTTAATTCCATTAAAAAAATAATAAATAATAAATTTGGGGAAAAAATTTTGAGAAACTTTTAAATTTTTTGATCTGTACTATAAACAGATTTTTTAAATTCATCATGATAAAAAATTATCTACTTGGGGAGATATCCTATAACATGAAATTGAGTATTGAAAGGAGTGACAAATACATCAAGTATGTCAGGGACTCTAATTTTAAAACACATCAAAAAAACATTAAATGAAATCCATTGTGTATAAAAAAATTAATTTTTTTAGAAAACTAGAATTTGAAGTGGTATAGTTTATTATGCGATTTTTAAAAGAAATCCATACATCCTGGATGGAAAAATTATTGTTTTTATCAACATATCTAGGGGGATTTATTAATGGAAGTTGAAATGGAAATGTTTAATAACATTTTTACAAAAACAAAACTATATTTTAGATACTAATAAAGAAACTATCTTAACCATAGTCATATTTTTTAACTGAGATAACATGGATGATGAAATTTGTAGATTATAAATAAATAAAACTAATTAAAAATAAATGTAAAAAACTTTTCATAAATAAATTATTCCAAACATATATAATTGATTTTATTTATAAAACAAATAATTTCCCAAAAAATGAGGAAGTTACCAGTATCGTGATATATGCTAAAAAACCATAATTCATGATGTCACTATAACAGTGTTTTGAATTTTACAAATATAAATAAAAATTATTTATAATATATAATATCATATTAAATTCCTCAATTTTATTACATACACTTTTCATTACATGTAAGAAAACATAGGATATTTTATTGTTTAGTTTCTAGGAAATGATGTACATAATACATATGAACATCAAATATTCTACCAATACTCTTGAGTGGAATATCCATGGGATTTACCAATGTTAGTTTCACATTATCTCATATCCTAGGGACATACATCAATTAGAAAGGGGTTAGCATGATGCACAGAAAAAGATAAAGGGATACATATAACATGTGATTAGAACACAAATTAGTGAAAATATAAGTCATATGAATAAGACATGAACAAGATTTATATCATAACAATATGAACATGAATAGTTATATATAAATTTTGATAAAAAAATTTATTAGTCATTCAAAATAAAATCACTATGTTTTATTACCAAATTATAAGAAATCAAAATTTCCAAGTAAATTCAACAACGCGACATAAAAACTGTCATTTATAAGGATTAAATTCATTAACCAATTAATTATATTTATATAATGATGAACCCCTAATATAAATTAATTTTATGTGACCCACATAGATAAAAATAAAAAATTTCATTAATATCCTCTAGAACAAAAATAACATGTTTTTTTTTGAACCATGCTATAGAAAAGTTATCAATGGAATGATCATTATATCATTATTACGGAAAAAATGGAATGACTATTACATATTTTTAAATCCATAGATTAATATATCATTACACATCTAGGTGAATTACCAAGGAAAAATAATGTGTTTGGGTAACCAAAAATGAAATAAATTAAACGATCACAAGTAAAAGAGATAAATAAATTCGACACCTCGATGAGTAGTAAACATGGAATAAGGGAGGCGAAAATGTGAAGGGAAAAGGGTATCCCATTTGAAAATGAAAATTATTATATTAATGGGAATGTTTAATGTATAAAAATAATTATTTTAAGAACAATAAGACATAGAACAACAATGAATTTCGAAGTTTAAAGTGATGTGTAGACTTTTTTTCCTTGACGAGTTGTTCCACATAATTGTTTATATAAACTTTGGGAAATGATTATATCATGGGGGAATCCATGGGAGGAAAAATCACTGAATCATCATGTAGGATTGATTTTTAGTGTCACATAATTGTGAAATTTTAGGGTATTTCTTGAATAAGTTATAGAATTGTATAATAATTTATATATACAGGTCTTGGATATCTAGTTTATAGAGGATGTAAAACCATTGTATTACAAATTTTTTGTCTCATGGTTTTGTAAATATTACTAAAAGTTTATTATATTTTATTCTAACATAACCAAACATCATTTTAACAATAATTTGGAAACATAATCTCCAACCTTCCTAAAGATGATGCTTCTAATATCAATTAATCCACTTTTATTTTTGGAAATTCCCTTAATGATTTTGAAATTTACTAAAATATATTAAATTTTTTAATATTAATAAAATAAAATATATTAGTTCACGTATTTTTTTTAATTAATTGTTACATAATTATGATATAATTATGATGTCATAAAATATTCGAAAAACCCAAAACAGTATTTTTATAATTTACATAAAAATAAAGTATTTTAGAAAATTTTCATAAATTCAACCATACCTATGATTGATGTGTTTATTACAAATATAATTTTTATTTTATTAGGATAATTATGAAAATATATGAATTTAGTTTTTTAAATATAAATGTCATGATTTATTGAAAAATATAACTTTTTAAAAAATAATGAAATTTCATCCACTTATTAAAATTTTCATAGTAAATTAAATAATTATTTTATGCATTATATTTAAACAAAAGGTTTTTAGATTTCAATTTAAATAAAATATTTATTCAATACAACATTGTTTTTAAAGAAATATCATTTAATATCAAAAAAATTATGTTTCATTTCAATGTCTAAATATAATTATCAAATTTTTTGTAGTTAAAATTTCTTAATTATGAAATATTATTATTAAATATGAAATTTATTTAATAAAAATTCTATTCATCAAATGGAAACTATACTTTAAGAAACTACATAATAGATACATATTCCCTTATTACACATGTGTACACCCTAAGGGTGTGGTTTGTGAAGGGGTTGTTTTCATGGGGTGGTTCTGGATTCATCAACTAAGTGGTAATTACCAATAACATGATCTGACCCTATAGTTGATTTTTTAAAATATTAACTTATTTTATATTAACATAGGATTGGTTAAAGGATAACCCAAGTTACTCTACCTCCCTTCCATGTTATGATAAATAGGCTTCAAATAGCATGACTCTATTTGTTGACACTAATGTTTACCCTTTCATAATAAAATATCCTTTGTTATTAATAATTATAAACACTAATTCTAAATGTAAAATTATATATACATGGTATAGTTCCTAATTTTCAAACTAAATAACGGTTATATTGAACCATGGTCATATATGTCTAATGAACATAATATTTTTGAATCCCAAATTGTTAATTTTCCTTTTACACAAGATAAAAACAGATTCATTTTTCCATTTACATTTTACAACAATTCACCCAATTTTTTTTTAAATTTTATATTCCTTTTACTATTTTTATAATGATTTTATGCAGACCTTTAGTATTGTAATTGGGGTGATGAGTATAGTTGATTGTCGCGATCAATATTTACTATTTTTTCTATTATATTTTATAATTTTTTATAGTTGTAATGAATCCCATTTTAATTGGTTTAATAGATGACTAATATAATGATATTTATAATTTATATCTTTTTTTGGGATAAACTGTATTTTAACATGTATATAATTATATAATATATAAAAAAACTTATTCAAAGAACAAATATCATTCTTAAATACTTGAAAATTGCATCCCCTTGAAAATTTCTATCCCTAAAATATCAAATAATATTATCAAATAAAAATAGGTGATGGTACATATGTTTTATTATCTCTAATGGAACCCGCATTGCTTATTCATATAGATAGTTAATGTAAAATACTTTTAAAAGGTGTGTATTCTTATTGAATTTAACATTGTCTCTATAGTCCAAGATCTATACCCACTGATCCTGCAAGGAGAGGTCATATTTTAGTTGTACCTCATTTTAATTAAAAACATGTAATGGATCATGTTTTTATATCCTTAAGAGGGAAATGAAGAATACATTATGAACATCACCGAGAATTGGTGGAATTTAAAGGTGAAAGGAAACTTATCCTATGCGTTAATGGATTTCCTAGTTTCCACCGTACCTTAGGTAAGATTCCACTTCATTCCGAAATGGATGACACTATTCTATGGTGATATCTGAAGGAATGTTTTTTCTACACAACAAATATACAAGTGCATTCAATTTTGTTTGGAATAGAAAATATACTTACATTGTAAATTTATCTGTTTTTGGATGTCATGAATATTTTCCACAATCTATTTTACGTGATTATTCCATAAATATTTAGCTCATTATCATCCTCCAACCAATTTGAATTTATAGATATTTTCCCATGTAGATATTCACAATGATATATTTTAATAATCGAGTAGAATCTGATGTTGTTTTAGTACTTAACTCATGTAATTGGTTGATTTTATCAACAATTAAAATTGATTGATCATTTTATCAGTATGTACCCAATTGTATTACTAGTGTATTTAGACTGGCCGTCAATTTGGGGGTGAAAGGGAATATTAAAATTCATTTGATTAATTGGATAATGATTAATAATTATTTAGAATTTTCATTTAAACCATTTATAATGATCAAAAAATATAAAATGAGTAAACCCATTCCACATCACCACATTATATACATATATCACAAAATGTTGTTCAATAATGATATCTTCTTAAATAGTTATGATATTGGTCATCTTGCTGAGTGAATCCACTATAACCAAAATCACATGGTTTCTTTCAGATGTTTATTAGATACTAGTGACAAATTAATTAGTGAAAACTTTCCAACATTAATGATAGTATGGATAGTGGTTTTAATACCCCAATAGAAATTTTTCACTATTTCATCTCATTTTTTACAAACTAAGGACCATTAAATGTCATTGAAAGTCTCCCTATTTATATTATCCCAAAAGTAATGATTACAAATGTCCTTATAAATTTTACTAATACCTGGTTGTATTGAAAATTTAGAGCTTTAAAATTATTCCATTTTCTCAATATTTATCTCCGAGATAGATGGAATACATATAATTGTAAGAAATTTTAATACAAATTCATGATTAATATTGAACTCAGTAAACATAACACTTTTCACATGCACTATAATATTTTTAACAAAGTATATATTTTTCTTCTCAGGATATTGTCCTTCAATTATGGTTAAGTAATCATTTTGGATAATATTTGTTATTTACCTTCCCTTTTGTTTTCAGTGTACAACTTCACTATATACATGATCAATAGATATACTCAAATAATAATTATTATCATCATAATGGGGTCATTCTTACATAATGTATTAGTGACATTGTCTTCTATTCCATGGTGATAATTAATTAAACAATCATAATATTTAATCAGTTCCAACCATTTACATTGTCTCATGTTCAACTTATTTTGTGAGATTATATTATTTAATATTTGGTGGTTTCTGTATATATCACATTTATCCCCATAAATATAGTCCCTCAATATCTCCAGTTAAAAAATATATGTAACTAATTTCAGGTTATGAATAGTTTAATTATTTTTATTGGGATTTAACAATAAATATACATATGGGATCACCATTTAATTCTTCCTAACTATGAAACCAATAAATTTTAGATAAAAATCACTATAAATAAAAAATCCATCATAAAAAAGCTACTCTTAACATAGATGTTGTAACGAGTTTTTTCATCAATTCATTGAAACATTCTTCACATTAAATTTTCAAGATATACATAGTTTATTTTTGAGTTGAAGTGACAATGGATTATAATTTCTTGATTTCACCACCCTCCCATAAAACAATTTTAATATCCTATTAAACCATGGATCCTTATAGTCAGAGATACAATTATAGGGCAAGGGGACTCTTTTATAGTCGTTCTCTTGGTTGTGTTAACTACGATTATTTCATTGGTTACAATGTTCCCCATCAATGAAATATTTCATATACAGAATCCACATTTTCTTAATTTTCCAAAGAGTATCTACATCAATAGAATTGTCAAAATAACATCTAGATGATCCTCATGCTCATTGAAACCTTTAGAATATATAAGAATGTAATTAATTAAAATTACCATAAAATAAAACTATTTTAGATAATTATTCTATTCATAAAATCCGTAAATATATTAGAAACAATTGTCCAATTATAACAAAAACACACTCATAATACCAATTTGATATTTGGATGGTATTCATAGGAATTTGTTCTTTCATCACACTCAATTGATGATACCCAGATCACAGGTCATTCATTGAGATGAATTGTGTCCCCACAAAGGTGGTCAAATAAATAATCAATCCCTAGAAAGGGTACATGATCTTCATTTTGATCATATCACATTCTCTATAATAAATTCCCAACTATATTGATATATATTAATTCTTGATAATGATAATAGGTTATCTCCATGGAGAAAGAGTAGGTTACATAAATCCCTTCTAAAAATTATATTGAATTAATTTAATTAATTTATCTAAATCAACATTTTCCATTCTATAGGGGGTCTTCGATAATGGCTTAAACTCGTGTATGAATTCAATGGAGAAATATACCTCTATTTATATGGGTGGTCCAGGAAACTCTTAAAAAATACATCAATCAATTCCTAAACATTATGGGAAATATTTATCTTTATTAATTCTTTTACTTCTCCCACATCACATATCATGTCCATAAATAAGGCTACAACATGTGATTCTATCGAATTTCAGTCCATGAAATATCTCGTTTGAAAATGGATGTCAGCTTTACATTTTGGGTTATTGAAATTTACTTGAGTATATAGTTGACCATAAGATTATAACTAATGATACATCCAGTCCCAATTATATTTTTGAATTCCAAAATGTTGATGAAATCTAGATCTATGATCAATTGTTTATCACACAAGTTAATACTAGTGATTCAGTACACTGTAGAAAAAAGAATAATCCCTCCAAGAGACTTTTCGAAAACATATAATTCTAAAATCTTAGGGATTGAAGATATTATATTTGAATACATTTATGAAATAATGTTATGTGTAGATGAAAAATAAAACGTCTAAAATCTATATTTGATATCACAAGGAGTGTACCTACAACAACATCATTTTCAGTCTATACATTAGTTTTCATTATTAAAAATTTATGATTCTGAACCCGTGGCCTTTTCTAACATTGATGGTGGTATTACTTCATTTTTTCAGATTCGTACATACATTGAAAGTGTTCATAGGTTTCCCATAATTGTTTTATTGAAGAGTTAGTTGTTCCTAGACCATATATCAAATGTCTTTAGTGTTCATAAGACAATGATTCATCTCTCCATGAAATTTACATTCTTCAGGAATGCATATTTTTAATTTTTATCAATATCCACTCCAACAAAAAATATTTTCCTAGAATATTATTCCCACATTTGTTTCACATGAGTATTTTCACTTCCTTTCCTCCTCTTCCATGATAAAAATCAGTCTATGAATTTTTTCTTCCACTTTATCGTATTATAATTCTACATATGTGAACATTTTGTGTCTCCAAACTCTAACTCAACCTTCATATTAGTCCATAATATATTTTCATAGATTTAAAAGATATTATATTATATATTTCTCCACAAAGAGGGTCTCGGTCCACTGAATAATTTATCAACATTACTCTTATGATCCATAACCAATTTAGAGGTGTATCGAGCATGTATTGTGAATTTTATCTCTAAGATTACCCAAGATTCATTTTCCTTAATATTTTTCTATTGTAATTCCTTGACCATTATCTATAAACTTAACATAGAAAATATTTAATTAAGAATATTCCCATAGACTCTTATCACAATAAATAATCAATATCCTTAATTGTATTTATGGTGTTAATTAGTTTCTACAACTGATCATATTTTCCTTTTAAGAGGTATACAGCAAGGTGGATTTTTCATTCTATGGAAAATAAGGTAAAAAAATATCTATTCTACAGAGATAATTAATATTTCCACAATTTATGGGTTTTTAGATCCACTAAAAAAAGGTAGTAGTTGATGCATGTAGTACTAAATGACATAATTTTCCATTCCAGGTGAATCAATTTTCTTGACTCAATTAAAGATATTATCCATAACCTATTTTAGTTGATTCATCATCAATGATATACTTTCCATTCAAGTATCAATCAGTAGATCGTTAGTGCATCGTTTGTTATACTCAACATTTATATTGATCCTCATATTTAATGCCATTTTTTAATTTATGAACACATTTTTGAGAAGCATGTTACATATAGGAATTCAATAATTCTAAATGGAATTAATATTATAAAAATTCAGTCCTAAATATTTTATTACATAGTCTTCCTGTATGATTGTTATATTTTTTATATATCCATCATAGTGGTTCATAAAAAATATAGTGAATCAGATAATATGTATCCTAAGAGTGTCAAAATATAGTAATAGAAGGGCCCATTATTGATTAGAAACTCCCAATCAATGCTAGATAAATAAAGTGTTTGTGGGTGTTACCCCGAGGAATATTGGTTCCAGTGCCACAACTTCTTGTAATATAATAACAATGATGTATTTTATGAGAAACCAAATACACAATACTTACCAAAATACATGGAATTTTTAATATATTTTTAATTGTACAAAGGGTTTATTTCTATGTTTTTAAGTAATAATTTCCACATTAAACTAAAAAATGATCTAATAAAAACTTTTTAATCCCACCATCTATTATATAAAATCATTATCCCATTTAAAAACACATGATATTTTAACTTTTAATTTCATGTAAATTTAGTACATGATCCATTATTAGATAAATCATTCTTTTAATCCTCATGAAAAATATATTTATTTGATAACCCTATGTTACATTAACTACATCCTATGTTCTATGGACATACATAAAAGGAATGGGGTGTTCATGAATCATAGTAGGAAAAGGTCAAGGGATACATATATCATGTAATAAGGAGACATATCGACAATAACATGATCCATAACAATTATATATTAAAAAGAGGCATATAATAATAATATTAACATAAATCATAATATTTAAATGTTGATAAACAATTATATGATATTGTCATAATAACAGCACCAAAAATTATTTACATGGCCTTATAAATTAATATTACCATGGTTTTTCACTAACGTATCATAAAACATGGGTTATATAGAGAATAAATCCTTTAAACAATGAATTTAAGTACAATCAGTGTGCACCCATCCAATTTATTAATATTATTTGATCCATATAGATAATAAAAATCCATTTAATTAACATCATGTGGAAATTAAATAACATGTTTCTTTTCGAAATAATGTAATTGAAATGTTCTCAAATGATTTATCACTATATCGTTCATAACACATGAAAAGGGAAGATGTGTTAAATATATGTAATTCAATATATCAAAAATTAATTTTTCATCTATCTAAATAATAATGTATATTAAATAGTACTGGGTAGTCCAAAATGTAAATAAATGAGAATTTATGATGTAAAAGAGAGAAATAAATTCAGCCCCATGACTAGTATTAAACATCGATTAAGAAATAGAAAAATGATAGGGGACAAAAAAATATCATTCATAAAATACAATTAATAAATTAAAGGGGATTAAATAATGAATTAAAAAATAATTATTTGGTAAAATGGAATACATACCCCAAAATGGAAACTTGAATGGAAAAGTGATGTGGAGATTTACCTTCCCCTGAAAATTGGATCCTAAAACATGGGTATGGAACCTGAGGAGCATAATAGAATCTTAGGGGAATCCTTCAGAGGGAAGATAACATTTACATCATGGATATTAGATTAGTACAAAAGGGATATGGTGAAATGTGTTGTTACTTACTACTAAAGTGGACAATTTTTTTAATAATTTTCATATGCATATCTTGAAAATCCATGATGTAGAATGTTTGAAACCATTTCCCTACACTTGGTTTTCTCTCATGTGTTTGGACATATTCCTCATTAATAATGTTGTTTAAATTTACTAGATCTTAAAATACCTTTTATATTTTTTTGGATATGGAATGTTAATATTTTCACAAAATAATGTTTTTAAAAATAGTTTTCCTATTTATTACATTGGAAAGAAATTTATAGGATTGGAAATTGACTAAAATGTATTAAATAAAATAATATTAATAAAATAACATGTTTTAGGTCCTGAATTGTGTTTAATTTATTTATTTAGTCATTATGACATAAATATGTTTTCATAAAATATAATGAAACCCAAAAATGATATTTTTTATATAATAGAAAATTAATATATTTTAAAAAATTATAAAAAATTTACCTTAACAAAATTTTGAAATAGTTATTTCAAATATAATGTTTCCATATTAACAATACTTCTAAAAACATGATAATTTTTACATTTACATATAAAGTACTTATTTATTCATAAATATTAGTGTGTATACATAGTCAAATTTCTAACACTTTTAAAAAAATTTCTAGGAAATTATAAAATTATTTTATCATATATATTTATATATGAGTTTTTCAAGAAAATAATTTGCTAAAAAATATTATTCATAGTAACATAACTTATAAAATAAAGTATATCATTTCTAATAAAAATATAATTATGTTTTATTTATGTCTAAAACTAAATTTATCAAATTTCTATGAATTAGACTTTTATTTTAGCATGAAAACTATTTATAAAAATTTAATTCATAGAATAACCATTATATTTATATAAAAGAAATTAGATTTAATGAATCCATGGACAAGAAACATAACCCCATATTAAAATCTAATATACCTTAAGGGTAAGGTGTATTGTAACACCCCGACCCTAATTACCCAGATTCGGTGCATTATTACATAACATTGGCATGATCACAAGAATGATCAAATCTCGAAAGACCGATTGGTTTATTAGCCTTGGAAAACTAGATATATTCATAAGTCTTACATTACATCATAAAATGAAAAACTACTACAACAACATATTCTCTCCATAATCCACACTCATATCCCCACATAATATCCCTACAGGTCATTCATAATTTACTTCTTCACTTCCTGGGAAAAATAAAACATAGAAAAGTGGCGAGCTCAAATGCCCAATAAGGATAACAATATAGCGGAAACTTTCATAAATAAGAATAAACATTTAAGGGAATGTATAACTAAAACAAAATACTTTCAAACTTGAACTTTCAACATAGTATGTCCTAAATAAAATGAAATAATTACATTTTATTATTCACATGGATATTATACTAATCGAATAATCACATGTAAAAACAATAACCACTTTCATAATGATGGAACGGATAATGCCAGACTATCATAACCACATAGCCAAGGTCTCATGCCAAGACTATAAATAAGATTTTGCCAAGGCCTTGTGCCAATACACTAGTTTGTCTCATGATACCTACTGATGCATCGAAGAGTTATAGCGGGCTCCACCCGTCACATATTAAGTCCAATGCATTCCCATGTGAAAAGGTTTAAACATAACAAAAAAATTCATATTAAAACTAGCATACGAAATGTCAATATTTTCACCATAAAATATGATTGGTATAAAAATAGCACATCCACAGTCAAACATATCACAAAACATTCAATACAATATAGAAGTTTTGTATCATAATAAATCTACTTCAAATAAGCGTAAAATTAATCAAAGGATGTTGACATAGATGAAATCAAAACTCTTTTAGAGAAATATCTCTTTTTATTTTGAAATCATTTAAGCGCCCTATAAAATAAAACATTTTCTTTGAAATTATTCTTATATGCTTGTAAGGGAAGCTTTGAAGATTTTATAATGGCGGAAAATAGCCGCACCTGCCGTATAAGTTAAAAAAACATTCTTACCTTAATTCTGCCGAAAAGGTTAAAACAGACCTTGTTTTGAAAACGATAAAAAGATTCCTTTATAAACCACTTATAAAAGTAAAAAAGGGTATAAATGAAATTAACTCATATTATCATAAATAGTAAAAATGTTTTTAAATACATTTTTGAGAAACATAGATGTGGATGATAAAGAAATCCCAGTAGTTATTACGTATAAACAACCTCGGATAATGAAGAGATTGTGAAATAAACCTTACCTTGTACTTTTCCTTGGTTGGGGTAGGATAACCTCCTGTATAATGGTGAAATATTTTTTATTAAATTATACAAGAATAATATATATTAATATGATATCATATATGATCTTTTAACATTGATTTGTTAATAATATCTTTGAATTATCGTAGTTTCGGGTGTTAACTTACTCATTTTCTTTTATATGTTTTTTTACATAAGCCATGTTTGTCATGGATAGGTTGTATATTTTTCATATACAGAATGATATCAAGTCCTTAAACATCTTTTTTAAATCATCAAATGATAATTATACTTTAATGGATACGATGGAGAATGAATCTCATCGCGTTCGTGGAGACGGTAGTCCGTACGTATGCACGAGCGACAATATCATTATTTTGATATTAAAATAATATATAAATGGATGATATATCATATATACAGAAAAATTAACATGTTATATTTATTATATACATGAGTTACACATCATTATTATACCCATCCAAATAATAATATATTGAATAACAATTACACCACGACGTGGAGACGGTAAGCCGTACGTACGCACGTATGGTGACATGTTATTCAAAGGGTGGATAGAATACTGAATATTGTTGTACCATATTTATAATAACATCACAGTATATATAATATACTGGAGTTATTATTTTATAATGGTAATAACAAAGAAAGAAGAAGTGGAAGAATAAAGGAACTTCAAAAGGGGTGGTGAAAACAATACCTCTTCTTCGGGTTCTTCCTTTTGATTTGATCAAAAGGGATCCTTAGGTTGGCTTTCTGATCAAACTATGGCCTTTCGGTTATAGTGAGGGAAGTTGGGATAGTATTTGGGCAGAGTTTGGCTGAACCAAAAGGCTTTTATGGTGTGAAAAAACGAGAAGGAGGAGTTCCCTTTTATAAGAGGGGTGAGGGGCACCTTTGGAAAAGCTAGAAATATTAATTTATAATAAATTCATATTCGGTTTCTATTGGCTCAAAAGTTTATTATTCAAAGGTTAAGGTTGTGATGGGTGGAAAATAACTAATCCAATAGAATTTAGACAGGTTTGGGTACTTATATTAACCTTATCTTTAAGTATTAACTCTAAGTTAATTTGTTTCACTTTTATAATGTCTCTTTGTATTTTTATATAATATGGTTAATAAACGTACTATATACATCCAAGAGACCCCCAAGTGGTCCATTAATGATGAAACAATCATGATATAAGTCTCGTGGCCAAACATTAGATTTTTAGGAATTTAATAACAATTAATAATATAATATTTGTTTTAAGAACTCTTTTTTGTCAATTTTGACACTATTCAATAGTTGATTTTTGTGAAACTCATAAAAGATTTATTACTTCGAAAAAAGTCAATTAAATAAATACTAATATATCATATTATCCTATGAAATTAGTTTAATTCATTAAAAGTTTCATATTATATTTATTTTGGTATTTATAATATCAATTATTTTAATTTTTCACTATTATAGTAATTAATTCATCATCATTGTGTCATAAATAAATTAAATCATTTAATGTCTAAAAATTATAAATAAAATATCATTATGTAGGAAATCTTTTTATATTTCTAATTAATATTTATAATCTAAAATCCAATTTATATAACCCTATGTAAAAATTGTTTTACTAAAAGATATATGCTTGTGTCATTTTTGTATTCATTTTAACTTAATTAAAAAAAGTGTCCCTATCACCTACAAGTGGCACCATGGGGTCCCAAAATCGACCCAAAGATGCCTATGGTAGAACAGGTATCAACCAATAAGTCTAGGACACATTTTAGGGTAATTTAGTATTATTATAATATTATTTTTTAACCCTCATTTACCGGATTTACCCTTAACCATGGTAAATAAAATATTTACCGCAGTAATTATTCAAAATGTCTAAAAATAAAAGTTATCTATTTAAACAATTTGAACAGTATGATTCTAAATATGGAATCCATTTTTCTAAATTCAAAACACAATAGTGGCAGAAATTAATTTAAAATTAATTCCCGATGTCAAAACAAAAGGCGTGTTTTTAAGAGATAATAACTATCAAAAGATTGACACTTGATTATGTTTGGTTTAATTGTAAATTTATGTCCAATGACCAACAATATATTAAATGGTAAAAATATATTTAAATATAATTTAAAACCACTCAAATTCATAATTTATCACTGTTAATTATTTTGATTTAAAAAGTTGTTTTTAATTAAAATTTAGTAATTTTCACTATTTATCAAAATATTAAAGTTATCCGAAAAGTACCAAAATTTCACCTTAGGCTAAATTCGATATTCCGAATCGAAAAATAAAGTCCATTTTGAAATATAAATTATATATAATTTCAAAAGGTAGGTATTACTATTCATAACGGCTAGTTTGATTGGTTATGGTGTGTTAGAACTCGGTGTTGCGTACAACACACGCTATCAAATTATTCAAAGAGAAGTGTATCGTAGAAGCTTGGGGTGTTACATTCTCCCCAACTTCAAATAATTTAGTCCTCGAAATTTCTAGAATACTTATCACATGAAAGGACTCGGGTGGTTCTTCATCATATGTTCCTCGGGTTCCCACGTTGCCTCTTCCATCTTATGGTTTCTCCATAAAACTTTTACCAGACGCGTCATCCGATTTCTCAGTACTTGTTCTCTCATATCAAAAATCCTGACGGGCTCTTCACAATAGGAAAGATCGGGTTCCAGTTCTAATTTCTCATAGGTGAGTACATGCGTTGGGTCAGGCATGTATTTCCTCAACAGAGATACGTGGAACACATCCTGAACATTGGAGAGACTTGGCGGCATTACCAATTGGTAAGCCACAGCTCCAATTCATTCTAGAATTTCGAAAGGTCCGATGTAACTGGGACACAATTTACCTTTCGTACCAAAACGTATGACTCCCTTCCATGGAGATACCTTCAGGAAAACATGATCACCGAATTGAAATTCCAAATCCTTCCTTAGATTATAGGCATATCTCTTCTGCCTACTTTGAGCTGCTTTAATGTGATTTTGGATTACCTTCACCTTTTCCACCGTTTCCTCCACCAGTTCTGGGCCTACAAGTTTTCTTTCACCAACGTCATCCCAACAGGTTGGTGTACGAAATCTCCTTTCGTATAACGCTTCATATGGTGCCATCTTAATACTCGAATGGAAGCTATTGTTATAGGAAAATTCTACCAAAGGTAAATATTGATCCCACATACCCTGAAAGTCATGTCAGCAAGATCTCAACATGTCTTCTAAGGTCTGAATAGTCCATTCTGATTTTCCGTCTGTCTGAGGGTGGTAAGTAGTGCTCAAAAGAAGTTCAGTATCCAGGGATTTCTGAAGACTTTTCCAAAATCTTGAAGTAAAATGGGGATCACGATAAGAAACAATCGATAGGGGTACTCCATGAAGTCTCACAACTTCATTAATATATAGTCTTGCTAGACGTTCCAGGGGTAGATCTTCTTTTATAGCAAGAAAATGTGCTTACTTGGTAAGATGATCAACAACAACCCATATTTCATCATTCCTTTTAGGAGTCTTTGGTAGCCCCATGACAAAGTCCATAGTAATATTGTCCCATTTCCACTCCAGTATACGAAGTGGTTGCATGACTCCTCCATGCTTTTTCCTTCCAGCTTTCACTTGTTGACAAACAATACATCTTGACACAAAATCAGCAATCTACCTCTTCATGTTGTCCCCCCAAAAATGTTCCTTCAAATCCCTATACATTTTGGTGCTCCCAGGGTGTATAGAGAAATTGGAACTATGAGAATGATCCAGTAATTCCCTTTTTAGATCAGGTATATCGGGAACACAAAGTCTCTTCCCAAATTTCAAATATCCATCTTCATACACAAAGTCTCTCAATATCCCATCATTCACAGCTTTAATCATCTTTTGAAATTCTTCATCATCGGTCTGAGAACTCATAATCCTTTCTAGTAAATATGATTTGGCAACCATTTGAAAAAGCATTGATGTTTCACCTTCCCTGGTTATTCCCATGTCCATCTTCACTAGATCTATGAAAATTGGATCCCATTCAATTCTCATATTGTTCAAAACTCCATGGTATTTTCTACTCAAAGCATCTGCCACCTTTTTTGCTTTCCCCGGGTGGTAGTTTATCGTGCAATCATAATCCTTGAGTAATTGAAGCCATCTCCTTTGCCTCATGTTGAGTTCTTTTTGTGAGAAAATATACTTATAACTCTTGTGATCAGTATAAATCTCACATTTTTCACCATAGAGGTAGTGCCTCCATATCTTCAAAGAAAAGATCACAGCTGCTAACTCGAGATCATGAGTAGGATAGTTTTGTTCATGAATTTTTAACTGTCATGATGCATAGGCAATAACTCTATCATTCTACATAAGGACACATCCAAGTCCTTTCTTTGATGCATCACTATAAATAAAGAACCCATCATTCCCCGATGGTAGAGTCTATATAGGAGAATTGACTAATATTCTATTCAGTTCTTTGAAACATTCTTCACACTCTTTTTTTCAAACAAATTTAACCCCTTTACGTGTGAGCTTCGTTAATGGGTTAGCCAATCGGGAAAAATTCTGGACGAAACGTCGATAATAACCTGCCAAACCAATAAAACTACGTACCTCAGTTATACTCGTAGGTGCTGGCCATTCTTGGATTGTCTTGGTCTTAGAAGGATCACCAGAGATTCCATCTTTAGAGACAATATGTCCAAGAAAAGAAATCTCATGAAGCCATAATTCACACTTGCTAAACTTTCCATATAATTCATGCCTCCTCAGAGTCTTCAAGATAATGCGCAAGTGATTTTCATGATCTTCATAGGTTTTGGAGTATACCAAGATATCATCAATAAATTCCACCACAAATTCATCGATATAATCCTTGAAAACTCTATTAATCAGATCCATGAATACAGATGGTGCATTAGTCAATCCAAATGGCATTACAGTAAACTCGTAATCCCCGTACCTGGTTCGAAATGCTATCTTCAGAATGTCTTCCTTCTTCACACACAACTGATGGTATCTAGATGAAAGGTCAATCTTTGAAAAGTATTGAGCTCCATGCAGTTGGTCAAATAAATCATCAATACGAGGTAGGGGATACTTTTTCTTTATCGTTATAGCATTGATCTCCCTGTAGTCGTTACATAACCTCATAGATCCATCTTTCTTTTTAACAAAAAGAACAGGGGCTCCCCATGGAGAAAAACTAGGGCGAATAAATCCTTTATTACTCCACTCCTCTAGTTGTTTCATTAGTTCGAATAACTCTATAGTGGGAATTCTATAAGGGGTCTTTGATATAGGCCTTGATCCAGGAATTAAATCAATGGAAAACGCAACTTCACGTTCTGGAGGATGTCCGGGAAAATCTTCCCTAAATACATCTACAAATTCTTTCACAACAGGTACATCCTCTATTTGAACATTCCTTTCCTCACCGACAGTTATTTGATTCTCTTCCTCCCCAATAATTGAATTAAGTTGAGCTACTGGGGGTGGATCTAAATAAGAACTAGGTGGTGACGATTCTGCTCTAAAGATAAGGTGTTACTTATCATTATCATCAAGTATCGTAACCTCTTTCTTCTTACAATAAATCTCTGCATCATAGTCTGAAAGCGAGTCCATACCGAGGATTATATCAAACTCAATCATAGGTATGACGATGAGATCAGTATATAAAGAACATTTATGTGCTCTAATGGGGACTGATTCACAAAACTTTGTTGCAATGATACTTCCCTTAGGGGTTTTAACTGACAACTCCCTTATTAAATCAAATTGGAAATATCTAATTTTCTTAGCAAACTGGGAAGATATGAAACTATGCGATGATCCAGAATCAAATAATGCATTTTCTAAACTTGAGGAAACCATTAAATTACCTGCCACCATGTCTTTCGGAGCTTCTACCTCAGCAGTAGTGATAGCTTTATCCTAGCCTTGATCCCTTGGCCTTTTCTGAGGTAAGTTCACCTGATGCTTAGGACATTAATTTGCATAATTTCCCATATCACTGCAATTGTAGCACTGAATGTTGGTATCTTCCTTCTTCCCCTTACAATCACGAGCTTAGTGGCCTTTTTCACCACACTTGTAACAGACTCCCATTCCCTTCAAGCAGGTACCAGGATGTTTCTTCCCGCATTTAACACAGGATGGATATTCAACCTTTCCCTTCTTCCCATTATTTCCATTCCCAGATTGATCAGTAGGTCTCTTCTTCTCTTGCTTTTCATTAAAGTCATAAGACTTAGAGAATTCCTTTTTGGTCTTGATAGCACATGAGACAATGTCTTCGTACGAAGAAAAGGATTGTGAGGCTAATGCTCGACAAAGAAATGGATTTAACCCATCAAAGAAATGATCAATCTTACTTATTGGGTTACGTATATAATCTCTAGCATAACTTGCTAACCTTGTAAAATTAGCCTTATACTTTGCGACATTCTCATCCTCCTTTTGTCTCAGACTCAGAAATTGCCTTTCCATATCTGCTCGATGGTCACGAGGAAAGTATTTTTCTAAAAACAGATCTTTGCACTCCCTCCATTCCATATTTGATACTTCATCATCTTCCTTCATGTTTTTAATCAATGACCACCATTGATCAGCATCTCCAGTGAGGCGGTAAACTGCCATGATAACGTTTTCCCTTTCACTGCTCCCCAAAGCCTGAAATATTTTCTCTAGGGAATTTATCCATTGCTCAGCTACTAAGGGATTTGAACTCCCATTGAACGTCGGTGGTTGTTTCCTCATGAATCTATCTAACATTGATCCTCCATGCTGTGGATCAGGGTGCTCCATACAGGTAAGGTTATTATTCATAACCTGAGTAAGTTTTCCCAGTATGGTGATTAGCTGATCGGAACCAGTTGCATCACCAGCTCCACTATAATTATCTTGAGCAGGAGGGAAATCCCTACAAGGAGTGCGTGAATTGATACGGTTTCCATTTCTTCCACTAGGCGCCATTTATAAACAATGGCATAAACTAGATCAGTTTATGAATCAAAATACATAATCTCATACTTATAAAACACTTAACATAAATTGAACTATTTATGGATATAATCCATAATCATAAAAATGTTTTCATTGAGGAAGTATATACTCATAAACCCTTCATAATTATTTGTAAATAAAATGAGAGTTATCCTAATCATATCCCCCGGGAGTGTCGTAACCAAGAGTGCAGCAAGGCCCGTTGTCGTGCAACAGTTCCCGTTCGAGTCTAGCTCAAAGCGGTGTTTTCGGGTTTTAACCCTAGGTACTTCTGTTCCAGAGCCACCCCTACCTACTCGTATCCAGACATGGATGTATTGCTCAGAAAACTCACAAAATCTCTACAATAGAAAAATTATAGAAAGTTCTTCTATACTAATCCTCAAAGTTCATCTTAGGTCTACGTGCTCTAATCAGAGTTTATCTAAATCTTGCATCCAAGGTTTGTACTAAACTTCCTATGATACCAACTGTAACGCCCCGAACCTAGTTACCCAGAGTCAGTGCATTATTACATAACATTGAAATGATCACAAGAAAGATCCAATCTCGAAAGACCGATTGGTTTAGTAGCCTTGGAAACACTAGATATATTCATAAGTCTTACATTACATCATAAAATGAAAAACTACTACAACAACATATTGTCTCCATAATCCACACTCATATCCCCACATAATATCCATGCAGGTCATTCATAATTTACTTCTTCACTTCTTGGGAAAAATAAAACATAGAAAAGGGGTGAGCTCTAATGCCCAGAAAGGATAACAATATAGCGGAAACTGTCATAAATAAGAATAATCATTTAAGGCAATGTATAAGTAAAACAAAAGACTTTCAAACTTGAACTTTCAACATAGTATAGCATAAATAAAATGAAATAATTCGATTTACTTATTCACATGGATATTCTACTAATCGAATAATCACATGTAAAAACAATAACCACTTTCATAATGATGGAATGCATAATGCTAGACTATCATAACCACATAGCCAAGGCCTCGTGCCAAGACTATAAATAAGATTTTGCCAAGGCCTTGTCCCGAGACACTAGTTTGTCTCATGAGACCTATAGATTCATCGAAGAGCTATAGTGGGCTCCACCCGTCACATATTAAGTCCAATGCATTCCCATATGAAAAGGTTTAAACATAACATAAACATTCATATTAAAATTAGCATACGAAATGTCAATACGTTCACCATAAACTATGAATGGTATAAAAATAGCACATCCATAGTCAAACATATCACAAAACATTGAATACAATAGAGAAGTTTTGTATCATAATAAATCAACTTCAAATAATCGTAAAATCCATCAAAGGATGTTGAAATAGATGAAATCAAAACTCTTTTAGAGAAATATCTCTTTTTATTTTGTTATCATTTAAGAGACATATAAAATAAAAAAATTTCTTTGAAAATATTCTTATATTCTTGTAAGGGAAGCTTTGAAGATTTTATAACGGCGGAAAATAGCTGCACCCGCCGTATAAGTTAAAAAAACATTCTTACCATAATTCTATCGAAAAGGTTAAAAAATGCCTTGTTTTGAAAACGACAGAAAGATTTCTTTAGAAACCACTTATAAAAGTCAAAAAGGGTATAAATGACTTTAACTCATATTCTCGTAAATAGTAAAAATGCTTTGAAATACATTTTCAAGAAACATGGATGTGGATGATAAAGAGATCCCAGTAGATTATTACGTATAAACAACCTCGGATAATGAAGAGATTGTGAAATAACCCTTACCTTGTACTTTTCCATGGTTGGGGTTGGTTAACCTCCTGTATAATGGTGAAATAATTGTTATTAAATTATACAAGAATCATATATATTAATATGATATCATATATGATCTTTTAACATTGATTTGTTAATAATATCTTTGAATTATCGTCGTTTCAGGTGTTAACTTACTCGTTTTCTTTTATATGTTTTGTTACATAAGCCATGTTTGTCATGGATAGGTTGTATATTTTTCATATAAAGAATGATATCAAGTCCTTAAACATCATTTTTAAATCATCAAATGATAATTATACTTTAATGGATATGATGGAGAATGAATCTCATCGCATTCGTGGACACGGTAGTCCATAAGTAAGCACGAGGGACAATATCATTATTTTGATTTTAAAATAATATATAAATGGATGGTATATCATATATACATAATCATTAACATGTTATATTTATTATTTAAATGATTTACACATCATTATTATACCCATCCAAATAATAATATATTGAATAACAATTACACCACGACATGGAGACGGTAAGCCGTATGTACGCACGTATGGTGACATGTTATTCAAAGGGTGGATAGAATACTGAATATGGTTGTACCATATTTATAATAACATCACAGTATATATAAGTTACTGGAGTTATTATTTTAAAATGGTAATAACAAAGAAAGAAGATGTGGCAGAAGAAAAGAACTTGAAAAGGGGTGGTGAAAACATTACCTCTTCTTCGGGTTCTTTATTTTGATTTGATCAAAAGTGTAACGCCCCGACCCTAATTACCTAGAGTAGGTGCATTATTACATAACATTGGCATGATCATGAGAAAGATCAAGTCTCGAAAGACCGATTAGTTTAGTAGCCTTGGAATAACTAGATACATCCATAAATTTTTACATTACATCATAAAAAAACATCTTGTCTTCATATCCCCTCATACTATCCCTGCAGGTCATTCATAAATTACTTCTTCATAATCCTGGGAAAAATAAAACATTGAAAGGGGTGATCTCGGATGCTCAGTAAGGATAACATTATAGCAGAAGCTTTCATAAATAAGCATAAACACTTAAGGCAATTTATAACTAAAACAAACGCCTTTTAAATTTAAACTTCAGCATAAAATGGCGAAGGTAAAATGAAATAATTCCATTTACTTACTCACATGGATATTCTACTAGTCGAATGATCACATGAAATATCAATAACCACTTTCATAATGATGGAATGCATAATGCCTGACTATCATAACCACATAGCCAAGGCCTCGTGCCAAGACTACAAATAAGATTTTGCCAAGGCCTTGTGCCAAGACACTAGTTTGTCTCATGAGACCTACCGATGCATCGAGGAGCTATAGCAGGCTCCACCCGTCACTTATTAAGTCCAATGAATTCCACATATGAATAGGTTTAAGCATAAAATAAACATTCGTATTAAAACTAGCATACGAAATGTCAATACTTTAACCACAAACCATGAATGGTATAAAAATAGAACATCCACAGTCAAACATAACTCATTTGATACAATATGAAAGATTGTATTGTATCACATTAACCTCAATCATGAATAATGAAGGATGTTGACATAGATGAAAATAATCATCATAACTATTTGAGAGAAATATCCCCCTTTTCTTGAAAACTTTTAAAAGTCACACTATTTGTCAAAAAGACATTCAAAAATAGATTTTTGAATCAAAGTGTCCCATACCACTTTGAAACTTTTAAAAGGATTTTTAAATTTAAAACGTTAATGTCCATAAAAATAAATCCTTAAAACCATTTTTAAAATATGGACATTAATGAGCATGATTTAGAAGAATAATTATTTAAAACATTTTAAAATGGTATTTTGGTTAGAGTTTCTAACCAAAAGAGAGACACTTGAATACAAATAATTGAGGTAATCAAAACATTGTAATATCATGAGAATAAAGGAATTCATGATATACTATGTCAAAGTACATTATATACACCACATAAAAGTGATTTGGTGTATATCATCAAAGAAGTCTCAATGGAATGTAAATTGAGATGAAATCTCTCATAAAGGTTGTATCCTTAGGTTAAGGATAAATCAACGACATAATTATGTGTGACAAATATAAATACACTAAATATGATTGGATATTCAGTGTAAATCAATCAAAGGATATTCACACATATTCTTGTAAAAACAATACCAACGAATTGGATGTTTAACTCAACAAATGGAGAATGAGTTAAAATTACTCTTATCAAATTCATATCAATGAATTGAGAATTATCATTGGAGTGATTATGTGTATCAAACTTATATCCACAGGAAGGGGAGTGGAAATTATGACATAATCAAATGAATAGTGATTCCACACATAATCTTGGGGTAATATAATCAATGAAATATGCGTAAAGCCAAATGAGTGGAAATTGAAATCTCAAATTCCCTTATTGATTAGGTAACTTAAGAAACAAACACCCATGAAAGAAATATCATACCATGATGATGTAAATACCCATAAAATAAAGTATATTACACAACTAATACAATCATGGGTAGTACACATACACCACATGCAATAATTAAGTGATGATCAATGGAATTCTCACGGAATTAAAAGTGAGACAAGAAACCCCTTACCACGTTAATCAACTGAGTCGCATGGCCAAAAGTTAATAACCACCAAATGATTTACAGAATAACATGAATATAAAGTGAATCATGATAATATATATCATATGGAAGTACACAATACACCACTTTCAAAAATTTAGTAGCGAACAATGGAAATCTCACGGAATTGAAAGTGAGATAAGAGAATCCCTTACTTTGTACTTTTTCCTATGTCGATGGTAGGTTTACCTCCTGTATAATGGTGAAATAATTGTTATTGAATAATACAAGAATAATTTACTTTAATATGATATCATATATGATCTTTTAACATTGATTTGTTAATAATATCTTAGTATTAACGCCGTTTCGGGTGTTAACTTACTCATTTTCTTTTATATGTTTTGTTACATAAGTCATGTTTGTTGTATCTTATTCATATCCAGAATGATATCAAGTCCTTAAACATCATTTTTAAATCATTAAATGATAATTATACTTCAATGGATACGATGGAGAATGAATCTCATCGCGTTCGTGGAGACGGTAGTCCGTACGTACGCACGAATGCTACTTCCATTTAATTTTTTATTTTAAAAGAATCGAATCCAAATGATACATAGGTATATTACTATTCCAGTATAATATAATATTTTATATATGTTACTTAAGTTCATTAACACCATCCTTTATACGTTCCATGTGTGGTATGAACGAGTCATATCATTTTAAGGGGGCGGTAGTCCGCACTTCCTAAAATGAAATTATCGTATGTATATACGACATGAAACGAATAATGGTATGAAATAAAATGGAATTACAGAAGCTTATATATAAAATATATATCATTAATATCATATTTAATTACAGTTCCATCATAATGGCCACCATGAGAGGCGGTAAGATGTTTTTGAACAATCATCGTTTCGTGAGGCGTTAGTTTTCCATCCACAGAAACATTATGTTCATCATCCATTATATGAAGTTGTGTGTATGTGTAGTTTGAATACTTCTTATAACAACATCCTAGTATATTGAGGATACTGGTGTTGTTACAAAAGAAGGGAAATAAAAAGAGTTTGGGGGTTGAAGAAGCAAAATAAATGAAAATAATTTAAGAGAAATCGTTACCTTTAATTTAGGTAACTCACTTTGGTTGGAACCAAAGGACTTGTTGAAATGCTTTCTGCCTAAGGGGAAGCTTCAAGGAGGAGGAGAGGGTTGTGAGGAGCTTAGTTGGGCAGAGTTTGGACGATCCAAGTGGCTTGAGAGGTGTGAGGAAATGAGAAGGAGGAGTGCCCTTTTATAAGAGGGGTGAGGGGCACCTTTGGAAAAGCTAGAAATATTAATTTATAATAAATTCATATTCGGTTTCCAATGGCTCCAAAGTTGACTATTCAAAGGTTGAGGTGGGGATAGGTCGAAAACTACTCATCCAATAGAATTTAGACAGGTTTGGGTACTTATATTAACCTTATCTTTAAGTATTAACTCTAAGTTAATTAGTTTCACTTTTACAATGTCTCTTTGTATTTTTATATAATATGGTTAATAAACTTGCTATATACATCCAAAAGACCCCCAAGTGGTCCATTAATGATTAACCTATCATAATATAAGTCTCTTGGCCTAACCTTAGATTTTTAGGAATTTAATATCAATTAATAATATAATATTTGTTTTAAGAACTCTTTTATGTCAATTTTGACACTATTCACTAGTTGATTTTTGTGAAACTCCTAACAGATTGATTCCTTCGAAAATAGTCCAATAAATCAATCCTAATATATCATATTATCCTAGAAAATTTGTTTAATTCATTAAAAGTTTCTTTTTATAATTATTTGGGTATTTATAATATCAATTATGTTAATTTTTTACTATTTTAGTAATTACTGCATCATCATTGTGTCATAAATAAAATAAATTATTTAATGTCAAAAAATTATAAATAAAATATAATTATGTAGGAAATCTTTTTATATTTCTAATTAATATTTATAATCTAAAATCCAACATATATAACCCTATGTAACAATTGTTTGGCTAAAAGATATATGCTTGTGTCATTTTTGTATTCATTTTAAATTAATTAATATAAAGTGTCATTATCACTTACAAGTGGATCCATGGGGTCGCAAAATTGACCCAAAGATGCCCATGGTCGACCATGTATCAACCAATAGGGTTAAGACACATTTTAGGGTAATTTAGAATTATTATAATATTATTTTTTTAACCCTTATTTACAGGATTTACCCTTAACCATGGTAAATAAAATATTTACCGCAGTAATTATTCAAAATGTCTAAAAATAAAAGTTACCTATTTACACAATTTGGACATCATGATTCCAAATATGGAATCCATTTTTCTAAATTCAAAACACAGAAGTGGCAGAAATTAATTTAAAATTAATTCCCGCTGTCAAAACAAAAAGTGTGTTTTTAAGAGATAATAACTATCAAAAGATTGACATTTGTTTATGTTCGGTTTATTTTTAAAATTATGTCCAATGACCAACATTATATTAAATGGTAAAAATATATTCTAAATATACGTTAAAACCACTCAAATTCACAATTTATCACTATTAATTATTTTGATTAAAAAAGTTGTTTTTAATTAAAATTTAGTAATTTTCACTATTCATCAAAATATGAAAGTTATCCGAAAAGTACCAAAATTTCACCTTAGGCTAAATTCGATATTCCGAATCCAAAAATGAAGTCCATTTTGAAATATAAAATATATATAATTTCAAAAAGTAGGTATTACTATTCATAACGGCTAGTTTGATTGGTTGTGGTGTGTTAAAATCTCGAAGTTGCGTACAATGCACGTCATTGCATTATTCGAAAGGAAACATACCGAGGAAGCTTGGGGTGTTACATTCTCCCCTCATTCAATAAATTGCGTCCTCGCAATTTTTAAAATTTTGCTTGGGAATATAATGGAAAGTCCCACATCGGAAAAAGAGTCAATAAAACTATCACTTTAAACGAAAGAAAGAGAGGTATAAGGGTCATCCAAGATAACCCATACTAGGATTCCATGTAAGAAAACATGGATATGGATGATAAACTAAGTGTCAAGTTCTGATGGAGAGGGATAGAAATCATGATCAGGAGAAAGTTACCAATGAGAAAACCACAAACTTGTGTTGGGACAAACGACCATTAGTCTCCTAGTAGGAAAGTAAACGGACAACATTTTTTTTAAGTTACATTACATAAGGAAGAGGAATTCATTTATGATATTGACTAAGAAAATTATGAGATATACTTACATTTTATGTAGATTTTCATTCTTTAATAAATTTCCACCACTAACTCATTTTTTTTTAAACGATGAGTATTCAAGAAGACTTGGTCACACTGGAAGAGATAGAATAAACTTCTATAGAATCACATGATCCATGAAGGATAAACCATATATTTACATTGTCTTTGAAGATTAATCAAAACCAAAATGGCCAGTGAATGATCTAATGATCCCCCAAAAGGATATTCATTGAGATAAATATGCACTAATCTTAATTTCTAAAATTAAACCAACAATACCCCAAAGTTAAATAGATACAATTCAATAACCAATTGTCCTTAAAATCCTTTAATATAATCCAAACTAATATTGAAACCCAAAACATAGAAGAATTTGATTATGTAGTCTCCCATGTTAAATTGTATCTCCAAATGACATCAGATACTCTTAAAGTCACATACTCAAAAGTAATTAACATAATCACATATTCTCTATTATAGGTTAATAATTTCCATAAATAACCCAAATCACTATAAATCCACAATAAAAACGTAGATAAAAATCTATCATTACTCCACAAATGAAACCCCATAGTATTCTATTTTCCTTGGGAATATAGTGTTCCCAACAAAGCGAACATATTCCAAAATAACATTTATCACTTAATCACCAAATCATTTTCCTATACCAAGGGTATTCTTTTGATATGAAATAAGAACCCAAATCAACTTATTATTGATCAATAAAATCATTTAACTAAAAAAAATCACACTAACCAGGGACTTCACGTAGTCCAGTGGTAGGCGATAAATCCCAATCGCACTTTGGTTGTGGGTTCGATTCCCATAGCTTTGTCTGACGCGACGGGTTGTCACACGGTCTACGTGTTGTCCTTTTTCAAAAACTATATTTTATAATATTGCCAAAATGAGATAAATTCCTCAAAATACTATATCATAAATATAACCACAAATGTTATATCATACCTTGAATCTTCATCCCAAATTAGAATAACTTATAATTCTCTCAAACCCCAATGATCATATAAATCCAAATGGTTATTTATACCCATATCCACAAGAGAAGAGACAATTCTTCCTCAAATATCATTCTCACATGGCAAACTGCGGGGTTACAAATACAAGAGAAAATTATTCCATAGTACCCATCAACAAGGAGTGCTAATACTTTTTAAACATTTCTCCAACCATTTATTCCCACATAGCTTCTTCTTTGACCAAAAAAATATCCTATAGAATAGGACATTCACTCGGGTAATGCCCAGGTCCCCTACATTTACGGCAAATGACTGTAAATGGACCCTTGGGACCATTTTTATCTTCTTCCATAGTACTCTTCATTTTTCTTCGGCAATTCTTTACTTTATGTCCTTCCTTCCCGCACGTAAAACATTTCATTGTCCCATTGATACACTTTCCTGGGTGTCTCTTTCCACATTTCCTGCATGATGAAAATTGAGGGTTCTTTTCTCCATGGTCTCCATTGCTGGAGCTTTTATCATTTATCACCTTTCTCTTCCTTGTTGAGTCTGGGAGTTGGTTAATATATATGTTGTTGATCATATTTTTGGAAAACTGATTTGGCATAAAGACGATATCTTTTACGCCTATCAACATTCCATTTTGTTGCTCATTTCCACCACCGTTCCCATCTTCTACATCATTCTCAAAGTCACTATGACTTCCTTGGAATCCAGCCATTGACTAAAACCATAAAGCATTGTGTGAGTAATAGTAGTCGTAAAATCATTTAGAGATTAAAATGTCACCATATTCTCAATTTGAAACATATTAGAATTAACCAAGGTCATTTACTCTCATCTTATATATATATTACTTAAATTGGTTTGTAAAGAAAATGTAAATTATCCTAAGCATATCCCCCGGGAGTGTCGTAACCAAGAGTGCAGCAAGGCCCGTTGTCGTGCACCAGTTCCCGTTCGAGTCTAGCTAAAAGCGGTGTTTTCGGGTTTTACCCCTAGGTACATCTGTGCCAGAGCCGCCTCTACCTGCTCGTATCCAGACAGGGATGTATTGCTCGGAAAACTCACAAAATCTCTACAATACCAAAATTCTAGGAAGTTCTTTTATACTAATCCTCAAAGTTCATCTTAGGTCTACGTGCTCTAATCATAGTTTATCTAAATCTAGCTACCAAGGTTTGTACTAAACTTCCTCTGATACCAACTGTAACGCCCCGACCCTAATTACCTAGAGTCGGTGCATTATTACATAACATTGGCATGATCATGAGAAAGATCAAGTCTCAAAAGACCGATTAGTTTAGTAGCCTTGGAATAACTAGATACATCCATAAATTTTTACATTACATCATAAAAAAAACATCTTGTCTTCATATCCCCTCATACTATCCCTGCAGGTCATTCATAAATTACTTCTTCATAATCCTGGGAAAAATAAAACATTGAAAGGGGTGAGCTCGGATGCTCAGTAAGGATAACATTATAGCAGAAGCTTTCATAAATAAGCATAAACACTTAAGGCAATTTATAACTAAAACAAAAGCCTTTTAAATTTAAACTTCAGCATAAAATGGAGAAGGTAAAATGAAATAATTCCATTTACTTACTCACATGGATATTCTACTAGTCGAATGATCAGATGCAATATCAATAACCACTTTCATAATGATGGAATGCATAATGCCAGACTATCATAACCACATAGCCAAGGCCTCGTGCCAAGACTACAAATAAGATTTTGCCAAGGCCTTGTGCCAAGACAGTAGTTTGTCTCATGAGACCTACCGATGCATCGAGGAGCTATAGCGGGCTCCACCCGTCACTTATTAAGTCCAATGCATTCCACATAAGAATAGGTTTAAGCATAAAATAAACATTCGTATTAAAACTAGCATACGAAATGTCAATACATTAACCACAAACCATGAATGGTATAAAAATAGAACATCCACAGTCAAACATAACTCATTTGATACAAAATGAAAGATTGTATTGTATCACATTAACCTCAATCATGAATAATGAAGGATGTAGACATAGATTAAAATAATCATCATAACTATTTGAGAGAAATATCCCCCTTTTCTTGAAAACTTTTAAAAGTCACACTATTTGTCACGAAGACATTCAAAAATAGATTTTTGAATCAAAGTGTCCCATACCACTTTGAAACTTTTAAAAGGATTATTAAATTTAAAACTTTAATGTCCATAAAAATAAATCCTTAAAACCATTTTTAAAATATGGACATTAATGAGCATGATTTAGAAGAATAATTCTTTAAAACATTTTAAAATGGTATTTTGGTTAGAGTTTCTAACCAAAAGAGATACACTTGAATACAAACAATTGAGGTAATCAAAACATTGTAATATCATGAGAATAAAGGAATTCATGATATACTATGTCAAAGTACATTATATACACCACATAAAAGTGATTTGGTGTATATCATCAAAGAAGTCTCAATGGAATGTAAATTGAGATGAAATCTCTCATAAAGGTTGTATCCTTAGGTTAAGGATAAATCAACGACATAATTATGTGTGACAAATATAAATACACTAAATATGATTGGATATTCAGTGTAAATCAATCAAAGGATATTCACACTTATTCTTGTAAAAACAATACCAACGAATTGGATGTTTAACTCAACAAATGGAGAATGAGTTAAAATTACTCTTATCAAATTCATATCAATGAATTGAGAATTATCATTGGAGTGATTATGTGTATCAAACTTATATCCACAATAAGGGGAGTGGAAATTATGACATAATCAAATGAATAGTGATTCCACACATAATCTTGGGGTAATATAATCAATGAAATATGCGTAAAGCCAAATGAGTGGAAATTGAAATCCAAAATTCCCTTATTGATTAGGTAACTTAAGAAACAAACACCCATGAAAGAAAGATCATACCATGATGATGTAAATACCCATAAAATAAAGTATATTACACAACGAATACAATCATGGGTAGTACACATACACCACATGCAATAATTAAGTGGTGATCAATGGAATTCTCACGGAATTAAAAGTGAGACAAGAAACCCCTTACCACGTTAATCAACTGAGTCGCATGGCCAAAAGTTAATAACCACCAAATTATTTACATAATAACATGAATATAAAGTGAATCATGATAATATATATCATATGGAAGTACACAATACACCACTTTCAAAAATTTAGTAGCGAACAATGGAAATCTCACGGAATTGAAAGTGAGATAAGAGAATCCCTTACTTTGTACTTTTTCCTTGGTCGATGGTAGGTTTACCTCCTGTATAATGGTGAAATAATTGTTATTGAATAATACAAGAATAATTTACTTTAATATGATATCATATATGATCTTTTAACATTGATTTGTTAATAATATCTTAGTATTAACGCCGTTTCGGGTGTTAACTTACTCATTTTCTTTTATATGTTTTGTTACATAAGTCATGTTTGTTGTATCTTATTCATATCCAGAATGATATCAAGTCCTTAAACATCATTTTTAAATCATTAAATGATAATTATACTTGAATGGATACGATGGAGAATGAATCTCATCACGTTCTTGGAGACGGTAGTCCGTACGTACGCACGAATGCTACTTCCATTTAATTTTTTATTTTAAAAGAATCGAATCCAAATGATACATAGGTATATTACTATTCCAGTATAATATAATATTTTATATATGTTACATAAGTTCATTAACACCATCCTTTATACGTTCCATGTGTGGTATGAACGAGTCATATCATTTTAAGGGGGCGGTAGTCCGCACTTCCTCAAATGAAATTATCGTATGTATATACGACATGAAACGAATAATGGTATGAAATAAAATGGAATTACAGAAGCTTATATATAAAATATATATCATTAATATCATATTTAATTACAGTGCCATCATAATGGCCACCATGAGAGGCGGTAAGATGTTTTTGAACAATCATCGTTTCGCGAGGCGTTAGTTTGCCATCCACAGAAACATTATGTTCATCATCCATTAGATGAAGTTGTGTGTATGTGTAGTTTGAATACTTCTTATAACAACATCCTAGTATATTGAGGATACTGGTTTTGTTACAAAAGAAGGTAAATAAAAAGAGTTTGGGGGTTGAAGAAGCAAAATAAATGAAAATAATTTAAGAGAAATCGTTACCTTTAATTTAGGTAACTCACTTTGGTTGGAACCAAAGGACTTGTTGAAATGCTTTCTGCCTAAGGGAAAGCTTCAAGGAGGAGGAAAGGGATGTGAGGAGCTTAGTTGGGCAGAGTTTGGACGAGCCAAGTGGCTTGAGAGGTGTGAGGAAATGAGAAGGAGGAGTGCCCTTTTATAAGAGGGGTGAGGGGCACCTTTGGAAAAGCTAGAAATATTAATTTATAATAAATTAATATTCGGTTTCCAATGGCTCCAAAGTTGACTATTCAATGGTTGAGGTGGGGATAGGTCGAAAACAACTCATACAATAGAATTTAGACAGGTTTGGGTACTTATATTAACCTTATCTTTAAGTATTAACTCTAAGTTAATTAGTTTCACTTTTACAATGTCTCTTTGTATTTTTCTATAATATGGTTAATAAACTTACTATATACATCCAAAAGACCCCCAAGTGGTCCATTAATGATTAACCTATCATAATATAAGTCTTTTGGCCGAACCGTAGATTTTTAGTAATTTAATATCAATTAATAATATAATATTTGTTTTAAGAACTCTTTTATGTCAATTTTGACACTATTCACTAGTTGATTTTTGTGAAACTCATAACAGATTGATTACTTCGAAAAAAGTAAAATAAATCAATCCTAATATATCATATTATCCTATAAAATTTGTTTAATTCATTAAAAGTTTCATGTTATAATTATTTGGTTATTTATAATATCAATTATGTTAATTTTTTACTATTTTAGTAATTACTGCATCATCATTGTGTCATAAATAAAATACATTATTTAATGTCAAAAAATTTTAAATAAAATATAATTATTTAGTAAATCTTTTTATCTTTCTAAGGAATATTTATAATCTAAAATCCAACATATATAACCCTATGTAACAATTGTTTTTCTAAAAGATATATGCTTGTGTCATTTTTGTATTCATTTTAAATTAATTAATATAAAGTCTCATTATCACTTACAAGTGGATCCATGGGGTCCCAAAATTGACCCAAAGATGACCATGGTCGACCATGTATCAACCAATAGGGTTAAGACACATTTTAGGGTAATTTAGTATTATTATAATATTATTTTTTTAACCCTTATTTACCGGATTTACCCTTAACCATGGTAAATAAAATATTTACCGCAGTAATTATTCAAAATGTCTAAAAATAAAAGTTACCTATTTACACAATTTGGACATCCTGATTCCAAATATGGAATAGATTTTTCTAAATTCAAAACACAGAAGTGGCAGAAATTAATTTAAAATTAATTCCTGCTGTCAAAACAAAAAGCGTGTTTTTAAGAGATAATAACTATCAAAAGATTGACATTTGTTTATGTTCGGTTTAATTTTAAAATTATGTCCAATGACCAACATTATATTAAATGGTAAAAATATATTCTAAATATACTTTAAAACCACTCAAATTCACAATTTATCACTATTAATTATTTTGATTAAAAAAGTTGTTTTTAATTAAAATTTAGGAATTTTCACTATTCATCAAAATATGAAAGTTATCCGAAAATTACCAAAATTTCACCTTAGGCTAAATTCGATATTCCGAATCCAAAAATGAAGTCCATTTTGAAATATAAAATATATATAATTTCAAAAAGTAGGTATTACTATTCATAACGACTAGTTTGATTGGTTGTGGTGTGTTAAAATCTCGAAGTTGCGTACAATGCACGTCATTGCATTATTCGAAAGGAAACATACCGAGGAAGCTTGGGGTGTTACAAAAAGGGCTCCTTAGGTTTGCTTTATGATCAAAATAAGGCCTCCAGGTTGTAGTGAGGGAATTTGGGAGAGTATATGGGAAGAGTTTGGCTGAACCAAAAGGCTTTGAAGGTGTGAAAAAAATGAGAAGAAGGAGTTCCCTTTTATATGAGCGGTGAGGGGCAGCTTTGGAAAAGCTAGAAATATTAATTTATAATAAATTCATATTCGGTTTCTTATGGCTCCAAAGATGATTATTAAAAGGTTAAGGTGGTGCTGGGTTGAAAAAAACTCAACCAATATAATTTAGACAGGTTTGGGTACTTATATTAACCTTATCGTTAAGTATTAACTCTAACTTAATTAGTTTCACTTTTACAATGTCTCTTTGTATTTTTATATAATATGGTTAATAAACAAAATATATACATCCATGCGACCCCAAAGTGGTCCATTAATGATGAACCTACCATGATATAAGTCTCGTGGCTGAACATTATATTTTTAGGAATTTAATAACAATTAATAATATAATATTTGTTTTAAGAACTCTTTTTTTTCAATTTTGACACTATTCAATAGTTGATTTTTGTGAAACTCATAACAGATTTATTACTTCGAAAAAAGTCAATTAAAGAAATCCTAATATATCATATTATCCTATGAAATTAGTTTAATTCATTAAATGTTTCATATTATATTTATTTGGGTATTTATAATATCAATTATTTTAATTTTTCATTATTATAGTAGTTAATTCATCATCATTGTGTCATAAATAAATTAAATTAGTTAATGTCTAAAAATTATAAATAAAATTTAATTATGTAGGAAATCGTTTTAGCTTTCTAATTAATATTTATAATCTAAAATCAACATATATAACCCTATGTGAAATTTTTTTTCTAAAAGATATATGCTTGTGTCATTTTTGTATTCATTTTAACTTAATTAAAAAAAAGTGTCCCTATCACCTACAAGTGGCACCATGGGGTCCCAAAATCGACCCAAAGATGCCTATGGTCGAACATGTATCAACCAATAAGTCTAGGACACGTTTTAGGGTAATTTAGTATTATTATAATATTATTTTTTAACCCTCATTTACCGGATTTACCCTTAACCATGGTAAATAAAATATTTACCGCAGTAATTATTCAAAATGTCTAAAAATAAAAGTTACCTATTTACACAATTTGAACATTATGATTCCAAATATGGAATCCATTTTTCTAAATTAAAAACGCAGAAGTTGCAGAAATTAATTTAAAATTAATTCCCACTGTCAAAACAAAAAGTGTGTTTTTAAGAGATAATAACTATCAAAAGATTGACACTTGTTTGTGTTTGGTTTAATTGTAAAATTATGTCCAATGAACAACATTATATTAAATGGTAAAAATATATTCTAAATATACTTTAAAACCACTCAAATTCATAATTTATCACTATTAATTATTTTGATTAAAAAAGTTGTTTTTAATTAAAATTTAGTAATTTTAACTATTCATCAAAATATTAAAGTTATCCGAAAAGTACCAAAATTTCACCTTAGGATAAATTCGCTATTCCGAATCCAAAAATGAAGTCCATTTTGAAATATAAAATATATATAATTTCCAAAAGTAGGTATTACTATTCATAACGGCTAGTTTGATTGGTTATGGTGTGTTAGAACTCGGTGTTGCGTACAACACACGCTATCACATTATTCAAAGAGAAGCGTACCGTAAAAGCTTGGGGTGTTTCATGTATGATGGTGGAAGTTTCATGGTGTGTATTGTCAGGAATAGAATGAGTGCTAATCTATAATAAATTGTACGTCACCCGTAGTATATTTCATTCAAAAAATAAATTTTTGAATAATGGATTGTGAATAATCAAGGAAGAACAACGTTGATGCTACCACCCTCCCATGAACTAACAAATGTGAATAAAAAAACATGAATATGTTGTTTGGGGATATCATTTTTCATTTCTGCTTCAATTATAATTTGTTATTATATTTAAAAAATATTTATAATGGTAAAATTAACTCCAATGGATAGAGTTCCCAATAGTAAAACTTACTAATGGTTATATTTACAAACTGTCATATTTTACTAACCTTTATATGACTATAAAATCCCACTTGTCACATATATCTTTATACCATATAAAAAACACTTTATTTATTCAATTAAATTTTACTAAAACCCCCTATGGATATTTGTTTTTACATTATAATATTGTTCTCTGTTTACTCATATTTTCTTCATTTTATAGTGTTTTTGAGTGGGTGATTATTCTAGTAAACCGTGGTGATCCAAATTTTCTAATTTTATCCATTCTATTATATATTTTTTATTGAGTTGTAATTTATTGAATATTAATTTGTTTTATAGGTGACTAATAAATGAAATTTATTAATGAGATATGGATTTTTTGGTCACTGTATATTTTTATCTGTAAAATATTATATAACATATGATTATCAATTATACGTGAATAAAATATCATTTGAAAATATCCTGATATTACATATCATACACTAGACAAGGGATTTAAATGATTATTTTATAGTTGTTATTGGATTTTTGTTCTTACATAGTTGTATTGAATTCCCTACAATTAAATTTTACTATAAATAAATTGTTGACTCTAAAGTGTTTGATTATACATAGGAAATAACAATACCTAAAAGGGAATGATTAATTTTTAAGAAATTTTAGTTGAAATGTATAATTAATGTGACTCACCAATGATAACTATGTGATTTTTGATTCCTTTTTCCATTATTTTATATTGGAAAAAATGAATAATATATTATTTTGTTCTATTATATATTAACTCTTAGTATCAAAAGAACACATAGACTCTTGGTTGATATGTCTCTTTATTGATTTTTCAGTTTTTAGTCAATCATTCCCCCTTGAATTTGATTAAATTCAATTATTTCTGATTGGAATTTATCCCAATAGTTAGAAACAATCATGCATGTTTCCTATAAAATAGTCTCTCATCTTCCACAATGGACATCCAAGAAATTGAAACTATTTTAATATTTGTCAGATTTTATTCTTTTGGGAGAATATCCCACAGCACATTAATTCTTATGGTTATGTGAGTATTCATACAGTCATTCTGATACCTAAATTAATTTCAATATATAATCAATTGAACAACACAATACCCTCATGATCAGTTTTCTTTTCAAGGTTGATTATTTTTAAGTAGTTATTTTATATCATACAGTCGATACATGACTTGTGTAATTTTCATTTTAGGTCAGTATATTCTAAAAGTTGTTAATTTATTATTGCGATCAATCAATTTTTTCATGATATTTATTTTCTTTTCTAATGACTTTTTTCATCTTATTTTTCTGGTCTTGTAAATTTTCTAGGTGTGGTCACTTTGCATTATATTTTTTGTGGTTGTTAGTATTTCTATTCTTATATATACTTATGAACTCATGGTTGATTTATCTACTATATGATCCACATATTTATTTCATTTCACAATCATTTAAATTCATGGGATGGTTTTTAAGAGAAAAATATGAAATTTATTTTATGATTCAGATAGAGATATATTTCCACAGTGACCATTATGAACATATATTTCTACATTACATGTGTTTCCTCATTTTTTTTGAACATTAATGCATGTATTATTATGAGTAATTATTTTATGGGAAATATGGGGTTTTAATTTTCACATAGAGTGGAAGGGGGGAACTTATAGATAATCAAAATGGATAATATACTTATTTAAGGATTTGAATATATTTTTTATCAACCATATGATTCAGTCCTTTCATCTATACAAATATTTGTAATTATTTCATAAACAGGGAATTAAGTATCGAAGACATTCTTTGATTCATTTAATTGAATTGAGTAAATCGATACTACTTTACTATGTTTTTTATTTGATGATATATAGAATGTGTAAATTCAATTTCAAATACATATAAAATCATTAATTTCTGATTAAATTCCCATTAGAGTTACTTTTTTCTAAATTTATCATTATTCAATATTATATATTATTAACTCATATTAATTTTGTTTTTATTTTTAAAATTTAATACATTAAAATTTTAAAATCGTTTTTGAAAATTATTTTTGAAATTAGGAATATGTACTAGTTTAAACAATAATATTAACTATTAAAATAATATATGAACATTTTAGTTTAATTTTTTTAACTAAATTGAATAAAATGTTTCTACAACATCAGATTCAAAAATTCTGACAATGTCGGGGTTTATGTGTGATGCAGGTTTCTATTATTATTTTAGATCTATGACTGAAACATTCAAGAAAAAATTCACTTAAAATTTTAAATACTCAATTAACAAGAGTTTTTAATTAAAACATTTATTGGGTGAATGTTTTTTATGTTTTAAAACTATTTTACTACATTTATTTGGATAGTTATTTATTTCCCTATTGATTTATTAGGGAAAAACATTTTACCCCATTGAATTATTTTTCTTTTATAAAAATTGTGGGAGTATGACCTATAACTATAATTAACAATTGATTTTTTCATTTAAATTAAACTCAATATGTACGAATAGAAATAGGAAATGAACTTAAAAAAACAATTAAGGTAGAACACTTTAGTAAATATTCTATTTCTCCCATATTAGTTTCTTATTCAATTAATTATTAAAACTTTACCATCCAATTTTGTGTCTAAAATATTCTATGATCCTCATTTGTGTATATTAATTCACATAAATGTAACGGAAATGTTGTAAGATTATATTGAATGAAAATTGAAGTATGATGAAATTTTTTCAAAATTTTCAATTTCTATAATATTTTTTAAATTGGAAACTATCATTTTAATAAATCAATTTAATTTTTTGTGGGAGGTCATATTAGATTCATGAGAGTTCAATTGGGGCTAATCAATATGAAAATAAATTCATTATATTAATCATGTTTATCTATAAAAAAAATTATTTTCTTCCACTAGAATTTATAAATGGATTTCATGATGAATATGTTTTTGATATTTGTAGGAGAATTTGATAAATCAAATTTTTATTCATTTTTTCCATCATTTTGATAAATTAAATGAATATTTTTTTAATATGTATTGTAATTTATAAAATTTAATTATTTTATTATTTGATGTTTAATCGATAATTCATTAAGTATTTTATTGATTATGATGTTTTTTGGGACTAATTGATTAGATAATTCTTGGTATTATATTCTTATAATATTAGAATCATATATTTAATATTTATTTTCAACAATATTCAATGAAATATAATTTTAATGCACTTATTTTTTTTATTTTTGAGCATGAAATAAAAATATATCATTATTCCTTGTTTTATTGTATTTATATCATTGCTTCAGTATTCGAAATTATCAACAAATTGAAATTTCAATTTCATGAAATGGAAGTCATTTAATAATCACCTACTTTTTATTTTTTCATAGATTCATGTACATCCCCATTGAATCATTGGTTTATGACCAGTAAGAAAATTAAAAAAATCGATGGTAAAAAGAAAAAGAAAAAGAAAATATGAAATTTTGGTGATGTAGATATAAATATTAAAGGGATAATTTTGGAATTTAGTTAAATAATTGATAAGATTAAATATAGATACATGGATGTGATTCCTATCGATATTCAATATTAGAGCATTTGGTATGAAGAATTTCTATGTCGATATTGAAATGATGATGAGCAGAGGCATGGACACTTTATGGAGACTTGGGAGCTATGTAGATAGCCACTGACTGTGAGATGGAGGCCATATATTCCATAAACATTTTGTATAGATGTATAATCATAGTGAAGGATACAGATGATACAATAATATATTATAGGATCAAATGGGAAAATAAATTTTATTACAATAATGATGAAGATATTTGGGTGGATGAAACATTCATAGAACAAATTCTTATTTAATTTTCTATATGATAATTTTATTTCAATTCATATAAATTATATGATTGAAAAAATAATTCAAAAAAATTCAAATTGATAATTTGTGAATATGGAATTAGATTATGTTGTTTCACTTTGTTCTCTATGTTTAATCTATTATTTTAAGATAGATTTCATTCCATATTATTATTATTCCTAGAAGAATAATTTTTAATGAACTAGAATCAATAACATTAAATCTTGTTCAATATTTCGAATAATTCTATGAATAGATCAATTTAATAATATTCAATTATGATATTTTGAAACCACAAGATCAGAGTCACACAATGGAAGAATTATAGTTTTTCCTGTATGATTTCTACCACTCACTATTTATTGGATTGTTTATTTTCATGATTAAAATGTTATGAAGGATGCACATTACTTGTATGATACTTGAAAAATCCAACCTGAATTTTATTAATTGGATGATTGGTTGAGTACATTTTCACACATGAAATGAAACAAATAGTTATCAGGTACTCTAGATTTTATATTCTCTTTGAATAGTTGATTTCAAATAATTTTCTTATATTGGATTCAATGATTTATTTTTTCAAGTGTGTTGAGTTTTTTATTCATTTTACATCATTATTTCTCACACACCTATTTATGGATTCATTTTTGTTCAATTTTTATTTCATTCTCCGTAATGCGGATTTTTTTTTATATTTTTTACTCAGGGTCATTCATGAATAATATCATGCCTTACCTATGCATCAAAGCAGCCAAATACGATTAAATATTTATTTAGAAAAATAATAATTATATTTTTGAGGTCGAATAAAATAATGATAAATTTTATTCCAAGAGACCCCTACAGTTTACTCAACAAATATTATCAAGGATAAGGTTAATAGAGTTGTGATGTTTTATTATTATATGTTAAATAAATATTTTTATTTTAGTATAACGGTGTGGTTCAAATATATTCCCAATGTTACCTTATAAGGTATAATTTTTTTAAATCAAACTGTAACTAGCCTCTGTGAATTACACAATTGATATATAAATTCATATAATTGATGCATTATAATGGATTGGGAGGGGCCAAAATTTTAGATTTAATAGATACACAAACTAATATACTAAGATACTACTAAATATTTTATTCTTCCCAATTTTTGGATAATTTGAAAAAGTAATTCAATTAATTATGTGGTAATGAAATATTTTATTAGAGGATATTCGAGATTGTGAGATTATAACTAAAATTGATTTAACTATACTAAAATCACATTTTTGATCATTATTTTTTAATTATTTACATTCTATTATTCACACATACATTATTATTAACTATTTAGGGATTGAAAATAATAAAAAAACTATTTAATAGACATAAATAGTACAACAACCATTTGTTTTCAACTTGAAAATCATAACTTCATGATAAAACATATGAATCCATATAATTGGAATATACAGTTCTATATAGAATAATAACTAGTAATTTATTTATCGTAAACATGAGTAAGGTGAAATATTTATAAAACAATTAGTATCCATTCTATATAAGAACATATAAAGGTATTAATGGGCCACGAATAATTATTCCATACTGTTGAAAATTGGTTATTTTATTAAATAAAAATGAAAAATTAAGCTTCTCCCATATATGTTCACATGGATGCATATTTTGCATTCATATGAATTTATTCCATCACTATAAACCAAGATTTAACTTTTTTATGTAATGAATAATGATATATTTATCTATTATGGTTAAAATAGCATTTTTATAACCAAGGAAATTTTTTTTATCATATGGTTTGTTTTAATAAATTGTTGGGGTTTTTTGTGAGAGGTTTTTCCACCTCAGAATATATTCAATCTGTCATTCTTAGGATATCATAATATATTCTTATGAAATATTACAAATATATTGAATTTTATTTATATATCTATAATTATATTGATTATAAGAGAGATTATTTTGAGGTGAGATATTAACATTATGCTATTTGTGTCTATTTTTATCATATGCATTAATCTTTCTAAAAAATCATAATGAATTTTTATTATGTGTTAAGGAATAAAATTTTTCTTTCGACCCCCTTTGTGGATTCTTGACAAAAAATATTATCATTTCGTTTTTAGCTCATGGTCTTCAATTTTGGAAAGACTATGGCTCGATCACTTATTTATAAATATATGATATAGGTATAAAATATTTTGTGACTATATAAATTTCGCATTCATGAGACTCCTTGTATAAGGCCTCAGAGTTTAAACCCTCATATGGATGGAGTTTGAGACCATGGAGTTTACACCAAAATTCTTTGTAGTTTACTCTATTATGACAATGATAAATTTAATATAGGGATGTCATCCACATAGTAGGAGTGAATTATACCTAAAATTATTATTAGAATGTATCTCGTGTAGAGGTGAACAAAATAAACGGATGAATCCCATTTTAAAAAATTTTATTTAATTTCTACCAGGATTTGAATAACAAGTTTGAACATATTGAATTTTACAAGGGTAGATGTGTGGTATTATGAGTTTTTATTATATTTATCTTATGGTCAATCAATTATTTTACTTATTTTGGGATATTTATATTAAAAAATAACTACATTAATTTATCTAATACTGCCCATAATAGGTTTCCAACATAAATAATATATGTAATTTTTGATATAAAAGGACTTATATTTGAAAAAAAAATCAATCATGAAGTTTTTATTAAATATATAAGTGTTTTTAGGAAAAAATCATGGAGTAGGTGGTGATTAAATACTTAGTTATGGATCTATGACTAATAGGTAGGTATCTTTTGTTAATAATGAAGACATATTGATCCCAAATGAAAAATATTGACAAAAATGTATAAGAAACCTATTAGGGTGTAATAAGATTGCAGTTTTGGTATTTTTCATATAAATACCAATAATATGGTTGATGGTAGAGGTCATATACATTTTATCATGTTTTAATAGTATTTTAATACCATAGATGTTGTGTTTTAATATGAGGTTACTTTTCTAGAATACGTAATGTAAAATCGTACATGAATGAATATTTATACATGTAAAGAAAAAAATTAATTATAGGAAATGGTATTAAATATAATTTATGTTTATATTATGAGGTAAAAATGATTATATATTGATTAATATCATTGTAATAATACCAAATTATAACTCCTATGTTACAGTTATTGTGCTTTGATTAAAAAACATGAAATGTGGTTTCCTCACCCACCATGGTTATCTCAACATGATGTGGATGGAGAATTTAATCTCTATATGAGTGGAAATTACTATATATATGGGGAATTGTGAATTAAATATTTGTTCATTTTTGTAAATTGAATTTCGAATTATGTCCCACCTATAATGAAAAATTTTATAACATGAACATTACTGTATTAGGGGTTGGAAATAATAGATAAGAATATATAAACATGGCATTATGGGATGGAAAATAATAGTATTTGAAACCTTATCACGATGTCCAAATAATTATCTCATTTCCTTATCATTTGATAGATTTATAGGGGACATCCAATAATTAAATTAAAAAGGTGTGTTTCACTATAATATAATTAAAGGAATATGTAATTAGAGAAAAATGTTGCCATGATGTATATATGTAAATGAATAGTTATAAGAAGGTAATTTATGTGTCATCCATTCCATCACCATTCTAAATGGAATCCTATAGATAGGATATTCTCATCACTAATAACTTTGGAATGATTAGGGTAATTCAATAATATATGACACGAAGTATGGTATATGTTATATAATTGTTCAATAATTTTTGAATTACTAAATATTAAATGTGATAATATATTATTAACAAGAATTAATATTGAGGATATGAAAATAAATAAAATATTATGGATAACCCCATTCTAGAATATAATGTAATCACTATTTTTCATGGGAAAATAAAATCAATTCACAATTATATATAAAAATGATTTAACTATATCTTAGTAGATTTACTGTGGATGGAACCAAATATGAATTATTGTTGGTCTAGATACGAATTTTGAATAAAGAATGGGATATTTAATCAATTTTATGTTTGGACATGGATATGATATCCAGTGATGGCAATGTATCATCTAGTATAAATAATCATTCCTCACATTTTTATAGAATATAAAACAGTTTTATTATAGGGATATTGGAGGAACATGACTTGAATTAGAAAAAACAGACACTTAGATGATATATGTTCAAATGAGAATGATATAAATGGATAGTCATATGATACAAGATCCATTTTTCACTACATATCCTATGGTAATAACAACATAACCACAAATAGTTTGATAAATTTATCGTATCCTGGGAAAAATGTTTGGAATTGGATAAAATGTAAATTTCAACTTTTTAGGTTAAGAGAAATGACATGGAATTGAGGGGTACCTTTGTGTAAATGGGGTGAAATAGTAATCATGTTTCGCGAATGACCTAGTATAATATACATGGGTATCAAGATATATAATTTGAAATATTAATAAATCCACATATAGTTTTAGAAAGGGAAATTTTTAATATGTTGGATGAACCTTAAAATTAAATTGTGGAAATGATTCTTCCAAAAACAGGGAATCTAATGAAAATGGTACTATTTTTTAATAATGTTTTAATTCTTTATGTGTTAAGAACATTTCGCTATATTATTTATAGATGCATGGTAATAAATTTTTTTCATTCAATTTTGGATCATGTGATGGGGACCACAATTAATGTAGTTTAATATTATTGAATAATAGAATATATGTATGGTAATTTATAGTCATGCAACAAGATTCATGTATCATGTATTCCAAAGTCATGCAAAAAATACCACATAAGAACTAGAATAAATTTATTCAACGTGATTGTACATAAACATATTATTGGTAAGAGTCACAATATTCTCCACATCTATAATGATCAAAGAACATTATTTATTCCACTTCAACATCAATATAAGGAAATTTCATTCCCACTTTGGGAAATTTTTTTGAGTCTTCATCCAAATTATACCTGGTGTCTTCAAATATTACACCAATTATCCTTGTTAAAATGATATAAAGAATACCCTCTTATTTAACAGTTATGCTAATATATAGTTGGGGACCCAAATGGTGTATAATTCATGCAACCTTATTTAAAAAAGGATATAAACTTCAACTTGTTCATCTTATTATTGTTCATCTTTTGTAGGATAATCATAAATTACATTTCTTTGTTAAATACGATGGATCACAATGATAAACACATCTTATATTATATAAACTATTATGTGTAGATTTCCTATTGTAATGGTTTGTATGGTAGCCCAATAATATCGAGATTCAATAAAAATATTGGGACCTGACTTTTTATTCTTGTCTTCCATGATCAGTAGGATGTTTTACTTTTCAATTTTAAAAGACATACCATATCTAGTTTTCATATTATAAAAATGAATAATGGATGTAGAAAAATTATTACTCTAAATAAATTTTTATAAACTCATTCAATTATAAATTCATGCCATAATTATGGAGATTTTTATGTGGAATAAAGAATCTATAATTGATTTTTGATTTTATGAGAGTGATCATGAATTTCATGCTAAATTCATTTAGGTTGGTTCCTTCAACCTATTCGTAAATGAAATCTGGGGTAGACAGTGTAAAGAAGAACTATTATTTCATTATATGTTTGTGTGAGCCCATTACTTTTATGTACTATATTTTAAATATCTAGGATATCCTTATATAATTGTTAATATTTAAGGGAATGTGGATAAAACTAAATTTTATTTGGATCATATAGAATTTCTTTGTGAATTAAACATAATTATGGTTTATTTTTGGACAAAATAATCAAACATCCTTGATTTTATGAGAGATATTGGTTCAAATTTTATGGAAAAAACATATGTCTACATGAACATATTTCATCGCACCACCCATATCATACCATTTATTTAACTAATGATGGACCCTAAGGAATCCATTATTCAGAATACATTTAGTGTAATGTAGACCATTATAAAAGAAAAAGTCCACTACTTTATTGAAAAATAATTATTTTTCATATTAAAAACATTGTGAAACACCATGTTCAATGTGTTCAATGATTGGGGACATTCATGTGACTTAGTATTCCACTTGTGGTGATGGGGACTTCAACAATGTTAGAGTGAGGCCAATCCCATCCACATTTGTCAAAATTTTCAGGTTAATGGTGGAAAATAATTTATGTTAGACCATATTTTTAATTATATCATTTTGATACAGATAAATAATGGTGGATATCAAATTATACAATTCATACTCTTGGGAAATATACAACCATGAAACACAAGAAATGATTGAATTATGTGGAAACTATTCTATAACCTCCCCTGTATAATCATACAAGAGAGTATGTTCCTCCTTTCAAATGAAATAGTATCCATTTATTATTATTAATGTCTACTTATTAATATATTATTGACATTTATTAAAGTGATTATAATTTTAATATCTAATTCAAACCTAATAATTAAATTGTGGTATTCAACATCATTATTCGGGGTTTCCTTGAGAAGAGGAATGAATATGGAAGGAGTTCCAGTTAATGTAAATTAATATTAGACTTATGCTGACCATGTTTAATATGGTATATTATTATTTTATTAAATTTGGAAAGAATTATTAAAATAAATTCATCACTTTTTAAATTCTTGGTTAAGTAAGAAATATTCTTCATTATGAAGAACCAGGTCTAATGGAAATTCCACTAGGTCCAAATTGGATATTGTAATGTTAGTGTGCACTAAACCCTTGGTTTCCAAGTGAAAGGGAAATATAATATCAACCCATTGGATAATGATAGTCCATAGGGAGAGATACTCTATTATCATGTATATGATAATGATATAATTTGGAGAATATAAATAAGATACAAATTGGACCTCATGGGAATATGACTAATTCCAAAACATGTTTTCTATAAAGATATGAAAGAGAAAATTACTCACAATTATTCTGAATCAATATTGAATTTATAAAATTGCTTAAAATATATAATTTTTTTTTGGTTTCCTATTATATATTATACATGAAACGATAGTACTAAGTAATCATATAAGTGATTACATAATTAGGATGTGATGTTTTCATCAATATGTTGCATCAAAAATCTAGATTATAAGAGATTTCTCATTTAAGGTTCCAATCAAATGATGACAGTCCCCATCCCATTGGTAGGATATGTTATCAAAATCATGAATGACTAAAATATATTTTTTAATTTTGATAATAAACATTATGTTAATGTTGTAACCCTATTTATCCTCCATAAAATAATTTTATCATCATATTGAAAAATAATGAAAATCCAATAAATAAACAATATTGGAGAAAATGGTTTAGTTTTTTATATGGAAACAAAAAATTAATCACAATTATTTAAATTAATGATATTATGAATAGAAATCATGAAATACACCTAAAATAGTTAATTTATGGTCAACCATCATCTCCCTAAAAGAATATTTGATGGATCATGGATTCCTAAATTTTAACAATTTCAACATATTATGATATAAAAATTATTAAAATGATACCTAGTGTGAAGGATTGTTTTGGGCCATTAAAACAAACATTTTAAAATATATAATGCATCCTAGTTGTTATTTAGGGTTATATATAAAGGATTTTCTCCTAGGAGCATCACTATCCGAAAAGTATATAATGGTTTTTTTATATTTAATGTATTTAAATATTACAAAAATGGGGTTTGATATATGTAAAAAATAAATGCAAATGAAAATGGTAAATATAATTAAATTAATAATAGGAGACAACCATATATTAAATATTGGTGATACATCATTTCATTTCATCTAAAACATTCTATTTTATTCTTTTTTACTAGATATTATCAACGCAAACCCATACTACCAATAATGTGTTGTTAAAAATCACACATAAATATGATACCTAAGTGACTAGTGCCTCACTCTGTAAATGGGACACAATTATGATTCTAACATACTCTACAAGGATAGATTTCAATCCTACACCAATTATCTGAATAGCGTGAGAGGAAATTGATTTATAAGTGTCAAACAAAAAATTGTTAAGAAGAACATGTGGTATGATCATCTTCTCTTCCACCAAAACACAAATTCTCATATAATTAAATGATATATAATATAAATGTGTGTAGACTAATACATTTTTTTATTATCCGATGATTTATCCTCATGTTATACTTCTATTATCGAAAAAAAGAAAAATTATTTCCATTACTGCATATTAGAATAACCATAATGGAAGGGATAAGAGAATAACAATGAAAAAATGAAGTATAATAAATTGAAATTAATTTCTACAATACATTAAGTAAATTCAATTAAAATTAATTTTATCCCAATGATCCATGGATGAATGTTTATACATAGGGTATCAGGGGAAATATCTATATGCATTAAAACCACATAATCCTTAACCACATTTCATTAATTTCTATGATATATCATTACACTTACTCATTAGATGATCCAAACATGTCCAGATTGTGGGTAATGATTCATTATATGTGTATCTTTATAAATATTCCATCTTTCTCACATTCTCCAAATGACCTCTATATTATTCGTAATATCTAATGGTCACCACATTGATATTTATTTTTATTTTAACCTAATTTAAGTATACCATTGAAATTTTTTTATTTAATTTTATCATTAATATTATAATTTTGAGAAATTCAAATTTTAATATTCACATTCACCCATAATTTTTGAATATTCTTGGATCTACTAAATGAAAAAATTTCACAATTGATTGGTTTGAATATTTATTCAATCATATAGCATGTTATGTCATACATATTATTAAACCTATAATTTATTTATACCTTGTAGTGGTATAAGAGTTGGTTTGGGCATCACATCTCCTTTTTTATAGTCGAATTAATTATTATAATAAATTGATCACTTTATCGTAGGTTTAGTTTGAGGGAGACATCAGATAAACTAACAGTTTCTTGACAAATTTATTGAATGTTCATTCTTATTTTATCCTAATGTGGTCAGTTTAAGGGATCTATTGATATTTACCAAAGTGTTAAATTTTCATCAACGGTAACATATGTTACATGATCACTTTCCATTATCCTTTTTTCTATCTTCAACCCACACACAATAAAAATATAAATAAATTTTTACATTTTAATAGTTTTGATCATAATGAAATTAAACAATTAAAATATAACTAAAAATTTATCATTAAATAAAATAAAACACTTTAAATATTGTTATGGATTATAACTAAATCAAAAAATTAAACAAATCATTAATCACAATTTTTAAAACATTTTTTAAATAAACTATGTATTCTATAAAATATAAAAATTTATGATCTTCTTATGTTTTAAATCAATTATGGGTAAAATAAAAATAAAAATAATAAAAAAATTGGACATTTTTTCTCTCATCACTATCCCACACTTTCATTGCATCACTCTCATAAAAAACAATGACTTCAATAGTTTAAAAAGTGTATCCAAATAAAATGATGGTCCTACCTAGGATAACATATCCATTTAATAAAATATGGAAATCATGGGCTGATAAAAATTTTGTAATTTATTTCCTCTTATGTGAATTAATATTTTACCCTAATTTATTTTAATCTAATTTTTTTGTTTTGAGAGATAAATGAACAAATTTTAAATTGAATTATCATTTTATCAAGAAGCTCTTCCAATTATGACTTCCACCAAATAACTATTGAATTGAATATCCAAATTCGACATCATTGATATACCATTATGGAAATCTTATACCAAACTGAAGTTGTATCCTTTTCAAAATGGTAGATATTTTTGTGTTTATGAGGTAGTGTCTTCACTATTGATATAAATGATTCAATTTTCTATCGTCTTTTATCGGCGGTGAGGCATTTTAATCAAAATATTTGGCTAAATATTTGTTACATCATGTAAATATTTTGGTGATACATAATATTCAAATTAGGAAAACCTTTCAACTATTTAAAACAATATAATTTCTTCAATACCTTCTACCAAAGAATCATCATCATTATATATGACCAAATTCAACCTAGAAGAAACTAAATATTTTAAACAATAATATTTTGAAAGTATTTTACTCATTGAATGAATAAATTAAATAGAATCTATTGAAATTTCTACCCTCTTTAATGGGTCATTTATGAGCCCCTAGTCATTGTATAATGTTCTTTGGAGGTTAAATGTCTTAAGGTGTTTAGTTTGAATTCTAAAAAACTATCAAAATTGAGAAATTTAATTTCTCTAGGAACATCATCATTATGGCCAATATGAAAGGTGAAGATTCAAAATTACTAACATAAGAGGAATTGAATATTATTTTAGTATTAATTAAATAATTATGAAATGATTTCAAGTAAAAAATAATAACCCCCCTCAAGGATATTGGATTTTAATTATCCATCAATGTAAAAGGCCATTGGACATAATTTTTCAATTTTAAACAATGGTTGGTCCTCTTCACCTTCTATATCTCCATATACCATCATTATTGAGATTATAAGGGTACTCACATTAGGTTTATCTTCCTCAATCAACTCGTAATCTTCTTCTTCATGTTTTATTTCATTTCTTCATAAGTTCATATGAGGTTGGTGGATATAGTATCCATAATTACCATCAACTAATCTGGTTATCAATGTTACGCAGTCAATTTTTTGATCATTATAAAAGATATGTTAATATACACTTGAATATATTTTGGTAAGGGAGCCTCTTCACATTGATAGTAATGGGGAAAATGAATTTATTTTCTTATTTTATTTATGGTTGTAGTAGTGTTTATTCTCCAACCCATAGCTGGGCACCGATTTTTTTTTTCCAGTTTTGGTCCTTCAATTTTTACATCCTCAGTATCATTTTAAAATCTAAATTAGAAATAATACAGGTTATCCCTTATTATAGTGTACTATCCTGATATTATATCATGGATTTGGTCATAATAAAATCATTATCATAACATTTTAGTAATGATATTTTTTTTCTTCGTTCTAAATGTATCCCAAAATGGAAAATTGGGGTGTTATAAATAAAGATAGAAAATGAAATAAATTAAGAACATAATGAAATGCGACAAAGGCTACACCCCATGATTAAACATTATTGACCCTTGATTGTCTCATAGACATGAAATTATGTTTTATTTTCATTTTTTCCTATTTTTTTACACATATAATGAATTAATATATTGTGTGAATCAATATAAAACTCAAAAAGAATCCACATGTGATCAGTTCCTTAATCATGTTTAGGGTTCACAGCCATGAGTCAATAAAATTATACAACAAGTTACCCCAATTTAAAATAGTTGTTTGTATATAGGGAGAGTAAATGGTTTTTAGTTGTGTGGAAGAATATTAAAGAAAGTAAAACACTGGGTAAAATAATCTCTTTATCCCAGACACCCATATTATTGCAATTTAAATAGATAAAAAATCAATGTTAACGGACTCTGGTTTACTATTTTTCATATAGTGGGTGATCTATGAGTTACCCTTCCATCAAGGACAAAATATTAAGAATCAACAATACTACATTGTGTAAAAATCATGAGGAATGGAAAAATATAAGTAAACATGGAAAATAGTAGAATAAAATAAAATTCAATTGAATAAGACACATAAAAAATCCCATGTAAATCAGGAACATGATAAAGATCAATGAAAAAAACCTTTTACAGTGTGAAAAAGATTAATTTCTAATTCAAATACCATAGTTTTATCTTTCTTCACATAGAAATAAATTCCACAATCTCACGTTCCCCTTTTTACTTAATGACTAGAATATGTCTACATTGAGGGTCATTATTCTTTGAACATGAATATTTAGAATTCATCAATCAAGAATATATTTCATGGATAATTTCTATTTTTCTCTTAAGAATAGATGACTACCAAATATTTATTCAATTACTATTTTTCCTAATTTATGGAGAAGAATGGAATTTTATTTTGATTTGATATTTGGTACCCTTTTAAATTTTTTGTAAATTTTTATATTCATCTCCATAGCCACCCATGTATTTTTCTACATCATTGATAAACCGTATGAATGAAATTTAGGGTTTATTAGTTTGAACATGTTTTCAATCATATGTAATATAATGTCAAATATCATGTAGTATCATATGTATTGGGGAATATTTGAATGGTCATGTATCTAGTTGGGATTCACATGTTCACCAGATTTGTTTTTATTAAATCACATATACCATTATTAATGATTTGAAACATTATGAAATGCTCAACATTCAGTCAATCAATGGTCAATGTGTGGTCATATAAGGGCATTCCAAATCATCACACACAGTCAACATAGACATGGTTAATAAAGATATATATTAAATCGTACAATGTATGATTAGTTTTCTTCATTGGTCACTGGTGATACACAATCACTTTTCATTTCAGTTATTTTATATCTTCGACTAACACATATAAGAAAACATTACTGTTAGATTTAATAATATTTTGGGCATAATCAAATTGAATAACTAAAATAACACTAAAAATACCATTGAACACTAAAATCCAACTCTCCAATTCATGGTTTGTATTGCCCATTATTCCCAGGAAAAATAAATAAATCACCAAAAAATATGTTTTATTCCGTTTTAAAAATAAATTAAAAATTAAAAAAAGTTAAAAAATTAAGATTTTCAGAGGACTAAAATCTATTTGGGGTTAATTACCATTGAAAACAGATAGAAATTGGTGATTTGTTTCTCACTTAAATACCTCGTATTCCAGAAAAGCATAGCTAGAGGAAAAATCACTGACCATGGTTCTTCTCTTTTTAATAAATAATAATTGATTAAATAAAGTCTAACTGATGAATTTAAAATCAGTGCTTTATCAAATTCAACCCATTGACTTTTTTTTAATATTTTATTGTTTAGTGTTGAAAAAAGTGATTCTTTATTGTCTCCTAGATGAAATATATCTCTGCAGGATTTTTGTTCCTGGTTTTCATGATTTGTATTTTTAGGATGCTGCTCATTTTGATGGTGAAGGATTGGAATTTCCATGATCATTTTTTGGAAAAGAACTAGCCAGGGAAGTATTTCAACTTTCAGTACTTATTTATTCTCCTATTTTTGTTGATAAAAGTTTGCTTACCTAAAAAGTCTGCTTGTTTTAGAAAATCCTATTATATGTCACTATTTTGTGTATAAATTCGTCATGTGCCTCCTTGCTGAAAAAATTTTAATTTCATGGTTATTAAAATCGTTTCCACTACTTGAAATTTTGTGTGGGGTGTATATGCTTGCTGGTTCGTGTGTTTTTAATTAAATGGGTTTTCTAAGGGGTGTTAGCATGCATCTTTATGCTATATTGAATATCAATTTGAATCATACTATGTTAAAATGCTTACACCCAATTAATTGTGCACTCATACCTTATATTCCACTAGACTCAATGTTAATGTTTGTACTTGGATATGAACTAGATGTTTATTTATTTATTGTGGAAAACAATAAATTTTGAACTTCATTGAGACCCTTTTAAACATGTTATAAATCTACTTAATTGAAAATCTCTTTTTGAACCTTAATTGTTAGTTTTTCTTCTCCACATTTGAAAGTCAAATTTTGGGATAAATTTTGTTTTTAACTATGGGGGAGGGGGTAAATTATTGAATGTTCTTAAATATGATTTAATTAAATCCCATCAATTCCCACTGCGTCTTCAAATTTATTATTAAAAATGGTGAATTTTTTCAAAATTCTTGAATAATTTTAGGCTTTAAACTGTACTCAATTGGTTATTGCCTTAGAATAGTGCCTTGATTGGAAGTTATGAGCTGGATTGAGTCTAAAATAAATGATTATGTATGATTGGTGAGTGATCTTGTTTAGTAGTTTCATGGAAATCTGGTTTAGAACTAATTTTATGATTGATTTGGGTGATCTGTTGTGGAATAATAATCATAACCCTTGGAACTAGAAGATTGATTCTGATCTTAGGGGCTTCCTCCTTCTTTTAATTATTAAAATTAATTTCATTAATGAGCCTTTGTAAATGTTTTTTTATATAAATATTTTGAAACTAGGGTAATTTGGCCATCTGTGATCCCACAAGGAGTCCCTGAGACTATGGATGCTGGGTGCGTCTCTATTAATATAGGCCCTCTATTCACTTTGAATAAGTGCATTGCAAAATGATCATAACAATGATACATGTCTTGGAATAAATAAATAAAGTGTCTAGGGTAAAAAATGTGCTCATTAGGGTGAGGGGAATAATGAAAACCAAATGAATAATGGGAAAATTGTTTTATAAGGGAGTCATTTAGGTTGTGTCATTGAGGTGATTCACAAAAGAATTAATTCTTTTTGGGACTGAGTGAAAAGTCAAAGTACAAAGTTCCTTGGTTAAGATCTTAATTCTATTGCTGTTTTACCTAATGTCATTCTTGTTCATATAACTTAAATGCATCTAGGTTCATTCAACTAACTTATCAGAAGTTAGTTATGTGGGAAAAACTAGTGTGACGTGCATGTCGCGAAAAAATGCACATTCTGTAGTGCATGGCCGAGGAACATTTGAATTCGGTGGAAGATGTTGCAGTGACGTGTAGTAGATGATAGATGATAATTATGCATAAAAATCATCATATTTTGATTGGGGGGCATTCATTCATATAGAGACATTAACTCAATGAGCACAGTAGTATCAGAGTAGAGAAGAGTAGACAGAGCACTTCTCGGAGATCCATCATTACAAATCTGAGGTCCAAGAGCAAAAATTCACGCATGAAGAGGGAGTTTTATTCCTCAGTTTTCTTTCAAAAAACATCCTCTGTAATTGAATGGATATATTTTTCAAGACAGTGATATTGAAAAATATATTATTTAGCTAAATTTCTAGTTCGGGGAGAGTTCTTATTCTACTGGTGGTCATTTTCATCCTTTTCATTAGTCATTTCTTCTCTGATTAGATTTGATTAGTGAGATCGATACTAATCACATAGATCTGCTTTGTACCCCAAACACTGCATTTTCAAATCTCTATAATCATTTTGAGAGTTTGATTATGGAATCATATTTTAAGTAAAGAACTCATACTGAAAACATCAGTTCTTATGGAGAGTTTTTATTATTGTTCTATTTAAATCATCTTTCTGGAGTAGTATTTCTTTAGAGTGGAGAACTCTAAGTTGTACAATTTCTGTGACTTAACTCTTGGTGAGGGAAGTAATTTTCCAATATTCAGTGGTATATTTCATTTTTTTACATTATTAGGTGAAACAATTTGAACCAGTAGACAAGAGTAATCCCTGAGCATACTTTTCTCTTGTCTTTTATAAGCATTTCATTTTCTTTGTTTCATCTTATTACAGTTGTTCTTTGTTTTAGTATAGGTAGAAACTTTTACAAGAGATGTGTAGTTTTACTTTTAATTTTTTAAAAACTAAAAAAATTAAAAGATAAAAGAATATAAAAAGTGTAAATTTGAAAAACCACTCCGTTGCTTACAATAGTGGAGTTTTCCCAAAAAAATTAGTTTAGTAGTGGCCAATTTTACCTTCCCTATGGGTTCGACCCTGCTTGCCTCATATACTGTAGTTAGTAGGAATATAAATATTAAACATTAAACTGATTCAATGATGGTTAGGTCAATTTTTTGAAAGAAAATAGAGGAAGAAAACTCCCTCGGCTCGTGTGAATTATTGCTCCTCGACCTTGGATCTCCAAGGATCGTTCTCCGAGAAGTGCTCCGAGTACACTACTCTGCTCCGAGACTACTATGATCTTTTAGTGAATGTCTCTATATGAATGTATTCCCCCCATCCCTCAAAATATGCTTCTTGCTCTGAATATGTATCAACTGTCCTCTGCTACACGTCACTGCAACATCTTCCACCGACTTCAGAAGTTCTTCGCCCACGCACTACAAAATGTTCATTTTTTCACGACAAGCACATCGCGCTAGTTTTTCCTAGATAACTAAATTCTGCTGAGTTAGTTGAATGCACCTGGACGTGTTTATGTCCCTTGAATGAGCCTAGAATGTTATAAAAGAAAAATAAATAAAAACAAACTTAAATAATGAAAAAATGGTTCTTTTTTAAAGTTAAGTGTTATTTTTAATCGTTAATAGTTAACTAAAGTTAATTTATAATTATTTACTTTAATATAATTTATTCAATTATTAACTATGATAAAACATAAATTTATAAAATATTTATTAATTTAAATTATGTTTATAAATATAATTAATAAGTTACGAATTTTATCACTTTCAACTACGTTATTAAAATTACAATATATGTAAGGTAGTAATTTAAAATTTATATCATAGATTGTAATATTTATTTATATTTACAAAATTAATTATAATTATTGAAATTACTATTTAAGAAATAAAAGTATTCCATTAATCTATTAGTTTATTTTAATTTAGTAATTAAAATTTATGTTTTAAATATTCTAAAATTAATTAAAATAATTTATAGTTTATTTATAAATATAATTAATTATAAATATTAATTATTAATAGTGTATTAATTTTTTAATTACATTTTTTATTAATATATTTTTATATTTTAATTTACAATTTATCTATTTATTAAAATTATAAATGTTTTTAATCAGAACTTAATAAAAAACTATTCTATAATGTAATTAATTATAGTTAAATTTAACAATTACTTTAAATTTAAATTTAATTATTATTTTTTTACTTTAATTTTCGTATTACTTTTGTTGTTATATTTTATTATTTAATTTTTTTTATAACTATTCCTTTCCCCTCCCCCAAATCCAAACTGTAAGGGGGAGGGTGTCTTCTAAGAAACTGGCTGCACTGTAGATCTTCTCTTCAGCACAAGGTTGGATTTCCTACTATACAGTAGAGGTGCATGCGGAATCTCAGTTCCTTGTAGTGGATTTTGTGTGGCGTGGCGAACCTGGTAGGTGCGGCATGTCTCCTGCTCATGGAAAACATCAGCGACTCTTCTCAAAAGTAGACCTCCTCACCTTCCAACGGCTTAAAACCTGTGGCAATATCCTCTGGTTCGAACGCATTGCAGCATATCTAAGTCGGTGGCGGCATGATTCAACTGTCGACATAAAGAGAACTCCACATCGGTGGTGCAAGGCAGAATGGCCGCAGCTTCCTCAGGTTGGACTCAATTCAGCGACTTAGAGGTTCGGTTCACACAGTGGTAGGGTTTGATCTCGTACAAGTTACAGCTTTCTTGGATCCCGAAGCAGTAATGGATTCTACTGGCTTGACTCCTCCACGGTATGGCGACATTGGATTAACCTGCAACGGAGTGGAAGATCTTACCGACAACTTCATGTTCTTCTTATTTCTGATCTGGATGAAAATTTTATTTAGTGATCATATTTTGTTTTGTGGTTTTATTTGTTGTTCATTTTGAACTGTTTGGGTGTGTGGTGAATCAGTTTATGGTAAAGGATGGAAAATCTAATGAAATGGTATGATCGGTGGAAAAGATATTGAAAGGTGATGGAGGCTGAACATCGGTGAGTGGTTGCTGTGAAAACGTGGAGAACAAGATTTGAAGATGAGCTTAAGGTCTGATTTGCATTGGTGTGTCTATAGATGGAAAGGATGGAGTAATGAAACTGATGTTTTATCGGTAGATGAACAAGGGAAAAACACTCTCCAATAGAAGAAATGAAATGAATGGGTTAACTGAGACCGTTCGGGAATTGGGGTATGGTTGTGTCATGAGGAAGCTACATAAAAAACATATGAACTATCGGTAGGTGGATTGAAAAACCTATGAGGATCGGTAGAAGATAAGGAAATTGGCACGTTGTGAAATCTGTAAAGTAGATAGTTGGAAATGGATCAGTGAGTCGTTGACTCACTGATAGTAGAAATAATGGCCATTCTAAGTGAGACACCGATAGAAGTAAAATTAAAACAAGCCAGTGTAAGATAAAATAAATAAATAAAAAACATATGTGAGTCAATGAATCACTGATATAAGGAATTAAATGATTCCAGATAACATCAGTGTGCCTCAACAAACCGTTAGTTAAAAAAAATATAAAATTATTGGTGGGTGACACACCGATGAATGAAAATAATGTCTCACCTATAGTTTAAAAATAGTGACCGAAACTGATGGAAGGAACAGCGTTTTGTGACTCACCGATAGTTTAAATACATCGGTGTGACAAAACTACGGTGCATAATAGAATCAGTGTGTTACTCACCGACACTACAAATAAAAATTCCAACTATAAAAATTAATTTATAACAAAAATAAAATAAAATGAACAAACACTAATTAATTATAAAAAAGAGAATTAAACTATGATGTTTAATATTAAATAATTAATTGTAACTAAAAACTATCAAAATTATTTAACAAACTAAAAAAATAAAATTTACTAACTATTTCCTAAGAAAATAAAATTTAAAATTAATTTAATTTATGTCTAAACAAATGAAGAACACCTATAATTTCTTAACTGCAAAAATATAATTTAAATAATTATAATTAACTGGAGTTAGTAACCTACAAAGTTAATTAGTTAGAAGCTAAAATAAACTTAACATTAAAAACATATTATTTTATTAAACTTTAACTTAAACTTATTTACATAGCAGAATAATTGAACCGGTTAAAAAGTACGGTTAATTTACTAAATAAATCAGACTTAAATAGTAATGTCTTAAATTAAAAATTGTATTAGATTGAATAAAATAAAGATGAAAACTAAATAAAAATTATTTAGAGAAGTTAATAAATAACACATATTAATATTATCAAACTAGAAAGTAGATTAATATATCGAATAATTATATAGACAATGTAAAAGAACTAAAATCATGTATTTAATTATAAAAAATGATTAATTAAATGATGTGGTGATAAAATTAAAAAAATCCATTATTTATTAAAATTTGTCAATATAATTAATTAAATTGATAAAAATTAAATAAAAGTTGTGGAAATACATTGTATAAATAGAGCCACATCAACAGTCATGAGTCATGTGACCCTGCCCACCGCAAGAGTAACATTGCCTGCTCCTAGCATGACTGGCTCTGTCTCATGTGTCCCCCACAACTGAACCCGTATCCTGAGGTCATCCACCGAATGGCCTGGTCCACTTGGACCTCTGCGATATCTACCTAATGCCAGCTATAGAAGTCTCAACTACATGTTAAATACTGGTGGGTCTCACTACTATGAGACTGATCAGAAAGGAAACTCTCCACTACGATGGCTCTCTCTAACAATCCCACCTATGTCGGGATGCTGAGTGAGAGAATCGATGCTCTAATCTCCCATCTAAGTTCATGATAGAAGGTCTGAACCCTGAAGAAAGGGTCCCACACCATATTGGTGGAGTAGTGCGAGAGGTCGGTGACCCTCGTTGATTATTTTGCCACTGTCATGCTTCCCTACTTTAGATGAAGTAGCTCATGTATATACACTGTATGAAGGGTGTATGGGAAAAACTCCACATAAAATAGGCTGTCAAAGTCTATCCATAGTAGTGTTGCATCTTCATGCACCTAGAGTATTAGACTCCACCATCTTCTTGCTGCCGCCTGAAAGAGACTTTCGGTAAGGATCACCATAAGGTAAGTTGGTATCCCTACTAGTATGAAAACTCTCACCACAGCCTCCAGCCAATCATTATCTATCTGCAGGTCCATCTAAACCCTAAACATGGGCGGCCTCTAGAACTGGAACTCATTCAATGAGATCAAGCTGCATGCACTCTCTGCTACTAGGGCTGGTGGAATCAGTGGCCCAACGGGTAGTGGAACCGCATGTGCCTCTGCTGTGGTGGGTCCCTACATTGAGGCCTCGTTGCTTGGTAGGCTTCCATATCATACATCTCTCTGAACACTGGATGGTTGTCGGCGTGGAGGCATCCTGAAAAGAAAAGGGTGTGCCATGTTCAATAAGATATACTTGGTGAGCTGACTCAAGATATCACAAGGAAACTCTTGAAAACACACACTCAATCAGTGTTTTCATGCACTGCGTTAGAAATCCGAAGTCAGGGCCCTATTGTATGGATACGTCTGTTGCCGCATCAACATGGACTCCCTAAACTGAAAACCATACTCAGTGCCCTTAAGAATATTTCTTCACAGAAAAAAAGATCAGAGTCCGGAGTTCGATTGTAGAACTGATTTTTCTAATACCAATTTTTCACAACTCGTACCCCAGAGCCCCTGTCGTGACTACCCCAAGCTCACTTTCCATAGGCTAGGGGATGTCGACTAGCACCAAAGGTGTAAATCCCAAAAATTGAGAAGTCATTTGCTTTATAAACTCGAAGCAGAACACTAAGTAAAACTGTATACGAATAGGGATTGCTAAAAAGTAAAGGGGCCGGAAATAAAAGCCCAACTGTAAAGTAAAAGTACAACTGAAAAAAGACAAATAAGCTGAAATATGAAATAATCTCCTAGATCATCCACCTCAAATCCTACCTGAAGGATTGGTACAGATAGCCTCCTCAACACTCCATGTCTGTCAGTCTCCTCCATGTACCGACTCGTCGTAAGGTCCACCTCTAGGTACCATCCTATCCTACTATTCTGCCTCAGTCAGCATTATCTGCCATCAATATCCAACACAACGAGGTGCGAGCATAGCTCGTGTAGGGGTGAGTATAACGATACTCAGTAGGGACCCCAAGACTACCATGTCATGTCAAAATACATCAAGGAAAAACCATAGAATATGAAAACAACATATAACCATTACTTAGTTGTATGCCCATACACATTCCTAAGTTTTAAAGTAACCCATATAAATCATGAGGAAACCATAGATGTCACATACTTTGCTCACACATGCATACAAATTATGTAGAGAGACATATATTATCAGATATTGCAACTAAATCATCTATTCGAAAGGACCAACACATGATTCAGGAATAATCGTCAGAGCTGTCAGACCAACACATGATCTAGGTCCAGTTATTCAGTCCGACCAACACATGTTCCAGGAACAAAAGTGAAAACTATCAGACAAACACATGATCCAGAAATTATCCTTAGAGCTTTCAGGGCAACACATGATCGAGGACCATCTATGCTGTCAAACAACCACATGATCTAGGAACAAAAGTCAAAATTGTCAGACCAACACATGATCCATTAACAGTCGTCAGAGTAGAACTAGCCACAGGGTTTCCACAAGGCATGCTTGAATCCGGGAAGGTCTTCTCCTCAATCCATGTGTTGACAAGTCAAATCCCACCATGTTCAGAGAAGAAGTATCTCAAATATCTGTCTCGTCATAGGGGTCTCAATGCAACAGACGGTGTGTCAATCGGATGCCTGGTCTGTGAGTTATTAGTCTTTTAGTCATGGGGGCCCGGTTGGATTCGGGTACGATCCAACCTTACCGTATCTCAATATTACCACGAAATCTGGTGGGGTATATTCAAGGAACCATCGTGCCCGGTTCGCGGGGCGCGTGCTAGATGCGGGCTGGCGCGGGCTGGCGTCGCAGGGTGCTGTGGTAGACAGGTAGGCCACGTGGCACGTGGGATGCGCAGGAAGGCATGAACAGCTCGCTGGGAGGCTATTTGGGCACCAGGATGCCATCTAGGAATTGGGCAGCATGCCGAGAGGTGTTCTGGATGCCGGTAAGTGCGCTGGGAGTCTGCGGGCATGGGGACGGGGTGCCTGGAGGCTATGGTTAGGGGGCCAGGGCATCGGGCAGCGCGCAGGGAGGCCGACCTGGTACCGGGAAATGCGCAGGGTAGTGTTCTAGGAGTCCGCGGGTATGCGGCCCATGTGCCAGGCAGTCCGCGGGTAGCACGACCTTATCGTTTGCACCTCTATCGCCACATTATTGATTCATTAGCATGTCGTAAAAACATCACAAGAGATCGGTGGAGGGTTTCTGGCCATGTTAGTTGGCCCGCACCCTCCGTGTTTAGGGGTGATAAAAAAGGCTCATCAAGAGAAGAATGTGGTCCAAAATTCACCCGCAAAAATTCCTTTAAAATCATTGAAAGAGATAAAAAAGGAATACCAACACATAATAAATCCCTACCTATATTGTCAGGCATCGGTGATCAAGTCACAAGAAGTAGATGTAGTCGTCGTTCGTCGTGTCTGTCGCACGCTTCCACTTCCGAGTTTGCACGACGTTTTTGGAAGTGGCACCACATCAGTAGGTATCCAGGGAAGAAGTCTGAGGAAGAAGTCTTTGGAAGATCATTGTTGGCTTTCTTCATTCTCCGTTCTTCATTGGGAGAAATTTTTTTCTCCCAAACCCTTATTACAATGCACCCACTAAATGAGAATTTCCAAGACAAAAATAATTTAAATGGCATTTTTTTGTTGTAAAAAAATTTTCAAATTGGAGAAATAAATTAAGAGGATCCCCTTAATTAATTCATGGTGATGCTGTAATTAATTAATGGGGAGGTCAAGAGGCACCCCTTAATTAAATCCTACACGTTTGTTTAATTGATTTTTGGGGAGGTCAAGAGGCTCTCTCTCGTTAATGAGGGAGAGTTGGGAGGTTATACCCTCCTGCATTTTATAGGTATCAGGTAGTCCCACCCATATTATTAAAATGGAAGGCCAAGATCTCGGGTGGTCCCCATGCTGTAACCTATGGCGGGGGGTTATGTTCTGGTGGGCCCCACCACCATAACCTCTCATGGGAGGATAAGGTGTGGTGGTCCCCCCATTAACTTCTAAGAGGAGGTTTCATCTACCAGTAGATCCCACCTCCAAACACTTATATAGCAGCTCAAATAAAATAAAATGTATCTCACTTTATTTTATTATTTTCTTATGAAACCCCAAAAACTAACTTTTATTCTTGACCATCTGTCGTCGAGGTGAAAGTCTCCTTAAGCCAATATCGGTGCTGTGAGTTCAACGATGCCCTCAGATTTCAATTCCGAGCACCGGTTCAAAATTTATTAAAACTCGCTCATACGTTTACTAAATGTACCAGAACATAATCTCAGAAATTGATTCTGGGCACACTAGGCCTCAGAATCAAGCGCCGTAAATTTTCAAGGACACATAAAAATCCCATGTACTACAAAAATTTACAAGATATTTTCGGGTCGTTATAAGATCCATGTAAAATAATATGTTTGATATTCCACCGAAAGGGTCCCCTATTAGGACATAGATCATTATGTATATTCAACCATAATGGTTATGTTACCAAAAATTGTCATTTATAACATACGAAAATATTTAGGTGACCCTAACTATCAGGTTCCCTATTCATGGGGTCTTATTTGGCATAAAATAGATAAGAAACCCCAATATTTGGTATACGTGGAAAATATTATTGAGTGAATATATATAATGGATTGGGATAAAGAGTCCATACACTCATCAATCCATGAATAATTAGTTAAATGATTTATAATTTTTTCATACTATATATATTCAAGGATTATTCATGTGCTAAAATTAGTGTGAACCATGAAGAAATGTGGTTCTTGGATCACTAAATAGATATGATGAATCGGGTCACCATTTTTATTGTTATTAAATTTATTAATATTAATCCATTAAAAGATATAATTCATGATACTAACCCATAGATTTGTTTTTATTGGTTAGGGTGTACTTAATAAATGTCATATTGAGATCCCGAATAGGTATGACTTATATAAAAGATCCAGATTGGTATCAATGGTTGAGAGGTGATTTGAAAGTTAAGTATATTATGTATCTGAAATGAAATTTTATAGAAGTAAATTTCACTAACACAAAATCAATGGTATTATATATCCGGTTTGTGTTACTAATATGGGGTCCAAAACAGGGCCTTAGAGATAGATGATAAAAAAATATCGGTGATGTGGAGATTTATATCGATTATGGATATAGAGTTGTTTCATTAGAATTTGACACATATAATCTAATCATAATAATTTAAAAAGTACTAAAATTAAGAAACTATTTTTATCTTTTTTCTGTAATCGTTTATTTTATTTCAATATCTTGTTCTAAAAAGATGATATTTATATTACTAATTAGGAAAAATATATTAGAAAATATTTAAGAATGAAATTATTTATTGAATTTGGAATATAGTTAATATTAAATATATTACAAATAATGATAAAACTATCTATAATATATAGAATATTATGGTCCGATTTGATTCTTCTCACAAATATATTTAGAATTGTATCCTTGGATATAAAAATAATAAGTGCATTATAACTATCCATATAGATAGATTTTTTATTCATTCAATTATGAATCATTTTATATATATCTATTTTTATAATTAATGAATATGAACAATGATACTTATATTGGAAAAGGTGAAAGGAATAGTCAAAAATTAGATCTCAAACATGCAATTTATTGTGGACCAATGACCACACATAATTTTTTTCATTTTTGGTACTTCATTTCTATTAATAATTATGTAATTCATTATGGACACATGTTTTTGATGAAATAAAATCATGGAAATATTGAAATTTTTTAATAATTTCACATTTTTGTTCTAAATCCACTAGGAAAAAGTATAATGATCTGATGATCAGACAGGGGTAAAAAATTATATAGCTAGGAATTAATTTATCATCTATGGGATTGCAAAATTGTTTCACAACTCACGCCTCCTTTTACACCCAATGGAATTATGTTTCTAGGAGAATAATAAATACCTCGCTATACAGGATTTGACAAATGGTGATTTAGTGTGACCTTACTTTTTCATTTTAGGATTGTTCTCCATAGGATTAAAAATACTTACTATTAATTGATCTATATAAATTTTTAATAAATAAGTAAATAAATTTACAAACTAGTCAATTTCATTTATGTGTTTAATAATGATTTTGGTATTTTAATCCTTCATAAAATAATTGAATTTTAATAATCTAGACTCAAAATTGAGAAAATGTTTATTTTTTATTTATCATAAGATGACTATGTATTATTATTTATATAATTACATTGACCACAATGTGTTTCTTGCTACATGTGGGGTTTTTTATTTAGAAGGAACACATAAATTTAGGTGTAAATGATAATAAATTTGAAGATAGAGGAGTTAAATACGATTCTTTCAAAATTTCATTGGTCATGTGTTTTGTTAAAATTTAAATACATATTTGTTTATAATGATATATATTGAACATTGAGTTGTTTTTTAGATGATATGATACTAGAGTTGAAAAAAATCCTTCTGTACCTTAGGACTGCTTTTCAGCACCTTCAGATGATGTTATAATTATATTAAATGTACCAAACATTAGTAATATGTTCATGATATTATGTTTGTTTGTAAAATGTTGATCAATATTTCCAGATATATTCGATTGATGATACTAGATGGAGATGTATGTGGTACAATTATCAATGATCAAATATATATTTGTTTTAAAAAATTTCTATAGAGTTATGTCACTAAATATTTTTTTATAGTATCATGATTAGACATATAATGATATGATCGAGGAAACCCTTGAATTATATCATTTAGAGAGATTACAAAGGTTACTGGATGGACATGATAATTATCATGCTGGTCAGAAGAATATTTGACAAATAAGGTTAATAAATCAATGGATTTTCAATATCTAAACATTTTGTTCAAAGTTCATATTATGAGGTTAACATTAAAATCTAAAAAATAGTTGAAATTATAGCATGTGTATGTGAATGATTTGTATGATTTATCATATAAGGGGTAGATTATTGATACTATCAGATGGATAAAGCTCATTAAGATTTCAACGATAGATATATATTTATATATATTAGTTTTCATTGGATGAAGGCCTTTTAGACATTCAGTCAAAATAAACAATTGATATAGCAATGGAATGCCATCAGATGTGGGTTCTCCAAAAATTGAATATCGTTGAGTATTTGAGTCGAACATAATCCTTATCATAAAGAGACATATTAAACAAAATATATAGTGTTTTACTAATAGATTGGAACTAAGAAGGAAAATATCATACAATTATTTAGATTGTTAGTTAATCAGATGAATAATTCTAAAAGTATATCATTATAAATAAGAATAGTTATTTTTATGAAGTTGAAATTATTGGAATCATCAACCATAAGTTATTTGGATGATGTTCTATTTCTATTTTCATTAACATTGCAAAATCCTTTAGATTTTGATAATTTGTAGTTATATGTTCATAGTTTTTTATCATGTAGATGTTATCAATGTTTGAAAATATCAGTTAATTCTATGTTGAGGAAGTTAAAATAATGATGAGAATGCTAATTTTTTAAGATGTTTGTAAAAAATTATTGGATATTTTAAGGAATCTAATTTAATTTTTCAGAATGGGACATTTGAAATTAAATTTTCAATTGATCATAGAAATTGTATCGAGCTTAATTTTTGAACTCTTGTAGAAATCATATATAATAGTTGAATGTTTTTTATCAGAGTAATGGACATTTTTTATAGACACATGTGATTAATGGATTGTTTTGTTTGTATATAACCATGATTTTACATAGTGTAATAATAATAATAATCATATAAAGGAGCATCAAGAATAATATAATTGAACATAGTTTTATTGGATTAGTAATTATCTATGTGTATATTTTTTACTATTTTTTGACACGGTAAGAGAAAAATAAATTTATAAAGGTGGATCATCAGACTAATATTCATTAGAAATATTTTCAGTTGACCATAGTAGAACAAATGGAAAAATACTATATGGTGTTCTACTAGAAAAATTATTCAATGGTACTTTTATGATAATGTTTCAAGAACTGGTATTTAATTTATCATGTTCCTTCTAAGATCATAATAATGATTAGAGGATAATAAAGTATAACGAGTGTTATCAAATATAATGAAAATTGTACACAACCATAGTTTATCAAACATTAATTTGGAGAAATAATATCTGAAGGAAAATATCATTCAGTTATGGATCATAAAAGAAGTAGATAAGAACTTATAGCTGGGGTGTATAACTAGTTGCTAAATTTTTTTATTTTTAAGGGTATAACCAGTCTTGGTGAAATTTTATACAAGTAATAACATAGGTGTTATAAAAAAATATGGATGAATAGTTTATTTCTAGGGTGTGGAACATGATTTATATAGAAGATCAATTACCGAGGGATATAATTAGTTTATATATATTCCTTTGTTGTTCTAAAAATATTATATAATGAATTCATTTTGGGATGGATAATCAATAACGAATGCAGTATGTCATTGTAATAAAACTTGTAAAAATGCATTGTTGATCTATCTCCTTATTTTATTACAAAAAAAATTAAGAAGAAGGATATATCTTTTATTATATTGTAACTTTAACAAGGTTCATATCATATAAACGTAAGAGAATAATTCATATAATATTTTGATCAATGATTCAACCATCCCCTATGAGAAATCATAAACTGATCAATTTGTTACAAGCCACTAATAACATTGCGTTTTTGAGATAGTGGTTGAGTCAGTTACATATAGTGTTATTCATGGGTAACACATTCATATTTTTTGAAATATTATTTTCAAACTTATTTAATATTCCACATTAAACTCAACAAAAAATATATCTTGTGTTATTTCGAAGAACTATGTTTTCTTATATTTCATTCTACACCATGTTAATCCGAAACCGAATCAAATTAAAATGATATATTTTGGTACATGAAACACTATTTTCTCTTATTTTTTATACTATTCCATTTTCCTTTAATAAAATTATTTACACATAAGTCAATGTTTTATAGAACATTCATTTATTATAAATTTTTTATTAACATATTATCATAGTTAGCATGTAGCCATTGGAATGGATGATATGAATAAAAGTAACTAAATTGTAAACATAAGATATAAAAATGTATATAAAATCATTTTTTTTGTTATATTTTATTTAAAATTTAATTAAATATCATTTTGAAAATAAATAAATTTCTTTTATAAGAGAACTATTTTTCCATATAAATTTTTTTTTCTCAACAATTTAAAAACCAATTTTATGATAATTTTTAATAAAATTTATATATGATATATTTCATAAAAATAATTTCAAACTCTTATAGTAGGTTTTAATGGTATAATAAAAGAATAAATCCAAATTTATTAATAAAAATATATACTTTTTAAAGGTAATTTTACCGCCTTTTAATGTCTCAACTATATTAAATCAAAATTTTGACAATTTTTTATTATTTATTTAATATAAGAAACATTATTTATTTATTGTAAAATATTAAATTTTACTTTTTTTGAATTTTTATGGTTTTTTATGAAGATTGAAATTTCAATGTACAATATAACATACTGAATTTTATTTTAAAAAATATTTTTGTCTAATTCATTTTTATAATAAAATTATAATATAAATTTTTTACGTATAATTAAATCATCGATATACGAATAATTAAAATTTAGATTATTAGAAAGCATTTTACATTGAAATTGGATATAAAAACATTAAAATCTTTTAAACTATTTCAAAATGAATGTTAGTTACCTTTTCCCGTCTGCAGGATTAATTTTAAACTAATACATACAACTTATATAATTATAATTTTAAAAAAAATGGATTAATTTTTTTAATATTAATAATTTATTTTCTATAATAAGTTCAACAAATTTTTTTACAAGAAATATTAGTGAATTTATAAAAAATTAATTACAGCAGATAAATAAAAAAAAGATTTTAATTATTTACCAATCAAAGAAAAAGATTCGTAAAATATACAATAAATGGGTCTAAAAATTATTGTAGGGACTTATTTCGACTATTAGAAATCTAATATTATTAAATGGTAAATTTTTAAACTTTTTGGTCAACTAAAAAATGGGGATCACACAATACATTCAAAAAATATAATGTCTGTGTTTTCCCCACATATAAATGTCCACTACCTCATTCCCTCTCTCCATACATATAAAAACATTTTCCTCATAAAAATCCATTCCGATCAATCTCCAAACATAAATTTCATCATCCTATAATCCTCCCTCTAATAATAAATCTATTTAATGAAATGATTTTATGAAAACCAAAATAGTGTTATAAAATGAACAGGTAACATCATTCAAAAGAATTGTTTATTTATATCCTTTGAAACCTACTTGATAAATATTATCATATGATTTTATATTAACCACATAATAATAAAAATAATGTTATTTTTCCTATATTTGTTACCAACACTCACATACAATTCCATCAAATGGTATACGTAATAATCGTTTGTGTGTACTATAGGTTAGTGCATCGCAAACCGATGTTTTCTCATCCATTATCACATTTAATGGTTGGGTATAATGATTGAAAAAATATTTCAATATGTTATATGTGATATATATTATGTGTTTATAATATTTTATTTATTATATAATTCATGACATCATGTTTACATTTTATGGGAATAAGATAACATCGTTTTTCGACGTGTGGACTACCGCCTCCTAAAAGCGACGTGATTTGGAAACATTTTACGTGGAATGTATTAAGGATTGGATTAGTAAAATAATACAATATATGAAAATTTAATTATAATATAATTATATTATATATATACATATATGTCATTTAATATATTTTTATCAACATAAAACAAAAATGGAATAAATGTTCATGCATTTATACGACCAACCACCTCCACGAACAGTGTATTTCATTTCAAATTTCTGAAATTTATAGTTTATAATAAATACTTATATACTGAATATGTATGATATTTTCTAAATTTATTACATTTATTAAATAATAAAGTAATTTTTTATAAAACGGTATAAAAAAAAAAGTCAAAACATATTCAAGAAAAAAATAGGTTATTGACTGAAATGTAACATTGACATGAAATTGTTAGTAAATGATTAATATAAAAGCATAATAATAAAATATATAGTGTGATAAATTATAATATTATTTTATGGTATATTTTAAATAAACATATATTTAATATACAAGATTTTTTAAAGGGTATGAAAAATTTCAAGACTCAAGCGAAGGGTTTTCTCATCTCGCATTTATTTATGAGAGATATATGATATATTAACTACTTATTTATTGTTTCTTGGTTTATATAGAGACATATTACATTTTATATCATGAATATACCATATTTCGTGACATTAAATGTTCTAATTTATGTTTTTTCATGGGTTTCATGATTAAATGTTTTATCATGTAATAAAGGGATTTTTAGTCTCAATTCTATTTCAGTGAGAGTTATGAATTTTTAACCCTTCCTTTATTCAATATGGATTATAAAGATTCAATTAATGTATAATGTGATTCATATACTTAAATTTATTGGTTTTTTGAAATATATTTTATTATCTATATTTCATGGGGTTTTATGGGTCAATTATTACAAAATCAGTGGTGAAATTTTTCTCAATTAGCCGGTATTAAAGCACAAGTTTGGTTATGCTCCTATAATATTTAACATGGGGTATTTACTAAAATTTAATATTTTAAATCATGAATATTATTCATTTATAGATATTATATACTTTATGTAATTTTATATTTTAATGGGTATTTGCATTCAATGTTCCCAAACTGGTAAATTGTTTTTGTTATAATCTCTTTTTTAATAGAGACTGTTTTTAGTAATTATTCCATTAATAATATGATCCATCTCTGAATAATTTTAGTTATTGTTTTTATCTATGGTAATTCATGATATATTCAGCTATTAGTAATATTTTTCATCTTTTTGAAACTTAAAATAATTATTGATTTGTATTTATGAAAATAAATACTAATTAATCACTTTATTCGAATATTTATTTTATTCAAAAAACATGTTTTCAAAAATGTTTTAAAAATATTATAATGATATTTTATGATCATTAGGAAGGATTATTTTTTTAAAGTGTTTAATATTTGAAATGTGTATTAAATTATTTTCAAAGAGTTAATTATTGATATTCAAAAAGTTATTTTCAAAGAAAATGATTTTAATGTTTTTAATAATTAATTTATATATTTTCAAATGTAATTTCAAATAAAACCAAATTGAAAATGTTTTATGATACAAAATGTGAATTTAAACAATGAAAATATATTTTCCTCATAAATTTTATTAATAGATCTTTTAAAATAATTTTACATCAAAGATGACATATATTGGTCTTACCTATGTCTTATTGGGTTTATGAACCAAGGATACTACTATAGTTATTTCTTTTAATGGTTGATTATTTTGATGACATGTTATTTTTAAAACCTATTTCACTTATACATGGTATATCATGATAAGTACTTATGATACCATTTATTTTCATCAGTTATTCTATGACTAAAATATTATGAAACCTATCTCTTTTCAATATGTTATTATTTAATAAAATGTTTATGATATCCATTTCCAGTTAATGGGATACGATAGGCCGAATATTTTCTAATTATATAGAACACAGATGTATAGTTTTGTTATGAGATTGGTGGGTAATATATATCCATCCAATTCCTTAAGTAAATACTTATACCACATGTGATAAAGATGGGAAAAAAGTCAATGAGATTGATCCATATTGGGAAACATGTGTGTCATGATCTATAATGGGAAACTAATGTGTTCTGATCCACAATAGGAAATAAGTGTGTCTAGATCCACAATGGGAAATTAGTGTGTTCGTGTCCACTATGTATATAGTTATGGGATTTAATCTTTATTAATATTATTATATTCATGAAACTATTTAAATGATCAAAATATTATGCATTGACTAGGTTTCATGTTCTTAATTTTATATGAGGTCTATATTTTATGTCTATAACATTATTAGTGAACCAATTTCTACAAATTAATGTTAACAATGTTATTAGATGTTGTGTATTACATAAATATATAACTTATCCTTTTGTTATGAACCCAAGTTTCATGTTTATTATTTTATTTCTATTCATATTTTTTTAACTACCTGTCGTTATTCCATGACCCTTGATTTTTCTCTTTGATATGTAGTGTATGTTCTTCTAATATTATGTTCATGTTCTTATACCCTAATAATAATTATTAGGCTTACATATCTCTATTTTTTCCCTTACCGATCGTCTTATCTCATCATTTTTCATGTTACATTTCCCTTGGTTTTGAAGAAGTTTTTTCTGTACAAGCACTAAATTGGATGATCTTTATAAGATACTTTTGAGATCATTCACCATGATAGATGTTATCGAGTTTCATTTTAACAAAATCACTAAACTATTATAGTTTATAGGAATATATTTTTTAAATTTTATTATTAATGATGTAATATCCATGTATGATAATATTTGGACTCTATTTTTTGTATCAATGTAATGGTTTAATAATATTTTGTAAAATAAAAAAATAAAATTTTGGTGAGATCCGTAGATATATTTATTAGTATATATGTATGTATATATATAAGTATATGCCCACTGATTTATTTATTTTAAATATATCCTTTTAAAAAATTTTCTATATTATGTTGTTATTTACAATGATAAATGTTTCTCACAATATGCCTTATAGTGTTCACCAGTAGTGGGAACATGAAGGAACTTGGTTCACATTGAATTTTTCATATGTGGAATGTACGTAAATTATACAAACTTATGTTCTACATGTAAATATCTTAACAATAATCAGGATGGTGGAATGATAATTGGTTATACTACATATGATGAAGAGTTCTCAAATGAAATTTTAATGGTATATTATTTTATAATAGTAATTTTTACATTAAACGTATGAAACATGGTTAGAATGAGGTTGGGGAACCATAACACATGATTGATATTTTATATTATAGTAAAGGGTTATTACAGAATAAGATTATGATGAATGAGTAATAATTAATGAATAAAAATGGAAGATTTAATTTTATATGTTTTTTAATTCAATGATTATGTTATAATAATTATGAAATATATTTGTATTTTTAGTATATGTTTTTAATTAATTATTTAAATGGATATGTTGAATGGTACTGATGACATAGAAAACGAATTCAATGAAAATAAAATATTTCAATTGATTTAAGGTAACCATTAATGTGTATAAGATTTTTAGAAAATAATCCTTATCAATTCTTAAAGAGATTATTGATATGGATATATTGAACTTCATTGTATTGATTAACATGGAAACAATTATTGATTTGTTGCGAATTTGTTTTTTGTTATCAAGGATGATGTTTAAAATTTCTTATTTTATAGAATATATACAGTAATATTTGGAATAATATTGCATGTATGGTTTCAATAACTATTTATTTAATTCTTATTAATAACATGTTTCAAGAGAGTACATGAAAACGTTATTCACATTCCTAGAATGTGACAACAACGAGCGGCCTTATGATATATGGTGGATTAATTTTATGATGATTTTGATAAATTCTTTACCCTTATTTTTCATTATTTGGATTTTCATATTTTGTATGGTTTAAAATTAAGGCCATTAATGTAATTGTTAATTCTATACTTCATATAATGATTTAGATATTAATGTATTATCTCACCATTTGAGGATTTATTCATATTTGATAACCTACTATGACCAATGTGTTGTGTTTATAACTGAAGAAATATATAATTATATATAATTATTTTTACAGATCTCTTGATATGATAATGCTCAAATTATGACCAATTCATCTTCATTTCATGAAATAAGAGATGGAGGAGTCATTTATCAACAAAAAAACCAAGGGTGCGATTGTTCTTATGAAATGGAATGAAATCAATTATGTAAATTTTCATTTTAAAATTCATAAATTGAAGTAAATGTGTATTGAAATAATTTTTTCTCAATTTATATCATTTTATTGATATTAATGACCAATTTCATTCCTCATTGGTTTTTTTGATTGTTTACTTGTTCTAAATCACCCACTTTATTTTGATCAGTGATTTTTATCAGATATATAATTATTTATACTTTTCTTCGATGTACAAAAAATCACTAATCTACTCCTACATGGAATCATACTTATGTATTATATTTTTATAACCATTACTGTTCAAAATTTACAATTTTAATAGTTATTTTGGTATTCATTTTTACAATTTTTGCTTTTATGAAATAGACTTTCAATTTTTAATCCTTTGATATCCCATAGAAATTTATATGGAGAAATTAATTCTATGTCAGGTAGAATGTAACACCTCTTGATTTTTTTAATATTTATTTTAAAATTAATTTATTATTCAACATTTCATGTAATACTGAATATATATTCTATTAAATGAATGCATTTGTATATAATTTGACACTACACCATGTTCATCATGCACTACACTCAACTCATAGATTATTGAGTGGTCTATGATTATGATGCTTCCTACTGTTGCTATGATTATTGATGTCTTTTCTTTTTCTTGTCATGAGGGTATGTTGCTTGTACGATCCCATCCAACCTCTATTTGTTTTTTATTTGTTCTTAATAAAAAGAGCTCTTCCCTATCTTTTCGGTATGTTACACATGATGTCGAGTTCCATCAATAGATTTCATTACACAGAAGTCTTTGATTTTCCGAACTAAAATATAATAATAATAATAATAATAAAATGTAATTATAGTTACCAAATAGCCATTAGAATTAAAGTAATAAATAATAATAAATAAATTGTGAAAATATGATTAACACTTGTATATAAAATTAATCCTTTGGTCATAAAGTATTGAGAAATTAATGTAAGAACTATATGAAAATAATGAAATTCCTTTTATAAGAAAAATATTTTTTTTTGTACGAACATAATATTAACTTACTAAATTTATAAAAATACTATTCAAGGATGATTCATAAAAATATATATATATTATATTTGTAATTATTTTTTATTTTACAATCATCTAATAAATTACATAGGTATAAGATACAAATATATTAAATTTTTTGTAATATGAGATGTATTTTTCTAAAATATAATATTACAACATATTAATTTTGCAGTTATTTTAAATATAATTATTCAAAATTTTATAATTTTTAATTGAATGAAATAAAATTTCCTTCTTAAAATTATATTATAAAAATTTACATCATGTGAATTATTGGTATTTTTTATGTGAAATTTCATTTTTTAATGAATATTTAAAATAAGGAATTTTCATTCAAAACATACTTTTCATCTAATATATATATAGTAAAATTAATTTTAAATTGTATTTTTAAGTATAAATTGATAAATTAAACATAAATTAATCCAATTTAGGCCATTGTATTGAATTTCACATTGAAATTGGATATGAATATATTTTAATCTTTTAAACTTCATCACTTTAAAACCCAATCATCTCATCACATGTGGGGGATTAATGTTAAATCATTTTCATCAGCTTCTATGATTGGAATCTATGAAAATGGATTCTATATTCGAAATAAAAATAATTTATAATTTATAATAATTTAAACATAGATTTTCTCCAAAAATAGTTATGAATTTAATTAAGCATAATTAAACTGATTAATGTACAAATGTTCGTAATTGATGACTAAAAATTGAATATAAAGTTAAACTATAACCCTAAAAATGTATAAAAATTATTTTCTTGCCATATCTATACCATTTCACCCTTAATGGTCTATAACAGACCATTTTGTAACCATGTGGGACATGTAAAATGTGGGGAGCACAAAATAATTTTTTTAAAAATACCATCTTTTTCATTTTCTACACTTATAAAAGTCCGCCACTGCTTCCTCTATTTTAACACATATCTTCCCCTTTGGATAGTCCAAAAATTTCACAAATAACCTCCAAAAATATTTCCATTCATCCTATAATATTTCATTTTGGAAAAAAAGAAAACATGGAAGCCTTATGTGAAAAAAAAAACAAGTTACCCAAAGAAGAGGTAACATACTTTCACAAGAACATTAGTTTTATTTCCTTATCCACCCAAAAAAATTATTATTATTAGATTATTATATCATATAATAAATATCCTATATATATATATATATATATGTTTTTTTACTATGGGTATGATCTACACGAACACACATTTCCTAAAATTTGATATGCAAGAATCGTTCCTATGTAGTATGGACTACCACGTTACAAACCAATGTCATGTTTTCAACCATTAACACCATTAAAGGTTTTTAATAAAGATGAAATTAAAATTTATATGATATATGTGTTATAAGTGATATTTATGATTCATTAATTCTTTTTTAATTTTTATTCAACACATTCCATAATGATTTTAATTTTTTGGGGAATTTAATAACATCATTTGTAGATGTGTGGACTACCCAAACTCAAATTAATGTGATTGATTCACACTATAAATGTAAATTTTTAATGATGGGATTAGTAAAATTATATGCTATATTTTAAATAATAATTACACATGAGTTAAGATATATATATGATTATGTCATTAGATTTGTTACGATATGATAAAAAAATGAAAACAACAAACATCTGTACGTATGACATACCGTCTCCATGAAAGGGGTATTCCATTTCAAATTTCTATATTTTATATATTAATATATATATTTACATTATGAATATATATTATATTCAAATCATATTTTCAATTCTAGAAATAATTAAATCTTGATCTAAGTAATATGATCATGAATGACAAGTCAATAGGTATACAAAAAACAAAGAGTTTATTACCTAAAATGAAGCATTAATAAAAATTTATTAATATAAAAATTAATATAAATTCATAATAAAATCACATATGGTATTATATACTTTAATAGTGTTCTTTTGTATAATTTTTTTAAACTTACACTCATTATAAAACATTTTTTAACATGTACTTAAAGAAGGGGTTTTCTCATCTAAAATTTATTTATGTGATATGAATGATATATTAAACACTTATTATTTTTTATATTCTTACCTATGAAATTTTATAAAATGATTTTATTTTATTTTACTATATTAACTATTTCATTTAATTTATTTACATCAGGGATCTCATGATTTAAAATTTACTAATGTTGTAAAGGTGCTTCTAATACCACTTTTAGTTTTGAAGACTTATGCAATATTCACCACTCATTTCATTCTTGTGGTGTATATATTTACCATGAATATAATAAATTATTCTTATTCATTTATTTATGATTATTTAAATACCCATTTAAGGGTCTATATTTCATGGGGTTTTACAGCTCAAATTATACCAAATCTGAAATGTTATTTTTAATTAATTTTTATTCCTCGAGACACATGTTTTGTTATGCACAAATATAAATTTAAATGGTTTATATTAAGAAATTTTATTTTTATAATAGGAATACCATTATTTTAATTATCTACTAATATTCATTTAATTTTGTACTTTCATGTGGATTTTGATTCCAAGTTAACAATGTGGTATGAAATTATTTATATAATATATTTTTTTAGAGATTTTTTGTGATAATTAATCTGTGAATTATAAGATCCATTACTCAATATTTCCCAATATTTTTCATCTCCAGTGTTATTTATTTATATATTCAATATTTTACAAAATTTTCCAGTTTTCTTACGTAACATAATTATGAAAGTTTTTTTATGAATATATTAACATAGTCTCTCTTCTGTTAGAAATTTATTTTATAAAAAACATGTTTTTAGAAAAACTGAAACATCATTTTTATAGAATATTTCAATAAATATTTCATGTAAAAATTATTTATTTTGAAAAATTGTTTTGTATGATTTTAAAATTTTAATTTATCTATTATCAAAACATTATTTTCAAAGAAATGGTTTTCAATGATTTCAATGATTATATTATAATTTGTAATATATATATTTACATTGAAAAATGTTTCAAAATTATTTCATTATTTAAATATAAATTTTTAAAATATAAAGGATTTAATAATTAATAAATATTTAAATGGATCATTCATATGTTTTTTCTATCTAAGATGAAATCTTTTGTTGTTTCCTCTTCTTTATAGGGGTTACTATCCAAGGATACCATTCCTATTTATTCTCATAATGATTTATGATTTTGCTAACATATTGTTTATGAAACCTATTCCCTTCCACAGGTAATTTCATTATAAATTATTATGAAAAAATTTTCTCTTTATGGATAATTATATGATTTAGTGAATATTAAACCAATCTATTTTCTGTAGGTTATGAAATGTTGAAAATATTATGGTAAATATTTTCATTTCATGGGTTATTATATTTAGAATATTTTATCATCTTGTGGAACACACATGTATGATTTAATTATGTGAATGTTGGGGCCTCTATAACCCTCCAATGCATCGTGTAATGATTTATATCTCCTAAAATAATTATGGGAAATAAGTAGACATTCTTAATCTAAAATGGGAGACCAGTGCGTTCAAATCCAAAATGGGAACTAAGTCTGTCCTTAACCATAATGGGAATCAAGTGTGTCCTGGTCCATAATGGGAAAATGCTGTGTCCGAATCCATTATATTAATTTTACAATTAGGGAACCATGACTAGTATGATGTTATGTGTGAACATTATTACATGTTCAAAATGTTATGCATGGACCGGGTTTCATGAATATATGTTTTTGTTAGGGCATGATTTCATGTCTGTAACAATATTAGTGAACCTATTTATACATATAAATTTTCAAAATGATATAATATGATATTTGGATGACAATTTTTTGAATTATTACTATGATATTCTTACATTGTTCATGTTCTTTGTTTTCTTATCATTCGTTGATTAGGGACATCCAATTCTAACTCTATGACTCTTTATTATGATAATTGATATAAATAGAATGATATTATAATGTTATGATAATGTTTTTATAACCTTATGATCATGATTGTGCTTACAGACCAGTATTGTTTACCCTTATTGAGCATGTATGCTCACCCTATCTTATATTTCCTTTCCACTGGTTATGAAGAAAATTTTTATGTAGGAAATCTATAGGGTAATATCATCATAGAATATTGTTGATATATTTAACCAAGTCATAATACATTTTTTTCCATGTTTCCAAACACACTAAACATTTATGGACATCATGAATATATTTTTATAATATATTTAATATTCATATAAAATCATTTAATGTCCATATATGATATTTCTAGGCTGCTATAGATAGAATAATCAACTCAATCAAAAAAATATCCTAGAATATCATATAGGATTCATTTATAACTATAAGATATTTACTTCTCATATATAATGATAATGAATTAATATTCGTAGGATATGAACCTACTACATACTAGGAGACCATATAGAATTCTAATTTCATGAAATGGACATAATTAATGGAATAAAATATGGAATATATATGCAGTAATCATGTTTGGAAGTTGGTAGAGGAAGAAAAAGTGGTGGGATTCATATGGCCAAAGATTTTTTTTCAATAGACAACTAACATGGATGATATCGTATCTATATATCAAGAATTCATGGTTTCATTAATGTTAAAAAAGGCCATATCATATTGAATAAGAGAAAAAATTCCTAGATAGTGATTATTATTTCCATTAAGATTTTAATCATAATAGAATCTTACATTGAGTAATAGATGTATCAATTGGACACTAAAACATTTTTCCTTATTATGAATTCTATTTAGGATTTGTATATGATATTACCTAATGGTTTTGAGGTTCCAAATGAAACTATTAAAATATATATTTTTTAATAGTCTATTTATAGATTGAATAAATATTTTCAGAGTTGGAATATCATGTTTTTTGGTGAAATCAATCTGTTTGGATTCATAAAAAATGACGATGTCTTTTATGTATAAAATAAAATAGCATGAGCGTTTTATTATTTTTAATATTGTATATAGATGATATACTTCTTATCAAAAGTGAAAAAATGACTTTTTACACAATTGATATATATATGGGTATGTTTTATGGAATGATATGGGTGAATAATACTATATAGAATGTATGAAAATTAGTGTAAGTGAATCTAAAAGTATTCTTATACACAGTGAGGAAACATAAATCAGTAATGTGATAAAGTAGTTTAGCTTTAAGAACTCCCAGAAATATTCTTTAATATTATTTAATGGGATGAATCATATAATATATAGTGATATTTGTAATAACTTATAAATGATTCATATAATATATTTTTTTACTCGATATTATATATTAGGGATTCCATTTTCTACACATTACCGAATGTAATAGATAGTATATGTGTAACCATTAGATACAAATCCAATCCTACTTTGTGAAAGTATAGATAAAAATATATGTTCTTGATATTTAAATGATGGGATAAGCATAATTTATGGTTAAATGGATACATGTTTCCAATCAAATTCAGTTTATATAAAATCTCTATATAGTTACATGTTTTTATTAAATAATATAGCTATCATTTAGATGTTTTTTGGAAAAAACCACATTATTAGAGTCATCAAAAAATCCATTGATTATCTATAAATTAGATGATATTATGGAAGACATTTGAATTACGAATTTCATTTTTAAAATAATGGGTGTTCATCGAATTGTGAGAGATATTTAGATTTTATATGAAAATAAAAGTTTAATTTTTTATGATACGGAACTCCAATCCCACCAAATGGCCAAATGAATATTTTAAAAATACCATCCTATATGATAGATCATTAAGAGGGGTGATTTTAGAATATGGTAGGTGTTTAAATGTGACAATATAGTAGATCCATTAACCAAAACATTACCGTAGAAGATGTATGGTGGTAATGTATAGTATCCTTGAAAATGATAGTTATGATTTTGATGTGATGGTTTCATATTTCATTGAGTTATTATAATAAATGAAATAAATATTTATATTTGACTCAAGAGTGTTGTAATTTACCTTACATGAATTGTTGAATGAAAATATACGATAAATTTATGACTTTGGTGGTACCTCATCAGGGAACATCATGGAGTACTATGGGTTTTGATTATATGTTAATATTATCATGAATATAATGATAGACCAATTATAAAGGATTTTATAAATCATTAAATGTTTAAATTCATGTTTTAATAATATGGTACTTAATACATGGGAATACCCATTAAGTATATTGCATGTAATTCAATATAGTCATCGATATACATTATGGTGTATGATTATTATCAAATCGTTATATACCTAGAATGAGACACTTCATACTTTGATATTATTCAAATGAAAGTCATTTTTAAATTTCTAATAAAGGGTTGGGTGGGTATGTTGCTAATAATATCATAAGTTAGAGCATGATGAAGATATGATTTTTATACTCATATGATGAACAAAGACATATAGCCATTTATTGTGTTAGATTTTGTAAATTATTAGCATGGCTTTGTTGAGTCACATTATTATGTGTTCGTGTATATTTATGGGGTATATGCGTTTTACTCATCTATTTGATAAATAAAATGTGTTTTATTCATCAATCAAGTAATAATTTTTCTGATTATTTAGAAAAACAATAGTGATCACCCATAATAGATTTGAGGTGTTCTATTTCTAGGGGTCACTCAGTGTCATGTGAAATGTGATAATATTATTATAAATAATATGTATATAAGACATGTTGTAGAAGAAATGTTAATTGAGATATATGTGATTGTTTTATTGAGATCACTTTAGACCCTTTAGTATTTTGAGTATCATTGATGCTTTTCTTGGGACTATTGTTTCCTTACATATATGAAATATGGATTTTATAAATATTTTCAATGAAAATAAGGAATTTAAGGTCACATTGTAAGGCCTTTTTATAAGGATTATGTTTTTGGTAAATGTATTTGTTCCCAATTTAATATATATTTTTTAGATCATATCCAAAATATTTGTATTGTATTCCTAATGAGTTGTGTAGTTTCAAAGAATACCATAAAATATATTTGTTTATGTCCGAGATCGTTGGATGTAATAAAAAATGAAAAGAAACATAATTCATATTGATCTATTAAATGGTTGGATTAAAGGAAATTATTTCATGGAAGGATTTTAAAATACAACCAAATATTAATGCATCTTAAAATCTAAGAATCTATGTCCTTTTGGTTTCCTGAGGGTGTATATTTATATGATATAATACCCACTCTCCAATTGAATTTTGATACCACCTACCAATGGGAAATTAAAAATACTTTTTAACCACCTCTTCGGATAAATTTTGATAGAAATGTGGATAAGTAGGTTTTCAAATCACACTACTTGTGAAAGAACTTCACCATCCATCAATTAGATATCACTAGATTTAAACAACATTGTTTTAATATAATCCCCTTAAAATATAAATTCAAAGTCATTTATATAAAAAAAATATTTATTTTCCATAATGAAATAATTTACGAAAAACATTAATAAAAAATATCCTCAATATTCCACCACTTTGAAAATTTGGAATTGACGATCCATTTATAATTACAAAGTATGTATTTAGTAGTGATTTTTTCATGGATGTTTCAAAATTTGGCGAAAATTTTTTTCCTTCAAACAAAAATTTGTAGTTGGTTTTTATATAATTCGAATAGAATTGAAATATATTAATATATTTTTACATTTTTTATATTTTTTTAAAAAAAAATTACTTTTTAGTGGCGGTTTTCATAATGAAAATTTGGGAAATAGGGGCGGTTTTAAAAAACCCCTGATAAATTAATGGGAAAAATAAAAAAAAAATTAATTATAAATTATATATTTACTTTTATTTTTATCAATCATATAATTTTAATTATTTATATTGTGTTAATTAATAATTAATTTTAAATATTATTTACTAATAATTTGACAGTTAATACAAATGTTTAATCAGTTGACAATATGAAAACATGATCAATTAACAATAAATTTTGATCTATGATAACATTTTACCTCCACTACCCAAAAAATCAAAGAATATTAAATTAAATAAAATTTAATTGGATTTTAATTTTGCAATAATTAAAAGAATAATATTTATTATAGTTTCAAGGATTGTATAAAAATAAAAATAAACTTCAAACAGACATAACTTTTTATCCGGGTGCCCGTTTAGGCCCTACCACACATCAAATAGAACGCTATGATGAATGCTTCACCATGTTAACTAGTGTGGATCATGGTAACTATTTTTATATCCAAAAGAGGTCCATGTGGCCTCTAAAATTGAGTTTCATGTTGGTGTGCCCTTATTTTTTTTAACAATTCATAGTTTTTCAGCCTCATTTAAGGTGGCCTTGTTGCTTTTTTCTATAGTGACTCAATGTATTCTTGGCTAGTACATTCATATTGATATTATTGTATTTAATGTTTATATTTATTTTCCTAATATAAATTTAAATTTATAAAAATAAATGCATAATTCTAATATTTAATTATAAGAAATCACTTGTACAAATACTTATTTACATAAAAATGCATTTCTCTACATATAAACCAAATAATTTTTTTTTAATTTCATATAAAATATATAATTATTGATATTATTTACCTTATAAAAATGAAAAAAATATTCACATACATATTCATGTAATGTTTATATATAAACATATCTGTGTCAGTATAAAAATGTATATTTCTGTGTATATTATAATATAAAATGTTATATTATAACCATAAATAGAACGATCATAAATTCTGTAATAAAACTGTCAAAAAAATTATGAGGACTCGACCCTATGATAAACTCCCCAATACCCCTCTCTCCCTACCGACCTACCATGTGCAAGGGTATATATTCAAATATATGAAAATAAATACATATATAAGCATGTATTTGTGTATATCTATATACATTTGTATGTATTTAAACATATTTAGGTTTATATATTTTTACATCATATGTGTGATGATATATACATATATATATTTATGATTTCATGAATATATATTTATATTTATTTTAATGTGCAATTATATATCATAGTGTGATTATATATATTTATTTAACATATATTTTTGTTTATATACACTTATGTAAATTTTATTTTATATATATATATATATTTATATCCATTAATTATTTTAAAATTTCATTAATTTGTAATTATTATTTATTATTTATTACGTATTACTTATTATTTAAATATTTACTTATTATTTATTGATTTAATTATATTCTTCATTTATTTTTATAAAACTATTTAATTTTAATTTATAATTTATTTATTTATTTATATTTTTTACAATCATTTATTATTATTAATTTCTCATTTACAATTTATATAATTTTAATTCTTATTGACTATTTTTTCAATGTTTATTTATTTATTAATTATTTATTCTATATTTATTTATTATTTCATATTTATTTATTACATATTAATTGTATATAACGTTTTATTTATAATTTATATATTATTTATTATTAGTTATTTATTAGCTAGTTATTTATTTATAATATATATGTATTGTTCAATTTTTTAATATTTAAAATTTATTAGTATACTACTTATTTATTATTTAAGTATAATCATTTATTATGAATATTTTATATATTATTTAAATACTAGTTATTATTAATTAATTATTTAATATATATTTATTATGTATTATGTATTATTTATTATTTAATATTTTATTATTATTTCTAATTTATTTAAAATATCATAATTATTTATATATTACATGTTTATTGTTGACCTAATAATTATATATAAAATATTTATTATTTAACTATTGTCAATTATTTATTAATATTTTTTATTATATATTCGTTTTATATATTAATTATTTAATATTATTTAATATCATAAATATATTTTATTTGTATATGTATACGTATATTACATACTGCTTACACAATATATGAAGAGCATGCTAGAGTAGTAAAGTCTTCATAGTATATCTAAGAGGTAAGAAGTTCAAATCTCTCCGAATAGATATATTTTCCAGATTTATTCATGGCATGCATGACAAGAATGAAAATTGCATGCATGATAGGATAAATAATAAGTAAATAAATAATAAGTAATAGTTAATAAATAATAAATAATAAATAATAAACAGTAAGTAATAAATAAGTGTAAATAAATAATAAATAGTAAATAGTAAATAAATTAATTATGTTAAAAAATAAAATATAAAAAAAACAAAAAATAACCACTAAATATATATTGGTGGTTTAAAACACCACCAAAAATAATATGATGAATTAAAAAATCACCAAAAAAATTGTGAAATTATTCCTGACATGTAAATACACATCGCATTGAGAAAGCATCATACATCATTTAGTAGGGGTTTAAACCCCCACTAAATTCTAAAAAACCACTATGAAACACCTTTTTTGTAGTGATTCATAGCGGACTAACCCATATTAATTTCTTCATAAATGTCTCACTGATATGTTTTTTCCATTTAAAAAACTAATACATATGGATATAGTGATCTCATAGCAATTAATCAAAAAATTTCATGAATATAATAATAATTAAATTTTTTTGGTCTTATATTCAATAATTTGATCCAATTTTATTTGAGTGCTATTTTTTATTCATTAATTTAAAATGCACTGAATGTAAAATTCATTATTTTTTATATTTGAATAAACATTTTCACATTTGTTGTAATATCATCTTTCTATTTTCAATTATTCATAACCCCATATATTAAAAATTATTTGGTTGGGTTTCATTTGTGGATGTTTCTAGGGAAAACATCAGAAATTTTGAATATTATAGGGTTTTTCACTATTGGCACATGGTTTTTCAAAACCACGAGCCCTAGTAGAGAGGAATGGGAAAAGTAAGGCACTAAGGCAATGAATGGTTAGTGTACAAATTGGAAAACTATGAGAAAAATTGGTATAAATGTCGCAACGAATCTAAAAGGGGTGCATGGCTAGGGCACACAGTTTGGTCTAATTGTGTGACCCTTCCCACCTAACCATGAATAAAGTTATTTTTATTCTGAAAATTGTTTTTAAATTTCTGAAAACCTCTTCTTAGAATCTCAACAGATGTATATAACCCCTAAATTTTTTTTCTCCCACGGATCTCCCAATATTAGTATTTCTTGTCTATACAATTCTAAAACTGAAATGAAGTTAGGTGAATGATGTTGCATATTGTCATAGTTAGTTCCTTCCTCCCACTCTCTTTCCCTTGACCATTCTTCCTTCCTGCCTAGGGTTTTATAGATCTCTTTATTGATTGAATGAACTAGTAACCATTGTTTCATATCTTAGATCTAGTTTTGATTCTCTGATTCCATTATCGTCATTCATCAATAGTGAATCCCAATTAGGGTTTGGTGTATTTAAATCAATATTTTTTAATGTATATTTTTCTATTTTGATTGACCAATTAGACTATGTCTAAATTGAATATATTTATTTTTATTGTATTTTTATGAAACCCAATTTTGTTGAATTGGGGGATTTGATTTGTGAAATTGTATTTTTGACATTAAATTGAGGAAAACAACCAATTATATTGAATTGGGGTGTGTTCATGAATTTTATAGAAATTGATGATATTGAAATATTTTAATTTTAATTGTGATATAGGTTTAGTGGAAAATTATGGATTTTTTTTTAAAAAATGATTTGATTAAATTTATATCAAATATTATTTGACGGAAATGTCATCAAATTTTGTTTGATCGAAAAAATTGGTTTTTATCTTTGGAAAAGTCATATTTTTAATTAAACAGCAGTGTGTTTTTTAAATATAAATTAGAATATTATAATAAAAGGATGAGATAAATTCTATTTTATAAAATTCTTAGGTTGAATTTCAAATATTTATTTTTATATGAGGGCACGTAAATGAAATAGTTAGTGAGTTATTAGGATAAAATTATGGGATTTATAACATTAGAAAACACATATGCATCAAGTCAAATACCATATAGGATGGTTGTGAATTCATTTTATCTAGTGTCAAAATGTGGTGTGTTTACACATATTTTCGAGTCACTTTGAGTGTGATGGATTTCTCATACCTTTGAACTATTATACTTTTATCCACATGATGGAATTTCTCTCTTGTTCATATTTTAAATGAATATATTATATATTTGTAAACAGTTTTTCATGGATTGTTAATTTATATAATATTTTATAAAAATTTTTTTTATTAAGCCATTTGTTTTAAGTATCTCCATAAAATCAAATGAAAAGTATTGTTTTTTTAATGAGATATTGAAATGAAAAAAAATTAAAATTGAAAGCACTATTATTTTAATTAAATGTTAAGAACTTTTATCGAATATATAGTGAGTCCCTACATGGAATGTATCTCACATGAGACATGTTACTTTTGGAGTTCTAAATCATCTACATCATGGTTTGATAAGGGGAATGACCCTCTTTGAGGTGCATATAGCTCTTTATTTTTTGTCTTGGAGAGTTGATTATTCTTGTACATGGTATATTCTATAGGTAACTTGTACATTGTTGTTGTAATTTTTGTTATATAACCTATTTTTCATTTGGTACACTTCTTCCAATGGAGTTTATTTGGTATTCATACAGATCATTATCATACATATGAAATATTTAAGGAAACTTTTCTCCCACATTCATTTTGTATGATTCATTATTATAGTCACCATCCCATGGAGCTCAGAAATCCCCTTTGAAAAATGTCTGGACCATATTAGTTATCAGGTTACTAGGGGACATGGTCTGATTCATGATCATGTTATCAAAGCTCTATGATTACCTTCTTTTATAGAATTCTATATGTATTTCCTCAATCATGTCGGGACTTAGGAGGTTGTTTCAATTAAGTAACTAGCCAACTCTCAGTACAATGAACCTTATGTCGCTAAGGGTGGGATATGAATGACATGTTGATAATTATTTATAGTATTATCCCCAACATTTTATTTGGTTGAATTGAAATCCAAATCTTGTTTATTATATCATTTTGGATGGACTTCCCATGTTCCTCTATATGAGATTTAAAATAATGTCTTTTATTTTCTTCTTTTTCTATGTACCATCATGACTATAAGAGGATTCACAAATTGGATGAATGAGTATAATGATATTGAACCTCAATGAGTGAATCCTCTTATGTACTCTTGTCTATTTTAGGTGACATGTGTACTTTCCATTTTATGGGACATACAAAACCACCATTTCCCATTCAGGATCCAATTGTGGATCTATAGATAGTGGTTCTCCAAATTAGATCTCAATAACTCCTTTATGAAAATAAAATAAGATTTAAAATCTAAAATGATTTTAATGATTCTATGGAATTGTTTCATAATATTAATAACTTCTTTGAGTTTTTTTAAGACACCCAATGAAATCAAGTTGAATTTCACCATTTTTATGTGGAAAATACTGTGTAGGCAATTATTGGACACAATCATGATGGTGAAGAAACACAAGGGCATACATTGGAATGACATTATGGATATTTATAGAACGAGTTATATCCAAATGCATTGTTATTCAGAATGTGCACTGATTTTATCAAACATTAGGAGCCCATCATGACTTCAAAATAATATGAAAACCATTTTTCAGATCATTTGATGTTTTCACATGTGATAGATTATAATGAGACGATTAAGAACCTATAGTTATTTTTAGGTATTCTAATATATATTCATTCATAGGATTTGTTGATGAAATTTCCTTTGTATATTGATGTTGTAGATATAGTGTTTATGGTCAAAATAGACTTTTATAGAATGTTAGGGTTTCAAAGATTTCATTTTCTCTATTTGTAAGTGTGAAGTTCTATATGGGAAATAAGAATCATAATGATTCATGTGGTGTTTGTTGATATTAGGGTTATTATAAACCTCCTTCTGTTCCTAGAAGAGGCCCATTTATTTTTTACTAATTTGGAAATCTTGGCCATTTGAAGAGGATAGGAATTGAGGCACCTTGTGGATTGTTAGGTTATCTTTATAAGTTATTCCATTTTTATTCCACTCCTTATAGTGAAATGATATCAATGGTTCCTACCAAATCAATATTTTAATGATATGAATCATGAGAAATGTGCTTTCAAGCATAATCAATGGGATCAAAACTTCATCAAATAGTTGAAGAGTTTTTAAAGGAAGGAGATACATGACCAGTGACCATGAGAGGTTCCAATTCTATAGCCTCATCTTTAGTGAATTACTGATTCAAAACTACTGTATCTTATTAGTTTTTTCAAAAAAAATTACTCTTTTATATATTCATACAAATCCTCTATCTTTTGTGATGGATACTAAAACACACCATGATATTAAGAGAAGGCATGGAATCTATAGTCCCTATTTTTCCCTATTATATTATGATATTTTATAAATTTTTTTAGTTATAGACCTTAAATAGCATGAACTCATGTTGTATATGTATCATCTCATTTCAATTGATGAGAAGATTTACTGTTATATTTGATGGGTCTATATGACTACACCTGAAGGGGGTTTCTAAGTTCGTCATGGAGAATGATACCTGAGGTCAAGCAGAGTCAAATATTATTTTCCAATGTTCAGGAATGTAAAATATAAGTTATATATTTATCAATATAGATAATTTTTTAGTCGTGATATCCCACGAGTTTTCATCTAGTTTCTTAATGTGATCCCTTTTGAAATCTATGGTTTTATAATTGTAATTGAGGTAGATATATTTATCAACTTAGTTCCTAGTACACAACCAGTTTACGTTCCCAAGTACCATATAACACCATCTAAAATGATGTATTTGAAGAATCTATTAGATGATATTCTAGATAAAGGATTTATATACCCAACCGTGTCAACTTATGTGTGTCTTGTTATTTTTTCAAATATGTTTAATTTTTTATTACAACTTTGATTTGATTATCAAAAAATAAACATAGATATGAAAATAAAAACATATTTATTTCTATGGATTGATGACCTATTTGATCAAATAAAAGGGTTGAAGTGGGTCTCAATGATTGATCTTTGGTCTAGATTCCATTATTAAGTATAAAATGATATTAAACTCAGAAAACCACCTATCAGAGCAGGTATGATCATTGTGGGTACCTTTTCAGGACATTTGGTTTGACCAATTCATCTATAGTATTTACATATAGGATGAACATGATCTTACTTGAATATATTTATACCATCATGATAGCCATTATGGATGACATCCTTTCTTACACTATGTGTGTGGAAGGACATGTGTGTCATCTAAGATTAGATCTGGAATTGTTATGAAATAATATACATTATTGCAAGATTTATAATGTCATTTCTCGATTGGCGATATGATTTTTGTGGTACATGTTGTGTCTAAACATAGTATATCAATTTATCCTGTGAATATGACAGTAGTTATGCCATGTAAAGAACCACCAGATTTTATCGAGGTTAAGATCTTCTTCGTCTTAAATGGTTATTATCACTAGTTTGTAAATGACTTCTCAATTTGACTTCTCTAAGGACCACCCAAACTCGAAGTGGAGTTATGTTCATGTTGGATGAGAAATATCATAGTTACATTGTTGAGATGAAGTGTCTTATGACTACTACACTAGGGTTGGTTCTTCTATAGGCCGGGTATGGATATGTGTTCTTCACTGATGCATTAGGTTCAGTTCTTTGTAATGTTCTTATGAAAGGTGATTTTTTAATTGCCTATATATCTCATCATCTTGGTGCACAGGAGAAAAATTATCTTAGCCTTCACCATGTACATAAAACTATGATGCATGCACTTATTATTTTGAAGCATTACCATAATTTATAATGTTTTACAATTTTTTATGGTTTTAATAACATGACTTATATCATCCAAAAAATAATGGAATCTCCACTAGAGGAATTCGGTGGAATACAAAAATTAATTATATTTTCACATCATCTATACCTAGGAGAAGGTAATTTAATTCCATAATATTTCAGAAGAAAACTTCTAAAAAAATGTAGTGAATAAATCAGCAGCAGTATCGAACATATTGTCTCAATTGTTTCATAGTTTTATATTGGATTTTTGGAATTAGGTGTTGATATTTCCTTGGCCACAATTATGTTGTAATCTATTAATCATGAGATGATTCATTATTATTAAAATCATGATGATGTGTTTTATTTAATTGTAGACTCTCTTTATGATGTGGAGTCCCTACTTGACACTTCTTTCTCCATCGAGGGCATTCTATCCTATTGGAATTATTTTTTTGTGCTTTTAGAAGTATGGAAATATTTTATGGGGGATTTACATTATTCTTATTCAATTGTGGACCTAGGAACCATTAATATTTTCTATGACTTGTTTTGACACTTTTGGAGTTTACATATGATATAGGGACGTTATGAATTTTTCTACTAGTACTACACTTTCCATCAGTTCAAATCCAATCCCCAAAAACTATCTATATTTCATCAGATGCATACTGTCTCGAAATTTAAGTGGTAAGAGATCACTATGGACATTTTCATAGGGTTTCCACGTACCCTATGACAGAAAAATGTGATGTGAATAGTGATCAACAGGCTCACTATGTCTGGACACTTTATAAAATTTTTTGATGCAACTAATGTTGAGGAGTTGGGAAATCTATACATGAATGATAATTTTCATTTTCCCAGAGTCTTATCTATTTTAGATTATAATATAGATCATCGGATAGCTTCTATCATTTGGAGAGTCCCTTAATAGGCATTGAGATCATCAGTCTGTCTAAGTTTGGAATTCCATTCACATTCAGATGGCTAAATAGAAAGAGATATATGGATTCATGTGGATATTATATGTTATTGTGTCCATGAATTTGGTGGGGAATGAGATGATCACTTTGGATTGGTTGATTTATCTTATTAATGTTGATTCTAATACATGAATAGAATTGATCCTTTTTCGGCCTTGTATGGTTGGCCTTACAGATATCTATTTTGTTTGTCAATGTTTTTGGAATGTTCCTCTGATGTACCATAAATGTTTTAAGAGACTATAAAAAATGTATAGTTTATTCTTCAATGAATGATGATGGAATAGAGAGGGTATATGTATTATATCGATCAGTACTATAAAACATTTGAAATATCATTTGGTGACCCAGTATTCATGAGTATTTCACCTTGGTTTGGTAATAAGTGGATTGGGAGGTAGGGGGAGCTCGCTTCTAATTTTGAAGGACCTTTTTAGGTTGCGGAATATGTATGGAATATGTCATGTTATTTATCAATTCAAACATATTTGATGTCAATATATAATGTTTCACATGTATCTTTTTCCTCTCAAACCTCACATGCTTTGAGAATTTCCTAAATTTGTCTTGAAAATATTCCCTAGGGTCTTACCCATGTACAAGACATTTTGATCTATCCAAAAGGCCAAAACCAAGGGACTTATGGAGGATCTCAAGGAGAAGAGATCTGGAGGTAAAGAACCTCTTTCATATTCTTGTGGTTTTTTCAATTCCATTATTATTATTATATTATCTGCCCCTACCCTTATACTTGAGGAATTAATGATCATGAATCTAATATATTATTGATTTTGACATGTTTATTGAAACTTTTATCATCATTCTCACTCTCTTTTCCTCTTATTCGTAAACTTAAAATACTACCTCAAATGTGCCGATTTCTTAAAATCGTGGACCGTGTGCTTTCAATTTCCATTACTTCATTCAAGACTAGTTATAATCCCATTTTAATTGTTGGAAAATATTCTAAAGTGTATTATATAACCCATTTTATGTTCTATAGTTCACATATATAAACAATATTATGTTATATAAATAAACCAGTTCAAAATTATCGACGGACTGCCTAAATAATCAAAACAAATATCAGTAATGGTTTATCTAATGATTAACCATTGTACCATATAACCAAAATGATTTATGGAATCATTAATTATAATTGAAAATTTTAAAAACATTTCATTCCACTGATTTTATTTCAATTACTTCCTCAAAGAAATCCTTTTCAAATCGATAATGGCAATCATGTAATAAACGCACCCGAAATAATGAAAAGAACAAAATATTAAAAATTAATGGCTGAAATAATGTTATAAAATGATCATATAAGTAGTTATAAATGTAAATTTGTTTCATTGAGATATTAATAACACATTTTGACCATTATATTAAAGTTTTATAAATATTTAATGTTTGTGAAACCTGAGGTAAATGAATTTTTAAACCAATTTCCGTTTTTTGGGCTAACCTTCTACTTCATTAATTATGTGGTGCTAAAATTATTTTAGGTAATCATTTTTTTATATTATGAAACATTATGTGTATTTATAGTGTATACACATATTCCCTTCAATATATTTGATTCTCATATCAATTAAATTTAATTTTTAAGGGGATTTTCTTATAAAATACTCTTTTAGACTTCTAATTTTTCAAAATTTATAGGGAATTTTGTTATGAAAGTACTCATGTTTGATGATTATTTTGTGGTTCATGATAATATTTTATTGTTAAGGGTGGTACATATTTATCCCCAAAATTAATTGGGTATGTGTTTATTAATGGTTGGCTGTATGGTTACTCTATATGTAACTACGATGGTTATGCCATAAGGTAGTTGTGAAGGTTACATTATAAGGTAGTCGTCATGGATACAAATCATAAGGTACTGGTGAGGGTTACAAAAATTAATTAAGTAATTCCAAAAGATACCCAAATTCTCTATTTATGGAAATCTCATGTTTCACAAGTATTTATATGATTCTTTCTAGGTGAGAAGTATGTATTTGTGAAAATGATATCATATGTTTATAAGTATTCATGGACAAACATTTTCCATTATTTTTTTTATATCCCTGAATGAGATTTTATTCTCATCACTAATTTTAAATTGTTTCTCATTGTCAATAAATATGGATAAGAGAAAAATAGAATCTAATAAGAATTTTTTGAATGTGTGTTTGTAAAAAATTTCAGGTTTTTTTTTAAATCATTTTTATAATAGTATAATTGGATATTGTTTTTACCCACTATATAGGATTGTGGGATGATATGTATGATTTATTTTCTAAATTAATAAAACTCCAAACCAAAAAGATCATTTTGAATGTAATGAAGAAGAATTTAGTTGAACAATATGGATTATGTAATGTTTACAGTTGTGTCCTTATAATTATATTCATGGTTCATGTCCGCTATGTCATGATCCATCAATAAAGTTAATTATTTTAAAATCTTATGATATAAGATCCTAAAGAAAATTATTTACATAATGATATGGACCTATATTTTAATGATGGGGTAGTCATTTTAAAGACCCAGAAATTCCATGAAATATTTTTTTAATTAATTAGGATTTTTACGAGTCTTCCAAAATTTATGGCATGTGATTCCCAGTCCTGGTGTTCCCATAATAAATTTTTTTAACTTTTCATTAAGGTACATTCAGTAAATGTGTGGGTAGCATTTTTCTCTTTTTAACCGATTATTGAAATTGAAATCTGAGTGCACCGTTCAATCCACATCTTTGGGAAACACTTATGGGAGGCTTAACTTGGACCGCAGTTGGTCGGGTGAAAAAGATAGTTTTCTGTGACTTTTAAAGAAATAATAAAATAACGTAAGTTTTTATTTTATTTATTTATTTCATACCACCTATTGAGAGGTAGTGGCAGGGACCACAGGGGTGATCAGACTTTTAATTTAGAATATTAAATGTCTAGTTACACCATTGTTGCATAACCACCCCTCATGTAATTAATGTGGCACAATAACTATGTCAATTAATGAATCTTATTAATTCCTCAGTGCATTACACACCCTTTCCCCCTCTATTTATATGGATCTTGGTATTATATTTTGTAATGACTTCGTCAAACAAGGAACCCTTGTTAATTTGACGACAAGCCTTCCACCAACAGAGAGTGGATGATTGATGTCCCCCATTGTAGGATCGATCCGAAGGTCAACAGATGATAAACGTCGACACGTGCAAACCTTCTCTTTCATCCAAAATACCCTCGAATGTGGAAGCACCACCATACATGACATCCCCAACTAATACTGAGGTATGGGTTGTATTTTGATTTAAGAATTTCCCTCAATAATATTCCTCATTATTGTATTTGTGGGTGGTTGTTGCGGGGGATTTGAATGGGGTTCAAAAATATTAAAATGTGATGAATAATTACCACTCTTTTATTTTAGCACTAACGTGGAGGGCGCAGGCCAAACGAACAAAGCCCGGACCTTCAGTCACTTGTTGTTTTCATTGCGTTCTTCGAGAATGGTTTTCCCAAATCGACAGATACAAAAGACTGGGGTTCATGCTATGACGGCGGCAGTCTGAGAGTCCTGTAGGTATAGAAGGAATTGGAAATACAGCACCAAAGCATCGCTGGAGCCCCACATATGCTCTGCTGGTGTGACACCGGTGACTGGCGCACCATCACACGCCACGCTAAAGAGATGGGGATTCAAAGCTGCAGTGATCTAGAAGGGACCCGACTATTGTAAGTCCTTCAGGTGAAAATTTTTCATCACCTGGCGCCACCATTAATGGAATAGAATAGCTCATTTGAGTCATTCGTGTGCAGTAGACCGCGCTTCCCATGCGGGGCACCCTAGTAGGGTAGTTTGCGTCACCCGACGGGCTGGGCTAGCACACTGCTCAATGGACCAAGACTACCATGGCCCAGCGGGACGAGCCCGCTACAGCTCAGGCCGGTTTGGTCGGGTCTGTTTCAAACTCGGACCTTTTCGGTTTGACCCAAACTAGGTCGGGCTGGCCCTACTGGGTCAGGTCGGGTCGGGCTGGACCCGGACCCCTCTCGGGCATAGAAACACTTAATGGTCCATAACTTTTGAACCGAAAATCCATTTGAAGGACCATCTATTGCGCTAGGATCATTGAAGTGATACGATCCTTTTGAGATTCCCATGATAGTTTTGGATACTGCTGGAGTATGGCCGGGTTGTATCAACTCTGAATCGAACCGGTCCCTCGGCACTAAAACGCCAATAACATACAGACCAGGCATCAGGTTGATTTTCTGTCTATTGTGTTGGAACACATATGATGTGATTTATCATCTTGTTACTTTATTGTGGGAATTCATACCGGTTCAAATATGGCCTATGGCTTTAGTAGTGGTTCTCCCAGAATCATGTGTGCTATGAGCGGGAATCCAATGGTTGGTTTTGACATGAATAAGAAGAGAGACCAACGCAGGTCACCATCACATACTTTATAGTGGGATGATCTAGCTGAATGATTAATAACCCCTACCTCTATACCAATGACTGATATTGGTCATCATCGAGTGACAAATACAGATCAACACCAACGACCAATACAGGTCAGCACCAGCGGCCAATACCAGTATGAACCAGCAACAAATACGGTTTATCACCATCAACCAATATGGGTCATCATCTAGGGACTAAGGTGGGACAACATACAATGACCTATATGGGTCAGCAATAGAGTTACTATAGAAAGGATGATCTAGATTTACGACTATTCAACCATATCCTAGTAACCTTGAGTTATATCATTAGAGTGAGTTGTCTCTTTTTCTTTGTGCAATAGGATTTAGATCACTCCTTTGATATTATCTTTGTGGTATTTTCATGTGATGTTTTCATTTGTGGATTACATAGAAACCTTCAGTGTTCTCGAGGTCCCCTACTAAGTTGTTATACTAACCCATGCACCGGCCCCGCTTGCACATGTATTTCTGGTGTAGACTACTGACACACTGATAACAAATTTGGATGTTCAAGAAATATAGGATCATGGTAGGATTTGAGCATTCAAGATACTCATCTTCGAATTCAGACATACATATTCTACCATCCAGGAAGAACTCTTGTGAATGTGTGAAATATGTTTACATTCTTTTCAGTTTCTAGGGCTTATATTCGAGCCCACTATTTTCAGTTTATAGTTCTATTTGTTGTTTAACTTTACTCTCATAGATATACATTACTTTTGATGGTTGATTACTTTAGTTTCCCTTTTTTAGTGTGTATAGATTTCTATGTCAATTCCTTCCCTATTCAAGAAAAGGCTTCAGGTACCCCTGGCCGATGGAAGGTAGGCTTGGGGTAGTCACGTCCATGCTGCGTGGGACGGGTCATGACAAAGTGGTATCAGAGGGTGGTCGGTTTTACCAGAAGACTTAAAAGTCTACATTTAATCAGGAAAATGTTTATAGTGTCTTGAGTTTGGTTTTTAGTACATGGAGTCTAGTGTTGATGCGGAAGCTGATGTATCCCTACACTAGGACCCATAATTTTTTTTTCGGACTCGGTACATGAAAACACCACATGCTTGTGTTTTTGAAAAGTTTTCTTGGTCTTTATTAAGTCATATCACCAGGTATAACTAATTGAGCATGGTGCATCTGTTGATTACAGGATGCCTCCACGAACATAACTATCCAGGATTCCAATTAGAGATCGTGGCCGGGGTCCATCGAGTGAAAAGGCATCTGTACAGGGAACACTCATAGTGATAGTGGCTTCTGGTGGTGTACCAGGTGCATGACCACCCATTGGGAAACAGATGCTACTAGTGGATCATGCATGCTAGTTGAGCGTGATTCATGAGTTCCAAACATAGTAGAATCTGTGGTTTTGTGGAAAGTCAGACCCCTGGCAGTATAGGACTGTCTTGAGGTAGTTTCGTGGGTCTTTCTCTTACAAGAGACACCCACCGAGAAGATGATGATCATGGCCACTATCCTTCTTCTAGTATTTGCAGGATGATGATGGATCTCGATGCTCCAGGAGAATGAGGAGACAATCCATAGCTAAAAGGACATTGAGAGCCTTTTCAGGGTGGTGATCATGACCACAAAACTATGCTTTATGCATATTCAGGAGCTACTGCATCTACAGTAGGGTAGGTAAATTGTAGCTCAATAATCGGTGAGATTTAATTACCTATCACGATACACCACTAACATGGTACAAGACCCATACATCAGGGCCCGAACCTTTGACCAGGGGCTCTAATGAGATATTAGTGATGTGGAAGTTTCTCTTAGTATCCTAATGTAGGCTAGCATGCTAGAGCGAGATTTGCGGATGATGATCTTCCTTATTAACCAAGCACTGACAGTGAGAGCCCCAACCGAATGACATGTAGAAAAATCATCTATAGCTGGCAATAGACAGAGGATGCAGAAGCCCATGAGGTATAGAAATTTCCGAGTGTGACCCTATGAAGTAGTGTAACAGGTGTAAGGCTCGAGAGTCTAAGGGATCCACTAGAAATTTATGATGTATTTTTCATATGGGGAACAGGGTCACATAGCTCGTGACTATCCGACTCCCCACACTAATGATCGAGAGATGATGGAGGGGCCACCGAGGTAGAGGTAAAAGTAGGTGTATGGGCATCAAACAGGCGGTGGATGAGGGTAGGGAGCATGACATGTAGCGAGAGGTGGTTGGGGTCACCAGGCACTACCACCAGCACCCCCAGGCGGTGCACCACGAGCTCAGTGAGTAGGAGGATAGGGACAGGCCCAACTATAGGTAGTAGAGGATCATGATCAAGATTCCCTAAGATTACACGAGGTATGATCTATATCTTCTCTACATTGTCAAGACTTCTTATCGACAAATGTTCTAGATATTAATTCTTTATAGCAGACTTAGTTCAGGGCTCTGAGATCCCGACTGAGTTTTTTAATCAACCTCGGAGTTTGTATACTCTTATGGGAGGTGATTCAGCGGTCACATACTGGTTCCAACTGTGTGATCATACTCTTGGAGGAGATAGTTTCAGATGGGATATTCTAGTACCGGTGTTGAAGACCTGTGACATCATTATAGGAATGGAATGACTGTCAATAGATCACACATATATTGACTTCTTGAGATGTATAGTGTGATGTACAGATAGAGATGGAGTCAAATTTTCTTATTTTGGTGAGAAGGAAAATAGGGCAGTAGAAGATGTACTTTTTCTCAGGAGGGTGCAACTGATTACATACCAGTTGGCTTGCATGACCATTTCTATAGTGGATCAGGCCAGTACAGAGTTCCCTGTGGTGGTGGATGAGTATGATGACATATTTCAAGAATATGTCCAAGTATTACCTCCTCATAAAGTGGTAGACATCCACATTGACTTATACCAAGGAACAACACTGATATCTACACTAGTATATTGGATGGCCCCTGCGGAGCTCCAGGAGTAGAGGGTATAGTTAGAGGACTTAAATAGGAATGTATTCGTAAGGCCCAATTTCTCTCCATGGGCACCCCCAATGTTTTTTCCCATGAAGGCATATGAATGTTTGAGGCAATGCGTGGAATTATAGTGCCTAAAAAAGTGACAATGAAGAAAAAGTATCCTCTGCTGAGGATTGATGATCTTATTGATCAGTTGAAAGGTGTGAAGTGGATCTCAAAGATAAACTCTAGATCAGGCTGTCATCAGATTAGGGTATGTGACAAGGACGTTCCGAATACAACAATCAGATATCGGTATAGAAATTACGAGTTCCTAGTGATGCATTTCATTGTGACCAACACTCCGGCAGTGTTCACGGGGCTCATGAACATGATCTTCCATCCATACCTCCATCACATTGTGGTAGTATTCATTGATGAAATCATGGTGTACCCAATGTTTGAGGTAGAGCACACTGTACTCTTGAGGATAGTTCTTGACACACATTGAGAGCACTAGTTGTATGGGAAGCTCTCGAAGTGTGAGTTCTGTATATAGAATATATGATTCTTGGGACACATCATCTTAGAGGCTAGAGTTGTAGTAGATTCAGTGAAGATCTAGGCAATACATTCTTGGGAGCCACACAAGAGTGTTACAGAGTTGCGGAGCTTCCTTGGATTAGCATGATAAAATCATGGGTTTTACCTGATTTCTCTAGAGTAGTAGCACCTATAAATTCCTTAATGAAGAAGGAAAACCCCTTCTTGTGGTAAGAAATATTACATAAGATATTATAATCACTGAGTTAGATCATGACCAGCACTCCAAACTTGAGGTTACCGGAGGAGGGCACTGGCTACATATTTTACTGTGACGCATCACAGATCGGACTCAGTTGTGTCCTGATGCTGGATATTGTAGAGATTGCTTACGTCTCACGAAAGATGAGGCCACATTAGTAGAATTATGTGACTCATGAAATGGAGTTGGCAGTAGTAGTCATTGCACTGAAGATGTGGAGACATTAATTGATGGGTGAGTGGTTCATTGTATATTCACACCCCAAGAGTCTTAGGTATATATTAACCCAGAAAGATCTAAATCTGAGATAGAATCATTAGATATAGTTCCTCTAATACTATGAATATGAGATATTCAATATTACTATTAAAGGGAAAATTGATCAATATCCACATAGCTGGAGATCATGTTTGCAGCTACTGAACAAGGCTTCAGAGCAGATATCCTCACTTCAGATATCCTACGTGGATAGAGATGAGACATTATACCTCCAGTAAATAGTAGTTTCTCTTCCAATCCTTCTGCAAGTCAAGGAGGCGCAACAAAGAGATAGTAGTCGTGAGACTACACATGCACAGATATGATCAGTTCATACACCTGATGGATATTCAGGTGGTGGGGAGAGTTATTTCCTTCTCATAGGATGTACAACTATATCAGTGGATCTTTGAGTGGAGGGGGTGAGGGAGTTCCTTACATCCTCCTTTGTAGAACATCCAGGAATGATGAAGATGAATCCGAACCTCTAGCATCAGTACTGGTGGCTAGGGATGAAGAATGTTGTGGCGGAGATTGTTTCTAGATGCCTCACTTTCCATCAATTCACGGTCGAGCCCCAGGTACAAGCAGGCTTGAACCAAACCATCAAGATACCATAGTAAAAGTTGGAAGGTATATCGATGGACTTCGTGACCTGGTTACCATGTACGTTCAGAGGGAATGACACCATCTGGGTGATCGTTGACTATCTCACTAAGTCATCCCACTTCCTTCTATCTGAGATAATGGTTCGGTAAAGAGCTTAGGATATCTCCATGTTCCGGAGATCGTGCGACATCACAGGGTGCCTTTGATGATTGTCTCAGACTGTGATGCACACTTCACATCCTAGATATTGAAAAGATTGTCGGAGGTATTCAGGAATCAGCTTCACTTGAGCACAACATTTCACCCATAGATAGATGTTATGGCTGAGCGGAACATCCAGACCATGGAGGAAATGTTATGTTCATGTGTCCTTGATTTTATTCATAGTTTGGAGGACCACCTACCCTTGGTGGAGTTCGAGTACAACAACAGCTATCACATCGCCATTGGTATGGACCCTTTCAAGTCATTCAACGGACGACTGTTTAGATCCCCCTAGTGCTGGATGGATCTAGGGGAGACAATACTAGTGGTCCTAGAGATGGTACAGGCTACCACTGAGAAGGTACAGGTCATCCAAGAGCAGATGAAGAATACATAGAGCCATCAGGTGTACTATGCTTATAGGTGACGAAGACCACTAGAGTTACAGGAGGGGGACCAGGTATTCATGTGAGTCTCCCCATGATGGGGAATATAGATATTGTTATGAGGTAGTAAAATCTAATTGAGTTTTATTAGACCATTCCTGATACTATGGAGGGTTGGAGAACTGGTGTACCACTTTTCACTGCCACTACAGGTGGAGAGGGTGCATGAATTATTCCACGAATCCCATTTGGGGATATACGTGCATGACACATCTCACATTATTGACCATGGAGAGCTACAGATTGACGATGGGGAGATGTTAATGGAATACCCATAAGAGATAGGGGATCAAAAATATCAGATCCTTCATTTGTAGTCGATACCTCAGGTGAGCATTCTAATGTAGCACGATAATCTCAAGGATATGACATTGGAGACAGATGCTCGTATGCGTGCCCAGTACCGCTCTTTGTTCGTGAAGCCATGTTTGGATTTCAGGGATGAAAATATCTAAGGTGGGGGAATGTAAATACCTGAAAATTCCATGATTTGTTTTAATTAATTGTGATTATTACGAGTTTGCAAAAATTGACGGACCCTGATTCCAAGGCCTGGTGTTCCTGGAATGAATTTTTTGAACTTTTCTTTTAGATACATCCAGTAATTGCATGGGAAGAATTTTCTAACATTTGAACCAATTCTCAGAATTGAAATATTAGAGCACCATTGTATCCACAGTGATGTTATTCACTTAAAGGAGTCTTAACATCGACCTCATTTGGTCGAGTGAAGAAGATAGTTTATTAGGACATTTAAGGAAATAAAAAAGCAACTTAAATTGTTATTTTATTTCTTTTTTCCTTACCACTTATTGAGCGGTAAAGGTAGGGACCCTAGGGGTGGTCAGACATTTAATTTGGAATATTAAATGTATGGTTACACCTTTGTTATAGAACCACCCCTCATGTAATTAATGTATCACATCTATTATGTCAATTAATGAATCTCATTAATTCTTCGACGCATTACACACCCTTTCTGCCCTTTATTTATATGGATATTTTGTTTAGTTTTTGTCATGAATTCATAAAGAGATGAACCCATAACGATGTAATGTCATGAATTTCACTAACAGAGAAATTAGGATTGATGATGCCCATTTTAGGATTGATATGAAGGTCGATGGATGACGAACACCAACATTCGCAATCCTTATCCATCTTCCACAATACCATTAAATGTGGAAGCACCACCATCTGCGATGCCCCCAAAAAATCATGAGTTAGGGTTTGTCTTTTAATTCTAGAATTTCCCTCAATTATATTCCTCATTCTTGTATATTCGGGAGATTGTTCTAGGGTATTTGAAAAGGGTACAATATTATTAAAATGTGATGATTAATTACCTATATCTTTTTATAATGCTAATGAGGAGGGTGCGGGCCAAATGAACAAGGCCCAGAACCTCCGTTGCCTGTTGTTTTAATTGTGGTCTTCGAGGATGGTTTTAACAATTCAAAGGAAATGAATGATAGAGGGAAACACTATGACAAATAGTTCGAGAGGCCTGTTGATGCAAAACAGAATGGAAATAAAGATTTTCAGCTTCACCAGAGCCCCCTGGAACCTCTGCCGGTGTGGCACCGGTGTGGTGGCACAGATTACCAGTGTCAACGACGGAGATGGAAGCCGATGCTCGCTAGCCATGGAGGCAAAGGGGACACTCCATCATGCGCCATGCTGAAGGGTCGCGACATTAAAGTCAAAGTGAACTAGAAGGGACCTACCTTAATGCGAGACTTGTGGGTGAAAAGGTGGTGCCACCAGGATCCACCCATAAAATAATATAACAACTCATTTAAGTCATTCAAGTGTAGTTGACCACAATCCCTGCACTAGGCATGCCAACAGGTCAGGCCGTATCTCCAGATGGGTCGTGCCGGTCCGCGACCCAGTGGGGTGAGACCGTTGTAGCGCAGCCCAATCGGGTCGACCTAGGCCAGTAAGGGCCGGTCCGAGTCAAATCCAGACCAGGTAGGTTTGACATGAACTAGGTCATGATAGCACAGGACAGGTCAGGGAAGGTCAGTATGATCGGCTCGGACTGAACCTGAACCCCTATTGGGCCTAGAAACACGTAAAGGGATACAAACTGTGAACCAGAGGTCTTTTTGACGAACAATCTTTGACTCCGGGATCCTGGAAGAGAGAAGGTACTTCTTAGATAATCCATAAGAGTTTTGGAGAATGTAGTAATATGTCTGGGTTGGATTGACTCCGAATCCCATAGGCCCCTCTACTCTACAATGCAAATAAATTACAGACCGAGAATCAAATTGGCACACCGTCTATTGGGTTGGATCCCTTATGACATGAAGGATCATCAGGTTACATCTTCATGGGACATAATACTATTTGAAATATGACTAATGGATTGAGGAGCAGGTCTCCCAGAATCAAGCATGATATGAGTGGGAATCTAGTGGTTTGCTATGACATGAAGAAGAGCGATCAATGTGGGTCAGCATCAAAAACTCTAGAGTGGGATGATCTAGTTGTACTACTAATCACCCCTACCACTATACAAGTGACCAATATGGGGGAATATCTAGCCACCAATACTAGTCAGTACCAGCGATAAATACAGGTCAACAACAGCGACCAATACGAGTCACCATCTAGTGATTAATACGGGTTAGCATACCATGACATATACAGGTCAGCAGTATAGTTACTATAGAAAGGATGTTTGTCTTTAATACTTTTCATCACTATCCCAATAAACTGAAAGTTATACCTTCAGAATGAACGATCTCTTTTGATTTTTTCTCCATTATTTAGATCAAGCTTGTGATATTACTTTTGATGTATTATCTTGTGATGTTTTCCTTTATGTTTTAGTGAGATAACTTTGAGGTTCACATTCACCCATACTAATTTTTTATACTGACCCTTACACAGGAAATTCCCCCATGTGTGTGTCTAGTGCAGACTACAGAAGCTCTGAGGATAACATTGGAGGTTTGGGTCTTGGTGGAGCTTGGTGCGATGGGAGCAGCCAAGATACTCTTCTTAAAACATCATACATGCAGCTACTACCCTCCAGGTAGAACTCCAGGGTAGATACGATAGTTGTTTACTTTCCTTTAGGTTTAATGGGATTGTATTCTACCCAACTATTCTGAATTTTTAGTTTTACATGTCGTTGTACATTACTATCGTGGTTGTACCATAAGTTTTTGTTTTTTTACTTAATTTTCCCATTTTGAGTGTGTACAGATCTCTAAGGAAATGCTTTCTTTATTCATGAAAATCATTCAGGTGATATTCACTAACACCTAGCCTATGAAAGGTGGGCATGGGTGAGTCATGTCCGGGACCCATGGAACGGATCATGAAAGTCTTCATGAACATTTTCATTATGGGTTTTTTACTTTTTAAAGAGAAATCATTTTCATTTATAAAGATCCCATGAAAAATCTAGTAACCAAGTGTTGGAGAAATAAATATAAATTAACAATTTTTTTCATAATGACCACAATAATTATATTCTCTATAAATATTCTATAGGTATTTATTTTTTAAACAAATTATTACTATTATTGTGTAATTTATGGAGGGGATACTTGCAACCTAACAAAGTTTTGAGTTGGGGATCAAACAACTATCTATGTAAATTGGTCTCGATCTAGTGTTTCCATTCCAGATGTCTTATTTTTATCATTGTAATCTTTTTGAATTTTTATCATAGTCTAATGAATAAAATATTTTTGGAGTTGTTTCATCACAACAGACACCAAGAACCCCCAATGATACTATTATTAGATTAGCATGGTTTCTAAATATTCCTGAATGTTATATATATATGTATATATATATATATATTCGTGTGCTTCTCTTTGGGGAATTATATATTTTATGAATATATCAAGAAAAAAATACATGAAATAAACTAAATTTGTCTCATATTTTAAATTGTTTCCCTAAAATTTATAGAGGTCACATATTATTTTTTTACATATCAAGAATAAAATATATAAAAAACATTAATGGTGTTCCTACCATCAATAAATAGACCAAGATTCTATGTTTTGGTACTAAATGAAAATAGGTCCTTCCATTTTTTGATAAAAATCCATTTTTTATTCCTCTTATTATTAATTAATCCATAGTATCATGACACACAAAGAGAAAAAATGTGTGATTTTTTCCCCAAATCTCACACAAGAATAATGGATGGTGTATTGGGATTGGTGTAGAGATTGTTTAATTTTTCCACATGAGATATGCATGAAGAATTATATATTCATGAGTGGAAAATAGTTTTTTAAATGGTATATGTGAAATGTTGTCCATGTGAATAATGTAGGGAAACTCTATAATGGTCTTAGGTGAACAAAAATTTGAATCTCTTGGATGGGGGAAAATCCAAGTTCCATTATTAAGTAATGCATACAATTTTTTTATATAAAAATTTATAATCTTCTTTTTTATTAATATCTCTATTCTAATTAGTGTGTGATTCAACTATTAATAGTGGGTGTGAAACCTAACCTAGTTGGGATATTTTGGGGTTGGTATTTTATTACATTTTATTTTAACGATTAAATACATAATATTAATTATTAGTATTATTATTTTGAAATCATTGAATGAATTTTTTTTATATTATTGAAATAGTTTTTTAATAAATTATAATATTCATTAGTTTTAGGAAAATTGAAAAACAAGATAATCACATGTTTTCAAGTTTGATATGGAAAATTGTAAAATCTATACACAATTATACTAAATGTTTTTTGTATAAGATTTTAATTTTTTAAATCATAATACATGATAAATTAACAATAAAAAATTCAATATTCAATAATGAAACACTTTTATTGTGATTTTAATAATTACAAATAATAGTTTTTATAGAAACTATTTAATAATAACATTAATGTCATTAATTAACCAAAATTATTTGGAAAATATCACAATAATTTCTACACTCATATTTACTGTGTGTATGAAATTTTGTTACCATCAATGTTATTATCACATTACATATTCACACATAATCAATTACACATAAATGCTGAATTTTTATATCTCTTATAATCACATTTTACCACATATTATTAATCATGTGCAATGATTATATTAATGTTATACCATTCATACATGTGGGGTATTCTTTTTTCAAATTTTTGTGATTTTTCAAACATGATTAATAATTAACCTAGTTGTATTATATTTTACTATATTCTAAAATAGCATAAGAAAAAATAACTACAAATAAAATTATTTTAGGTATAACATGAATATTTCTGTTAAAATTTATATGAGTACACTGGATATATACTATATATTAAAATATTAAAACATTTAGTTCTTTTTTCTAGTCATGTTCCCATTAGGGTTATTGTTCCTCACTAATAACGTATGAGATAAATTTTTATACAATTTATAAAATTAATACTCATAAAGATCTGGAATCAAAATTATTACTTCCATGGAAACATATGGATTGGGATAAAATATAGTGTACATAATGTCTGAGTGGATTATTTTATTTAAAAATGATCATTAAATTTATTCCATTATATAGATTCGGTACAAGGATAACACCAATGAATAAAAACCAATATTGGTTGGGATAAATATCCCCACTCATATTGGAAGAAAAATAACAAAATATAATAGACTAAAATAAACATATTAATCAATAAACATAAAAAATATATCATGAGAATATATATACTGCCATAAATAATCAATGATGTCTACCAAAAACCACTAAAAAGACCTCTAATTAAAAAAATATTTTTAGGACCTTCCACATTCATTGAATGATCATTTAGAAAAAACCAAAAAACAAAGTAATTGTCAAAAAATAGCATATAAACCAAATTAAATTCCATATAAGACCCAAACATCAAAAAATATTCCAAATAACCATTACTAATTAATTAATTAACCAAAAAATTAATCCATCCTTCATAATTATGTTAAATTAAATGGAAGGATATATTAATATATATTGGAAGGATTTTTTATCATTTTACTATCATGTATCAATAGAAATCCAATATCGGATTAAAACTTGATAAATAGAAAGGCCATCAAATTATATAGTGTATTTTAAATATCTAGGTCACTCTAAGACTATATCTATGATAATGGTCTTGGAATGTGTATTGAATTTAGAGTAAAAAACTAGTTACATATATTATTTTTAAAATAACCCATCATGTGAAATTACATATTAGTGAAAGGATAAAAATTAAAATCTACATTTATAAATAACAATTCTAATAGAAAAAATTATTATTTTACACCCACTATATATCACCCTCAGTTTAATGATATAAACAAAGAATGAATCTACCAAATAATTTACATATAATAACAAATTTAAAGGGAAAAAAATCTAACCCCCAATTTGATCTATAATTATCAATTCAAATAAAATAAATCAAAAATTAAAACCTAACACTCTATAATGAATAACATCGTTTTGTGATACCAGTAATGAAAATAGTTTTTTGGAAAACATACCCCATCACAGAAGAAATATCATCTTCTACTGAAGTATATTATTTATCATTAGGAACAACTAATATTCAATTTACCATAATTTATATAATATATGTATTCAAGAAGAACCTCTTTCTCCATGATCAATTCATGATTACACTAATAGTTAAAATATGATTTTAAGTGAATTTTAGAGAAAAAATCACAAATTGCCAATATTTTAAAAATGTGGAATTGTTATATGCCCCCCAATACAAACACCATCCATTGATTCCTCACACAAATTAAATATTTTAATGAAACAATATCAGGTCTATAAAAGAAGACCCCATATCTAATACATCATCAATTTAGGTCATACGAATTTTCAGCAGACCCAATCCAATATGCCACACATAAAAACAAAACATTAAATTATATAGCTATAAAATTCAAAACATAAACCATTAAGACGTGTTTATAAGAGATAATAATTACATAAGTTAATATTATCTAACATTTAATATTAATAATAAAAATTCAACTCACCGACTGCTCATAATATTAAAAATAATACATATTAGAAATCAATGACATCATCATCCTTGAATATCCAGTATTAGAAAAATAATTTCATTGAATTTTACAGCAACTATAAATTAATTAAATTTATCCCTTTCTACATACTTTTGAAATTTTACATTGAAACATTACATCCTATTATACCAATATGTTTATAGTTATGTTTACCCAAATATTTCTTTCATAAATTTTACATATTATTAGATAAATATTATATATAAAACATTATGATACAAGATAAAATAGAATCATTCTATACTATTTGGATGGAAAGATACATAAAAACCCATTACATAAAGGATCTATATCATCTCCCATATATTTATTCACTTTTAATATACTTATCAGGATAAATATAATGAAACCCATTATTTATATCGAAGTGAATATAAAAAATAATAAATGTAGTGCTCCGAAACATGATAAGGGTGAACATATAAGAAAATATTCTATAATAATAAGTTATCATAAACATTATTTTATTAAAACATGATAACAAGAATATAAAAGCATACCCAATAATTCAAAGATCATAATCATGAATCTTAACAAAAATTATGGTAGTTTATAAGATAAAAATCATAACAGAATCAAAATTCATGAGAAATTTTACCATAAAATAGGAATATGAAATGAGTTTTTTATTACACGTTATAATAGAAAATCATTAACTTAGTAATGGATAAGGGACATGGGTATCATAGTTTATTTGGTTCATTCCCTATTCCATTATTTCCTTCATCATAGTTCACTCTGAAGACTGCAATAATGTAAAATATACCTTAATAAATGGATTCACTCCCTATTCAAATACTTTTTCTCTCATGATATATTCTTTCTACCCTATTTAATAAATGGCTATAAAATTATGGGCCATCCTTTAAAAAATTAATACCATACATATCTATGATTCTAGATCATAAACCATTAAACATATCTTTATATCATAATGTCATGTCCTATAGAATGGAAATATATTTCTTAAATATTCCATCATTCCCTATTATAAAACCCCTTGAAAAATCTATAATATTCATACACATATCACCATCATAATATACAACCATCCAAAAAAATAATAAATAGAGTATAATTTAATTATAACACTATTAAATCATATATATCTTCAAATTATATTACAATATATAAAAATGAACTTTAAAATTCCACTATAATATTTATTTATGAAAATAACATTTTAATTTTTAATAAAATCATTAAAATAATATATTTTCCAAAATTACATAATTTTTTTTAATAACCATAGAAATTTTTAAATCAATATTTGAACCATTGGGAAATCATGAGTCCTGATGTTATGTTCGGGTTGTATATATATAAACAATGACCCCATTCAAATTTTTAATAAAAATTAATATGTAATTGTTTCAAAAAAATTATGATAAGATTTATTTTAACCCTTTTTATAGAAATTTAAAAAAATTAAAAATGTATTATAAAAATTAAATAATTTTATCAAAATCATTCTAGAAATATATTTTTAGGAATCATGGATTTGAAGGATTTTATTACCGAATACAAAAATAATGTCATTTTTATTTTAAAAAAAAATCAATCAGTATCATGAGAAAATATAAAGAAACAAATAATAGGAAAACATGAAATCTACCAAAAAAATATATTTTATAATAAAAACATTATTGATATTCATATCGTTAAATTTCATCATTGTAAATGCAATAATAAGAAATCATTTAAATAATGGTGTTCCACCATAAATCCCTTACATCTTTGGGAAATCATGATTCATATGCACCAATAAAATGTAATATTAAATGAAACTTTAAATATCATGATAATTAATATATATTTTGGATATAACATGTAAAGTGGTTTTTTATACAACTTGTAAAAGAATATAGGGTCATAATATAATATATGTCCCCAAGAAGATATGACAAGACTTTAGACCTTATAATTTCGGTACTCCTTGCCTAAAAACCTGATGAAAGTAAAAAAATTATATGGACATATCAAAAATTATAATTATCATTAAAATAAAAATAGAATTTATTCACGGGCAGTATTTTCACCACACAAAGAAAAAAAGAGGTGAATATGACATATATATTATAGAAACAGAAGTGAAATGAGAAATTCCTTACCATGTGTCTGGTATTTATATTCACATGTATGATCCTCTAGAATAATTTATATAATTTGTGTATATATATATTATAGCACTAAAATAATATATATCTACCATATATTATTAATTTATAACATCTTGTCACCCATTTACTAACAATTCATTATTATCGTTAATGTTATGTCTAATAACTTCTTCATTTTTCATGATGGATTCAGTTCGATACTCTGCGTCCTTGAACATTTATTTTGGTTCCATCATCTAAATAATATTCAAAATATAAATAATTTAATATTTAACGATTATACAAAATTTTATGACTATTCATAGAAATCATATATTGAAATTGATTAAATTACTCAATTGAGATGATAGTCCATTGGTACACACCAGGGATGTTTCCAATTTTCAATAAACACAAAAAACAAATAATTAATAATTCAATATTACATAACCATAATAATATGATAAATATCAACTGTGTTTATTAAATACATCATTTCATCCATCAATGTTATGTGGTTTATAAAAAATAAATGCATAACTTAGTTGAGGTGGTAGTCCACACAATTGATTGAGCAATGATTTATTTTCTTATAGGAAGGAATAGATGAGGATACAAAAATTATTCCATTATAATAATAATAATATATATTTATTTTAATTAATTTTTTATCTATAAAGGAATAAATATATTTATATTTTTTATTAAAAAAAGAAATCTGAATGTAGTAAGTTGAGAGTAACAACCCTTTATTGAGAAACCACTTTTGGTTTAAACTGGATTCCTTAGAAGGAGCCCCTTTTGAAATACCACAAGATATATGACGGGAGGATGAATCTATAAAGTTACTATGGTTGGTATTTTGTGCTATAGATTTCTCAACATTGTTTAATGAATATAAATTATGGGTTTCCAATTATAAGGGTGGGAAGGGATACTCTTTTATTTTTTCAAAAACATTAAAAATATTATATTCTCACAATTGAGGCCAAGTTGTTCAAAAATGATTGATAAAGAATTAAATGTGATTTTAGATCTAAATAACCTTATGAAAAATTATTTGGATATTTTTTTAGGTTATTTGAACCCACATTTCAATTTTTTGACCCCTATAAACCATTTTAATCCATAATCATAATAGACAATTTTTTTATAATTAAGGATTAAAAATTTACTAATGAGGTAAAAAACAGCTCCAAAATGAAAAAGGGATTACATTTTAGATCATATAGAATAGAAAATTTTCAATTTCATTTCGTATGATTTTATATCACTTGATAAAATTTTGTATGAAAAAAAACCTTAATATCATTTTATGACTCATTCATTAAATTTAATTTGAAGTTAGAAAGACAAAAATGTATTTCAAATATATCCTATTAAAACATGAATTATAAATTATATTTAAATATAAAAAAATTCCACACCACTATTAATAAAGACATATATTTATTTTAATTTCAAAAAAAACTATTTAGTATGCTTCTGGACAGTATTCATATGAAATGTATCAACATCGAGTATACACTTAAATTAAATATAAAATTATAGTACAATTACTAAAAATTAAAACTAATGTCGAATCAAAAAAATAATTTTACAATGTCCAAATAATAATAATTATGAGTTCATAACATATTCATATCCTTATTTAAACACATAAGAGAAATAAAAAACAAGAGGGTGACATTTTTTATTTTTTATTTATTTAAAATATCATAAATTTAAAAATCAAAGGAAATGGAAAAATGAATATATTAGAATTTATGATGTATATGAATATATTAATCTCATAAAATTAAATAATTGCTTGTTTTGGGATAATATTTAGACCATATATAAAATTTTTAACCCTGATTTCCTTATTTTACCCATTACAGGTTGACACATATCTTTCATTGTTAATATAAATAATTAAAAAATAATAATATTCTAATTTATAAAATATTGACCAAATTATTCCAAAAATGGAATCAATATTTAATTATTTATGTTTATTTATGTTTATTAATTATATTTTAATATAAATGTGTAAACCAAAATAACAAAACATGTTTTGAAAAATGGATTTTATGACTAAAAATTAACATATATATAAATCATAAAAATTATTGATTAAAGTGGAATTGATTATATTATTATATATAAAAAATAATATTTCAATTTATTACCATATAAAGAAATTAATTTTTCTTTTGTATTTTTTTAATTCATATATATAAATAAATGTATTATGAAAATTTGAATTCATCAATATTTAATGAAAAATAAAACATTTCAAAAAATTCTCAAAATTTCACTCTCATTTAAATTTGATAATATAAATTATAAATTTATTTTATATTTTTAAGTTAAAATTTTTAAATGTGTGAAAATTTCATTATAATTTGTATTCCTAAAATTCAATATAAATAATTTTTTAAGAAAATTCAATTTTGGAAGCATTGAATGAAATCAATAAAAATAGTGTACTTATATCCTAATTATAAATAAATTGATTTTTAATTACTATGAGAATTATATTTTTTAATCCTATTTATACCCACCAATTTAATTGATTTGATTCAATAGATATATTTAAATAATAGTATTTCTATAGTATATTGTAATTCTCTAAAAGTTTAATGTTGTGTGTTAAGAATGATAAAGTTCTTATTATTATTTGCAAATAAAATTCCAATCTGTTACATTATCCCCCCTTAAATAAATTATATCCTTGAAATTTAATCTGAGTCATCAAAGGATAAATATTTTAGAATACTTTTGTTGAAAACCCAAATTTTAATAACGGAACATAAAACATCATTTAAAATAGGGAAGTAAAAAAATGAATGTTACTTGAAGAAACACAAAATTTTCATCCAATAAAATTATAATTATGATGGGTTGTTAAAATATATACTTAGAGTAGAATAGAAGTCTCTAAGGACTAATTTAAATTGATAGAATACTTGGTCATGGGAAAGATAATGGCCACAAAACCATAAATCAATGGGGGCTAAAATAAAATCAATTCATCATTAATAATTATACTATAATATTTTTTCAATTTTTGTTAATATTGTTTTGGATTATTTCAGTGAAATGATACAGATACCGTGAAAATATAAGTACTTAATTTTATTCAATTTCATAAGAATAGTTTCATCTTTATTTTTATTATTCAATAAATTATTACTTTATAACTTACCCAAAAAACGAATATTTAAGATGATCTTTTCATTTTTGTAGTAATAAAATTTAATTTTAACTGATCATAAGATATATAAAAGATTAGAATGGAATTCCTTATATATATAAATATTAATAAAAACTAATATTCTTTCCACAAGTGATAAACAATATATAAATCTCCATATGATGAAATTATAAATTTATATCCCATACCTCAACAATAACACCTGATGCTAAGCACAAACCTTTCAATAAATATTTAACATTTATAATCCCCTAAAATATGACAAAATAAATATAAAACCCCAAAAATATGAAATATATGATCATATTTTTTCTCTAAAATCAACATTAATAAGTATCTATAGACAGCATGAATTAGATCATAATTTCACTTAATAAATATGTGAATACATTGATCATACAATCTCTGGAAAGCAACTAATCCTTTTTGGAAATAATATTAATCACCCAAAAACCTCAATTAAATAATATATGCATCTTAAAATTATTTATATCAATATTCCTCAGATAAAATCATTGACAATTTAATATATTCCCTAAATAAAAAAGATAGACAACATCACCATAAATCAATTTTTCATCTAATTAGAAATCAATTTATTTTCCACCAATAATTTTTAAAATAATTGCTCATATTAATCGTATAATTATCCAAACTATACATTATTATCTCAGAAACATGCACATATTAACAATTATCATTTTTATCACATGTTCTAAAATATATCACCTCACCACAAAATCAATTTTTATGTTTTATGTACCATTAAACATATTATTAGAAATAATTAATGAAAAACTCTAACATAATAACTCATAGATATTTCATGATTCATGAAATCAAAATAACAATTATAAAAATATTATAAAATAAATTTTTTGAATCCTAATACATAAACACTTCAACCATTCTACTTCAATGGTTGGAATAATATAGGACCTAACATGGTCTAGGAGTTTTCCATTGGAATTGGGAGTTGACTCAGAAAATACCTATATTCACTATATATAATAAATTTAATTCCGTGGAAATTTATTACAATATAATATTCATTTACAAAATGAAAAAAATCTTCCCCATACATTGTGATATTCTATGAGGTACTTTTTTATCACATTATCAGTTTGATGTAAATTTAAAATTGGTACCGCCATGATTCTTTCCACCTAAACATCCGTGAATGTTGATATGCCTCTTATCCATTGTGTAATGAAAATAACCTATATTTATGTTTCTAATATTATATTGTGATATAGATTATTACTAAACAAAATGTTTTTTCTTATCCTGATGACATATTTGATGTTATTAGGAGGAAATTCATTTCAATGTACATTACATTTTTATCAAATCTATTCCTCCTGGTTATATCCATTTAATAAAACTAAAATTCATAGTGTGAGAAACAATCATCATAGCGAGGAGTCATTTATTCATGGAGAATCAACCATATAATTTTTAATTCATGACAAAATATTATCAATATATAACACAATACATTTAAAAAAGGCCACCCTTGATCATCATGTATTCACATACATCACAATGTTTTATTAAAAAATAATGAAAAAAATAAAATATCTTGGGAGTTTCAAACAATGTGCATAATAAGGTCTCATTCATAGTTCACTTGAATGATAGTGGAAATATACTCAAACAACACTTTCTGGGGTTATTAACCAAAGATGTAACAATTCCAATACAATTTCCACTTATAGTATCCAGAACTAGATGCATTTCTAAAAAAATAAATTTCACCTTAAAAAACATTATGATGTTATCATATATTTAGTTTAGTCACTACAGTTTTTACCAAAGTTCTCTAATCATACTACTTAAAGGATAAAGAACCCCTATATGAAATTAATCCCTATGACCCTAATCTTTTTTATATAAATATTACATCTGATTATATCATTATTCAATATAGTATATTACTCTAAATGCCAGAATTGTAAATGTTAAGTGAAAATTGAAACATGGATATCTAAAAAACTGAGACAAAATATATATTCATCATATCACAGATATTTATTCACATTTAGTAACCCTTTTATCCATAATATACTTCAAATAATTCTTTATATCCCAGGAAATAGAAAACATAAAATAGTTTTTCTTATAAGATCAGTAACGGTTAAAAATTATGTTATCAATATAGGATTGAGTGTTAGCATAATTTTAAGGGTATAAAAACATGATAAAATGAATATAAAATCATAACCAACAATTAATAGATCAAAATAATAATTTGTGGAATAAATCATGGTAGTTAATTAGACATGAATCATTGGAGATTCAAAATTCACAATACATGAGAATATATAATAAGAATAGTAATTAATTTTTTGACACACACATAATCATAGAATATAAATTATTTGTTCATGGATCATTATAAATTCTTTTATAGTTTTTTTGGTTCACACACCACTCCTTAATTTCTTTAGTCATGGTTCACTTCTAGCACTTTCATATTGTAAAAAGTCCCCTACTGAACTTAGTCTAGTACCCATTCCAGTTCTTATTATAACATGAGAGATCAATATTTACCCAATGTATTAGAGGGCTTTATAATTCATGTCCCACCAATACAATATTTAAAACATTTGATATTTTTTTGGGAAAATAACAAGATACATTTATCATATTTTATATATCGTCATATCATAATATATTGAATGGAAAGAGACATCAAAAAATTTCATAATTTCATCATTTCATAACCAGGGGAAAATAAATGTTTTCCTAAAAAACCCATAAACCGAAAGAAAACCCCACAGATAAATATATTTTTTTACAATTTAATCATACTCTTATTAAATCATATGAAACATCAAAATCTGTTATCATTGGTGGAGATGACAATGAAATATCACTACAATATTTCCTTGCCGAAAATTCTCTATTTCTTTTAAAACAACATACTGGAAATGTAAAATGTTATTAATTTTTTTTAATTTTGTTTATAATAACCATGTAAATTTATTATTTGATAATCAGATAATTATGTGATCATTATGAAAGGAACATATGTTGCTTCCTGGAATCTTAAATCAAAATTACTTTAATATTTTCAGTAATATGTCAAGGGTACCGCATTTGGAAAATGGAAAAAATAATTAATTTAATAAATATATATATATATATTGAAATTATGTAAAATTAACTATAAATATAAATTTAAAAACAATAAAAGCATTGTTAGAATCATGGATATGGAAGAATAATCATTTTTGAAAGAAAATAAAAATAAATAATATTTTCCTTATAAATACCCTTACATAATCTTGAGTACATAAATAAAAGAAAAAGAAAATTTGAAAAATAAATAAATAGAATAAAATTAATAAAATTATTCAAGTATATATCAAAACAATTCATCATCAGATACTTAATCACAAATAATCATAGTAAATAATGATATTGTAACCTAAATACATTGTTGTTTTTGGTAAATTGTGATTCATATGACCCATACAAGAGTAAGATTAATAAAAATATATAAAATCATGATAATAAGGGAATTAATGTAATAATATTTAATTTTTTATATATATACAACTCATAAAAACGTATAGGTTCTTAACATTGAATACTTCCGAGAAAAGGTATTTGTGGCGAAAAACTGTTTCAACATTGGTAATATTTGATTCAAAACATCATGAAATAGAGAACCTTATATGGATATATAAATAAATATATTTTTCATTAAAATTATCATATTATAAATCCATGGTAGTATATATAAAATACAAGGGAAAATATTGGAGAATATGAAATACTTATTATGGAAATAAAATGTGAGACGTGAAACCTCTTACCTTATGTTTTTACTTTTTTGTATACATAATATAAAATCTTAAATAATAATTATAGATTTGTTATAAATATAATACAGAACCATAAAAAATATTTACTTCCATATAATATTTAATTATAAAATTTTATCACCAATTTATTACTAATTATTTAATAGAATCAATATTTTGAGTGATACTGCTCCATTTGTCATCCATTTTTCTGTTTGGTAGTCCTAGTCCTTATATATTGATTAAAGTTCCATTATATAGGGATTTTAAACATTAGACATGAAAAATATTTTCTTATTATAAAAAATTTAATAAGAATTACTATATAGAAGTGATGAAAAATAAAATACATTACATTGTAGAGATAGAAGTCTGTAGTTACACAAGAGTGATATTTTCCATTTTTGATGGATGAAACTAAAGAAAGGTGTAAATAATAACTCAACATTACATTAATATAATGAGATCCAAAATATATTATTTGTATATTTTATAGATCCCTAATTTTAATAATCAATGTGATGTTTTATAACAGAGAAAAATAGCTCTATGTGGCAGTGGTAGTCTATATGTACAAATGATTAATAAGTTCTTATCCCAAAGGATGTAAACGAAGTTGATATCATTTTTTACATCATAAAAAAAATCAATATTTAATATAAATATTTAATTATTTTATAATTTTTAAAATTAATTTATATGTTGTAAAATAATAAATAAAATTCAAAGTACTTTTTTTAGAGTATTACTTCTTTATTAGAAAACGTATTTTGGACTACTACATGAGAAATAAGAGGATTAAATTTTTCCAAAACCATAAAAAATGGGTAATTAAGATAAAAATGTATCATGGTATGTTATTTCTGATCAAAGAGGATCGAATTACTTTTAGGAATATAAAGGAGGTTTATCCATTTATAAGAGAGGTATGTGGTACTATTGTAATTTTTCAAAACATCAAAAATGTTATAGTCACATTCAATGAAATGTAGTTATGATTTTCATTAAGTTAGATGTAAAAAAGGGATATGGTATATATAATCTCATACAATAGTATTTATATATGTTTTTAGATTATTTTAACCATTATCTCATTAATGTATCCTTTATGTACCATTTTTATCCTCAACCATAATGACCCATTTTTCAATTATTACATGTTATTAATATAATTATAAGTTAAAAATTATAGATAAAATAGTTACGAGAAGAGATTATATACCATATCCAACTATACTTTTCTTATTTAATGTTTTTTATTTTTTAATCAATGATTACAATATTACATAACATAAAAAACAATAAATCCATTTTTGGGTATTATTAAAATCATTTTACATTAAAATCATTAATATTGAAATTTATTTCTTAAATATACAACTTAAAAATCTCATATAAATTATAGTTACCAATAGAAAATTTTACAAAAAAATCTTTATTTTTTTATTTGAAAGTTATTTATTATACTTTTCTATACCATAGACATGCACTATTCTAGATTATCATTATAATTAATGTTAATTTTGGAGTTACAATCATCTTATCATAAATAAACACCATTAAAATAAATTAACCATTTTTAAAAAAGGATTTTATGTTCATTACTAGCATCTTCTTAAAACTTTCTAAATATATAAGATAAATTTAAAGCCATATATTGACATTTTGTATTTTTCATTAAATGAAATTCTATAAATATAATTATGTAAAGAGAAACGGAATCGTTATTCAATTAATTTTATTTTAGGATTTAAATGATCAATTTTATCTTATACAGGGAAAAAAATTCATGTTTGGTTTTATTTTTATGCATTATCCCACAATTTATCTATGTTGAATGCATTTTACCCAAACTGATGTGAGAAAATATATACCATGGTTACTATTCATAATGACAAAAAATAAAAGGAAAATATATATAAATTTTGAATATTTTTATTCCAAATATGTTATACATTTTTTGATATTTAATTTCTATAAGTGGTAGTAATTAATTTTAATTTAAACGTGTAAATCCCAAAAAAGAAGTAGTATTTAGATAAAATATTTTTGCATAAAATTTAACTTATATAAAAACCTGAATGATTCTTTTTAAACTGGAATTAATTATATTATTATTAATAAAATACATAACATTTAACTATAGTATCATAATCCAAAAATTGAACACTAATTTTAAATTATATTATTCAAATAAAAAAATTACATTATATGTAAAAATCAAATTTTCACTATCCACTGCAAATATTAATTTCAAAAAAAATCCAAAATTTCATCGAATGTATATTTTGATATTATGATTTAAAAAGTTGTTTAATATATATATAATATATTTTAAAAATCATTTAGGAACCATTTTCAATTTCTAAACAAAATATATTAATAAAAAACAATTCAGATAAAAATTTATTTACGAAGCATAAAAGAACCTCAAAAATAGTCAATCTTCTAAAATAATTAATATATAGAATTTTTTTGATACGAACAATTATATATAAGTCATTAATAATTTTAAAACCCAAAAATTCAATTAATATGTTATAACAAACACATTTCAATAATAATATTTATAAAGTATATAATAATTTACAAAATGATTAGTGTTTCCGGTTAAGAAAGATGTCAAGATTATTATCCTTGAAAAAACATTTTCAAGGAATTACAAAATTATCCTATAATTATATACTATTAAAACCAAAACCATAGATCAATTTATATTTTTTATACTTCGTTATTGGAAAATTTAATATCAAAATAGAGTTTGATTCACCATAAATTACTATGAATCAAAATTCACTTCATACTAAACAAGAAATAGTATATCTTTATTTAACTCAGGCATCAGTAAAAAAATATTTATCCTGATGAAATAAATTAAATTATTTTATTATTGACTAGTTTATAACCATTATCATTCATATCTCTTCACCAAATACACCCCACCATAGAAAACCACCAAAAATAGTGTTTTGTAATCTTCTTGATAGACATTTCAAAAAGTTACTTAAAACATTTTCAAAGTCACTTCTTCATTACCCAACATATTTTCAAATATTATTATTAAAATATAAAATATTTAATGAATTATAATAAGATATGGAGAATAATGATATTATTTATTTAAATTTCTAGTTTCTAATACAGCAAAACAATTAACATTAATCATTATCTCATTATTATTTTTAAGGAGGAAATATCCAATATTATAGTGGATTCATAATGTCTAATCTGACCATGTCATAGAATAAAAAACATCATAATGTGGAATTTTGTTATATTAAATTTGACAGAGCCATCTTTATCCTTGTAATATAAATCATCGATAAATGTCTAAAAATTTTCACCAATGAAAATTTTATCTATTAATTTGAGATAAATTTATAAGATAATATATATCAATTTTATTCAATATGATATTATTTTTAAAAAAATTCTTTAAAACATCTTAGGTTCACTCTGAATTTTTTTATATTATATATCATTAACATGTGTTGGTTTATGGCTATATATATACATTTAGAATAATAAATTACACTATTTTAATGTATTGTGACTAATTTTCACTAAAAAAGAGAGGTAGTTGAACTAAATGAGGGACTGATTCAAGGTCCAAACTACCATAATAATTATAATAATAAATCAAACTATTTTATTTTATTTATTTTTTTAATAAATTTATCATTATTTTAATTATATATATAACCAAAAAATTTCAATATTAAAAAATTTCTATTATGTTATCCCCACAGTATTTATAAATATAATTTATGGGTCCAATGGTAAAAATTAAATTAATGGCAAAAAATGATTATGGGTATTGGAGTATACAAGCCGATAAGTATGATATCAAATATCATTACTTTTAACATCTATATAATATTTAATATATTTTATTAGAATATCATATTTATTCATTGTTCCTAATGTATTTAATGAAAATCATTCTCCATAACAAAACAACATAGGAATCATTAAATATTTCTAAAAAAAGTGATCCAAAATTCATAAGTATTATTATTGGTCACCATAGGATTTCATAGGTGTTAATATTACTAACTGTAAAGGTGATATGAATTCAACTACTTCTAAAAAATAATGAATTAATAGATGATTAGTTACGGACATCCAAATAGTTGTTTCAATGAATTCGATATATCATTTCATATTAAAAATTAATATTTGAACCAAATAATACATAAAATCAATCAGCTTTTTACAAATAACCATCCAAAAATTTAAATAGATATAGAAAATGTAAATACATAAAATATAGCTATTACTAGTGAAAAACATACATAGAAAATTATAATATAAATAAATATAGAATATGAGGTATATGATTCCCATAAAATATCCAAAATAAAAGCTGAGATATGCATAATATATATCTCAATGGGAGACATTAGCAATATTCACATTGTGTCCCCTCTTTCGCTCTATAACAAACCTATGGTCTACATCATCTAAGATGGGAAGTAATCTCTTGATAAAATTATAAAAAATATAATATATATTTTTTATTAGTGATCATTTAGGGAGTAACTATAAAAATTGTATAATACATTTCATTGGTTCTTCAATGTTCCATTAAAAATTAACCATTAAAATTCTAGTTTAAAAAAACACAAAAATGATAATTATATATAAATAAATAAATAAATTGAAAAAAATTTATATTTATAAATTACATTAGAATATAAATAATTATAATTAATTTATTTCTTTAAATTGAGTATTTATATCTCACCAAAATGCACACACATGTCACCTATAAAGTGAAAACCGAATTTACATCTGGGGATAATGATATTTGATATAAGAGGTGTATCTATTAATTTTTTAGATGGAACCGTCATGATAATAGTGATGTGGTCCAACATTCAATCATGAAATTATCTATCTATGCTTTATTGGAGAATCCCAACTAGTTTTAGAATAATCCTATCATGTAGAGTACTCATCACAATATACACAACCTAAAATGTTTTGTACTCTCATAAATATTCAAACATTGAAAAAACATTTATATAAAAACACTGATGTGACTCCACCCATTATTTCCCACAGTTTTTCATAACAATATATAAATATTTATATATATTACATGGTAAATAAACTCATAAAGGTCATTTTCATTTCTTATAATATCATAATTGTGAGTTACATGATCTAAAAAATGTAAAACATCATGATTATCTTGATAAACAATGCATTATAAAAAATACCATAAAATCACTTTTAAAATCATTTATAGTAATATTGAACATTTAAAAATTTATAATATTAAATCATACCTTTAGTACTTCCTGAAATGAATTTTTTATTTTATGTTAGTTTTGATCATTCTAATAAATCATTAGTAATAGATAAATTCTACAAATTTTTAATTAAAATGTTTTTAAATTAGACACCATATGAGGGGGTCAAGAATACACCTTAATAGGGGAATGGGTGAATAATGGTTAACCAAAGTATACAAATTAATTTCATTTAATATTATTCTTTACATTATGTTTATCAATATTATGTTATCTCTAATGATTTATGGATACTATGTGTGATCCCTCACCACTTACCCCTAATTATTTATAGATAATACAAAGTAAACAGAAGACAAATATTTTTATAAGGTTCTACATTAATATGAGATCTTACACCTTTCTACGTAGACATCCATCAAGTGAGTGATTCATTCACTAATAATCATTTTTAAAATATAAAATATTGTGTCTAAAATTACTATCTTAACCCATAGCTTCACTATATTTCTCATGTAAAGGGTCTTCATATTGCATACCATATTTTTCGTTCTCATAAACATCTAATCCAATCCCCCGACATGAATATTAACATTATATATTCTGGAATGAAAAGTCATCATATGTTATTGATGATATTACTAAAATAAGGACCGTTTAATACCCTTTAATATCAATTTTACTCAACATTAATTCTATATATGTCCTCCATTTTATAGAATATTCTTCGATATACCTCAATGGATTGATCATAGAAATTGAAAACTTACTCAAGTTAGTTCATTATTCCATCCATGATCTCATCCATATCACCATCTAGATCTAGGGTAATTAATAAAATCTAAAAAAAATACTTCTATCCTTTTTCAAATCAACCCTCCTGATATTCCAATGGAATTTCATGGTATGTTACTTATTATCTTTTATATTTGTCTACTCTATCACTTTTTTGATCTATTACTTTTTTTATAAAAAAGGTGTTATTCTTATTTATTTCTGAATATTTCCTCTCATAGTTATGGGAAAAACATAAGCATAAATAACAACACCGAAATATCTTATCTAATCATATTTAACTCCTTTGATATATTTAGAAGATATCAGGATTTAAATTTATCAAAAAATCTTTAAAACACAGAGTTAATGATATTAAATTCATTTTTAAATATCATTTATAAAAACAAATTTTGTTTTATGGGTGATACACATCAGCAATATAGATTATCATTGTCACAATTAACTATATTAAAATTTTTATGTAAACATATTCAGTACTTCATTCACTCTTATTTTTATGAAATCATCCTTCTGATAATTATCCATCATGTATTACTATGACAACCCTACTCTTTATTACATACAAAAACATGATTTATTTCATAAAACCATCACTTGATACAACATAGTAGATTGATAGGTGTAGTGTAATTTGGGATTAAAACATTACATAAGAACATACATCATATAACACAACATCTTATTGAAAATTTCCTTTACATGACCACTACATTCCCTCATACTTATCATTTCATAGGATATCCTGAGGACATGCATAAGAAAATGTTGAGTTTTAAAGCCCAATAAGAGAATAAAAATGGAATAACACGAGGAAGAAAATACATGTTATACAATAGTAATATCAATTGATCAAAAAGAGTCATGAACAGAAAGGCATGATAAATAATGATAATCATAACATCGAGATGTGGAAACAACACTAAACATGATATTAGCCTCAGCCAAGGCATAATGCACTTGGAGCAAGAGTAAACCCTAATTACACATGAAGCATGAGTAAAACCTCATTGTAAATGAATTAACAGAATTCAACACTAATTGAAAATAACGTATCATGATACTATTCTTTACCCAAGGCATTGGAGCAGTATTATTGTGCACCATTCTTAATCATTTCAATTCAGGAATAAGTGTGCCACATGGATCATAAAACATAGATTCATTAAACATTATAATTTATTCTATGATAAAGAAATGTTAAATTTCAACATGAAACTCTATAATAAATACGAAAATGTTAATAATGGTGAATACACTTGCTAGAGACATGGGTTTGGTATTCACTACACTATGATCTTGGCTTCGAAAAATGTTGTTCCATTTCTGCAGCATAATGGCATGTCAAAAGAATACATAAAAATGGTTGATGAGAGAGAAATGGATGTCTCATAAAATGTACATGAAATGTACAATAATGGGGTAATATAGATACATGCACCAACAAAAGTAATAGAGTTTAGATACATAATACAAAAAAAATTGAATGTAAATGAGGGGAGAGAAATTCCTTATAGAATTTCGGCATGCTAATTGGTGTACATGGGAGGCATTATTGAGAGAGAAAGGGGATATATCATTATTCAAACATGAATAGAAGAGTATGAGCGATGTATTAAATAAAACCCCAACATTTATAATTGAAAATAAAAGGGAATAACAATATAATAAAACATCACCACTACAAAAATGGGAAAGGGAAGCACCACATTTTATCAATGCATAAAAAAAATCACTAATAAAGGAACCCTTTATGAGGGAATAAATTTTAGTGTTGATAAAGGCATTCTTTATCATCACTTTTTTATAACTTATAAATATTTCACTATATAAGCGCTAAGAATGTTCTGATAAAGAATTCCTTTATCAGAGATAAAATTTTAGCGCTGATTAAGGAAGCCTTTATCAGCACTTTTTTAGGGATGATAAAACCATAATCCCATATTTTATGAAATTGGGTGCACACAACATTCTATTTATTGTGCCCTTAAGCCCTTATGATGTTGAACCCTTACGACCACTCCCCTCCCCCCACAATCTTTTCTTCATCGAAGCTCCTTCGATATCCCTACTCCTTCTCCTTCCCCTCGAACCCCTTCCGCAGATCCTCCCCCCGCAAACCCTACTTCATCCTCTACATTGGACTCCATTGAACCCTACTCCTCCATTTTTCAAAGGATGTAGCTCCACCCATGCACCTCCCCCTCATGGTCACACCTTTCCTTCCTGACATAGCACAGAAGGCTCCGTGACCACTCGATGGTTCTTCTCTCCCTCCATCGCTGTTGTAATCTACTATTGTTAAGTCTCCGACTTCTCCTTTTATGTTTACTTTTTGTGTATAGGTTTTTTGAGAGTATTTTTCATTAGGGCGATGTTTTAATTTTTCCCCATGATCACCACACTTGGATTATCTGCTAACTAACATAGAGTTATAACAATCTATGTCATGAAATAACACTGGTAGAGGAGTCTTATACTTGGTTGGCAGAATATTTGAACTAAAGTATGAATTTTTTTAACATTCCCCTATTTTCCTTATAATGATTGGAACTAGAATTTATTTTTCACCAAGTGTTATTTGTATGAGGGTTTGATATTATCATGAAACCTCAAGATAGACATTTTTATTCAAGAATATTCTATTAATGTTGAGTGTTTTTTCCTCATCCGTCAGGTGGGTTTATCTATACTAGGGAAAGTGGGGTTTTTGTAAACCCCTAAATGAAAAAGAAGATTTTTTATAGTACCCGCCTCATTATTAATAGGTTACACTTTGTGTATGTATTGATGCGCTAGTGATTGTGTTTATGGGGAATGTTCTATTTATGATAGTGATTAAGACCCCTCAAATATAGAAAGTGTATTCAACCCTTTGGATGTTAAGTTATATTTCCCTTAGTTGGTGAGCATTGTCTTCTGTGATGTGTGCAAGAAGAAGAATCTTCATCCCTATGATTGTCGAGGAATTTGAGAATGCTTAATAAAGGAGACTTATGGTTAACTCTTGGTAAGGATATGTTGTATGCATCGACCCATATACCCTAGATGATCAGTGTCATTGTGATGTTATAGTGTTCTAAATAGAATCTTTCCTTGAGATAGTTCATAGTGGAGCCAATAATCCATTTAGATTCATTTAATATCAAACCAAAATTCATGGAGTGGCCTCTATTCTTCACGCACTAGGGCCACAAGAAGATTAAGAGATCAAATTAGCACATCTAGGGAAAGGTGAATGGTATTCTTTGATATAGGACATGGGATTTAGATAGTGGTATGAACATGTGAGTAGTTTTATTTGGGTGGTTAATTATTTTTAGGATTGTGGGATGTTTCATAAAACAACCAATGGTAAATTCCCCACATCTTTCTTTTATGTCAAGGATAATTTAAGGGTGGTGTCAACTTAGTGAACCTCCATGACCAGTTGTTCCTAGGTGCTAGTCTAGATGTTTTTTTCTTGAAAATGGGGAGACATCATGCACTTCATTGGGTAGATAGTGATTCTTCCCTGATACCTATTATGGGTATCAAGATTTTTATTTTTAATGGAGATTTCTCTAGTAAAGAAATACCCTTGGTGTATCAGGACAAGTGTTTTTGGTAATGTACACCAACACTATGGAGAACCTGATTACATGATGGGGGTGAATCTATTCTCATGAGATTGTAAATGTCTTTCACTTGGTAGGATTATACTTCAGCTCTTTTTATTAAATCCATTAATTTATATTGATCAATTCATAGACCGACCTCAAGTGGTTTGGGGGAATTCAACATGTAATACTATGATTTGGATGGCTATATTAGGGTTCTATTATTATGCCTATGGTTTGAGTTGATATCATAAAATTTTAAAGTAGTGATCTTATGGGATGTAGTGTTAGCAGCACCCACCCACAGTTTCTGTGTGATGCATGTCTCATCTTATGAGGAACATTCATTCATAGGTAGTCGAAAGATATCCCATTAATCCTAGGAATTTAATATGTCCATGATGGGTAAATAATTATAACATTTCATTTTCTTAACATTCATGCTATAGTCAAAGAGACAGTCAACGAATAGCCTAAGAAGAAGAAGGAAATGGAGAAAGGATGTTTTTACTACACTAAAGTGAAGGAGAAGACTAGGGAGCATCATGTGGTGGATGGAAATTTAGTTTGATTGTACTAATACTACACCTATGTAGACCACTCCTATAGTGGGAAGATAGTTGTTAGAATCTCATATAGTTGTAGTAACTAGAGCCTTTTTACCAGGAGGCTCCATGAGTGTTTGGAGGAATGACCTATGTTCGTTATTCTTTTCTTGTAGTACTATTAGAAATATTTTTAGGAAACTATATTTCCTATTTTTTCCATTATTTTCTATGTATATGGTATGCGTTTTTAGAGCACCATGTTACATAGGGAGAGTTGTTGCGTATTCTTTAGATGTTCATGGTAGAATTTATGTGCACTAACCTTAATTTTATTTTTCTTAAGTTAATTTGGGTAAAAATTCCTATGATATTGCATAGTAATTTTGGATAAACCTAGGTTGTTTATTTCCCCTATGAACCCATTTTGGTTTGGAAACGTACCAACTATATTAGTTTTCTCATCAAAATTGTATCCTTGTTTTTGTTTTATTTGAGTTTGGTCACTAGTTTTGGGTTGTTTAATGTGATTAATTAATTATGAATGAGGTGGAAGGAAGGGGTGGAAAAAGGATGTTTAATGTTTTTATTTAAGGGTGGTTTGTGCTAGAAATTTGGCAAAGAGATTATAAAGTTTGTTGACGTTGATGGCGGGTCTATCATGGTTCTATTGATTTCAAAATCTTTTTTAAAAATGGTTAGGATATATTATTCTCTATTTTTATAAGGAAGTGGTTCTGTTATACTATATTTGGATGTCTTATTTTGTGTATTGAAATCATAAATATTAATATTTTAAATTCAAATTGGATGGATATGAATAAAAACTAGATGGATGTTAATCGTTTGACAGTAGAGTATGTGAACGGAGTGAAAGAGTTCATCAAGTTTGCAAAGGATCACACAAAGGATTATTCTTAAATCGTTTATCTATGTTTACTTTGTTGTTATTGAAGACTAGTTACTCCATAGGAGTTGGAAGAACATTTGATATGTCATTGAATAGATTAGAGTTATAAATGATGGAGTAAACACCGAGAAAAAGTGAATGTAGCTATTGTATGGGATAAAACTATGTTTTATGGATCATTAGACATGAATACAAATATGGATAATGAAAAAGAACATATGGAAGATATGATTACATATGTAAATTTTGATGAAGATCGTATTGAGGAAATAACAAGGACATTTGAATATGAACTGCGTGATTACCCAAAAATTTTTGAGATGTTAAAGAGTATTGAAAAGATTCCATTGTATGTTGGTTGCACTAAATAAAAAGCATTGTCAGCTATACTGAAGTTGTATAAATTCAATTAAGGAAATTAATGGATTGATTTTAGTTTTACAGAACTATATTCTCTCCTGAATGACATGATCTGAGAAGATAATGAGTTCCCAAATCAGTCATATGAAGCAAAACGATTGCTATGCTCGATGGGTATTATTTATATAAGAATAAATGCCTTACTAAAATACTATTTACTGTTTCTCAAGGGGAAAAAATCACATAAAGAATACCCAAAGTGTGGTTCTTCTCGATACAAGAAAAATGAATCCAGTCCTATGAAAGTTGAATGGTAAATTCCAATCATTCCAAGGTTTGGGTATCTATATGGAAGTAAATAAAATGCAAGACAATTGTCACGGTATGTAGATAAAAGAAATAAAGATGGAAAATTACATCACCCAGTCGACTCTCCTCAATGGAAGATAATTTATCATGAGTATCCTGAATTAGGAAAATAGTCGAGAAACCTTCTTCTTGCATTATCTACAGATAGAGTGAATCCTTTTGGTTTTCACACCAGCACTCACAGTACAAGGCCTTTTATGTTGGTAAATTATAAAATTCCACTCTGGTTATGCATGATGCAAAAAATTTATCATGTTATCTATGCTTATATCAGGATCAGAACAACTAGGTAACTCTGTTGATGTTTATTTTTCACCTTTTATCGATGATTTGAAGCTATTGTGGGATTCAGGTGTAATGTTTTATGATGCTTATAAAACTGAATACTTCACGTTGAGATCGATGTTGTATTGGATGACAAATGATTTCCATGATTATTAAAATATGTCAGGATATAGAATTTTAGGAACTCAAGGGTGTCCCATGTGCGATGAAGATACTGAATCAATTAGGTTGAAACATTCAACGAAAACTGTGTTTCTTAGAAAACGTAGATTTATACCTCATCGGAATATGTACCGATCATGAACGACATCATTCAATATAATTTCAGAACAATGCACAACATCATCTCCACTAACTAGTGACAAGCTATTTGAGAATGTAAAATATGTGAACACTATTATTGGTAAACCATTTTCGAAAAAACTTATGAAAATTGGTTGGAAAAATAGATCAGTTTTTTTTAATTACAATACTAGAATTGTTTGTACATCAGAAATTTTCTTGATTTGATGCATGAGGAAAAAATTTATGTAATAGTGTTATCAGAACACTGATAAATGGCCCTGAAATAAAAAGGATGGAATTAAGGAATGGTTGGACTTGGTTGACAAGGTAATATGAGAAGAGTCAGCTCTTGTGAAGAGTGAAAATCGAATTTTTCTTCCTCCAGCTACTTACACTATTTCTAGGGAGGAGAAATATCAGTTTTGCAACATATTCAATGATATAATGGTTCTATATTGGTATTCATCAAATAACCAGAACATTGTGTTAATGAATGATTTAAAGTTAAAATGTTTGAAATCACAGAACTATCATGTTTTGATGAAAGATTTAATTGTTATAACTTTAAGTTTCATTTTTTCCAATAATGGTCATCACACATTAACCAAACATTGTTTCATTTTCAAAGATATATGTAGAAAAGTTTTAGACCCGGTGAAATTTCTAGCTATGGAAAGTGAAATTGTCATCATATTATGTGAATTTGAAATTTTATTCCTTCCAACATTATTTGATATGATGGTTCATTTGATGATTCACTTGGTGAGAGAGATTCATCTTTTTGGTCATGTGCACTATTGATGGATGTACGACGTTGAAACGTATATGATGATTTTGAAAGGTTATGTTAAAAATCAAAGTTGTCCAAATGGTTTTATAGTGGAGGGATATATTATTGAAAAATTCATTAAATACTATACAGATTACCTATCTTATGTGGGATGCACTGGTCTCATAGAATCTCATCACACTAGACGCATTGAGGGTGAGAGAATTTATAGATGAAATGTAGTGACAATCAATATTACAGATCGGGAATAGTCTGACCTTTATGTTTTTCAAAACAGTTGGGAGGTTTCCCCATATATTGAATCCACCAAAGAAATTCTTAGGTAGTTGAATCCATCAAGGGTTCAAAAATGGATATAAAATATAAATAATAACTAGTTTATAGGATGGTTTCAAGACATTATTATTTTGAGTTAAATGAAAATATGAATTCAATTTCAAAACGACTTCGGTGGCTAGCTATCTGACAAAGTTTCTATTTATTATCTTACAATGGTTAAGTAATTAATGGTTATACATTCTATATAGATGAACATTATGAAGATAGAACCCTACAATATAGTGGAGTAACACTTGTGGCTGAAGTAATTCATGTTTCTAGTAGTAATGATAGAAATCCAATTAATTAAAATATGCCATACATTGGCATTACAAAAAAAATATGGAAGTTAGATTATACAACATTCCAATTTCCGATTTTTCAATGAAAATGGGTTGATAACAATAGTGGTGTTAAAATAGATGAATTGGGATTTATGAAAGTTGATTTTAGTAAAGAAATGTACAAAAATAAAAATATTTTATAATGGAATCACAAGCGGTAAAATTATTTTATGCTACAAATCCTTAAAACCAAAAGTGGTTGATTGTTCTTTTATCATCCAAAACTACTTAGGGTCCAATGAAAATTCATTTGAGGACGATCCTTTTAGTGGTACTTTGAAATCATTTTGTTTTGGCCCCAATGTAGGTGATGTTTTATATGTTATAAGAGACCACAATGAAGAGATTTGGATAATCGATATAGGTGTCAAATCACTTCATACTTTGAAAAATAGTAAGAGAGTTCAATAAACATGTTATATTTTGCTTGTAATATAGATCTTGTTATCTCATGTTATTATCTTATCATATCTGAATTTATGTAATCTAAATTAACTATTCAACCACTTTTTATGATAATGACTTCTACACATTCTGGTGCTCCCAACCTCGAGGCTAAAAAAGTATCTCAAACTATTGTTGTTGTTGCTACTGCTGTTGTGGCTGCTCACAATGCAGAGCAACAACAAGTTTCTCAACCTATTGTTTCTCCTAGTGTTGTGTTCCAAAAACCATCAACACATGGAGTTTCTATCATTTCATATGAACATATAAATGGTGATGATATCGATAAAATGTTCAGGGACAAAGGACCAACGTCGCATAAAAAATAACTGAATCGTAGTTTGATGGTGTTAGCCATAATTCATAAGGTGAAAACAAAGGCATCAAATTTATTATCAGATGGAATGAATTAGGCCTACATGTGAATCCCAACAAGGATATGTTTAGTAGTTACATTTCAATTTTCACTTGGTAACGCTTACCGATTAACATAGATTCATGGTACCATGTTTTGTCTGTGCTCAAGGCTGTGACTTGGGAAGAAATTATGGTAACATTGTGATATTATTTTTTAAATTTACTAGACAATAAAATATTGAAACAGTGTCTTACTCATCTCAATATCTTGCATAGAAAATTTATAGTAGATTATTCACACATGAAATATGTACTATGTCCTCCAGGAAGGTTTCATCAGGATTTTGGTACTATTTTAAAAAAATGTCACCTGAAAGATTTCAAAGGGAAAATAAACACACACCCACCCCTTGTTTATGCTGACTAGATATCCCAAGAAGCATGGGATGAATTTATTGGTTGTCATGGGGATGAGAATTTTCAAGTACATTGTGGTTCATAATATGTTGTTTGAGGATACGTGTATTTATCACATTAATTGTCAATACTTCAGTTATGAAACAACAACTTAGTAATTCAAATAAGGAACATGTATCCAAACAAACATACCCCTATCATGAAGCAAGGATGGGGTATGCTTAACTAGAAAAGAAAACATTACATATTTTAAATTTATAGAAATATTATTAGGTTCCTAGAAAAAACACCATAATTATCTCTATATATTTATATGTATACTGATGAGTCTAAAACCAAAGACACATCCATCCCATGTCATGTATTATGGAAGGAGGATTCTGTGAATAAGGAAGGGAAGCTAGTAGATGATAATGCCCAAAACGTGTGGGATGTATGTGTATGTATGACACAATAAAAATATTTTTTTTAAATTTCTATTACATAAAAATGATTAGTTATATTCATATATCTAAAAGTCATAAGAATCAGCTACTCTTGTAGCGGATGCAGGCCAATTATCAAGAGCTTTGAAGCGGCCAGAACAATATAGTCCTGTCAGAGGTGTGGGGGTTGGGGTGACACCCCAACAGTGGTATGAGAAAAAAAATGGATGATAGAGATGAAAAAATGAAACAATAGAGTGAATGACTGGAAACTCGTGAAGAATAATTTCAATGGTAGGGAGAGTTGATAAAAACCTTAATGGTTGGGATGAAAGGAGAAGACACAACTCCGGAACAACCAGCTCGTGAAAATACCACCCCACCCCACCAGCTTTTAGGAGAGCCATTCCCCTCAAAGAACTGTCTTATCCATGGTATTCATTTTTCGAATAATTATTCCCATTAAATGTGAATCATAAAAACAGTGATACTTTTTATGTACTGATCATCTACAGGGTGACAATGAGTGTGATTTATATTTTTCAACACATACCTTCACCTTGTAGCAAGGGCTACAGTGTTCAACACCCCAGAGGACAAGCTGCATAATAGACTTTTTCTGAAAGATCATAGGAAATTGACGATTACTATAGCTTATGTGACAAATTTCGAGCTACCTATTCCACTTGATGATGATGATATTCATATAGTCAAAAATGCTATTGGTACATTCATTTCATGTCCGTCACACCTTGTAAGAGTACATGGGGACAAAGAGGTATTTATTTAATTTTTTTCAAGCTAAACCTTTAACAATTAATTTAGAAGGGGTCTGAACCAATGAATGTTATTATAGATAGAGAAAGTGGAGGAGTGAAAAAAAACATCGTCTCAAAACCATATAAAGGATCAACTAACTGATCTCAAAGAGGTTCTGAAATCACCATAACACCACCTGTTCTCTTTCCACATTTACTAGCATTGAATACTCATTTGGATATGAAGCTATAAGGTGGTAGTAGTCATATAGTTTTTTCTGAAAAAAATATATATATAGAGGAAATTCAGTATTTCGTTGCTGCTAAAAATTTATATGAGATCCTTGAATACGGTTTGCTAGGCATCACAGTTGTAAATTTATATATAAGGTATGTTTTCATGAATTGATTTTCTAAAAGCTGATATAATGGTAGAATTATGACAAAATTCATTTTACATTATTGAAAGATGTATATATTAAAAATAGTTGAAGGAATTTTCCCATGAGACAAAATTCGGACTCATTAGTCCTCATACCACATCAACACAACTAACGAAACTAGAGCCATCAAAAAAACAAGGAATAGTATACGGCTTGCTAAAAACATTTGAAAGCAATATTATAGATGACAGACTGTTCCTAATACCAACCAAGCAGGGAAAAACTCTACGATTAAAGAATTTCATTTCTTTAATTAGTTATACCTTTTGAGTTTTTAGGAAAAATTGGCTGCTAAATGCAGTGAACTTGGATACTCCAATGATTTATTTTCTGGATTCAATGCAAGGACATCCAACAAACCGACCACACATGATTTTGTTTTTGAATCTGTAAGACACTAAATCCTACGTTTTAAGTCTAAACATCAAGAAAATAATTTGTATTATCTTTTACTAAGGACTCTGTTATGATAGAAAGGTGTATCATTATCGTCTAAATAAATAATGAGGATAGGGGTTATGCATAAGGAGGCGAGAAATTACTACATCTGGACAAATATTAGGGTATATATAATAAAATTACACTATCCAAACACATATCATCACAAGTTACTTATTCTCCTAATGATAAAATTTTTTGTAGTGTCCAAAAAAACAAACGATAATGATTTCGGTTATTATGTTTCTAAATTTATGAAAGAGATCATTTTTCATCAATAAACTAGCATCCCTAAAAAGGAATTTTCAAAAAAAATACTATTACATTTAAATTATTTATTACTTTCTTATTTATATATTTTGTAGTACAACTATTACTATCGAAAAGCCTCATACTCATAAGATGATATAGATTTGTTCATAAATGAGTGGGCCGCAAACCTGATTGAAGATTGTACACATATATCATAAAGAGCTGACTTGGGGACATGTACAATTGGAAGTCATTTTTGAGAGGGGTTAAGGGGATCAAATGATGAAACATTTTTTATGTAATTTTTTTTAGGAAAAATGAATTATTTATAAAACAAATCATCCTTTCTCCAATGAGTCATTTTCCCATTTTAACATATGAAATGCACCAGCAACATGCATGAATGATGAACCACTTTTCTTTTGCCTTTGGATAACAAAAACCAGTAAAAACTCCAAAATACCTTCATATATGACCAAATAAATTAATATTGGTTTGATACATTAAGTGAATGATCCATGGGACATTTGTGACATGTACGAGTTATCCATGCCTCAATCTAAGAGATAGTGTGGCCAGTATCACTTAAAGTCCCTCTTTTGTTTAAAATGGACATAATTTTAAGTGAAAACAACAACTGACAAATGGAAATATGAAAAAATGAAATCAGATTGTGTTGATACGTTTTTTGAAAAATACAGGATTCATTTGTGATGTGTACAAGTCAACCTCTCCTCAATCCAAGGCACGGTGTGGCCGATATCAGTAAAAGTGTCTCTCTTTTATTTAAAATGGACAGAATTTTATGTGAAAACAATAATTGACTTACGTGAATCCAACCAAATGTATTTATATTGTGTTTCTACTTTAGGTTAATGATCCATGGGTCATTTTTGAAGTGTATGAGTCAACCCTGCCACAATATGAGGCACAGTGTGGCTGATATCACTCAAAATGTCTCTCTTTTGTTTAAGATGAACAAAATTTTAAGTGAAAACAACAACTAACATACGTAAATCTAATAAAATTCATTCAGATTGTGCTGATATATTAAGGGAACTATCCATGGGTCATTTCAGACGTTTATGAGTCAACCCCACCTCAATCCATGTCACTATGTGGCTGTTATCACTCAAAAGTTGTCATTGGTTTAAAATGGACAGAATTTTAAGTGAAAACAACAACTGACATACAGAAATATGAACAAAATCCTTCGTAATGTGTTTATACATTATGGGAATGATCCATGGGTCATTTCTGATATGTTTGAGTCAACCCTTCCTCAATAAAAGGCATGGTGTGGTCGGTATCACTCAAAGGGATTCTCTTTTGATTAAAATAGACAAAATATTAAGTGGAAACAATAACTAACATACGAAAATTCAACCAAACAAATTCGGATTGTGTTGATACTTTAGGGGAAATATGCATGGGTCATTTGTGACATGTACAAGTCAACCCAACCTCAATCTGAGGCACAATGTGGATGGTATCACTCAAAGTGTCACTCTTTTGTTTAAAATGGACAGAATTTAAAGTGAAAACAACATATGAGGTATGGAAATCCGACCAAACTCATTCTTATTGTGATGATACATTAGAGGAACAATCCATGGGTCATTTGTGATGTGTACGAGTCAATACTGCTTCAACGTGAGGCATGGTGTGGCCGGTATCACTCAACATCTCTCTTTTGATTAGAATGAACATAATATTATGTGAAAACAACAACTAACATACATAAAACTGAACAAACAAATTAGGATTGTGATGATACATTTGGGAAATGATCCATGGGTCATTTTTTGAATATAAGAGTCAACTTCGCCTCAATATGAGGCACGGTGTGGCCGGTATCACTCAAAGTGGGTTTCATTTGTTTAAAATGGACATAATTTTATGTGAAAACAACAACAGATATACATAAATAAAACCAAATGCATTCTTGATAGTGTCAATACTTTATGGGAATAATCCATGGGTCCTTTTGGACGTGTACGAGTCAACCAGGCCTCAATTTGAGTCACAGTGTGGCCGATATCGCTCAATGTTTCTCTCATTTGTTTAAAATGGACAGAATTATAAGTGATAACAACAAATGACATATGAAAATATGACAAAAAACATTTATATTGGGTTTATACATTAGTTTAAAGATCAATGGGTCATATTTGAAGTGTATAAGTCAACCTCGCCTCAATCGGAGACACGGTGGTGCCGATATCACTCAAAGTATATGTCTTCTATTGAAAATTGACAGAATTTTAGGTGAAACCAATAACTGACAAATGGAAATCTGACCAAACTCATTTGGATTGTGTTGATACATTTGTGGAATGATACATGTGTTATTTATGATGTGTAAGAGTCAACTCTGCCTTTATCTGAGGCACGATGTGGCCGGTATAACTCAAAGTGTCTCTCTTTTGTTTAAAATGGGCAGAATTTTAAGTGAAAACAACAACTGACTTACGGAAATCTGACCAAACACATTTAGATATTTTTGATACTTTAGGGGAATGATTCATGGATCATTTTGTGATGTGGATGAGTCAACCCCGCTTCAATCCAAGGCACAGTCTATCTGGTATCACTCAAAGTGTCTCTCTTTTGTTTAAAATGGACAGAATTTTAAGTGAAAACAACAACTAACATACTGAAATCCAACCAAACGCATTCATATTGTGTTGATAGTAAAGGGTAACTATCCATGGGTCATTTTTGACATGTAAATGTCAAATGTGCCTCAATTTGAGGCACAGTGTGGCCGATATAACTCAAAGTGCCTCTCTTTTGTTTAAAATGGATAGAATTTGAAGTGAAAACCTCAAATGACATATGTAAATATGACCAAATGAATTTTTATTGTGTTGATACATTAGAGTAACAATCCATGGGTAATTTTTAATGTTTATGAGTCAACCCCACCGTAATCTGGGGCACGGTGTGGCCGATATCACTCAAAGTATCTCTCTTTTTTAAAATGCATATAATCTTAAGAGAAAACAACAATTGACATACGAAAATCCAACCAAACGCATTATAATATTGTTGATACATCAGGGGAACGATACATGTGTCATATTTGACATGTACGAGTCAACCCCTCCTCAATATGAAGCACGGTGTGGCCAGTATCACTCAAAGTGTCTATTTTTTTAAAAATGGACAGAATTTTAAGTTAAAACAACAACATACATATAGAAATCTGACCACATGAATTAGTATTGTTTTCTATACTTTAGGTAAAGGATCCATGGTTCATTTGTGACGTGTATGAGTCAACCCCTCCCTAATCTGAGGCACGGTGTGGCTGGTATCACTCAAAATCTCACTTTTGTTTCAAATGGATAGAATTTTCTCAGGAAACAACAACTGACATATGAACATCTAACCAAACGCATTCGTATTGTGTTGATTGTTTTGGGGAATTATACATGATTCATTTTTTGACATTTTCAAGTCAAATCTACCTCAATTAGAGTCATGGTGTGGCCGATATCCCTCCAAGTGTCTCTATATTTTTTAAAATGGACAGAATTTTAAGTGTAAACAACAACTGAGGTACGAAAATCTGACCAAACGCATTAGGATAGCGATGATACTTTAGGGTAACGATCCGTGGGTCATTGGTGAAATGTATGAGTCAACCTCACCACAAGATAAGGCATGGTGTGTCCAGTATCACTCAATGTCTTTATTTTGTTGAAAATGGATATAATTTTTTGTGAAAACGACAATTGGTATACAAAAATCTGATCAAATGCATTAAAATTGTGTTGATACTTTAGGGTAATGATGTATGGGTCATTTGTTGACTGTACAAGTCAGCTAATCCTTAATATGAAGCACGGTGTGGCTGGTATCACTCAATGTGTCTCTCTTTTGTTTAAAATTCATAGAATTTTGAGTGAAAACAACAAATGACGTACATAAATCTATCCAAACGAATTTTTATTGTTTTGATACTTTAGGGGATCAATCCATGGGTCATTTTTGAGGTGTAAAAGTCTACCATGCCTCAATCTGAGAGACGATGTGGCTGGTATCACTAAAAGTCTCTCTTTTGTTAAAAATGGACATAATTTTAAGTGAAAACAACAACTTACCAAAGGGAATATGACCAAACCCATTCAGATTGTGTTGATACTTTAGGGAAACAATCCATGGGTAATTGTTGACAGGTATGAGTCATCCTCGTCTCAATCCGAGGAATGGTGTGGTGGTTATCACTCAAAGGGTCCCTCTTTTGTTTAAAATGTACACCCCAACCCCCTGGACACCCAACAACCCCGATGATGGCACCCCACCCCACCTAGACACCACACCACCACATGGACACCACCAACCCCTAGACACCCTCACCCCCTTGGATAGTCACCCACCCCCCTTGGACACCACCCACCCCCCTTGGACAACCCCACCAACCCCCTTGACCACCACCACTTGGACATCACCCCACCCTATTGACACCCCACCCCTCTGGACATCCCACACCCTAGAAACCCCCCTCCCCCTAACCCCTGGACACCACACCATCCCCCCTAGACACCCCCACACCCTGGACACCCACCGACCCACTAGACGACACCCCCACCTATCCTAGATGCCACCCCTCCACCTAGACACCCCCACCGCCATGGATAGCCACACCACCCACCTGGACACCACCCCGCCGCCCATTAGACAGCCCCACCAACCCCCTATACCGCCCTCATCCCCCTGGACACCACCCCACCCCCAGAACACCCCCACCCCTCTGGACACCCTCACCCCTGGAAAGCCCCCCAACCCCCTAGACACCACCCGACTCCCCCATGGACAGCCCCCCCCCCCCCCCCCCCCCCCCGAACACCCACTAACACCCTAGACTGCACCCACACCCCTTCTAGACACCACCCCACCACCTAGAAACCCTCACAACCTAGACACCCCCACCCCCTGTACATCCACCCCCACCCCCACCCCCCGGACACCACCCCACCCCCTTAGAAAGCCCCACCAACCCCCTGGACTGTCCCCACCCCTGGGACACCAACCCACCCCCTTGGATAGCCCCACCACAACCCATGGACACCACCCCACTCCTGGACACACCCACCCCTCTGGACAACCCCACCACTTGGAAAGCCCCCTGGACCCCACCCCACCCCCATAGACACCCACCAACCCCCTGGACGACACCCCCACCCCTCCTAGACACCACCCCACCACATGGACACCCCGAACCCCTAGACACCCCACCCCATTGGACACCACCCTATCCCCTAGACACCCCTGCCACCTGGATAGCCCCCCAACACCCTGGACACCTCCCCTCCCCCCTGGACACCCCCATGAACACCCCCACCACCCTCGACACCCCACAATCCCTCTGGATGACCCCACCCCATAGACACCCCCACCCCTCCTCGACACCACCCCACCACCTTGTCACCCCCACCCCCTGGACAACCCCACCCCCATGGACAACCCCCCCCCCCCCCCATGACACCGCCCCACCACCCTTGGATAGCCCCATCCCCCCCCAGAAACCCCCCCAAACATCCCCACCTCCTAGACACCCCCTACACCCCTTGGACAGCCACCCAAAACCCCTGAACAGCCCCCGACCCCTTGAATTATGAATTGAATTGCTTATGTATTTTATTTACTTATGAATTATGTGTTAATGGTGTATGGGTATACTTGGTTTATGGGTATAATTTATGAAATTGACTTATGAATTATGTGTTAGTTTTGTATGCGTATACTTGTTGATATGCTGATTTTTTTGTAGGTCTTTTTTGGGTGTGCTGCTGCAGAATTTTATATTACAGCATGAATGTCATTTATCTGCACTTTTTAGCACTAATAATGTGAGACTTTATCAGTGCTAAAATGGTTCTGATAATTAAACCATTTATCACCACTTTTTTAGTGCTAATAACGGTGTCCATTATTAGTTCTTTTTTAGCACCGACAATAGATCCCTTTATCAGCGCTCTTTAAGCACTGATAAAGGATACCTTTATCACTAATTTTTTAGTGCTGGTAAATTCTACGTTTATCAGTGCTGAGCATTACAGTGCTTTTTTAGAAGTTATAAAGCTCATTATTTTAGTAGTGCTCGGACATAAATAAGGAATGTGAGAGTCTCATACTAGAAAGTGTTACCCCAAAGGATTCAAAGAGGTATGATAGATGCGTATTGGGAGCTTGGGGTGCCATGGGAGGATTCTAGAGAGATTAGGTAAGATTTTTGACGAACTCCATCAGATTAGAGTGATGAGGAAGTGGGAGAATTTGTGGGTTTATATAGGAAAGGAGAGGAAATTATTTATTATTTAGGTTTGGGACACCACACATTCAACTAATCAAAACCCCAAACCATCACATGGTTTTTTCACATGTATTTTCACAAAGGGGAGTAAAAAAAACTTTATAAGTCCAATGGAAAAACATCTTAAAATAATAGGGTTGCTTATGTGGAGGTGGTTCACACTATAATGGAATGAAATTTAAAAAAGACAAAATGTTTTATAAGTGTTGAAGGGGCCATTGAGGCTTTGTAAGATAAATAAAACATACCAAAAATCACATTATTTTAATGGAAAAACATATATTGTCCGAACATAATATTTTATTGTATGTCATTACATCACTATTTGTTGGTCAAAAATACCTCAAGGCATCATTGAAGCATTTTTGAGGTGATTGTGTTGGTTGCCAAATTGGACATCTGATTGGTGATTTGTTGACAAGGAGGATTTCATGATGGAATGTCATGTTCAAGAGATGAGGTCAACAATCCATGTTTGATTCAAGAATGTTGAAAAATGGTATGGATGATCTGGAGGCAGTACAAAAGGAACAGATACAAGGTGGCGTTGTTTTCCAATGTTTTCCAAATTTTGTGCCTGAAAATTGAAAAAATTAAGAAAAGCGGTTTTTTGGAAAAGAGAATTGTGTGCCTTAAACTTTAAGTCTTGGAAACATGTGCGCCATATGTTTTTCATGATTAGTTCATCAAAATATGGAAAAGGGATAAGTGTCACGCAAGTTTTGGTGGTGTCGCGCAAGTGACATGCATTCCATGAAAGATACATGCGTGCCGATGCCTTAGAATCTTGAGAACTTGCATGCCTATGGTTTGTCAAGTTCAGAAGTTCAAAATATGGAAAAGGAAAGAGGTTCACTCATGTTTGGAATTAGGTCGTGCAAGTGACTTACATGAGAAGAGATCTGTGCACCGAGACATGCGCGTCGAGGTGATAGTTGTGCGCCATCACGCAGGGTGGTCAAATTGCTTATATATACAGGACCACCATCCTCATTTTACATTGGAGTTCAACAATTTCATAAATTAGAGCTCTCGTCGCACATGTGTGGTGGTCGCGCAAGTGGTTTGTGATCGTGCAGGTGGAGTTGCGCGCCAGTGTGAGGATTTGCGTGCTAGTGTGAGAAGTTGCACACTGGTTGGTAGTTGTGTGCCAATATTGGTTTGGGCATAAAAGGAAGAGATTCACACAAGTTTGGAGTTGGGTAATCTTGTGTTGTGCAAGTGTCTAAGGTGGACTTGCGCTCCCGTTGTGACTTGCGCAGCAATACTTGTGCACCAAGGTAGAATTGTATGCCAAGTAAGGTTTAGTTCCGGCAGTGATTTTTGGGCTGCATGGAAGCTGGAAGTTTGCTCGATACCTTTAGTGAAAAGAGAGATTCATCTATGTGTGAAAGTTGAACTTCAATAGAGCATCTATATACAAAGGAATATGCATTATTTCAGGCAAATTATGAGTCCTACAGGTCTATAAACTGTGAGTGGATCCATTCCGGAGCAGTGAGTGAAGGAAGAGGTAGAAGGTGATCATCTCCACTGGTAGTGAGCCAGAGATAGAGAAACAGGGAGTGACGCTTGGGAAAGCAGTGAGCTGACCCTGAACCTTGTAAAGGCAGTGAGCCTAGGACAGAGTGATTCTTCCCAAACATTGTAATCCACATCTAGTGAAGAATAGTGGAATTGGGTACACCCCAAAACTTGTCGGTATATGTTCCTTGGACGTAGCCCTTAGTGGTGAACCCAGTAAAATTGTTATATCATGTGCCTGCTTTACCTTCTGTTTATATTGTGCAATAGGAAAGTGAGAGAACAGTGTTTTTCTTAACAGCGAAACAAGATCAGAACACACATAAATTTTGAATTAGTCATACCCTGAATCACCCCCACTCAATGGGTACTCAGCCTAGTGGACCTAAAAATTGGTATCATAGCGAAAGGTTGATATTAGTTCTTCTCTCAATGGAGGTTACCAATAATAATGGGATTCCGATCTTTAACGAGATCAAATTTCAGCTATGGAAGAATCGGATGCAACACGACTTTCGTTCTTTGGGAATTGATGTATTCACAGCAGCAATGCATGGAATAATAGCTGATATTAATAGTGGCGCATTATCAGAAGCTGAACGTAGAGAGTTGGATGCAGATTCCAAAGCAATTAATTCCTTAGGGGGATCCCTATCCAATCCTATCTATAAAAAGGTGATGTCATGCATAACGTCACGTGCCATGTGGGAAAATCTATTGAATATATATAAAGGAGATACAATGGTCAGAGAGGCAAAGATGTAAGTGTTGTTGAATAAGTATGAAGATCTGAAGATGAACCCAAATGAGTCTGTTGATGCATTTTTTTTACAGGGTAAATATTGTTGTGGAAGATATGTGAGGTCTTGGTGAAGTCATTGAAGACATAAAGATCGTAAAGCGCATCTTGAGGAAGCTTCCACCTCTGTTCAATCCGAAGGTTTCTGTACTAGATGATAATGCTCCCAAAGAGCAGAAACTAGACAACTTTCATAGTACCTTTTTTGTATATGAGTTGAGGAATGATAAAAATGAGGATGTGGAAAAGTGTAAATCAAAAGAAGTGCCATTCAAGGCCATTAAGAAGCTCACCATTGAAGATTCTCAAGAAGAAGAAGAGACAGACGTGGTGATGTCATTCCTTCCATCAAATCTGAAAAGAGGAAGAGGAAAGTGTAAACATAATCTTCCACTAGCATTCTTTTGATGTGGAAAGGTTGGTCATATTGCGGAAAGATTCCCAATGATGTTTCAAGATAATGATATTGATGATGATGAAGTTAAAATTCCCAAGAAGAATATGTCAGCGTTTGTGAAAGGGAATAAACGATTGAAGAGAAATTTTTTCAAGAAGAAGAATCTTTTTTCACAAGATTTTGAAAGTTCATATGAGTCTAAGGATGAAAAGTTTGAGGAGGTATAAAATTGTAGAGATCATGGGGTAAATGACTTGGTGGCGATTGTGGGTAGTTCTCAGAAAAAGGATGAAGCTGACGCTGAAGAAGAAGAATAAATTGAAGAGAGAGTAGACATGGAAGCCGAATTGGAAGAAACTCTTGAAGAGATAGACGTTTGGAAATCCAAAATGATGAAATCTAATAAAGTGGTTCATGATGCCAAACTCTACATGCAACAACAGGATGATGTAATGTTAGAGCTGTTAGAAGAAATTGAATGACTAAAATCCTCAACACCAGAGAGCTCCGAAAATATTGTTGAGCATAAGATTAAAATTGAGGAACAAAAGAATGAAATTTATTGTTTGATTAACATAGGAAAGGAGCAGGTTAGACGTATCAAAGATCTTGAAGAAGAAGTGGTCAGTCTTTGATGAGAAATGAAGGATCAAGAAAAACTATTGACCCCCAATGTGATATCAGAAAATCAGGCCATTCAGATGATAGAGAAGATGAAAGAGGAGGCTCGTAGTTCAGAAGGAGTGAAGCATCAAGAAAGCTCAAATGCTAAGGTTGATTCAAGGCTTGAAAAGAAATAAAAATCTATGGTAGTTAATGTTAGACTGCAAGCACCCATCCCAAAATTGAAGGTTGATTTGGGCACAAAACAGAATCAGAATATTCAGAAACCCCAAAGAGAAAATCATATTGAAGATGTAACACAAATGAATGCACCCTATATCAGGTGTTATTGTTGTGGGAAGATGGTAAATTCATAGTATGTGTGTTCCATATCCAAGAGATATAGAAGGGAACAGGAACAGAGGTGGCATCCAAATAGAGAATAGTCTTCCAGAACATATTTTGAAGGAAACTATTTTTTGTGCGGAGGATTTGGGAACATGGATTGGTACTGCACTTCGATCATTCAGAGAAATGTGCCAGAACAGAATCAAAATGTTCACAGGAACCAAATCAATAAACCGAGAAGTGAGTTAAAAGTTCAGAACAAATATGCAGCTTTGCAAGATGAAGCGAGTCCATCATACTCTGAGAATTTTCATAAGTCTCAATCTATACAGAGTATGGAGACAAAAATTTGGACCATGAAGAAAAGAGCAGAGAAGGTAGTAGTTTCTGAAATTTCCCTTACAGCATCAGATCATTCTGGTGTGTGGATTCTTGATAGTGGTTGTACGTCTCACATGACAGACAACAAGGATCTGGTTACATGCATAAATATGACAAAGAAATATTTTTCATGTTCGGAAATGATGAAGGCTTGAAGATAATTGGATCAGGAAAGGCTAGGTTTGGAGGAAAAGAAATCAGACGTGGTGATGTCTTGGTTTTAGAAGGTCTTAGTAACAATTTTCTCATTGTCAGTCAATTGTGTGACTCAGGACATTCTATACGGTTTACCAAGAAGACTTTTACTGTCAGAGGAAAATATGGTGCAGTTGTTCTGCAAGGAAAATGACAAAGGGATATCTTTACCTTGTAAGTGGGGAAGAAGATATTTTTCTTTTATCCAGAGAGGAAGAAAACCAGATGTGGCATATGCGACTTGGTCATCTATTCCAACCATCTATGGAAGATCTAGTAAAGTGTGATGCTGCTAGAGACCTTCCCAAAATATCATGTGATTGTTCTCATACATGCGATGCTTGTCATCATGGGAAGATCATCAGAAAAACATACAGGCCAAGGGAACAGAAATCATCCAGAGTGCTCTAATTGGTACATGCTGATGTATGTGGAACTATTTCACCATGAGATATAAATGGGAAAAGGTACTATGTCCTTTTCATTGATGACTATAGCAGAATGGCCAGGGTAATTATCATTACCCATAAGACAGAGGTGTTCAGTTGAATAATGCAGTATAGGAGGGAATCTGATACGATTATTGGGCAGAAAATTCTGAATTTTCGTACTGATAATGGTACATAATTCATAAACAGTCAAGTTGAAAACTATCTCGAGAAACATGGGATAAGGCATCAAGTTTCATCAGTAAGAACTCCCCAACAGAATGGAGTTGTTGAAAGGAGAAATCGGATCATCATCAACATGGCCAGAACGATGCTTATTGATAAAGACCTACTAGAGAAATTTTGGAAGGAAGCAGTTTTGACATCGGCATATGTTTCGAACAGGTCTTTGTTGTGTCCAATGTAGGGGAAGGCACCATGTGAACTGTGGTATGGAAAGAAGACAACGTTGAAATACTTTCTAATCTTTGGAAGTAAGTGTTTTATTCTCAACAATGAAAATCACAGGAAGTTTGAGGCACGAGGAGATGAGGGGATATTCCTTGGACACTCAGGGAAAAGAATCTTATAAATGTTTCAACAAAAGGCTGCGAAAAATTATTGACAGAAATGATGACACTATAGGTGAAAATGAACAGAATACTCGACGACCTAGTGAACAGTTAATGGATGAAAGTGATGATGAGGTAAGGAACATAGGGGGAGAAGAAGTGGCAGTGGCTGACTCAGAAGAAGATACTAATGATAAACAAGAAAGTTTCAAGTCTATGTCTACAAGGAAGCCAAAGATTCGAGCTGAAATTGATAGGCAGAATAGAATTGGTGATCAGAAAACTCCAGTTCAGACTCAAAGAATGATGTCATTACAGCAAGCATCGTTTTTATCTCAGGTGGAGCGGAAATGTTTTTTCTTATGTAGCTAAATATGAAAACTAGGTTCAGGCTATGAATGAAGAGCTTGATCAGATTGAGAAGAACCATACATGGGAGATTGTTTCGAGGCCTGCAGACAAGAATATCATCGGTACTAAATGGGTCTATCGCAACAAGATGAATGAATATGGATCTGTGATTCAAAAAAAAATCACAGCAAGTGTGCAAGGGATACTCCAAGATAGAGGGAATAGATGTAGTTGAGACATTTTCACCGGTTGCAAGGCTAGAGACAATCCGATTATTTTTTTCCATAGCAGTGCAATGAAAGTTCACAGTGTTCCAGATGGACTTCAAATCTTCATTTCTAAATGGGGTTCTGGAAGAAGAGGTGTACATTTAACAGCCAGATAGTTTTCTCATTCATGAGGATGAGAACAATGTTTGTAGGCAAAAGAAGGTGCTGTATGGGCTGAAACAAGCACCAAGAGCATAGTACTCAAGGCTTGATCAGTACGTGAAGAAGCTTGGTTTCAAGCGTGGTGGAGTTGATTACAATCTCTATTTCAACAACAATAGTAATCAAAGGATTATGGTTCTAGTCTATGTCGATGACATAATATTTGGTGGATCAGATGAATCTCAGTGTAGATAGTTTTCTGAATTCATGAAAAATTGAGTTGGAAATGTCAATGATTGGAGGGCTAACGATTTTCCTTTGTCTACAGGTGACACATGGAATAAATGGAACATTTATTTCTCAATAAAAATCTGTCAAGAAGGTGTTAAGAAGGATTGGCATGGAAAATTCCAAGGAGATGAAAATACTGGTTGCTACATGGATGAAATTATCAAAAGATGAGGATGGAAAGGTAGGAAATATCACAGAATACAGGAAATTTTTTGGATGTTTGCTGTACTTGACCGAGACAAGGCCTGATATTGTTTTCGCCACATGCCAAGCAGCGAGATATGAGAATAATCCCATGGAAAGTAAAATGATCGCAGAGAAAAGAATACTTCAGTATATCAAGGACACGGTGGACTTCGTCTTTACATATAACAACAAATATCAGACAGAGTTCTTGGGATATACAGATGCAGACTGGGCCGGTTCAGCGGATGATAGGAAATAAACACCTGGAGGTGCATTCTATCTTGGCGGACTATGTATTGCTTGGTTAAGCAAGAAGACGGATTGAACTTTATTAAGCACCGCAGAAGCCGAGTATATTTCAGCCAATCAAGCATGCACACCGTTATTATGGATGAAACAACAGCTTCACGATATGGGAGATGAAGTGAAGTCTCTGATCAGAAGCTAGTGTGATGACTCAAGTGATATCAATCCTAGAAAAAATACAGTACATCACTCAAGGACAATGCACATTGAGATCAAATATCATTTAATCAAGGATAAAGTGGAGCAAGGGCTTGTGAAGTTGGAGTATGTGCCTATAGAGTTACAGGTTTCAAACATTTTGACAAAGGCCTTACCCAAGGAAGCATTCGAAAGGCATCGACTGGCTCTGGGAGTTTAGTCGATTCACCAAACATAATATTGTGTGGATGTGACATCCTCCTCACCCAGAGGTATGATGTGTTTTTCCCTAATGTGATGATATGTGTTCTCTACTATGTTACAGACTAAAAAGGAGTGACCATTGGGTTCGTTGACAATGGGTGATAAAATAGTGATAAAATATTAATTGTTCAAGGGGGAGATAGTGTGGCTATTTGAGAAATCATTAAAAATACGTGGAGAAGCTGACCAATGGAGCATCCAGATAGGGGGAGAAATGAGAAAGGGGGAGAATTTTAAATCTGATGATGCTAGAAGTGATCGATCAAATAATATATATCACGATAGCTAAGGATCGTGATAAAAGCCGATGAGAAAAGAGTTGTAGGAATGTGGTATGAATATTTCCAAAAATTGGTATCAGTGAAGTATTAACAATTGGTATCAATTTGGCAATTGGTATCAGTTTGGGGTCAACAGAGGGTGTTAGAGATTAAGTGATTCAATGATGAACAATACATTTACTCTTGTTTCTCAAGCCGAGCATTGCTCATGTGGGCTTAGAGTATGTGTTGAGTAAATCCTTAATTTATATCTGAATCGCAATGAAGAAAATAGTGGCTGAAGATTCGACGACCTATCTTTTTATAGAAGAGTTTTCAACAAATCCAAAGGGGGGGTTTGTTGGGAAAAAATCCCTTATGGCATCATTGAAGCATTTTTGAGGAGATTGTGTTTTTTGACAAAGTGTACTTCTGAGTGGTGATTTGTTGACAATGAGGATTTAATGATCGAATGTCGAGTTCAAGAGATTAGGTAAAAAATCCATGTTTGATTCAAGAACGTTGACAAAAGGTAAGGATGACCTGGAGGCGGTACAAAAGGAACAGATACAAGGTGGCGCCGTTTTCCAGTGTTTTCCAAATTTTTGTGCCTAAAAATCGAAAAAATGGAGAAAAGTGGTTTTTGGAAATGGGACTTGCGCAACGTACACTTGAAGGCTTGGAAACTTGCACGCCATATGTTTTTCACGATCATTTCATCAAAATATGCTAAAGGGATAAGTTTCGCCAAAGTTTTGGTTGTGTCGTGCAAGTTACTTGCACGCTGTGAAAGAGGCATGCACACCAATGCCTTGGAAGCTTGAGAACATGCGCGCCTATGGTTTTTCAAGATCAGAAGATCAAAATATGGCAAAGGAAAGAGGTTCGCACAAGTTTTGAATTAGGTCGCACAAGTGACTTATAGGAGAATAGATCTGTGCGCCGAGACTTGCACGCCGAGGTGAGAGTTGTGCGCTGTCGCGCAGGGTGGTCAAATTGGCTATATATACTGGACCACCCCACCTCATTTCACACAAGATTTCAACACTTTTAGAAATCATAGCTCCCATCGTGCAAGTGTGGTGGTCGTGTAAGTGGTGTGTGATCGCGCAGGTGGAGTTGCGTTCCAGTGTGAGGAGTTTCATTCTAGTGTGAGAAGTTGTGCATCAGTTGGCAGTTGCGTGACAAAATTGGTTTGGGCGTAAAAGTAAGAGAGTCAGGCAAGTTTGGAGTTAGGTAAGCTTGTGTCACGCAAGTGTATGTGGTGGACTGGCACGCCCGTTGTGACTTGCACGTCGATACTTGTGCACCGAGGTAGACTTGTGTGCAAAGTAAGGTTTAGTTCTTGCAATGATTTTTGGGATCCGTGGATGCTGGAAGTTTGCTTGATACCTTCAGTGCAAAGAGAGATTCATCTACATGTGAAAGTTGAACTTCAACAGAGCATCTACATATAGAAGACGATGAATTCTTTCATGAAAATGAAGAGACCTACAGCTCTATAATCTTTGAGTGGATCCTTTCTGGAGCAGTGAGCGAAGGAAGAGGAAGAAGGTGATCTGCTCCACCGGCAGTGAGCCAGAGAGAGAGAAACATGGAGTGACCCTTGGGAAAGCAGTGATCTGAACCTAATCCTTGTAAAGGAAGTGAGCATGGGACAGAGTGATTGTGCCCGAACTTTGTAATACACATCTAATGAAGAATAGTGGAATTAGGTACGACAGAAAACTTGTCAGCGTATGCTTCTTGGACGTAGCCCTTAGCGGTGAAGCAAGTAAAAATTGATGTGTCATGTGCATACATTTCCTTCTATTTATATTGTGCAACAGGAAAGTGAGAGAAGAGTTTTTTTCTTAATAGAGAAACAAGATCAGAACACGCTTTAATTTTGAATTAGTCATACCCTGATTCACCCCCCCTCTCAGGGTACTCAGCCTAGTGGACCTAACACAATTGGGTCATTATAATGACATAAATGACATTATATATTTAAACAGTATTTAATTTTTACCCAAAAAATTTAACTGTCTCCAAAAATTATGAAAAATTCACCATTGGATAATGTCGGCATCTAGATTCAAAAAATAATATTCTTTTTATCTAAATAATTTTATAAAAATGTGAATTTTTAATTTTAAAATAAAAACCATCATTTATCGATAATTCAGGGCTTTGACAAAAACAGTATTCAAACCTTAATATAAATATCAATTGCATTCATAAAATTATACAATAATTTATATCTAATAAAAATGTATTTAATAATAATAATAATATATTATTAAACTTTTATTTAATTAAATAATCCCTTAATTCAGAAAAATAGATTTCTTAGTTGAATATTAACGGACAATATTATTCTTTATTTGAAAAATATTTACAATGTAATAATAATAAAATGAATGTATATTCATTATTATATAAAAAATAATTCTTTTATTCATAGTTATAAAGTCTTGTTACATAACCCCTTATAACACCTGCATACAACCAATGGGTATGGTGTGCAATGGTGACAGACTCTTTAGTGGCTCAGATAACATTGCTCATGTGGTAATCTCTATTAACTTCCTCTTCTCTCGTAGTCGATTCATCTTGCACTTAATGTGTTCAAGCTCAGATTGGTATTGGTCAAGATCGAAGGCCAATGAAGCCTCCTCCTTTATAAGCTCCAATAAATGGGCTTCGTATGAGGCAAGTCTACTGGATGAGGCCATCACATCATTTTTCTAAGAAAATTGGATTTGTTAAATCCCTATAATTATACTAATCATGTGATCATAGTTCAACCACTATATGTGCAACGGTCACAATCCATAAAAGTATTTTAAAATCCAAAACTTAGAACTAAATAAGTGCATATATTTTACAATACCACAAGAAGACATTTAAATAGACCAAGAGTAATTTTCCATAATGAATTTTTTGGGTCATTACAATATTCCCCCTTAACAAATTTCTCCCTCAAAATTTTCAATTCCCACACTAAAACAGATGTGGGAAACTCTGCATCATCATTTCTTCCGATTCCCACATCTCTTCTTCAAACATGGTGTTTTTCTACAACTCCTTTACTAGGATAATTGTCTTATTTCATAGAAATGTTTCTCTACGATCTAATATCTTCCCAGGATGCACCTCGTACTAATGATCCTCCTCTAGCTGTACTACCTCTGAAGAGAGTACATGTGAAGGTTCTGTTATGTACTTTCTTAAGAGGGATACATGAAAGACATCATGTACTTATACCATGGTAGTTGGAAGTGCTAGTCGATATGCAAGATCCCCGACACAATAAATAATCTTGAAGGGGCCGATGTACCAAGGACTTAACATCCCCATATTTCCAAAACTCATGGCATTCTTTCATCTTGATATGGGTAGAAATACAATTTTTTTAGCTTTAAACTCATGTTATCATCAAAGGTTATCTACATAACACTTCGATCGACTATGAGATGCTTTATATGCTGCTGAATGGTTTTCACCTTATCCACCATTTTGTTGACCAATTTTGGTCCTAGAATCTTATGCTCACCAACTTCATCCCAACATGTTTATGTTCTACACCTCCTCCCATACAGGGATTCATAAGGTTCCATGATGATTGAGTGGAAACTATTATTATAGGAGAATTCTTCCAGAGGAAGATTTTGATCCCATCCTCTTTTAATGTCCAGTAAACATGATCTTAATATATCTTCCAGTGTCTGAATTTTTCGCTCAGATTGGACATCAATTTGAGGATGATAGGTCGTACTCAAGTATAGATCAATATCCAGATAATGCTAAAGTCTTTTTCAAATCATAGAGATGAATCTTGGATCTCGATCGGATACAATATATAGTGTTACTCCATACAGCCTTAGTACATCCCTGATATATATCTGTGCCAATTAATCCAATGAGAAATCATCTTGAATTGTAATGACCTGTGTATAATTTGTAATACAATACACAAAAACCCTTATAGAATTGGTACCTTTGGATATATTTGTTAGTCTGATGACAAAGTACATGGTGATGTTCTCCCATTTCTGTGCTCGTATGGTCAATGGTTTCATCATCCCATTAGACATCTACATCTCTACCATCACTTTTTGACACACTAATTACTTTGATGTATACTCGGTGATCTCCCTCTTCATATTATCCCACCAATAATCCTATAGGATACCTTGAAACATCTTTGCATTTCTTGGGTGAATAGAGAAATTTGAACTATGTGTGTCATCCAAAAGATCCTTCATCAGCTCCATAGATGAAGGAACACACAATATTATCCCAAATCTCACAATTCCTTCTTCATTAACATTTAACTTCGAGGATTTCCCATTTATGATAGCTTCCACATTATTTTGAATTCCCTCATCACCCTTTTTATCATCATTTAAACCTTCCAAAACAGACGATTGAGCAATCATTTGTGAATGGATTGATGATGTTCCCTTCTTTATGATTCCAATGTCCGTCTTCATAAAATATAAGAAGATTGGATCCTTCTAAATTCTAATAAATGATAAAATCACTAGGTCCTTTATACTTAGTGAATCTTCCACCTTGTTAGTTTTCACTGGGTTGTAATGGATTGAGAAGTCATAGTCCTCGATCAGCTCTAACCAATTTCATTAGAGCATGATCAACACTTTCTGTGTGAATATATACTTGAGGTATTGTTTTTGTTATATATTTCACTCATCTCCCAAAAATGATAATGATGCCATGTTTTTAAAGTGGAGATCACTGCAGAAAACTCTATATCATGTGTTAGACAATTATGATCATGAAAATTAAATTTCATTAAAGCAAAGGAAATGAATTATTCATTTTTCATCAACACACAACCCAGTCCCTTAATCATAGAATCACTGAATACCGCAAAATGTTCTCCTCTTCTGGCCAAAGTGAACACGGGTGTAGTGATAAGCCTCATTCTCAACTCCATGAAGCATTATTCGCATTCATCACTTCATGAAAAGCTTACTCCTTTCTGAGTTAGCTTAGTAAGATGGTTGAAAAATCGAGAGAAATTTCTCACAAATAATCTATAATAACTATCTAACCAAAAAAAGCTACATATACCCATTACTAATTTTGGCCTCAACAATCCCTATATTTCACCTTTCTTGGAGGGACAAATAGATATCCCAATGCTTAGGATGTCAAGGACTAAAAATGAGACCTCCTTCCACCAGAACTCACACTTGTTGTACTTTTCATATAGATTATCTTTTCCCAATGTCTCTAGTATTGTTATTGGATGGTCCTCATGATATTCCATGGTTTTGTAGTATATTAGAATATCATCTATAAAGGCTACCAGAATTTTGTCGAGGTAATCTCTAAAGACTCTATTCATTAAGTTCATGAAGATTTCTAGAGCATTAGTGAGTCTGAGAGGCATTACTATGAATTCAGAGCACACATATCTTGTACGAAAAGAAGTCTTGGGGATATCTACCTTCATTACCCTTTCTTGATAACATCCCAACCACAAATCTACCTTGTAAAAGTATTGAGCTCCACACAGCTGATTGAAAAAGTCTCAAATTAGGGGAAGATGATATTTTTTCTTTATCGTGATTTTATTGAGCACACGATAATCAATGTAAAGGCTCATTGACCCATCCTTCTTCTTGATTAAGAGGATTGGTACATCCGATGGTGAAGCAATTGGGTGTATAAATACTTTTTCTAGATTCACTTATTGTAGTTTCATTAGATCCTCAATCTTCACAACATCCATTCTACATTAATTTTTGGATATTGGAAATTCCATTGGTATAAGATCAATTTAGAATTAAAAATATCTTCTAGGAGGAAGACCAGGGAATTCCTCAGGAAAAAACTTCAGCAAATTACTTCACAATTGTCTTATCGTCAAGGATGGTGGCCTCCTTAGACTCAATCATTTGAGACCAATATGCATTCTCACAGGGAAGTAATATTCACGATTGAGATTATAGAGCTAAAGAAGATGCATCTTCCTCCTTGCACTTGTACAGAATCAGGGGTTGATTCTCTACCTGGAGAGTACTTTCCCCCTCATTGAAATTTATGTCATATCATTATAAGGAAATCCAATCCATGCCAGTAATTGTACCAAATTCCCCCATAGGGTGTCTGATGAGGTTTGACGGGAATTTAAATCCACTAGTTATAATAGGGGAGTATTTATATTCATGGGATGCAATGATTTCCACATTTTTTATACTCCCAGAAATCTATACATCCATGATTTTTGGTGGTGTTGGGACTGTTCTACTAAACTTTCTGGATATAAAATAATTCGTAGAAACTGAATCAAAAAAGTGTCTTCTCTATTCTGGAATGAATAGCTATCATGTCACCACATCATTTTTGGGGTTCACTTCTTCAGTAGTGATGGAAAAATCTCTCCCTTTCTTCTTTTTAGTTTTTTGGTTGCCTCCGAAAACCCTTGGCATAGGGCCATAATTTTCCAGGTTTCATGGTTCTTTGTAGTTGAACCTATGAAGGACGCATTGAGAGTCGAACAGATATTTCATCTCCTCTATCGCACTCGTGTGTTTTTCCTGCTGGTAGTTAACAACAATGAGTCCTTCCCTTCCACACCAAAATCATTTCCTCGCCCCATTCAATCAATTTCCATGGTGCTTGTTTCCGAACCTTTGGCATGTTGGGTGCTGGATCTTTTTAGAACTATTGGATTTATCCATCAGACCATTAAAATTTTATTCCACATTATGATTCTTATCCCCATGATACCCCTAATATTTTTTGACCTCCATTTAGAAATTGATGGCACATCGGACTATTTCTTCATAGATGTCGAAGTCATGGATCGCCAGGGATTTCTGCATGCTAGGTTTCAGCCGACCAAAGAAGCATTCATCTTTGCATTCTAGGTAAATGAAAAATCCAGAGGCATATCGTGCAAGACTTGTGATGTCTTCCTCGTATGCTCTGACAGATTCTTCATCTTTTTTCTTGAGGGAAATGATGTCCCTTTCCATCTTATGTCAGAGGGTGTGCGAAAAATATTTATATTCTGGAAATCCTTCCATTCCAAGGCCTCGATCTCCTCCTCAGGATTCCTATTTTTGATCAATGTCCGCCATTGATTAGCTTCACTCTACAATGATAATCATCTAATAGAACCTTATCTTTTTTGGAACATTGAAGGATGGAGAAGATATTTTCAATGGATTTTATCCATTGTTCTGCGATTGAGGCCTTAGATGATCCCTTAACGGTCGGAGGCCTTTGTCTCATGATGAAGATCTCAGTTGTGACTTGATCTTTCTTTGGGGGGGGGGGGGGGTTGAACGTTCCTCGTCACCCTTGTTTATATTCAAATATTGAGTTAATAGAGATATAATCATGAAAACTCTCACGATTCTAAATCCCATCAGAATGGGGATCTCATTAAAATAGTAATCACATTGATCTTCACATCGGTTTTTTGCCCCAGTTCCCCTATTATTGGTCATTGGTTGGAATAGAAGTAGCGTTATGGGTAACACATAAAGGGTAATACACGGACAAAATTGATGGCATATAAATAGATTTTATTTCCCTGACTTTTGAATCTATAGGCTTCAATCTATGTTATCCATGATCTATATTCTCACATATATTCTTAGGGAAATCGTTTTTTTAATTCCCTTAATAATGGTTCATACTACGATTGTGAATTTACATATGCATATCCAATGGGAGTGTTGTAACCAATTGTGCAGCAAGCACCATTTTCATGTACTAAGATACCCAAGATCAAACCCCAAACTCCTTGTCGGGGTTTTCACCCCTAGGTACATTTGTGCCAGAGCCGCCTCTATTTTCTCGTAACTATAAAAGGATGTATTTACTTGATAAACCAATTAATCAATACCAAAAAAAATTAGGGATGTTTTTATTATAATTAGTCGTATCCTTAAGGCATCGCATGGGTTTTCTAATCCTAAAACTAAACATATCCTCTTATACTAACTATGATAGCCCTACTCATTATCACATACATAATCATGATTTATTAAATAAAACATTCACTTGATATAACATTGAAGATCGAGAGGTATAGTGTATTTGGGGCTTAGGAACATTACATAACAACATAAATCATAGAACGCATCATCTTGTTGAAAATTTCATTTACATGACCACTACATTCCCACATATATAGCATTGCATAGGATAACATGAAGAAATGCATAAGAAAAAGGTGATCTATAAAGCCTAGTAAGGGAATTAAAATGCAATAACATGAGAAATAAAATACATGTTAGAAAATAGGATTATCAATAGAGAACAAGAGGAATATGGTCATAAAGGTATGGTAAAGCATGATAATCATAACATGGAGATGTGGCAACAACAATTTACATAATATTAGCTAGAGCCAAGGCTAATTGCACACAGAGAATGAGCAAACCCTCTTGCACATGAAGCATGAGTAAAACCTTGTTTCACAAGAATTATAACGACTCATCACTAATTTCACATGGTGTATCATTATACTATACATTACCCAATGCATTGGAGTGCTATTAGGGCACATCTTTCTTAATCATTTCATTTCATGCATAAATGTGCCACAGGGATCATAAAACATGGATGTATTAAACACCATCATTTATTCCACGATAAAAGAAATGATAAATTCATACATGAAAATCTATAATAAAAAATGTGCATAAATGTGAATACCCTTGATAGACACATGGGTATGGTATTTACTACACTATGATCTTGGCTTGGAAAAACACGGTGCAATTTCGGCAGCATAACAACGTGACATAACAATTCATAAAAATGATTGATGATGAAGAAATGGGTGTATCATCATATGTACATGAAATAGACAGTAAGGGGGTTATATAGTTACATTTCCCAAAAAAATTAATGGAATTTAGATATGTAATACAAAATAATTGCTTGAATGTAAATGAGGAGAGAGAAATTCATTACGGAATTTCGGCATGGAAATAGTTGTTCATGGGAGGAATTAATGAGAGGGAAAGGGAATATATAATTATTAAAACATGAATAGGGAAGTGTGGAGGAGGTTAGAAATCATACCCTACCATTTATAATTAAAAATAAAATTGCATAACAATATAAGGAAACATGGATATATTTAAGTAATGTGGGAATCCCATACATTGAAGTGTGATCCCAAAGGCATGGGAGAAGCTAGAGAGAGGATTCACCAAAGATTTGAGCACTGTGGGAGGATTATATATAGATTAGGAAAGAGGATAGATAGAATCCAATGGCATTGAGTGAATAGGAAGTGGGATCTTGGTTGGGTTTATATAAGAAATGAGGGGGAATTCATTATTATTTAGGTTTGGAACAACCCACATTAATCTAATCAAAACCACAAACCAGACCATTGTTTGTGCCCATTTCATTTACCAAAGGGGAGTGGAAAGATATATTTTATAAGGTCAAAGGCCAGAATTCTTAAAATAATTGGGTTTCTTATGTGGAAGTGAGTCACACTATTAAGAAAAACAATTTAAAAAATCAAAATGTTTTATAAGTATTGAAGGGTCCACTAAAGCTTTGTAAAATAAATAATACAAACCCAAAATAACATTATTTTAATCATAAAATATATATTGTCCAAACATAATGTTTACAGTATTTTATTATATAACTATTGGGTCATTATAATGTCGTAAAACACATTATATTTTTAAAAAATATTTAATTTTCCCCAAAAAATTGACTGTCTTATAAAATTAGGAAATATTTATCGTTGGAAAATTTCAACATCCCAATTCCAAAAATAATATTAATTTTTTCTAAATTAATTTCTAAATATTTGATTTTTTATTTTTAAAATAAAAACTGACATTTATCATAAATTCATGGGTTTTGACAAAACTGCTTTCAAACCTTAATAATAATTACAATGGAATTCATACAATTATATAATAATTTATATTTAATAAAAATTAATTTTTTAATAAAAATAATATTTTATTAAAATAGTAATTAATTAAAAAATCCATTGATTCATAAAAACAGATTACTTAGTTGAATACTAACTAAAAATACTATTCAATCTGTAAAAAGTATTTAGAATGTAACAGTAATAAAATGAATGTATATTTATTATTATATATAATAAATGAAAATATTAATAGTGTTATGGTATTGTTAAACAACCCCTTATAATACTTGCATATGACTGAATGGTAAGGTGTGTGCTGATGACAAACTATTGGGGTGGCTCTGATAACATTGATGGTGTGGTAATTTCTATCAACTTCCACTTCTCTCATAGGCAGTTCCGCTCTAGCTTAAAATATTCAAGATCAGATTTGGATTGGTCAAGAGAAAATCCCAATGAAGACACCTCATTTCCAAGATCTGATAAATGGTCTTCGTATGTCGAATGTATAGTAGATGATACCATCAATACCTTTTTTTGAGTAAATTGGATTGGTTAAAGCCCTATATTTATACTATTCATGTGATCACTATTCAATGTCTATATTATCAAAAGTGAAAATTCTTAAAAGTATTTTAAAATCCAAAACATAGAACCAAGTGAGTGCAAAAATTTTCCATAACCATAAGAAGACATTTAAATAGACTAATAGTAATTTTCATTATTGAAATTTTCAGTCATTATAATTACTTTTTATGTATATTCATCACCCGATACATATTTGTTTGGATCCCATTCATCTAAAATCTTTTGGACTAATAAATAGATGTTTATCCATTTTTTAATCATTATATTAAATTATCTAATAATCATTACATGTTTCCCCTATCTCTTTTAAAAATCTTTTATCTGATTATGTAAAATATATCCAATCGATGACCTCTATCATTATACATTTAGTGAGTTACACATTTTTACTCTATCCAATGGTAACAAAAAATTTCCCTTTGATAGAATCATTAAAGGTCATAAAACATTATCTATATTATGAACTCAAAAGTTCTTGTATGGTAATAATATTTTCAATATCTTTAACCTTTAAGAACATTATATAAACACCATACATGAATATAATATACTTGAATGATGAATATTCTTAGTAAAAATAGTGTCAAAAAAATAATAACCACTGAGTATTATTATGATATTTTTCTATGAAACCATTAATGGCATTGGTTTATTACTTTTCACTTCTAGAACAATTCATAATTTATCTATAATAATTGTAACGTGTATCCTAAACATTCATTTTAAAAATTCCACTCATAATATATTTCTATAATCTCCATCAATATTACCCTTCTATAATATCCTTTGAGAATAACCTTCTAGTGGTGATTATTTCTTTAATTTTCATTGATTAATGTAGTAACATACCTTTGAGGTTGTAATTACCTTACATTCATATGGAATGAATCATATAGAACTTATCAAACATTCAACGGTAAATGTCATTTCGATCAACATAGATTACGTTATCATTAATATTGTTCAACTAATGGTTTTTCTTTTGGGATTACATCCTTCATAGGATCTTCCAAATTTTAATCTTTTTTCTTGTTCATCGGATAGTTTTACTATCATGCTTACAGCCTTCATCCAATCATCAGAATCATAAACATCATCTTTTTTTCTTCTGATAGTGTTAACTTTACCCTGAATACCTTTATCACATATTCTGAATCTTATATTTAAAATATATAATTTCAAATATTCATTAATATATCCAACATCTCTATCTACTTGCTTTACTAGTTATTATTTTTAAAATATTTTCATCATTGGATTTCAAATATTATGATGTGCAACATCCTAGGTAATGGTTTAATAAATATTTCTCATATTTTTTTTATTATTATGAGTTCGATTCTAATTTGACCATTAATGGGATTCTATATCCAATATTATACATGAAACTCAACAATCAATTTTTTATAATATTATTTGTCACGCAGTACAATGTTATACTGAAAATTAATACAATGCTATTATTATTATTATTTGTAATTATCACAAATCCGTTGTATATGAATCAATGATTTGGAATAATTATATTAATTTTCAACATGTTTATTAAATATTATAACATTCATATAATTAAATATTATTAGACTAAAAAATGAATAATTCATATTTTAAGCAAATGAATATGAATATATTGAAAAAGTTAATTTCACTTCCTTTTTATGGAAAAAATAATTTAAAAAATAATTTGTCACATTTAAAATTATTATTTGTTAAAAAAACATAATTTTTGAATTTGTAACTTCAAAATTATCATAGGATGAATTTTTTTTATTTTTCAATGATGTTTCTTTTTATGTTTAATTCTGACAAATACTAGATTTTATTTGACAAATACCATTTCATTTAAATAATTACAATTGATAAATTGTATTTTATGTTTTTTAAGTTATAATATATAAATTATAGATATATTAATCTAATTTAGATTATGGAAATAATTATTATATTGAATATAAATATAAAATCTTAATGAACATCTCAATATTCTAAATTTATAAACATGATCTGACATCATGTCTCAGGGATTAGCTTTTAAAATAATTTTTTTTCTTATGTTAATTGAATTTTATAAAAAGCCATAAATGTTTCTAATCATTATTTTATTTATATTATCATAAGATCAAAATAATTTATTACCAATAGTTAGTAGTGAAACTAATTAAAATTAATTATAGGGATTATGGTACAATTAAGTATAATAAGGAACTAAACCATAAATATATGGGACAAGATTGCTTAAAAATATCTAGAAACCCTAATTATGGGAATATTTTGACACTCCACCACTAAAAATCCACAATGGTCTACTTGGGATGTTTGGGAGAATTAATTTTTTGGGAAACACAAATTTCTTTTCAGAAATAACTTATGTGTCATGTCCCTCTACTATAAAAATTCCCTCACTCCTCTCACTTCCTCGCACCTCCCAATCCACATTAGATGGACCATGATCTTCCATGATAGCTCTTAAAAATACCTCTACTCATCCATGAAGCCTTACCATGGGAATAAATCCATCAAAGGAATCCCTTTAGTGAAAAAAGATACAATATATTCTTGATAAAGGATTCATTCAACCTAGAACCTCACCATGCGGTTCACCAATATTTTTAAAAATAATAATTATTACACGAGACTTTATATTTATTATAGATCCATGAATAAAATAATTATTATTAATAATTATCATTTTCCTCATATAAGTGATTTTCATGATCATATCTCCTGAGTTCTGTCTTTTTCAATGATTCATAAGTGGTCTGGGTACCATCACATGATGGTGAAGGAGGATGACTTTTTGAAGAAAGAATTTCTTACGATATAGAAGAATTATCAATATGTTTTCATTACCTTTGGGTTATCTAAATTATATACTATGTTTTTGAATCATATGAATATATTATCCCATTAATTTTGTGATTAGTATGTGGTTATATTCAAAGAATACATTTTTATATATTATAAAAACCATTAAGAACAATAAATGAAGTGGATGTTTTTTGAAAACATTAAAAAATAATGAAATTATAATGAATGTTTAGTATGGGAGAATTTTTTTTGTAAAAAATAAATTTCAATATATTTTGTTTCTAATAATGGCATTGTTTTTATCATTCTAAAAAAATGTTTTTGAAGAGTGTCCAAGACCTACAAATGTCAGTAATATTCATAGTTTTCCTGTTTTAATGGTTTATTAGCATTAGGTTTTTTTGAAAATATTACTTGATTTTCTATCCCACTAAATATATTAACAGAAATGGTAGATAGGTTTATATAGATAGAATAATATAATGTTTTTACTTTCAGAAACTGAAATGAAGATTGGTCAATGTTATTTTTTTGACACTACCATTCAGAAATGCTAAATTATTCATCTACAGTGTTGCTTTAATAAAAGTAATTTTTTGTATATCGATGTTGAATGAAAATGTAATTTATTATTATTTCTTTCAATTGAAAACTCATGAGTTAAATTAAAATATACATTATTTTCAATTAGATGTTGTTTTTTTTCATTAAATATTTTGAGGCATCACTTGTATGGATTGATGTGTAAAATATATTCCAATAAAAAATAATTTAAGAATATATTTACATTTAAATAATTGAAAATGAGTAAGAGAATATGGATTGAACTAATCAAGGATTATGACTTCATTATACATTACAATCTACGAAAATAACATAAGGTTGCTGATGCTTTGAGGTAAAAAATATTTCTAGACCGTGAAATCATATTCAAATAAAATTTTATGAAAAAAAGTAATATTAATTGGGTACTAAATTAAATCTCAATAAAAAATTTTATCCCTACTATGATGGATTTTTTGATTGGATGATTCAGACCATAAAATATATGCTTTGATCATGATCAATGGATTTCTAGGTAATTGGCAATTGAAAAATTTCATCGGTTTAGATTTCCTAAAATAATAGTTATTATTCCAATATATTAATGGATCCATTCGAGGAATTATATGTAAATCGGTGTAAAACATTTCATTTCTAGGATAGTGTAAGTGAAATGATAATGATTGGACCAAATTTGGTAGTGGAAATAGTATATAAATTTTAGCTGATATAGTAACACATGAGGACTTCTTAGAGCATCTAGAAGAGTTTTGCAGTTAACCAGAGATAATACCATTCATTAAATGTTGGTTATTGTGTCTTTTTATAATTTTCTCCATGGAAAATAAACATGTTTTTTGGTAAGAAGGGTAATTTGGGTTCATAGTTTGTTTAATCATATGAAATCCTATGGAAATTTGGAAAAATTTCCAACTATGTGGCCTTACCATTGAGTTTATCATATATACACAACATATTTCATGTTTAAAATTAAAGGTAATATATATTGGACTCATCACATATTTCTATACCTTGATTTGTTCATCAAGAATACATTCCCCTTGATTAGGATCAACTAGTTTAGATTATTGGCCATATAGAGCATTTGTTGTCTAATAAGGTATTTCACTAGGTTAAGGTTTTATGGAAAAACTATATTATTGAAGAAGAAACATGTAAATATGAAAACTAAATTATGTAAAAATATCCCAACTTGTATTATAAGTGTATAAAATTGTGAAGATATAATTTCCAAAATAGGGGGGATATAGCATCATAGTTAATAGAAGAATATGTATTTTTACTATTTTTTAATATTTATGAATTCAATTTTAATATTACCTTAAATGTGATTCTATATCCAATTGAGTACATAAATCAAAAAAAATTAGTTTCAATGAAATCATACATTGAATGAAATATTGAGTTATATCGAACCATAATATATTGTTAATATTATTATTTTATGTTGTAGAAATCACATAGATATTGTATCAGTGAATACTATTTATACTAAATAAATTATGTCTACAAATTTTTATTAAATTATTTTCTATTAATAACATTATATTTTATATTCTAAAAAATATTAATACTTTCGATTTTATGAAGAAAATGTTCTATATTTCTAAATTGTAGTTTTTACCTCTTTAAAGATAGAACCAAATTAAAACTAAATTTTAACCCTTTTATGAATATTATTTTTAAAAAATAATCATTATTTTTTAATGTGTATTTTAAAAATCATATTAGGCTGAATTTATTCCCTTTTTATTATAAGTTTTAATTTTTTAATTAATAGAAAATAATAATGTTTTTTAGTTGAAAATATAATTTTCTTTTAAATAATTATAAATGTAAACTAAATTTTAAGTTGGTTTTCAAGTCCGAATAGATTAATTATTTATTTATTAATAAAATTTATACCATTTGAATATTGTTTACATTGAATATATATATTAAATATCAATGAATTTTTGAATATTCTCACTTTAAAAACCTACATTATCGCCATGTATACGAGATTATAATTGAAACAAAATTTTCTACTTATGTAAAATTAATATTTCAAAAAGAAAATACATGGATGTAATCAATATATCATTAATATTAAAATAATTTATATATAATTTAGGCCAAAAAATATTAATGATGTTGACTAAAATTAATTATAGTGAATAAGGTAAACTAATGATTTATAGGGGAATAAAACATAAACATAAGCTCCAAAATTGCCTTTACACTTTTACAGAACATATTATAAGTAAATATTCATCCAAATCCATTTATATGTTTACATAATTGTCTATTTGGTCACTTTTTATAAAATTAGGACTTGTGGAACACAGTTTTATATTATAAAAATTTGTGTCTGTCCTTTCCATCCAATATAAAAAGCCCATAACTCTCCCCTTTCCTCACACCTCTCCACCCATATTGACTCGACTAATTTCGACCCAAATGTGTCCTCCACATCCCTCCCCTCATACTATATTCCACTCTTTGGGAATAATTCCATCCTTGAATTCCCTTTTGTGCTAATTAAAATGAGTCACCTGAAAAATTAGTGACGCCCTTTCCCAAGATATTTTATATTATTTTAAATTTTACACAACCTATTTTATTCATAATCTATAAATAAATATCAAAATAATTATCCACATTATATTTTAATTTTTTTATGTATAGATTTTTACAACACTAACACACACATATATCTAATGGGTATAAAACTTACAATTCTTGTATAAAGTGAACTACCTCCTCATAAAACGATGTTATTCATTATTCCTTTTCATCCTATTATGGTTGGAAATTTTTATTGAAAATATAAATATTTTTGATATATTTAAATAAATTTAATGCATTATTCTCTTTAACCCGTTTCCACAAAAACAATTCATAATGTCATTTGGGGACGTGTGGATTACCGTCTCCTCAAATGGGTGTAATTCATTTTACATCACAAAAATTCATTATATAAGTAGACATGAATAAATAATATTTTTTATGTGAAATAATGATAATTTCATAATGTTAAATTGTTACTTACATTTATTCCATAAAAATCATTGAAAAATGATAATGTCACTATTGCGTACGTATGCCCACCATCTCTATGATTGTAAAGTCGATTCATTTATCATAAAAATAATTAATGATTAGTTTTAAAAGTGTATTTATCGATATATATATTAATTATTTTGTTATTTTGTTTCTATAAATGATCAATTAATAACCCTTATGACCATTGATCACCTACCAAAGTCATTTTGACATAGAAACCAAATATGGATAAAACGACTGATGCAAACTTGATTGTTTTTTAATTGTAAACAACATTATAATAACTTAAATAAAAGTAAAAAATAAAACTGAATAATTTTATTCAATAATGTATAAAATTAAAATACGTTTGTTATTTGGGAAGGTAAATTCACAAAAGATAATTAGGACCCAATGTAATTGATTTTTTCTCAATATTTGTTTCTTTTAATAATTTCATGATTATATACCATTTATTATTTTAAAAGGTCTATATATATATATCCCATTTTTAATTATATATCCATATTTTATGTATTCTCATGTTATTTGATGTTTTTTATAATTTTAATGTTTCATGGGGCTTGTGATTTAAATGTTAAATGTGGTATATTATACATTGATTCTTTAAAAGACATAATTTTATAACATATTCTCTATGTTAATATTATTGATATTATTTTATATATTTATTTATATATATATAAAATGGTCATAAATAATGTTTATATCTAATCATAATTTTTCTAAAATACTTTATAAATTTAATAATTTTTTATTCATTATATGAAATATGAAAAAAATGAGAGGAATGTTCTATTATTAATTTACAAAAGGACAATTATTCTTCCACCGCTATGGGAATAGTTTGATTTTTGGATTCAATTACATGATTTCAAGATTTAATAAATGAAATAGCTTATTTTCCTTTTGGTTTTTTATATTAAAAAGGGGGTTTTAAATGTATTTGTTATTTTAATATCTTGAAATGTTTTCTTGAGATTGAAAATGAAATTATTTAAGTTAAATATTTTAAATTACAATTTTTCATGTTTTATGATTATATAAATTGTACATGTAAATTTGACGGCTGTTTCCATAACAAACTAATATTTGGTGGTTCCATGATAAGAAAATGATTGTTTGGTCCCATATAAACATCCTATATAATGGGTATGGATGTTGGATATCTGTCTATTACATTTTTGAGAGTGAAATTTATTGATGTTGATCATATGGTTATTCTATTTATAAGAATGAAAATTATAATGATGTCCCAAGTCACATTTATGTATTTTATATGATTTTTTCCTTTTATTGTGAAATTTTGATAATAAAAGAGGTATGAAATGAGATTATTTTCAAATTAATCTATTTACCTATTCCTAAGGGAGAAAATTTTTACTTCATGAAAAGTTATTTATGGGTTTTAATGATTATTAATGGACTACTGGTTTCGTTATATTTATATCAATTACTAATATTTTTATCCAAATCCCATGTTTTTTTAACAGGATATAAAAATGAGTAAGTTATTAGAATAACTCATGTTTAATGTGTTGAATAGTATACATAAAAGATCATATGCTTTGTGTTAAATGTTTTAGACTATATGAGAAATTGATACTACTTTTATGTGTCCACTTCTTATTCTATAATTTTATTATTTCTAATTTTTGTCCTATTTATCAAAATATATAAACTATAAATATTCTCAAAGTGGTATAAAGTAAAATTAATTAATTAGTGAAATATGATGTAATGTATAATAGTAAGGGACATATATGACGGATTCTCCATCAAGAGTATGTTCTTCCTGAGTAGTGTTCTTTGGCAGTATACAAATCCAAAATTACCTCTATCTACTCTTCCATCAATGGATTTTCTAACATTATGATTGATTCTCTAATGGTTAGTGTGTATTTATAGTTTGAATATTCTTGGATATCCATAAAACCATTTTATTGTTCATGAATATCCATTTCAATGTTGTCCTATATTAACTAACTCATTGACATTGATTTAAGACGTTGACCAAAATATATATATATCATCATCATCATCTATTGGGAAACTACATAAAATTATTGTATATTATGGTCTCAATCATTATAAAATATTTCAAAACTTCTTTAAAATAACATAAAATTCAAAAAAAATAAACCTAAATTTTTATGAAATCAACACATGATGAACATTAATTAAATTCATTTTCATATATGCATATTACTTAAAAATAAAATACAGTGGTTATTGAAATTTCATTAACACAAAATATTTTATAATATATGATTATAATCATAACTATTAACAAATATCACTCAAAAATTTTATAAATAAATTTCAAAATATTTCAATGATATAGAGGAAAGTATCAATATATGAAAGAATGGTTATCCATAACTTAATAATAGATAATGTATATAACCACCCCACATTGACACCCACACTAGAAATTATTAGTCTAATACCCTTCCTTGGTCCCTATATACACATAAGAAATACGTTAAATAAATTCAATCATTCATTTTCATAATCCATAAAATCTGGAAAAATATTAATTCTTATTGAATGGACATAGAACATTGATTTATCCTCATAAAGGAGGAATGGAATCATAGAAGATTGCTCAAATTTTTTCATCAAAATTACACTCCAATTTAAGGGTTTGGGATACATATAGTTGAACGTATCATTTTCTAAAATACATAATATAAAAATCTACTTGAGGGAGAGGGTAAAACGGAAGAAGAATAAGGTGATTTCAATGAAATATAAAAGAAAATAGGGTAAAGGAAGGTAATACCATTCTATCATTACTAGATCTTACATTAAGGGAGATTATTATAGGAGACTATACCTTATACCCCTTGGTGCAACAAGTGAATTTCATTAGATAATGAGTTATCTGTTACAATTATGTAAAATACAAATATTTTTTATCTACAGTATAATAATATTATTAATGGTTGAAAAATAATAGTTGTAGTAGAATAATAATCATAATATCATATTCATTAATAAAAAACAATATTTTTAACACTACTTCCAAAGAGAAACTACATTATATAGTTTTCAATAATTCAATTTTATGTTGTTATTATGACAATCAATATATCACATGACCTTTCATTTTACTAAAACCGATGTAAATACATAAAAAATATTATTCATTAATTTAATTATTTTAAAATGTTAAATGACAATATAATATCACTTCATAATGTGATAATAACATATCAAGGGATTTTTATAAGTAAAAAATTGTTATGTACATATTTAAAAACACTTTATTTGTACTCATTGTTTTATAACCATACATCTAATAATACACTGATGACTTGGTAGATGTTTCCAAAACAACATGGATTTTATGTATTATTACATAACCAAAAATAATAACCATGTACCAACCAATTTTTATATAAAATCACATATTTATGTAAATAAATAATTTTTTATAACAAAATATCAACATTTTTGTTATTTCAAAAAAAATCTAAAATAAATTTTTCTAGTAAATTAAATTTTTTACATATATTATATATTTACCATAAATAAAATGTGATAAATTATAATTGTTGTTATTGATGGTATTATTTTTTTTTCTATGGTATATGAGGAACATGATATTTCAATATGGATTAACCTAATATATCCTAATTTAAATTAGAATAACCAAATAATTGTATTATTTAACAGTAAATATTTTAATAGAATTAATTTTTTAATCTTTTAAAAATGATTATTCTAAATAAATAATTGTTAATTCTGTCTAAATGTCCCCAAAAATAATTATTTGACCTCATTAATCTATAATTCTCAACCATTAAGGGTCTATGAAAAACCAAATTTAAAATAAAATATAATTGTTTTTCTATCTACAAATTTCTAGAATCCCCTTGAGAATCATTCTAAATTAAATAGAAATCCATGTAAATATTTTTATCAACTCTATGTGGAGTATACAATGTAATAATTTTTTAATATAAGTCAAATGTAATGTTTGAATTTTTATCTTCAGATAAATATTTTTAGAGACCCTCAAATATAGATTATTTAGAACACACCCAATTATTATTGGTTTTTCGGACATGTGATCCATATAGTGGAACAATTTATGAAATGTGAAATATATTTTAATCTATATTAATTAAATAACATTTCAATTAATTAATTAACCATTAATTTATAAAAAATTAAAAATTATAAAAAAAAAATTTATTGAGGTTTTAAAATGGTGTCTCCATGTGTATGGAGTTTTTAAATATATTTTGATCAGTTTTCTCTTGAAATGGAAATAATAAACTTTCCATAATAAGTAATATAAAATAATGAATTCATATTTTTCATTAATCATGAAATATATTATTATCATCAATGTGTTATAATTTTATAATTATATAAAATTTAATATTTGGAGTTTTTGATATACCATGTGGTTATAGAGGTAGTTAGGAGCCTGAACCAGTAAATAGATATCTTGGTGTATCATTTCCAAAACTATTTTCTATATTTTAATTATATTCTACTAATTTAAGTATTTTTAGATATTATTTTGAAAAATATAAGAACTTATTGTAGTGTTGGTGATACAATCATGTGCGGTCATCCATTATATTAATGATTAGTTCTTATTCAATATGATTTTTTTCATTATATCTATCGATTTTAAAAAATATATTTTTTGATATTCAATTTCTTTATAAAATCCTCTAAACTTATTCATTAATTTATCATTGAGAACATGTTTTTATTTTTTTATAGTTTAGTGTCCAAACTATACAAAATAGAATATGGTTTTCTATGATTTCATTTATTAAATGAATATGAAAATTGTAATATTTCTATTCATTAATTTTTATTCGTACTAATTTAATGGATGAATATTAATCAATTTAATTTTATAGATTTACATAGTTTATATTGATAATATTCTCGATGAATTAGGGTCTTAAAACAAAATTTTTATAAATTTTGTGTTTTGAGATTGATTTTGTGTGTGTGATCATTGGTTTATAGGTTTTACTATATCGGGATAATTATTTAACATTGTTTTCAATAATAACTAGTGTTGAATCCTTATTTCATAAAATTTTCTCCCTATTAATATTTTAAAATAATTTTTTAATATATTCAAAGGGTAATTTTTACAATGTCTTTCCTTTAGTATATTAATTTTATTTTCACATTGAATGTAGATACTTTTAGAATTTTCCATTTTAGTTTCTCCAATACCTGACATTTTATTTTTGCATATATCAAATGATGTTATTCAGATGATGGTCTTTTCACATCACATGTTCTTCAAATTATTTCTTATTTAGACTCATTTTTGTATTTAATAATGTTTAAATGTTTAATCCTTAATGTTTTTCTAATAGATTAATGAGTTATATTAGTTATTATTAGAATAATACATTCAAGATTATGGTTTTCAAAATATATATCCAAATATGAAATAAAAATTTAAATATAGTTCTTTCTTTCTAATTTATTATATATATATGTATAGTTTATTAATTGTTATTCATAATTTTGAATTATTTTTTGAATTATTTTAATATTTAATTTCTAGATATATAACACATAGTCATGTTATTAATATTCTAACATGATTATATTTATATATTTTATGGGAGTATTTTGGTATAGGTATGTTGGTGTTCCTTGAGGTATAGTTCTCCTATATTACTAAGATCATTTTCATTGGAAATAAAGTTTAATGTCCCCTTTAATAAGTGAATGAAAATATGGATTATGATCTGATAATATTCTCATTACCCTTAACATTTACTGTAATTGGGTATTAAATTTAATGCTTTAGGATATCTCATGATCTATTATACTCGTTGGCATGGGATACTCAATGAACTTTATATGATTCACGTGATTTTATTATTATAGAAGTATGATAAAGATGGTGACTAACCTATGAGTATTATTCAAGTTGATAATGTATATTATGGTTTTAATTCCGATTTTAGTTTGGGAATTTTGAATTTTATCATATTTTTTTCGTTTTGATTAGATAATGGGAACTCACTATTTCACAATTTGACCACTACCTAGGTTTAATGGATTGGTGTAACAAAATATTCATATAACATGTATTTACTATATTACTAACTTAATATTCCTTCTATAGTCCCCAATATGTGGTTATGGAAGATGTGGTAGAGTATATATATATTAACATGATGTGAAATTGTTTTATGAATTTATAGAAAAATATCTATACTTATATTAATTTCCACATTTTTCAATTCCAAATTTCACCATTATTAACTCCCCACAAACAAGCCCCACAGATACAACCCCATATTCATGTAAACATATCATCACACCCCAAGTAGAAATCCCCATAAAAATACTCCCTTATTGTAATACACATTCCTTCCACACATTCCTACTCCATTATGATATACCGTTATAGGTGATGAAGGGTTTCACTTTTTTGAATATTTGTTTAGAATCATTGGTCATTTATGATGTTTTTTTGATGTTATAATGTATGTTTTTGGGATTTAATGAAATGATAAGTTGGAAATTAAAGAAGTTTTATGAGTTATTGTGAATGATTTATATTTATCAATTGAACTAAATGTTGTCTAGGACATTCACGGTAACTATAATTTCCATAATTTCATAATATTTATTTTTCATTCTAGGTAGTGTTGGTGTTTATTTTTGTAGTCATAAAAGACCATGACCCACACTCTTGGATCCTAGGATAAATTATGAACTTCAGATTACTATCTAGAATTTTGATATTTTTTCCCCAACATCATTTATCAAAACATTACAACATCGAAAGAGAAATGTGGATAACTTACGTGATTAAGAAGATTTTAGGTTTAAAGATTTTGAGAATTTAGAAATAAAATATATTAAACATACAAATGTCATCAAATGACCATGATTTCATTCCATAATTTCTCCAACAAAAAATTATTTTTTTTCACATTCATAAATAATCATAATCCATATAACATCTCTCCTAAATATAGCTCATTCTAGTTAAATATTTAAAATATGGGTAATGGAAATATAATAAGGGTGATATAAAATTCTCATTAAGGGTAAAAAAAAGCAATATAAATTGAATTTACTAAATGACCATAAGATATTCATAACTATATGATGAAATAATCATAGTGCATGACTGAATCATAAAATAAATCATACATATAAATAACGGGATCATGAAATATAAAAAATGAAAAGGAATGAGTAATCAGAATCAATAATAATGAGCCATTTGATATCAATCTAGATCATAACCAACATTATAAATCCCTAACAATAAATTAAAACCCTTTTCGAAAACATGGAGCATTATATTCATGAAACTGTTTCAAAATCCTCTTAATAAGAATAATCGTATGGATGATTTCCAATATTATCATTACCCAACGCATTAGAGATCTATAATGGGGATGAAATGTTATATAAATTATTTCTTTATACCTCATGAGTTATAATAGGTATAAACCCTTTATATATGATGTATCAAGCTCACCTAATTTTTAATATATATAACGGGGTTCAACCCACTGTATAGGCATTACAGGGCACAACCATTTATATAATTATAAAGTAACTTTTCATGAATAAATATAATTCACCATAAAACTCATAAAAATATATAAAACCTTGTAAAATAAATTTTTCATATCAATATCATTTAAACATAATTGACTTGAGGTATTTAAATGGATTTTATAATAATCTATTTGAAACAATCATTATCAGTATAGAGAGATAATAACAATGATATGAGTAAAAAATATCTCTATTTAATAAAAGGCAACAATGAGGGTGGATGAATATGATGAATTTAAATAAAATTATAATATTTATAAATAAATTTCGATGAAAATTCCATTTTTAGTTTGAAATTCACTATTTAAATAAAAATTCAAATTGATGACAATTTTCTTTTAAAATAACCTTGAAAAAATAAAATAAAATTTTATAAAATAATTTAAAGCAATTTTTAAGACATAATTTATTTTAAAATAAATTCCCTTGAAAATTAACATAAATGAACATTTATGTTTTTTAATTTTTTTAGAAAACATTGTTTTTAAAAAACAATGACTTTTTCCCAAAGAAAGAAATAACGTCATATTTTCTTAAAAACACGTTCTCAAAAATTATATGTAACAATTAATGTAAAATATGGTATAGTTACTTGGTTTTATAATTAATACCCATTGTATAATAGAAATTATGGAATTTATAATATTTCATCATTACAGACATAATAATAATCAATACTAATAAATGATGAGACCATACCCAAAAGACGCTTAACACCTTTTTATCTTTGAATCTCAATCAACATACGGTAATAAAAATAAATTAAAAATTATATATATTTTAAAAATAAAATTCAGGATATAACAGGTCAAATGGAAAGTATATATCCCTTATAAAATATGATAGGTGTATAACATAATGAACATCGTAAAGAACGAATATTATGACAAAAATCACTTATTTCATTGTAGATTGAAATTGTAATCCTAATGAAAGATAGTTCATAAAATATATAATTGTATCCCTATAAATAAATTTATAATCATCATAAAATACATTTATCATAATTATGTATACCACAAAACGAAAATTATGGATGAATATGGAATGTATCTCACAAATATAATAGTGAGGTGAGAAATACACCAACCTTTATTCATGGATTCAATCATACTCATTAAAACCCAATATATGGTAAATATAACTATTTTATTAATATATTGATGATTTATATTTAAATTTTTTAGATGATATATTATTTAATCATGACCTTTTATTATGTTTTTATTAATTAGTCAATGATAATAATACATTTTTGGTAATAAAATCGTTGTTATTTTTATATTTTCTACTTATAATTATTTCCTACATAATAAAATTATTTTTTACTAATATAAATAATGTAATAAATGATATAAATATGATATATAAACATTATTAAAATCATTAATCTCAACTGTGGAATGTGGTAATTAAAAAATAAATGTCATCGGTTCACGAGGTAGTAGTCTGGATCACACATGAATGATTATTTCATATCCCTTTTGATGGAAGTGTGATATTTTATAGTTAATACCTGTAAATAAAAAAATATATATTTTTTAATAAATTTATTATATTATCTATGTAATATATAATAATATTTTGAGGAGTCATAGAAGGAACTAAAATAAAAACTCTTTTAGATGAACATTACCTTTTCATTGAGTATCCTATGTAGTTTTTCACTAAATCCATGAAAGGTTTTATGTAATACAAATACAAGGCTTATTCGAATAATTTTTAAAATTTTTTATGTGATTTGTTATGTGTTCAGTTGAGGAAATAGGCATGATAGGTGTGATGAATTGTAGATGGTGAGTGTCTTTGTATGGTTGAGGAGGTATGTGATTCATGTAAATACAAGAAATTTATTCACTTTTTAGTGTTCTAACTTTCCTCATTTTATTCAATTATTTAAAAATAATTGATTATTTTTAAATTATGATATATATATATTTTCAAAACATAAAATAAAATGCATGATTATCATTTTTTCCATCTCATTATGTTCACTCAAAATTACATATATTTTTTTACAACATTATCTTGTTTTTTTACATAATTAATTTATACATTAGGACTAAAAACGAGTTATAATTATTATAAAATTTATACCCAATAATTATAAATTCTATATATATCCTTTTTAATAAAAAATACATGTGTTTTGGAAATAAATATTAACAGTAGTGTATTTAATGTGAAAAAAATGTTTTAACCCAAACCTCACAAATAATGTTTTTACACTTTCTGGGTAAATATATTTATTATAAAATATAAATTTTTATAATAATGGATAATATTTGATATTTGTTACAAATTAAAAATAAATTTTAATATAATTAACTTCTTAGTAATTTGAAATCATTTAATAAAATATATTTTCTTATAAAATAACACAATTTTCAATTTTGACATTATTTATTAAATTTAATTTCATAAACAAAAATACAATGATGTAATTAGAATATATAAATTTAAATGTATTGTAAAATTATATATTTATCTATAAAATTACTTTAACATATAAATTAAATCAATTTATATTAATTTTAATATTTTTATTATCATATAATTTAGTTAACTATTAACTATATAATTACTGTGTTAGAATATCTTGATCATTTTTCCTAATTAATTAATCAAAAATAATTAATTTTAAATTATTATGATGAAAAAAAATCTATTACCCTTTAAATTAAATTTATTTCCAAAAACAAGATATTTATCCCTACTCCAAATCATTATAGATTTCAAAATCAATGAAGCATCCTTTTCAGTGTGTTTCTCCACATAACATTTTATAACGATGTCGCGACCCATCCCCGGGGGTCCGTACCGTGACTACCCTACGCTCTCCTTCCATAGGACAGGGGCTGGAGAGTAACACCAAAGTCGTAAATCCCTAAAACTGGGAAGGCATTACCTTTCTAAACTAGAAACACAGACAACAGAGTAAGCTGGAAGAAAAACAATAAGTAAAACTAAATACAAAAGGAGTGATGAAAGGAATAGGGGTCGGAATACAAGCCCAACTGTAGAGTAAAAGTACAACTAAAAAGAAAAAAAGTAAAGCATCCACAAGGTTTTCCTACGAGGTTCTTACTTGAATGGTAGGTACAGATGGCCTCCTCATCACTCCACGTTTGTCAGTCTCTTCCGTGCACCGACTTGTTGTGATATCCACCTCTGGGTACCGTCCGGTCCTTGTACACTAATCCTCGGTTAGCATTGTCCGTCGTCTACATCCAACACAATGAGGTGCAAGAATAGCCCGTGTTTGGGTGATTATAACGATACTCAGTAGGGACCCAATGACCACCAAGGACTCTCAAAATCCACCAATGAGAAACCACAGAGTATGAAAAAAACAGATATCCATTACTTAGGTATATGCCCATACATATACCTAAGCTATCATATAACCCATCTCAATCAGGATGAAAACACATAAGTCACTGAATCAGGTCACAGAGGTATAAAACATATGTATAGAGATAGAGATGATCAGATATAGCCACTGAATCATCTAAGATATCAGATCCACATAGGATCTAGGACTATCAGTTAGAACTATCAAACCCACATAGGATCTTGGAATAGTAGTTGGAGTTATTGGACCCACACAAGATCCAGGACCAGCAATTCTGCCAGACCAACACATGATCCAGGAACAGAAGTCAAAACTGTCGGACCCACACTGGATCCAATAACAGTAGACAGAGTTGTCGGACCATCACATGATCCAGGACTAGCTATTCTGTCAGACCAACACATGATCTAGGAATAGAAGTTAGTATTGTCGGACCAACACATAATCCAGGATCAATCGTCAGTGCACAGCCAGCCACAGGGTTTCCGCAAATCATGCTTGATTCTTGAATGATTTTCACCATAATCAAAGATTTTATATGTCAACAGCCACAGAAGTCCCATGAAAAATTAACTCAGAGTTATGGCACGCCATAGGGGTCTCAACGCAACAAACGGCGTGTCAATCGTACTCCAGGTCTGTGAGTTATTATCCTTTTAATCATGGGGCCCGGTTGGATTTGTGTACGATCCAATCTGACCATATCTCAAATATACCTCAAACACCATTGGGGTATTCTCAAAGGTACCATCGTGTTCCTAGAATACCAGTGCCGCTGATGGTTCACCAAACGGATGTCCGGTGCCAAAGATATGGCCAAAGAATGTAAAAGGTTGGTAGTGGGCCCGTGTTCGGTCCGACCAGGTCAGACGGACTCGGCCCAACCCAGTCTGGGCCAACCCGATCTAGGTCAACCTTGTGAAACCATCTGGGTTTCACCCGGCCCGATGGGCGTGTCCGCCTGTTAGGTTCGACAAGGTCCCATGGGCCCAGCCCATCGGACTGCAGGGGTGGTTCGGCCCAGAGGTCGCCACGTAGGCGGCTCTGCCTAGAGACCGAGGCCAGTTTTTCCAACACCACGTGAGGTGCAGCTCGGGTGGATCAGCTCAGAAAGCCGAGCCAGTTCAGCCAGCGACGCCGCAAAGGATTCCCCGGGCCGGCTCGGGTGGTCTGTGTGGCTCAGCTGGTTTGGCCGGGAGCAGGGGCGCGTGCACGCTATGCGGGGCGCTGACCAGAGCATGGGAAGGCCGCACGGGGCACAGAAATGTCGTAAGGGTGCCGGGAATGTGGCAGGTAGGCCTCGTGGGGCACGTCCAGCATGTGGGTAGGCTGGCAGGGCACGCGGCAGTGCGCATGCAGGTCGTGGGGCGCCTGGAAGGGCGTGGTGAGGCCGGTGGGGTGCGGGCAGCGTGCGGGCAGGCTGCCGGGGCACGGGCAGGGCACAGGATACCCTGCGGGGCGCACAGATAGTGCACATGCATTTCGTGGTGCGTGCGGGCAGGCGGGTGGGGCACGCAGGCAGGCCACAGGGCGCATGCAGGACGCGGTTATGTTGGCGGTGCACGGGCATGCCAGCAGGGAGTGGGCAACGCGTGGGCTCGGCCGAAGGCAGTACGGGACAAAACATGGGTGGCTTGGTTCATAGAGGCCGTGAGTAGCACGACCTTTGCCCATTCCATCTTCGTCTCCTCGTCATTGTTTCGTCTCCATGCCAAATAATCTCACAGGATGAAAAAAACGACAGAGGATATCGGGCCATGTTAGGTTGGCCCGCACCCACCCAATTTAGGGAGGTATTAATCGGCTCAACAAGATAAGTAGTTTATCGTTAACATTTATTCAACAAACCCTCTCTAACAGATGAAGAAGTTATAAATATTTATAACATAATCAAGTAATAGACCCTCTACATTTGATTGTCATTCGTAGTTCTTTTGAAGAAGTCGTGGAATATATACGAAGAAGGTCGTCATTCATCGCATCTTCCAAGAATTTCCAAACCCAAGATCTGTTAGTTTTTTGACGATGATGCCGAAGTTGGTTGTCGAAGACTTCTCACGATGGTTTAATCTCTTCATCGAAGAAGGTCGTTGTCGGCATTCATCGTTGGAAGAGGAGGTTCTTTGTTCTGCGTTGGAAAAGGAGGTTCTTCATTGGAGAACTCCTTTTCATCAAAGAGCTCCTCAAAAAATGAATAGATATGCCAACCCCAAAACAATAAGAGATTTTGATATCTTATTATTTCGTTGGCTCAATATTCAAAAAGGATAATTAAATTAAAAGGGTCCACCTAATTAAATTCACGAGGTTGGAAAATTTAATTAAAATTGTTATCTCAACAATTAAAGAGGAGGATTTTGAACATTTTATTAGGGTAGGTGGTGGCACCATTAATGGTAGAGGAGGTCAAGGGACTCCCCCCTCATTAACGATGGGAGTTGAGAGATTATCCACTCCTCCCATTAATTGGGGGGTTTTATTCTCATGTGGTCCCCACGTCGTAACCCCTCGCGGGAGGTTATGTTGGGGTGGGACCCACTACCATAACCTCTCAAGGGAGGTTAAGGTGTGGTGGGCCCACCTCCAACATCAATGAGGAGGTATTAACCACCTAACACTCACATGGCGGCTCAAAATAAATTTGTTGAAGCTCACTTTATTTTATTACATTCCACGAAAACCCAAAAACTAACTTTTATTCTCAACCGACTTCCATCGATGTGAAAGCCTCATTAAGGGAATACCGGCGATAAGAGTTCAATGGAACCCTTGGATTTCAATTTTGAGAAACAGTTAAAAATATATAGAAACCCCTTCATATGTTTATTGAACGTACCCTAAAAAAAATTAGAAATTGATTCTGAGCACAACCGGCCACAAAATCATGTGCCATAAATTTTCACAAACTCATAAACATTCCATGTATTTAAGAAAAAATATTATCCATGTGATTTCTGGGTCTTTACATTCTTCCCATCTTAGGGCTTCACATCCCCGTAACTATAACTCATACTAAGTGAACATGTGTGATTACTAAGCACGAATCTACACCTCCAGCTTCCATGTGCTCTCCTAGAGGTTCTCGTGCTGCCAATGTATAAACACTAGAGGTATTGAACTTCCATGAAGGACTCACTCCAGTCGATCCTCAATCTCCACTAGAACAACCGTAAAATTCACCCCATCATCTATATCCAACCTCCCATTGTCGATGATGTGATAAGGGTCATGCACGTATGTCCATAGATGTGATACGTGAAAGACATCGTGTACCCGGTGCAACTAATTTTGAAGAGCCAGGTGGTAAGCCACCTCACCTACTCTGCTGAGGACCAGAAAAGTTCCAATGAAACAGAGAGATAACTTTCCTCCTTGGCCAAAACTCTATAAACCTCATCGGGGTGAGACTCTTAGAGAGATGAAGTCACCATCCTAGAACTGTAGAGATCTCTATCTCCTGTTAGCATACATCTTTTGCCTGATCTGTGCAGTCTTCATCTGCTCATGGATGATCTTCACCTTCTTTGTGGTAGATCATACCATCTTTTGTCTCACTAGTGCTGACTCCCCTAGGTCTATCCAGAATAGTGGCGATCTATAGGTTTGACCATAAAAGGCCTTAAAAGGTGTCATCCTGATGTTGGAGTGATAGATGTTGTTGTATGAAAACTGCATCAATGGTAGGTGATCCTCCCAACTATGACTAAAGTCGAGGACACATGCTCGAAGCATGTCCTAGAGGGTCTGAATGGTATGCTCGGTCTAACCATCCGTCTGAGGATGGAAGGCGGTGCTCAAGTGAAGCTGCGTCCCAAAAGCCTCATGTAACCCCTTCCATAGCCGGGAAGTAAACTGTGCATAATGATCAGAGAAAATAAAAGAAGGTACTCTATATTGGCGCACAGTCTTCGGCAGATAGAGGTATCCCAAGCTCTCTACTAAACCCTGCTCTCTAATAAGTAGGAAGTGGCCTGACTTGGTGAGTCGGTCGACGATCACCCAAATCATGTCGTGACCCTTAGATGCTCGTGGAAGACCCGTCACTAAATACAGGGATATCTCATCCCACTTCCACTCTGGGAACTCTAAATGCTAGACTAAGCATCTTGGTTTCTAGTTCTCTGCCTTGATTTGCTGACATATGAGGCATCAAGAGAGAAACTCTGCTACTGCCTTCTTCATACCTGGCCACCAGTGTTGTCGCTGATGGTCCTGGTACATCTTCCCCACTCCTGGATGTACCGCAAGAGGGGATGTGTGAAACTCCCTCAACACTTCCTCCTGATGTGACAGCGGTACCATAGTACATCCTACGAAGAGGATGACATGCTCCCCACCTTTATAAAATCCCTCATGTGTTTTCCCTGTGGATATATGTGCATGTTTTTTCTCACAGTCTGCGTCCCCATGTTGTGCCTCCCAAACTCGCTGAAGAAGTGGAGGAGTGACTATAAGAGGTTGAAGGAAAACTTCTCCATCTCGGTCCACATAAGAAATCTGTAAAGCAGCTAGCTGCTCTATTGTCTCTCCTAGAAGTTTTATACCATATCTCATACTGATCTCATCTGCAACAACGTTCCCCTTTCCGTGAGTATAGACTATCTCTAACTCATAGTCCAGGAGGAATTGAAGCCAATGTTTTTTTCTCAGGTTTAGGTCTTTCTGAAAGATGATATACCTTAGACACTTTTCATCAGAGTACATGGTAAAATTATCAGCCATTAGATAGTGTCACAACATCTTCAAGGTGAATACCACTACTGCTAACTCCTGGTCATGGGTAGCGTAGGATTTCTCATGTTTTCTCAGCTAACGATAACAATAATTGATCACTGCTTGCTCCTTCATAAATACACACCTGAGTCTCGTCCATGATGAATCATATTAGATTACATAACCTATTCCTTCCTATGGAACCCTAAAGATGGGTACACTAGTCAGCCTCATACTCTGCTCTTGAATGCTATGCTGGCATCTATACGACCACACGAAGGGTTTCCCCTTCTTTGTAAAGGAAGATAGTGATGCTTCAACTCTGGAGAAGTCTGGTATGAACCTCTAGTAGTAACCATCCAAAACCAAGAAACTATGTACCTTCTTCACACTTCTGGGTGGCTCCCAAACAAGTATCACTTCAATCTTTACTGGATCTATTGCAACTCCAGCCTCTGAGTTGACATTTCCAAAGAATTGAAACTCTCGATCCAAAACTAGCACGTCGAGAGCTTACCATAATGCTGGTGCTCTCAGAGCCTATCTAGTACTACCTGCAAATGGTAGACATGCTCATACTCAGTAATTGAGTAGATCAGAATGTCAACGATGAAGACTACGTCAAAATTATCAAGATATGGCTCAATGATCATGTTCATGAATCCCATGAACAATGCTCGAGAATTGGCTATGCCAAAAGGAATAACCAAGGACTCGTAGTGGCCATACTGACATCTGAAGGTCGTCTTCTGCACATCCTCTTCTCGAAATATGAGATGGCGATAGCCTCATCTGAGGTCTATCTTTGATAACCACCATTATCCATTTATCTGATCAAAGAGGTCATCAATCCATGTGAGTGGGTACTTGTTCTTCATGGTCACCTATTTTATCCAATGGTAGTCGACATAAAGCCTTAAACTTCCATCCACCTTCTTGGAGAAAAGTGTCGGGCCTGCAAAGGGAGAAACATTGGGCTAGATGAATCCCTTCCCCTACACGTCCACCAACTATACCAACATCTCACAAAGCTCATCAGGAGCCATTCGATATGTTAGAGTAGATATTGGTGTCGTCCTGGGGTACGGGTCAAAGTAGAAGTCCACCTCTCAACGAGGAGGTAGTGCTGGAACATCATCAGGGAAAACATCCGCGTACTGGTCCACCACTACAGGATAGCTCGGACTCTCCACATCAACTACTCTGAGGGTAAGGCCGGTCAATTGATGAGTGATTGGATGCACCCTCCTCTGAGTAAGTTCATCCTACACTGCAAAGGCTCCCTTCATGCTGGTGATGGTGAACATGGTCCCATCCATACAGACACACTGCACTTTGCGCCTAATACAATCGATCTGATCATGGACTGTAGATAACCAGACCATTCCCAAGATGAAGTCATAAGGCCTCAATGCCACTATGAGGAGATCACAGCTGAAGCGCTCGCCTCCTATAGTAAGCTAACAAATCCGGCACCAGTGCGTAATCCTCGAGTCTACTCTCGTAAGAGTCATTATCCATAAGTATCAAGACAATGACTCTGTCTAAATATTTAAACTCTGAACGAGGGTAGTGGAAATGAAAGAGAGACTAGAACCTATGTTTATAAGAACTACAACATTGGTTGAGTAGACACAGATCATATCTCAAATCATCTCTAGAGCGCCGTGATTGTAAGGCTCAGCTGCCTGGTGCTGAGCTCTCCCCTCTCCCCCTACTCCCTATGGTCGGGGTGGATCTCCTGCTGGTGGTGGTGGTAACAGCTCGTAACGTTGTCCACCGCCAGATGCATGTCCATCTCCACTGCCATGTCCTTCTCCTCCCTGTGGAATGCCTCGATTGAACCAATTTCTCTGCATATGTGCTCCTTCGACTGTCTGCCGATCGTCTATACAGCGGGTCAGACAGTCATGAGCCATGTGACCCTGCCCGCCGTAAGAGTAAAATTGCACGTTCGTGTCATGAATGGCCCTGTCTTGTATGCCTTTCACAACCAAAACCCTGTCCTGAGGTCGTCCACCAGATGGTCTAGTCCTCTTATACCTCTGTGACATTTGTTTGATTCCGTCTATAGAAGAGTCAAATGAATGTCGACTAGTGATGGGTCTCACCGCTGGTAACTTCTCAGCAAGGAAACTCTCAATTAGGAGGTCTCTCTATAGCACTCTTTCCTATGTCGGGATGCTGAGGGAGTTCATCAAGGCCATGATATCTCTCCTGAGCCCCTACTCGATGGTCTGGGCCCTGAAGAAGGAGTCTTGTACCATATATGTAGGGTAACGCAAGAGGTCGGTGAACCTCGTTGTAAACTCTGCCACCGTCATGCTACCCTGTTGAAGATTTAGTATCTCATGTATCCACAACGAACGTAGGGTGGCTGGGACAAACTCCACCTAAAATAGGCTCTCAAATTCAGCCTAGAATAGTGTCGACTCATCATGTACCTAGAGCATCAGACTCCACCATCTGCCTGCTGCTGCCTGAAGAAGACTCGCAGTAAGGATCAACATAAGGTCGGCTAGTGTCCCAACTAGTCTAAAGACTTTCACCACAGCCTGCATCTAATCCTCAGCTACCTTCGGGTCCATCCCACCCCTAAACCTTGGCAGCCTCTGGCACTGGAACTCATGGAATTCGCTCAGGAAGCGTGAACTCTCTGTTTCTGGGGATGGTGGCATCCGTGGCCCAACAGGTAGTGGTACCATTGGTGCCTCTACTGTGATTAGGCCTTGCACTAAGGCCTCGTCGCTCTGTTGGTTTCCATATCATACAAACCATGAACCCTGGATGGCTGTCTGCGTGGAGGCATCATGTAAAGAAACAGGTGTTCCATGGTCAAAAAGTTATACTTGGTGAGATGTCTCAAAGTGATTGAAAAGAAAACTCTTCCAAACACACATGCAATCATTGTTTTCATACACTATGTTGGAAATCATAAGTCAGGGTCCTGATGAATGGATACATCAGCCACCGCACCAAAACGTGACACCCTCAACATAAAACCACACTCAGTACCTTTAAAACTATTGCTTCATATAAAATATTAGAGTCCTAAGTTCTGAAGTAAGACTGATTCCTCTTAGACCAATCTATCATGAACCATCCCCTGAGGCCCGTGCTATGACTACCCCAAACCCGCCTCCCATAGTCCAGGGGCTGGTGACTAGCACCAAAGGCGTAAATCCATAAAACTGGGAAGGAATTGCCTTTGTAAACTAGAAACACACACTACAGAGTAAGCTAGAAGGAAAAAACTATGTAAAACTGTATACAAAAGGAGTGCTGAAAGCAAAAGGGGCTGGAAATACAAGCCCAACTATAATGTACAAGTACAACAGAAAAGAAAAAAGTAAATTTTCCACAGTATCATCCTCCAGGGTTTCTACTTGAAGGGTAGGTACAGATGGCCTCCTCAGTACACCATGTTCGTCAGTCTCCTCCACACACCGAATCGTCATAAGGTCCACCTCTGGGTATCATCTAGTCCTCATACACTTATCCTCAGTTAGCGATGTCTGTCATTTTCATCCAACACAATGAGGTGTGGGTATAACCCGTGAAGGGGTGAGTATAACGATACTCAGTAGGGACCCCGAGACCACCAAGGTATCTCAAAATCCACCAAGGACAAACCACATAGTAACAAAACAGTGCATAACCATTAATTAGGTATATTCCCATACATATACATATGTTATCTAGTAACCCATCTCAATCAGGAGGAAAACACAAAAGTCACTGAATTAGCACACATAGGTACACAACCTATGTAGAGTGATATAGATGATCAGATATAGCCAGTGAATCATCTAAGATGTTGGAAACACATAGGATCCAGGACTAGTAGTTAGAAAATTCGGACCCACACAGGATCCAGGAACAATAGTTGGAGCTATCGGACCCACAGAGGATCCAGGACCAGCTATTCTGTCGGACCAACTCATGATCCTGGAATAGAAGTCAGAACTATCGGACCCACACATTATCCAGGAACAGTAGTCAGAGCTGTCATACCAACACATGATCCAGGACCGGCTATTCTTTCGGACCAACAAGTGATCCCAGAATAGAAGATATGACTTTCGGACCAACACATGATCCAGGGATAGTTGTCAGTGTACAGTCAGCCACAGGATTTCCACAAAGCATTCTTAATTCTGGGAGGGTCTTCTCCTCTAGCCAAGAGTCGATACGTCAACTACAACAAAGTTCTGCGAAGATGAATCTTAGAGGTCAACCATGTCATAAGGGACTCAACGCAATGAACAGAGTGTCGATCAGACACCCGGTCTATGAGTTATATGGATTTTAATCCTGGGGGCCCGATTGGATTTGTCTACAATCCAATCTGACCATATCTCAAATATACCTCAAACTCCAGTGGAGTATTCTCAAAGGTACCATCATGTTCCAAGAATACCAGCACCGCTAACATTTCGTCAAATGGACGTTCGATGCCAAAGATATGGCCAAAGAAAGTAAAGGGTTAGTAGTGGGCCCGGGTCCGGTCTTACTGGATCGGAACGACTCGGCCCCACCCCGTCTAGGCTGACCCGATCTAGGTCGACCTGGTCAGACCTGCTGGGTCTGACCCAACCCGTTAGGCGGATCAGCCTGCTCGGTTAGGCCCGGTCCGCTTGGCCTGGACCAGCGGACTACAGGGGCGGTTCAACCCGGAGGTTGTCGTCCAATAGCTCGTCCTGGAGACCGGGGCCAGTTCAGACAGCACCACGAGGGGCGTAGCTCAAGTAGCTTAGCTCGGAAAGCCGATCCGTTTCGGCCAGCGACACCGAGAAGGACGCTGCAGGCCTGCTTGGATGGCCAACGCGGCTCAGCTGATTCGGCTGGGAGCTGGGGCGTGGGCAGGCCGCGCGGAGCCCCGGGAAGGGCACGGGCAGGACGCGCGGTTGGCAGGCCGGCCGGAAGGTTGTCGGGAAGGGTGCAGGTAGGGCGCGTGGGGCACGGGCAGGCCGCAGGGCATAGGCAGCGCGCGGTCTTGGCCAGAGGTGGTGCTAAACGCAGAGGGGGCAGCGTGGTTCAAGGATACCGCAAGTAGCACGCCCTTTGTCATTTCTGTCTCTGTCACCTCTTCATTGTTACGTCATCATGCCAAAGAATACCGCAAGATGGAAAAAATGACGGAGGATGTCGAACCATGTTAGGTCGGCCCGCACCCTCTGCATTTAGGGAGGTATCAATTGGCTCAACAAGATAAGTAGTTGATCATTAACAAATCGGAAACATACCCTTTCTAACTGGTAGAGATTTTAAGAAAAGGTATAACATCATCAACTAATAAACCCTATACTTTTGATTGTCAGTCATCATTCATTTGACAGAGTCACAGAAAGTAGACGAAGAAGGTCGTCATTTGTCTGGTCCGCCAAGCACAACCAAACCTGAGATGCATCGGTTCATTGAGGACGAAGCGGAAGCTGGTCATTGAAGATGTCTCACGACGGTTGAATCTCTGAGTCGAAGAAAGTAATTTTTGGCATTCTTCGTTGGAAGAGGAGGATCTTCGTTCGTCGTTGGAAGAGGAGGTTCTTCGTTTGGGAACTTCTTTTCTCCCGAGCTCTCCTCAAAAAATGAATATATGTTCCAACACAAAAATAATAATAGATTGTGATATCTTATTATTTCATTGTCACAATATTCAAAAAAGAGAATTAAATTAAAAGGCACCACCTAATTAAATTCATGAGGATGGCACATTTAATTAAAAGTGTTAGCTCAACAGTTAAAGATGAGGATTTGGCACATTATATTAGGGGAGGTTGTGGCACCATTAATGTTAGAGGAGGTCAAGGGACTCCCTCCACATTAATGAGGGGAGTTGAGAGATTTTCCAATCCTCTCATTAATTGGGTGGTTTTAGTCTCGTACGGTCCCCAAATCGTAACCTCTCGCGGGGGGTTTTGTTAGGGTGGGCCCCACTACCATAACCTCTTAAGGGAAGTTAAGGTGTGGTGGCCCCGCCTTCAACTTCCATGAGGAGGTTTTAACCACCCAACACTCACGTGGCAGCTGAAAATAAATATGTTGAAGATCACTTTATTTTATTACATTCCACAAAAACCCAAAAACTAACTTTTATTCTTGAACAAATGCTATCGAGGTGAAAGTCTCCTCAAGATAATACTGGAACTGCGAGTTCAATGGTGCTGTCTGATTTCAATTCTGAGCACCGGTTCAATAGTTATAAAAACCGATCATTAGTTTACTGAACTTTCCCAAAAAAAACTTCAAAAATTAATTCTGGCCACACAGATCCTCAATATCATGCGCTGTAAATTTTCACAAATTGTAAAAAATCGATGTATTAAAAAAAATTATCCACTGGATATCTAGGTCTTTAAAAATGACCTCCTTCAATGAATATTATTCCAAAAAACTCATAAAAATATATATTAATGATATAAGGGTTGAAATATTTCCGTCAATAAGGTTTTTGAGAAGTTGGTGACTCAATTAATACCTTATATTCTAATATAACTACCATGTAAACTCATTTTACATTAATCACTGTAAATAATTTTAAATGTTTTCTCCAATAATTATGGCAAAAAATTATGTCAAACTTATTATATAATATAAATTATTTTTATTCCAAATATGGAATCAATTTTCTTATATTAAAATAAAAAATTTGGATGAATTTAATTTAAATGCAATCTGACAGATGTGCTATGAAAATAGAATATTAAAGTTAAAATATTCAAAAATTTATAATAATTTTTTATAAAAATATAATGTTAGAGATATTAAAATGTAATAAATTTTATAAATATATTTATATTATAAATAATTTTAAATTAAAAAAATAATTTAATAATTTAATATTTAAAATTATTTAAAATAAATTGTAGTTTCCGATTAAAATTCATTATTTTTCACTATAAATAAAAAACTAATCATTAGAGAACAATGAAAAAATTAAAACTATGATAATTTTTTTATTATGAATAAAAAAATTATTTTAATTTTAATAATTAAAAGGTAAAAATTTATAAAAATTCTATTCAAAATAACTTTTTAATAAAAGGCAAACAAATGTTTTTTAGAAATATGATGTTTTTAAGCATAAAATTGGTATTATTTTTATCAATAATATAGAAGACATATAGGACAGATGTTGAAGACCATATTAAATATATTTTATATAAATTTATCTAATATAACCTTACATAATTCACTTTTTTATTTTATTGGTATAAAACAATCATAGGCGCATTTTTTTAGAAAAATATATCCCTCAATTGGGATATGTTTTCATTTCAAATTAATTAGTCACAAATGAAATAATTATATAAAAGTTTGTGAACCATATTTTTATAATTATAGTAATACATTTCATACACTCAAATCCAATAACATGTTTATAATGATAAAATATATCATCTGTCATTTAACTTTCATGTCAGGTATTGAGTATTCTATCGAAAATGAAAATATCTTGTTTACATGTATGGAAATTTAAACTAAGATATTCATGAAATAAAACATAATTTCATTTTTTGGTGTCATTTATGATGCCAAATATAATTTTATTTTTTAAAAAATATCAATGAGTTACACCCTTTTACCTTTAATAAATTGCACCCTCACAAATTTCATATTATCTTGGTAATAAAATATTGGACATTTAAAAATATATTTTCTCATGATCCTTACCCTAGAGTAGAGGAGCTATCTTTCCATCCAATATAATAGTATATAAATATAATTACATTATGATTATCATTTCACTATTTAATCATTTTCTCAAATAAATTCATTTTTAAATAAAATGATGTGTATTCAAGATGAATTTTTTGTGCATGAAGCATTAAAATAAACTTTTCAAGTGAAAAATAATTCTCAAAAGCATGAAAATATGATCATAATATGAATAAAAAATAAATAAAACCAAAATTATTAGTATATGGTAAGATTATTCAAAATTTGAATAATACTTTATATGATAAAATACTCTTCAAAATTATATTGTCATACCCCAAGATAAAACTAAATACTTCCATAAATAACTATCCAAAAAAATCATTAAACATTTATTAACTTTATTTGAATCCCTATTATAAGAATGATTTTATAATATATTCTTCCTAGATAAATAAATAAATATTCCACAAAAAATTCCATTTTTTATGAAATAATCATAATGTTTACCTATAAAACATCATACAAACCATGACAGCACATTGACAAGTGGTTGGTGTTAAATCCTTATCTTCATATAGTCACACATTTAAGCCATTATAAATGAGGCTTATTATCACCTAGTATATGGTTTGTAATTTTTTCGTTAATGATGAAAACTAATTTCTCTATAAATGAAACTCCATGTTAATCTTATGGGATTCAAATACCTCAACCAAATAAATCTCCAAAATTCTGATTAATAAACACAAAATCATTACTACATAGGTCCTGAAGGAGATGTATAAGTCTTTGATGAAATGATCATATGTATTAATATAGACCAAAGATGTTATCCTTATATATTAAGATAACATCACATTAAAAAATATAATTTCCCATCATATATTAACTGACCTCTAATACCAACTATAATAGAATATAACGCTCACTCCCAAATCATGTGTTGAAATATTGAACATTACCTCTCTAGTTATGATTCCAATTTTTCTTACCCAAATATTTTCATCAAAACCATAAAAAAATATAAAGGAATACTTCAATCACACAAATTCTCTCGGTCCATTTAGCTTTATAGTGTCAAAGATACTGAAAAACTCCCATATAAATTACACTTAATTCGTTAAATGAAAATATAAATATGTTTACATTTCTGAAACACAACCAAAATTTTCTTCACCATATTAATGACTCATTTTTTTCAATATCATTTCTCTAATAAACATGACTCATTCATCATAATTTTTAAAAACATGGGTATCAAGAAACACAAAATTTGTGAGCTTAAATTCACATTAATTATAAAATATACAATAGTAATTGAGTGTTATAAATAGTCAATAAAAGTGAAAAATGTTATGACAACATAATTAAATTGCATGACAGAATCATAAAATAAAACATATCAAGAATAGCTAGATCTTGAAATTTGAAATATTGGAAATAAAATAGTAATAAGAATAAAAAATCATGATCCATGTGAAATCAACATCAATCATGAGAAAAATTATATACCCATAAAAATAATCTAAAATCCATTTAGGTAACTTGGTGTGTTATATTCATAAAACCCAAACAAACCAATATAATTATAATAACCATATGGTGGTATTCCAATTTAGTAATTTTCAAATTCATTAAAGATATATAGTAGTTATGATGAATTCATATAAGATATATCTAGATAAACCATCTTCACGAGAAATAATGTCGATCAGCCCTATATTTAATCTGTATTACGTTCATTTGTGATATATAATGGGGCATAAATCCTCGTATAAGTTGTATTGGGATCAACAGATTCATATAACACTCAAAGACCTTATCATGATTAAAAATTTTTCATTATATAAATCTTTAAAACAAGATAAACCCATTGAAAATATATATTTTTTATATAACTATCTCTTAAACATAATCAACCTAAGGAAAAGAAATGGGTTTACTGACAATCTCTTTAAAAAAATCATAATCCATCCCAAGAAAGAATTAATATGGTGTCACTAAAAATTATCCCCATCTATAATATTTAACAATTAGGGTTATTTATGTGAATAAATGGAGGTACCATTAAAATATCACAAAATATATTTTTAAGGGAAAACCCATTTTCATTTTTAAAATCTCATTTAAAAGTAGAAAAAAATATGGAAACCACTTTCTTTGAAAACAAAATTATATAAAATTAATGGGAGAATTGGAAATATTTTAAAACACTTTATAAAACATAAAAAATTTAAAAAAAAAATTCAATTGAAAATTAGAATAAAATATCACTAAAGAACATTTTGAAAACATATTTAGGAAACATTGTTTTGGAAGAACATAGATTTATTACCTAAGAGATAAATTAAGGTGGATTTTCATCAAACCCATTATAAAACATTTTAAGTACCTTATAAAAGAAAAAATGAAACAATTATTTTTAGTTATTATGAATAACTATAATATATGTGAATTCATGAAATTTATAATATTACACCATCAATTAATTAATCATGCAAAATCACGATAAATGATGAGATTGTGACAAAAGACTCTTACAAATTTTGTGATTTTGAATCGAAATCCGAATAAATGAAAAAAATTGAATGAATAATATAATATCCTAAAAAAATATATAGATTCAGGATAAATAATTTTAAAGGGGACTTATATACACCATATAAAATATTATAGGTGTATAACATAAAAGACATCTCAAAGTTGGGATGTGGTGAAAAAATTACCTTATGTCTACGTAAAAATGAAACCATAAAACCCATGAAATAGATATCATGAAATAGATATATATTTCATTATAAATTCTAGTGTAATATTCATACATTACGTTCATTGATATTATATAAAATAAATGATAAAAATAAGTTGTTAACATGGCATGAATCTCTTATAAATAAAAGTGAGAAGTGAAAACACCTTCACATAAGTCATGGATTACATCAAACACATTTAAAAAAAGTATGCTAAATAGTAATTTGTTATAAATATATAATAAAACCATAATCATACATATCATACCATATATTGTTGGCTAATTAGCTTTTATTACCAATTTATTAGAAATTATATGTTGAGATTATGTTTTGCATAAAAATCAGTTTGTGTCTTGTATATGTTATTACATTTTAATTTTGGTACAGTAGTATAAATCACTATTTCATAATCTAAATTATTTATCTAATGATAAAACATCATATATAAATAGTATTTTGATAACTATTCCCATCCTTGAAAGGTGGAAATGGAAAGATGAACGACATTGGTTCACAAGGAGGTAGTCTAATGTATATATAAGCGTTGATTTTGTAAACCATTTAACAGAATTGAATGTTAATATTGTTGAGAATGTTTGTTTTTCAATAATAATTTATTTTATTATTTAGGGTATATTGTTGAGAACACTACTCTATCTATGTATGATGATTTTGATGCTCACAAATACCCTTATTTGAGATTTTAATGATACTTCCTTTAGTATATTTCCAAAAATTTATATTCTTTATATTTTTATTTCTCGAGAAATATAAAATTATTTAATCCATGTGGGATATTCGACTAAGTGTCTAGGAATTACTTTTAGCGTGTTCTTGAAACACTGTTCATTCTCGATATGTTCGGGAATTGATTTTAGCATTTTTTGGAAAAAATATTCATATCCTACATTGAAGAGTGTAGCGTAAGGATGAAAACAGTCTCTTAAGATTAGAATATCAGGATTGTACGGCTACGAAACCATACGTTATCATAAAAGTATGTAAGAATAATCCTATGTTTGGAAGGAACATTAAGTTTTGAATATCAGGAAAGTATGAAAGAAGAATCCTATGTTAGTATGGAATGTCATGTTTAGTTATCACAAGTACAGTTCACCAACCTTAATTTTGTGAACAACAGTACATTTGATTGAAAAGTATGGATCATGAAAATTACATTATGAAGCTAAGAAAGGTTTGAATTATATACTGTAAATTAGAGAGTTGAAGAGATAAGTATGGATGATAAACCATCATTTTTGAACCTTATGTTGTCAAGCTTACATTGGGAACCATACATTGTGAACCTTACATTTTAAAACTTACATTCATAGAATTTATGCTATGAATTTCAACCCTATGTTTGACGTCAGAGATTTAAATTATGATTTTATTGAGCAATGGTATTTATGAAAATAATTAGGCTGATTTCAAGCCAAATTGAAAGCCTGAATCTAAAGTGCCTCTTTGACAAATTCAAAGATATTTATTTATGATTCAAAGGATAAATTTAAGAGGATATTTTTATGCCAAATTTTCATGGGAGTTATGTCTACTTTGTTATTCGAACTCTTGAATATTGCGATTCTGATAGATAATTTTGGGGATCTAAATTTTAAAAAGAGAATGGTCGCCTTAATTAAATATATAATTGTATTATTTTCCATTATAGATATAGAGGCGAATAATAAAAATGATGAAAAAAATTATATCATGATCTTTAGTTTTTCACTGCTATAATTTAACGCATCAATGGTGACTTACATATATGCTATTACGAAGAGAAAAAAAGCTCTATTATATGAAGAAGAAGAAACATGATTGAAGATTCACTGATTCCAAATCGAATATCTTTTTTAAATAAACTATTGTTAAATTTATGAATTATATTCCATGATCTACTGTAATTTGATCAACTCAGATCTACTTATACTTGATGATCATTCATCCTGAAGTCGACGACCGATCAACTGTTAGTTGCATGTTGTTGCAATTATTAAGAACAACTGGAATGTATTTTCAATCAAATACTCTTTTACATTTAGTATTTAGCTTCACATACATAGCTGTGTATTCGGTTCTGTGTACAAACAAGAAGGCTCTATTTTATCCTTTATGTTGTAAAGGTGTGAACATCCTACACTCAATTGTTGGACGGTCTATTGATAAGAGGACCAGATATTGAAAATCATCAGGCTCATGGAGTAGAGCACTGGTGGAGTGGACTAGGGGCCTTCTGTTCTCAGATCTACTATACATAATTTGTCCTTTGCTATTTATTTTTAGCTTCTTAACCATTAAGATAAAGGAAAAACGACAAATCACGATCTCGTAGAGAAATTATAAATGACACAATTCACCCCACCTCTTGTGTATATTTTGTATAAAAAAATCCATCAATTAGTATCAGAGGTGGTTCTTTTGATAAATCTATAATATGATATTTTTTTGGATTATACATCCGCACAATGGATGATACAAGAGAGGGTATGACAATGGTTCGAGCTCTTACTTCAACGGTTAAAAATATGGATGTTGGAAATCAAGATTGATAATTTATTTTAAGAACCGTTGATACAGAGTCTACTTGAAAATTATAAATCCATATGTGATTCTATAGAAACCCGAAACATGGAGTGATGATACAGAAGCAGAGTACCACACGATATCAAAATATAGGAATTCCATCATTTGTGGTCCTGGACCTGATTAATTCAACAGAGTATCTCAATGCCTGAAGGCATATGAAATGGGAAAAATGGTTGTAGTATATTATGAAGAAACTAAAAATGTCATATAGATGAGGTATTATACTACTAATATATAATTTGACTCATTTTGGATGTTTGATGGAGAAAGCTTCATCTAAATTAATAGAAGGTTGACAGAGATTGTCAAAACTATCACTTCCATTGGAGATATATCAAACAAGATGATCAAGACCTAAATGTACAAAGTGTACTACCACCTAAATGGAATGAAATTTCTACTTCTATCAGACAATCATCTCTAGTAAATTATTTAACAATGAGAGAGTTAATTGGAACTCTTATGATGTATGAGGCTGAGATACAGGATGATGCAAATGAGCATAATATTTATATCAAGAAAGAATATATTTATTTAAAATTAACATCTCAAAATATAAACAGAAAGCTAAATAAGAAGAAAATAAAAGTTATATCAAAATGTTCTAATTCATCAAATTTGGATGTGGAACTGGCTCAGCTAAACAGAATATTCAGTATGTTTTATCAAAAGAATAATGGTTTGAGAAAGTCTTTCTAAAAGGACGAAAAATAAGATATATTATATGAATGAAAAAATATGGGTCATATCAGATCTGGATATCCTCAATTAATTTAAGACAAGAAAAATATATTCATCAAGAGATATGACTATGAGTATAAAGAGAAGAAGGCAATGAAAGCTACATGGAGTGTATCTGAAGACTAATGTAGCTCATCAAATTCTGACTAAGAAAAAGAGGATTAAAATCTAAAATCCAATATGTGATTTATAAAAAAAATTGATGAGCTACAATCCTATTACACTTCTGACTCTAATTCAAGCTGCTCAAATGATAAACATGCAGCTTAATCCAAAATGCTTGGAAAAAATATGATTTTTTATTCATGAAACACATATATTTAAAGAATATTCATAATGTTGTTTTAGGATAGAGAGATACTCTGCTAAAGCTATATCAGGAATTACTGGAAAAGTATTACATAATTAACACAAACTATATAGATGATGAAACTAAAATAAAATCACTACAAATAGAAGTAGAAACTTACAAATGTTCAACTCTTATTTTTTAAAAAGGATAAAATACATTAAATGAAATACTTAGAAAGACATTGATTAAAAAGGAAAGATATGCAATAGTAAGTAAAGGTGAAAAACATAAACTATATAAAATTTACTTTGTTCATAGTACTAGAAAAGTAATATGTAATTATTATGGAATAAGAGGACACATATCTAAAATCTGTAATTTTATAAAATTACAAATAATTGGTATTAACAAATCCTATGATGCAAGTAGTTTATATGATTATATTGATTAAAAAAACAAATCTAGTCTAGTTTCTCATGTCATTTCTAGCTAACACTACTAGACCCAATAGAATATTGGTACCAAAAAAAATCATTGTTTAAATGACATTGTAGGAAACAAGCCTCAGAATCGAAACAAAAATATGGTATATGGATAGTGGCTGCTATAGGAATATTAGTGAAAAGTCATCAAATTTCAGAACTCTAACTCAAAATGATAGTGGTCTAGTCACATTTGGTGATATTTCCAATGTAAATATTTTTACATAGGAACTATTGGAGATCATGAAGTTGTCTCAATTAATAAAGTACTCTACATTCAAGGATTTAAATACCATCTAATATGTATATCTCAAATATGTGATGATGGTTATATTTTTTATTTTTCTAAAAATTGATGTTCTATTTTCAATGATAAATTACTTAAATTTAGTGCACCAAGAAATGATAATGTGTAGACACTAGATATAAATTCCTTGTGTAATCAGAAGTTAAATTGATTAACTACAAAGATAAATGAATCTTTGATTTGGAATAGAAGACTTGAATAGATAAATATATATTCTATACATAATTTATCAATGACACAATTTATTTCTAATTTTTCTACACTCAAATTTGAATGTGTTAGATTTTTGTGATGCATGTTATCTTGGCATGTAGCACAAATCATCCTTGAAATCTATTAACAAATTTTTACATCTAAATCTCTAGAACATATCTGTATAGATCTGTTTGGACCTTCAAGGGTATCAATATTGGCTGGTAAATTTGTATGTATATTTTATTTGATTACTATTCTGGATTTACATGGATTTATTTTCTAAAATATAAAAAAGAAACATTTTCTATATTTGAGTGTTTCTGAAATGATGTTCAAAATGAAAATGGTTTTAAAATAATTTCATTAAGAAGTGATCATGGTGGAGAATTTGAGAATCTGGAATTTAATTCCTTTTTCTCAAATATGGGTATTAAACAAACCTTCGCTGCACCAAGAAATGATGAGGATTATGCTAAATGAATACAGTCTTGCTACTTATTTCTGGGAAGTAGCTGTAAGTAGAACCTTTCATATAATAAATTTTGTTTTAATCAGACCTATTTTCAAAAAGACACCCTATGAAACTAGAATAATATTAATCCTAATGTAAATTACATAAAAAAATATGGATGCAAGGTTTACACCTTAAAAACCATGGAAAATCATGGAATTTTTTATCCAAAATCTGATAAAGGCATTTTCATAGGATATTCTGCTACTTCAAAACGTTATTGTGTTTTTAATAGAAATTCAAGGATTGTTTATGAATCAGTTCATGTGAAATATTATGAATTTGGTCCCTTTCAAAATAAGGACAGACCAATTGGATAAATCAGACTCTAACGATAACATGAGACATGAAAACATGAAATATTATTTTGAAAAAGATATAAATAAAACTCAGTCCAGTTTAGAAGGACATGACTTGGATGAACCTAATAGTTTACTACCTAGATAGTCTAGAACTCCAATGATTCTCCCTTCTGAAACTGTTATATGAGACCTAGACATTGGATTAAATACTTGATGAAATATAGGAAATATTGTTGAATTCTCTTCCTTTCTATCTCAATTATAACCTAAGACATTAGAAGAATCCTTAGATGATTAATGTTGGATGATATCAATGCACGAATAACTAAACCGGTTCAATGGAAGTGAATATTTGAATTTATTTGAAATTCCTCACAACTATCTAGTAATAGGAACTAAACGGGTCATTAGAAATAAACAAGATGATAAAGGAATAACAACTTGAAATAAATAAAGACTAATAGCCAAGGGATATAATCCAGAAGAAGGAATAGACTCTGATGAGATCTTTTCACCTATAGCTAGATTAGAATCCATTAAAATCCTTTTTTCCTATGCATCTGATATGAAATTTAAATTATTTCATATGGATGTTAAGTATAACATTTTAAATAGTTATTTATTGGAGGAGGAATATGTTGTTAATCCTCCAGGTTTTGAAAATTCACAAAAACTAGATTCTATTTCTAAACTTACAAATTCTTTTTATGCCCTTAAGCAAGCTCCTAGAGCTTTGTATGAAATATTAAGATCTCTTCTTTTAAAAAATTATTTTATTGATGGGATTGCAGATCCAATATTGTTTAAGAAAACTATTCACTCTATTGTTTTATTGGATCATATTTATGTTGATGGTGTACTTTTTTATTCAACAAATAAAAAACATTTCCACAAATTTTTATATTTAATGAAAAATGTTTTTGAAATGAGTATGATGGGAGAATTAAATTAATTATTATGACTTAAAATTTATCAAAAATATTATTTAAATGTTTTAAATTAAAGTAAATACATTACTTATTTACTAATGATATTTTGAACTGAAAACAAAAATAAATATTCAACTCCTATGTGTACAAATATATAACTTGATATGGATAAAACTAGAAAATCAATTGACAACTAGTTATATATATGTATGATTGGTAGTTTATTTTATCTTACTACTAGTAGGCCATATATAATTTATTCAGATTTTATTTGTTCTATATTTCAATCTGATCTTAATGAATCTCACACAAGGGCTATCAAAAAAATTATTAGATATTTAAAGTTAACTATTTTTCAGTATCATCTCTATACAAAATATTTGATTTTAATTTATTTCATAATCTAATGCAGAATTTTTAATTTGTTGATTAGGTAGAAAATCACCATAAGGAATTGTCACTTTTTAGGAAAACATTTTGTTCCATGGTCTAGTATGAAACCCCACTAAGTTTCCCTATCAATAGCTGAGGTAGAATATATATCTATAGGAAGTTGGTGTGCACTTGTTTTGTGGATTAAAAACACCTTTATGGATTTTAGACTAAATTTTAATAATACACCTATTTTATGTAATAATAAAAGTTCTATAAATATTTTAAAAAATCATACTAATCGTTCATGGAATAAGCATATTGATATCATCCATCACATTCTAAGATACCATGTTCTTAAAAAGGATATAATCCTAGATTTTGGAAAAAATGAAATTATATTAGATAATATTTTTACTAAAACACTTCCCACATCAAGGTTTGATTTTATTAAGGGGTAACTAGTTTTATTAAATTTTAAATAATTTTTTAATTATGTTTTTTATTTTTTTAATTATTATAAGTTTTTAGACTAATTTAAAATTTTCATTCGAACGTTTTTAAAAATTTTCTACTTTAGTTTTTATTTAAATATAATAATTACTATGTATGTAATGACATGAGAATCAAGGATGTCAGAAACTATTTCCCATTCCAAACCCGTTCATTTTGACAAAACCCTTCAAAATCAAGAAAACCTTCTACCACTCTTCTCTACCCAAACATAAACCTTCAGAACGATAACTTTTGAACCTTGAGAACCTTGAAATAGGAATGGTCAAGAAACAAATATTCAAGGAAGGAGAAGCAAGTACTGTCAAACGATAAAACTTGATAGGATGAAAGATTTTTGGTGGAAATTTTGTTAATCTATAATGGTTGTACCAGCCGAATCTGATGCTGAGGCAATCCCTATCATTCTCGAAACTCGAGAAAACCTTCAACATAGACAATACAGAGTTTCTATTTGAGGTAGAACTTCATCACTTTTTCATAACTGTTCTATTTATTCTTGGAGAAATGATGATTCAATAATAGCTATGATCGAGAACCTAGATTTTATGATTTCGTCTATAGAGTTTTCCAAAATTCATAATTTCCCTCATGATAGATTTTTTCCATTTTTGTTTAAAGAATATTGGGGATAATTAACATAAATTTGAGGACATTATATCTATTCTATTTCTCTCTACAAATATAATGAATATGTTAGTGAAATATCATGATCCTATCCATAAGAATTTAGTTAAATTTGTGAAAACACGCATTGCACCCAGAATGTCAGAGATGGAGACAATTTTGTAACCTGATATGTATATAATTTTCTATTCATGAGTGATATTAAGTTTATTTTTCCATGATTTGTGGCCAAATATCTCAATTATTACTACCAACCATAAGTGAGGATGAACATATATCCCTTTGGAAGATTCATTTCAAAGAATTTATAAAATAATGATATGGTAAGGTTTGTGGATGCCCGAGTGAGATGAAACCATATTAACATCTTTAATACTGGAAGACCAAGGAAAATTGGTTTTTTTGGAGCCCAATAAAAGGAAAACCTCTTCTTGTTGGAGCATAAGAAGTCCAACCGATTGGTCTAGAGCTACCTGGAAAATCAAAAGAAGCAGTAGCTAAATCAAGAACCAATGTATTATCATGGAGGATACTATTTTAAGCAATTGGTACACCTACAGATGGGGAAAGTCAAGAAGGACTTCAGAGAAAAAGGCATTGAGTGTCTCTTTCTGTAGGGGAGCCTACTAAAACAAATACGGATGAAAATGATCCTCTTTTGAGCTACATATTTATTATAGAATCTCCAATATAGGACATAGCTCAACCAACAAATTCTCAAATTGATGAGACTCCTCAAGTGGAATAGAAAATTTTGCCTCATGCAGGGGTAGAATTAGGGGATGTGGATACACCTGGAACTGCCCTTATAGAATCTATTCAAAAGGAAGTTGATCAAGAGGAACTAGTTTTAGAAGATCACATCTTGGGGAAAATAAATAAATAAGATGCTCAGGAGAAGCTATAACAATTTAATATGGATCAAGAAGATAACCCTTCTGAAATTCATATTGATGTAGTTAATGAGAATTTTTCTCTAGATGAGTTCCTTCATGACTCTGAAAAAAAGTAATTGAAAATCCAGTACGGAGGAATGTTGTAGAGAAGTCAGACGCTGAAACTCTACCTCTGTCACTCTTAAATCTAGTTGAATCATAGATGAAGAATCAATCACAACATTCCGCTAATTCTAATAATAATCAAGTTGGGTAATTGATCCAAAATTTTAATAATGTCCAAGATGATAATTATTTTTTAAGAAGCGGATTAAAATAAGAGAACCATAAGTTTCAGAACCTGAAAGTAAGTGCTATTTCTAATCAAGAAGTAGAAAATGTAAGAACAAAATGTTGGATGAAGATGAAAATCTAAAATCTAAACTGGTGATGAAGTTAGATTTAATAGAGTTTAAATATTTCAGGAACAACAATTCGCATCTGTTAGAAATTGTGAATCTAGTAAATTAGGTACTTTAGTTGATCTGATTAGAATATTTCCGGCCATTACATCAGCTATGATAAATATAAATTTCCGATTATAGGACCTTCAATTAAATAGTTCTCCTTTATCTATATTTTTGGACAATAAGAAGTTTATTTTTAAATAGTTAACTTCAAATGAACAAAGAGTGAGAACATTTCTGAATCAGTTCAATGATAAGTTAAATATTTTTATGTAGAAGGAAGAGGGGATACATGAGTTCTTCAGAGTCAATTTGATTGATAACATTCATCTGACTCAAGAAAGAAGAGATTTTATAATCCAGTTAGGTGATGGATTAATGAAAAGGTTGAGACTACAGTAATATGAAATCATGGATGTCTTTCAGAGATGCTAAAACCTTTTTTCCAAAACCTTTTTTCCCAACATTGATTCTCATTTTCATTTATGTATATGAACATTTATTTTAAATGAAATATATTTTCAACACACAGTTTTGTGTCATTATTTTTTTATATTGTACTATTTGTGTTAGAATTCTAGTAATCCAACTTAAAAAATTGACAAATAGTTTATCATAGCATTTACTTAACTTCATTTTTACAATAAAATGTGTGCTATTCATTATTATATCATTATTTTTTATATCAAAAAGGGGGATAGATATGGATGAACACAAAATTTTATTTTAATTCTTTTAAAGATATTATTGGGGGAGAAATTTGGATAAACAATTTGTAGGTGTTATGTCTTTGAGAGAAGTTTGGATATAAATTTTATTTTTAATTTAATCTTTTACTCTGGTGTATAAAAAGATGGGGAGAAATTTAAAATATATAAAAAATATGGATAACGTATTCTTGATCAAATAATTATGTTAAAATTAAAATATTGTTTTATCTTTTTTAAATTCTAAACTATATGTAATTAATTTTGTAGTTTAATTTCAATGGTTATATCATGGTTATGGTGATCATAAAAAAGGGGAGATTTTTTTTTGAAATTATTGATTTCAATAATAATTTATTTTATTATTAAGGGTAGATTGTTGAGAACAATACTCTATCTCTTTATAATGATTTTGATGCTCACAAATACACTTATTTGTGATTTTAAAGATTTCTCATTAAGTATATTTCTCGAAATTTATATTCAATATATTTTTAATCCTAGAGAAATATTAATATATTTAATCCACGTGGCATATTTGACTAATTATTTGGATATTACTTTTAGCGTGTTTGAAAAACACTGTTCTTGCTTATGTGTTTGGAAATTTCTTTTAACATGTTCTGGAAAACACTGTTTATATCCTACGTTGAGGAGCATAACTTAAGGATGAAAACGGTCACTTATGTTTGGAATATCATAAAAAGTGTGGTTAAGAAACTGTATGTTATCAGGAATGTATGAAAGACTAATCCTATATTTAGAAGGAACCTTACATTTGGAATATCAGGAAAGTATCAAAGTAGAATCCTATATTAGTATGGAACATCATGTTTATTTCTCAAATGTATGGTTCACCATCCTTACTTTTTAGAATAACCGTATGTTTTATTAAAATTTATGGATCATGAAAGTTACCTTATGAATCTGGGAAACGTAAGGATTATATACCGAACATTTGAGATTTGAAGATAAATGTATAAATGATAAACATTATATTGTGAACCTTAAATTGTGAACCTTACGTTGTGAACCTTACGTTATGAACCTTACGTTATGAAACATACATTTAGAGAATGTATGCTACGACGTTTAACATTATGTTTGACATTAGATATTTGAATTACGATTTTATATCAGGATCTTTAGTTTTTCATTGCGACAATTTACAGAGTCAATCGAGACTTACAGATATGCTGTTATGAAGAGAGACAAAGCTCTGTTTTTAGTAGAATAAGAAACATGATTGACGATTCACCGATTATACATAGTATATCATTTTTGAATCTACTATTTTTAATGTTGAGAATTATATTTCAAGATCTATGGTAACCATATTGACTCAAATATGCTTCTACCTGAAGATCTTTCTGTCTAAAGTCGACGACCCAACAACGATCAGATGCATGTTGTGGTAATTGAGATGAAAAACATGAAAGTATTTTCAAACAAGTACACTTTTACTTAGAGTAACCGGATTTTATACTATTATTTTTATTTTTTTCTATGTATGAACTAGAAGCCTCTGTTTTACCCTTAAAATTAAAAAGGTGTCAACTGCCTTCACTCAGTTGTTGAACTGTCTATTGATAAGAGGACCAGATAGAAAAATTCATCAAACTCGTGGAGTACAGCATTTGTGGAGTGGACAAGGGGACTTCTTCTCCCTGAAACACTATACATCATGCATCCTTGGATATTTATTTTTTGTTAATTAATTAATCTGATAATGTTAAAATGATAGATCACGATCTCATGAAGAAATTGTAAAAGACACAATTCGCCCCCCTCTTGTGTATATTTTGTTTAACTCAATCCAGCAGATATAAATAAAAATGTTATCTTAATAAATCTTTGTATATGGATGATAGTTAAAAAACAGTACAATCTATACATAAAAAACTGAAGGATAAGGTGAAGGACATACAAAAAATGCTTTTGATTAACATTACCTCCTCTTTGGGTATTGTCAAAATGTTTTCACTAAAACCTTGAAAGTGTTAATTTTTTAAAAAACTATGGATTCTATGATGATGGTATGGATGTTTTGAAGTTATTTGGGTAGGTTTTTTTATGAATAAATGCAATAGAGGTTTTAATAATTAGGTATTGTTAGTTCATCTTTATAGTTGAGGACGAGTGGTGTACTTGTAAATACCACAAAGTATTTACTCTTGGGATGTATCACATACATCAAGTGCATAAAAATTAGATAAATATTTATTGAATATAATTCATGGTTAATAAACACTTGCACACCTAAAAAATATATTCATTTTTTAGAATTATCATCTATATTGTTATTTTTTACTCAATTTTTTCTTTTTCAATTTCATTATTTTTTATAGATTTCTAACCGAGGTAGTCAAACATTAAGAATATATTTACATGAGAAATATTAGAAATTTTATAATCAATTATTCTAAATTTGATATATAATCAATTCCAATGAATTAATCATAATGGAAGTCAATCCCATGAATACTAATATCACTAAATATGAAAATATGGAAGAGGAAAAAGTCATCAGAATCAAAATACATGTTCCATGTGATATCAATATTGAAAAATTTGAACATAATAAACCCCTATAATGTAGGGATAAAATATATTGTTTACTTTGAAAATATTCCCATTGAACTCTTAAAGAACCCTTAAAATTTTTAATAACCATAAATCTAACATCTAATTTAATTATCTGGAGAACATAATAATAACCCAATAAATTGGATTACTATATGGGATCACCATTTTAATAATCCAAAAAGGGGTCACCCTGTGATATTCGGCCGCACTCATCTTTAATAATTACCATGATCATAATAATTAATTAAGTACATAGAGATTTCATTTCATCATTAATCCTTCAAACATACTTTATTCTTTTCAGAACATGATTTACTCATGTAAATGAAATTAGTAACATAAAAATATCTATTAAACATTGATAACCTATGGAAAATATATTCCTTCCAAAAAAATATATTTGAAAAATGATTGACCCATAGAAATGAAATGGCTTCCATAACAATCTTTTTGAATCAGGATTAACATATTTTGATGAATGTGGATTCATAAAAATTTATTTAATAGAAACATAATCCATATAGAGAAATAATAGGGATTGAATAAATATTAAATATATTTAGAGGAAGATAAGTAAAAAAATGCTTTTTGATGTTGATTAATGAAATACCACTAAAATAGCATTAAGCAAATTTTTTGGGTAAAACTGTTTCACATTAAAATAAATTTTTAACACATAATATATTTTGAAGATATTTTTATTTGAAAATAAACATGAAATACGATAACTGAATATTTGGAAATAATTTAAAAACATTTTGAAAAAATAATAATAATTTAAAATAATTTAATTATAAAATGAGATTAAACGATTATTTAAAAAATTTGAAGACATTTTTATAAATGTTTTTCTGAAAGAACAAAAAATTTCTCACCGAAGAGGTAAATGAATCTAGGTTTTCATACAAACACATTATTAGAAATTTTAATTAATACAAATTAGATAAAAAAGAATTCATTACATGATTTTTTCATGAATAAAGAGAAGATAATATAATTAATTAGAATTATAAGATTTCAACTTTTGAGACTCAATCATTCACAATCCCGATAAATGAACAGATTGTGACAAAATACTCTTACTAATTATGTAAAATTTAATAGTAAACTGCATGAAGGAATAATAGTAAATGATACTTATAATATGATGAAAAAAGGATAATCATGATAATAAATTAAATACTGGATGAATATTAAAATAATAAATGTTGATATGTCTATAATATAATAGTCATCTCATAGAATCGTATCTGTTAAAACATCGCTTACTGGTTTGGTAACATTTAAACTGAAATCCCCATGAAATATAGATCATAAAATTGATATGTAAATATATATATAATTATGCATAATAATAATAAAATAGATTAATTCGAGGTATATACACCACAAAACAAAAATATGTAGTGAATGTGGTATGTATCTTATATGAATAAACGGGAGATGAGAAAATCCTTAACCATCAATATAACTTCTCTCATGTGCCGTTATATTCAATAATAGTATAGTTATGTTAATTATTTAAATTTTGAAAATAGTTTCCCTATTTGTAATTTATTTAATTTCACATATAAACATTTTATATTTACTTAAATAAAAAATTAATTTTATATTGGTTGTTTTCACAATATTAGCATTATGTGTCAAAAATGACATTGGTAGGTTGACTATGGTCAAAATGGTCATTCATTAAACATATATAGAATAATAATCATGAACTAATTATCATATTTTTATTCTAATTATATTTTCAATATGTTGTGACCCGACCCTGAAAGGCATGGTGCTGGAATCTTCTTTCAATTTAATTGACATGATTATAAGGAATCAAATCCTGAACAACCATGAGTTTAGAAGTCTATGTAATCAAGATACATACAATTGTATGTTCATAAAAATTAATACACTAAATAAAACATTATTTTTTTCTTCTACATAAAATTAAGGATAACTTTATTCCATCTAGTATTTACTTGTATATCCTTCATAGTACACATCTTAGATTATAGTTGAAAGTAAGAATAATAATGGTGGGATAACATTCGTTAGAATGGGAATAATATAGAACAATAAATAATTAGTCAATGAGAATAATAATAATGGAATGATAAATAACTAATTAAAATTACAGTGTAATCAAAAAACAAAGAAAAAAATCCATAAATATTATGGTAAGGTAATAATATGAAGAACACGTGATTCAAAAAACTATATATGTGAAAAAATTTGGCAAGTAATGAAACTGAAACACATTCTATTGGATAAATGACATGAAAATTAAATGTATCCATATATATACATATATATCAAAAATCTCATGGATAAATAATAACTAAAACTAAATGTGGGAAACACATTATAATTTGACTCCATGTTTGATAGGTACATTCTACTTTTCTATAAAGTCCTTTTAGAAGACCTTTTACAACATATCTTAGAAAAACCCATCTACGGTGGCTATCTAACCAACTTGTTATATGAGAAAAAGGATTAATCAAGGGGATAATTATAATCAGGTGCTACCCATGTTATACTTTTCCAAATCATTCATTATATATCAATTAATAAATTTAACAATGTTCCTTACTGAATATTCGTATGGAGTAGAAGGTATAGATTTAGAAATATTTCCCCAAATAATATAATGACTATAAATGAAAACACCATATGAAAAATGGTATAATTTATAGAAAATGTAAATATCCATGATAAATGATATAGGTAATTAGTGTAAATTCAATGTTTAATGATCATAAAAAACTGAATATTTCGTGAGGGGGAAAAAGTATATCAAAGAAGTTAATGTGAATAATATCCTTGGAAAAACCAATAAAAACCTATCCAGAGTAAGGTTACAGATGATATAAATAACACATACATCAATTAAAAAATAATAATGAGTTGTTGTCTTCAACTAATTAATATATTTTTTTAAAAAATTTGTGGACAATATACTTTTCATTGAAAACCTTTTGAAAAAAAAACGTTAAAAGTAACATTGATAAAAATATTCATTAAAAATTATTCTATTAAACATTTGATGTAATAATCAAGGAAAATGGTAGTTAATTCTATACATTTTGTACAAGGTAAATAAGAACATTCAATTTTCATGGTAAAAAAGATAGAAAATTATTATTTGGAAGGAGACTTGAATATTCCATTTAAAACAATGGAAAGAGAAAAAAGTTTAAATATTTATGTAACAAATAATTTTAATAACATTTATCAATATTTTATAATAAAAAATAGTTTTCATATGAACATTACTTCCTTTCCTATAAAAGGAATAAATGTTAAGTCATTTTAAAAACATTTTCTACAACACCTTTAGTAGAAAATGGTGGAAAATGTTAACAATAGATGATAAATTTCATGAATTACGAGTGCAGGATATAATGAAATGGTTTATTGGATAATTTTTATATAATTTTCTCATATGTAAATGAATGATTTTTAATATTACTCATTAGAAAATATTTATTAAACATTCTAAAGTTTCTCATGCCATGTCGAAATAATTTAAATCAAAATAATCATCAATGAATGAAATGAAATGAAATTTATAAAATAAATAGAGTAAAGAGATTCCTGATATATCATGTTAAAGTGTAGTATATAAACCGTGCATAATAAACTAGCGGTATAACAATAAACATTCTTAAATAGAATTTTAATTGATAAAAAATACTTTATCATGCATTCTCATCCATGATAATGAACTTTTAACATCTGTTATAATAAACATCTGTTAGTTATCTACATTCATCAAAACCTTATTTATACTTATAGATACTTTTATTTCACTTATTAACTTGTTTTATATGATTAAATATTCAAATATTTTTACATCTGGTGTTTTGAGAATATTTGATTTAGGTGTTAAAAAATTTGATATGAAAACGGTGGCCACGTGTGTCATTATTTAACATCTCTTGATGCCGAAAAAAACCTGTAACTCTCTGAGGAGGTTTCTAAATGGCGAAGCGAGTTCATATTTGGAATCAGAGGCCCGATCTGGAGGCCCAAGAAGTGGTGCGCGTAAAATTGGGTGAGTTGCTCGAAAAAAGATGTCCCACGTGAAAGGCACCCAGGATTTGCGAAAAGTCCCTACGCCAGCGCGTAATTATTTCACGCTCGTGTCCCGCGCGGTTGATGTTTTCGCGCCGCCATCCCTGTCGCACAATTATTTCACGCGTCGCCTGGATTCCGCGCCGGCCGTCGCCTATAAATAGAAGGTGACCCCGAACGGTTTGAGGGTTGAGGAATCCGAAGCGACTCTCGTGCGCGCAATTCGGCTCCCCCGCGTGAAAGATGACATCCAGGTAATCCCCCATTTCGCGCAACCTTGCCCCGGAGTTCGCCTTTGCGCACGACTCCACCGGCTTCAGTGAATTTTCCCCTTCCCCTGGGTTCCAGCCTTGCGTGCAATCCGTGGTCAGTGCGCGCAATACCCTGCCTTGCACGCAAAACCATGCATGTAATTCCCTCTTCGCGCACAATTCCATTGATCCAATTGCGCTCTGTCCTGGTTTTTTGTGCCCAAATCATCCCTTTTGTGCGGAAAGCCCAGGACCTCTCACCTTGATGCCCCTTGGCTGCCCCCTACACCGGCACCTGATGTCTCCCCTGCCGGGCATGCGCGCCATGCGTTTTTTTCCCACATGGCCTTCCAGGCTCGTGCGAAGTAACCTCAAGGTCACTTGGGAGGTGTTTCCCGTTGCGTTGCTTTGCCTTACGCTTCTCCACATAGGAATGCTAACAGCTATTGATTCTTTGCATAGCCACGCAAACGTGGACCCCCCCGGTGGTTTTCCCTACGGCCCCCCTTCACCACGGCCTTATCGATGCCTTCCCTCCCACAAGAGGTAGAGGGAGTTGGGCGTGTAAGCCCTAGGGGTGTGGAGCAAACTCACCTCGTCCGAGCTGCAGGACATTAAACTGCTAAGCACATCATCCTTGACACAAGTCGTTAAACTGTGGTCCGACCCCATGCTTCGCATGCAGGGTCCCCCCCAAATCGGACATTCTTTAGGCCACTCATCTCCATGGGAATGGACTCTTCTTCACATGGAATGAGATACTCCTTGTCGGAGCGGCGTTTTTCCGAGGGGTAGGGCTGCCTCAGAGCGTAAGCCCCTAGCCTTTCTTGTAGTTGACTACACCCGTGCATCTTCGTACTTCCCCCCTGCCAAGGCCGGTGGAGTCCTTTTCCCACTGCACTTTTTTGCACCATGGGCCTCCATCCTAGAGTAAGCCCCGGCACCATGGGCCGCTAACCACGCGTAAGCCCGTATTTCCTCTTTGGGACACTCAACACGTAAGCCCCATTTCGCTTCTCACAGACGCACCCTTTGCGACGTGATCATCTGGTCCCTTCTACCTCTTGTTTCCCACACCGAACATGACTCACGTGGGCTTAGAGCGCGCACCAACCATGACATCCTCTTATGAGAAGCCCCAGAGCGTAAGCCCCATCCCATCAAACTACATGGACTTTGATCCATGTTAAGTCATGGTACGTAGGAATCCTCCCTGGGGATCAAGCCCAACAATCATTGGACCAAACCGTCTCCTTGTTTGTGTGACAAGCCCCCATTTTCCCCTGAACTACAGGGACTTTGATCCATGTCAAGGCATGGTACCTAGGAAGCCTCCATGAGGTTCAAGCCCACCACCCAGTCGTCCCGACATCTCCATGTCGGTTCCCTGACCACCATGGGCCGCCTCAGAGCGTAAGCCCCAAACCCCTCATCTCGCATGATGTTAAAATGTATCTCGTCCCGCATGACATTAAACTTTATCTTGTCCGGCATGACGTTAAAATTTATTCCCCCTCTTGGGCCATCTCATAACGTAATCCCCATGTCTCACTCCACCATCCATCCTGATCCTTACCTGGGCCGCCACATTCCGGAGAGATCATGCCACCCCATCCCACTCCATAGCATCCAGGAAGCCACCCACGTGTTGGCCCCAACATCGGTTTTCCCCGCTAGGAGCCCTTCCAACCGATCCATCTATGAAAGATGTTAATCTCGCGGCATACCCCATGTAAAACATGGGAATCTGAGAAAACCCACAGATGGTACACATTCCCCGCGTCCGATGTGGGATGCCTCGGGCTTCCACGCCCTCGAGAAGCCCTGTGATGAGGGACCAAACACAGACATGCCGACGATGCCCTAACGTGACCACTCTCCTCACAGAAGGTTGCTGCCCCGACAAGACCACTTGGAGCATCTTGACGGAAGCAGCGTAATTAACAGGCATCCATGTAGATATGGAACTGGGAATGAGCTTCACGAACTCGTCTTAAATTTATGAGGGAAACCCAGACTAGGTGACGAGCTCCGAGGGGGAATCCACCGAAGGAATAACCGACATCCCATCATCCCGGTTTCGATCAAGGAGTAGACATCCCTAAACAAGGAATGAATGTCGCCCACCTTTGGAAAGAAGGAATGCGGGGTAACAATCAGTGCATCCTCTCCACAGACGGATGCGCGCACCCCAGCGAAAGCGTCAGAGCAACAAAAATAGTGAACACGACGTGAAGCTCTTCTCCTCAACATGGGGAATGATTGCCGTCGAGGCATCGGGTCACACAAAAATGGTGAACCCGACATGAAGCTCTTCTCCTCAACACGGGGAATGGTAGCCATCGGGGCATCAGATGAATAGCATCCCACCAGGTTCGGGTAACCCTCACCGGGACGTGAACCCACCAAGGGTCGAGGCCGTCAGGACGTTGACTACTCTGTTCTGCAATGTCGTCAGCGTGGATCCCTCTTGCCGACCAGGGAAGATGGAATGACGCTGGGCTTTGGTTGTTGATCTACTTTCCTGTCGATGCTAATGTGTTCATCTCCCTGCATCTAGGAATTAGATCACTACATTCGGAACTCGGCCGCTACCTGCCCACCAGTGCAGGGGCAGGGGCAGCACCAACGCGGCTACCCCGCGTGGTCCCGCCCATTTCACGGCCGCTCCGACTTCGACCGCTGTAGAAGTCGGGCGCTTGCACCCCCTCTCCCCGTCAGAAATCATCCAGTGGAGGGTGATCAATGACTTGGTTCGTCGGTATGACGAGTAAGGGGTCATCCCCACCAGGGGCATGGACCGTTTGGATCTAGAGGCGGCTGCGCCTCACCACCATCGCCGCCCTCGAGGGCTACGCAGGGATCCGCCGCTCCCCACATCGACGTTCAACCGATTCGGAAGCCTATCCTCGGAGCACCTTGACACATCCCTCCCCTACGCCAATGAGGTGGGGGATGTCCGGCTCCACCTAATTGGCGATCCAACCCATGGGTTAGCGGCAAGAACCCCCACCAGGAGGCGTCGACGCCGCCGCCCAACTCCCCGAGCGGAGGAGCAGGCAATCTTCATGCCCGCACCGCCGGTTCCGGCCCATCTGACTCGACGCCAGTGTCGGGCGCGAGCAAGAGATAATGCTTGTCTTGGGGCATCAACATCAGCAACCACTGTGTCCTGGGCCACTGCTAACTCCTGTTACCAGATACCCGCACACGTTGAGTAGGGGCAGCCACGTGCCCGACTGGGATCGAAACCCCGACTGCCCTGCAGGCATGTTGGGTCGAATCTCCCGGTCGCGGACACTGGCAATGGCCAATGCGGACCAATCCGCGGCAGTGCTGCTCACCATGAAGGCTCATTCCGTGCCTCCAATCTGGAAAGCCGACAGCTTCTTCGCGGCGGCTACGCTCCGGGTATGACTCCTTCCAGCGCCTGCTGCATGGGGTATGAGGTCACTCCCCCAACCGCTAGCCGCGAGCATGGAGACGTTGTGTATCCAGTCACCCACTCGCATGGAGGTCCTCCCCATGTCCCTTTTGACATCTGTCCTGGTGATCCTCGCACCCCGGCCATCAGTCCCCTATGCCCCAGCTCTATTGTGGCCAGGGGACCCCATGAAGGGAAACGTTCTTACCCTGAGGAGCTATCCAGGGGTAGGAAGGCCGGGGATCGTCGTCCTGGGTGGAATGTTAGGGGAGTCTGGACGGAAATTAGACCAGTTTGTTTCTCGAATTATGAGGTAGAGTACGACTCGACAATGGAACCTTCCCCCCAACCCTTTGATTTAAGGGCAGGGATGGGGATGCGGCGTGTTAGTCTTGTACTCCCCGAATGCGAGATCCGTATGATTCCCTCCTACCTTCCAAGGTATATACAGGAGGACGAGAACATGGCATACCGCCGAGGGTCAAGCCCGCAGTTGCCACTGGCCTCCTCGAAAGCACCTCCCACCCCTATTAGGGAGGGTGAGGAGCTTTTCTGGGTACCAACAGAAGAATCTCGAGGCGATACACCCTTGGAGAGAACCGAATCTATGACAGGGAGCCCATTCAATGGCCCATCCTATCACGACCTGGCAGCCAGGGGACTGCGACCCCTAGAGGATGACCTTGGGATCAGTGTCCAGTCAGCCTGTTCGCCATATTCCCCGCTAGCCAGCCCACCGCCCCGACAGCCTGCCTCAGCGCCATTTCAAATTACTCAACATTCCTCGGTGGACGAGCAGGGGTGGAAGGTTTCGGACCTCGAACCAAAGCTGTGGAGCTTCTGGACCTTTCTTGCAGCGGGCCACTTCCATGATATGTTTTGGCCGGTTGCAGAATCGGATTTTGATGTGCCAGAGTCACTCACCCCGGGAGAGTTTGAATGCTTCAGCCAGATTCTTCGGGTGACTCACTCCTGCCTCCTCCATCAGCTAGCGCCTTATCCCAGGATCCAAGCACATCTCGAGGAGATCGGTGAGCAGTGCCACCCGGTCGACCTAGCAGCACTCCCCGCGTTCCGGCACCCCGAGTCGCTGTACCACCACCAGGCCCTCCAGCAAAAATGCGTCTAGAGTTTTCAAGTACTCCATAGAGTTATCGAGGAAGCCACCCCCCACGCGCACGTTCACGGATGGGGGGAATTACGCTGCTCTCTTCTTCTGTGCGATCTGCCGACAACCCAATCCCCTGGGCGGCCCTGAGGGAACGTCGCCAAGGGATGTCGCGGTCAACATGGATGACCATTCAGATGAGGGAATCATTGTAGAGCCCCTCGACAGGGACTCACCCCCCGAGGACAAGCCGCTAATGGACCCATCTGAGAGGATTACTCGCCAATAGAAGAGCCTTTTAGGTCTTCTTGTACCCACGGAGGCACTGATAGTAGGCTGAAATATCGTAAAGGGTAAAGAGCTCGTTGGGTCTGTCAAAATCACCGACCCATCTGCCTCAGTGCAGAAGGTAGAGGAAGATCCCGAGAAGGCCACGCTGCTCCAGAAGCTAGCAGAGAAAAAGGGGCTGGTTGATGAGCTCTTGGCCAAATGCATTGTAGAGCGGTGGCCTGACTACGGTGCTCCTATACCAGGACAGCAGGGGCAGGAGCATATACCCCTTGCTGAGATCCCCCCGGGCAACCATGACCGTGTCGTGTTCACCGAAAGGGGAGATAATGGAACCCATGGAAAGAGGGCACGATATGTTTCTCTGAACCCTCCCGAACGGCGAGACAACCTGGGGGACCCTGTTCGGTTTCCTCCTGCCACTCCGAGAGTCACTCCGCCAGCTGCCCCACAAGCTGCTGAGCGCGACTACCGTATCGAAGAGCCTGGCAATGCGCTTGTGGTTAGAGATCACCGTCAGGATAGGAATCCACATCTGGATGATTTGATGGAAGTACTCCTCGCCCGCTTGGAGGCCCAGGAAACTAGGCAGGTGGAAATCCCGCCAGATGGAAAGCCGTACCCAGCGTGGGTGGATGACATGCCGGCTCTTCCAGGATTCGGGAACCCCACTTTTCCCCCTTTAAAAGGACATGAGACCCACCAAAACACTTGGACCACTTCAACTCGAGGTACGGGACTATGTTAGGGACACCGGCGTAATAAGAGGCTGCGAAGCTCCAGTGATTCATTCAGACACTGGAAGGACCAGCATTCGTCTAGTACAGCCAGCTCCCTGTTGGATCTGTGACTAGCTGGGAGGACCTTCGCCGAAAATTCCTCTACCATTTCAGTTCCACAACCCGGAAGACGAACATTAATGTCCTCTTCATGTGCAAGCAAAGGCCCGACGAGCGAGTCGCGGACTTCGTCGTCCGGTGGAAGGGGCTCACGTACTCCCTTAACATGCCACTGACTCAGGAGCAATTACTGAAGTTGTGTGTAGGGAACATCAAGGCGGATTTGGTTCCTTATCTGATCATACAGAATTAACCTGGAGGGTTCAGGGACATTTCAGACAAGGCTCAGAACCTCGAAGAAGCCTTGCAACAGGCCGGTCAGGCACGCCCGCTGCCTCCTGTAATCTCTACAAGGAGAGCCTCCAGAGACGAGCCTGATATTGTGGCCCAGATAGAGGCCCCTAGACAGCTAGAGTTGCTGCCAGTGAGGCCAGCTCTGCAGGCTCGTAGGGGTCCACCCCCACGGGCATAGCCTCTGGCCCAGTAACGACCGCCTCAAAATCAGCAGGCGCCTCCGCGTAACGCACCTCCACCACTTAGGTGATGTAATCCGGCTCCGCCTCCTCGTCCTGCTCTTCCGTCCCCTGGACAGGGTCATCCCCCAGGAGTCCCCTTTCCAGACAGAAGGAATCTGGCATACTCATTTGGCAAGGCCCATATCGACGGTTATTTCTATAGCGCCTTAGAGCAGAGGATTGTGTGGCTGCCTGAGTGTCGGAAGTCGGAAGAGGTTTGTCTCACTGATCACCCTACCTACTACCCCTATCACCAGATCCTGGGGCACACCATCCAGCAATGCTATGTGTTCAAGGACTGGCTCCAAGACCATATTGACAACAACATAGTCATGTTGGGCCCATCCCCGGCACAGGTGGCAGGTGTCTTTGTAGGATCAGATGTTAGCAGTGACGATGGGGATGGGTGGGAACTGGTTTCCGACCGAGGGTCCCAGAAGTATAATTACTGGATGGCCCGCAGGATGGTAGCCCGTGCCCATGGCATCATTCGTGCCCGCCTGAGTCATCCAGAGCCCTTGGAGTCTTCGAGCGCCACTTTGGCTTCGTCTTCCCAGCATACTTCTTCCCAGAAGAGCAGGCGGCGACACAAGAAGAAAGAACGCGCCCTGCCATTACCGTCATCTTCATGCACGCTTGGCGATTTCATGCGCCCGGAGATGGGGATCCCTCCGAGATCCCGTCCAGTAATGGATGATTCCTCGAGTGAGAGACTGGGGTACGCTTTGGTTAACACCGTAGAGTTGGTAAATCCCTTTTCAGCTCCCGATGATGAGTAGCGCCAGGTGGACCTTCTCGAGAGCCCGGGGTATGCTTCGGTTAACATCGTAGAGTTGGTAAATCCCTTTTTGGATCCCGACGATGAGGAGCGCCAGGTGGACCTCCCCAATGTCCCCAGCCATAACCAATGTCGACGGAGCCGTGGCTACATGAATCATTGGGGGACGGTAGTCGTCACCTCCATTCAGGTCGTGCATGCTACCGAGACCAGGCAGTAGGCCCAGTATAGAGAGCATTACTCATTGCTCCCTCACTCGGTGACAACAGGTTCGCTTCCACCACCATTTGTGTTGCTAGATCAGGCGGAACCACCTTTCTCGCGTCGCAACTAGCCCAGCTCTGCCACTGGCCAACAACAGCCTTCCGGTCTTGGCATGACAGCCACCTCCCAGGCTTCAGCTAGTGAACGGCGGGGCGTGCCTAGTACCAGCCAATTGTCAGTCCCGCCAGCAGGGCCCATCATGCCCCCAATCCCAGAGCGACCTCCTGTAAGAAGAATCTCGCGTTTGGCGTGAAAGTATGATGTCCTGAAGCATGTGGCTGGCATTCCAGCAAGGCTTTCCATCCTTGAGGCCCTTCTCCTGTCGTCTGAAATGCGTGAGGCGCTCGTCGAGGCTCTAGAGAGCCCCCACCAGTTCGAAACTGAGGTAGCTACCACAGAAGTCTTCCACACCGAGGTGATTGTGGACGCCGAATGTCAGGAGGTTATCTCATTTTCCGGTGAAGATGAGGACCTTCCCATACAGGGGCACATCATCCCATTTTAAATCATCGGCCAGTTCAATGGCGTGGAATTCCATCACTGTCTTGTTGACGTGGGTTCTGGGATTAACATGATCCCAACTTGGAAACTGCGAAAAATGGGGTTGTATGAGGATGATTTAACTCCCTCCGACCTCAGAATCTTGGGGTATGACAGGACCGAGCAAACTCCACTCGGCAAGATTCGTCTAAAGTCCCAGTTCGGCGGCTTAATTTCCAATACTGAATTCACGGTTGTCTCTCAGGACACTACCAACAACGCATTGATGGGAAGTCCATGGATCCATCTTCACACTGCGGTTCCCTCATCATACCACCAGTGCCTCAAAAACTCCCTTAAGGGTCGAGTGGGTGTGATCCAAGGAGATGCGTCTCTGTTTGCTTCTTGTGAAGCCTGTTACCTGGACGTTGGCTATTACAAGAGCAAGGAAAAGCAAATCCTGGCAGGTGAGGTTGAGCCCGCCGCTGTCGCAAGTGATCCCTGGGCAGGTCTGGATGACGCATATGTCTTCCCAATCCATCGATTGGAGGCCTCAAATCCTAATATGGGAGAGTGCTATGTTGTCTCGGGTACTAGAGGAAGGTATATTTTCGGGTCTAAGCGATGGTGGTAAATCACCTCGTACTCTTATACCAACCAGGCTCAGGTGATACCCGAGCCTCCTACCCCTGTACGATATCGGGATGGTGGGCTCATGGCGACGGCAGTACGTCACACGTGTCTGTTTTGCCAAGCCGGAATCGACCGGCTCAAGACAACGCGTCCCCACTTCTTTGATGTCGTAAAGCGTGGCCCCTTGGGCCAAAGGATGAATGGGATTGGATCAACCGCCTTCGTCGCCATGATCTCTGCGGTGCATGTGTCTCCCGTTGTGACGACCTCCACCGCCCAGGCCGATGCCAGCTCCCCATCAGGGTCGAGCAGCCCTGAAATGGCTCCCCCAGTGGAAGATCCTTCCTCGAGCAGAGAAGAAGACATGGAAGATGCTCCTCCCTCTTTTGAGGAGGGCGTCTCCACCATGGTCGATGAGATTGTACAGGTGAACCTCAGTAGTAAGGCGGACCTGAGACCTACATTGGTCAGCGCTTCTATGCCTCCCGAGGAACGACAATAGTACATAGACTTCCTCAGATAGCATCGTGATGTGTTTGCCTAGAGTTATGATGAGATGCCAGGACTAGATCCCCAGGTAGCCATCCACCGCCTTGGCCTCCCAGCAAACCATCGCGGGTTCAAGCAGCCTCCCAAGAAAATGCACCCTTTTCATGGTGCCATGGTTGAGTCCAATGTTCATAAGCTCATTAAGTCCAAAATCATCAAGGAAGTCCAGTACCCCAGGTGGCTAGCCAACATTGTGCCGGTTAGGAAGAAAAATGGGAAGATGAGGATCTGCATCGACTTCCGTGATCCTAATCGCCACTGTCCGAAGGATGGATTTCCCCTTCCCGTGACAGAGCTGTTGATCGATGCGACGGCCGGGTTACAAGCCCTCTCCTTCATGGATGGTTACTCCGGGTACAACCAGATCCGGATGGCCCCCGAGGATGAAGAGTTCACTGCCTTGAGGGCCCCCAAGGCACTTTTTCCTACCGGGTTATGCCCTTCAGCCAGAAGAATGCGGGTGCCACCTAACAATGGGCTATGCACTGCATATTCAAGCCGATCCTCGGGACACTGGTGGGGTGCTACGTAGATGACATGGTTGTTAAATCTCCTCAGTGTCGAGACCATCTCAAGGACCTTGATAAAGTGTTTGGTTTCCTCCGTTCTCTCCACTTGAAGATGAATCTGTTGAAGTGTGCCTTCAGGGTCACCTCCGGAAAGTTTCTTGGCAACATTGTGATGTTTTGAGGTATCGAGATTGACCCCTATAAGATCAAGGCCATCAGTCAGATGCCTCCTCCGAGTAATATTCGGGAGCTTTGAGGCCTCCAAGGCCACTTAGCCTACATACGCCGATTCATTGCAAATCTGGCCGGCAAGTGTAAGCCCTTCTCTCGGCTCATGAAGAAATGTTCTGCCTATGGGTGGGACGAAGAGTGTCAGACCGCTTTTGAGGAAATCAAGAAGTATCTTCTTCAACCTCCGGTTCTGATGCTACCCATTCCTGGAAGGCCCCTGGTCCTTTACGTGACCGCCCTGGAGCGATCCCTCAGCACCCTTCTCACCCAGAAAAACAACGAGGGAAAAGAGAATAGCCTCTACTACCTCAGCTGCATGCTCCACGACACAGAGATTAGATATTCTCCCATCGAGAAGAGCTGCCTGGCGCTCGTATTCGCCATACAGAAATTACGGCACTACTTATAGCACCATGAGGTACAGCGGGTCTCTCGGGTTGACACGTTGAAATACATCCTAAGTCGCCCTATGATGACCGGCCGATTGGCACGCTGGGTGGTGATCCTCCAGCAGTTCGACATTAGGTTCGTACCTCAGAAGGACATCAAAGGGCAGGCGTTGGCAAACTTCTTCGCCGCCCACCCAACCACTGCGGACCAGCCACTGGATTTGGGCTTTCCTGATGAGGCAATCCTCTCAGTTGAACACGGCACCCCATGCTAGCAGATGCACTTTGACGGCGCCTCCTGAACCCCTACCGTTAGAAGGCTCAATGATCCAAGGCTTAACAGAGTGGGTATGAGTATCGTCTTCATCACCCTGGAGCAATCCGTCCTGCCATATTCTTTTTTATTGTCAGAATGTTGCACCAACAATGAGGCAGAATATCATGCCCTCATCACTGGCCTTGAGTTGGCTCTGGAGGTTAACGTGCCCCATCTGTGTGTGGAAGGGGACTCTGAGCTAGTCATCAAGTAGGTTAACGGTGACTATGCTGTCAGGAAGCCGGAACACATGACATTGCTAGAGTGCACCCTCTATCTAATGGCTATGTTCCCCTCCCGACCAGATGTCATTCACGTTCCCCGGTCGCAGAACAGTCGAGAAGATGCTTTGGCTAGCCTGGCCGCATCAATCGCGGAGCCCGAACAGGATGACCTAATCATCCATGTGGCACACCGGAGAGTCATTGCTCCTATTATCCCTACTCCTGTTATCCTAGAGGGAGATCGTGGCCTACGAGTGAACCATCTCACAGCTGGTGCCCTTTTGTCAGGACCCCCCGGGGCTTCATTCTTGGTGATCAAGACAGTTCCTGACTGGAGGACACCTTTGGTTGAATATCTCCTGCACGGCAATTTGCCGATGGACCGAGCAGAGCGGGAACGAATCTGCGCCACGCGCCGCAGTTCACCCTTCAAAGCGGTCCCAGCCGTGAGCAGCTCCTTTACAGGCGTGGGTTTGACGGTTTTATCCTCCGTTGTCTTCAAGGATTTGAGATCCCACAGGTCATGCAGGAAGTGCACGTTGGTTCCTGTGGCGCCCACCAGGCTGGGCGAAGTTGTCCCACCAGATTCGGAGGCTGGGATACTTCTGGCCTTCCATGATCCACGACTGCATCGAGTATGCTTAGAGGTGTCATGCGTGCCACGTTCATGCTAACTTTGTGCACCAGCCACCGGATCCTCTCCATACTACTAAGTATTCTTGGCCCTTTGCAGTCTGGGGGTTGGATGTCATAGGGACTTACCCGCCGGCGACGTCCCGCCAGTGCCGATTCATCTTGACCGCTACGGACTTCTTCTCAAAGTGGGCAGAGGCAACCTCACTCAGGGAATTCAAGGCTGGTTCTATCACTGGCTTCGTGAGCTCCAACATCATCCACCGATTTGGAATACCCCACGCTATCCTCACGGATAACGGAACCAACTTCCGAGCGGTCGAGCTGAAAAGATTGTACGCCAAGTACAACATTCTCTCTAACCACACCTCCCGCTATCATGCACATGAAAATGGACAGATTGAGGCATTTAACAAAACCCTCTCTAACATTTTTCAGAAAATGGTTGGTCAGAACAAGAAAAGTTGGTCGGAAAAGCTCCCCAACGCCCTCTGGGATTACAATACGATGACTCGCAATTCCACCCAGGTGACTCTGTATTCTCTGGTATATGGAGCTGAGGCCGTCCTACCCATCGAAGTTCAGTTTCCCTCATTATGTACGGCGGTCTATGACCAGCAAGCACCGGATAGAGTTGTTGAAATCCGCCTATCCGAGTTGGAGGCACTGGACGGAAGTAGGCTTCGCGCCTTACATAACTTGGAAAGGCCTCAGAGAAGGATGGCTTGAGCTTTCGATAAGAAGGTTCACCTCTGATCCTTCCTGCAAGGTGACTTGGTGCTGGGTCTTAGAGCGCCAATGATTCATGGTAGAAAACCACCCAAGTTGGAACACAAGTGGGAGGGGCCTTTTATGGTTCATAAGGTCTATCCCAATGGAGCGTACTCCCTGGTGACTATGGATGGTGTGCGTATCACTCCTCCCACCAATTCCAGTTTCCTCAAGAAGTACATTGCCTAAACTCTATGGTCTAGCATGACCATAAACTGCATTTTTCCCTACATTTGGGCTCTACGGTCTAGCATGACCTGAAAATTCATTTTGCCCTACATTTGGGCTCTATGGTCCAGCATTACCTTAAACTGCATTTTCCCCTACACTTGGGCTCTATGGTCCTGCATGACCATAAACTGTTTGGTCCCACATGACCCTAAACTGCACCTTGGTCCCAGTTCTACGACCTAAAACTAAGATCACATTGGTCCGAGCTCTAAGTCCTAAAACTAAGATCCATATTTCATCCAACATGACGTTAAACTGTATTGCCAGACCTTTTGTCTTTGGGTCCATCTTGAGGTCCGCTGTCGTGTCTGCCTCGCCTTCGGGACATTAACCGCATGATCTCGTGGCTTGGTGTGACATCATGTCCTCATTCATGTCGGGTTTGCAATAGCTGCACCGCACGCACCCTGTCCTCAGGATTTAGCCGTCCTGTGTCCAATGACATTCAAAGATGCCATCCAGAACAACGTATGGCTTGATTCCCATCCTTATGGGATACGTAGGACCACCTGAACACATAGATGTCAGGTCCAGTCCAATCTCTTAGGAGATCCCATGATCTCCCGGTTCCCAGGGTATTTGGCATTACGCCCCCTCGTTTGTCCGGGGATCCGCCATCTTTTGGCTGCTCTCGGACTGAGCCCTATGACCCTTTCCAGTGGTCTGCTGATGTTCTCAGGGTACTCTGGTCTAGGACTTGGAGTGCCAGATTCGATTTAGGAATGTTCCATCCACTTGCCAAGTTTCGTGTTCCCCTTCATTCGGGCCCCCTTCATCCTTCACACCCAGAGGGACCCCCAAGAACGGCCTGGATACAACTCCCAAGGGATCTCCTACCATCATGGGCCAATGCCCTCGAGGGTTTCAGACAACAAATTAATACTAATCCCGCGTTGCGAACATGGTCAACGTTTGATTCTCATTTGTTTGTCCCCATAGCTAACACGACAGGATGCTGCATTACGAACATGGTTAGTAATAATCCTCAGTCGTCACGCCGGCTTCCACGTGCCCGGAATGTTGGTGGCATGGTTCATGTCATGTTCCTCCCCGCTGTGTCAAGGTGGAATCTCGACACTCCTTGTACTAACCCTCAGTACACCCCCGCGCGTCAGACAGACCGAGCTGTGTAACGGTGTCTATCGGGGCTCCTGTGATCTGAGCGCTGGAGTATGTGCTTGGGTCTCTCCTTTACAGATTGCGTGCAGCATGACCCTCATCCCCATGGGAAACGAGGAGTCACCCGAACATTGCATTTCGGGCCCAGCACATCTGGGAGCTAGCATCTCCTGCCCCTCCCTGTTTGTTGAACCCTCGTAGGCCCCTTTTCCCAAGGCTCCTCTCTCGGCTGGTCCAAACCATATGTCCTTAAACTGTGTTATTGGTCCAAAACATATGACCTTAAACTATGTTGTTGGTCAAAACCAAATGACCTTAAACTGTGTTGTTGGTCCAAACCATATGACCTTAAACTGTGTTCTTGGTCCAAACCATATGACCTTAAACTGTGTTGTTGGTCCAAACCATATGACCTTAAACTGTTTTGCTGGTCCAAACCATACGACCTTAAACTATGTTGCTTGTCCTATCACACGACCCTAAACTGTGACATTATCGTCCTGGACGCAAGACGAAAAAATGGCACTGCATTGTGATGACCTCGTTGTAGAGGACATCACGTTGGGTATTGGTTACATGCCATACCATTTTTCAACGCCTATCATGACTTGATTCTTGTGGCGACACCATGGCCTACTGCTCTAGGCCTGTCGCTTCACAAATAAAAACCCTCACCCACCTTAAAGGACAAACATGATTTATCAAATTCCACTTCTTTTAGTGCATGGGCCACGCCCGCACTCCCCTTTTCCCTGGAACTGGTGTCTTACTGTGTCACCTTTTAGAACTACGTATGGCTTAATTCTCATCCTTATGAGATACATAGGAGTGCCTGGCGCACTTCCACACGGGCCCAACCAGCCTGCCTTTGTGTTCGGTCCCTCGACTCGAGCATTTCCTCGGAGAGCACATGGTAAGTAGGGCTTAGGTCCTCATTCATGTCGGGTTTTTTAACTGACATTCCATGTGTCCATTACTCCCCCTTCCCATTCACAGTCCGAGCTCTAAGACCTAAAAATAAGATCCATATTCCGTCCTGCATGATGTTAAACTGTATTTCGTCCAACATGACGTTAAACTGTCCTTCAGGAACAACCTGTGGCTTGACTCTCATCCAAATGAGATACGCAGGACCGCATGAACATTTTTTCTTGGGTATAGCCCCAAGGATTGCTGAACCTTGTCCATCTTTATTGTCGGCCCCTCAGCTCGACTTCATGAGAAGTGGTGTAATCGGTACATTTACCCCGAGCAGGTTTGGGATGCCCCATGGTAATAATGGGAAGCAGCAGTTCTCTCACTAAAGAGATCCTACCTGGAAATTGGGACGACCCGTGATCAGGTCGGTATGTCCACCTAATGCGCCTTCACCATGGTGGCGCAATATCGAGTGTGGGAATCTGTTCGAACAAGCCACCACTCCACCTCCCACGCTTTGTGTTCCCCTTATTCGGTTCCTCATTTCCATTTATGTTTGACGGGACCCCCTAACAGTATGGATGCTTGACCAATGGTCCACCTACTGTCCTGGTCCAACGTTTCGGAGGACTGGTCATGTTTGACGGGACCCCCTAACAGTATGGATGACGGACCTATGGTCCGCCTATTGTCCTGGGCCAACGTTCTGGAAGACTGACCAATGATATTTGAGTTAGGCCCCGTGTTGCGAACATGGTCAACGGTCAGCCCTCATTTATTGTCCCCATTCCAGGCCAACATAATATGGATGATGTGTTTCCACCACAGTTGACAGTTATCCTCCATGGTTGCGCCCCGTTGGGTTCCAAATTTGGGCAGCGTGATTCACCCTTTCTCTCCATCCCCGTATGTTCGAATGGATTTCAATGACCTCGTCATTTCCCCGCTCGTGTGTTAAAGCACATTGAGAAGTTGACACATCAATTGGCCTGGGGTCTCCTCAGATGTCCATGCCTGATTTTGGACGCCTGAAGCTTGGTCAATTCCCCACAATTGAATGGAATGATCGTACGAGCATCTCTATCTTCTCGCGTTGGGCACGTCCCACAAGAGCCTAGGGGTGAGTTGTTATTCTTTTTGAAACTATGGTTGAGAGAATTAAACCAAGGGTACAAAGGAGTGGATTTGGCCATATATTGGATTGAGGCGATGATCAATACAATTGACAAGTTCATGAGATGGCAAAAAACAAAGCCCTTAGGGATCAGCATGCTGAATTGATCTTTCCAGCACTGCTACCCTCTGGCTGGTAGCCTTTAGGGCCGCTTTTCGCTCTTTGAAGACTCTCTCCTCATCGACCACCACAGAGCGCAGCTCGCCGGCCCTAGCTTGTGCCTGCGCCCGCTCGCTTCGAAGAACGGTCATCTGGTTACTCGCCTCCACCAGTTGTTCCTGTGCATCATCCATCTGGGCCATCAGTTGTTCCACAAGATCAGAGCATGTTGCGATGAAGACCTCCTTATCTGCCACCTACCCTTCGAGGTGTCGGACTTCCTGCTCCGCCCTTAGCAATGCTTGAGCGCTCGCCGATCCTTCCCGGCACTGGGCAATGTCAGTGCGCCGGATACTCTCGCGTATCTTCTCGTCCATGTAATCACGAACCGTCAGATGAAGACGTTTAGCGTCAGCCCCTCCGGCGCATAGGATATGCAGCCAGTTTGAAGTGATCCCATCCGCCTCAGCCAATCCGACTGGGGCTGCCTGAGGAAGCACTGGATACACATCCACCCTTTGGGCCATGTCATCCGGCTCACCTCGGCTGCCTATGAGTTTGAGTCATCTATCTGCTCAGGGTCAGTGGGTCGGTATATGGGGAAGGCCGCCAGCAAATCGGCAGTAGGATCCGCCCCAGGGATGTCTTCATGAGGGATACAATCCTCGATGTCCAGGCAACCTTCTTTTCTTGCCCCAGAAACAATGATGCCTCTACCAGCTTCTGATCACATCTCAGGAATAGCGCCGCAGATGTACGCCACCCCCAGTTCATCAATTGTCCGGGCCGACTCAGTGCGGAGATCATGTTCCGAACGAGGTGGTATGTCCGCCGCTGGTCCACTCACGGATGGCCCGGGCTCCGCAGCCTGACTTGCCTCCAGTTTTGAGATCACTGCACATGGTATACGCTAGTTAGATGGGATCTTTTTCCACGAAGCACCAATAGTGAAGCGTGAGACTTACAGCAATCCAGAGCGCCGGTCCCCAGTGTTTCGGCCGCCGCTGGAGCCGCCATGATGGGAGACCCCTCTGCGCTTGTTAGTTCAATGATGGGTGTCGGATCCCCGTAATGTCTCACCGGTTCCTCTCCTCCCTCCTCTGGTGGGGACGCCCGTCCAATGCTCAACTGCTCCGGTGTAGGATGGGGATGTGAGTCAGAAGATGGAAATGAGAATGGATGAATAAGGGAAATGAATAAAGACAGAGACAAACCTCAAGAATATCATTTAGGTCGAGATCAGAGTTGGAAATCTCACTGCTCTCTCAAAAACTCCCTTGGTAGGTCGCCCCTTGCAACCGCTCACCTTCGGGATCTTCTTCATCATCTTCTCGCTCGCCCTCGTCCTCTCTGGTTTCCTCCTCCCCCTCCGGATCCTCGTCACTTTTGCCTTCTCCCGGCGGCATGGCTTCCGGATCATGCTCCTGGTCGAGCATCACTTTATCTAGGAAAGTTGGCTCCACACGCCGCCCCCTCTGGCGTGCATATGCGTCCATGGCTGTTAGATAAGCATGCCGCCGATGGAAATTTACTCAGTCGGTAATTCGAACGAGCCTGACCTCTGGCAGTTGGATCCCGTTTTGCATTATCTTCTGCCAGATGGCTTCGACGCTCAGCGATTGCCATAGGGTCATCTAGGCTGACCACAGTGCCGGGAGAACTGCGTCTTGAGAAGGATCGAGCAGATATCTTATCTGCTTCCCGGGCAGTTCCTTGGCCGCCTAATGTGACCCCCTACGGGTAACGAGGACGTGGAAGCACCATGTGATGTCCCCGCTGCCGAAGTCCCAGCCTGCGCAGGCCTCGCTTCCTGACGCACCCTTGGTTCTCCCCTTTCGACGGCACCGTGCCTTCTTTCCCATCGCCCGGTTTCTTCACGAGTGACCTAGAGTTGCAGGACACGCTTGAGAAATAGCCCCTCAGTTTACGCAATGGTCCAGTGTTTGGCGTATTAGGTTGCTAGGCCGGCATCGACCCCGACGGGGGGAAGAGTGACGACATATCCAGAGCCGAAAGTGGTAAACATCAACCACATCTGGCGTAGGACACATGGATTTTTCTCCTGCCAGAAATCCATGAATACCTTCTTCGGCATTCGTTGGAGGCACCCGAACTGGCTGGCGAATCGGGATGGCATGTACGACTCATAGATCACCTTCCCGTCGATCTGAGCCACGAGCACCTCACCCCGAATGCTCTAGAAGTATTCCTGTTGTTCTAGAGATCCTAGACCGTTGTCCACCAGTTGGCCGACCGGGGTGGGAAACGGGATGAAGCTGAAGTTGGCATGGTTGCCGATGCGGACCCTCACGCCCTCATCATTGAGCGTCATCGGCTCCACCCCTGCGATGTTTATCAAGGACGGCCGCAGGCCGTTTCCTGGAGGACGGATGGCGTTTGGGAAAGTATACCCGCCAACATTTGCCGCCACCCATCCATGGATGATCTGGAAGGGACCACATACTCTCCAAGGCAACCCCCCTCGTGAGATGTGCCCCAGAATGGTATACAGATTGGCTAGTACGAGGACACCCAAGTTGAACCGTTTGTTGTCGGCCATGGATCCCGCCATCACCAATGTTGGTGGACGGATTCCCATCCTCGCATCCCGCACCGGAAGGAGCCACCAGCTTAGGAATTGGGCAAGGAACCCGGAATACCGAACGTTTGGGTCCCGGGCCTCAATGACGCGGTAGCCCCATGATTGGTATTGCCCTGCCTCCAGGGTCCTCCATTACGACCCATCCCTACTCCTCTGAGTCGCGGTTGGGCATCGTTTTCCCCGTCCCGGCATCTTGACGGCCGAATAATTCTCAAGGAACAGGCTGAACCCGCCCTTGAATGCTACGTCCTTCAGGAATTCCGTGACCCCCAGCCTCTCTTTGGCCATCTCCAACAGGTTCCACGTCAGCATAGGCGTACGCGTCCTGTCTCCCCATGTGTTCGTTGGAGGAACGAACTCTTCGTATTGGTTACCCTCTAGTGGGATACCACCGATGCAGTGAAAGGCCCAGAGATTTATGCGGACTTCCCCATGATGAAGGTGGAATGTGTTTGTGTCAGGATACCACCAGGTGAATAGATTTGGTATGAGTTCAGGATGGCGGTGGAAATGGAACTGTGATGTCCATACCGCCTCGAACAGGATGATATACCGCAGTTCGTCCCTGAACTGGTCACAGGTATGGCGGACCCATAACGCCCATGCCCATTTTCTAGTGAAGTTGCCCCTGGACCGCAGGACCCAATCCTTCAGCCAGCCCTTCGTGTCATCCGTGATGCTCTGACAGAATGTGCTCGCGTAGAGGGCCGGAGAATCCTCTGCCACAGGCTCATCCCCGGTAATGGTCCTAGTCCTCGGGTTCAGGACATATAGATCCATATGACTAGTTTCCCTGGCAGGATGTCCATTTTTGGTGATGTTGTAGCGAGGATGTTCGTCCTCCCGAGTCACCCAAGACCACATCGTGTCCACTTCGAAGCCTGGCAGTGGCACCTCCTCCAGAATGCCAAAATTCCAGAGTGGGAGGTTGTCAGACAGGGGATACGACTTCTGGGCCGGAGTCAACAGATTGAACAATGTCAGATTGTTGGAGACAATCACCTTGGCACCATAAACCTCCTCGTTCGTCGCCATTTTTGTCCTACGGGCAGCGGCTTCCCCCTCATCGACTCGTATTGCAGCCATCTCGAATTTTTCGGGAGTTGGGCAGAGTCAAGATGCAGTGCGCAGAATCGGGGGGTTTGGCGCGGAATCTGAAGGAGTTGCGTGAAATCATTGAGATGAGCACGCAATCGGCATGAGGAGCGCAGATGATCCCAGTCTTGTGTGAAATCACGACCAAATTTTAGAAGAAATTTTGCACTGCCAGACCGTTTTTACGCGCAGCCGCGGAAGCGATTTCGCGCATGAGAGCGATGAGCTTATCGCGCGGAAAAAGTGGAAGTATGGATTTGGGACCCATCGCCACTTTTTATAGGTGAGGCCATGGTTCCGTGCCATGCAAAAAGAGGATTATGCGCCCGTCCGTAGGTTTTGCACGCCCCATCGAAATGTTTTCGCGCAACATGGCCAGTAGACTACATTTTGGTGTTTCAGCGTTTCCCTTGGAATCCGATCGTTGTGACCTCTCGCCGATCCCAATCCAAGGGAGAATTTTTTGACGCCTAAAAAACCCCGTAACACTCTGAGGGGGTTTTGAAATGGCAAAGCGAAGTCATATTCGGAATCAGAGGCCCGATCCGGAGGCCCGGGAAGTGGTGCGCGAAATATTGGGTGAGTTGCGCGAAAAAAGATGTCCCGCGCGAAAGGAACCCGGGATTCACAAAAAGTCACTACGTCGGCGCGTAATTATTTCACGCTCGCGTCCCATGCGGTTGATGTTTTCGCGCCGCCATCCCTGTCGCGCAATTATTTTGTGCATCGCCTGGATTCCGCTCCAGCCGTCGCCTATAAATAGAAGGTGACCCCGAATGATTTGAGGGTTGAGGAATCCGAAGCGACTCTCGTGCGCACAATTCGGACCCCCCCGTGCGAAAGAACACATCCAGATAATCCCTCATTTCGCGCAACCTTGCCCCGGAGTTCGCCTTTGCGCGCGACTCCACCGGCTTCAGTGAATTTTCCACCTCCCCCGAGTTCCAGCCTTGCGTGCAATCCGTGGTCCGTGCGCGCAATGCCCTGCCTTGCTTGCAAAACCTTGCCCGTAATTCCCTCTTCGCGTGCAATTCCATTGTTCCAATTGAACGCCGTCCCGGTGTTTTGCGCACAAATCGTCCCTTTTGCGCCCAAAGCCCATGTCCTCTCACCTTGACGCCCCTTGGCTGCCCCCTGCACCGGCACCTGATTTCTCCCCTGCAGGGCATGCGCGCCATGCGTTGTTTTCCCACACAGCCTTCCAGGCTCATGAGAAGTTACCTCAAGGTCCCTTGGGCCATGTTTCCCATTGTGTTGCTTTGTCTTATGCTTCTCCGCATAGGCACGCTAACGACTATTGCTTCTTCGCATAGCCACGCTAACTTGGACCCCCCAGTGGTTTGCCATGCGACCCCCCTCCACCACGGCCTTCCCGATGCCTTCCCTCCCACAAGGGGTAGAGGGAGTTGGGCATCTAAGCCCTAGGGGTGTGGAGCAAACCCACCTCGTCCAAGCTGTATGATGTTAAACTGCTAATCACAGCGTCCTTGACACAAGATGTTAAACTATGGTCCGACCCCGTGCTTCGCACGCAGGGTCCCCCCAGCTCGGACATTCTTTACGCCACTCGTCTCCATGGGAATGGACTCTTCCTCACAAGGAATGAGATCCTCCTTGTCGGAGCGGCATTTGTCCGCGGGGGAAGGGCTGCCTCAGAGCGTAAGCCCCTCTCCTTTCTTGCGGATGACTACACCCGTGCATCTCCGTACTTCCCCCCTGCCAAGGCTAGTGGAGTCTTTTTCCCACTGTGCTTTGTCGCACCACGGGCCTCCATCCTGGAGTATGCCCCGTCACCAAGGGCCTCTAACCACGCGTAGGCCCCTATTTTCTCTTTGGGCTACTCAACGCGTAAGCCCCATTTCGCTTCTCACGGATGCACCCTTCACGACGTGATCGTCTGGTCCCTGCTGCCTCTTGTTTCCCACACCGAGCATGACTCACATAAGCTTAGAGCGCACACCGACCATGACATCCTCTTATGTGCCGCCCCAGAGTGTAATCCCCATCCCAGCAAACTACATGGAATTTGATCCATGTTAAGGCATGGTACGTAGGAAGCCTCCCTGAGGTTCAAGCCCAACAATCCTTGGCCCAAACCGTCTCCTTGTCGGTGTCCCAAGCCCCCATTTTCCCCCGAACTACGAGGACTTTGATCCATGTCAAGGCATGTTACATAGGAAGCCTCCACAAGGTTCAAGCCCACCACCCTGTCGTCCCGACCTCTCCATGTCGGTTCCTTGACCACCTTGGGCCACCTCAGAGCATAAGCACCAAACCCCTCATCCCGCACGACGTTAAACTATATCTCGTCCCGTGTGACGTGAAACTATATCTTGTCCCGCATGAAGTTAAACTATATTCCCCCTCTTGGGCCGTCTCAGAACGTAAGCCCCTTGTCTCACTCCACCATCCATCCAGATCCTTACCCGGGCCGCCACATTCCAGTGAGATCATGCCACCCCATCCCACTCCATAGCATCCGGGAAGCCGCCCACGTGCTGGCCCCAACATCGGTGTCCCCCCTAGGGGCCCTTCCACCTGATCCGTCTACGCAAGACGTTAAACTCGCGGCACACCCTGTGTTAAACATGGTAAGCTGAGGAAAACCTTAGATGGTACACATTCCCCACGTTCGATGTGGGATGCCTCGGGCTTCCGCGCCCTCGAGAAGCCCTGTAATGAGGGACCAAAGACAGACATGCCGACGATGCCCCAACGTGACCATTCTCATCACCGAAGGTTGCTTCCCCGACAAGACCCCTTAGAGCATCTTGACAGAAGCAACATAATTAACCAACGTCCTTGTAGATATGGTACCAGGAATGAGCTTCACAAACCCGTAAATCTACGAGGGAGACCCGGACTAGGTGACGAGCTCCGAGGAGGAATCCACGAAAGGAAGAACGGACATCCCATCATCCCGGTTTCGATCAAGGAGCAGGCGTCCCTGAACAAGGAATGGATGCCGCCTGCCTTTGGAAAGCGGGAATGAGGGGTAAAAACCAGCGCGTCCTCCCCACAGACGGATGAGCGCGCCCCGGTGAAAGCGTCGGAGCAACGAAATCTATATAATAATAATTATAAAATAATATCATTTTCATACATAAATTATAATATAATAATAAAAAGTAAAATATAATTATAAAAAATGAATCAACATAACAATCATTGAGACAACAGGTCGTATGTAGGCATGTGTAATGTTCCCATTTTTCGATGATCGTAAAGGAATGAATGAAAGTAACACCATATCATTCCAAAATGATAAATATATCATGAAAATGTGTTATTTAATAATATATAATTATATATATAATTCATTTGATATAAAAGGAATCACATCTTGTTGAGGATGAGGTAGTCCAGATTTCAACACCCGACATTACCACCATTTAGTTTGTGAACGGGTAATAATGAAAATGATATATATATATATATATAATTTCATGAAATTAAATTATGTACTGAATATAATATATATGTATTAATTTTCACATATTATTAATTTTAATCATTATTTATATATTCTGTGGATCATGTTAACGAATGAAACTGCATTGAGTGGGCTGTAGTCCACCCTTTTGGAAACAATGTTATCGTTTTTAAAAAAAAACTGAATGTATAATGATATGTTTTTTTATGTAATTAAATATTTATAAAATAATTATAAATATCATCTATAATATATAAAAATTTATTTCAATCATAATAAATACCATGACATGTAGTAAAAGAAGAACAAACCATCGTCATTTCCTGATATGGTAGTTCACCATTAACATAAATATTATGTTTTGTTACCCATTAAATGGGAGTGTGTGTTAGTGTAGATAGAAAAAATAACATAAAAATTTATACTGCGTTAAGGAAACTATTTATTATATAATCATCGAATTAGGATAGTTTTTTGAGTGTATAATGGATATATAACTATAGAGATTAAGGAAAGATGTTACCTCTTAATCATGTAACTCATTTTTGTCTAAAACAAAGGGAGTCATTGGATTTCATCCTTATTAATTAGAGGTTTATGTAATGAATGAAAGGATGTTTAGGTGAAATTTTTTCATAGAAAAATCGACCCAAAATGGCTTGAGATATGTGATGATGTGGGAAGAGATGATGCTTTTTATTGTGAAGGAGTGGCACACTTATAATATTTTGACAATATAATTCTATCTATGTTTTTCACATTGAATATCACCTGAATAACAAAAAAAATTCATTAAATGTTGAATATAATGTCTAAATATTGTATGAAAATGACTTTTGGATAAATTTCAAGGTTATTTTTTCCTTTATGAATAAGGATTTTCCCCTTATAAAAATAAATTTTACCTTAATTAGTGTAATTAATTTTTATTACATTCACTGTTATTTTTGGTAAAAAAACTATGTAAACCTTATTATAAATTATAAGGAATAATTATTAAAAATATTGAATCAATTTTTCAAATTTATAATTTTATTAGTGGAATAAATTAATTTAATTTTAATCATATCGATGGAATGTCAAATCACAATATTCAAGTAAAACATTCAAACGTTTTCTAGGGTTTTGAATCCATTTTTAAGAAAAACATGATTCCAATGACTTAAATTTGACTAAACTATAAAAATATGATCTAATTAAACATTAATAATAATTTATAATATGATTTATCCTTATAAATAAATTAAATGAAAAAATTAGTTTTAACAAAAATTCAATATAATTCACGTTTCATTAAAAAATTAAACTTCATATAAATATACCTAAAATATACACTTACATTATTTTTAACAACATAGTTTAAATATTACGTTTATTTGGAAAAATAATAAATTTAGATGTTCTAAAATTTTTATTTGTAATTGGTTCTCCATTAAACGGTGTTAAAAATGTATTAATAAGAATATATGTTTTTATGTGTAAAATTGGACTTGTTCTTATGTTATGATTATAAAATATATTGTATGAATATAAAAAATATTATATTAAATATAATATATTTAAATTTAACATTAATATCACTCAATAATATTAATTAATTAAATTTATTATGTCAAAATAACATTATGATGTAAAAATAGTGTTCTTTAAAATATTTATTTAGTTAATTCATTCCTATATTTATTTATATTTAACTTTTTACCCATAAATAGGTTTCTACAAGCATTTATTATATTTATTTATTTCATTCAATTCATATAATCTAGTTTATTACATATTATATTAAATAATAATATTTTAATTACAAATTATTGATCAGTGAAACTTTGTCTTGCATGTAACACAAGCCATTAAAGAAACATGTTTTTCCGTATGTCGCATGTCAACTCAGTATCACATAAATTAAAATATGTAGAATATATTATACCTATTTAAAATAATAAATGTAATAAAAATTATCATGATATTATATTTCCTTTCACACATGATGTTTCATTTCATAAAAGTTAACTTATATAATGTCCTTTCATTAGAATTTCATGATGCTACATTCTCCATACCTTAGTTATATTTCCTCCTAAAAATTATAACTTGATCATGGTAATATGTTGTTTGATATATTTTATCTGTGAAATATTCTATAATTAGGTGGTTTCCAAATTAATCCTCTAGAATATAGATAATGGTAAGTACTCAAACCTCCGGGAAAAACTTATAATTAGTTATCTATATCGAAAACAATTAGTAGAATATACAGATACATTAATAATGGAAAAGTTAAAATATTTATAGAGTGATACTGAGGAAATAAATCACAATAAAGTGGATGTTAAATAGATCTTTAATGCCTCAAATACATAAATATTATATGATTTAGAGGAATATATATTTAACAAAAATTATTGTATTTGGAAAAAAATTTATTTTTAACTCATTTTCGGAATGCTGAGAAATTATATTACTGCTTATGAATATATGAAAATTTACATAAATTATATGTTTTAATTTCATATGAATAATTAAACTTTTTTTCTTTGATAAATTCATCCAAATATTAATTTTTATTCCTGAAGAAATAAAATACATATCTCATGTATCTTAACGCCCATAAAAGAGTGACAAGTGTAACTATTTGTTTCTAATTGTTATAAAAAACCCAATATGGTAAATACATTAATTTTAAAACCCAAAAGTTAAAATATTGGTTTTTAATTGATATTAATTTTTCAAAAATCTTAACTAAAAATAATTAAATTTTATCCTGGACATTGTGTATGTCAGTGGATGGCATCATACCATTTTTGTTTTTTGGTCATGGGTTCACGACACACAGCCTTCTCAGATTTGATTGGTTGTCACACAACCAATATTTTTTTATTTTTTAAAATCATATTAATGAAATTAAAATAATAAATATTATGTAAATCCTTGATATATGTTCTGTGACTAAATAACCTTTTAATTATGGTTTTTAATACAACCCTAGTACATAATTACATCATTTGTTTTATTTTAGTATATACTCTCCTATTGTATAATAATTTTTCATAATATCATTTAGAGTATTTATAAGCCAAAAAACATTATATTAAATCTAAAACCCCTTAGTTTTGACCAATTTTCTTAATTTTCTATATAATTCTTAGTGGTTTTTTAAAAAATGTTAATTATCAAAAGAATCTCCACTGAGAGTGAAAACATAAGGGCATAGTAAGGTTAGTTCTAATGTACCAGGTTACAATGAGTGAGGCCAAACACACATTGATGGTGTTGTTACTCATATGTACATTTGTTCATGAACAAGATACACATTTAGTATTGTAACATTTATTTATTTCTAGAAATACCCGCATAATCAATAATTAACAAGAACTCTATGGTTTTTTTCCACATTTATCTTCAAATTATACAATAGAGTTCACATTCTATAATTTTTTTCTCTAAAATCGAGTTCACAAGGTTTATACTAAAATTCCTTTGATACATTCTATAGAAACCTGACCCCAGAAGACCAAGAGACAATGTCTACCAAAAATTAAATGGGAATGATTATAATTAATCACATCCTAAATGAATATGGTTTTTATAGACTTGGAAATCTTGATACATACATGAGTCTTGTATTAAAAATTAATACACTAATTACAACATAATTATTTTCATCTATATAAGCATAATGAAAAACATAAAACCATTTAGTATATCCTATATTAGTTTTATATTATTCATCATGGATTACCAGTGAAAGGAAACATCATAATAGTGATCTCAAATTTATCGTCAGGGTATAATATATGGGATGAATTAATAAATCAATGAGAATAATAATCATGGAACGGTAAATTACTGAACAAACATTCCATGATTTCAAAAATATGAGGATTAAATTAATAAATAAAATGTGAAGGTAATAACTGGAGGAACATTCCATTCAAATAACTATATAAGTAAAATTAAATGTGGCAAGGTAATAAACTAAAATATATTTCATTTAATTAATGATATTAAAATGAAATGTTTCCATATGTGTGTCGATGTTAAATCCCATGTATGAATAAAAAGAAAAACTAAATTAGGGAAATGAATTATTATTGGACAACATGTTTACTAGGTACATGGTATATTTATCATCAATACATTTCCCATGAAAATGTAAAATATATCAGTTAAAAACCAAGTTATGGAATATAGACCAATGACCCATCCCATTAGACAGCAGATTCATCAAGTGGGTATCTATAACTTGAACCACCCAATTTATACAAGTCCAATAGATTATTCATATATTGAATAATTCATTTTATAATGAGCCATATCAAATATCGGTACAAACATTAAGGTACATAATTATAAATATTTCATCAAATAACATAGTTACATTCAAAGTATACATCATATAAAAATGCAATATGGTTTAGGTGATGGGAATATCCATGATAAATTATTTGTATAATTGGTTTAAATTCAATGTTCAATAATCATATGAAATGGAATATTTCACGTAGAATGACAATGAAATAAATGAGTTGAATGTGAATTATATCCTCTTCCTAATTAATAAATTATAATCTTGATTGAGGTTAGGGATATGATAAATGAAAAATACAATAAGTGGAGTAATATAATATGTTGTTTTTATTGACTAATTTAGAGACCTTTTGAAAACATTCTTGTGGAAAATATCCTTTTTTAATAATTTGAAAAAAAAAATCATTTCAAAATCACTTTTGAAAATATTTTCATTAAGAATTATCCATTTAATCATGAAAATGGATCTTCAAGTAAAAACTTCAGGTTTATTTGTTAATGTTATTCAAGGTAAAATTAAAAAATCCTTCTGTATGGAAAAATGCATGAAAAATTACTTGGTCGAAAAGATACAATATGATTCCTTTTAAAAAATTCGAAAATAAAAAATGCTAAAAAATTATAAAGCATTCAATTTTAAAAAAATTGAAAACATTAAAATAAAACATTTTTTAGAGTAAATAACGTTACCCTCTTAAATAGATAATTATTGTCAAGTTTTCATAAAAAAGTTTCTAAATCAACTTGAGTAACAAGGTGTGTAAAACTCATACTAATTCTTGAAAAATGACATGAATAACTAGGGGAGAAGAAATGAAATGGTTTATTTATCAATGGAAATATTATTTCAATTAATTTAAATTAATTATCATTAAAATTATTTATAAGGAAAATAATATTTTAACATTCCAAACTGCCCCATACCCCTTTGAAACATTTTAAATCATAAGTATCATAAAATAATAAAATTAAATAAATGTTATAATAGCACAAGACTAAGGAGAATCATGATATATCATATAAAATGCAAGTATATAATCCATACAAAAGAAACTAGGTTCATAATAAAAAATAAGTAACCATTGAATGTAAATTAAGATGAAACCCCTTACATTATGTTTCAATTTTGTTGAACATCCTATAATATCATGTATACAGAAATTATATTAATTTTATATTGTATTGATATATTTTTTCATGTTTATCATTACATTTATTTCCCTTTTTACCATGTTTTATATGACTATTTAATCTATTATGTTTACATCATGGGTTTTGGGAAAATTTAGCCCATGGGTTAAAAACAACAATGATTGGTCAACTATGATCCAAGGGGTCATTATATTACATCACCATAATAATAATAATGAAATAATAATCATATTAATACATAAATTATACATTTTAAAGTATTAATTGATTATGTATATGAATCATTAATCAACGTTATAGTCTTAAAGATGGTGGGTCGTATGTACGCATGTGTAACGTTCCCGTTTTATAGTGATCATTATGGAAATAAGGTAAGTAATAAAATATACTTCTATAATGATAATTAAATAATAAATAAAAATATATTTAATTATATATAAATTTATATATAATTATTTTTAAGGAAAATAAATCATATAATGTTGAAGAGGTGGTAGTCGAAACATCCATAACCGATGTTATCACTTTTTAGATATTGAAATGGTAATAATGAAAATAATATATATATATATATATATCTAGAAATGTAATTAATTATCTAATATAATACATATATTATTCTATTTATAATATGAATAATTATATTAATCCTTTATACATTCTATGGAACATGTGAATGAATCACATCGCTTTGAGGGGGTGGTAGTCCACTTTTCGAGAAAAGATATTGTCAATTTTACACAAAAAAAATGTATAATTATATATGATGTAAAATAATTAATCATGTTTCATGAAATTTTAAATTTCATATATAATATTTATAGACATATTTTCTATCATAATGAACAATATGAGTGGAAGTAAGGGAAGAACAAATAATCATCATTTCGTGAGGCAGTAGTTCACTATTTATATAAAAAGTGGGTTTGATACCCATTAGATGGGAGTTTGTGTACGTTTAGGTGGAAGTGAAAACATAAAATCATCCTAGTATATTTATAAATTTTTGTATATAATCCAGGAATAATAAGTGTTTATTGAGTGGTGATTGTAAATAAACCTAAAGAGGATAATGAAAGACAATGCCTCTTAATCAGGTAAGTCCTTTCCCATTCAACCAATTGGAATCCTTGGATTTATTAGTAACCAATGTGATACATATAGGATGAGGGGAGTAATTTTGGGGTCTTATATTTACCAATCATGGTTGATCTAGTGTGTCTTGAGATGTGTGTGGAGTTTAGAGGATATGAGGCCTTTTATAGAGGAGGAGAAGTGACAATCTTTTAATATTTTGATAAAGGAATTATATGCTCGTTTTTCACATTTCATGTGGCTACCATAATTTATATAATTATATAAATATGTGTATATGGAAGAAAATTCCATAAAATGTATCATAGACAATTTTATAGGTCATTTGGGCTCCTTATATTTTGGGTTATCCAACTATTGGTCTTAATTTTACCTTAATCGTTGTAATTAATTTTAATTAATTTTACTAATAATACAAGACAAAAATAAGAATAACATAATATAAATTATAAATTTTTAAGATTCAATATATGTAATAAGTTTTTCCATAATAAAATCATATAATATGATTAAATTAATTTAAATGTTTTCCTACAGACAGGACGATAAAGAGGGGATTTCATGTAAAAATGTTCAACTGTCTCGTAGGTTTTTATATCCAGTTTCATATTAAAAATGACTAAAACCAAATAAATATGAAAAATAATGAAAATATTATATAATTACACATTAAAAAATTTAAATATAATTTACCCTTATAAGTAAATTAGATGAAAAATTTGATCATAACTAAAATTTAGTATTTTACACTTTTCATTAAAAAATGAACCTTCATATAAAAATTCCTAAAAATTACCCTAAACTAATGTTTATATTAATATTTTAAAAATGAATTATCCATTTAGATATAATAATTACAAGAGTTCCCAAATAAATATTTAAAAAATGTTCTCCATTAAAAGGTGGTAAAATTCCCTTAATAAAAATATCAGTTTTGTGTGTAAAATTGGGGTTGTCCTTATCTAATACCAATAAAACGTATTGGATTATTATAATAATATAATATTTAGTATAATATATATATATATATATTACATTAATATGATTCACTAATTAAAATTAATTTAAGTAATTATGGTAAAAAATATTTGTGAGCATATGAATATTTTTCAATAAAATATTCATTTTATATTCAATTACATATTATGTTCATTTCATATTTAATTGATTAAAAATTAATTATTTACGTAAATAATATTTTTTAATATTTTATTTAATACTATTAATAATGACTAGTTTTTCTATTATTATATTTATTAATAATATTTTAAAAATAAATTATTGTTTAGTAAAGTCTAGTCATGCTTGTAACACAAGCTATTGAAAAATTCATTTTTATATATTTTCCACGCTAACTCGGAATCATGTTCATTACAAGTAATGGAATAAATTGAATCTATTTTAAATAGTTATTATATTTTAAATTATACTGATATTATATTCCCTTCTACTTTTGGTGTATAGTGTCATATACGCTATCGAAAACAATGTTTCTACTTTAGATTTGTAGGGTAGTATATAAAACCATCCTGAAATATAATTTTTAAAAAATGGACTAACTCTATAATTGTTTGGAGGGTATGTAGTACCTACACATGTGTACCATTTAAATTTTTTAAATAACCATTATAGAATTAATTTCAGTAATATTTTTTCTATCCATAATGATAATTGTATCACAAATACCTACATATTTAATTATATATACTTATAAATATCATTCTAGTGATCTAAAAGGGAATAAATCTCTTCGAGGAGGTGGTAGTCCAGATCTACACAAATGAAGTTATCACTTTTTCTGTGTGTCAATAGATAATAAATAATATGAAAAATTATATTTATAGGAAAATATTTTTTCTTGAGTATCATTATGATTTCTTGTTTATCATATATATTCATTATAGTTACACTTATTACCTTCCATGTGACAAATTGTTGAAAAATGATTCACATCGCATAGAGGGGTGATAGTATAGATGATACATGAGAGAAATTATCTTATCCACTATCATATAGAATGTAAAGGGTTTTATATGATATAATTACTACATATATATAAATATTTTATAAATATTATAAATATTAAATATAAAAATATTGTCCATCTTTGTGCCCAACATTGAGATATGGTGATGGAAACATGACAAATATTCATTGGGTGTTAGTTTCCCACACACATTAATGATTATTTATTAACTCATGTTATTGTAGTATGTGTGTTATAATATATACCTTTTATATGACAACATCTTATTATATTTTGGATACTTAGGTCATTATATAACCATTATATAAAAATAATGGAAATAGTTAGAGAAGTATTTAAAATAAAAATGATTTAAAAAAACATACCTATAACTATTGTCTCCCAATTAGGCTTTCAATAAAACCTCAAATATATTTCATTATTACCAAAATAAGGATGATAGGATTATTATATGGATGTCGGGAGGTGATTTAGTAGGGGTTGGATGAGACAAAAGGTTTGCCAGCTGTGAAGAAGATGGGAGGAATCCATTTTCAACGTATATCCAAAATTGAATAAAAATATATGGGAGGGATTATTTAGTTTATATGAACCATTACCACAAAAATTAAATACATTTTTCAACATTTTGTAAATTGTCTCTTATATTTCCTTATTTTTTCACTGTTGGTTTTCATTATGGTAACTAGTTTTTAACCTATGTAATATATTATATAAAAATAAATTAAAGAGATAAATATTAACAAATTTAGACCAAATAATTATAGAAAATATTTCAAATAAAAATTAACCATTCAATTGAGAAATAATTTTTACATAAAAGCATTTAACATGTAGAAAAAATACATTAACCCAAACCATGCTACCCATATTTCTATTATTTAGGTGTCAATATTTGACTTATATATAATCAATTGGTATATGAATGGATAAATTTTTATATTTATAAACATATAAAAATAAATTCATAGTATGTTGGATTTTTAGTCATTTAAAAAGATTTAAAAAATACCATTTATTTTTAAAAAAAAATATAATCTAATTTTTAACATGATTTATTTAATATTTAATTTTAAAAAAATATGGGAAAGATGAAAGTTGAGAATAGAAATTTCATAACATTTAAAAATTATATATTAATCCTAAAAAATAATGGAAAATTATAATTCATTATATTTACATCACAATCTATTTTTTTAGTATAATTTATTTTATTAAGTTACAACTAAATAATTCATGTGTTGGCATCTCTTATTGAATTAATGTAATTATATTAAGTATAAGTATCAATGATAAATTATTATAAATAAAATAACTCCTTTATCATCCAAAACTTTATTTATGAAAAAACCTCTATAGAATTTTCCCTCTTCCCAATGATTTATAGAGGTTAAATGGAAGAGAGGTAGATTTTTTATGTTTCATTTTTTATCTAATTATAAGGGTCATCATCATTTAATAGTGTCCCAAAACACCTAATTTTTGATCTTAATCTCACAAGGGTAATAGTACCTTGAATAAATTGTGTTTTATTACAATTAGGTAAATTTTAAAAAATATATTTTTTGTTTCACCACTAAGAAAACTCTTTTTTACCATAATCACTGTAATTATATTAAATTATTTCAACAATATTTGTTGTGAATTTTTTCCCTTATTAGATATTATATATTATTAATAATTAAAAAATTTAATCCATATTTATAAATTTAAATCACATAATTGGGAATACTAAATTTAAAATTAATCTGGAAAACGTGATGAGAAAGCCATTTTTTAGGTGAACTACTACATTGTTATATCAAAATTCAATATATATTTCCATCAATTTACAAAAATCAGATTAATGGACATGTACATTATATATTATTACTTGAAAACCAAATAAAAATACATATCATCATTATAAAGTATTCATACAAACATTTATTTATTAATTAATATCCAATATTTGTCACTATTATTAATAAAATTAGACTTCTAATAATAGTACCAAAATACATCACAAAGAAAATATCCAAATTATTTCTAAATTAAATTTAATTTTGTAAAATAAAATTTACTAATTTTTTAAAATTTGGTTTTAAAATAATTGTGAAATTTATAGGAGGGGAAATTACCATTATAAAAATACAACCTTTTTAGGCATAAAATTTATAACAACCGAATCCTTTTATGGTTTATTTCTCTTATGTACATTCAATTCAATAGATGGAAAATAATTAATTAATAAATATGTCCCTATGAAACCACACTTTTTTATTTATAAGAGAATATCATAACCTAGCAATTAAAGATAAATTTATCACATATGGTTTATGAATTATAAAAAAGGTCATCTACAGTTTTGATCAATATGTTATTTGGATCCTGATAGTATAAACATTTTTTATGAATAATAAAATACCTTTTCGAATATTAATATTTATAGTAATAAGAACCTTATGAATATTAAACCATATTATTAATATATTTTCTTAAGGTTATTAGGTAATGAGATGTTGATTAATTTTTTCAATGTGTTAAAAATGAGTTATAGATTTAAAATTTTTATTTTTAAATAAATTGTGACATTATATAGAAATTAAGTTAAAAAATAATAATATTATGTTCATAAATTGGATTTTATTTTTTGAATTCTAAATTTTGAAAAAAAATTAGGGTGAATTTTTAGGATTTTTGGGATTTTTTGTAAAATACATGAATTTTGTTGTGAATAATAAAAATACATTTTTGAGTTTATAGTAGTTTAATTAAATAATAATGATGATATAATTTATATAATGGGATGGTAGACTTTTGTACCGTAACATATGACCTAAGGAGTCCTGAATGGGGAAAACCATGGTAAATACCATGGGAATGTCCATGGTTTTTCAAAAACCTCTAACGAGTTGTCCATTTAAAGTAATAAAAAACTCCCTCTCATTTACTATAAATACCAACTCATTACATCATTTTCATTCTTCCCAAATCTTTAATCCTCAAATATATGGTGGTATTACTTCCCTAGTAATTCCATGTTATCCTCATTCCCCCAAGGACCCACCCATCATGTTTTGGTAGTTAATCTACATGGTAAGGTAATTTTCCTCCATTCTCTTTTCTTAAGGATTTTATTTTATGTTTTCTATTTTATTTTCAATTATATTATGTTGGGATAGGTCATTTAATATTCTCCTTTCTATCCATATTATTTAATTGTTATGATATACCCTCATTCTCTCATAAAACTATTTTATGAATTTTTATGTGATGTTGTTAGGATGTAGAATTTTCATAAAGGATTTCTCAATTTTTCATTTATTTTGTGTTCCTTCCTTTTGTTTACATTTCCTCATATCCCCTCATCCAAATTCTGTGTTAATTACAGAATAATAAATGAAAATTAATTTTATTATGAAAATGAAATATTTCATCATTGTCTCTCTTTCACTTTCATCTTGTACTAAAAATTAAAACATCGTCCAAGATATATAAATTTAACATATTCAAATACGAGATGTTCTCAATTTTAATTCCCATATTCAATTATGGTCTTGAAATCATTTTCATGGTTGAACCAGATCATAATATATGTATTTCATCTTATTAAATATATTTTAATCCTTAAATACTCATAATATAAAATAATAATACAAAAAAAAAATCATTATGAACAAAACAACCAAGTTAATCGAAGCCTCTACCAATAAAATTATAATAATGATTTGTCTTCATTGTATATAATCCAAAATTTATTTTAAGATTATTTATTATTTGAAAAATATTATATATTAACAATTATGGATGTTTTTCCACATTCCAAATGAAATTCCATCAATTAATATAAGTAATCTTATCTTGAAATCCAAGGAAGAAAATATTCCCCAAAAAATTAAATTTATCATATTAAAGTGATAACAAAAGGCATGAACGAACCTAAAAACATTATAATAATTCACATAATTTGTGAATAGGTTGTGAAATTATTGATTAATGAAGCAATATTTTACTAATTCGGTCCATAATATCAATCGAGAACACATTAAGGAATAAGGTAAGGGGTTTGTTGTCTAACTTTTTATTAATGTGATAATTCCATTGTCTACAACATATTTCATTCATGTGGTGCATTGTGTACTAAAATTTGAAATATATTTTAATTATTATCTTAATATTCTTGATATTTTGTGATTCATTTGGTTGTTATGATTTTATTATCGTACAAATCGATTTATTACAACGTGGTAAGAGACATTGTCTCAATTTCCATTTCACTATCATTTACTTGGTATTGTGCACCTAATATTTTTTATGTGGAGTATACACTACCAATTTGAGATCAATTTTTATTTGAAATTGAAAATAATATATATATATATATATATTATAGTTTCACGGATATGCGTATTTTCTTAATCTGTATACCCTTTTACATACTGTGTTTTTTTAATATTATTTTAAATATGGAAACATGGATCAATCCATGTCATCTCCACTATATGGAAATTGGGAAAAAAGATTGTAATTAGATTAAATATAATTATAAATAATGATTTGGAATTTCAGTGATGGGAAGGGCCCACTACAGCCCCTCGATGCATTGACATGTCTCATGAAAAATTCATATGGCGAACAACCCTTCGAGTTCGTTACAAAAAATAAGACAGTTTTCTGCCCACATACAAAAACTGCTTCAACTGTATAGTGGTATTATATGAAGATAAATACCATCCAATTAAAAACATATATCTTTGTTAAATTTTATATATTACTATCCCGGAGGATTTCACTATGACAAATCCAATGGATGTAGTTTCATTTTCAGTTTATTAATGGATTTGTTTTTCATTTATTCACCATGCAATATTGATTACGCCTATTTCATTATGATTTAGTTATTGTTTATTCCTGCTTCTTATATTAGTAACCGGTACAAATCAATATATTTCACCCCAATCATTTTTTTACCTTCAACAGGTTATGAAGAGGAGACCATATATTGAGTTCCCATGGATGTCGTTTTCTTAGATTTTGCAATGTATTTTATAGTGTTATCATTCACAATGTAATATGAGATACATGTATGTATCTAGTTTCTTCAAAAACACTAAACTAATCATTCAATTGGGATTTCATTCCTTTTAATCATGTCAATTAAATATTTAATACACCCGCTCCCGGCTTCTAGGGTAAGGGTGTTATAGTAGGTATCAAAAGAAGTTTAGTAGAAAACATAGAAACTAGAATTAGAAAAGGTAAGTTATGGAAGAAACCCCTGAGATATTATTTGAGGATAAAATTTCAACAAAGTCCTTGTATTTTTGGAAAGGAATATAATATATGGATATTTCTATAATTTACATCCATGTCTGGATACAAACAAGTACTGGTGGATCTAGCATTGATGTACCTAAGAGTGAAAGCTCTAACAAGGATATTCGGGCCTGTCGTGGCGTATCCTAGTGCATGAAAACGAGACTTGATGCACTCTTGGTCATACAATCCTGAGACACATACTTATTATAAATCAATTTTTCCTTAAAATCCATTATGAAGGATTCGAATGTAAATTTTTACTAAAGATAAACCATCATAATGAGATTATAGATGCATAGAATTTCAATTTATGAAATGCACTTTTCTAGATGATATTATAAATATTGATTTATAACCAAATATAGTGTATTTTATTATTTTCAAATGGATCATAAATGAAGAAGGAGAATAAATACTCATGGAAACTATTGGGATTTACCCCACTGAGTAATTCAACATAATCAATGATGGAGTGGATTAGATCAAAACCACAATGGGACAACGTACTCAGGTTGGGATGAATAACCATGTTACGCCTGTGTTAGGCCGTTTCATGCGGAAGAAACCCCAATATTTTTGGGGGATTACTAATCCAGTGGTAGATGAGCAGTGGATTATGTCCAATAAAAATATATTCATGTTATTAAGATGCATAAAAAATAAATAGGTAGTGTTGGGAGTGTATTTTCTCACAGGTGGCACATATCAATTGTGGAACCTGATCCAGAATACCATGGGGGAAGAAAAAATCGAAGATATGGAATGAAGTAATTTTATGATAATATTATTCAACAAATATTTCCTTTATGAGAAACAAAATGAAATGAATCGGAAAATCATTGGCTTAATGAAAAGGGAATAAGAAGTAGTTCCAAAGTATGAGGCTACCTTCACAAGACTACAATGGTATGTCATAGATTACTTACATGACTTGGAAGAAACGATTGATCATTTATTTTAAGGGCATAAGAAACATATTCTAATGACACATTGTTCTATATAATTTTCATCATACAATGAAATTGTATTATGTCCCATAAAAATAGGGAAGGAATTTTCTAGATCAAATTATTTCATGGTAACCCATGATAAGAAGTTGTAATCTAATAACCATGGAAAATGTGATTCCCCAAATAAGAATAAGGGAATGAAGCAATTCAAATTATTCAAGAATTGTAGAATGAATCATCCTACGAAATTATAGAAGGGAATGGAAATATTCTATATGTGTGGAGATAATTTTCATCGATTTAATGGATGTCAGGGGAAGAATCAAATTAATGATATTCAAACCTAAAATTGTAGAGAGATGGTATACTATGAAAATGAGATCCCAAAGTACCAAGTAAACATTCCTAAGAAAATGCCACAAGTGAATGGGAAAGATTATGTGATTATAACCTTGGAAGTTGAAGTACCAAATGATGTGGTGGTAGGTAACCTAATCGTTTCCTCAAAAATTTCCAATGAATTATTTTATTCTAGATCGTCTCATTCATTTATATCTAACCAATTTTCTTGAAAATTAGACATGTAAAATTTGATTTAATAAAAGAGTTGTTAGTCAAATCTCTTATGGGATGTATCATTGAAAAAAAAAGGAATGTCAATCAGTTCCCCTCAGGATGCACAAACATACTTTAGTTTCTAACCATATAACCATACCAATGATTCAATTTGATATAATTCATTGTATGAATTGGTTATCAAAATATGATGCGAATATCTATTACAAGAAGAAGGAAGATACAATTTTTTAAAATGGTATTGAATACCTTATCATTAAATCATAAACCTCGACATCTGATTCTTATCTAGATCCACCCCTAGTAGCTCTACTAAATTTAATTCTTGGCGATAAAGAGAACCCAATATCTATGGGTGAGGAAAGATATATTCAAATTGAAGATCTGAATATAATGAAAGATATCATTGACATATTTCTAGAGGATTTACCTAGACATTCTAAAGAGTGAGAAGTTGAGTTCTCTTTTGATTTAATTCTTAGTACTTGACCTATATCAAATAATTTGTATATAGTGGCCACTGTGGAATTTGTGGAGTTAAAGAAAAAGCTAGTATAATTTAGTGACAATGGATTTATTTGACCCTTTTTTCTCCATGGGGATCCCCAAACCTCTTTATCAAGATGAAACACTAGAAACCATATTTTGTTCGATCAAGTTCCCCAATTTACATCAAAATTATAGAAAATTATCCTTACGGCTTTGAATACAGAGCTTTATATGGTAGTTCTTATCACCACCAAACTGAATGAAATTCTGAATGGACTATACAAACACAAGAAGACATATTGATATCCTGATGTCTTGCCACCCAAGGAATGTGGGATTAGTACTTACCTTTGGTAGAATATTCCTAAAATAATATCTTCCATTATAACATTCAAATGGATCAATTTATATAATTACATGGAAAGAGGTGTCGAAGTCCAACTTTTTGGAAGGAAGTTGGCATGAAGAAACTCATATACCCCGAATATATTGAAGATACAACTGAAAAGGTAATGAAAATTTAAGCCATATTAAATAATCCTAATATAGGAAAAAGTGTTATGCTGAAAATCGTAAAATTGATTTGTAATTTAAAGTAGGATATGTTGTCTTTCTAAAATTATATTCATGAAAGGGTATCTTATGGATGGGTAAGAAAGGGAAACTGATCCCCAAGTACATGGACCATCTGAAATTCTAGAAAAGTTCAGAGCTTTAGTTTACTATTTAGCAATCCAACCAAGTCTATCCAATGTTCATAATGTGTTCGACATGTCAATTTTAATGAAATACATGTCAGGACCGATGAATGTACAAACCAATTAATAAATAGTGAAAGAATTGGATTTTTCATATTGTGAAGAGACTACCAAGATTCTTGACACAAGGGAGAATGTATTGATAATCCAAACAAGGCATCTAGTAAATGTTCTTTAGAGAAAATACAAAATGGAAGAAGTTATTTGGGAAATAGAGGATTTTATGAAGATGAACCACCCACATATTTTTAAAGGGCTTTATATATGAAAAATTTAAAGGATGAATTTTTTGAAGGTTTGAATAATATAATACCCTAAACATTTTATGGTATGTTTCTCTTAAATACATTCTATTAAATAGGTATATTATATTAAATGAAGAACCGAGTCTATGTAAAACAACACTTGGTTATTTATAGAAGAATTTCATAACCTATCCATTAAACATAAATTTTCCACATTTTTGTATTTATTTTTTTAAACAGTCATCTACGGTTTTGATCAGTATGTTGTGTAGAGCCTGATAGAACCAACTTGTTTTTTTTGATGAATTGTGAAATACCCTTATTAATTGTAATATTAATAGTAATATGACCCTTATGAATAGTAAATCATATTTTTTTAATTTACTTAAGGTTATTAAGTAAGAAGATGTTGATTAAAATTTTCATGGTGTTAATAATTAGTTATAGATTTAAAAATGTCATTTTTCAATAAATTAGGATGTTATTTAAAAATTAAATGAAAAATATTTATAAATTTACTTTCATAAAATGGAGTTAATTTATTATTTATAAACATCATGAAAAGGTTATTTTGAATTTTTGGGATTTTCTAAAATACTTGATTTTTTCATGAATTATAAAAATACAGTTTTTGTGTTTTTAGTAGTTTAATGAAATCATAATGATTTAACATTTAATATAATGTATGGTTGACTTCTATACATTAAAATATGACATGAGGTGAACCATGTGGATATATCCATTGGATAATACCATGTGAAAGTCCATGGTTTTTCGAAAACAACTAATGAGGTCTCTCTTTACCCTAATAAAAAGCTCCCTCTCATATACTAAAAATATCCACCCATTCCTTCATTTGAATTCATAAAAAATCCATAATCCATGAAGCTCCAGTAGTTTCACCTCTCTATTAGTCAAAGCAAGGATTCCTTAATCCCCCAAGGTCCCAACCTTCATGTTTTCAGAGTTACTCTACAAGTAAAGGAATTTTTCACCCTTCTCTATTCTTAATTATTTTATTTTTTTTACATTTATTTACAATTAGATTATGTATGGATATGGAATTAAAATAACCCCTTTCAGTCAATATTATTTAATATTTTTGAGATACTCCTTTCTCTCATCAAACTATTCTATTAATTTTTAAGTGACACTATTAGGCTGCCAAATTTTTATAAAGGATTTATAAATTTTTCTTTTATTTTGAGTTGTTTTCTTTTTTTTCTTTCCTCATATACCCCCATTAAACTTATATTTTAATTAAAATACAATAATTTTAATGGGATTTAATTATGTTTATTGAATATGTCATCATCATATCTCTTTCAAAATCCTCTTATACTAAAACTGAAAATATCGTCTAAGATATGTTAATTTATCACATTCCCAAGGAACATATTCTCAATTTTTATTACCAACTTCAATTAAGGTCATGAAATCATTTTTATGGGTGAACCAGATCATAATTCTATATAATAATACAATACAAGTTCCTTATGAACAAAACATCCAAGTTAATTCAAGCCTTTATCATTAACATTAAAGTAATGAGTAATACACATGGTATATAACTGAAATTTTTTTATAATAACACTTATATTGTAGTTAATAATATATATTAACAATTATTTATGTTTATCCACATTTCAAACTAACATCAATTAATGAATACATGTAAACTGTTCTGGAAAACCAAGGATGAAAATGTTCCCAAAAAATTAAAATTGAACCTCTTCAACCCATCAAAAAGGGATTGAATGCAACTAATAAAATTATACTAAATCAATTAAATGATGATGATGTTCTGAAATTATTAATTAATGAAGATAAATATTATTATTCATGTATTTAAGATCAATCGAGAACACATTCAGGCATATGGTAAAGGGTTTCTTGTCCAACTTTAAATTCCGTGTGATTTACATTGTTCAACACTTATTTCATTAGTGTGGTGTATTCTGTAATGACGTTAAATACATATAATCATTATTCTCTTAGTATTTGTGGAATTATATGATTCATTTTATGGTTACTAATTTGGGTTCATAAGGCTCGATTGATTACAACATGGTAATAGACTTTGTCTCAATTTCCATTTTATTTTCATTTTCCCAGTATTGTTCACGTAATATTTCTTATGTGTTGTATCCACTTTCCACTTGAGATAATTTTTTATTTTAAATTTTAAATATATTATATATTCATATTCAAGTTTCATTTTTATGAGTATTTTATTAAGATGTATACCCTTTTACATACAGTGTTTATTTGTAATATTGATTTAACTATGGAAATATTGATAAATCTGTATCCCCTACTCTTTATAGATATTGAGAAAGAAGATTCTATTTTTATTAAATTTTTTTATAAATAATATTTTGTACTTGAATATATGAGAGAGGCCTGATATATTCCCTCAATGCATCAATAGGTTTCATGAGACAAATCATTATGTGATAAAACCGTAGAGATTGTTTTGAAAAAACAGATCAGTTTCTACCCATATACTTAACCAATTTTGTCATGACCTGTCCTTGGGGCCAGTGTCCTGACTACCCCTAGCCTGCCTTCCATAGGCCAGGGTCTGGTGACTATAACCAAAGGCATAAATCCCGGTAAAATGGGAATGCATTGCCTTTATAAATGTAAACAAACACAACAGAATACACAAGTGAGGTAAGCACTAAGAAAAACAAAGAACAAAAGAAAGTGTTGTAGAGTAAATGGGCCTGTATACAAACCCAACTGAAATTATTGTACAACTAAGAAATAAAGTACAATATATGTAAAGTTAAGCAGCAACCACCAAGTCTTCCACTCGGAATCCCACCAGAAGGGTGGGTACAAATAGTCTCGTCGGAACCTCAGGTCCATCCATCCACTCCGTGTACATCCCTCCAGGTGGTCCACCTCCGGATACCATCCATCTCCACAAGCCTCAACTACAATCAATGATTTCTGTAGTCTGCAACCAACACAATGTAGTGCATGCATTGCCTGTGCAAGGGTGAGTATAACAATACTTAGTATGGACCCCGAGACCCCTGAAGGTCTCCTAGAATCCAAGAAGGATAAACCATAATGTAAAAAACAGAAACAAGAAGTATCAACCAACTCTAATTAGGTATATGCCCATACATATACCTAAGTCATCAATCTCAGTTCGGCTCCAACTTTCAAGCCCAATAAAAAACTGGTCCACACAGGAATGAAGTTAGTCACATAAATAATAATGATTGAAATAATTGACTCAGCTAACACATGTATACCACTCACGAAGAGGGGTAGAGGTGATTATATGTAGCCCCTGAAACATCTTCACTGTCTAACCCACGTTGGACCCACGTACAGAAATAGTCGCTTCCGAACCGACGTAGGAACCATGTACAGTAAGAATTGTTGCTGATCCCACGTAGGATCGAAGTATAGTCGTCATCACTGCCAAACACACAGAGGATCCATGTACAGTCTTCCTTGCTTCCGAAGCCATGTAGGATCCATGTACAGTCTTGATCGTTGTCTATGCCACGAAGGATCCCAACTTGGTAGTCATCGTACTCGTATCCAGCTATAGGGCTCCCACACATAGCATACTCGATTCCGAGAGGGTCTGCTCCTCGATTAAAGGGTGTCGATACATTAACTTTCAAAAATTCCTAATTTTATGTATCCCGATGTTCCGTGTCATCAAAAATAACCCAACGCGACAAACATCACGTCAAACGGACGCCCGGTCTGAGAGATATTGTATTTTCTGTTATAGGGGCCTGATTGGGAATATGCTCATTCCAAACCCACCCATTTACCAGAGTTATCCAAAACTCACTTACAATATCTCAAAAGGACCGCCTCGTCGATAGGGTCTCAGTTCCATTGACGGCGCGTCGATCAGATGAGTGGTCTTTGAATTATTCACCATTATGTGAATACGGGCCAGGCCATTTAACTCCAGTGGGCCGACAGGTCGGGTTAACCCCATTTTGGTGGGTCCGACCCGGCATGGGTGTCGTACCGGCCAAAAGTACACATGCATCCTGGCCCGACGGGGCGTGGCGTATCCCGAAGGGGTTCGGCCCAGCCCGAAGGCGCACGGCCCGACCTAAAGGGACGCGGCCCGACCCGGCGTGGCGCGGCCTAGCTGGGCACTGCCCCACTGGCTTGGCCAGCTGGCCAAGTGGCACGGCCCGAAGGGCATGTGGTCTGAGGGTGTGTGGCCCCTCGGTTGCCAGAACCGGTGGCGCCAAGAAGAGCCTCCCTCTCTAACCGGCCGGCGGGAGCCGTCCGGCCTTCTGCTCCATGCAGCCCGCCATGTGGGTCGCGGGTTCTCCGGCGTGGCACCCTCCAAGCGACGTGGCTTTGCTCCACCTGACTAGCCGGTCCTTCCATCGATGCGGCCCGTGTAGTAGGCTGCAGTTCTTGCTGTACCACTGGCGCGATGATAGTAGATTCCTCCGTCGAGGCCTGCACTGGCCGCGACTCTGCATCACCGGTACGGCGCTACAGTGCCGTGATTTCTCCGTTGTAGCCCACTTGGCCATGGCTTTTCTTTGCATGTGTGACGGGGGCCCTAGAGCCGCCGACCTCTTCCATGTTCCACCTCCGGTTTCTGATTCTAATGAAAATATACGAGACTAAACGGAGTGTTGTCAGGCCATGTTCGTTCGGCCCATGCCCTCCACGTTAAGCGATAACAATATGTCAAACAAACAAGGATGTTCAACAAAAATCATGGCACAATTTTAATCCATTAAAATTGAACTTCATTCCCGACCTTGATAATTGAAGTCGCACATCGCGCGTTGTGGAAAACTGCGTCGCAGGGTGAGGATTCGTAGATGATGTCGGAGTATGTCTGAGGAGGAAGTGGTGTCTACTCACTTGTTGCGAAGAAGAGAAAGGAAGGTGTGTTGTCGTTATTTGTGGAACTACCGTTCTTCGTCGAAGAAAATGTCATTCTTCTTCGTAGGGTCAGTGTTCTTCAATAAAGGAGAAACTCTCCTCTTCTTTCACAAGAGCTCTCTCTCAATTATTTTCCCCAACACAACTAGTGCCAACAAAATTAAAATACGGCTACCACTTATTTTAATTAAAAATTCCAAGAATTCAAAATTCAAATCCCTTAATTAAATAATTGAAGAGTGTGATTGAATTGATTCATATATGTTGGCATGTAATAAAGAGAGAGAGAGAGAGGGATAGGAAGCGTTTACACAATTAAAGTGGATTTTACAAATTAAAGGAGGGTTTAAGGAGTTTAGGGGAAGGTGAAAGGTTTGGGCTCGTGTGGGGCCCACCTTTCAAATATCCAAACACGGGAAGTTGGGTGGTTGTGGGCCCCACAAACAAATTTCCATGGGAGGGATTTACTTACAAAGTTATAGAATAAAATTTTTCTGTCAATTTAATTTATTTTAAACTAATTACCCAATTCTTAATTCTCATCCTGCTTAAAATGAAACTGCAGTAAAGGTCCCCATAAGCAATTACCGCTGTTGCGAGTTCATCAGTGCCCTCAAATTTCAATTCCGAGAACCAGTTCAAAAGATAGAAAATCCCTCTTCTTCGTTTACTGAATATATATGAGCTAAACAGTAGAAATTGATTCCGGGCATAACGGGCCTCAGAATCAAGTGCCATTAGAAGCCACCGACTCGTAAAATTACAAAGTATTTAAGAAAGAAAATTTTATTTGAAATTTCAAGTTCTTTACATTACTCCCACCTCAGGGCTTTACGTCCCCATAAAACTACAACATAAACGAGGGAAAAAATGAGGGTACTGAGCATGCATCTGAGCCTCCTGCTCCCATGTTATTCCTTGGAGGATCACATGCTGCCAATGAATGATCACTAGAGGAATCTACCACCCCTGTAGGACCTGCTTCTATCGATACTTGATCTCCATCCGGACCTCCGTGAATGTAGCCTCATCATCTATGTCTAGCTACCCATGATCAATGATGAGGTTCGGGTCGTGTACATATCTCCTCAGCTGAGATACGTGGAAGACGTCATGCACCCGGTGCAACTGAGGTTGAAGGTCCAGGAAGTATGCCACCTCGCCTATACTATTGAGGACCTAAAAAGGCCCGCTGAAGCATGGAGATAACATGCTACCCCGGAAAAATCTCCATAATCCTAATCGAGGTGAGACCTGTAAGAAAACGTGGTCGCCATCCTCAAACTCCAGTGGTCTCTGTCTACTATCAGCATAGGACATTTATCTGCTCTGTCCAGTCCTCATCTGCTCCTAGATGAACTGCACCTTCTCTGTCATAGCCTGAACCATCTCTGGTCCTACAAGTGCTGACGCCCCAGGGTTAGTCCAGCATAGAGGTGTTATGCAAGGTCGGTCGTACAGTTCCTCGCATGGTGTCATCCCGATGGTGGAGTGGTAGATGTTGTTGTATGCAAACTCCACTAAGGGATGGTCATACTCCAAGCTGCAACCAAAGTCATGGACACATGCACGGAACATGTCCTCGAGATTCTGAATGGTCCTCTCCATCTGGCCATCCATATGAGGATGAAAGGCTGTGCTTAGGAATAGCTGCGTCCCAAATGCCTCCCGATACTCCTTCCAAAGAAAGTAAGTAATGAGAGTGTCTCAATCGGAGGTGATAGATGATGGAACACCATGAAGTAGAACACTCTCTTGAAAGTAGAGGCGTCCCAAGCTCTCTACTAAGCCCTTCTCTCTGATGATAAGGAAGTTGGCCGACTTGGTGAGTTGTTTGATGATCACCAAGATAGAGTCGTGTCTCCTGGATATACATGGAAGCCCCATCACGAAGTCCATGGATATCACGTACCACTTCCACTATGGATCCTCTAAGGGTTGTACTAATCCTACTGGTACCTGGTGCTCCGCCTTCACTTACTGGAATGTGAGGCATCGTGCAACAAACTCTGCTACAACCCTCTTCATACCCAGCCACCAGTGCTGTCGTCTGATGTCCTGGTACATCTTTTCCACTCCAGGATGTACCGCTAGAGGGGAAGTGTGAAACTCCCTCAACACTTCGTACTACAGTTCAACTGGTACCATAGTACGTCCCCTAAAGAAGATGAAATTCTCTCCTCCTTCAAAAATTACATCAGGCACCTACCCTGTGGAAATCTGAGCACGTCGCATCTCACAATCAATGTCCCCACATTGTGCCTCTCTGACCCGCTAAAGTAGTGGAGGAGTAACTATGAGGTACTGTAGAAAAGTTGTCTCATCTCTCTCCCTGAAGGATATCTATGATGCGGCTAACTGCTTTGACACCTCTCCAAGTAGCAGGATGCCCGATCTTCTGCTGAGAGCTTCACCTACTACGTTCCCCTTCCCATGAGTATAGACTATCTCAATGTCATAGTCTTGGATGAACTCGAGAAATCACCACTGTCTCAGGTTCAAGTACTTCTGAGAGAAGATGTACCTGAGACTCTAGTGGTCAGAGTAGACTGTAAAGCACTCACCGATAAGATAGTGTCACCACATCATCAAGGCGAAGACCACTACAGCTAACTCCAGGGCATGGGTAGCATAGTTCTGCTCGTGTTGTCTCAACTGCTATGAACCGAAAGCGATCACTGCTCACTCCTGCATCAGAAAACACCTGAGTCTGGTCAATGATGCATCACATTAAACTACGTATCCTACTACCTCCTCTGCTAGATATAATATGGGTGCACTTTTCAAACTCTGTCTCATCTCTTGAAAGCTCTGCTGACATCTATCCGGCCACATGAAGGTTTTCCCCTTATTTGTCAATGTTGGAAGTGGTGTTGCAACTCTGGAGAAGTCTGGAACAAATCTAATATAGTACCCAGCCAGACCTAGGAAACATTGAACCTATGTCACGATCCTGGGAGGCTCCCAAGCAAGTACTGCCTCGATCTTCACAGGACCAACCGAAACTCCAACCTTCGAGATGATGTGCCCCAAGAAGTGAACCTCTCGAATCCAGAAATGGATCTTCGAGAGATTACCATAAATCTGGTGCTCTTGGAGTGTATCTAGTAAAACCCGCAAGGGGTAGGCGTTCTCCACCTCAGTAGTCAAGTAAATCAGTATGTCATCAATGAAGACTACTGTATAGTTGGATATGCCGAAGGGAATAAGAAAGAACACATAATGGTCATACCGACACCTTAAGGTCGTCTTCTGGACATCCTTGTCTCGAACTCTGAGCTGGGGATAGCTTGATCTAAGGTCTATCTTCAAGAACCATCTTGCACAATTGAGCTGATAAAAGAGGTCTTCAATCATTGGAAGTGGGTACTTATTCTTTACGGTCAACCGATTCAGGTGACGGTAGTCGAAAAATAGTTTAATCTCCCATCCCCCTTTTTGGAGAATAAAAATGGATAATCCCATGGTGAAACACTAGGTCGGATGAATCCCTTTCCATGTATGTCCTCGAGCTTTACCCGCAGCTCACGATGCTCGGCAAGAGCCATCCAATATGCTGGAGTAGATATCGTTGTTGTCCCAGGGTATAGGTCAATGTAGAAATCTACATCTCTGCGAGGAGGTAGTCCTGGTACGTCGTCAGGAAAAATGTATGCATACTGATCCACCACAACAGGAAATCTCAGACTCCGCACATCAACCTCTCCTAGGATTAGACTAGAAAAATGATGTGTATCGGCTACCCTCTCCTCTACATAAGCCCATCATGCACTTCAAAGGCTCCCTTCTCACTGGAGATGGTGAACCTGCTCCAATATATACAGACACACTGCAATTTTCACCTAATAAAGTCGATCTGGGCATGGACTGTAGATAACCAGTACAACACCAAAGATGATGTCGTAAGGCCTCAACGCCTCTACAAGATGATCTCAGCCGAATCTCTCACCTCTTAGAGTAAGCCACAACTTCCATAACCAGTGTGTAATCATCGAGTACTATCTCGTAGGAGTCTCTAGCCATACGGATCGAGCTAGTGGCTCATTTAGAATCTCCGAGCTCCGAACAAGGGACGAGTAAATAAAATAATGACTCGCTCATGTGTCTATAAGAACTGTAGAAATGGTGGATTAGAGACAGATAGTACCCTAAATCATCTCAGGTGCGCTGTGGGCATAGGTTTTGACTTCCTGGAGCTGGGCCTGCCCCTTTTTGCCAGCTCCCTGTGGTCGAGGTGGTCCCCCCTGGTGGTGGTGGTGGTAGAGCCTCGTAGCATTGTCCACCACCCGCTGCTCGGCCAGTTCCTCTGCCTCGTCTGCCTGCTCCCTGCGCACCACCATGGTCAAACCTTTGCCTCTTCTTGGGAGGTCCCTCTAATGTCTGCTTCTCATCTGCATGGTGGGTCTGGCAGTCACGAGCCATGTGGCCTTGCCTGCCGCATTCATAACATTGCCTACCCCTCGTATGGATGGCTCTGCTCTGTGTGCCCCGCACATCCGAACCAATATTTTGAGGTCGCCCACCTGATGGCCTGGTCTGCTTGGACCTCTACGACATCTGTCTACTTCCAGCTTCAGAAGACTCTGTTACGTGTCTCCCTACGGTGGGTCTCATTGTAGGCGTCAGCTTACATAGAAATCTCTCCACAAAAAGGGCTTTCTCCAGAACTCCTGCTTGCGTCGGAATGTTGAGGGAGGTCATTGAAGCCATGATATCATGACTTAGTCCCTGCTCGAAGGTACGTGCTCAGAAGAATGGTTTCCATACCATGTCCGTGGAGTAATGTGAGAGGTCAGTAAATGTCACCGAGTATTGAGCTACTATCATGCTTCCATGCTGTTGATGTAGTAACTCCTAGATGGGCACTGCACAGAGGGTGGCTGGAATAAACTCTGAGTGTAAGAGGCTCTCGAAGTACATCCAAAGTAGTGTTGCCTAGTCGTTCACCTGGAGTATCAGGCTCCACCATCTACCTACTACTGTGTGACAGAGACTCGTGGAAAGGATCACCATAAGGTTTGCTGGTGTCCCTACCAATCTGAAGACTCTGACGATAGCCTCCAGCCAATCCTCGGCTGCCTGAGGGTCCATCTCTCTATAGAACATCGGCGGCCTCTATCGCTGAAACTCGTGCAATGCACTCAGGCGGCATGCACTCTCTACTGCTGGGGCCGGTGGCATCGGTGGCTCAGCAGGTAGTGGTACCGTTGGTGCCTCCACTGTAATGGGGCCCTGCACTGAGGCCTCATTGCTCGGTGGGATGTCGTCTCGTAGGTAGCTCGGACGCCTAGTTGGGTGCCTTTTTGGGGCCATCCTGAAAAGAAACAGGTGTTCCATGGTCAAAAAATATACCTGATGAGCTGACATAAAGTAATCACAACAAAAATTTCTAAAATACACATGCAATCAGTGTTTTTGAGCACTGAGTTGGAAATCAGAAGTCTGGGTCTTACTGTATGGATACGTCAGCCGCCGCACCAACACTAGACTCCTTGGACTGAAAACCACACTCAATACTCTTAACACTATTTCTTCACAGAGAATACATTATCAGAGTCCTGAGTTCTTTTGTAGAACTGTCTCCTTTGATACCGATTTGTGATGACCCGTCCTCAGGGCCCGTTATGGGACTACCCCAAGCCCGCCTTCCATAGGCCAGTGGATGGAGACTGGCACCAAAGGCATAAATACTGGTAAAATGGTAAGGCATTTCCTTTTTAAAAGTAAACAAACACATTTGAGTACGAATGTGAAGCAAGCACTATGTAAAACTGAGTACAAAAGTATGTGCTGGAAAGTAAATGGCCCAGTATACAAACCCAACTGAAAGTACTATACAACTGAGAAAGATAGTACAACAGCTATAAATTAAAGAAGAAACCACCGAGTCATCCATCGGTAATTCCACCAGAAGGGTGGGTACAGATAGTCTCGTCGGTACCTCGGGTCCGTCCGTCCGCTCCGTGTTCATCCCGCCAGGTGGTCCACCTCCGGATACCGTCCATCTCCATGAGCCTCAACCACGATCAGTGATATCCATCTTCTGCAACCAACACAACATAGTGTGGGCATTGCCTGTGCAGGGGTGAGTATAACGATACTTAATAGGGACCCCGAGACCCTCGAAAGTCCCCCAGAATCCACAATGGATAAACCACAAAAGAAAAGATAAAAACAGGAAGTATCAACCAACTCTACATAGGTATATGCCCATACATATACCTAAGTCATCAATCTCAGTTTTGATCCAACTTCCGAGCCCAAGAACAAACCTGACCACACAGGAAAGAAGTTAATCACATCAATGATAATAATTGAAAGACATGACTCAGCTCACACATGTATACTAATCACAAATATGGTAGAGAGGATTAGATGTATCCTCTGAATCATCTCCTCTACCAAACCCACACGTAGGATCCAAGTACTGAAGTCATCGTTGCTGAACCCACATATGATCCAAGTTAAGTAACCATCGCTGCCGAACCCACATTGGATTCATGTACAGTCGTCATCACTGCCGAACCCATGGAGGATCCATGTACAGTCATCTTCGCTTCCGAACCCACGTAGGATCCAAGTACAGTATTCATCGTTGTCAAACCCACGGAGGATCCCAGCACGGTAGTCATCACAGTCGTAGCCAGCTCTAGGGATCCCGCACACATCGTACTCGTTTACGGGAGAGTCTTCTCCTCGAGTAAAGGGGGTCAATACATCAACTATCGCGAAGTCCAGAGTTTATGTATCCCAAAGATCCGTCTCATCAAAAGGAACCCAAAGCGACAGACAGCACGTCAAAGGACACCCGGTCTAAGAGATATTGGCTTTTCTGTTTCAGGGGCCCGGTTGGAAATATGCTCATTCCAAAAATGGTTGTTTACCAATGTTTTCCAAAACTCACTTAGATTATCGAAAAAGGACCTTTCGTCGATAGAGTTTTAGTGCCGCAGACGGCGCATTGATTGGACGCACATGCATTGAATTATTCACCTTTATGTGAATACGGGCCCGACCTATTAAGTTTAGTGGGCCGACGGGTCGAGTTAACCTAGTTTTCGAGGGTCCGACCTGACAAGGGTGTCAGACCGGCCTGAAGAAATGTGCAGACTGGCCCAAAGGGGTGTGGCTTATCCCTAAGGGGTTTGGCCCTGCCCGAAGGGGCGCGGAGCTGCCCGTTAGGCGCGGCCCGGCGCTGCCCAGCATGGTCCGGCCAGGCCCGGCGCTGCCCAGCCCGGCGTGAGACACAACGACCTTAATAGTTCAGTGTCATTGTAAAATCGGGAAATAATCTTCCAATCATGGCGAAATATCTTCAACACCACCCATAAAGATCTTACACTTTCTGTTTTCTTACCTATAACCTTTCGTTGAATCCTTTGGAAAAGCAAACATAAAAAGGTTGAGCTCAAATTCTCAGTATGTGTAAGCATGGTGAAAAAAATCTAATCATATACATTTGAACTTAAAAAACACGAACATAATGTTTAAATATCAAAATCCTGAGCAATGACATAAAACATGGCAGTACATAAGGCATAGATCATAAAAAACATTAATCATGATAAAATAGAATCGGAATAAAACATGTAATTGTGGAAACCATTAAGCACATGTTATGATTTCCATAGTAGCCAAGGAATTGCTGCCAAGACCATCTTAGTGGACAAAGTCCCTTTCTGAATCGAGTTCACTCCTCGTTCCAGTCCTGTATCACGGAACCAGATTAACTTACTGTTCCAGCCATGTCTATCTCATGAGATATAAATCTATACCCAATGAATTTTAAGTAGATATAGGTCCCACCCATCTCATAATGAAGTCATTTTTACTTGTTCCACAACATAAACATAAATCATTCTTTATAACCCAATGAATAAAAATGGGTTTCATAAATATCATCCCATCATAACATAATCCATATAAAAGAAATGGATATCATTTCATCATAAGAAAAGTGAAACTATATAAATCATATAGATATTATAGTTGAAATATACACATATGAAATAATGTAATCTTAGATGGAAAATGGTTTTGATAAAACACTTGAAAAGAATTTTTGAGGAAAATATCCCTTTCTCTTAAAAATCATTTTCTTTTCAAAAAATGCCACAAATTTTTAAAATAAAGTATTTTATTGAAAATACCCATGAAATCTTGTAGAGTAAACTTCATGAAAATATGGTGTTATGGAAAAGTAATAATCAGTTCATGCCGTATAGTTTAAAAAAATTGTCTTCTCGTACTTTTGCCGGAAAAGTCAAAAAGTAACACGTATGTTAAATGAAAAAAATATTCCTTAAATACCATGCATCAAAAGTAAAAAATGGGAAAAAAGGACATTAAAAATACTTGAAACCATATTTGGAAAACAGAGACATGGATGATAAATATAACCCCAGTAAATACTTACGAATAAAAAATCTCAGATAAAAAAGAGATTGGAAAAGTTATCCCTTTCCTTATGTCCAATATTCTTCGTATGTATCCTAACTCCTATATAATCATTTAAATAATGTCATTGACTTATTACAGATTTATATTCATTGTTATGATGTCATATATGGTTCACTTATGACTCTATATTACTCTTTCATTTGTAAATTCCATGTGAAAGCAGCGTTTTGGGTAAAATTGTTTCATTTATCGTACGTGTTTTGACTTTTTCTTCTTAATTATGTCTTGTATTAATTAATTCTAGAATTTAAAACATTATTTATATATAATATATATTCAGCATATAAATATATATGATATATCGATAAAGGGAATGAAATACACCGTTCATGGAGACGGTAGGCCGTACGTACGTATTAACGTTGTTTTCCTATCCTTATTGACTTGAATAGAATAAGTAGATGATATGTATATATATATAAATAAATCCTATAGCATAATTATGTTATATATACCATTATTATTAATTATATACACTGTATAATCGATCTTAAATGGTTAACATTGAAAATGAATATCATCGCGTCGCGGAGACGGTAATCAGTACGTACGCACGAGCAATGATATCGTTCCGATAATTATTTAACGGAATTGAAGTGGATTTTATAATATCTCAGAATCATTATGATGTTATAATAACCATGTATAGTTATTTTTTACACCATTATAACCATCCAGGTGGGGTGGTGGTGAAAAAACAGATTACACCACGGCGTGGAGATGGTATTCGGTACGTACGCACACAAGGTGATTTCATTTTTAATAGGATGGATATAAGGTGAAATGGGGTTGTTTAATATTTATAATAACATATCAATATATTATAGATATTTATTTTATTACTTTATAATGAAACAACTAAAGAAGAAGATGATAAAGAAGAATGAAACGTGAAAGAATCGGTAGAAGAGATTGCATCTTCTTCGACACACCTCCTTTAAGCTTCCTCTTAAGGAACTAGAGATGGTATTTTGAGAAGACCAGATCCTCCAGAATGATTCTAGGGAAGTGGAGAAGCGAAATGGGCATGGTTTTTCCGATATTGAAGGCTCAAAGTGTTATGAATAGAAGAGGGAGGATGTTCTCTTTTATAAGGGAGGAGGGGGCACCTCTGAAATTATAAGAAATATTAATTTATAATAAATTCAAAACACACATAAAAACATCCAAAATGACTCAAATCTGAATCATAGATGATATCGGGTTTTAATCTCATCATTCAATAAAATTTAGACATGTCTTTAATTTATTTTAAACATTATCAACTTCTTTTACCCTTATATAATTTATTGAATTTTATTTGTTGTAATAAGATTCTAAATTTTAAATGGTTATAAATAATTAATTATGTGTTTTTAATTGTCCATTATTGGATAATATATGACATTGTAGACCATATAAATTTTAAATTATAATATTTAATTTTTTTTATTTTTAAAAATTATTATATTATGTTATTTGTATAAAATAAAAATAGTGTCAATTTTGACCCTATTCATTTATTTGAATTTAATCAACATCCTCACAGAAGTTATTTTCAAAATAAAAGCATTAATAGATTCATAACATGTCATATATATCTATAAAATCAGTGGTTCACATTAAATAGTTAATATAATATTTATTTTAATATTTTTAAAACCATTTATTTGATATTTCATTGAAAAAAATAATTTCAACATCACTATTGTGACAACTTTAGTGATAATTATTTATTCCATAAAATTATAAATAAATTTACATGATGTAGAATATTTCATTATATTTTTATATACTATTCATGTTCTAAGTTTCATGATGTTTATAACTAAATGAAAATTATTATACTTATAAGATTTAAGAGAGTGACATGTTGTCACTTGCTTTGGTTTTAATAATAATTAAATTATTTTCATGGTCAGAAGTCATTCAAATTAATCTATTTTTACCCTTAGGTGATATGGGTCGACTTTTATTCATACAATAGAATTTTGGAAGGTCTTAGGGTAATTATATATTCTTATTTTTACCCTTACTTACCCGATTTATCTTTAATTGTAGTAAATAAAAATTACTTTGGTTACTTTTCATAAAATAAAATAAATAAAAATAACATATTAACATAATTTGGCCCCACTGAAATCAAATAGGGATTCCATTTTTCACGATTCAAAACACAGAAGTTGCAGTAATTAATTTAAAATTAATCCCATTGTTAATAAAACGAGTTTTAAAAGTTAAAACATTTCCTAAAATAGAAATGTTTTTATCTATGAATTAAATGAAAAATTAATGGTTGTGACATAAATTATGTTAAATGGTAAAAATATATTCATTTTATACTTTAAAACCATTCAATATTATAATTTAACAATATAAATTAATGCGATGAAAAAAAGTTGTTTTTAATTAAAATATACTGTGTTTTTACTATTCATTAATATATGAAAGTTATCAGAATAATGTGAAAAGATTATCCAAAGTAAATTTTTATATCCTAATTCCAAAGAAGAATTTTATTTTGTCAAATTGAACTTATAAACATTTCAAAAACTAGATTTAATGTGGGTGCGCCTTCAGAATGGCGGAAAACTGTATTTTTTGAAAAATACTTATTTTACTCGAAAAATATATTTTGTTCTCATACAATGTTCTAGAAAATTTGTAAGATGAATAATAATGTTATAAAATTCAAATTTTAGTTAATACTATTCGTAACAGCTAGTCCATAATAATATTATAATAGTATATCGTTGTTTAGTTAAACACGGTATAGCGTACTACACACGCTATCGAGGAAAGTAGTGATTGCGCACAATGCAAACCATGTAATGGATGAGTGTAGTGAAAGATCCTTTTTGTGTAGCGTTCAAAACAGAAATCAATGAAATTAAAAAGAATAATTGTAATTAAATCTTGGGTTGTTACCCAGGTTCTCCAGCGCGGTGGCCTCCTAGCACTGCGGCTTTGCTCCGCCCGACCGACCGATGGGCCGACTGGTCCTTCTACCGAAGCGGCACACATAGCGGGGAGTGGGTCCTACTATACAGCTGGCGCGATGGTGCCGGCGTCCTCCATCGCGGCCTGTGCTGGCCGCCACTTTGCATCACCAGCATGGCGCGACGGCACCGTTCTTTCTCCTCTGCGGCCCACTTGGTCGTGGATTTTCATTGTGTGTGTGATGTCAACCCTTGCGTCGTCAGCCTCTTCCATTTTCTGCCTCCAGTTTCAGATTCAAAATAAAATAAATTAGATTAAACAGAGGGTTCTCATGCAGTATCCGTTTGACCCACGCCCTCCACGTTAAGCGATAACAATAGGTCGAAGAACCAAGGATGTTCAATGACAAACGTGGTGCAATTTTAATCCATTAATATTGAACATAATTCCCTACCTCGACAATTGAAATCGCACATCGGGCGTCGCGGAATATGGTGTCACGGGGCGAGGTTTCGTAGACAACATTGGAGTGCGTCTGAGCAGGAAGCGGCGTCTCCTCCCTTATCACGAAGAGGAGAAAGGAAGGTGCGTCATCATTCTTGGTGGAACCGGAGTTCTTCGTCGAAGAAGACGTCCTTATTCATCGTAGGGTCGGTGTTCTTCAACAAAGGATAATCTCTCACATTCCTTCACAAGAGAACTCTCCCAATTATTTTCCCCAACACAACAACTACCAACCAAATTAAAATAAGGCTACCCCTTATTTCAATTAAACTTGCAAGGCATTCAAAATTCAAATTCCTTAATTAAATAATTGAAGAGTTTGATTGCATTTATTATCATGTGATGGATAGTAATAAAGAGATAGATAGGGAGAGGAAGAGATTACACAATTAAAGAGGAGTTCAGAAATTAAAGAAGGGGGTTTAAAGTGTTTAGGGGAAGGTGAAAGGTTGGGGTTCGTGTGGGCACCACCTTTCAAATATCCACACATTGGAAGTTGGGTGGTTGTGGGCACCACCATCATCTTCTCATGGGAGGGATTAACATCCAAAGTTATAAAATAAAATTGGTCTAACAATTTTATTTATATTAAAAAGATTCCACAATTATTAATTCCCATCCCTCTTAAAACGAGACTACGGTAATGGTCACCTTAAGCAATTACCGGCGCTATGAGATGATCGGTGCCCTCAGATTTCAATTCCGAGCACCGATTCAAAAAATTAAAAAACTTTCCCATTTGTTTACTAAACTTACCCAAGAAAAACATTTGAAATTGATTCTAGAAACACCGAGGCTTGGAATCAAGTGCCGTTAGAAGCCACAGACTCAAAAAATTCCATAGTATTTATGAAAAAACATTTCCTTGTAATTTTCGGGTCATTACACATTTCTACGGTATAGTAGAATCAAGTTTTATATACATAAAATATAATTAATAATCATATTTATTTATTCACTTTTAATTATTACAATACATGAGGTTTTCACTATGATGAAACCTATGGATGCTGTTTCATTCTCAAATTATTAATGGTGTTTTTTTTCTTTTATTCACCACGAAATATTAATTATGACAGTTTGTTTATGATTTAGTTAATTTTAATTCATACTTATTCTATTAGTAATTCTTATTGAGAATTTAAGAAGACCCCTTTCATTTTTTATCGTAAATAGGTAATGTGGGGGAGACCATTTATTGAGTTCTCATGGATGCCGTTTTTGAGTTTTCTTAATTTAATATACAGTGTTACGTTCAAAAATGTAATATGAGTTACATGTTGGTATATATTTTATTTAATACTAATAATATAATTATTATTTTATGATTTCATTCATGTTAATAATCCCAATGAAATAAGTATTACACCTTATCTGAGCTTCTGGGGCCAGCCTATTACAAAATAAGTCTTTTTCGTATCTTATACCTAAAAAAATATATTAGATGATTATCAAAATATATTTTTTAGTATATAAAATTATTTTTTTATAAAATCTATTAAAAATATTAATTAATTTAATTTCATAAGATAAAATTCTATTGAGAAAATGAAATTTTCTTATAATGGTTTTACATCGAAATCCAATAAGAAAAAAATTTCCATGTCAAAAACTGAATCAATTAATGTATAATTGAAATTTTTATTCATTAAAAATAATCATATATATAATTTTACGTTACAATTTATTTATACGAAAGGTTAATTTTCAATTAACATTTAATATTTTTCCAAATTCATAATAAATGAATCCATTTAGAATAATAATGAATATTCCCCCTAAGAAAATTTTTATATACCTTATTAGGAAATTAATATTTTTTTAAATAATAATAATAATATATTCAGAAAAAATTATTTTAATATATGTTCATAAAAAATGGTGATAAAAATACTTTTTAGAAAAATACAACAATTAAGCATAAAATTGGATACATTTTTTTTATATTTTCTAGAAGACACATAGGTAGAATATTAAATATTAGATTTAATATTTGTATATAAAATTCATTAATACAATAAAAAAAGATTTATTTTTTTGTTGTTTTTATAGAACAAATGTGAGAGCATTTAAATTATTTTTCAAATATCTGATTCCATTTTATTTTTAAAAGGGGTTTACATTAATTGATAAATTATTGGTCACTAGAAAATTAAATATATATTCGTGTGTTAAAATTATATTAATAATTTATTTAATCTTATTCATTTTTATAATTCCAAATAATAGGTTAAAATGGTAACATATATCATGGTTCATTTTTTGGGGTTGCATGTCTAATACACCATAAATGACAACAATCTCAATGTTGCATGTGAAACAAGATAAAGTGATTGTTGAGTATAAAATAAGATAGACCTATTATTTCATGTCATTTAACCTTTTAAATACAATTTTATTTTAATATATTAGGGTATTATAATAGGGATCATATTTTTCATCATTACCATAATTCCCAAAACATGAGGATGAATTGAGAGATATAATGGAAATTATATATAGTTTTTATGTATAATCTAGACACTAAAAGAAAAACATCCAAAATAATGCTCTCCTATTATGTATCCATAAATATTCTTACACATGTATCATTACATCTACCAACCCATAAACATATATAAAATCACTGAGGTCTACAAAGATAGAAAATTTCTTGTTCTATATAATTTATATAATCTGAATAAACTAAACAAGATTTTTTAAATGAAATCTTCAATGATTGGGTAATAAAATTTAAAATCTGATTGAAGCTGATTTTTGTAATAAATTTGAATAGGAAAAATTTATTTATATATATTTTAGGACATAATCAATATTTCTTATATTTATTTTACATTTTAAAACTTATTTTTATAAAAATAATTTAACGGAAAAAAATTATTGTTTTTTAATGTGATGATTCTATGTTTCCTAGAGATCAAATTATCATTGGAATATGATAATATATTGATTCTATAATATGTTCTCATGTAATAAGGTGACATTTTTTGATAATTACACCGTACAGATCTAACATATACCTCAAGTTAGAAAGAATATTAGTTCGATATGGAATAGTGTGAAGAAGAAGGTGTTATTCCTAGAATTTCACGAATTGATTTTATTATAGATTATTCATCAATTATGATTGAATCTCTAGATGTGTATTTAATTTTATATAATGACTATAATAATGATAAAAAAGGGAATAAGTGTTAATAAAATATAGAAAATAATTTAAATAATGGTGAAAATATCATTGCAGTTGTCGTTCTTGAAAATGAAACAAAACAAATTAAAAAAGAAAATGATTTCTAGGTATGATATTGATAAAAGGGTAATTGGGATTGTTGAGATGGAAGTTATATTTCTTGATTTATTTTTAATTTTCAAAATCATGGAATATAATGGACATGAATTGTTTCCATGGTCTCCCATTAGATATAAATTTTTCACATTTAGTAATATTTTTTTAAATATAGATTATTCACCACATCATAGAACAAAAAATATTTTATTATATTAAACATTACATTAAATGAATAAATACGTACATAAGTATGATATGTATTTTAATGGGAATATAATAAAAATAAATGATATTAATAATTTGATAATTTGGATCTGTTTGATCCCCCATAATAATTGCACTGATGAAAATAATTTATAAATATAACCCAATACCACTTTTGAAAATGAATATATATAAATATATATATATATATATATATATTATCTTCATAGGAAATAGAGTGGAATAGAGAATGAATAAAATATAATGTATTTATTAGATATTGGGAACCCATATTACTATTACAAATCTGGCCCTTGGAATAGTAATCTGACCACTGGAATATTAATATGACTATTAAGAATGATAACATAAATGTGAGAAAAGAATATTTAATTATAGACGTAGAAAATAATTTTTAGGTGTCTTATAAAATGAAAATATGACATTTTTATGTCATTATACAAGTAATTAAATGTTCTAAAAATTATAAAATAAGTATATGTGTTTTTAAAATTCATTTGTTTATTTTATATTTTAAATTTAATATAAAGGTCCAAATATAAATTAATTTTGATATTGTTTTCATTAAATAATATTATGTTTCGCTATAATGATAATATAGTTTTATGAGACAATGTGTAATTTTTTAAATTGATCAGAATATTCAACATAATGTTAAAGAATATTATTTTTCTATTAAATAAGAGTTTTATTTATAAATATGAAATTTAATATTATTCTCATAAAATGGATTCCATTTTTCTAATCTACACTTTTAATATATAATAGGGTCATTTTTTTGGAATTTTTCTAAAATCTTTAATTTTTGGTTAGTACTAGAGAACAGTAAAACATGATATTTAACATTACAGATTAAATAAAATATTACTTTCAAATGATATGGTATAAAAAAATTCAAACACATATGAAATTTTTACGGTTTATATGAAAAAACCTTGTTATTTAAATCTAATATCAATATTTTACTGTTTATTGTCACATGATTTATCAATATTTGTTTCTAAGAAAAATATAACAAAATAATGAATGCTATATTAAAAATCCCCTATCCTACAGTTCTAAACACTACTCATCACCACACATTTCCCTCACACATTATAAGCCTTTGAAATTACCCAACCCCTACCCAAATATCTCGTCATATCCCTCCCAATGTCCCCATAATGAATGATCTCTTAAAAAATACCAATATAATAGTGCCTATGTGGAATCCTAAGCGGGGATATTAAGAGAATAAGGTATCACCCTAAACCCATACTTTTAAATATTGTTCCACCTCATCCTTCAAAAAAAATCCATACAACATGAAATAATTACTAATGTATCTTAAATATATTTCATGTTATTTTGATTATGTAACATCTATTATCCAACCTCTTTTCTTTTCTTCTCATTATAAAAATCTAATCAGTTTCTTTAATATTAGTGTTTCAGTATGTCTATAAATGATGTACGTAATTTTACTCCACCACCATCAAGGCCAGTAAAAAAAATAATATCATGGATAAAAATTATTATAATAATATTATTATAACTTAATTAATTTTTTTAATATTATAATTAAACAAAATAGATATAGTTTTTCATGGTTTGTAAAATAAATTAATATAGTAAACCATATAATGACAATGATTATATTAAATGAATCATCACTATATCAAATATAGTATAGAGATCTAGATGTTTTTAAATTTAGGTAATTACATTAATATCATTTCATAGAACTTTTGTACTTTTAGTCTCATTTGATAATAACATAAAAAATAATATATAAACAAAAATTTCATTGGAACATTGATAAAAATGACCATGGAACAGTGAGAAAACATTTAAATTAAATATCTATAAATTAAAAAAAATAAATGTTAATAAATAAAATATTTTTGTATAATGTTCAAAATAATGTATTTGATAAATCTAATTTTATTATTCTAGTGTTTAAATTAATACGAAGATTAAATATATACTGTAGGTTAGGGATCTCTCTGAACCATGCTATTTTTTTGTGTTACAATTTCTCTCGATTTAATACACTTAATCTCTTTATTATTCTAATATAATTCTTATATATTTTATATATATCGTACACATATATAATATGATTTATTAACCTTTCCTTGATATGGATATAATTATTTTAGTGTTTTAATTCTCAATTTATATCATTATAATGAATTGGTTAAATAGAACTTCTTTGTTTTCTTACCACATTCGATGTGCTACTCAATAAAATTATTTTACCCTTATATTTATTTTAAAATCACATATTTTTAACATGAAAAATAATTTTATTTTATTCCGAATTTTATGGAAATTATTATTCTCTAACCCACTTCAATTATTTTTATCATATTTCCCAAAACCCAACAAAAATGTAATATTTCCAAAAATATATACTCTTTCTTATACTTTTAATTCAAACAGACATCATTTTATTATTCTATATTTTAGTTTTTATATACAAACATTCTATAATTATTTATTAAATTATATTATTGAATTAATCCTTATATGTCATGTAGTTATATTATAACACATGATTATGTATCCCATCCCCCATGGTGTTTTTTATTCTTATTAATTATGTATTATTTCAATATATTGAACTAATATGAATTCAAATGTTATGTGTATGTTTAAAAATGTGATGATAGAAGTTCTAAAGGACATGAGTAATTGAACCATTTTCAAATTTATCAATTTATTAAAATTAATCACCAAATTAAAAATAATGGTGGCTACGAACAGTTTTTATAGTGGTTTAACCTAATAGACCTAGTATATTATTTATATCCCAAATGATATACTATGAAACTAGCAATTAAATATTGTAATTATTTTAAAATGGAATAAATATGGACAAATAATTTTATAATACTATGATTCCAACCTGGAACATTTTGGAAAACATCAGCAAACCTAACAATATATCCTTCTGTAGTAGGTAAAACATATAATTTTCTACATGTATAAAACACACTTATTTTATTGTTTTATATTATTATATAACAATCAATCGTCGTATTTTATAGGTAATATAACTTTTGTTATGAAATATTTACATGTATACCTCAACCCTGACAGAAATGACACAACATAGATTACTAGGAAAGAAGAAGAAGAAAGATTTCTTATGATAAACCATTTTATGTGGCCCTTTTGAAGGATGTTAAAAATATACCTCACTCATTAAAAAATGGTATGGAATTCACTTCGCCATAAATGAATTTAAAGAATACATTTTCATCTCTTGATACTTCATCACAAATGATGTTATCATTTGAGAACATGATAGAATGATTGTAATATGAGTGTAAATGATTTTTATCAATAATTGTAATAGGTATATAAGATCATCATATGAAATGGTTTTAGATCTTCTGATTATCATTCAATAAATTATTTAGAAAAATATTTATTCACAACACATGAGTAAAATGTTAGAATAATTAAATAAAATAAAAACACAATCAGTAAGAAATAACATGGAAATAAAATAAATTCTAGAAACACTGAAGGAATTGAAACTAATTTAAATAATATCTTTTAAAACATTAATATGTAATATGTTTTAAATAATTTTTTTGAACTGTTTCCATACTCATCCAAATAATTAACTAATTATCACAATAAAAATAACTATAATGAAATCATATAAATACCTTATTCATCAATGTATTAGACTTAGAAGCATATTTATCATGAATTTAATTCATTTCAAAAAATACTATGACATTCTACAATAATTATAAATATTTAAATAAAATTATAAAAAAATATAATAACTAATAAATAATATATATATATATATATATATTTAAATTATATACATTTTTTCTAAAAACCCTAATGAATAAAATGAATAAATATTTAAACAGTGATTATATATAATTAGAAAATATTTATATAGACTAAATATTAATTAAAAGTTTTCATAAAATATAGAAAATAATTAAATTATTATTATAAATATGTATTAAATAAAAATTAAAAATAGTGAGAAATTTGGAGAATAATATTTTTTTGAAATAGAATAAATTTAAACAATGGAATTGTATAATATGAGATAAAACATGCATTGAAGGGTACCATCATACAAGACAACTGATATTTTTTATTGAAAATGGACCCACTATTTTTCTATGATTAAAAAATATATAGCTAACATGCATTGGTTTTTATAAGTAGAGGTAAATTCATTTTGAAATAGGTATTAGATGGAATATTTTACCACAAACATTGAAATTCCATGATATATTTTAGTATTATTAAAGTGATTTACCTCTTGAATAATGATATTTTCTATAATTTATAGATGATTGGGAACTTCTATAATCTATAAAATGATCCTTCCTACTAATATGATACTTCCAATGCTACCATGTAGTGGTTATAAAACCTACATTCATTATCTTCGTGAATAACTATTTCATATATCAATATATGGTAGGTTTGGTGATACGATTATAAGGATCTCATTGATACTAGTATAATGTTTTTAGTGCTACTATTTAAGGAAACTTCAATGATGGATACTGTTAAAACTTCTATGTTCCAGGAAAGTAAAAGGCATGTAACGAAATGAGACAATACTTCATCCATAAGAGAATGATTATTCCATTATGCATTATGGGATGCAAGATGATCATACCTGGAAATAATGATGGTGTGTTGGATGGTGCTACTCATATCTGGATGCATGAGTGTGATGAATATGAAATCACGCAATGCCCATAATATATATACTTCACTATATATATATATAGCTATTTATATATTTAATATATATATATATATATATATATCTTAGAAAATAAGGTAAAAATATATAAGCTCTTAACCATGATAAAACATATATAACAAGACATTTATATAATAATATATTAATAAAAAATATAAAAATCATATAAACTATAAACTACTATAATCTAATTAGTAAGATTTCAAAATTTTTTAAAAAAGATAATAACAAATTATAACATTAACACATGTAATAAAAACGTCACCTAAAGTTGAATGTACCAAAATTAATATATGAGATAAAAATATTGGAACATATAATCATGAATATGAATGTTAACAAATAAAATTCATATAAATTAATCTAATGCAGAAAAGTAATCAAACAATATATAAGGAAAAAAAAATAATCAGCACGTATTTAAAACAAATTATGACGTGTGAACCAAGATAGTTCTACAATGAATTCTGTAATATATATATATATATCAATATAATATAATTATTAGATTTTTTTTAAAAAACAATTACATGATGTGACTCCTTCTCCCATGTTATATCCACTTGGATGGGATCTATTACATAGTCTTATGTTATTTATTGTGTTGTTTCCACTTTCTTAAGATTCCATGATATTATGATTCAATATTATTTATATAATTTTTCTCTATGATTTTTTCACTTCCTTGTAATTTATCATTTCCTTTTATAAAATTTAATTCATATTCTATGATTTTTTGTCTTTATTACTCCATTATTGGGATTTGTAACTCACCATTTTTGTGTTGGTATTCCCCCATGTTTCAAATGTAAATTCAGTATCTTAAATGTACTTAGGAGATAAATATTAATATTATAAAAAAAATTATTTTATTTTCATTTCGAGGCTTTACAAGCCAAGTTTTCCAAAGTCCCCCAGCCTATGGGTCCATCGTTTTTTTTAATTTGATATTTATGTTCAAAATATTTTTATAACATATGTAAAAGTATTAGGCTAATATTTATTATATAAAAATAAATATATTGTTATTTTGTGGGATTATGACAAGAATATATTTATAAAAACCTATAGATAAATCTATTTACAAAAAATGCTATGGAATTCTTGTGAATTATAGAGAGGGTTGTTTCCCTATAATTACATCCATTCCTAGATACTACAAATCAATTTGGTTATAGAATAGATATACCTAGGGGTAATAATACCAAAATTTATCAGTGTATATTGACTCAACCTTTACATAGTGGATGAAAAATATTTATTGTTGCACACCTTGTTTGACTGTCCCATGAGATATGTTTTTTCAATTCAAAAAATAATTAAATATAATTTTTAATGAAATTAATAGATCTTTAGGTTGTAAAATGTAAAAGAAAAATTACCATGGATATAAAAAATTGTAATGTAACAATGTACAATTTATTATATTGAAATCATTTATAAGTAAATTATTTTTTTCATATATTCCCAATTTATATTTTCATTAGATTATGTATTCTCGCATATATTTTACTTTATATTAGTTATTAGTCAAAAATAAGAACAACTATGGAAATTATCCTGTGATAAAGAATGTGAAGATTTCCTAAATGATATGACAAACCGGATAGTAGTGGGAGAAAATAACATCATTGAATTACTTAATCAAATTACTGATGTAATGAATAATAACATTAATTTGGTTGAATTACCTTATTCTCCTAAGAAATTTTAAGTATCATTTTAGACAACAATGAAGAATGGACACCCACTATATTGGATATTTAGATCCCCTCATCACAAAATATTCAATAAACTCTATTTAGATGATATTTTTTATCCTCTATTTCTCAAAACAAAACAATGTGGTAATTCTTGTTTATCACCTTGGAGGAGAAGATGACTTGTGGTGTGTTGGTCTGTGTAGATGTAATGAGGGGGTGAATATCCTTTAAAAATTATTGTAACAAATTCAAAGGGAAAATTTAAATAAAATGACTTTTATATGATGAAGTAATAAAGTGATAAATTCAATCTATATTAAAGAACTAATATCGAAGATTATTATGATATTAAGACCAATATAAATTTGATTTATTTTATTTAATCATGTTTTTTTGTTTGAAGATATATTTATATAATGCAAAAACTAAAAATTGAAACAATCACAATCTGACAAGTAGTAAAAAAATACCGCATGTGTTTCCCTTACATCTCCGCACTATATTTCAAGACATATTCCTTTTATGACATTCACTGTCTTTTTAATATATATATATTAACAAAACATCCCTTTCTTTTTCATTGAGATAGAGATGTTATTTTAAATGGATATATTTCAAAACCAACTTCCTATCCACATTAATCAAGACAGAATGAAACCAAATGTATAAGGCATGATTAGAAAATAATATTTAAAAAAATTGTATTTTAACAAAACTATCTTTTAACATAGATAGAAAAAAAATTATAAAGTAGATGAAGAGAATTTTTACATCCTTGGGGATCTGGAAATTAATTATATATGTTTAGAGGTGGGATTTGTTAATTCTATAGATTATGATTGTTGATTCAAGGAGACTGATTCAGGAGTATCATGTGTCGTTTCAAATCCTTATGTGATCCCCTTTATATCCTTTATTTTCATCGAATGATTATGGAATCCCTCATGTCATTATGAAATATAAAAAAAAAATCATTAGGGGCAATGAAATTAAATATCCTTTCAACCAAACACATTCCATATTTTTTTCCTCACAAGCCCACCATCCAGATTATTGAACATTATATATAACTCAAGATCTTCCTTCTATAACCTATTGTTTAATGATCTTACAAAAACTATTTGGTGGAATCCTACAGGATGAGGTCCCTTCTTTCCATTCAACTATCTACTTGTTTTTGTTGCATCGTATATCCCATGTTTTCTATAATTTGGATAATACCACTGTGTACATATATCTTCCTTAATCTTCCTTTTATGGATCATTGAGCATTATCATACAGATTTCTTTCAACCAATGAGTCATAAAAAAGACAACAAAATATAATAAATGATTTCAGTTATTATTACCCAAGAAACTAAAAATACATTATTATTTCATTGAATATCATCATTTTATTCTTTAATAACAATAATTGGAATCCAAAAAATTAATAATTGTGAAATTCTCAATGAATATATTAGATATATAATTTGGAGAATGGTTTTGAGGAGAAAATGATGCCCGACGCTCCCGACGAAGCTCGATGAAGGAACCCTAGTTCATTCTTGATGAAGAATTTCCCCCCCTTCCTGGCGGTGGGAAGGGGGTGGATGTTTCGAATTTCTCACTGCGGAAGCCCCGAATTCCATTTGTTCCTTTCTCCAACATAATTTCCTCCCAGATTTCCCCGTGATTTCATTAAGCCAGAAGGTTCCTGAACTTCATTTTGGTAATCCCCAGCTTCCGCTTACAGTTTCAGAGTTCTCTGAGGCATCGAGTCACCTTGGTCTAACTCTAGTGGCTCGTTTCATCCATTGAAGACCATCTGTTGATGAGTTCGACAGATTTGTGTTTGGAAAATGGGATCTGAATGATCGTGCAATAGTTGGCCTCTTGGATAGTCGTCACTTCATGATTCGCTTCGCCTCGGAGGAAGAATTGGTTTGCGCATGGTCCAATGCTCCCAGACGATGCAACGGTTGCAGATTCTTCCTCTTTCGGTGGACATTTGATCTCTGCATGAACCGTGATCCATCCAACGTCCCGATTTGGGTAAGCCTTCCACATATGACTTTACCTTTCCAAAATCCTGCAGTTATATGTATGATTGGGAATATGATAGGACTATTTTTGTGTACTGATGCTCGCACCTCTTCTGTGAGTCATCCTATAAATCCCCAGCTTTGTGTTGAAGTGAATGTTGCGAAACCGCCGGTGGAATGGGTATGGATTTCGGTGGGTGAGGAGTTTAGGTGGAAGCAGGCTGTGGTATATGAGACCTGGACTGACATCTGCACAGCTTGTAGCAGTTTGGGGCATTCTGATTCCAGGTGTCGGATTGGGGGAACGCTTAAGAGGTCTGCAGATATGGGGAAGGGCATTGGTAGGGCCCCTGTGAGGGAGAGGACACCCGTTGTTGATGTTGGAATTGGATCTGGTATTGCACCTGTTATGGTGTCCCGTGGTGATTCAGTTAAGATAAATTCGTCAGGGGCTCATATGAACCCCTTGGTTTCTCATGTGATGAGCAAGCTGAGGCATGACTTGTGTAGGGGGGATGATGCTTCGGGTCCTGCTTCACAGACTGCTCCTGACGTTCATGATTTGGCTCCACGTGAAACTGCAGCTGCAGGAAAGATCCAGAAGGAAATAGTGGTCTCTGTTGTGTTGGAGAGGGCAGGACAGGTCCTTCTCAATCAGCCAAATACTGGTATGGTGAATATGAGCATGCGGGGGCCTGATGCTACGGCAGATTCGGATAAAGGGCATGGGTCTGCTTCATCTGGGAAGAAATGGAAATCTGCAGGTCGCAAAGATAGAAGATCTTTGGGGCATGGTGGAAACTGCAGTGGCCAAGATACTGCTGATAAGGGTGTGCAGGACACTGTGACTATGGAGAATCGGTTCCAGGAATTGAGCCGGTTAACTAGGGATGAGATGCCACCCTTAGGTGGCAGTGTTGATTTGTTGAATGTGGGACAAGAGTCTGGTGTTGTTGATGCTGAACATACATTGGTGGAGCGGCCTCAATGCTTGGAAATTGTTGACACGAATAATTAGTTCCAGCAGAACCGCCTTGTGAGATACCCAGAGGTGCAGTACCATGGGAAGTGGGGGGACCTCGATGACAGTGACCAGGAGAACTGTGAGAACACGGTACGGTTGTCTTATAGTGAGATTGCTCAAGTGGGGAACAAGGCGCTGCCAGTGGCCCAAGACAAGGTGATTACCCCTCCTCGCGGGAGGATGAGGAAGGACTTCTCTCACTTGTCGAAGCCGATGCCGACCAGATCTGCTGTCAGAAGTATGCAGTCTCCTAATGAGTTTCATGAGCTGGAGAAGCTGAATCTGAGGAGGAAATATGCCAAAGTGCTGAAGCATTATGAGAGTTCTGTGTGGGAAACAGCGAAAGAGGAAGAGTCTGTCTATCATGGTGATGGTAATGGGTGTGATTTTGAGGATTTTATGTGACTTTGTTGGTACTTTTTTCTTGTTACTGTCTTTTTCCTTTATTTTAATAAATGGCCAGGGGCTCTACCTCTGGCTACACTTTTATGGTATTAGATATATAATTTATTTTTTTGATATATAAAACACCATGAAATATTTATATATATATATATACAAACATATCCCCCATTTTTTATGATCAATAACACTTAATATAAAAATAAATTTTAAGAGTAAATCAGAAGTGGAAAAACTATTCCATGAAATTCAAGATATTTGAGGTTAAGATATTAAAAATGGTTGAGATATTAAAAATGTAATGAATTTTTTCTAAAAATCAATATATTTAAATGTAGTATATTCAACAATATCCCTAAAAAATTAACTTTATTCAAAATACCAAGAAATGTATCCCCCTTTGAAATAAAATATTTTCATTTTCCATTGACCCTATTGATTCACCCGATTTGTGGAAATAAAAAATGAAATGAAGAATAGAAAAGGTAATACTCATACATTTTAAAATTTCAACCTAAATTAATACAAAAAATACATCTAATACTTACTCACCCTAAATTATTACCATAACCATAGATTCAAAGATTATAGACTATGAAAAAAAATAATGTAAATTGGATAATAAAAGTAAATTAAACAACATTTTTAATTGAATTAGAGATATAAAGTTAATTTTAAAATCATCTTAATTACAATGTAAAATATAAGAGTGAATCTCAATATTTTAAAAATTATTAAAGATTTAGAAAATGAATTTTAAAAAATAAAATATAATTATAAATTGAAAAAGAGAAGAAAAATATTAATTTTGAAAGAGATAAAATTTAATTGAATACAATTTCAAATTGAAGAATTATATAATAGAAAAAAGGAACATTTTAAAAATATATAACACCTCATGTATGAAGAATAATAAATCAATGATGACTGAGAGTGTAAAATGCCATGTAATTAATGAATAATAGATTTTAATATCTATATCTATTTATGAATTACATAGTGTTTTAGTGGATTAAAATGAGAATAAATCCAATTTTAAGCATAAAATACTCTAATGTTTTTAAAAGATCATTTTACCAGCTTTTGATGTCAAACTAATTTTTAATATAACTTTTGGCACTTTTATAAGTTCTATTTTTAAAAAAATCTTATTCTTTATAATTGGGACACTAAAATTTACTTTTTTTATATTATTGGTATTTTTCTAACAAGGTTCATTTTTAATGAATAGTGAAAAATACTGCATTTTACTTCAAAATTATTTTTTCATAAAATTTATTTATATTGTTAGATTATATTTTTAATTGTATTTAGAGTGTAATTAGACTATATTTTTAATATTTAATCCAATTTTGGTAATTAGAATTAATTTTACATTGAAATTGGACATAAACAAATGTCAATCTTTTGATAGATGTTGTTTCTTAAAAACATGCTATTTCCTTTGACAACAAGAATTATTTTAAAATTAATTACAGAAATTTATGTGTTTGGAATTTGGTAAAATGGTTTCCATATTTGGAATCATAAGGTCAAAATTATGGGATTAAGACTATTTTGTTTTTAGAAATTATGAATAGTAATGACGGTAATTATTTTTATTATCATGATTAATTAGTAATCAGGTAGATTAGGGTAATAAAATAATATCATAATAATATAAAATGACCCCAAAATGTGTCCAAATACTCTATGTTTGAGTCATGGCAGACCATGGGAAGCCTTTTACTGAACTTGGGGGCCCATTTAGTCACATGGGTGTAATAGTGACATTTATGATATTATTTTTAAACAAATAGAAATATAACAAAGTTTTGTATATCCTAAGTAAAATAATTTTAATTTTTTTTACATAAATGATCATTTTAGCTATAAATAGTCATTGGAAAGATAAAAATATTTTATACATCATGATATTTTTTTATAATTTTTAGACATTGAATAAATAAATTTATTTATGACACCATGATGATGTTGTGATTACCTAATTAATGAACGATTTAAATAAAATAAAATTATAATGTAAAATATAAGACTTATACTTGTCAAAAACCTATTGGATAGGTGTATTTCTAACCCTTATCACCTTATCCTCAAAAATATCATTGTGGGACCTTGAAAATCCAAAAAATTATTTTATAATAATGTAACATTTCAACACCTTCCAAAAGTGACCCTCCTACATCTTATAAAAGGTCCCCACCTCTACCCCCTTACCCACACCTCTCAAGAACTTGGATCATCCAACCTCTGCTCATATTATCTCTCCACATCCCTCCCTTACTTTTAGAACCCTCACTTTGGGCATAAGTCTTTCCAAGGAATCCTTTGTCTCAAATCAAAAAGAGTTACCCAATTTAGAGGAATATAAAGAACAAATGAGAACAAGTCGGACATGAGTTAAGGGACTTCATCTTAATCTTCTTTCATTTAGACATAATTCAATTTATATACGAAATTATTTTATTAGTTGTATAATAAACCCTTTTGACTTATAATTTCATTCAAAAGGAATGTTTTTACACGAAGCATTTTACAATACGAAAAAAGGAATGTTTTTTCTTACATATGCGGTGACAATGAATTCTCCACTGCTGTGACCATTATTTGAAATTCGAATTCCCCTACAAGCCATAACTTTTTTTAAATGGAAAATAACCATGTTTTATTTTTATTTTATTTTTATATTGAAATTTTTTTCATAATGTTTTTATTATATTAAAGTGTTGTATTGATATCTTGTGATTGAAATGTGGAAATGTTATATTTATTTTATTAATGATTTATGTGATATGATTATGTTATGGTTCATGGGAATTGTTTATGAATTCGGGTGGTTTCGTGATAAACTAAGGTCGAGTGAGCCCGAGACAACTCTACAATGCCTTCGGTAACGCGAAAGAGTTAAATGCTAAGGTTTCTCCAAAAGGATTTAGGAAATATACTGTGATGGGTATTCCAAACGTAACCATGAGGGTTATTCCATACGTAAGAATGTTATGAATGCCTCAAGTTTCCTTTATGTATTATGATTTCTGTGATTTATTCATAAATACATGGATTTCATGAGGTATGTTAAAGTGCTTATGTTTTATGAGTAAAGTATGATTTCATTGATTCTTATGTATACATGGAATACTGTTTTCTTTCTGTATTTTTATATCCCTTACTGAGCGTTTTATCCTCATCCCATGTTTTTGAATTTTTTTTCACAAGTCAAGAGAAAATTACATGATGTGATGATAGTGTCGAGGAAGTGTCAAGAATCAAACCATGTTTTATTTTAAATATTTTTCCTTTGGTGGAAAAAAATGAATACAGTCTTTGATGTAACCAATTTATTTAAATGTGTATCGTAATGAATGATTTATGATCTAATACTCTAAAATATTAAGCCTAGAAAGATCCTCAAAGTGAATTCTTGAAATAACCCAAGATTATGTACTGTTTTAGGCTAGTGCCTTATAGTTTGTATTAGAGGAAGGTTTAGATAAATTTAGGGGTTAGAATTCTATTAAATTATTATACAAAATTATTTGTTTAAATTAGGGTCAAGTTGAAAAGTTATAGCATTTAAAGATTACCATGTTTCTTCATCTGAGAAATTTTTGTTCAGAATGGTTTTCCTTAAAGGAAACATGGAAGAAATGCTAGGAACGAATACAGAAGGAAATGACCATCCAAATTGGCATCCTAAGATGGTCAGAATTGGAACTGACCAGTTTGTTGTAGTAATGGCGTTGTTGACTGAAGCGATAAATGGTGGTTGTATCCACGCATGAGATCAGCCAGATCAACCATAGAGGAACATTTCAATGGTGGAACATTTTATGAGGCAACATCCCCCATCATTCAGAAGATAATCTATCCTTCTGCAAGCTGAAGGGTGGATTAAAGCACTGGAGAAGATTCTCAATGTCATGGGGTGTTCATACAATCAAAAGGGTAGTCTTACTATTTACCATTTGGAGGGTGAAGTAGATCAGTGGTGTTCGATGGTTGAAAATATTAGGGATGCTGATGATATTGATGCTCTTGACTGAGACGAATTCAAAAGTATGTTTCTTGAGAAATATTTCCCTAATACTATTCCACATGGGATGGAAAAAAAATTCTTGGAATTGAGGCAAGAGGATGACTTAGTGGCTGCTTATGAATTAAAGTTCACTCGATTGGAAAAGTATGCAACTAATTTTATCAGAGTCCTTGATAGTAAAATCAATGGTTTTTACTCAGTATTAAAGCCAAAATATCGAAGGGAATTAGATTCTCATGAGTTCAAAAGTTATGAAAATCTTGTTCAATGTGCTGAGAAGGTGGAAATAGTGTTTTCCGATGATCAAGTGGTCTATGAAAACAATCACAATAAGAGACCCAGGTGGCAGGAGAATGGGAAGAATCGTTCAAAAATTATTGATGGTAAGAAATCTAAGTTTTCAGTTTGTGATAATTGTTGTAAAATGCATGTTGGGGAATGTATTTTGAATTCTGGAATGTTCTTCCGATGTTGAAAGATGGGACATAAGGCTAGTGATTGAACTGGAAATGATCAGGGTAATGGTAAGACCAAATTTGATTTACAATTAGTGAAATGCTTCAAGTGCAATTAGATGGGTCATTATGAAAATGAGTGTTTGACAAAGAGCTCGAATGATGGGAAGAAGTCAGACTACAAGCAGAAAGGTGTGGTGAAATCCTTTGAAACTACATCAGTAGATTTTGGGCCGTCAAATGAAGTGGTATCATGTACTTTGTTTGTTTTTTCATATTATGCTAATGTATTGTTTGATTTAGGGTCGACACATTCTTTCATCTCTGAAACATTTTCTAGTCAATTGGGAATTCCATCTCAAGAAATGGCTCCTGAACTTGTGGTAAAAACACTTGGGGGAAATATTGAGGAAAAAATAATTTATAAGAATCTTCCTATCCTTATCCGTGGAAAAAACCTACTTGAAAACCTTATTGTTTTAACTCAAGTAGAGATTGATGTCATCCTGGGTAGGGATTGGCTCTATTTTTACCATGCTAAGATTAACTATAGAGATAAATAAGTTTCTTTTCATAAATAATTTCAGTTTTTATACAAGAATGTACCCTTACTAATGATAATATATATAGAGGCTGAGGAACATGTAAAATATGGAAATGAATGTTACCTTGCACATATTTTTTGAAACAAAGGAACCGTTCAGATTAACGATGTGTCGGTGGTAAATGAGTATCATGATGTTTTTCTAGATGAGTTGCCTAGAAAAATACTAGATCGGGATGTTGAATTTACTATTGACTTAGTTCCTGATGCTAAGCCAATTTCAATACCCCCTTATCGAATGGATCAAATTGAAATTTTAGAGTTGAAGGAGAAATTGCATGCTTTATTAGAGAAAGGTTTCCTTCGACCTAGCACATCACCATGGGGTGCTCCTGTCTTATTTGTTAAATAAAAATATGGTTCAATGAGACTTTTCATTGATTATAGAGCCTTAAATAACATCACTATTAAGAACAAATATCATTTTCCTCATATCGATGATTTTTTTGATCAGCTCCATGGAGCCTAGTATCTTTCAAATATTGACTTGAGATCGGGGAACCATCAGTTGATGGTAAAGGAAGAAGATATTCAGAAGACTGCATTTCGTACAAGATATGGTCGTTATGAATTTGTAGTTATGCCTTTTGGTTTAACCAATCCACCTACTGTATTCATGGACCTTATAAATATAATTTTCCATGACTTCTTGGATAAGATTGTGGTTTTTTTAATGGATGATATTTTGGTATTTTATAATAGTAATGAGGAGCATGAATGTCATTTAGAGGTTATTTTGAAAACCTTAAAAGAAAATTAATTTTTATAGGAAATTCAGAAATTGTGATTTTTGGTTGTAACAAATTTCATCCCTTGGTCACACTATTTCTAAAGATGGATGAAGTGTTGATCCTGCAAAAACAAATGTTGTTGAATAATTGGAATGACCCAAAAATTTTACCGAGATTAATTGTTTTCTTGGTTTGGTAGGCTATTACCGATGGTTTCCTAAAAATTATGCACGGTTTTCCAGCCCATTAACTAAGCTAACACGAATGGGTGTTAAGTTTATCTAGACAAAATAAAGTGATGATTGTTTTTAGGAATTGAAAAGAATATTGGTGAATGCCCCAATACTGGCATTAGCTTCCAAGAATGGTGAGTTTGTTATCTATAGTGATGCTTCATTGAAAGGACTTGGTTGCATCCTAATGCAGAATGATTAGGTAATTTCTTATACTTCACGTTAGTTGAAAACAAATGAGATAAATTACCCTACACATGATTTGGAATTAACTATTGTTGTTTTTTCTTTAAAATTTTGGAGGAATCATTTGTATGGTGTAAATTGTGAAATATATATTGATCACAAAATCATAAAGTATATATTCACTTAGAAAGAATGGAACATGAGATAGAGAAGATGGCTAGAATTAATCAAGTATTATGAATGCATGATTCACTACTAGCCAGGAAAAGAAAATAATGTGGGAGATGCATTGAGTATAAAAAATAATGATTTATTGACCATGTTACATCTGGAACATGATCCTTTGGTTAATGATTTGATTAACATTGGATTGGAAGTTGTTGGTGCAGGAAATTATTCTGTTTTGTTTCAGGTACTAGTGAAATCTTCTCTATCAAACAGAATTAAGAAAGCACAAAAGCAAGATAGTGAGTTGCAGAAAAAGGTAGAGCTGGTTCAGAAGGGTATGTTACCTGAATTCATCATTGACAATGATTGTGTTTTGATATTTGGGAAGAGATTGTGTCTTCCATTTGATTCATAGTTGAAGAGAGAGTTGTTATGGGAAGCTCATAGTTCTCCATTTTCAGTTCATCCAGGAAGTACTAAGATGTATAGAGATCTTCTGGAGTATTACTGGTGGGATGGAACGAAAAGAGATACTGCTGATTTTATGTGAAGTGTTTGACTTGTCAACAGTATAAAGTAGAGCAACAATTACCGAAAGGGATGCTTCATCCTTTACCAGTGCCAGAGTGGAAATGGGAGAATATATCCATGGACTTCGTTGTAGGATTACCAAAGAAACCTTGAGGTAGTAATTTTATTTAGGTTATTGTTGATCACTTGACTAAATCAACTCATTTCCTTTCTATACGAGATGTTGTTTCCTTAGATCAAATTTCTCGATCGTATCTTAAAGAGATCATCAGTTTACATGGAGTTCCACTCTACATTTTATCTGATCATGATCCTAGGTTCACTTCTAACTTTTGGAAAGGCCTTCAGATGTCTTTGGGTACTGAATTAAATTTTAGTACAACTTTTCATCCTCAATCAGATAGACATTCAGAATGAAAAATTCAGACATTGGAGGATATGCTACGTGGTTGTTCGATGGATTATCTGGTAATATGGGACAAACATCATTCATTGGTTGAGTTTTCTTTTAATAACATTTTTCATTCTAGTATACAGATGGAACCTTTTGAGGAATTATATGGGAAGCGTGGTCAAACTCCATCTTTTTGGGATGAAGTTGGTAAAAGGAAGTTGATGGGACCAGAATTGGTAGAATAGATGTCAGAAAAAGTTCAGCGGATATAGAAACACTTGAGAACAGCTCAGAGCAGGCAGAAAAGGTATGTAGACAACACGTTGAAGGATCTCTCTTTTGAGGTAGGTGATCATTTCTTCCTCAAAGATTCACCATGGGAATGTGTGATGTGATTTGGTATGAAAGGTAAGATGAGTCCAAGGATCATTGGACTATAAGAAATTTTGTAGGGAGTTAGATTAGTTGAATACTAAGTGGATTTACCTCCAAATTTATCTCAGGTACATAATGTTTTTTATGATTCAATGTTAAGGAAGTAAATTCCAGATCCATCTCATGTTTTGATTCTAGAGGTAGTTCAGCTGGAAGAGAATCTATCTTATGAGGAACAACCGGTCCAGATTCTGTCCCAAAGGGACAAAGTGTTACGGAAAAAGGTGATTCATCAAGTCAAGGTTCTATAGAAACACCATATAGTTTAAGAGTCAACATTGTAATATGAAAATGCAATGAGGGATAAATACCCAAACTTATTCGATAAGTAAATAAATTGCGGGGACACAATTTCTTAAAGGGGGGAAGGATGTTACATCCCATGTAAAAAAAGAATAATATATTTTCATATCTATGTCTATTTATGAATTAGAAAGTGTTGTAGGGGATTAAAATGAGAATAAATCAAATCTTAAGAATAAAATACGCAAATATTTTTTAAATATTTTTTTACCACCATTTGATGGAAAACTATTTTTTAAATCAAACATTTTACAATTTTATAAGCTATATTTGTCAAAATAAAATTATTCATTAGAATTTGGACACATAAATTTACTTTGGAATTTTTTTTGGAATTTTTATAACAATGTTCATTTTTTAATGAATAGTAAAAATACTACATTTTACTTTAAAACTACTTTTTCATCTAATTTAATTATATGGTTAGATTGTCTTTTTAATTGGTTTTAATGTGTATTTGAAATATAAATTTACCAAACATGCTATTTTTTTGACAATGGGAATTATTTTTTAAATAATTTCTGCAATTTCTGTATTTGGAATTCAGTAAAATAGATTTCATATTTGGAATCCTGAGGTCCAAATTATTTAATGAAGAATATTTTGTTTTGGACATTATGAATAGTAACTATGGAAATTATCTTTAATTATCGTGATTAGTATTTAATCGGGTAGTTGAGGGTAATAAAATAATACCATAATAATATAAAATTACCCCAACATGTGTCCAAATCCTCTTGTCTGAGTCATGGAAGACCATGGAATGTTTTTTTACCAAACATTAGGGCCCATGGAGTCACATGGCTGTAATAGTGACATTTAGGAAAGTATTTTTAAAAATAATAGAAATATAACAAACGTTTGTATATCCTAAGTAATTTTTTTTTTATTTTTTAACATAAATGAAATCTTAGACTATAAATAGTCATTTCGAAAGATAAAATGACTTTCAACATCATGGTAATTTATTATAATTTTTAGACATTAAATAAATAAATTTTATTTCTGACACCATGATGATGTAGTGATAACCTCATTAATGAACGATTTAAATAAAATTAAAAGATAAGGTAATATCTAAGACATACACTTGCCTAAAACCTATTGGATGGGTGGATTTCAATCCCTTATAACCTTATCCTCAAAAGATATCATTGTGGGACCTTTAAAATCAGAAAATCATTTTATAATAGAGTATCATTTCAAGACATTCCAAAAGTGACCAACCTCCCTCTTATAAAAGGCCCCAACCTCTACCCCCTTAACCACTCCTCTCAAGGCCTTGGCTCATCCAACCTCTTCTCATATTATCTCTCCACTTCCCTCTATTACCCCTAGAAGCCTCACTTTTGTTAAAAGTCTTTCCAAGGAAGCCTTTAACTCAAATCAAAATGAGTTACCTAATTTAGAGGAATATAAAGACCGAATGAGAACAAGTTGGACATGAGGTAACGGACTTCATCTCAAACTTCTTTCGTAGAGGCATACTTCAATTTATATATTACCTTATTTTTTTAGTTTTATAATAAACCCTTTTGAATTATAATTTCATTCAAAAGGAATATTTTTACACGAAGTGTTTTACTATACGACAAAAGGAATGTTTTTGTCTTACGTATGTGGAGACAATGAATTCTCCACGACCATGACCATTACTTGAGTTTATCCTTCCTCTACTAGAAATTACTTTTTGTAAATGAAAAATAAGTAACATGTTTTTATTTTCTTTTATTTTGGTATTAAAAATTGTTTTCATAATGTTTTGATTATATTAATGTGTTGTATTGATATCTTGTGATTGAAATGTGGAAATGTTATGTTTCCTTTATGCATGTTTTATGTGATACAATTATGTTATGGTTTTTGGGAATTATTTATGAAGTCTGGTGGTTCCATCAAAAAGTAAGGGTTGGTGAGCCCGAGATATCTCTCCAATGCATTGGGTAACATGAAGGATTTAAACTTTAAGTTTTCTCTGAATAGATTTAGGTAATATACTATAATGGGTATTCCAAATGTCACCATGAGGGTTACTCCATATGTAAGAGAGTTATGAATACCTCAAGTTACCATTATGACTTCTGATTTTTTTGAGTTATTCATATAGCTTATGATTTCATGAGGTATGTTAAAGTGCTTATGTTACATGAGTGAAGTATGATTTCATTTATTTTTATGTATAAATGAACTAATGTTTTCAGTACATATTTTTATATCCCTTACTGAGCTTTGTATGCTCATCCCATGTCTTGGGAATGTTTTTCACAGGTCAAGGGAAAATTATATGATGTGATGATAGTGTCGAGGAAGTGTCAAGAAAGAAACCATGTTTTATTTTAAATAGGTTTCCTTTGGTGGAAAAAATGAATATTGTGTTTGATTTAAACACATTGTTTATATGTGTAATGTAATTCATGAATTATGATCTAATTCTCTAAAACTGGAAACCTTAATAGATACTTAATGCGAATTCTTAAAATAACCCATGATTATGTAATGTTTAAGGATAGGGTGTAATGAATCGAAGATTTCAAGGATTTTTTTTCATAAATACTTTGGAATTTTACGACTCTGTGGCTTTTGACAGCACTTGATTCCAAGGCCCGGTGTGCCCGGAATCAATTTCCAATGTTTAGCTCAGGTATGTTCAGTGAACGAACGTGCGGGATTTTCTATCTTTTGAACCGGTGCACGGAATTTGAAATCAGAGGGCACCGATGAACTTGCAGTGCCGGTAATTGCCTAAGGGGACATTTACCGCAGTTGCGTTTATGTGGGTTTGAAGTTTCTTTTTGGGGTTTATTTGAGAAGTAAATAAAATTGTTGTACAATTTTATTTTATATCTAGGAAGGTTAATTCCTCCCATGGGTAGTTAAGGGTGGGACCCACAGCCACCTAACTACCCAAGGGTGGATGTTAGAGAGGTGGGGCCCACACGAGCCCTGACCATTCAATTTCCCTCTTACACTTTAAACCCCCCTCATTAATTTTGGAAAACACTCCCTATTAATTATTTTCCAACACGTATAATTAATGGGGATCTACCTCTCCCTTACATTAATCAATTGTCAACATGATTATTAAATGTGTTGATTTGAATTTTTGAAGTTTCTTTGCTTGTGTAATTAAATAATAGGAGGAACCTATTATTTAATTTGGGGGAGGTCTTCATTGTGCGGATGGAATTTCGAGAGAGCTCTTGAGATTTTTGAAGAACGCCATCCTCCGACGAAGAAAAATGTCTCCTTTAACGAAAAACGATGGTTCCTCAAAGAACAATGATGTGCCACCCATTCTATTCTCCACGACAAGAGAGGAGATGCCGCTTCCTCCTCGGCGTGCTCTGATGTCACATATGATCTATTCACCCTGCGACACCATCTACCGTGATGCCGAAGTTTGACATCAATTATTGAGGTAATGGAAAAATTTTATATTTTTCATTTATGAGAATTATACCCTCATACTTGGCGTTTAAATTGTTGGGTGATAATTTGAACCTCTAATGTGGTGGGTGTGTGTTATCAAACAAGCCTAGACCCACCGCTATTTTTTTCATGATGCGTGGGATGATTGGCGATGACGAAAGGGGACCACAACGACAAATTGGAGCCTTCACAATGGAGCTCGGGTCCCGAGATGACTGCAGGCGCATACGAGAGAAAAAACGGACCACTAGAATGACTACGGTGGCCCGCGGTGTACCGCGATAGCGCTGGTAGCCGGAGCCGGCGGCCGGCACTGGCCGACCGCCTGGAGGCGGCGACACCCCAGCACGCCGCCGGCAGAAGCCCTCCATGGTTGATGCCGCGGTGGCATGAGAGGATCCAACGACCACAGGGGATCCTTGGGAGACAGTGGCGCCAGCCTGGCACCACGTCCGTGGAACCGAGGGTCGTGTCCCCCCGATCGGCTCGCTGGCTAAGCCAGCGTACCCCCCAACCCGGCTAGGGCGGGACACGTGGACCGGGTCGTGCCCAGTAAGACCGAACCCAGACCTGTGTCGGGTCGACCCGGTTTGGGCCGACCAAGGGGGGTTGGGTCGGGTCGGACAGGGCCCAGACCCCCACATGAGACCATTTTTCGGTCTTTTTCCCATTATATGAGAAACGTACATCCGATCGATGCACCGTCAGTTGTGTAGGAATCCTTGGATCGAGATGGTAATTTAATTAGATTAAACTCGAGGTTTTGGGAAATTTTGGGTATGGCTAGGTTGGTTTGAACCCGAAACCAACCGGGCCCTTGGGGAAAAACACTTATAACATACGGATCGGACGTTCGATTGACGTGCCGTCAACTGCGTTGAATTACTATTGTTTAGACGGTTCTTTTTTCAAACTAAAATTCAGGTTGGGATGTATCTAGAGTATGGTGGGGTTGGTTTTATATTAAAAACCAACCGGACCCCTAAGAAGAAAAGACAATAACACTCATTCCGGGCGTCCGATTGACGCACTGTCTTCCACATTGGGGTTCTTTAGACGGGATGTAAATTTGGGATACCTCAACCACGGGCTTCGTGACAGTTGATGTATCTACTCTCTTGCTCTAGGAGTGGACCCTCTCGGAATCGATCATGCTGTGTGAGAAAACCCTTGAGCTGGCTGCGACTGCATCGACTACTATACCAGAATCCTCCGTCGGTTCGACAGCGATGAATACCATACTGGGATCATCCATGGGTTCGATGGAGTTGACTACTATTCTTGTATCCTATGTGGGTCCGGCAGTATTGAACTCTGTACTTGAATCTTGTGTGGGTTCGGCAGAGTAGCTAGTCTTGTATCCTGTGTGGGTCCGATAGCTTAGATGGACTTGTATCCTGTGTGGGACTGATAGCTTAGATGAATCAGTGACTACATCTAATTATCTCTATCGCTATATGAAATATGTATACCTGTGTGAGATGAGTCTAGATTTTCAATCATTAATATCGATGTGATTGACTTGCTTTCCTGTGTGGACTGGGTTGTGCATTCCTGTGTGGACCGGGTTGTGTTTTCTTGTGGGGACTGGGTTGTTCTAGGGACTGTGTGTTGGAGCCATTTTGTAATTGATGACATAGGTATAAGTATGGGAATATACCTAAGTAAAGTCGGTTGATAATTTTAGATTTTATCTTTCCTTTGTGGTTTGTCCTTCATGGATTCTGAGAGTCCTTCGGGTGAGTCGGGGTCCCTACTGAGTATCGTATACTCACCCCTGCACGGGCTATGCCTGCACTACATTAGGTTGGATGCAGATGATGGACAACACTGATCGATGTGGAGGCTTGTGGAGCTGGATGGTTCCCAGAGGTGGACCACTTGGCAGGAAGTACACAGAGTAGATGGCCAGACTTGAGGAGCTGAGGAGACTATCAGTACCCACCCTTCAGGTGGAATATCCGAAGGATGACTCGGTGTTTCTATTTTAATTACTGCTATTGTACATTCCTTTCAGTTTTACTGTACTTTTAGTTGGGTTTGTATGCTGGCCCATTTACTTTTCATCACTTACCTTGTACCTAGTTTTATTTAGTGCTTATTTACTTGTGTGCTCTATTGTGTTTTTTTACTTTATAAATGTCAATACCTTCCCTTTTATCGGGATTTATGCCTTTGGTGCTAGTCGCCATCCTCTGGCCTATGGAAGGCAGGCTTGGGGTAGTCATGGCACGGTCCCTGAGGACGGGTCATGACATAGGGCCTTATAGAGAGAGATGATATCATGAAATAAATTTGAATATTAAATTAAATATAACGTGATAAAAAAAACAATTTTTCATTTTATATCATCCCAAAAATTCATTGGAATGGTAAACTATATGCTCCCATCAATTAGAAAAATTTATAATGAGATTATAAAGTAAATATTTGATCCATTAATTTATTATATTGAAAAAAAATATTTATAAAGAAGCCTCCAAATGATATATCAATGGAACATGATGGTAAAGCCATGAAAAAAATCAAAAAAATACCTTTTGGTAGACTTAATGATTTTAGACCAATAATGTGAGCTTGTAAAACTCCAGATGGAAAAACAATATTGGAAACTCTAGGATTGTCTCATAAGATTCTAAGAACTAAAAAAAATTTATAATAATAATTTACATGATAATTTGTATAATAAAGAGACTTATTTTTGTTCCAACATATATATTATTTGTAAAATCATATTTATAAATTAAACGTCATTATTTTTAACAATAATTGAAAATAATATTATGAGATTCCATAGTTAGAGAAATATAATATTATTAATAAATAATTTTAAAAAAAAACATTATTATATACATTAAAAAATATATAACCAAGTGTTAGGATAACATGTCGATCACTGTGGAAGAATTATGATATATAGATTTCGATATCCTGGTTTTTTTATTTTAAAAAAACAACCTACTACTGAATTTTTAATTTCAAAAACAATTCAATTTTTTTACATATAAATAATATCATTTTTATTTAATAAAATTAAAATTTCATATGAATAAGAATGTATAATGATGAATCTTCATGAAAATCATTTTTGAGTTTATCATAAATTTATTTATGGTATTTTTATCTTTGGGGCCATATAAAAGAATAAGAACAAGAAGAAGAGGTCCTAGAAGAGAAAAACGATTGTGAATGAGAGTATAAAAAATGGACAACTAACATCATCAAGATACAGGAGATATAACATGAGAAATTTATGAAATGATTCACCTAAGAAGGGTGTGTCACTCCAAAATAAACATTTTATGTTTTTCTAAACCTTTTATCCCATTCAATATCTATTTATAATTCATAAAATTTAATCCAATTTTCCGTCCAAATATAATTTGTTTTATGTCACCACCAAACCATCATTTTTTAATTTCTTCACATCATGGTAATTTATTCTTCATTAAAAAATTCTTTAAATTTTTCAATAGTTGTTCAATTTCACCATCACCTTCACGATCACTTCCAGAAAAATAATTACCCTTGATTTCACCAAAAAATCATCACCTTGGTTTTATTTTATTCCATTCCTTCCTTTACCACTTCACTTTTCATTAAGATTTCCTTTGAAAATAGGGAATCAATTATTTCATAAACATAAATTATATTTATATACAATGATTCTTGGTTCATTTTCACTTTTTGATCTGATGTACTAGGTAATTATCATAATAATTTCTTAATGAGTGTTGATGTAGAAAAATTATCATTGAGAGACTTTCTACCATTGAACATATTTACAATAGTTGTTAATATAGTTGTAATGGATTCATTTTGATACAATTGAAGAATAAAAAATAATTTATAAACATATCTTATCAAATTTATATAACATTATTCATGCATTTGGGTATGAATTCTAAAATTCTAAAAATTCCATGGGAAGTTTTTTTAGAAGATATTGTATTAAATTTATTTTCTTTAGGCCTGAAATAGATTGCATTCAATGATTTTATGTTCTATAAAGAATATTATATATATTGAGGATTATAATTATCTTATTATTATTATTTATTTAGAATATATTCATGCACAAAAATTATTGAAAATATATTACTATTTATACTATAGAAGGTAGATATATGGTTTTTAAAATAAGAATAATTTGATCCATTATTGAAAGGAGAACGAGTATAAGATATAGATTCCAATAAACTAAAAATCATAAAATTGATTAATATTTTAAATATCATGAACAATTTTGGAAAAAACATTAATTTTTGAAATAGAAAAAAATATCACCTATGATAACGTTTATTGACATAACGATAAATTGAAAATTAAAATTATAAAGATTTAAATATGATGAAGTGATAAAATAATAAATTTTATTATTATTAAAAATTGGATTAATATTGATTAATATGGAATGAAATGAAATTTTTTTACATATCATATTTATTCAATTTACTCATACCTATATAGGATGATGCAATAAGTAAAATAAAATAGTAAATAAGCATAATTTTATAAGGATTTGTGTAACTAAAAGTGAGGTTACCTATGTTTTGACCCCTAAATATGATTTATATGTCTTATTAGAAATTCCATTTTATATTTATTATGTAAATAAAATAATCTTATTACCTTTAATTAATATATATATATATAGAAAGAAATAATGTTCCCATGCATTTTAAGGGAAATAGAAATAATCCAACCTCAATTTAACATTAACAGATATTGAATGGAAACAAAGGTAGAATGTCGGATGATAAAAGAATATTTTCTTGGAGAATATCTATTATACTATATGTCAATTATAACTCTATAAATATAAAAAATATAAAATAAGTATATAAGTATAATTTTGAGAATATTTTATATTTAAATATAAATGAAGACTCTTTGAGAGGATAAATCGGATAATGCTAAGGATCTTGTCTCATGATTTTAAGAGATAATTATTGGATTATAGTGTGATGTTTTATATCCACACGTGATATCAATTTATAGTCCTAACAAGGTTATTGTGAATTCTTTAATTCATTGAGACATTACAAAATTTCAATGAAACATTATTATGAGAATGACACACATCATTGAGGAAACTTTACCAAGTAGAATCACCTCCACCAGTTTACTACCCAATAAAATCGACTAGATGATTGGATCTTAGATACATCCAAACTACTCCCAAATTTCAATTGTTAGGTAGAAGACTCCAAAAGTATTTATCAAATACACTCTACACCACCGAGTACCTATTGGCACTAAACAAGCTTGTTGATGCCACCTGCATATTGGATGACAACACCTTGGCCATATATTATCCATTAAAATAATATATAGACTGTTTATATTCTTTCGATGGATGTTTATCATCCATATAGACTTTAATATATACTAAAAATCATTACTTATCTTATTTTATTACCTCTGACACTTCAAATTCATTATGATGTCATCAAATTCTATGATTTTATTCTATAGGGACACCAATTAGATTTAAAAAAATAGAAAACATAAAAAACTAAATAAAACTACAAGACACAAAATATAGATTGTATTATCACTAAAACATTATGAGAGGTAGATATATGTACAACATGGTGAGAAGTAATTAAGAATAATAATCCAATTATTGAAATTGAATATATCGAATGTGAATGATTCAAGAAAATATTTTTCAATATATATTTTCCAAAAAAATTTATGAAAAAATTGAATGTGTGTTATTTCTATTTAATAAAAAGTAAGATGATTTTATCAGAGATTATGTGGGGATATTTTGAATTCTTACATAGTATGGTTGTTAATTTTTTATCGACCCCAAATGTAATGTGGATATATTATTTATTGAATTAAAATAGAGTTTATAAATAGATATAGATATAGATATTTTGAGACATTGATGGATATGGGGGTATTTTCTAGATCCATTTAGGTCAACATTGAGATTGGATATTCTCAATGTTCTTGTGGGGATCTATATAAAAAAGGAAATACTTTTTTCATTCGATAGGATAAAATGATAAATCCCACTGATAAATGAGAACCCAAATAACCACATGTCAATATTTTAGGAAGAAACATCCCAAAATTTGACTTGAGGTAATCGTTAGATGCTTCACATGTGGAAAAGTGGCGAATTTGGATAGTCAATATTGAAGTCAGATTAATAAGACCAATAATTTGCTAACTCAAGAGAAGGTTCCAATCAAAATAACCTAGAGTAGACTTATTCAATTGAAAAAACAAAAAAATTATGAAAGATGGTGACCATAGCTAAGGGGTTTAATATATAATAAATTAAATCAGCCTCAATGTCCTACAGGTAATGGAATGGAATATGATATCACCACTTCTTATGTAGATCCGAACAATGATGTGGGGAAATGTATGATATCCATTCATTCAATTATAGTTATCATACTTTTTTATATTGTTCTATTAATTATTTAATACCATGAATGTTTAGTAGAACTATTCAAAAAACCACATAAGATGGGGATTGTCCTATAAATGAGATAAAATAGTGTACTTATTATATGAATAGTGTAAAAATCACCCACATTCATTTTTTGGACCAAAAATCCATAAAAATACATTCATACATACTCTAGTGAAATTTTATTATATAAAGGGAATAAGTTTTCTATCATAATATAAATATTAAATCAAATGTATAGAGAGAGAAATCAATCTCAGTTTTTTATGTCTTCCATTCACTCTATATAAGTGTGAGGAGGAGGATAAATATTGTTTACAATTTTCTTCTTTTTTATTGATATTATTTCATTTTTATTAATAATATCATCGTCAAATCATTGAGACAACGGTGATAATAATCTTGATCGAAGTACCATTGTAAGTGACTATAATCATTTATTCCAGGAATATTTTCTAGACATCCTCCCGAATGAGTGTTTGAGATCTTAATTTATCATTTACCAAGATCATTACAACATTAAAATTGTATTTATTTAAAAAATATCAACAAAATCTAGAAGAACATGCATGAAAAATAAAAAAACAAGAGTGTCTATAAAAATAGTGGCCAATAGAATCACCTCTCAAAATATCTAAACAATCACTAGGAAGGGAAACCATAATTTTGAAATAGTGAAAAAGGTATACCTAAGGAGCTCTGGAATCTTGGTAATATGTAGTATGATTACATTCTAGAAATGTGTGAAATATCTTCATTGATTTATTTATGAGTTTCATATATTTATGAATATGATATATTATATCCTATGGTTTAGAGATATGATTCGTAAGATATGAATTGAGGATAATATAATAAGTTTAAAAAAATTCTTGATTGATACACTAGGATTTACATATATCAGATACCTATAAATATGAAATAGAATCCCCATTTTCATGGTTTTTTAATCTATATGTATCCTCTAAATAATTGTTTCAAACAAAATATTGGTGGTTTATTCCCTTTAAGAGAGATGAATAAAGGAGATTTAGTCATGGGTAAATATGGTTCTATAGACTTTTTCCTAAGTTCATCATCAGAGGGAGAACTGGTCCTCTTCATCAATAACAATGATAGATTAACAAAACATTGAATTTATTATCATGAAATAATATAGTTCATAGTAAATAAATTGTATCAACATCCATGGATTGATGACATGTTCCTTCAAACAATTGGGGTCTCTAACTTCTCTATTTTGACCATCACTATATGTATCATCAATTAAAGGTAATGAATAATGATATTCACATCAATTACATGTGAAAAATATACCAACATTATGAGTTGATATTGATAACCATTTGAATCACTAATCCTATAGAAATATTCATGGACTCGATGAATATAATCTTTAGGAATGACTGTGAAAAATATTTTTGTATTTATAGATTATTTTTTGATATACACTAAAATGTAAGGAGGAAGAATATAAGAAATCTAGTACTATGAAATTTTCGGAATAGTGATATTATATGAAATGTATAGTAAACTTGAGTTTTGGATTAAGAAAATATCATGTTTTCGGAAGTTATCCCCAAAAAGAAATATATATGGATCCTTAAAGAAAACTATGATTAAATAGTATCCCAAAATATCATCGATAATAAAGATCCATAATATCCTTAGACAACCTGGATATTACTGATTATTTTTTATAATATTCATGGAAATTTTTAACCCATTAAACATGTTTACCTAGAAAGTAGTAATTATTCATTCAAGATAAATGATAGAAAAAATTGATTTAATAATTTTCAATATAGTAATATGAATGTACCAGTACATACAATACCCTCAAGTGGATAACGTTTCATTTTGTACACTGATGCTTCAGAGAATTTGTTGGGATGTGTACTGATGAAAAATGATAAAATGATATCCTATGTCAAAAGGTAGTTGAATATTCATGAGAATAACAATTAAAATCATGGTCCATATATTAATGATATAATCATTTCATTTAATATTTGGAAGAACTATATGTATGGTGATATGGATAAAATATATAAATATCATTAAATATATAGGTTTATATTCACACATATGGAAAGTAATATATTCCAAAACAATGGTAAGAGCTGTTATATGACTATTATAACTCAATATACCTCAATTATCAGAAAGTATATAATTTAGAAAATTCTCCAAGTAAAACATATCATTCATCCAATTCAGTGTTGATATTTTAGTAGGATCCAATCTTCTTAGGCTTGAAATATATAGATGTGGATTTCATAATCGAATAAAAAATATCATACCAAACTCAATATATTTCTTAAACATGCATTCTATAAAATATAAATAATTATATAAGAGATGATGTGGAAATACAAAATAGGGTTAAATCTATAAGGAAATGTAAATATCCACAAATAAAAAATTTATTATGAAGGGGTTGTAATAATTGAGTTATGAATATCTATTCCATCAAATCATGAGAGAAAACATGACTTGTTGAAAAATTCTGATAACTCAACCTCCTCCATGTACCCATGGATCATTAAGATATATTAGGATATATAAGAGAACTATTAGTGGGATAATATGATGAAGATGATCAAAAAATACACATTAAAGTCCCTCTAATGTTAGTATTTGAAAGAAGAAAGGAAAATTTTATTTTTTTATGATTAAAACATTACACGTTCCATTATAGAAATGGGAAAACATCACCATACAATTTTTCACATTTTTTATAATTAAATAAAAGGAAATAATTGAATATTGGTTATAGTAGATGATCTATAAGGATGACATAATTCATTATAATTCAATAATATTTATTAATTTATTTAATTATAATGATCTAAAAAAGGGATGTGGTGAGGTTTCAAATAAAACCACTACCATTTATATCTTTTAATTATCTGATATTTAACTCTATGTTCTGAAATGGACTCCAATATTCATTAAACACTATATTTGTCAATAGTATAACATTTATCACCCAAATGTATGGCCACTCTATTTAGACTATCTAGACACTTGAGGAAATTGTGAGACCATCCACAATAAAAACAAAAAAGGGGATCAGATCAATATTTTTCTCCAGTCGAGTCATCATAAAATAATAGGTTCTATTTATGAATCCAAAAGGATCTATATTAATCCTTTTTGAATGGGATATATAACACCCAATAATAGAGATGATTTTAGTCAAAATGATATAATAGGGACAAAAATTGTAGAAAAGATAAATTCTATTAATCATATCTTTAGGGTAAATCATAGTCAAAATAATTTCTATATAGAAAAAAGAGATAACTTTTGTTTGATGTTATAGATAATGAGTTCTTATACATATCTCTATAAAAAGGGATTTGAGATTTGGTATGAAGTGGATGAAAAGTTCCAATTACATCGACCACTTTGATTTTCATGATCTCATTATAGGTATGGTTTATAAACATGAATTACCACTAAACCAATCAAATGTAAATGTTGTGTTCTTTGTATCCCTATTGAAAAATTACATACCAGACCCTTCACATTTACTAAATCTTGGGGAGGTACAATTATAAAATTTAAATAAATCATTAAGAGCATCCTTTAAAGATCATGTAAAATTTTAATAATGTTCAATGAAAAATATAATCAAGTCAAAGTAATATGGTGGAACCATAAGATGATCTAGAATAATAAAACCCCATAATGGAATGAAATATAATAACCCTCAAATTTTTTTATCTTAGTGGATGAAGTGATAATTCAAGTATGAAATTTATAATAATGCAATAACCTATAATTTTATCAATTAAATTAACATTCCTATATGCATGTGTCATATGTAGTAATATAGTTTCAGATAAATCACATTATCCATGAAATAAAACAATAAATATTTTATTATATTACAAATTATATTTAGAGAATAAAAAAGGCCATAATAATTGAAATTATTACACAGTAACAAATAATAGAAAATAGATAACTATACTATGAAAATTTGTATCTAGTCATTCCCCCATTACAAATTATTTCATGAATAATAAAGTAGGAATAATGTAGGACATTAGTAATGAAATGTTCACTATCAAATGAAAATATATATAATCTTGAGAATAAATATAATTTAATGAAGAATTAATTATATATTACATATTAATATGAAGTAGGGAACACAGATAACTACTGCAAATATGATCACTAGATTCAAAATCTAACCATTGGAATAGTTATCTAGACATTATGAATATAAACCTAATTGTATGAATAATATCATTAATTATGGATGTTTAATATTATATTAATTTCCCTTATAAAATGATAAGATGTCATATAAATCATGATTCAAGAAATAAATATTTGAAAAAAAAATAAAAAAATGGGTTTTTTTAAAAATAAATATGTTTTATTTTCATTTTTATAAAATATATAAATGATTGAAAAATATAAATTTTAATTAAATAGATTCATTAAACAATATAATGTTTCACTATATTGAGAATATAATTTTAGGTAAACCCAAGTAATTTTTCAAAGGGTCATAAAATTGATTGTAATATTAAAATTGTTATTTTTCATTAAAAATGATTGTATTTAAAAAAAATATTCAAATTATTTCCAAATTTTTTATTTATTTATGAAATATATATTTTAACATATTGTTTTGGTGGATGTTTTATATTTTTCAAAACTAGTTAATATTATTAGAGAATAGTGAATTCAATAAAATATGATATTTAAAATTTTATATTAAATACATGAGTAATTGCATAGGGGTGATTTAATATGCAATTTTTTAAAGATAAAATGAAATTTTTACTATTTATATTCACAATATTCATCAAAATTGGTAGTAATGTGAAAAAATAATAAACCATCGAGTATTTTATTACAAACACCCCACTCATCCACTTATAAATATCACCCATTGCCACCCCTTCTAATCACATCTTCTATGACGTGGAAGTCATCCAAATAGTACAAAAACAATCCATTTTTTCTCCCCATTTAACAATAATAAATTTCAACTAAAAGACCCCTTCCAAATGTGATATATGTGTATCCATAAGAGGAGACATCCAATAAAGAAGATGATACCCTCAACCATGTCATTTATTTTTATCATCCTCCCCATCCTCCAAAAAAATTATATCCAACAAGAAAAAAACACTAATAAATATGTTTTAACATTATCAGTTATTTTAACATATATCATACATAATCTTCTCATCTCTTCTCATTAAACAAGGAAAATGTTATTCACAATATGAGTGGTTCACCACCACCGTAATCACAATACATCATTTTCCCCACTAACATCAATGATGGTAATAGAATTAACATTGGGGATAAATATAAGGATAATAAGTATAATATAACCATTTCAAGTTAGATATTCCATTAATAATAATATATTGAAAAAATTGATGTACATCATTTATATAAATGTGGGGGATGAAGATTCATTTTATTATTAATCAAAAGAAAAGAACCCTTTTTTGTCTGGGTAAATGGAAACCCATTACATGGCCCAATGGCCAAGGGGAATGAAAGCCCATTTGCAGCCAAAGGGCCCTTCTATGAATAGTACAACTAAAGTACATGGGTTGCTACACTACATGATATAGTAACCTCACATAGAATGTTCCTATTATAGTACCTTTGCTGCTACAGTGTCACCACTGCTATAGTTCCTCCACTGTTAGATTACTTTTGTAGTTACATGAAACAATTCTTCTTCAGTACTCATGAATTTAATCCCTATTCAACATTGATCCATTGAATTCTGAATGCCATGTAGGATCCTTTACCACAATGGTACATTTTAGTAGCCACGAATTATCTAGTTTGTGATGGTCAGGAAAACTGTCCAAATTTTCTAATTGTATAACTATAATGTTTATACTAAATAAATTATCCATATATTAAAACTAATATAAATTTTTTTCACCATTATATTTTCATGAAGGTAATTATTATCCTTTTATTTCACGTATATATTTTAATTTCCATTTTGTTATTTACATTAAATATTATACCCAAACTAATGTGGCTTTGAAATAGTGAATTGAAAAAATTTGGGAAACTTGAAACACAAATGATATATCAGTTAAATGACTATAGATTAACATAAATTCATGATAATAAATATATTATATTTTAATAATATATTTATTTATGTATTTACTAAATTTATTTTCATTATTACTGAGTTTTATTGATGGGAAGATTGAATCCATACCTGAGGTATGTGATCTCTCTAAACCACATTGTTTTATTGGGGTTATGTTTTATATATACTTATCTCACATTCACCATTTGTTATATTTATTTAGATAGTATATATTTCTGTATATATCCCATTATTTTATACGTAGTTTTATTCTCCTTTGTTTCATTAGAATATATAGGTTCTAAAGGTTCTCTTTACAACTTCCTTACTTAAGAAGAGCAGATTAAGGGAAACATATTCATTTTCTTGCACCATTTATTTTACCACTCAATGAGAAATTTTTTACAATCCATGGTATCTATAAAAAATAAATTTTATGAAATACCATATTATATGATTTCTAGTTTTATAGAGATTATTATTCTCTTACCATTTTAATACTAATTTACCCATTTTCCCATAACCCAACATAAATAAAACATTCCAAAAATTATTTCTCCACACATTTGTTTATCATCAAATCAGTTTGAATTTAATTTCATGTAAAATGTTTTTTATATATCTACTAGATTCCATGAATGAATTAATCCCTTGTTAAGAGGAATTAATTTTGATATTTAATTTGGATATGTTTTAACATTTAACTATATAACCATTTCCTTCCCATGGGTTTTGTCTTTCTTATTACCTATGTATTATTCACATACATAGAACACATATAAATGTACATGATTTGATGGGTCCACATAAATAGGTATCCTATAAATTAGGTAATATTCATGTCTCATGATATGATATACATGGGATTATAGAGAAATACAAATCCATGATGGGACTCCTTCCACTATGTTATGTTTCCTTGGATGATATCCCTATCATATCATCATGTCATGAATTTTGTTGTTTTAAAATCCCAATATTTTAATGATTATGCGATTCCACCCTATTTATTTCATTCATTTATATGATTTTACATGAGCCTTGTATTTTATGATATCATGTTATGTTGTTTGGATAAAATTCTATGAATTTTTTCATTATTAGTACAAAATTTAGATTTGTAGAAAATCCCTTTTTTGTGTTCCATTGAAATTCCTATAAAGTTATGTAAGCTAAATAAGAATTTATGATCTCATTATAAAAATAATAAAAATTAATATTTATTATAGTTTAATTTCATTGAATTATATACCTATTCTTCCAAGGTCATTATGTTTATTGAAGCATTTATTATGTTTATTTTCTATTAATGCTAGAAATCATTTTATAACATATATAAAAGACTGTTTGTTCTTATACGGTGTCTGGATATGTAAAAACATCAAATAGATGGAATAATATAACATTGAGGGTTATTTTATATTTTAATTTATTTAAAAAGAGATAATATTAATCCTAATGGTTAGAAGAAAACATGAACTTCTTTTTTAGAATGATTTTTCAGTGAAGAAATTTTGATATCAATAACATGGATTTATATATAAATCTTATTTTGAAAATATTATAAAATAAATTATTGAACACTATTGATTATCATGGTGGAGTATCATTATATCATATTATACAAATAATTGTACATTCAGATTTATTATTCACATTATAACTCTATTAAATTGTTTATATAGTATAGAGAAGCCTAGTCTCGTCTAACTCTAGCTAGGGATTGTTTAATACTATGTAAATATATGGAATATGAATTCAGTTATTCCTATGGAGTTCAATCCACGGTTGGAGAGACTAATAAACATTAGTAAGCAGTTTTAAATACAAATAGGAGTTTGACCTTTAAAAATCCATGTTATTATTTCTTTTTTTATTTCATATGTGAGATATTATATGACATAATTGTTGAGTGGAATGATATTTTATATCTTATGGTGCTTAATTGAAATTTTAAAAGATATTATAAAAACTATTCTCCACAAATTAATATCTCTTTTCTCTATTGATTAATTTAATCTTTTAAACAAGAACTTATATCTCACTCCCAACACCAGTTTCTATCCCGGCATGGTGTATCCAATCAAAAAACAAAATTTTCTTCTTCATTGGTTATTATTATGACATTGAAAAAAATTTCCCTCGAAAATTAATTTCATTATTATTTTTCTATCATCATTATTCCACGGTATAGTGTAATTATATTATTATCAACCTCCCATTATGAATCATTTATTATCCATTAAGTTGTGTTAACCTATGATCATCAACCTCCAATCATTTCTCAAATCATTTTATTTTTAATACATTTTCCTTTAATAATTTTCAGAAAACCTAACACCCATTTCACTAGGGATGAATCAAAGTAATAATACTCCAATTTTATACACATTGTCCAGTATGAAATTGATATTCAACTATGCATATATATTTTTTAAAAGGCATGGTAAAAATATATAAATTTTATAAATAGATATTCTAATATGTCGAAAAAAAATTCAATGTTTTATATCATAGGTATTAATAACATTACATATTTTATAAAAATATTTACCTGATTTTTAATTTTCCTCTAATATATGATCTGTATCTACACCACCATCGATTCATCTTGAAGAAATTTTGGATAATTTATTTTTTTCAATTTTTTATCAATAATAAATAATTATTTCTTCTATGAAATATCCTCATAGATACACCGTATTATAGTTTTAAATTTTAAAAAAGATAATATATTCACTAATTACTAAAATGGAGGCCCATATTTCTAAATATTATTAATTATAATTCCCATTTACAAATAATTTATATTAAAGGTATCGATATCTATAATAATTTCTCATACATGTGTTTTTTCCTTCAAATTAACTATTGATAATTATACAAAATTAATAAATTTCTGATAGAGACATTCACCATTCTATGTGAATTATAAATATTTTTCTGTAAAAAAATTCTATCATAAAATGTAATTAACACTATTTCACATGAATTTGTTATTTAATTTTTCTAGTGGTTGTTGAGTTTTTCATTATATACATTGTATCATTGGATACATGGTTTCACCTCCGCACTAGCCACTCCTGGTTCCTATTTTGTTACACCTAACTTGTTTCCTCTCTAATCAATCACACAATGTCTATAATAATATCACCATTAAATTATAATTTCTAAAATGATGATTCATTTATGAACTGGGGAATAATTTATTTATAGTTCATATTTTTTATTTTACTATAATTTATAAATAATCATTTCATTTATGTTGTTTATTAACCAGTGGTGTTTTATTTAGTCTCATATTTTCTTTATTAAACATATAAAATATATTTTTCACCATATTTTGTAATGTTGAGAGGGAATCTACTATACAATTTCTAGATTATTTTTATAATGTGTATTAGTCTCTATAATAATTATGTATTCATGTTATTTATAAATACATATTATATAAACTTTCACATATGTTTTTTATAGTGTTATATATGAACTGTATTTATAAATTCTCTAGAAGTAATAAATTTATTAATTACAATTTTTTACCATGTATATATTATTCAATTTTAAAAAAATATTATTTTTATATATATTTTCTTTAAATATTTTTGAAAAAAATTTTTACACTATAGAGTTTATATATTCATGTTATCTTATTTAAGAATCAGAATTATTTAAATTTATATCAAAATAAATTCAGATAAATACTTATTCCTATATAATTTAGTATCTTTATTAATTTTTTCAACAATTTGAATATAATATTTTTCACTTGATTTCAATTGATTTTGTATTAATAATTATATTTATATAATGTATTCCATTTTAAATACAAGGATGTATGTACATAGTGAAATATATATGTATGTTTTATATTCAATGATCATCATATACATTGGTCTCCAATTATATTACAACCAATATGTTTTACAAGAAATTATATAATATATATTCTTTAATTAGGTTGGAAAATTCCATACTGGTTTGTTATTCATTAATTTTATTTTTAAATATATATTTTACATAAATTATATATTTATGATATGTATTTATTCTAAAATTAAATATTTTTTATATGTAAGTATATATAGTTGTAGTTTATTCCCTATAACCAACTAACTATGTACATATGATTAACAATATATATATATATACTTTTTCTTATCCCACACTAATTAGTCTTCCATATAGCATAAAATTTGTAATGTCCTTAATAAATTTGTTACAACATCGGGATATAACATTATCCTACTATAATTATAACCTATAAAATCTATGGTTATATTCTTTAAAAAATATATATCATGGGTTGGACACCTCAATCATACAAGAAATTAATTATGTAAAAATATGAGGTACATGGTGCTTATAAGAATTCATGCTTCTTCTCATGAACATCTAACTTGGTGGCCTCTTAGAAAGAATTTTATATAGATAGAAGAAAAATAAAAATTAAATATATTTTTATATGGCACTGGATATTCATATCAATGAACATCTGCACTGTTATTTAAACAAGAGATCATTATTAAAGCGAATCAATAATTTTTTAAATTTATACATCGATGAAAACTAAGAAAAATATACCGAGGGTGTGGAAAAATATGTTAGGTGTATCAATATTGATAAAAAATTAATTTAAGTGTCATGGAATAATTTATTTCCAACATAATAATGGAAAAATATAACTATGGTCTTTTCATTAACATATAAGTATATAAAAAATCAATTTTTATTATTTTTTACAAAATTGTTTTTTTTGAAAAGTCCATGAAATATATATTGATCATAAAGGGTGAGAAAAACATATTTCATTATTTTATATGAAATATTGGTTGAAAATTTGATTATATTAAACAATATCTTTCATTGTAAGGTGTTTAAAATATATAATCCAACATTATTTCACTATGGATTCCATGTTATATTGATAGATTCTGAAATTGGGATTTAATTAAGTTCAATCTTTTTAATTTTAGAAAGGTTCTATATGATCACCTGTTATTTTTTCCAACATATCATCAAATTATATTTAATTTATGTTTATGAATAAATTTATTCTATTTTTTAGGAAACATATTTATTCATTTAGAAGTCAATCATTTAAATTCAATCACAATATATTTATGTTTAAAATTTTTTAGTTGAATTATATATATTGTTTAATAGTCATAATGTAATGAATATAATATTCATTATACATTTTTTTAGTAAATAGAGTAATGTAAATACTTATTCAAGATATATAAATATTAAAAACAGATATTGAATAAAAAATTTATTTAAAATAATATTTTTATTATTTTATTGAATGAATCTTTTATTATTCAGAGTTTCATAAATTATGTGGGAGAATCTGGGTTGATTTTAATTACCTAATTAAAATGGTATTTCATAATTATTACCATTTAAATAAATAATAATTAATCTATAAAAAATTTATTTTTGATTTACAACATTCCATGATAAATAATGATTATATTATTAATATTATTTGATGCGGGTTCAAACATATCTGAAATAAAAGTATAAAGGCCTTTGAATAATTATCTCAATTTTAACATAGATATATTTTATTAAAGGTGTTATTTTCTATAAAAATAATGTGTCATATAAAAGAAAACATAGTATACAATTTTTCTAATACCTAGATAGAATTCTTCATTCACCCCTTCCTTAAAAATATATAAATAATAAAATAGAAAACTTCAAATATTTATAGTTAATTGTATAAATACATAAATTCTCTCTTGCATTCACCCGATATATTAAGAACAAGGTTCAGAGATTTATGGATGACATGTTGACACATCTAGAGTAATAATTGCATTGACTATCTTTCATAAATACAACAGAACAAGATTAGTGATTGAAATTTGATCAACCATAAAATAATTAAAAATTCTACATATATATTAAAAATAAATTAAATTGCCATATTATTGAAATTATGATTCCGGGTTATTTTATATAATTCATTGGGATAACATTTTTTATGAAAACCCAAATTTGGACCTCTAACAAAATATTTTGTTGTTTCATGGAACCTATATGTGGTTTAATGGAAATCATGTATGTTTTTTTAAATATTTTTAATTTATTTTCTCAATTTCATGAATTGGTTTTCTAAATATAATGTTATTATTTATATTATGATTATAATGGTTTTCAAACTCCATTTATTTGACACCATATCTATATGAATTCGCTTAAATAGTATGAAAAATAATTGAGGAAGTGGTTCAGAAGAGTTGATGACACTAGATGCATGATAGAGTTACTAGATATGTAATCGACAATTTCATTCCATGTGATTGGGATTTCTCAACACAAGGGACACATCATTTATTCGATGGTGTTTTATGTGGGTTAATGCATAGATTCACTACACATCCAATATTGTACATAGATGAAGTATATATACCCCAAATCCATAATGAATGTGATTTTTGGAGATATCATATTTTATGATATGTTTGTATTGTAAATTGTGGTTCTCATGTTACTGACCAGCCTCACATAGTGTATGATATGTTATTTCATAAGGTGATACATTATACTAAATAATGTTATATTATTTTCATAAAAACTCTACAACCTATTTTTATATTCGAACAATAATTTGTAGTATTCAAAAAACATTTATGCGTATCATTTATGGTGAATTTTGTATAAGATAAGATGTCACAGAGAAGTACTTGAATGAATTAATGTGATAATTTTAATTTCATCTGATCCCTTTAAACATAAATTATCTAATGTATGACTTACATTTATAGATGTATTAAAAGGACCACAAATGTAGGTGATCACCATGAGATTATGATCTTAACATTTCCATTCCTTGGATGATTCTCCCTTAACTAATATATATGTTCTGGTTTGTTGTTTATAATGTGAGGAACATTCATCTGATATAATAAGTATATTTATTCATTAAAATCATGTTATTATGTAAAACCACGGGTACAATATAGTTTAGAGTGGCTTTTAGGTTCTTATATGTGATCCTCGTTAAGAACATGAATGAAGGATGCTTGATCGTGTCAATATTTTCATGCTTATTTGAATAAAAACGATATTTTTATGATCTAATTCATTTTTATTAATGATATTTGATTTTTATTTTGGGTTATGGTATTATTAATTTAAAAATTTTAAAAAAACAAAATTTCTGAATTAACCTCAATGAAAATACTATGTGTTGTAACTTGAAAGAGTCTGGCTTCACACCAAATTATTCAAGATGGATTTTAGAATATATTTTACTAAAAAGAAAGAGAAATATGATGATTTTATGAATTAAATGGGGAATATCAGAATTATAAGTTAAGGTCAAATTCTGAATGTTTTAAATGATGAAATAATCAAGAAATGGGAATCTTCATCCAGAAAACAACCTTAAATGTAATAATAGACATTCATGATGAGAAATAGTAAATATTACTTATTTTGATTGCCATATTTGAGAAGTTTGGTTCCCCAAAGGATACGCTTCATGAATAAATTATATAATTTGTATCCCTCTTGAAGGAATAAACAACATTTTATATGGAAATTAATGACAGACACCTCTTTTGATGACCTAAAAAGCCCCATCATAATATAAAACCCATCAATAAACCATTTTTTCTTCCTTAAGGAAAGATATAAGCCAATTAATAATAGGATATGGGTGGAATAAAAATATATTAGTCTTGATTATCATCCACTAAAATACACTTTTGGTATACTACTACTAGGGTTTTTATTTAATTTTATAATTATTTTTTGAATGTAATGTATCTGTATATTTGTAATTAAAATGACTCATAGTTCTGTATTCATAAATTTATTAACATATAACACTATTATCATTATATAACAGAACCATTTTTTTTTTCTCTGATGTCTTTTCACTATTCAATATAAAATGATTAACCTATGTCCTGGCCCTAAAAGGGGATTCTCGAAATTCGCAATTAATATTCATTAAATTCTTGAATAAAATGATTCATTTTGCGGTGATGAGATTGCGATGCATGGCTGTAGAGAAAATCCACCTTGAAATGAATATCTAATTATTCATACCTAATACCAAAAAAATGTAACCATTATTTCATGTAAGAGTTTTCTTAGATTTGAAATACTCTCACACAATGTAAGGAATAACAATCTATTTATGATGTAATTAAATTTTCAAATGTAATTTAAATAAATAATAAATAAGGAATGAACCTTCATAACCAAACAACCTAACCAAGGACATTATCCATTATTTAATATTTATATTATCTATATTTAGGATATAATTCTACAATTCATTATTCTTACAAAACATAAAACTATAATATTAGATTTTTTAATTTATATAAAATAATAAAATAAAAAATTATTAGGCTAGGTGAATTATAAATTAGTGATTTATTAAAAGAAATGATCCTAAAGTGAGATAACTCTAATCATCCATGAAAATGAGTTATTAATAATATTTTTTAATTTATACCTCCACAAGATAAGTACATTAAGAATAGTCTATTCATTGGTGTAAGGTAAACGCAAAATTCCTTTATTTTATTATGCATGGTTTTAGATTCAACACATTGATGATATTGGTTTAGGGGTTACAAATTATTTTTTATATATTGATTATGTTTCAATTATTCCATAGAAAAATAATATAGGTACAATAACTTTATCATGTTTTTTTATTCCCAAAATCATTTTGAAAATAATGAAATTTTATTTTATTCTTGTATATTGAATTGTAAATCATATAATATGATTAATTATTTCTTATATGGGTTGTCTTGTGATATGAGATATCTTAGGATATTATCAGTTCACAAAATACAATATAGGTTAACTTATTCTGATAATTAGTTCTAGTCCTTTTTCTTCAATTTATCATAACAAATGACATATGTTATCATAAGGTATGATGACATCGAAGACAAAAAAATAAGTATACTTTAACAAATATGAAAAATCATATTTAAAATATTTCATATCAATGAAAACTAGGTGGACATGACATGGTTCTTTGATAGGTTAATATTACAAATTAAATATATCATAATGAGTGGTTTTTCAACTTCTAGGTTATTAATATACAAAAATGCAGAGTGTTGGGGTTAATGATATGTAATTTCATATAATATGTCACGAATATATATACGACTATATTATTATTTTTGAGGAAACCATATTATATCATAATATAGATTATCAATAAAGGATTATGATAAATAGTTCACAAATTTGTTAACAGTTTAGGGATGTCTCAATAATATAATATGATATTCTCATATCATTAAATACAATATATATTGAGAAATTTATTTATGTAAAAAATTTTAATTTGATCATAATAATATGGGTTATAAATTGTTTATAAATCATAGGAAAATTCATATTGTGATGTTTATGTATTTATAAATTTTCTATAAATTAATTAATTATAAAATGTTTATTAATAATCTATTTAATGTGTATGAAACAATTAATATATATATTAATATTCTATAATATTAAAATTTAATAATAAAGATGTTTTTCAAATTATATGGAGTGACATAATATATATATATTATTCATATATATATATATATATTATAGGTATAATTTAAAAAGTTTTTAAAAAATATAAAAAATGGTAAAAAATAAAATTTGGAAAATTTAATATAAAGAATAATTCATTATTTCTAAATTTTATAAATTAAGTGACTTATTTTAGATATTATTTAAACCATATAAAAATTGGTTTTGATAATTAATACGATAAAAGATGATATAATATTAAATGTGTGATATTTTAAATAATTACATGATTAATAAATCTTTTTTATATATATTGTTTATATTATAAATATCATATATTTAATATAATTTTTATATAATGAATAATATGAACATTGTCATTTTATTAATAAATATAAATTGAATAAATTTATCTATCTATGGATTGTACATAGAAAATGGTGAAATTATAAAGAGTTTATAATTTCTATATTATTAAATTATTCATAAATACTCTGTAATGTATTAATATATGAAAAATTATTTTATCTAATATAATCTCTACATTATTTATTAATATAAAAATTATATTATACCTATGAGTGTATTATATATTTATATGTTAAATTAATTCTATAAAACATCAAATATGCATATAAGGGGTTATAATCTATGTAGATCACTAATTTATTTTTCTCCCACATTGTCTTTGGTTTGTACTAGGTTATGGGATTGAAATAAGATGTTTATTATGGTTCATACATATAAGGTGTTAGAAATATAATATAATTGGGATATATTGTGAGAAAATTATCCTTGGGTAATGGTACATTGTGTTTAACATCTAACATTCTTGGTGTCTTATTCATACTTTAGAAAATTTCTCTTTGTTCATCAATTATTTCAAGATTACACCAATGAGGATTGTTGATTTACTGTTATTATAATCCTTAATAGGGAAGGATTTAATGTTCCTTATCTATGGGATGCACTTGGGATTGAATTAATATATTTGGAAAATGGATTCTTTTTAATAAAATATTATGTTTGTTATGTAAATATTAACAAATTTATATGGTTTGAACATACTATTTGTTAATTGAAAATGAATTAATAAAACACCCTTGAAGATTAAATGCATATAAAATGTATTAAAATAAGGTAATATTTTTAATATATGTCTTCTTTTGAATACCATATGTGATTGATTCAATAATATAGAAACACATTTCAAGACCATATTCATTCAACTAGATATATTTATCCAAACCTAAGGAGATAATTGATTATCTTGTGTTAGGCACAATGGAAATGGAAAACCCTTACAGTTGGATAAAAAAATCACACTATGAGATTTTAGTTATATATATTATGGAAACACTTTTGAATAATACAAGAAGAATGTTGTTTACTTTATCAATATAATGTATTTGAAAAATATTTCTATTATTAACGTGGAAAGAGTCATTTATGATATTATTAACAAAATACAAAGCATTAATAAATAAGTTGTGATAATAACACTAAAGTATACTCATTTCATTGTGAAATATGGATATTATATGAATAATGATGTCATTGTAACATATATGTAATATATAATCAATTTTATTAATAGTTAATCTCAATGAATGAAATATATTTGGGTGGTAAAAAATATAATAATCATTTATACACAAAATTGAATAGTCTATGTGTTTGATTAATTCCATTCACAATAACCGAATTTAAAATTTAATAAATAAGATAATCTATATAAAAAATGAGAAGCATATAATGATTAATATATTATTTCAATTAAATTAGATTAAAGATGACATAGTTAAATCTAGTCTCTACTCATATACATAGTATGATTTATTGTGTCAATGATTTGTGTGATATTGAAGGTTTTTTATAAGAATTAATATTCTATAAAAATATTATTGTCATTTTTTGATATATATTGACAATTTTAATGACATTCAAAAAAACTTACATATTTTATCAATTTTTATGAAGGATATACCATATAAGAAAATTTATAGTATATGATGCTTTATTGAAAATATATGGGGATACAAGTTTAAACCATGAGATGATGATTCATCTATTGTGTCCCAAAATGATTCATTAAGTAACCAGTAATGGTCATGAAAAACTACTGGTAAAATAATGTAATGAGAGATATTATCCTATATAATGGATTTATCCTAGAAACCTCAAGATGAATGAGAAACTCTATGGAAAATATGTGTTAGGTATTTTTGTTATGCAAAACATTTATTTGATTTTTAAAGAGTAAATAATACAACATGTATGTATTAAAACTTTTGTACATATATAAAATTTAATAATCACTGTATAAATGTAAATATATTTTCTTCTTTATCCGATTGATAAATAATTGGTTATTAAATCAGATATGATATAGAAAGAAAAACATATCAATTTATGATGAATTTAAAAATCAGAAGAATTTCAATCTTGAAGTATATTATATTAAAAGGTAAGTTGTTTTATGAAAATTATATTTTTTTCTGAATATGCGATGATTGATTACAAACATAGGATTAATGATTTATTTAATTCTATAACATATTTTTGAATAAGATATGTGATTTTTTATCATATAAAAAATTGATTATACATATGTTTGTTAAAATTGTAGGCTTGTGATCCCACCACCAATTAGTGGAATATTTTAATGAATAAATCATACATTTCAAAATAATTATCTAAACCCATAAAATATTGTATATAATATTAATACAATTGTTTTTATATTAAATATTTATACTAAGAATAAAAAAAAGTTATTGTCTTATAATGATGAATTATTTTCCGAATGGTATATAGTTTCTAAGAGGCTATTGGGAGAATCTATAGACTTAGTGAAGTTCAATTACATAAATATATTATTCCATATAAGAAAATTAATTATGAATTTAACTTAATATTCAAAATAGAGAACAATAAATATCAATAATGAAATAATTTATTGAATTAAATTTAGTAATCATAATGTACAAGAAATCACATTATATCCTAAATGATTTTTTGAATGTGTTGGTAAAGAATAATGTATTGAGTTAAATTTTCTAACAAAAATATATCAAGGTAAAAACATTATAGAAGGTTTTCCTTGAATGATGAAGAATACAGTCTTATAAATATTTATCAATAGATTTTAAAGTTATTAACATCATAAAATCAGATGTTATGAAAATATGTAGTTTGAAAATTTTGTTCAAAGAGTTTTCCATTATGTATATGATTCCAAATACTGGACATAATTTAGAATATATTTATTCATAGAAGTTACTCACTAAATAATATGAGTGGATTATTTTTATAAGATGATCACATATTGATGTGGCAGTAATTTCATACATGTGTACTGAGTTGAATGAAACCCTTAAAGTGTATAAAAAATAATGAAATTATGAGAGAATAAAATAGTGGTTATGATAAGATAGATGTTTATATTTTTTTTAAAAAATTATTAAATAAGTTTAAGAATATAAAAATTTCATGTTATATAAATTATAATCAGCACTATAATCTTCATTAAACATGGTTATATATATTTATATATTTATGTGCATATATATAGCATGATGTAAAATGATAATTTTCATTGAAAATTAGGAATTATAGTTATCACTACCTAATATTTATAATGTATTATTATATGATATATTTAAATATTATGGTTAGATTAAGTAAGATTATTGTATTTGGATACAATATATACTCCCTATGCACTAAATGGGTTTTGTGAATTAGATGACTCTTGATATATAACACATAGAGTATCAAACAGTTACTATTTTTTACACTTGTGGTTCATGGTTCATATCTGTGATTATCCTTCCCAAGGACTAGAACGATACATATAATGAGAATTAATATACATTGGTACCTTATATATACAAGCCTTGGGTATTAGCATATTACGGGGGATGTTTGGTATGTTATTTATCATGTTGTTAGATGGATCTTAAACAAGATTGGATTATACTCTTATATTATGAGTATTCCATATGATCCTTCGATTGAGATAAGCTTAAGAAGTATGTGATCACACTATGATATGATATGTGGTGTTATTTACTACTAGGTTATGGGGAATTATATGTCCTCAAACATAAAACTGAATAATATGTGATGTATTCATCGACTAATCTACACTTTTCTAGGTTAATAGTAAATGTGTGAGAGTCTATACTAGATTGAAATAAATTTTTTTCCTGGATACATGATGTATTGGAAAAAAAATAATATGAAAATTAATGATAACATTTAATGAAACAATTTAACCCATTTTAACGATACAGGATTTGGATGGTGATCATCCCATATCCCTATGTAGCATCAGTAACACTGATGGGGTTTTAGAGGTTCGTCATTGATTACATTTGTGGAATACATTATTTATATATTTTTTAACACTATAATTTCCCATGTGTTTAACCATTGTGGTCTATTAAACATGGATATAGTTTTAACATAGAGTGATGCTATAAATGTGTTATAGTGATCATCCAATAAAAAATTAGATTTGTACTCATATGGAATATCATTCTTCTGGATAAATGGTGAATTTGGTGATAAATTTCCAAAAATTTCTCGAATATTTACAAAATTAATATAGTATATGGTTTCCAAACATAATGTATATGATACAATATAAGGTGAATTAAAATAACTTTTCTAAGACTTTTTTATAAGTGATGAAATTTTCAACATATTTCATAAATACATGATGAATGTGATGAATTTAACCATGTTTTTTTAATAAAATGTTATCATAAATAAGAGACTTCAACTACTTCATAATCACATCATATTGTATGAAATGGTTAACTAGAAGTTAGTGTCTTATAGAAATTAAATTTTTCTGATTTAAATGATTGTATTATGACCACATTATGAATTAGAAAACTATGTCTTAATATTTATGAATCTTCAATGGATATCATATTATATTAAAGATTAATAAGATTAATCATTAAGATGGATCAATTGATGGAATTAAATGTAATTAATGGATTATTATCTATTCTATTAATTACTATGTTACATTACATATAGTGAAAATTCCTGGAGGTTTGATGAGTCAATTAAAATTAGGTAATAAATAATAATATGGTTAACATATAAAAATTATTAATCCTTATAATATTATATTATAATAATGTTGTATATTCTTCTAGGATCTATATTATGTTAGGTAATTAAATATCATAGGGATAAGAAGAGTTTTTATTGATCATTGGTCTATTCATTCAGCTCATGGATAAACCATAGGTGATAGATCCCATTAGTTTCCTCTAAGGGATCTCCATAGGAAAATGAATTATTAAGTAAACATGAAAATTCATCAAACTATGATATTAAATGAAGTTATTCACTTTATTTTTGTAATGTTTCAATTTCAGTTCATGATAGATCTTACTTTAAGTTTCTCTATTTCTTTCTACCTCATTGATTAGGTGATAATAAATCTATTGAAACCCTATAGTGGGTTGATATTAACTAGAAAATATTTAATAGGTAATTATTATCCATTTAATTCCACACAAGTCACACATTCCATATTTCACATCATTTTATATTGTTCAATACAAAACATACTTATGTTCAATGTTCTGAAAACTGAATCATTTCCTAACATGACATGGAATACATGAAATTTTTTTGGAGTATAAATAATTTCACACATATAACTAGACATATGGTACACATCATGTAATTCTTGAAAACCAATTTGGACCAATACATGATTTCATTAGACTTCATATATAGAAATCCAGAACACAGAATCTAACTATTTTCTACACATTGTTTCCAATACAAAGATTTCAGTATTAAACAATCCAAACATTAACAATGTTTTTTGTTATTATACATTGTGTGAATACTATGATGTTTACCCACACAAAAAAAACATATTATCTAAGTTGAAACATGTTTTAGACTATCTAATTTCATTTTGTATATGGTAAATGATGTGGTTATCATTGAATGTTTTGAATGGTAATGATCATTGACTAAAAATTCTATGTATTGGATTCATTTATTTAATTTTTTTTATATATTTAATTGTTTATTATGTGATAAATAAAATAAAATAAAATATTATAACCTATAAATTAACCCCTACTCTTTTATTTTATATGGATTTATGTGTGAATTTATTATTTAATGTACCTTTAAACCTTGAGTAACCCTCACTTGCATTAGAGTGTAATTTCTTATAATATAAACATCCCTACTAAAGGATAATGTTCACAAAACAATCCTATATAAATCTAAAAAAGGAATGACATAGATTAATGGTGGATACTATTACATGATCTCTTTTAATGAACAATAATTTATTTCCCCAATGATAAATGATAGTTTATCACTATTGGATAAACCAATGTTTTGGTAAAATATCATGATCATTTCACACATATATATATATATATTTATTTAGTTCATGGTTATTTAATTATTTTTGTGATCCCTGTTTTATTTGGATGATCAAACACAAGTATATATTATAAATAATCTAACATGAATACATTATTAAAGAATAAAGTGTATAAGGTTGTTTTATATAGTATGGTTAGTTATTTTTGAAATTTCACTGATAATGAAACTACCAAGTATATCGATGATTAAATAAGATATCTTGTAAATGTAAAATTAATATACATAAATTTTATTTTTAAACAAATGTAATTAATTATATAAGGTTTACTTATATATGTAATCCTTTCAAAAAGTAAAATAATGTATATTCCTTAATGTGTTCCAAAAACTCCTATCCATAAAATATTAAGACATGAAATAACATCCATTACTCCAAATAAAATATAACCATAGATCAATGTATTGGTATTTACTCATTTGGGTATGATAAATTATAATGGATTTTAGTGGTGTATAATTCATCATTTTTACCATGCTAGTGTCAATAGAATTGTTTTTTAATGGTTGGAGTAATATAGAGTCAAGTCTTAAGGAAATTTGAGTAACAAATTTTTGGACTGAGGTGTCTAGTCAACATATCCAATATATTTTAGTTAATTTTGTTTTAAAATAATAAATACTACATAATTACCATAGATTAATTTGATAAATCCATTATATGTATTATGACTATGTAATTAGGGATAATTTTTATCAAGATAACTATGTGGAATGATTTTATGAATCTAATGGTTATGGATTTTCGGATTTGGTACAATATAATAAAAACAAAAATCAAACATTTTATATGTTATAAATTTATATCTTCATAAATTACTTAAATATCATTTTTCTTATGGATTATATTTTCAAGACATAACCAAAATTAACTCTAATTTTATCAATCTTCGAGAGGGAGAATATCTTAACTAGAGAAAAACTCTATGACCTGTATAGGAACTCATATATTGTACTCTTACTAGAAAATAGTTCTATGTACTAGAGTCCAATATTCATATCAATCCTTCCATGTAGAAATGTGAGAAGGAGAAGGATCTACATTAGAAATACATGAATTATTAATTGGATTTCCAATGTCTCATGAGATTCATATGATTTAGATATATATGGATACTTACACCATGTATTCTTATATCCATGATTATTATCCAGACAATGAAAGAGAATGATTTTAGGAACTATCTATGATAAAAGTTATATAGAATTTAGGGGGAGTCCTGTATGGATCTCATGCAGTCAAGATGATTGAATGTGTTGAGAATTTCAATTTTTTTGTATGATAAATGAATAGTGTATTTTGAAAAATCATTTTACTAACATTTCTAACTCCATGTTTCTTGAGATTTATTGTTAATATTAACACATATATTCTTAATAATTTTTCATTGATAATATAATATTATTAATAAATTATGTACAATAAATTATCAATTATTATGGTGAAAAAAAGTAAGTAGAAAACATTTTATGAATATATCTAAGGAAATGACACACTTGTAATGCCCTTCAAATAAAAAAATATCATTTGTAAAGCTAAAGAGAATGGCTTTTATTATGTCAATATAAGGGCCACTAGAAAAATTTATATAACTCATTAAAGAAGTAATTGTAATATTTAGTTATGATTGTAATTGAGTATAATCATACCATTTGAACTAAATGGGTATTAGAAAAAAATAGTCATATATTTGAATTAAAATACTTAGTCAAAGTATATTTTCAAATAATACTAAAGGTGATGTGTATATTCTGGCTACCAATAGTGAAATATTAGTTTTTCGTCAGATCAGAGAATAACACCACAAATTGATGACTATAATATATTTAGTTTTCTTTAATTTTTACATTACACAATGTGTATCTAAAAATATCATATATGTGTCAACTTTTGACATGGATGGATTTATTTTATTAGATGGATATAAAATTTAATTATTTAATAAATATAAATTGTTTTATGGTATGAAAAATATTAATAAACATATTTATATTCTATAATGAATAATTAAAATCATATTAGGTGATATATAATCATATGAACAAGAAATATATTACTTCTAGCTAAGGAATCATCGACATGTTCATTTGAACAAAAATTATTTAAGAGATTATATAAATGAAATGTATTATATTTCATTTGAGTTAAAACTATTAATAATATTTCATTCTTGTTTATGAGGAGAAAAGACCGAATGATCATTCTTTGGACAAAGTTATAGATCCACATAGTTTCTAGAATTATGTCACATAAATGTATGTCTGTCATTTATAGTATAAGATAATGGGAAATTTAAATAAAATAAGAATAATGATAACAATTAATTTGGTATAATGATAAATAAACTTCACTAAAATGGTTTTGTAAAATAAATTTTCAAATTATTCAATTATTATTTTAAAAAAGTTAAATATTCTCCCAATACACTACTCTTTATACACAATAGCTGAACATTTTTAGTTAAGGGAGGAACCACACCTTGTTAGACTTGGTGAGACTAATGATGCATCATGAAAGAATTAAATTATTTTATTGGTGATATAAATTAGAATTATTAAACTAAACACTAAATTGAGTGTTAAAAACCTTCTTAATATGATTCCCACATTTTTTGTGGTATGATAATAAATCTGTTTTGTCCCATACACATGTGTGGGATTGTCAAAGAATTTGATAACTCTAATGATAGAAAAAAATATTATGAGTAAAAAATTACATATTTTCTATTTAACAATGTATAAAAAATAGTTCATATAATAAATAAAAATTATAGTGATGAAATTTAAGAATTAAAAGAAATGAATCAATAAATGGGGAATATATCCAAAGGAGATAGTGGGGTTAATATTGAAAAAAATAATTTTAAAACATAAATATTTATATGAGTTTTTTGGAACAAGTTTCAAAGGACATTGTAGAAATACTTATTATATGGACACAAATATTATGTATAAGAACTACAGAGTTTCTGTAATTATATATATATCGTTTTCATGTTACTAAAGAAGGTAACACATTATTTGTTGATAATAATGATAAATTATCATAAAAGGAAGAATATAATATCTCATAAGATGAAAATTGTATGATTTTATGAACATTAAAATTATATCCATATACCAAAATCATTTTTATGATTTTATAGATCCTTCTATTTATATAAAACCAATTTTTTGTAAAAGAGAATTGTAGAATAAATTGGAAATGTATGAAACATTAGTTCTTATAAAGAATGATTTCTTACTAAATGTTTCAAGAACCATGAAGGAATTGAATATAATGAATCCATTTCACTAGTCACTATGTTAAAATAAATAGTAATTATACCTTCAAAGATAGATTTCCATTATTATGAAACATTTAAAATAGTCATTAAGACCACTATATTATATAGATATTTTTAGAGGATTTTCATATGAAAAAAAAGACAGGTTTAGGACACTAAATGACACCATTATGTTATAAAATATATAGAGATCATTTTATAGGTTTTTTAGAAAATATATATCCTTGAATATTAAATTTAATGAATTTAAAAGACATTTTTTCATTATTATGAATAGATATGTTCTCTTTGTTTAATATTGTTCCTATTTGAGTACTATTTTTTCCTAGTAAGGTATGTTGTTGACATATTACTCATGATAAATGAGAGACCAATCGTACAGTATGTTAATAAATGGTCAAAAAAAGTATTTTCCATGAAATAAAGTGATTAATAGGCCTAAATATATAGTATAAATACAAATTGAGAATGATATATGTGGATTATAAAACATAGTCACAGTATATATATTTATAATGATATAGAATGATACAATATAGAAAAATCTAAGAGAAGTTTGTTTCAAGTATCACACCACACATATAATTAAAAAATGTGTCTTAAAAAGGAATAGGAAAAAATAATGTCTATAATCCCCTATGTTTCAATTATTCGATCGATAATTTATGAATATCTATGTAGCACGATTAATAACATCTATCACATCGACATAGTATAAAGATACAATGAATACGCAAAAGAGCCACATAATTTAGCTTTAAATACTTTCATTATGGATATTATGTAAGTCAATGATATTTTTGTGTATTATAATGAATATGATGAACATGTTTTGAGGGGATAAACATACCATAGTTTTGAATTATATAAAAATGATGTGGAATCAAGATTATGATATGTGTTTTTTCTAAATGTATGAGCTATGAGAAAAATTGTTATATGATTCTAGTGGTCTCAAATTAGACAATATAAGATTAGTATATTAAATCCACTAATGTACCATTAAATGTTGAATGGATATTAATCATTTTATAGGATATTGGGGTTTAAACTAATAATGTTGAACATATTACAATATATTTTGATGATATTTTTATTGTGGTTCTACCTATGTATCACATATCATATATATCGATGAATCGTACACATTGAATGTGTCATGTATTTAATGATTTTTCATGGATTAATGATGTTATCTATAAATTATTAAGGCATTTTTTAGTGTTTTTTTGGAAAATATAATCCATACTATTTGATTATAAAAGCAGAAACATTTAAAAATGGTTTAATATTATTATATAATTATAGATAATTTTTTTAGAAGAGTATGGATTTTTCATTAATTTTATGGAAACTATATTGTCTATGGATAGTTGTGTTTCTTTTTTACAAAAAATTGAGTTCAATAAATATAAAAAGATTAGTTGGGTGAACATTCCTAAAATATAGTTGTAAGAATATGAATAGATTTTAGATTTAAACATATGGAAAAAATGAGGTTTTATGAACATGAAAAAATTGTATCTTTATATATATGCACAATTTGGAGTGTTGTAGAGGTCAATAAATTATAGTTGTATGAACATGTGAAAAATGTAGGTGTGTGAATGAACCCAAATTGGCGATGTCTGAACAAGAACCAATAGGATTTTTTTGAATGTATAAATGCTTGAGTAATTTGTACAAATTAAAACTACAGTTGTGTAACTGTGTGTAGATTGTATTATGAATTAATGGGAAGAACAATAATGTTGGAAAATCCATAGTATCATGAAATCTCAAAATGTTTCTTAATTCATAAAAATATGGGGGGATAGACTATAAATATACAAATGATCACATCATTTTTAAGAGACCATAGATTTGTGGGTGTATTGGGAGTGTATATTTTTCTATATAAATAAAATCTATGTAAACATTAAATGTATCAATGATCAATATGTGAACCTAAATAATTAAGATGTCCTGTTTTGAAATTATTAATTTGTGTATACATAAGATACATGAAACTTCCTTTACATTAAAGAATTTTCATGAAACATACTTCTGTACAAACATGAGTTATGTGATCCTGGAAAAATATAACCATAATTTGTTTAATAAAAATAAATTAAATATATTAAAAAAATATATCTTCATGAAACAAAAAATAGGGGTAACCACTTTACAAATTCATTCATATATTATAGTGATTCTTATAGAGGAGTACCATATTCAATTAAAATGATTGAACAAGTTTTTATTTCTTAAATTTCTTTTAAAACCAATGGGCTAATAGGTATACTAAAAAATTATAAAAATTAATGACATTTTGTGAAATTTTATACACCCAAACATTTTCATGTATGTTGTAGATGAATATGTAACAATTACGATAAATAAATTAATACTATTATGTCTCTATTATTTATTCATTTTTGTTATAATTTTTTTGCAGATAAATATAGGATATGATTTTGTATCAATACAGAAAAATATTTTTATGGTATTTTCATAAAATATTTTTTACTGATTCACCCCTTAGGATATTTATCCACAAATTGAACCAACATTTCGTACACTACTACAAAAATGGGAAAGGGAAGCGCTAACCATTTATTAGGACAAAAAACGCACTGATAAAGGGGGACTTTATCCATGCTAAAAAAGCAATGATAAAGGTGCACGTTTATCAGTGCTAAAAAAGCATTGATAAGGGCACCCTTTATCAACACGTTTTTTAGAGTGCTGATAAAGAGTGGATTTATCAGCACTTATTCCTACCTGTGATTAGTTTTCTGTTTAAAAAATCATGAAAAATTAATTATTGTTATATATGTATATTTATATTGATATAAATATAATATTTATTTTTTATATATGTTTTATATACATATAAAATGATTATTAAATTTAATAAATAAGAAATTAAATGAAAATGGATCTAAAATATTTTATCATATTTTATAAATTAATAATTTTCTAATTATTATCGATTAAAAATCATTTAACAACAATTTGAAGACACAAAAAATCAAAACATTTTATAAAAGATCTAAAATATGTTTAAAATGTAACTCAAACATCAAACGACCATAAATTTTGATCCGGGTGTCCATTTGAGCTCTACGGCATATAAAATCAAAACATCTGATGAGATCTAAGTGTTGATGACCAAGTCGAAGCCTTTGTCACATTTTTTGAGGCCGAAAAAAGTCTCAAAAGGTTTACAAAACTGAGTTTTTAGTCGGGATACCCCAATTTTTTAACATTCAAATAGGTATAACTTCTGATCCGGAAGTACATTATCCGTGTACCACATATCATATTGAATATTATTTCATTTTCTTCGATTTTACTGGTTGTGGAGTAGAAACAGGCTTCTTGATTATATGTTATGATCGTTTTAACATTCTATAGCTTTTCAAATACATATATATATATATATATGTATTTATTCGTAAATATATATGTGTTTCTTTGTGTGGGTGTTGTATATATGTATGTATGTATTTATTTATTTATTATAAATATACATAAAAATATATTTCATAAATTTATTTAAAAATAATCTTATAAGTATATATTAATATATAAATAAATATACGGATAAAAAATTATAACTATATATATATATATATATAAATATTTAAATGAATTTATATATATACTAATATATGAATAAGTATATTTATATTAATATGAATCTATATCAACATACGAATAAATAAAATTATATATATATATATATATATATCATTAAATAGAGTTAAAATGAAATAGCTTAGTGGTAGTGGTGCAGCCGCGAAATGGGGATGTTGTGGGATCGAGTACGGGAAGAAGCACAAAGGGGTGAACGCATGTGAGGATGCGTTGGAAGGGCAGCGCGCAAGAAATCTCCTAGCACGAATAAAGTGCAGGGTCAAGCATTGTTAAAAGCTCTCCCCGCATTATTTAATTCTTTTTTTATTTTTTTGACTTTTATCAATGCTTTTTAAAAGCACTGATTATGGTCCCTTTTATCAGTGCTAAGAAAAATCACTGATAAAGGGGTCTTTTATCAGTGCTTTTTAGTGCTGATAAAAGGGACCTTTATCAGCGATTTTCAGACCACTGATATAAGGGACCCCCCCTATATTATCGCTGAGCTTTACAGCGCCTTTTAGCGCTGTTAATGCATGTTTTGAGGGTCGATATAGGTCTTTTTGTAGCAGTTGTATCATTGTAGATGTTTTAAATAAATATATTTATTTTGTTTTGGTTTTCCGGAGACACTCACTACTTGCTGGATTGACCTCCTGATCTCTCTTTCAGATATATATTTCATCATTACTCATTAGTATAATGAAGAAAAAAGGATCGCTGATGGGCTTTGTAATATGGGTGTTTCTCACGAAATTCATTGTATGGATGATCTTCTTCCTGAGTTACTCTCACTTTATGTTAGTGATGTAAACAAAATTCCTTATTTCAGACTCGTGTAACCTTTTTTTTCAATAAAATTTGTGTTTTGGTCATTGATCAGAACACTACCTTCTAAAAATATATAAGTTGTCGTCATATCATACATAATCCACATTATGATAATGATATATAAATCCTCACATTTCTTTTGGGTGAATTTTTTGAAAACAATAAATGTAAATCAAAAGTATATAAATAAAAATTATAACTTATATTGAATATGAATGATGAATTTAGGATGAACCTAAATGAATCTAATGAAGCATTTTTTGATCATGTGGAAATGATTACGAAGGGTATATGTGAAATCAGAGAAACTATTATTGATATTAAGATCATTAAGAGAGTCCTTAGAATATTTCCATCTCAATCCCATTGAATGTTATTATTAATCAAGGATAAGGATCCAATATAACATATATTAAATTTAATTCATAAAATCTTATCACATATGACATGAGGAATGATATTATTATTTTGTAGTAAAAGATAAATTAAAGGGACTATAATTAAAGTATTTGATGAATTTCTTAGTAAAAATGATCATGATGATGGTGATGTTGATGAAGTTATGTTATTCTATTTATCTATAACAAAAAGAATTAATTCAAATTTTGAAAAGAAACTTCCATGGAAATTCATTAAGTGTGATTAAAATTAACACATTCTTGCTAAGTGGAACAAGATGTTATAATATGGTAAAAATTATGAAAATGTTCCCATGAATAACTTTTCAGATAATATAAGATGTAAGGAGATTACAAATAAAAATTTCATCAATATGAAACAAAATACTTTCATATGCGCAAAATAGCTAAAAAACTATTCAAATGAAATTGTGTATTTAAAACACCACATTAATGAATGTAATGTATTGTTTTTAGATAATATGAAAACATAAAAATACATTGATGGTGATGTATCTAATTTTTTTTATATTTGACACTCATGTGAATAAATAGTTATCAATTTATGTGATACAAATTTAGAGATAATAATTAATAAAAATAGATTGAAACATGATTGAAAAGATTATTTTAAAAATAAAGAAGAAGAAACCCTGATTTGGTTATTGAAATTAAGAATATTATATATGAAACTGTGGAAACAAAAAAATTAGTTTTATAGAAAAGAATCAAAATTTTAGAACATGCATAGATCATTTATAGTTTTCTATAGTAATGAACCATTGAGTAAACTTCCACAGAGACCATAAATGATAAATAATGTGTTTAATGTGAAGAATTAAATATTTAGAGATATTCATCACTCCTATTTTGAAATCCAAAAATTGGATTATTTTAGATATGGAGAAGGAAAAGTTGAAATAAAAATATCCAAAAATTAATTTTGATGAAATTAGTTACTATAAAATTACACAAAAAAATTAAAAAATCAGTGGATATTTCTCATAAGTTAAAAAGTAGTCATAATTGAAACAATAGAAACAGTTCCCAATCAATGTCAGAAGATTGATTTTGGTGTGAATGTAGTTCAAATAATTAATTATACCAAAATTAATATTGGTCAATCCAAAAATAAAAATATGAATAAATCCTAAATTATGTATAATTGACTTATAATTATTAGATATAATTAAAATCTATGTTCTATAGTAAATATTTTTTGAGCAAATATTAACAACACATAAAACCACGATTAATTTTACATCCAAAAAAATAATTTGATGATCACTATTTCTAGGATTGCTGATATTGATATATGTATAGTTTTTTATCATATTTAATATAAAGAAACAAACATACATAGAACTTGAAAATTCATACACATTACTTCCTAGAATCACCGTATAGTATAAAAATGAAAAAATGCATCTTTTAATAATGAGGTTGTTTTGTAAATTTTTAAAGAGGAAGAAACATACCAGTTACAACCATCGAAAAATAATATACCACGGTTGAAAACAAAAAGAGATTGGAAGGAAGAAGATGCAAGTATTTATATAAAATTAATTGATCATGCCAGACTATAAATCCTTAATAGATGGTGTGCTTAAAATATAATTAGAATGAATGATATTATATTGGAAATAAAATATGATTGGTATGAATTTTTTATTTTTGAAAATGAAAAATACATAAATATTATTTTCTTTGGGAATGAAAAAATGTGATGGAAAATCCAGGATTTAAGTAGGTGTCTCAGATTTTGAAGTCATTGGTCATAATATTGTAACATGAAGAATTTAATAAGTTTCACAAAAAATACTTCTATAATTAAATTATGTTATAGTTTAATTAATATAAAACGTAAGAACATGAAGAGGAACCACTATCTCATTAGAGGATATAAAGATATGTAGTCCCATTCAATGGAATAATAAAATAGATTTCATTATAAAATTATTATAAATATTATCAAATACTCCTTGGAATATCATATAAACAATGACGGATCATGTGGTATCCTTATAAATTCATGCGATATTTGAATAAATGATGATTATTTGGAATAAGCACAAGAATAAAGAAAGGATGTATACATGGTTTCTTGAATTATTTCACATTTTTGTTTGTTGGATGATATAATTATGGTCCACTAAATGAGGGATATAATATGTTATATTCATTTTTTATAATAGTAGGATTTAATAGTTGATGATGATAACTTCAAATATGGATGTATTTAGTTTCATTACATACTATCTTAAGAAGGATAAAAATATTCTTTGATAAACAATTCCAAAATTCCAAATTCATAATTTCATATAATTCACTAAAAACCAAGTGGAGGATTATCTCATGAAAAATTGGGTAAGGAACCATGTATCAGTAATGATAACTCTTAAAAAATGTATTTGATAAGTGAAACATGATCATAAAAATATGGATTGAATGATTCTTATTGTGAATGAAATACCAAATTATTATTAGATATATATTCCTCTAAAATTATTTAACATTACTAATAGCTATTTGTAATATATGTGAGAATCAAAGACTCTATATTAGCTTTACTATAGGAAAAATGTATTCTATAAATATATTAAATTAATTATATTAAAGTGATGTATTCAAAATAATTATAAACATTATAATTTTGAATCATGAGGATATGAAGGGATTCATTGAATATACAAATCCATTATTAATTTATTCAAATCATATATTAAAATAAATGAAATTATTATTGATATATAAAATGTTATTATGATGAAAAATGAGATCATTTGTTAATAATAAAATGAGTCTATTTTGAAGGAAAGTTACGAGTATCTGAGATTATTAGTTGTGGAACAATTTATTTAACATAGTAATGGAAGCATAAATAATCGCAAGGGTAAGGAAGGTACAATATTTTCCTGGATTCATTGAATAATGGATTAAAACACTGAGAAACTATTTTATGAATAGTGTAGATTTAATGAAATCAAGGAGAATGAATCCTATATAACAAAGATAAATCATATTTTAAGTAAAAAAGGATTCTTGAAGAGTCTACTATTGATAGGACATTGGTTAGGGATATAAAAAAACATCTTGATGAAATTTAGATTAATCATATATTATATATTATTTCAAGGATAGAAGACATGAATGTTATGATGACCAAATGGGTATTTCATATAAATATTAATGATGATGAAAAGGGGATTTTGAATAAAAAATTACTTTTATAAAAGTTTTACTCATATACTAATTGTATTTTTATAAATGAAACATTTTTTCGTATGGATATGTTGGCAATTGTTCAATTATTCATGGCCATAGTAGTGAAAAGTAGGTTTTTGGTTTTCTAGATGAATTTCAAGTCAATATTTAATAAATGATTACTTGAATAAGAAGTGTATATAGAGAATCGAGAGTTTTTATTGTTAATAGAAATGTAAAAATTGATTTTTCACTCAAGGAGATTCTATTTGTGCTGAATAAAGGAGTATGAAGAATGTTTTTCTATCTTGATCAACTAATAATGAGTCACATTTTTATTAATAGTACAGTTGACAATGATATATATATCAACAAGGATATATATAAATGTATAGTGGTTCTAATATATATTGATGAAATAATTTTTTTGTATCAAATGATGAATACTGAAACTATTTTGTAGAACTAATGTGGTGTGTGATTTATATTTTGATGATTGATGAATTGATATTTTTCATTTTTTTAAATTTACACAAGTAGATCCCGATTATTTTATATCTCAATAAAAAATATTACTTATATGAAAGGAAATATAATTAAGTATTAAAATAACTAAAAATAATTCTTTTTGATTAGTTCATGTTATCATGGTATTATTATAGAGAAATGGTCAATATCCCAAAGTATATTTTGATAATCAGTATCTTTTTACATTGTACCACAAACTCTCATATTATATTATTGATCGAAAAAAACTCATGATATTATAAAATTTTAATTTCCTATATTATTCATCTCTTTTATTTAAGTGTCTCTATATGTTTTCATCAAGCCATATTTTTGTAGTAATAATTTCTTATGGATTTGTGATTTAGAAAATAACTACTATATACTATATTTCATGTGGTATTTGGGTCGACCTATAGGGTTACAACTATACCAAGGGGTATATGGTGGAATTGACTATCCAGTTGACAGTGCAAGTCAACAAGTCATGTAGATCATTTATGATGGTCTTCAATGGCTACTCTGGTCCATTAACATATTTTACTCGACTTAGAGACCACTTAAGTCTATATATTCATCCCACAACACTTCAGTGAACCGTAATGACATTTATTGATCTATAGTGCATGGAAATAAATACATGAATCTTCGAAAAAAATTATTAAAATTTTCAACCTCATAATATATAATTTTACTTTTTTATTCTAACTTATTGATATTAAAAAATAATCTATCTCACTTTTTAAATTTTATCTTCTCCAAATACACATATCATTTAAATAATTTCTTTTTTAGAGTTTATTCATAGTTGATATTCCTTTTTCAAAAAAATTAGGTTCTATAATTCAACTGAATCCATATAAATTATTTTTAGGTTCTTAGAAGCTGCTAAAACCATAGTCTTTTTCTAGGATTCATGGATACAACTAATGTCAATGGTTCATGTAATTTTTGAGTTTTTGGAAACTACTACAATAAATTAATATTAACTTATAAACTTTCAATCAAAGGGGGAGGGGGAAGTAGAGGATTTTACTAATCTATTTCAAAACACTCTTATAAAATTGTGTTCCTTTTATAATATTTACTTCCAGAATAATTTAGAAATTAATTGCAATAAATTTATTAATTATTTAACTATTAATTATATATGTTCATCAATCATTTAATATTCTTAATGAATATAAATTATCCACTAATTTAAATAATATTTCATTTCTATTTTGGCCATATTTTTATAAGAGATATATTTATATTTGGATTGCACAATAATTTAATTTAATATTTATTTTAATTTTCATTTCTCTATTTATATGTATTAAAAAATATATGTTAAATCTTAATTTCATCAATTTATCATTTTATATAATTTTAATTATCTAAAATTAAATTAACACATACCATTTATTTTCATACTCAAGCATAAAATTTCAACCAGAGGATGCAATTTTTTAAAAATATTATTTAAAATCATAAATTAGTTTGCAAAAATGATGATTGAAAAATATTTTATACCATTATCATTAAATCCTATCCCAATGGACAAAAAACTAGCTATTCTATTTTCATAGAATGAGAAGAATATATTTAGTGGAATACATTCATGTTTACTTTTCATGGATGAATATGTTATTATATTGGAAGACTATTCATACATGGATAAACACACATCAAAGAATCAAAGGAAAAAATGGATGTTAATGACATTTATTCCTTCAACATTAAAAAAATCCATGAATTTCCATAATATTGGTTGAGACTAAAATAAATTCAAAAGAGGTTCCTCTATTAAAATTTCCCATGGAATTTTGAAATTACATAAAATAACTAATGAATGTAATAATAATGTTAAATAAACATATTATTACTGATATAAACCATATTTTGAAATTTTTACCATGAATCAAAATAAATCCATTATTTAAATTTATTTTAATTTTTATAACATACAGAATCAATTAAATTCACTTATTGATGTTCATTCTGTGAAATCTTTTATTAAGAATATCTTTTTATTTTTTCCATATACATTATAACCTAGGGTAATACTAATTCACGATGAAAAAGATATCCAAAATATGTTTGTTAATGAACTCATTGGTTCTTTCATGGCCTATGAGATCAACATGAAGTGAAAATTCATAAAAAAAAATGTGAATAATAATAATAATTTGATTTCATGAAACTGATGGGGAATCTTCCAAAAATTATGACGCGATTATAAATCTTCCCAAAAAATTAGACCAAAACACTAAGAAGAAGAGGTGTTTTCACCATGATAAAATAGTTAATCAATGAAATGAAACTAAGGTAACTTGTAATATTTGCAATAAAAATATATACAGAAGGATATATTTCAACTTGATTAGAAAAAAGGAGATTAAAATCAATAAATCCCTAAATTATTTTACTTGTATTTTTATCAGTGATTCCCTCTATTCTAATCTAATTGATGATAAGGAAAATTTCATAATTTCCCAAATTAAGGTTAGTGATAAATTTAATTATTCCACCACATATTACTCATCAAAATAGAATGACTATAAAAATCTTAATTTTTTTTAGTTAAACTCTAAAATCTTATTTTTTAAATTTACAAAATTTTCAAACATAATAAAATGAAATATAGTATTTTTTTAAAAAATAATTTATTTTATAACTAAAATGAAGATTCTAGGTCACTGATCCCTCCCGATTTATCTCCTGTTAACATGGCATAACCCTTATGTGGCGCGGCGCCGCTCTCTCCTCCCGATCGGAGGAGGGAGGCTTTCAATCTCTAATGCAGAACAAGGCAGCTCCATACGTGCCATTCTCAAATCTTAACTCTCTTACTCCCTTCCCTAGGGTTTTACTATCCCTGAAAGTTCCCGAGTTTCTTTAGGATGTACCTCAGCTCCCTCTATCCCCGGCGGAGCACACCTGTGCCACGGACCTCGGAAAATTCATCCCGGTTGGTAGGTTTCTCCATCATCGACCTTCAGTGGATGAATTTGATTTCTTTTTTTAGGGTTCCTGGAAGCTAAAGGAGAAGGAAACTGTTGGGATATTGGATCAACGTCACATTATGATACGTTTTCGATCAGAGGATGACCTCGTCGTTGCCGGATCTAGGGCCCCTCGAAGATTCAACAGATCTTCCTTCCTCCTGTTCTGCTGGTGTTTTGACTTCCATTTGCGGCGCGACCCATCAATGATCGCATCTTGGGTTAGTCTTCCTTGTCTCCATCTTTTCATTCAAAATTCGGCTATATTGTGTATGATTGGGAATATGATTGGAAGACACCTCTGTTCTGATTGGCGAATGCAGGTTCTTTGTCATCATGTTTGTCCTAGAATTTCCGTGGAAGTGGACATTGCGAAACCACCTGTTAACTAGGTTTGGATTACGGATGAGGAGGAATTCAGATGGAAGCAGGAGGTCAGATTTGAGTCTTGGATGGATTACTGTGTAAATTTTCGTCATTTTTGTCATCTAGGAATGGCCTATCGAGGCATGAACATGACAAGAATTTTTCAAGATGTGAACATGGGACCTGGTGGCTCTAGAAACAGCTGTTTGGAGCAGCTGCTAGTGGAGGATCATCCTGAGAAGTCATTGTGTGGGAAAACTGATAACAGAGTATTTGAGGGGGAGGCTCTATCGTCAGGGGTTATGAAGTATACCAGAGGTGTGATATCCTATGATCCGGGAGAGAAGGATGATGAGCAGCCTCAGCCAGTTGCGAAAGGTGAGGTTGTACAGTCTACCGTGGTGGCTTTTGTGTCGAAGGCAATGCAAACTGTGAATGGAATTTCACAGGCAGGGGGTTTAAGACCTAGTGGTTTTGGATCTATGGCCTCCTATGAGCACGGAATGAATGTTGATGGGCAGGATTGTCCGACTATGGAATGTGAGGCTGCACAAATCATAGAAGTTACAGCATGGGTGAAGGCAATGCCACCTACACTGAATCCCTCGGTGAGGCAAGTGTTTGCAACTCTGAAATCGGACCTTGGGGGCTAGAAATGGCCCATTCCTACGATTAAGGGAAGTGGTCGACTACAGGTGGCTCCTGTTGATTCTCATAATCAGTTTTTGTTATTTTAGACTGGGAGAAATCCTCTTACATAGGAGAATGTGCAAAGGCATATGAGTCTAAAAAATTTCAGATTGTCCCTTATTCCCATCCCGTAATGAAAGAGAACCCTCTTAAAAAGGGGTCCTTTGATAATTGCGTCCGTGAACTTCCCCTTCAATTCCTCAACCAGATTGACGTGCAATTGCAGCTAGGGGGAGGAGGTTGTTTGTCTGCTTCAAAGGGTATGATGGTTTAAGGAACTGACGTATGTCAAAATTTCGGTCCTGTGCATATCACTAGAAAATGGGGAAGTGTACCTGATAGTGACAAAGATAACTTTAATGATGTTGCCATAATATCATATTGTGAAATTGGTGAAAGTGAAAAGACTAAAATGTATGCATATGAAGGTGTTATGAATTCTCCAACGAAATGGCGACTGAGGAATGATTACTCCTACCTACCGAACCCAATTACCACCAGGTCATCTACGAAGAGGGGGAATTCTTCGAGGGATGTTAGTGGTGTGAAGAAGGGAATGATATCTCCCACGATGCTTCTATCATTAGAGAAGCTAATTCTGAGAAGGAAGTATGCTAAGATTCTGAATCAATATGAAAGCATAGAGTGTGAATCACCTACGGCGGACGAAACTTTTCATCAAGAATATGGTGGTGGGGATGATTTCTATGATTTGTAGTTGTTTTCCTTGTTGTGATGTTCCTACTTCATTTACATTTTTTTCATTCATTAATGGTAAGAGGTTTACCTCTGGCTGAACATTCCTGGTATAAATAAAATGAATATTTTTATTTGAAATTAATAATGAAAACAAAATATAATAAATATAATAAATAATTCAGGATACTAAAATTTCCCAGACTATATTCAACTAAATTTTTTAAGGACAAAAAAACCTCTTGCTTTTCAATGACATGTAAAAAATAATTTTTGGTTTTTTAAAAATCAATTAGTCACCTGAAAATATAATACCACATTTTTAAAGAGATTATTAACAAAATAAAATTTCCAAATATTATAAAAAAATGATAGTGTTATTTATTAATTTTATTTTCAAAACCCTTATGATTTTAATAACACTAGATTTTACGAAATATTTTTTTGAATTAATGTAATATTTTTCTATTCTTCATTTAACACAACACTAAATATTTCTTTTTTATATTAATAGACTATTTTTTTATCTTAAATTACATGAAATAGTTATATTATCTTTAGATACATGTAGAACTATATTTTTCATTTGTTGAACATAATTATGAATTCCTTCGATATCAAGATTTACACATAAGGCTATGCTTTTCCAAAATAAAATATATTATTAATAAATTAATTTAAATTATATTATAGTTACCACCTAAAATTTGGAGTTGAAGATAGAAATAAGACTAAATAAATTATGAATATATGAGTTTAACAAGAATATAAAATTCATCCTTTTGCTATCAATTACATTGAAATAAAAGTAGGAAATATATGAAAATAATGAAATTCCTTTTGTAAAAAACCATTTTTTAATATACAAACATTTTTTTTTCAAAATAAACTAAACAAACCAATTTTGACGAATGTTATTAGTAAAATATGTATATTATAAATACTGATCGAAATTTTTTACACTAATCTAATATATTTTATAGTTATTTGATAAGAATAAATCTAATTTTATCAGTAAAGAATATTTTTCTAAAGGATAATGTTACCTTCTATTATTGGAAATCCTATTTTTAATATATTTTCTAAAATATTTATATTTATTATTTAAAATTCTAAACATTATTTTTGAAAAAATAATTTCAATATTTACTTTGTAATTTATTTTTCTTTATGAAAAGTTTCATCTTTTGACGAATAATTGAAAACACTTAATATTAATTCAAAAATACTTTGTTGTATAATTTATTTACTTATATTAATTATATTTTAAATTTTTTATGGTTTAATTAGTTCATAAACATAAACATAAATCCAATATATGTCATTGGAACAAAATTTCAAAATGAAATTTTTTATAAAAATATTTCAATCTTTTTGAACATTTGGCTATAAAACCCTGCTTTCTCGTCAAATATATGGGATTGATTTCACATTAATTTCCACCACTCTTGTTATGGGAATGTATAAAATGTATTCCATTTTTTTATTGTATTAATTCATCATTTAAATAATGTACAACTTTTTTTATCAAAACTATTAGTTAATGTTAGTAAAATTAATTATAGTTATTTGGGTAAAAATGAGTGTACATAGTAGATATAGATTATCTTAAGTGTCAAATAACTTTTAAAATTGTCCAAAATGAATTTTATAGATATATATAGACCCTAAACTACATTTTATTGAAAATTTTAAATTATTGAAATCATTTGATGTTAGTAAGACCTAAAAATAGTGTTTATCTTTTCATATTTACAAAATTCCATTATTCGTCTAGTATAAAAATAGACTCCGCACACCCCTCACTTATTAAAATCTATCAATTTCATTTTTATATACATACCATACCCAAATAAACTAAAAAATAACCACTGTAATCCTAGTAGAATCTTGTTTGTTATAAATCTATCAAAAAATCCATTTTGGTGAAAACTAATGAAAAGTTACCAAAGAAAAAAGTAACATCATTAAAAAATAACTATTGTTTAATTTCTTTATCCACCCCCTTAATTTTATTATTAAATAAATATATATTAAATATATTATCTTAAATATACTAATATTTTGTTATGATAAGTTTATGATCTATACTAACACACACATGAATCAAATGGGATATACAATCATCATACGTTTGTATGGCAGACTACCACCTAACAAAATGAAGTGGTTCATTACTCCATTAACACATTTAATAGTAGTTAATGATGATGGAATTAATTTTTTTTATAATATATATATGAAATTTTTTATTTTCTATTATTACTTAATTTATATATAACACATACCTTCTTTTATTCCATTTTGGGTGAATATGATAACATTGTTTTTTGATTTAGGGGCTACCGCCCAATCAATATGATGTACTACATTCACATATTACATAAGAGGTATTAAAGATGGGTTTAATAAATATACAAAATTTATATAACATAATATCACTAATATAATGATAATATATATACATATATTGAATTTTCATTCTTTACACCGATAAGACAACAAAACATAAAAAATACTCATGTGTATGTAATGCCAACTATCTCAATGAACTGTGTATTCCATTTCATATTTCTATCTATTTTATAATATAATAAAAACATATATATTGAATATATATGATATTAATTTCATCTATAAAATTCTATAAATAATTAAATCAATATCTATGTAATTATATCAAGATTAAACATTGAAAACATATATAAAAAATAATATTATTGTTACATACAACATAACATTATCATGAAATTGTTAATAAATGTCTAATATTATGTCATAATAAAACAATAAATTGTATGATAAAAACTAATATGTTTATTGGGTATATATATAATAAACTAGTATTTATTTTAACAAGTTCTCAATATATACAATTGAACTAATGAATTATAGTTAGGGTCTTCTCATATCACTTTTATTTATATGAGATATATTATATATTCATATGAAATTATTTTTGTGTTTGGTATATAATTTCACATTGAATTTGTTCATCATGAATTTAATTTTTTTAATGATATTAAAGTTTTTAATTTATGTTATTCTTTCATAGAAATCATGATTCCAATGTTAATCAAGTAGTAAAAGAAATTTTTGTCACGACCCGTCCTCGGGGCCCGTGTCGTGACTACCCCAAGCCCGCCTTCCATAGGCCATGGGCTGGCGTCTAGCACCAAGACGTAAATCCTAGAAAAATGGAAGGAATTGCCTTTAAAAAGTAAACAAGCACCACATAGTAAGCAAGCGGAAAGGTAAACACTAAGTAAAAACTGTAACAAGCTGTGCTGAATGTAAATAGGGGCCGGAAATACAAGCCCAACTGTAAAGTACAACTGAAAGGGGAAAACAACAACTGAAAAAAAAAGCCACACCGTCGAGATGTCCTCTGGAAGTCCCACCTGAAGGGTGGGTGTAGATAGCCTCCACTGCTCCTTGGGTCCACCTGACCGCTACAAGTATGTCCCGCCCAGTGGTCCACCTCCATGCATCGTCCTGCTCCGCAAGCCTCCACCACGATCAGCGTTGTCCGTCGTCTGCAACAAACACAATGATGTGCGGGCATAGCCCATGCAGGGGTGAGTATAAGCTACTCAGTAGGGACCCCGAGACCCTTGTAGGTCTCCCAGAATCCACAAAGGATAATCCACAAAGGAAAGATACAATCACGAAGTAACATCCGACACGGCTTAAGTATATGCCCATACATATACCTAAGTCATCAATTCCCATTCGGCTCCAACATCCGAGCCCAAGCACAACCCAGTACACACAGGAAAGTAAAACGTACCCCCACACAGGATAGCACAACACAATCCACGAAGGAGAGCAACGAAAATCCACATAGGAGAGTAACACAAGATTCAGCTCACAGAGGTATACTTTTTCGGATGACGATAAAGATGAACATTGATCCATTTAAGTCGTCGGACCAACATAGGGTTGATAGGTACTAACCCCCGAAATGACCCACACAGGATCAGACCCACACAGGATCAATAGTTAACTAACCCCCGTAAAGACCCACTCAGGATCGGGCCCACACAGGACCTGTAGGCGCTGGCTCACACAGAACCGCTGAGCGCTGACCCACACAGGATCGGATCCACATAGGATCTGTAGCACTGATCCACATAGGATCGCTGAGTGCAGTAGTCGTCACAGTCCACTGAGGATCTCTGCACAGTCATCATCGTAGTCTACTGAGGATCTCTGCACAGTCGTCGTCGCAGTCCACTGAGGATATCTGCACGGTCGTCGCTGTCGAAGTCGCAGCCAGCACTAGGGTTCCTGCACACAGCAAGCTCGTTCGGGAGGGTCCGCTCCACGAGCCGAGAGTCTGATACATCAACTGACACAAATTCCAGGGTTGATGTATCCAAAAGTAACGTATCGCCAACAGGAACTCAACGTCGCAGACGGCGCGTCAATCGGACGCCCGATCTGAGAGTTATTGGCTTTTTCGTCCCAGGGGCCCGGTTGGTTTTTAAGGAAAAACCAACCAGAACATACTCCATCTGCGTCCAAACCTCGGGCGGAGTGAGCCAAATGATCCGTCTCAATTAGAGGAATTCAACAAAGTCGACGGCACGTCAATCGGACGTCCAGATCTCAAGATATGAGCGTTTCCGCTCTAAGGGCCCAGTTGGTTCCGTGTACGAACCAACCCATCCGAACCCAAAGTATTCCGAAATCTTGAGTGTAATATACAGAAACGACTGTCCAGATCCAAGGATCGCGTTGCCACTGATGGAGCGTCATTCAGAGGCCCGTAGCTCATGTTACGGGCAAATGACCAAATCAGTCCGAAGATGGGGGGTCTGGGCTCGGGCCAACCCTGCCCGACCCCCCCTGGGTCGGCCAAACCGGGTTGAACAGAACCGGGTCAACCCGACCCGGTCCTACCCGCCCGGTCCGACCCGGCCGGACCGGGTCCGGTCCGGCCAGGGCACGGCCCGGCCGGTCGGACCGGCCCGGCTCAGCTCGACCGAGTGGCCGAGCGAGGGTGTCGCGGGGCGCTGCCCCCGCGGGAAGAGGGTGTCGTGGCCCCGCGTGGGGCCGCGCTAGAATCAAAAGATGTGGCAAAGGCCGCGTCCTGTGCGTGTGAGGCAGACCCGTGCGGCAGCGGGTCTGCTGGCCGCCGCCGCCTCCAGCCGCCGGCGCCACCAGAAGCTTCCGCGGGCCGCCAGAATTGCTCCGGTGGTCCGTTTTTCTTCTCGTCTGCGCCGGTGATCCTCCCGGGTCCCGTTCTTCACTGCAGAAACATCAAATCGCCCTTGCTTCATGTTTTGTCATCGGCCGCCAAATCCGCACAACAACGAAGAAATGCGGAGGGTTGTCGGGCCGTGTTCGTTCGGCCCGCACCCTCCGTGTTTGGCGATAACAATCGGGAAGAAATAATCAACATATCAAATAGCAATTTTAATAAATTAAAATTGTTTTTTTGAAACCGGGTTCTTTAATTTAAAAGAAACGATCATGGGAATATAAAACATTAAAAAACACCCCTACCTCGTCAAGTGTCGCACGCGCGTTCTTCGCAGAATTGATCGCCGCGGAAGGAGGCGATCGTCACATCGCGGAAGGGCGTCGCGTCATCGCGGAATACGGTGCGCGTCGACGAACTCCGAGGTTCAAGGACATATAGATTTAATTAATAATAATTAAATCCATATTGTTGTTTTAAACCACAATGAAATTTTATGAACTGCAATCTCTCACCTCAACAGATGATCGAAGATTTTTTTGCGGACTAAGAATTGTCGCCGAAGAACGCCGCGGGAGAGGAAACGTCGGCGTCGCGGCACATGGCGTCGCGTCGTCGATTTCCGTGGGTTCGACGTTCTTCATCGGAGGCCGGCGTTCTTCATGTTCTTCGCGTTCTTCATGTTCTTTGCGAAGGAAGATGATGAATTCTTGGTTTCTGTCAAATTCATCCAACGAACATTTTTCCAGAAGTCGTGCGTTGGTTTTATTTTATTATTACGCCAACAAACGATAAAATAGATAAGTAACAACCCATTAATTCATAGAAATAATTCAACGAATAAAACCGTCCAATTAATAGGTGCGTTAAGAAATTAAGAAAACGCGTCAGTTGACTTTTATAATGACGGGTTTTTGCGGGTGCGTTACTTAGCGGAAAAGAAACGGTGGGGATCGTGCGGGCCCCACCTCACAAATATCCTACCAAGAGGGTAGGATATTTTTTGGTAGCACCCAATCTGTAACAACTCCGCTTAAGTTGTTTTAAGTGGCTTCCAAGTGGCTTAAGTGAAATAAAATAAAGTTTGTCGCACAAATTATATTATTTCTTATCTTTATGCCCAAAAATTAAAAACCACACCCGAGCAAACGCATCTCCAGAAGAGGAGTTTAAAAGAAATTATCGGCGCTGCGATTCCATCGGTGCCCTCAGAATTTGATTCCGAGCACCGGTTCAAAAGATAGAAAAACCCGCTCGTCCGTTCACTGAACGTACCCGAGCCAATCTTCGGAAAATGATTTCGGGCACACCGGGCCTCGGAATCAAGCTCCACCATCGGCCCGCTGCTGTGTGCAGTAGGCTCGCCGCGAGGATTACCATGAGGCCTGCTGGTGTCCTCACTAGCCTAAAAACTCATATGACCGCCTCCAGCCAGTCATCGGCTGCCTGGGGGTCCGTCTCCCCACGAAACCTGGGTGGTCGCTGGCGCTGGAACTCGTGTAGAGCTCCGAGGCGACGTGCATCGTCAGCGGTCGGTACTGGAAGCATCGGGGGCTTGGCGGGTAAAGGAACCGTCGGCGCCTCTGCTGTCAATGTGCCCTGTACCGAGGCCTCGTCGCTCGGCAGGCTGTCGTCGTGCTCTACTCTCGGAACCCTAGCTGGCTGCCGTCGTGGGGCCATCCTGAAAAAAAAACAAGTGCGCCAGGGTCAGAACAGTATACCTGGTGAGATGATATAAAGTAATCACGAAGAAAACTTTGAAACACACATGCAATCAATGTTTTCCTGCATTAGGTCGGAAATCAGAAGTCAGGGTCCTGGTGTACGGATACGTCGGCCGCCGCACCAACACTGGAATCCCTGGACTGATAACCACACCCAATACGCTAAACACTATTGCTTCACATAGAAGAAAGATCAGAGCCTGCGGTAGAACCGACCACCTTTGATACCAATTTGTCATGACCCGTCCTCGGGGCCCATGCCATGACTACCCCAAGCCCGCCTTCCATAGGCCAAGGGCTGGCGACTAGCACCAAGGTGTAAATCCCGGAAAAAGGGAAGGCATTGCCTTTGAAAAGTAAACAAGCACCACAGAGTAAGCAAGTGGAAAAGTAAACACTAAGTAAAAACTGTAACAAGATGTGCTGAAAGTAAAAAGGGGCCGGAAATACAAGACCAATTGTAAAGAACAACTGAAAGGGGAAAAAACAACTCGAAAGAAAAGTCGTAGCGTCGAGCCGTCCTCTGGATGTCCCACCTGAAGGGTGGGTGCAGATAGCCTCCACTGCTCCTCGGGTCCACCTGACCGCTCCAAGTACGTCCCGCCCAGTGGTCAACCTCCAGGCACCGTCCTGCTCCGCAAGTCTGCACCACGATCAGCGCTGTCTGTCGTCTGCAACCAACACAACAATGTGCGGGCATAACCCATGCAGTGGTGAGTATAAGCTACTCAGTAGGGACCCCGATACCCCTGAAGGTCTCCCAGAATCCACAAAGGATTATTCAGAAAGGAAAGATACAATCACGAAGTAACATCCGACACGGCTAAGGTATATTCCCATGCATATACCTAAGTCATCAATTCCCGTTTGGCTCCAACATCCGAGCCCAAGCACAACCCAGTCCACAAAAGAAAGAAAAACGTACACCCACACAAGATAGCACAACACAATCCATGAAAGAGAGCAAAGAAAATCCACATAGGAGAGTAACACAAGATTCAGCTCACACAGGTATACTTCTTCGGATGACGATAAAGATGATCACTGATCCATCTAAGTAATCGGACCCATAAAGGATCGATAGGTACTAACCCACGCAATGACCCACATAGGATCGGACCCACACAGGATCGGACCCACACAGGATCAATTGGTAACAAACCCCCGCAAAGACCCACACAGGATCGGGCCCACACAGGACCTGTAGGCACTGGCTCACACAGAACCACTGAGCGCTGACCCACACAGGATCAGATCCACATAGGATCTGTAGCACTGATCCACGTAGGATCACTGAGTGCAGTAGTCATCGTAGTCCACTGAGGATCTCTGCATAGTCGTCGTCGCAGTCCACTGAGGATCTCTGGACAGTCATCGTCGCAGTCCACTGAGGATCTCTACACGGTCGTCGCTGTCGAAGTCGCAGCCAGCACTAGGGTTCCCGCACACAGCAAGCTCGTTCGGGAGGTTCCGCTCCACGAGCCGAGAGGCTGATACATCAACTGACACAATGTCCAGAGTTGATGTATCCAAAAGTTCTGTATCGCCAACAGGAACTCAATGTCACAGACGGCGCGTCAATTGGACGCCCGGTGTGAGAGTTATTGGATTTTTCGTCCCAGGGGCCCGGTTGGTTTTTAAAGAAAAACCAACCCGACCATACTACACCTGTGTCCAAACCCCGAGCGGAGTGAACCAAAAGATCCTTCTCACTTAGAGAAATTCATCAAAGTCGACGACACGTCAATCGGACGTCCGGAGCTCAAGATATTAGCGTTTCCGCTCCGAGGGCCCCGTTGGTTTCATGTACGAACCAACCCGGCCGGACCCAAAGTATTCCGAAACCTTGAGTGTAATATAGAGAAACGACCTTATCGATCCAAGGATCATGTTTCCGCTGAAAGTGTGTCGTTCGGAGGCCCGTAGCTCATGATACGGGCAAAAGACCGAATCAGTCCGAAGATTGGGGGTCTGGGCCCGGGCCGACCTGGCCCGGCTGGACCCGGTTCGGTCTGGCCAGGGCGTGGCCTGACCTGTCAGACCTGCCCGTCTCAGCTCGACCGAGTAGCCGAGCGAGGGTGCCGCGGGGCGCTGCCCCCGCGGGAAGACGGTGTCGCGGCCCCGCGTGGGGTCGTGCTGGAATCAACAGACGCGGAAAAGGCCACGTCCTGTGCATGTGAGCCGGACCCGCGCGGCCGCGGGTCCCTTGGCCGCCGCCGCCTCTGGCCGCCGGCACCACCGTGGCGGCGACCCGCACCGCCGGAGGCTTTCGCGGGCCACCAGAGTTGCTCTGGTGGTCCGTTTTTCTTCCCATCTGCGCCGGTGCTCCTCCTAGGTCCCATTCTTCACTGCAGAAACATCAAATCGCCCTTGCGTCACATTTTTTCGTCGCCCGCCAAATCCGCACAACAACGAAGAACTGCGGAGGGTTGTCAGGCCGTGTTCTTTCGGCCCGCACCCTCTGCGTTAGGCGGTAACAATCGTGAATAAATAATCAACATATCAAACATCAATTTTTATAAATTAAAATTTTTCTTATGAAACCGGGTTCTTTAATTTAAAAGAAACGATCACGGGAATATAAAACATTAAAAAAACCCCTACCTCGTCAAGTGTCGCACGCATGTTATTCACGGAATTGATCGCCGCAGAAGTAGGCGATCGTCGCATCGGGGAAGGGCTTTCCGTCGTCGCAGAAGGGCGTCATGTCGTCGCGGAATACGGTGCGCGTCGATGAACTCTGAGGTTCAAGAACATATAGATTTAATTAATAATAATTAAATCCATATTGTTGTTTTAAACCACAAATAAATTTTTAGAACCGCAATCTCTCACCTCAACGGATGATCGATGATTTTGTTACGGACCTAGGATTGTCGCCGAAGAACGTCGCGGGATAGGAAATGTCGGCGTCGCGACACACGGCGTCGCGTCGTCGATATCCGTGGGTTCGGTGTTCTTCATCGGAGGTCGGCTTTCTTCGCGTTCTTCGTGTTCTTCGTGTTCTTCGCGAAGGAAGATGAAGAATTCTTGGTATCTGTCAAATCCTTCCAACAAACATATTTCCAGAAGTCGTGCGTTGGTATTATTTTATTATTACGCCAACAAACAAAAAAAGAGATAAGTAACGACCCATTAATTCGTAGAATTAATTCAATGTATAAAACCGCCCAATTAATTGGTGCGTTAGAAATTAAGAAAATGCATCAGTTGACTTTCATAATGATAGGATTTCGTGGGTGCTTACTTAGAGTAAAAGAAACGGTTGGGCTCATGCGGGTCTCAGCTCATAAATATCCTACCAAGAGGGTAGGATATTTTTGGGTAGCACCCTATCCGTAACAACTCCGCTTAAGCAGCTTTAAGTGGCTTCAAGTGGCTTCCAAGTGGCTTAAGTGAAACAAAATAAAGTTCGTCGCACAAATTATTTTATTTCTTAACTTTAATCCCAAAAATTAAAAACCACACCCGAGCAAACACAACTCCGGAAGAGGCATTTCTAAGCAATTATCGGCACTGCGATTCCATCGGTGCCCTCAGAATTTGATTCCGAGCACCGGTTCAAAAGTTAGAAAAACCTGCTCGTCCGATCACTGAACGTACCCGAGCCAAACTTCGGAAAATGATTCCGGGCACACCGGGCCTCGGAATCAGGTGCCGTCAAGAACTGCGTTCATTTAAAATTTCAAAGAAAATTAAGAAAAAAATTTCCTTGAAATTTACAGGTCTTTACAATTTTATTCTCAGTTTTATTTCTACAATATAGATGCCATATTTCTGCCTTATTACTATTGTTTGGAGTATATATTACCCATGAATGCAATATATAATTATTATAAATTGATTTTTGTAAAATAAATATAAAATTTATGATATCTATTTCATGTGGTTTTATGTTTCAAATTTTATGGAAATAGTATGGTAGTTGTGTCTCAATTTTCTATATTTGATACACTTGTTTTATTATGAAGATATATTACGTTATATGGTATAAATTATTCCATTTGAAATTTAATATCCAAAAAATAATTATTTATTGATATTTTATGCTACATGTAATATTATTAATTAATTTTTATTTTTATTCATTATTAATAAAATGTTAGAAGTTTATTACCGTACACTCAATGTTTACTGGGATTGTTTATAATTTTTCGTCCATTGATGAAATATTATGATATATCTCTCAATAAATTTCATGATTTTTTATTCTATGGTTTATCATGATATCTTCATGTATTTCTACCATTTTTACACTCTCTGGTGCTTAATATAATAAATATTGTGTTTTTAATAAAATATGACATTATATTTCTCTTCTTTAGATAATTTTTTATTATTTAAAAATAAATTTTTATTGAAATATTTTCAATAGTTATTTTATTATCATATAAAAGCAAATTGTTTTAAAAATGTTTTCTGTTTTTAATAGAGTTTAAATATTTTTCAAAATTAACATTATATATATTATATGTTCTTTTCAATTAAAAACATTTTCAAACTGTTTTATGATTTAAATTTTTTTCATTGTTCTAATAATTCATTCCGAAAGAATTGATTTAAATTACCTTAAATTATAATTTTATTAGTTTAACATATTATTTAAAAGTATTGTATTTTGATGAAATTCTATGCCTTAAGAATTTATTTTCAAATAATGGTTATATAAATTATAAAATACTCAAATATTTCTTTCAATATCAATTTCCATATAAGACTGCATACTTGGGTATATTTTAGGATTTAATGGGGATATAATCTAAGAAAAAATTTATAAATATTTTATATAATGGTTACTGATTGAGATATGACAATGTTTATGAAACTCTTTTCTCTTCCACGAGTGATAAGATGATAAATAACCTTTTAAAACATACATACATTTATGGGTTAGTATATTATGAAATGATGAAGAAACCATTCTCTTTTCTACATGTGATGATATGATGACATTTTTACGATACCATTTTCATTTCATGGATTATGACATGATGAATTTTTATTACCACGTGGAATACAAATGTAGGATATCATTATGTTATTGATTGGACCTATATCCCCCTTCAGTTATTTGGGGAAACCTTTATATCTAATGAGATAATGATGGAAAACATGTATACTAGCTTGATACATTATGGTACATAGGTTTTCCCTAATCCACAACTGGGAATAGTTGCATCCTAATACAAGATGTGAAACAATTTTCTATTAATCCAGATTGGGAAGTAAGTGTTCGCTGATCCACAATGGAAAATTGGTGTTCCCTTATCCAGAATTGGAAATTGGTGTGTCTTGATCCACAATGTAAAATAAGATTTTCCAAAACCACAATGGGAAATATGTATTTCCTAATATATTATGCTAATAATCTTAGGATATAACCTTGAATACTATGATCTTATGTGGGAACCCAATTAAATTTTCACAATATTATCGGTGGAACTAGTTTTCTGTCTATAAGATTAGGAGATGGCCAAATTTCCTGACCTTATTTTAATGGTTATGACATACCTGGTCATTTTATTTCTTATTAATTCATGATCAATTACATTAACATACCCATAATACCACATATTGGATCAATAATTATAGTTTCTTTTTGAATCACCTAATAACATAACAAATTTAACTATTAAATACATAATCTTTATTGAAATATTCCTTAATATGCTCATACTTAAAATTACATTGGTTAACCAGGGAAAATACATAACAAAGGGTTGAGATGTAAAGTCAAATAAGGGAATAAAGATGGAATATAATGAATAATTAATTACATGTTAGAATATATATATATATATGGGGATTAAAAGGGTAAAAATAATAAACATTATCAATAAGTCATCATATATAAAGATAACATAATGGTATAATGGGAACCATAGAAAAAACATAAAAAACTACATAATAAACATAGATCAAGGCTAAAGAAAAAATATGAATTATCAATAATTTCCTATGAGGGATTATGTTCACTATTTAAAATTCTGAAAGATGTCTCATGTGACTAAAAGATTATCCAATGAATTTGAGAGTTATATAATTCAAGGCACACCATCCACATTCATTTCATTCCCTTTATTAAATGTTCCACACATATCATAATACATGTATCTATTCATCATTATATTTTATTCCACAATAATATAGTGTTGGATACATATTGTTATGTTTCTAATAAATAATTACATGCAAATTAAGATTAAAATACTATAGGGGAAATGGGTACAGGTATTCCGTACACATTTGTTTGAAAAAGAGAATCACGTAGATATTTCTGTAGCATAAGAAAAAAATTTAAATATTAAAAAATGGTTTAATGATAGTGAATGGGGTCTCACAACATTTCAAAAAATACTATATCAATATGGATATTTAAAAACATATCCCTACAATTTGAATTGGATGCAAGAAATCATAATATAAAAAAATTAATAATGATGAGAAGGAGATGATCCCTTACCATTAGAGTGTGGCATAAAATTCCTTTGAGGAGATTTTTTAGAGGTTTGGGAACATTGGGAGGTATCAAGAGAATTTAGATTATATTATGTATATTATCAAAGTATTTTTAGGGAAGATAAATGGGGTCATGGTAGGGTATATATATTAAAAGTGTTTGGAATTATTTATCATTTCTCAATCTTATGTTTAGGACTCTATACTAAAATAAAAAAAGAATAATATTCTGATGTGGTTTCCCATGGATTCTCTTAGGGAAGGGTGTTTTTAGATATTTTATTCATAAAATGGGAAACATTATTAAAACAATACCCTTTTTGATATTGGGGGATTCAAACACTTATAGAAAGGAATATAAAGTCATAAAATGTATTTATAATTTTTGAGGAATCATAACAAACATATAAAATTAATTAATTAAACATAAAATAAAATTATATTTAAGTTAATACATATATTGTTTCTTAAATTCCCTTTATTTTTTTTATTACATCACTTTTGGGTTATTATGATGTCACAATAAACATTATATATTTATACTGTATTTAATTTTTACATAAAATATCAACTATCTCAGAAAATTATGAAAAATTCACCATTTGATAATTTAAACAATATTATTCTTAAAATAATACATTTTACCTATAATGTTTTTCAAATATGTGAATTATCACTATTAAAATTATAATATACATTTATTATGAAATTTTAGGTTTTTTGACCTTAATTATTTTTTAAACGCTTATAAAAATTACATTTGACTTTATTAAAATTATATGAAAATTTAAATGTAATAATATTTTTAATGAAAAAATTAAATTAATATAATATTTATCTAAAAATTCATTTAATTCATCAAAGTTACCATCTTAATTGAAATTTAAAACTAATTAAAATAAAATATTTGATTAATTATATAACAATTAACATAATTTATAATGCATTGATGAAAAAATGATAATTATATTAGTTAAAATAAAATAAAAAATTTCATATAATTATGGCCTTTATTCATATCTCTTTAATACACTTGCAATCTCTTTAAAGGTAAGGTGAGTGATGTTGAGACTTTCATGGGGAGGTTTAATGTATATGGTTTGGGTAATGATCTCAATGTGATTGAACTTCTCTTGAAAGTTTTTTTCTCATTCCTAAGATGTTAGTTATCATCTTGGTCTTCGATAAGAGAAAATCCTTGTGATTCAATCACCCTCAAATGATCTGATAAATTGGATTCTTTGGATATGATCATACAAGTTGAGCATATAACTTCCTTTGATTATGTGAAATGTATTTTTTAAAACTCTATATTATGCTAATAATTTTATCATTGTTCGTTGGTTATATTATCAATTTTAATGTTGCTGATGGTCTTTTAAATATAGTTGGATATGATAAAACCAAACAATTTCATGTTTTCTGGATAACCAAAAAACATAGGAAAAACATTAAAATAAATAAGTAGGTGAATTTTATTTATAAATTTTTGGGTTGTTGAAATAATTCCTCCTTTAAAAATTTCACATAAAAAATTTAATTTTACACAATAAAAATGATATGGGTAATTGCATTTCATCACCTCCTCTAGTTTCGACATGGCATATTCAAACATTTGGTTTCTCAACAACACTTTGACCAGATGTGTTATATTAATTCATATAAGTTTTTCAACAAAATATATTATTATCACATGTTTTGACTCATATGAAATATCATTATCTAGTAGTACCACAATTCAATTGAGTTTATGTGAGAGATATGGTATGTACATCCCCAAGAGGGATCTATGGAATAAATAATGACCCTGATTGAGGGTAGGTTTTAGTGCTAGATGAGTGGCCAAAGCTCTGTTGTGATCAAATATCTCAAAGGGGATGATGTTTATTAGACTTTGATTATCCTTATTGCCCAATATCATGAATTTTTCCATGGAGATATGAAGAGGAATACCATTTTTCCGGCCTTAAGCGATATTTCTCTATGATGATTGTCATCATATCTTATTTTTCGTCTCTTAATAGCCTTGATTCTCTGCATAATTGTCATGAAATTTTACAAAATTTTATTAACCATAATTGGACAGTATATGTTTCTATGCATCAATATCATCCAAACATATAGGTGTTCATAACCTCTAACTATAAGGGGATTCATAGGAGTCCATGTTTATGATTGAGTGCAACAATATTATTTTAATATGAATTGGCTAGAGGATGATGTCAATAAAATCCTCTATTGAATTCAATTGAGTATTTTCTCACCATGTACTCAAATGTTTTGATATTTTTATCATATTCTCAATCATTTTGAGGTCGATAATCTGTGTTGAAGGTTAACTATATATTTAAGGTGTATTGAATAATCTTCCAAAACATAGAGGTAATTCATGGATCTTGATCGAAAATAATTATCAATAGTCATCTTAGATTCCTAACAACTTCTTTGATCAATGTCCTTTTAAGTTATTCTAGTGAGAAGTCATATTGAATTATAATGAAATGTGGTGTCTTTATAAGAGGCCCTACCTTATCTCAGATATAATTATTTCCTCTTGATGTCTTCTGAAAAATATTGTCAATGTTTATAGTGATGTTCACTAATTTCCATGCTGTTTTATGTAATTGTCGATTCATACCATTGAGGTTTTTCCATTCCACTTATACATGGGGATATAAAATAAATCCTGATTTATATTCTGGGATACCCTTCTTTATATTGTCCCAATAATAATTGTCTTAGTGATCTTGCCACTTCCTTTTTAGTCTAGGATAGTTTTTGAATGATTATCTAAGTACATCATCCAATAGATCCTTATTTAACTCATAATTTGAGGGTACACAAACTCATCAACCAAATATGACAACTATATCTTAATAAACACTAAACTCCTACGATTCTCCATTTTATATAATTTATAATATATTAGAAATTTTAAAAATAATCTATCTAAGCATCCTTTATATATTCATTAATGGATAGTTGATGAATAATTTTTTAATGGATTTATTACATCCCCCCAAATAATTTCCATGTATATCCTTTTTTGTAGATTAATATCTGATCCTTTTTAGTTAACAAAAATTATAATGTTACTAGATTATTTCTACATTGAGAATGTGCCACATAATTATCTTTTTTTTATGTTGGTGGATTGAGAATTCATAGTCCCTGATCTTCTCTATACATCGCCACAGGCATAAATCCACCACTTTCTATGAGAATATATATTTGAGGCTCTAATGATATGTTTATATTTCATATTTCTCCCCAAAGAGATAATGCTATAAGATTTCCAAGTAAAGTATCATTGCATCAAACTCCATATAATTAATTGCATAATATTCGTTTTGAAATTTATGCTTTCTTGAGGAATATGCCATCACTATTTAATTATCCATTGACAATCAACCAAATCCATTCTTCGAGGTGTTGTTAAATGTAATAAAAATATCTCCACTAATGGGTAGAGTGACTACAAGTGAAATGATAAGAAAATATTTCAACTTCATGAACATGTCAACACATTCATAAATCCATGAAAACATGACTCCCTTATTATTTATCTAGTTTATAGGGTTTGAAAACTACAAGAAATTTATCCAACATCAATGATATTACCCAACTAATCAATGGAAAATTTGGATATCTAGAATAGATTCTGGACTCAACCATTATTAAATTTCTTCTTTCTTTGAAGGGTCCATAGATATCGCAATTATTTTGATAATATTCCATAAGAATGAAAAATAATTCAAATTTAAATCCCAATTTATAAAATTTTCATAAAACATGTAATTTAATTATGTTTTCATCACAATTACTAGATACACCACGTTCATCTCTTTTTATTAAGAGAATATTAGGATATCATATATAAAGGCTACCAAAAAACAATTATGTTATTCACTAAAGATTATATTCATCATTTAACTAAAAAAAATATAGAATTAGTGAGACAGAATTGAATTACTATGAACTCATAGTTGCCGTACATTTTATGAAAATCAGTCTTGGGGATATCATATTTCCTCTCCCAAACCTTGTAATATCTCATCCTTAGATCTACCATGAAAAATTATTATCCTCTATATATCTGATTAATCAATTGATCAATCTATGGTAAATGATAATTTCTCATTTCATGATCTTGTTGATATCATAAACATCAATGCAATGATACATTGAACCACCCTTTTTCTTCGTGAGGAGGACTAGTGAACCCCAAGGTGAAGCACTTGTGTTCATGAACCCTTTACTTATATTTTTCAATAATTTTTTCATCATATCTTCATATTCCAAAAATATCAATTATATATAGATTCTTGGATATTGGACACACCCCAGGTATAAGATTGTTTAAAAATTCAACCTATCGGCTAAGAGGAAGACTAGGTAATTCTTTGGGAAACACTTTACTGTATTAACTCACAATGAAAATGTCATCAAGAATGATCCATTACTTTTAAATAATAATTTGAGCTTAATATGATTTCTCATTGGCCAATAAAATCAATTCATGAGATTTTGGTGATAATGAAGATTTATCCACCACCTTACAATTGTACAGAACTGAGGGAAGATTCACAATACAGATATTGATTCCATTCTCATGGGACATTATGCTTGAACTATATAGGAAATCCCATCTAATACATATAATTTCTTCAAACTCCACCAGATAGCGTATGATATGGTTCTATAGTATGTTTAGTTCATATACATTGTTATCAGGGGGATTATATATTTAGGATGCAATAATTTCTCCATCATCCATTTTTACAGACTACTTTTATCCTTTCCTCTGTGTTTGTGTTTAAATAGTTATAAAAAACAATTTTGATATGATGTAATTTTTAGTACTGAAAAAAATGTATGTTCCCTATTAATTAATGAATAACTAGCCTATCTAGGACCACATAATGTTTTGGATTAACCTCATTTATTGGGATGGAAAAATATATCCCCTTGTGCCTTAGTGTTTTTTTTTTGTTGTCTTTGAAAACCCTTTTCATAGTGAATTAGTTTACAAAGTTCCTTAGTTCCAAGTTGTATAAGTAATGAACAATTCACTGGGAGTTGAATAGAGGATTCCATTGCTCCATCACATTATTGGGTTTCTAATGTCATTAATAACTAGCTTGTTTACATTCATTCCCAAACCTAAATCATTTTATTGTTACCCTTAGTAAATTTTTAGGTTGCTTATTTCCATAACATTGACAAGTGGTATGTTGAAATTTCATAGAACCATTATATTTATGCTTTACAATTCTAGATTAAAACTCTTATTTTAAATTCATATCCTTATGGAACCCTTGAGATTTTCTAATCTCCATTTCGAATTGGATGGATCATTAAACAATTTTATTATAGTTATCAATTTCTCTGATCACAATGTCAGTTTGTTGACCAGGTTTTATCCCTTTAAAAATGAATTTAAAATTGCACTATGGGGTAACATAAAATCAATAGGGGTATCATCAATGTAATGTAATGTTTTACCCATATTAAATAATATATTTTTAATCATTTTTATATGTGGGAAAGGAAATCCCTCTAAATTTTAAGTCATAGAGTGTGAAGAGAGTATTTCTTGAACAAAATATATCAAATTCATTTCACTCTATAACTTCAATCTCTTCCATAGGTTTCATATTCATGATAAATGTCAACATATGATTATATTATACTTCCACATGATAAATATGATTTATAACCTTCTCAAATAATAATTGAGGTTCATATTCATTACCAGATTGATCTGATAGAGTATCTTTACAATGATCATTCTTCACACTCCCACCTTGGAGGGAATATCATTGGGAATATCTACACATTACCTTTCACATTGGTTTTTTACCTAATTCATCATATTTTAGGCCATTAGATAGAATAAAAAATCATGGAGGTTAATTTTTAAACTATTAAGTATTAAATGGGTATCCAATAATATTAAATATATAAGTAATAAGATAAATGTATTTTATTAACTTTTAATTTTATGGGCTTCAATATATATTATAAATGGTTTGTTTACTAACATATATTTGTATGTATATTTTTGTCATGACCCATCCCCCGGGTCCTGTGTCATGACTAACCTAGGCCTACCTTCCATAGGCTAGGGGCTGGGGACTAGCACTGAAATACCTATTCCCTAAAACCGGGCAGCCATTGCCTTTATATCCAGTAAACACACGCAACTAAGCACACAACAAGATATGAAAACAAGTAAACGGTATAGAAAAAAGAGTGACGAATGTAAGAGGGGACAAAATACAATCCCAACAGTAAACGTAAAAGTAAAACTGAAATACAATACAACTTAAAAATAGAAAGATAGCTACTGGGTCGTATTTAGAGGTTCATACCTGAAGGGTAGGTACATATCGCCTCCTTAGCACTCTACGTAGGTCCGTCTCCTCTGTGTATCGACACGTTGTATGGTATACCTACAGGCATCGTCCAGTCCTGCTACCTTCAGACTCGATCAGCACTGTCTATCACCTGCACCAACCCCAACAATGTGCGGGCAGAGCCCGTGTAGGGGTGAGTATAACGTTACTTATTAGGGACCCCAAGACCCTCATGGTCTCCCAAAAAACACAAAGGATAAACCAAAAAGCATCAAATAAACTAACAACCCTACTTAGGTATATATCCATACATATACTTAAGTTATCATGTATACCCTTCTAAATCATGAGGAAACACTGCATCCACCATATAAGTGAAAAGCACAATTGTACCCCAAAGGAAGGAATACCACAAAGGTATGTACCACAGAGGTAAGACACATAGAAGAATACCACCAAAGATTTACCATTAATTAAAGTACCACACATGTACAGACTCAGCTCACATCAGGTATAACATAGGTACAGCAATATAGATGATTAGATGTATCTACTAATTCAACTTAGTCCATTAAGAGGCGGATCCATGAGGGATCCTAAATCATCATCAAACCCACAGAAGATCGTAGTACACCGTCAGACCCACAGAGGATCCTAGTACCTCATCAGACCCACACAGGATCCAAGTACATTTTCAGACCCACACAGGATCCTAGTACATCGCCAGTACATCGTCATACCCACACAAGATCTTAGTAAATCATCAGTACATCATCAGACCGACACAGGATCCTAGTACATCGTCAATGCATCATCAGAACAACACAGGATCCTAGTACATAGTTAGTACACCGTCAGACCCACACCGGATCCTAGTACACTATCAGTGCGTCTTCAGACCCACACAAGATCCTAGTACATTGCCAGGATGTCGTAAGACTCACACATGATCCTATTACATTGTCAGTGCATATTCTGACCCACACAGGATCCTAGTACATCGTCACTATGTTGTCAGACCCTCACAGGATCCAAGTACATCATCAGCACATCTTCATACCCAAACATGATCATAGTACATCATCAGTACATCGTCAGACCTACACATGATCCTAGTACATCATCAGTACGTCATCAGACGCACACAGGATCCTATTACATCTTCAGTACTTCATCAAACCCACATAGGATCCAAGTACATAATCACAACCAATTATAGGGTTCTCTCACTAAGCTCGCTTGTCTCCGGGAGGGTCCTCTATTCATGCCATTGGTCGATACTCCAACTGTCACGAATTCCCACGAATAAGTATCACAAAGTACCACCACATCATAGGGGTCTCAACGGAATATATGGTGAGTCAATCAGAAGTCTTTTTTGGTAAGTTATAAACCTTTTAGCCATGAGGGCCCGGTTGGATTCGTTCTCGATCTGATCCGAACATACCACAACATTATCCAAATCTCTTGTGGGGTAGTCCAAATGGATCATATTTCTACAAGGATTCCATTTCCATAGATGATTCATCAATCGGACACTCGGTGCCAAACATATGGCCAAAATAATTTGTATGGTTGAAACTGGTTTGGGTCCAATCCGACTGGGTAGGCCCGACTCAGAAATACCCGGCATGTGCCGACCCGGTTTGGGTCGACCCGGCCAGACCCATTGGATGGCCCGACCCGTTCTGGATGGTCCGGCCGCATCGGGCGGCCAACAGGGTGGCTGGGTGGCCGCATGGCAGCGGGGCACCATGGGGCGGGGGGGGGGGGGGGCACCAAGGGGCGAAGGGGTAGCCGCAAGGTGGCGGGGTGGCCGGGGTGCGGCGAGGCGGCCACGGGGCGGCCGCAGGTCAGCGAGGCTCCTGTTGTGCGGCGGAGTGGGGGTGGTGTGGCGGAGTAGATGGGGTGAGTTCAGGTGCCGCAGTGTGGCACTGAAGATGTGGTGGGGGAAGGTACCGCGTTGCGGTAGCGAGGCTGCGGTGCAGTAGTCTATCACGGCTGGTTGGAAGGTCAGTCGTCTTCTCCAAGTGGTGTGGTCGCAGGCTGCGACTTCACCGGCGGCCAGCTAAGTTACTCTCTTCCTCAATCGCAATGATTTCATCAAAAACTACAAGGGATTGCATAGAGGTCGGGCCACATTTGTTTGGCCCACAGCCTCTGCGTTAGAGTGGTAGCAAGCAGTTCGCAACTTTTGAATCACGAAAAACATCATGAACAGGGTACAATAGGTATTTAAAACATCAAACCCTACCTCGAAGCTTCAATGATGTCCCGAGAGATGAAAATGGTGAATTTGAAGAGGATTCCAATGATTTTCGCCTCCGCAACATGCTTACAATGTCGGCCTCATGCGTCGTCATCTTTCTTCACTCCGAGGAACATTATTTGATGAAAATGGTGTTCTTCATTTAGAAGAGAAGTTCTTCATTGGAGATGAGTTATTCCAAGCTCTTCCAAGATTCTCCCCTTGCCAAAAATTTCCAAACTTGAAAAATGAGAGGTACCAACTTATTAAAATAAGTTTATGAATTTAATTTATGTTGGCACAATTAATTGTTCCACATTGGCATAATAAATTTGGAGGAATTTCATGGGTTAACTCTTCATTATTGAGGGAGTTCAAGGAGTTACTCCCATTAAGGGTGTTCATATGGTCACCACCTTTAGGAATTCAAAATGGGGGTTAATGTTTAGGTGGTCCCCAAATCTTTATCATTCACATGGGAGGATTTGACAAAATTAAAATAAATTATTATTTCATTTTACTTTTTATTTCCATAAAAAAGAGAAAAACTGCCTTTCTCCCTCAACCCACTATGGTCGAGGTAAAGGTCTCCTTAATTGAATACTGGTGCTTCAAGTTTAGTGGTGCCCTCAGATTTCAATTCTGAGCACTGGTTTAAATGTTACAAAAACCCGCTCAAAATATTAGTGAATATACATGAAAAAATGTTCAGAAAATATTTCTGGGCACACGGGGCTTCAAAATCATGTGTCTTCCATTTTTGCGGAGTCATAAAATTCCCATATAATTAAGAAAACTTTGTATATAATTTTTGGGTCTTTACATTCTCCCCACCTCAGGGCTTTACGTCCCCGTAATCCATAACTCAAACTAAGGAAACAGGTGGGGGTACTGAGCCTGAATCTCAGCCTTCTGCTCCCATGTGCACTCCTAGTGGTTCACGTGCTGCATGAAAACATGCACCAGAGGTATCGACCACCCACGAAGGACCCACTCTTGTAAATAATCAATCTCTACTAGAACCTCTGTAAATGTTTCCCCATCATTAACGTCCATATCACCATGGTCGATAAAGTGGGAAGGGTCGTGCACGTATCTCCTCATCCGGGATACGTGGAAGATATCATGCACCCAATGCAACTGAGGGGGAACAGCTAGGCGGTAAGCCACCTCACCAACTCAGTTGAGGACCTGGAAGGGTCCAATGAACCTTTGAGATAAATTTTTTCCCTGGCCAAATATGTGAAAACCTCATCGAGGTGAGACCTGTAGAAAGAGATGGTCTCCATCTTTGAACTCCAGAGGTCTCCTAATCCTGTCAGCATAAGACTTATGCCTTCTCTATGCAGTTTTCATCTTCTACTATATTATCTTCACTTTCTTTGTTGTAGCCCGTACCATCTCTGGTCCCATGAATGCTGACCACCCTTGGTTAGTCCAGCACAGAGGTGATCTGCATGGTCTCTTGTACAAAGCCTCAAAAGGTACCATATATATTGTGGAGTGATAGCTCTTGTTCTATTCAAAATCTACCAAAGGAAAGTGATCCTCCCAGATACAACTGAAGTCCAGGACACAAACACGAAGCATGTACTCATCGGTCTGAATGGTCTGCTCAGATTGGCCATTTGTCTGAAGATTGAAGGTGGTGCTCAAATGAAGCTGCATCCAAAAAGCCTCATGAATCCCCTTCTATATCCTAGAAGTAAAATGTGTATCATGATCGGAGACAATAATTGTGGGTACTCCATGTAGATGCACAATCTTCTACACATAAAGGCATCACATTATCTCTTTTGAACCCTACTCTCTGATCGGTAGGATGTGGGCCGACTTGGTGAGTCGGTCAACGATCACCTAGATAGGGTCATGACCACTGGATGTAAGTGGAAATCCCAACACTAAGTCCATGGATATCTCATCCCACTTCCACTCTTGGACCTATAGAGGATGAAATAATCCTACTGGAACCTGATTCTCTACCTCCACTTGTGGAAAGTGAGGCACTAAGAGACAAACTCTTCTACTTCTTTCTTCATTTTGGGCCACCGGTGCTGTCATTAGAGATATTGATACATCTTTGTTACTCCTGGATGTACCGCTAGAGGGGATGTGTGGAACTCCCTCATCAGATCCTCTTGATGTGATATTGGTACCATGGTACATCCCTTAAAGTGGATTATATTCTCCCCACCTTCAAAAAATCACTTAGATTCTTGTCCTGTGGATATCTGTGTATGTCAAGACTCGCAGTCAGTGTCCCCACGTTGCACCTTCCCGACCCGATGAAGAAGTGGGGGAGTCACTGTAAGAGTCTGATGAAAAGAAGCTCCATCTTGATCCACAAAGAATATCTGCAAAGAGGCCAGCTGCTCCGCCTCCTCACCTAGCAACTGTATACCAGATCTCCTACTGAGTACATCTAGTACATTGTTACCAATACCAAATGTATACACTATCTCAAAGTCATAGTCCTGGTGGAACTAAAGCCAACATCGATGTCTCATGTTCAGGTCCATCTATGAGATGATATACCTGAGACAATTGTGATCTGAGTAGACTATAAAACGCTCTACCATCATGCAATTTCACCACATATTCAAGGAGAATACCTCTACTGCTAACACCAGGTCACGGTTCACATATTTCTATTCATGTTGTCTCAGCTGTCGAGAACCATATGTGATCACTACTCGCTTTTGTATCAGGACACATCAAAGCCCGGTCCCTGATGTGTTGTAGTAGACTACGTACACTACAGCCTTCTCTAGGACCCTCGAGATGGGGTCACTAGTCACCCTCTACCTCAGCTCCTTAAAACTCCGCTGACATTTCTCCAACCACACGAAGGGTTTCCCCTTCTTCGTCAATGAATATAAAGGTAGTGCAACTCTTGATAAATCTGGCACAAACCAATGGTAGTATCCAACCAATCCCAAGAAACTTTGTACCTCTATCACACTCCTGGGTGGATCCCAAGAAAGTATCGCCTCAATATTCAATAGATCCACTTTAACTCCATCCTCTGAGCTGACGTGTCCATGAAAGTCCTCCTCTCAGATCTAGAACTGGCACTTCGAGAGCTTACCATAAAGGTGGTGATCTCAATGTGTGTCCAGAACTATATGCTAATGATAGGAATGCTCCTCCTTAGTAGCCAAGTAGATCAGAATGTCGTCGATGAAGATTACTACAAAGAGATCAAGGTATGGCTGAAAGATCTTGTTCATGAGTCCCATGATCAAGTCTAGGGTTTTGGTCACGGTTAAAGGTATAACCAAGAACTTATAATGGTCATACCGACACCTGAAAGCCTCATTCTGCACATCCTCATCTCGCACTCTGAGCTGGTGATAGCCTAACAAGAAGTCTATATTTGAGAACCACTGTTCTCCCTTCAGCTGGTCAAAGAGGTCGTCAAACCTCAGGAGTGGGTACTTGTTCCTCACGGTCACTTGGTTCAGGCACTGATAGTCGACACAAAGTCTCAACCTCCCATCCGACTTCTTGGAAACAAAATTGGGGCTGACTAAGGAGAAACTTTGGGCTGAATTAATCCCTTCCCCTGTAAGTCCGCCAGCTATACCTGCACTCAGAAAGCTCTATGGGATCCATCTGATACACTGGTGTAGATAACAGTTTCATCCCGGGGTATAAGTCAATGTAAAATTCCACCTATATACGAGGAGGTAGACCCATAACATCATCAGGTAAGACATATATAAACTAGTACACCACTACAATATAGCTTAGACTCTACTTAGTAACCGCATCGAGGGAAAGGCTAGCCAACTAATGAGTGATCAGCTGCACTCTCCTCCGTGTAATTCCATCCTATGATGCAAATGATCCCTTCTCTTCGGTGAAGGTAAACCTAATACCATCTGTGCAGACTCACCTCACATTGTGCATAATATAGTAAATCTGAGCATGGACTATACATAACCAGTCCATACCCAAAATGACATCTTAAGGCCTCGACACTGCTTCTAGGAGATTCCATCCAAATATCTCGCTTCCAAGAGTAATATCACACTACTGGTAGTAGTGTGTAATCGTTGAATTCGCTCCAATAGGAGTATCTACCCATAAGGATCAATCCAACGACTCTATTGGAATCATCGATCCTTGAGCGAGGGTAGTGGGAACAAAATAATGACTGGAACTTGTGTCTATAAGTATTGCAGCTTTGTTAGACTAGACACAGATCGTACCTCGTATCATCTATAGAGCTCTATGGTTATAGGCCTCAGCTTCCTATAGCTGAGATCACCCCTTTCCAAATACTCAATGTGGTCGGGGTGGACCACATGGTGGTGGTGGTGTTAACATCTCAATTTGTTTCCCACTGCCAGCTACATGACCAGCTCCTCTTCCATGTCCGTCTGCTCCGAGCAAACCTCCTCAGTTGAACCGTTGCCTCTACCTGGGATGTCCTTCAACCATCTGCTGATCATCCGTATGGTGGTTCAAACAATCCCAAGACATGTGACCCAGCCTGCTGCATGTGAAACACTGCATATTCTTCGCATGACTGGATCTTTATCTGGTACCCCGCACAACCGATCCTAAGTCATGTGGTCGTCCTCCTGTAGGTCTAGACCACTTGAGCCTTGGTGACATCTGTCTATTTCCAGCTGTAGAAGACTCTGCTACCTGATGTCTGGTGGTGGGTCTCGCTGCTGGTGACTGGTCGGTAAGAAAAATCTCCACTAAGAGGGATCGCTCTAACATCCTCGCCTACGTCAGAATACTGAATGAAATCATAGAATACCTAATCACCATCTTGACTCCCTGCTTGAAGGTCTGGTCCCTGAAGAATGGGTCCTGCCCCATAATGGTGGAGCAGAATGAATGGTCAGTGAACCTCACTGAGTAATGAGACATAGTCATTTTTTTATGTTGTAGATGAAGAAGCTACTAAATGCACAATGCGATAAGAGTCACTGGGACAATCTCTTCCCAAAACAGGATATCATAGTCTGCCCAGAGAAGCATCACCACGTCATGAACCTGTAGAATCATGCTCTACTATCTGCCTACTACATCCTATAGAATACAGGACTCAAGGGTCACCATAAGATCAGCTGGTGTCCCAACCATTTTGAAGACTCTCAGCATGACCTCCAACCAATCTGAAACTGCCTGTGGGTCTGTCTCTCCCCTGAACATGGGAGGCCTCTGGTGCAAGAACTCGTGCAACACGGTGTAGTGGTGTGCACCCTCTGCTGTTGGGGCTGGTGGTATTGGTGGCCCAATAGGTAATGGTATCGTGTGTGCCTCCACTAGTGCCACTATTGAAAGAGAGCCATGCACCAGGGCCTCATAGATCGGTATTCTATCAGTGGGTACTATACCCGGAACCCTAGCTCGCGGTTTTCGTGGAGGCATCCTGAAAAGAAATAGGTGTTCCAGAGTCAGTAAGATATACCTAGTGAGCTAACTCAATGAGATCACCTAGAAAACTCTTGAAAACACACATGCAATCAGTGTTTTCATGCACTGCATCCGAAATCAGAAGTAAGAGTCCTGGTGTATTGATACATTGACCAACACACTAATACTAGATTCCCTAAACTGATAACCACAATCACTAAACTTAACACTCTATCCCTTAAAAAGAATATATATTTCCCATGCTCTATGGTAGAACCGAATCCTCTGATACCAATTTGTCACGACCCATCCCTCGGGGCCCGTTCTGTGACTACCCCAAGCCCACCTTCCATAGGCCAGGGGCTAGCGACTAGCATCGAAAGACGTATTCCCTAAAATCAAGATTGAATTTCCTCTATATCCCGTAAACACATGCAACCTTGCACACAATAAGATACGAACACATGTAAACTATATAGTAAAAAGGGTGCAAAAAGTAAGAGGGGTGGAATAAAATCCCAACAGTAATGGTACAAGTACAACTGAAATATAATACAACTGAAAAAAGAGAATGAAAACAACTAGTTCATCCTCCGAGGTTCCTAACTGAAGGGTAAGTACAGATCACCTCCTCAGCACTCCACTTTTGCATGTCTGCTCTACGTATCGAGATGTCGTATGGTATACCTTTAGGCATCATCCATTCTCTATACCCTTAGCCTCAATCAGTGTTGTCTTTCATCTGCACCAAACACAAGAAGGTGCGTCCATAGCCCTTACAGGGGTGATTATAACATTACTCAGTAGGAACCCTGAGACCATCAAGGTCTCACAAAAATCACAAAAGATAAACCATAATGCATGAAATCAACTGACAACCCTACTTAGGTATATGCACATACATTTACCTATGTTATCAAGTATACCCATCTCAATCGCGAGGAAACACTGGATCCAAACCAAAAGCCCAAAGATCAACTATTCCACAAATGAAGGAAAAATACAAAGGTAAGTACAATATAGGTATGCCACAAAGAATAATACCACCAAGGTATTACCACGACAGAAAGTACCACATAGGTATGAACTTATCTCACACCAGGTATAACTTAGGTACAATAGTAGAGATGTTTAGATGTAACAACTAAATCATCTTACTCTATTAAGAGATTGACCCACGAAGGATCCTAAATCATCATTAGTCCCACAATGGATCATAGTACATCTTCAGACCCACAAATTATTCTAGTACCTCATCAGAACGACACAGGATTCTAGTATATTGTTAGACCCACACAAGATCCTAGTACATCGTCACCATGTTGTCAGACCCACACAAGATCCAAGTACATTGTCAGTACTTCGTCAGACCCACAAGGGATCCTAGTACATCGTCAGTATGTCGTCATACCCACACTCTATCCTAGTATATTGTCAGTACTTCATCAGTCCCAAACATGATCCTAGTACATCGTCCCAACCTGCTACAGGGTTCCCACACTAAACTCTCTTGTCTCAGAGATGGTTCGATCCTCAAGCCACTGGTCGATACTCCAACTGTCACGAAGCCCCACAAATAAGTATCCCAAATGAAGACCACATTAAAGGGGTCTTAACGCAATAGACGGTTCGTCAATCAGACGCCCAGTCTGTATGTTTTTAGCCTTTTAGTCCTGAGGGCCCGGTCGGATTTGTTCTCGAACCAACACTACAGTACACCAACATTATAAAAATATCTAGTGGGGTATACCAATTGGGACCATTTCGTTAAATTCTTTCCAATACCATAGAATTTTTTTCAATCAGATTCTCGGTACCAAAGTTACCACCAAAAGAACATATATGGTCGAAACTGGTCTGAGTCCGGTCCAACCAGGTCGGCCCGACCCGGCCCGTGGTGCAGGGAAACTTCATTTCAGTAGGGTGTCCAGGGTGAGACCAAGAACTACGGGGTGGTGGGGAGCCATGGCTGGCCAGATGGCCTGTCATCCTCTCCACGCGGCACGGTCACCGGCGACTGTCTTTGTTGTCTTCTTCCTCCGACAAAAAGATTTAATCAAAAACAACAAGGGACTTCAGAGAGGTCGGGCCATGTTTGTTTGGCATGCACCCTCTACGTTAGAGCAGTAGCGAGTGGTTCACAACTTTTGAATCCTGAAGTACATCACGAACGATGTAAATGAGGTATTTAAAACGACATACCCTACCACGAAGGTTCATTGATATGTAACAAGATGAAAACTGTGAAGACAAAGATGGTGCCAACGATCGTCGACTCCGCAACACGCTACCTTGGGCTCGTGTGTCGTCCTCTTTCTTGGCACAGAAGAACGTTATTTTATGGTAATGTAATTCTTCGTATGGAGGAGAAGTTCTTCATTGGAGATGATTTTCTCCACATTCTTCCAAGATTCTCCCTTTGCCAACAATTTCCAACCATGAAAAAAGAGTGGTTCGAACATATTAAATTAAATCTATCAATTTAATTTACATTGTCATATTTAGTTTTTGGCACAATTAATTGTACCATGTTGGCATAATAAATATGGAGGAAGTCCATGGGTTGACACAAATTTAATGAGGGAGTTCAAGGGGCTTCTCCTATTAAGAAGGTTCAGGTTTTCCCCACCCTTATGAATTCAAAATGAGGGGTTTTATTTCAGGTGGTTCCCACCAGATTAGCATTCACATGGGAGTTTTAAACAAAAAATAAAATAGAAGATTATTTTATTTTACTTTTTATTTTTAAGAAAAAGTGAAAAACTATATTTTACCATTGATTCACAATAGTAGAGATAAAGGTCTCCTTAATAGAATATCAGCACTTCGAGTTCAACAGTGCCCTCAGATTTCAATTTCAAGCTCCAGTTCAAAAGTTACAAAAACCCGCTCGCATGTTTACTGAACGTACATGAAAAAAAATTCAGAAATTTATTCTTGGCACACTGGTTCCTGGAATCATGCACTGTCAATTTTCACAAACTCATAAAATTACCATATAGTTAATAAAATAATTACATGTAATTTCCATGAAATTAAATTTTTTTATTTAATTTATAATAATTCTTAATAATATTATGAATTTACCAGATAATATCCTCTAGGATTGTCAAACCCATTGTGTAGAAAGTCACATTTATGTTCACCAGTTTCTAGTCGATTCTAGATCAGTGAAACATTTTTGGTTTTGACCACTATGTAATTATGTTCCAGAGCCACATAAGATGTAGTATCAATACAATGATGAATTTTATTAGAAAACCACATACTCTATACATTTACAAAATTTAGGAATGTTTTATTATACATAGTTTTATTCATAATGCTTATGCTGGATTTTTCTAATCAGAACACCAAAAATAACTGAACTTATACTTTGATAACAACTATGATAACCCCTTACTAATATACTACATAGTAATTAATGATTTATAAAAAAAAATTATACATAATAAAAACAATAATATTTTGATGTATCATCTCCTTAGTAATTAACTATGTCACATAATAACATAATAATGGAAATATGTCATAATTATTGAAAATATTCTTAACATTCCCTTACATGATGGTTCATGAGAAACCCTAGGGACATACATAATACATGGGTTTGATATAAATCCATGTAAAGGAATAAAAATGGAAAAAATTGATTAAATTTATACCTTTTTGAAAATAAGAGTATTTAAGGGGAATAGAAGGGTCAAAATCATAAACATGATCAACAAGAAATGATATAGCATGATGACATAAAGTAAAAATGGGAAAACAACTTAAACCACTACATCATAAACATTGTTCATGAATAACTGTCAGGAAATAATGATTGAAAAACTCCCATGATGGATTAGGTTATCTCTTTAATCCTTTTCATGATGTCTTAAGAGTCTAATTAATGACCCAATTAATTGGTGTTATATGTAATTTCTGATGCACGCTTGTTATTTATTTCATTATCATGCTTATGTGTTACATATAAATCATACAAAACAGATCCATTAATCATTATATTTTATTACAATATCATGGAGTTGTTAAAAAATATATGTAGGTACCAAGAAAAAAAATTTAAGTCTGTAATGTTGAACACCAATAATAGGAAATAGATTTGGGTATTCATTAAAAGTTTTATTGGTATGGAAAAAAAATCAACAATATAATGGTTCCACTTTTGGACTCTTAAAATTGGTTTGTGAGAGAAAAAGGGGACTCTCATAATTTTTTCATAAAATGTAAAGTAATAGGTAAAATTAATAAAATTTCCCCACAAAAATTTAAAATATAAGGTTTAAGATAATGATGAATCCTGAATAATGAAAATAAGGATATGATCCATTTCATTGAGATTATGTCTTCAAATGCTTGGGAGGTGTGTCCTAACAGCTTGGGGGAACCATTGGGAGGACTATAGAAATGATTTACTACTGTAAAGAAGTGATCAAAAGATTTTGAGTTAATAGAAATGGGATCACGAGTATGTTTATATATTAATAGTGTGGAAAATTATTTTTCATTTCTCACACTTAGGTTTCTAACTCTATAAAAAAAGAAACAACAAACTTAATATTTTTTCCAAATGGATTCCTAATAAGATGGTTTATTTTCATTATATTTTATAAAAAGGGGCCTAAATTATTAGAATAATGACTTTAACGATGTGGAGGTGATTCAAAGTCTTAAAGAAATGATTTTAAAACCTTAATTTTTATTATTGATTTTGGATGATTCATAATGGATTCATAAAATTAATCAAACTAACATAAAATAAAATTATTTAAATTGGATTACATATATTTGTTCAATTATATCCTTTATAGTATTTACTAAATCACTTCGGGGTTATTATTTTTTAAAAATACAATATGTATATATATATTGTGTTTAATTTTTACTAGAAATTTCTTCTATCTAAAAAAATTAATAAAATATAAACATTGGATAATTTCAAAATTATTATTCCAAAAATTATTATAATTTTATCAATATATTTTTATATATAGTTTTCTTTTCACTTTTAAAACAATAATCGAAATTAATTAATAAATAATTGGTTTTTTACAATAACTATTTTTAACACCTATAAAAATTACATTTCACTTCATAAAAATTAAATGATCATATAATAATATTTTTACAATATATTACACACTTCAAAAATTCATTGATAAATAAAAATAACCACAATAATTAAAATTGAATAAAAATTAATGTATAATTTTTTACATATAAATGAAAATCATTTATAAATTGACGATAAGAAGAAAATATGAAAATTTTTATTTTGAAAATAATATGTTTATATATATATATTAGTCTTGATATATACCCCTTTAATACATAGGCAAACTCTATAATGGTAATTCTCGTTATGGTGTGACTTTAATGGGGGGCGGGGGTTGGCATACATGGATTGGGTCGTTATCTAGACGTGCTTGAATTTATTATATAAATGGTTTCTCTCATGCTTATGTTGTTGGATTTCAACATGGGCTTGGTTAAGGGAATATCCCAATGATGTTATCTCCTTTATAAACTCTTATAAATGGGATTCATAGGGTGGGATTCTACTAGTTGATTCCATCACATCCATTTTTTTGTGGAAATGGATTTATTAAAAACCTATATTTATACTATTTATGTGATCAATCTTCACAAGCTATATTATCAATGGTAATGATTCTTCACATTATTTTACATCAGATAATACTTAGTAAAAAAATCATGTTTTTTCTATATCCATAATACATATAAAGTATTTAATTTAAATGGTAAGGGTAATTTTATTTATAAATGTTATAGTTGTTACAATGAGTGAACATGTTTATAGATATACATGTTGACATTGTTATAATCTATTTTTTATGAGAAAAATATATGTCTTTTGCTTATGATATGATTATATGGTTTATGTTCCTAATTATCTTATGATAAATGTATTCTAAACTACTATAGGGTCCTGAAAATTCCGCACATGGGAAATACAATTACCCAAAAATTTGGAAATGGACCTAACCGGTCTACGTACCGGCTCCCAGCAATAGTAAGTGGTCTGTTCGGTGAACCACACTTATGTAGACGCTATCGTTCGTGAAATGGGGGTGGAGCACCTACACGGGCGCGAACCAGGGAGACCGCCAATGAAGTCGGCCCATTCTACAATCACGGACCTCATTGGTAGTGGAATAGAGGCAGAGCCTTGCGCGTCGCAGGTGTTGTCGTTATCCAAATGGAGGTGGATTGGTGTGCCGCCGCGAAGAAACCCCTCATACCGCGACTCTTCAAATATCGGTTGACCGAGTCATTCGTGGGTGGGGATTCCTTCATGGGATTCCGCAGAAAGGGTTGTGTACCCCGTAGATAATACCTATTCTCTTCTATATAAATAGTATCCCTGGGACACCGAAAAGGGGGGATGAAAGGATGGGTGAAAACCTGTGGGGAGACGCTGGAGAAATCGCTCCCAACGGTAATGTTCTGCGACCATCTGCAGACCCCATATCATCCGCGGATGCACTCTTCTGCATAGAGGAGAAACAAAACCATGAACCACATGCGGCCATCTCCTCCATGGGCACCCCTTCGCTGCCACTTCCTACGCGGCCTGCTTCCTCGCGGGCATCCTTCTGCCGGCATCCCTTCGCAACTAGCTCTTACGTGGCCTACCCTCTCATGACCAGCTTCTACACGACCCGCCTCCCCTATGGCCAACTCCACTGTGGACACCCTTTGCAGACACCCTTCTCGGACAGCCTCTCTATGGCTTCTCCTATGCAGCCAGATCCTCTGCGGATACCCTCTGTGGCCTTCTCATATGTGGCCAGCTCTTACGTAGCTTGGTCTTCTGCGAACACCATATACGACCAGCAATATCGCGGCCAGTCTCTCGTAGCCAGCTCTCCATCGCCAACTCCTAAACAAACCAACCAATTCAAAAAAAACCCATGCACTCGATGGTCCATACCCCCGGCACGTAGCCCCCACACCCCCACTCGGGCTTAGTTACGGGCTGCGGTCTCCCTTTGCTACCATTACTGACCCCCATGGTAAATGGAGAGTCACACTACAAACGTTTTGGTCTGGGTCAACAGTATTTTACATTGCACCATTGCACTAACCCAACAGTCGTCCTATACATGTCATGAGTGGAGCTACTACTCATTACTCTCCTACTACCCCATTACCTAGCTCCATTTTCTAGTTTCATCCAAAAAGGGCCTCCCTTGCGTATGTCCCACACCAACTATTGCTAGGTATCTCCTACCTAGTCATCCTGACCACCTGATGTTAAACGGTATGGCCCTCGTCCTATCCATATGATGTTAAACTATATGGAAACAATCTTCTCCACATGAAAATTAACTGCAGTGCTCCATATGTTCCAAACATAGGATTCCTCTTTCTCCAGGAAAGAGATGCATTACGCTCCAAACAAGAGATGCATTATGCTCCAATCATAAGAGGCCTAATGCCAGGATCAAAGTGGCGTGATTTCAAGAGATTTGGAATCTGTTCAAACATTCCATCACTCCACCCCACTCTCTCTGTATCCTTCATTCAGATATTCATCCACTCCCATGTTTGAAGGGAACCCCTAACGTCTTGGTCCCATGCCGCATCGGCTCACCTACCGTCCTGGGCCAACGCCTCTGAAGTCTTTGGATGACACTTTGAGTCAGGTACTGTGTTTCGAACATGGTGAGCAGTCGACCCCAATTTGTTTGTCCCAATTTCAGGATAACACGATATGGATGCTATGTTTCGAACATGGTCAATAGTAATCCTCCATCATCACACTACCCTCATTACGTTCTGAATGTCGGGCATATGATTCACACATTTCATATCCACTTGTTCAGACTGGTTCCAATGCACTTGGAATTATCCTGCCTATGTACTAGCACATATGTAAATTCCTCAACCCACTAGTGATTTGGGATGCCCTCATGGCCATACATGAGGAAGACACCTGGGCTGCTCCATGTGTTAGCCCCACTTCGCTTCCCATGGACACACCTTTCACAACGTGATCGTCAGGTCTCTGTTTCCTCTTGTTTCTCAAACGCAGCATGACTCACGTGGTCTTAGAGTAAGAACCGACCTTGACCCCAACTTTTTTATGCAAAAAATGAGGAATTTGATCCATGTCAAGGGATGGTATGTAGGAAGCCTCCATAAGGTTCAATCCCATTACCCATCGGACCCCTGATCCATCTTCAAGTCTGTTCTACGACACCACCTCATGAGAACTAGAAGGGAATTGATCCATGTCAAGTCATGGTATGTTGGAATCCCGTATCACGGGTTCGATCCGAGAACTCAAGTCGTTATATGTTCCCCCTGAATGACAATAAAATCCAAAGCGCCCAGTTATGAGGCTTTAAATTAGCATCGTCCCAACGAGTCCAAACTCCTCAAAGTCATTAATCCAATGAGGGATGGTAATCCTCGGGCAAAATGATTCTGGATCCCTGCGTTTAACTGACCATTTCCAACTAGGAATAATCTTTTGATTATATGCATGGGTATAAAACAACGATTTATGACATATGAATACATCTTAAATCTATAAGAGAGTCCCGGAACAGGCAACAATTCCCCCCAAAAGGGTGCGATGAGCCCAACACCCCATCCTCCCAACCAATGTGAGTTATTAAGTGTCACTAGCCCAATCGGCCAATAAATGTCTGCCCTTGGAAAGCAGGTCCACGTATCATCTAATGTGGATCCGTTGGGCATTTCAAACCGATCAGAAACAACTATCAATCATTATTCCTTGATATCCCATTATCATCTTTGAAATATTGGGTATTATCTTATAATGTTATGATCATATTCCCCTACACTTATCCTCATGATTTTTCATACATGCCCCTTTTTCATACCTTTACTAATCATCTAATATCACCATTTATCATGTGTCATTTCTCCATGGTATGAAGAAATGTTTTATGTAGGAGTAGTAAAGAGGAATATCATAATGGGAGACTTTGTAGACCTTTCCCCATGTTAGAATATTTTGTTCTATTTTTATATAGGAACTAAACTATTATGGTTCTCATGAATGTATTTTTATAATGGGTTGTGTATTCATCTAAAATGATGAAACATCCATGTCTTCTGATAATGGGTATCTATTTTTGGTACAAAATAAAATGTTTAGTCAATCTATGGAAACTAGGATGAGATAAAATTAGTGAGCACCATAGGGATATTTCGAAGGATATGTCAATTATTGTATTTAAGGATCAGTTGATGGTTCCCTAGAGTTAAAATAAGGTCTCATTATTTAGATTTCATATAATTATTTTTTCATGATTATGTTGTTTTCTAATATGATAATTATAGCTCACAATATTATTTTTTGACATAGTCAATAGTGCAAAATTGAATGAACTGAGATGACCTTAATTTTTTTAGATGTGCAAGGTATGGGAATTTTAAAAAGTGATGTCTTAAGTGGATATCTATTGAAGAGAATCAGGATGATGGCTAGAGTAATTGTTATAATGATAATGATAATGTGACTATGAATGAAATGTGAAATGTATGTGGAATTCTAACCATATAGATTTCATTAATCATAAGAATCATGATTAAATTTTGTCTAGGGAACCATAATAAATGATTCCCATTTCATATTCCAGGAAAGGGGTGTAACGGAATATGATGACGAATCCTAAGTAATGGTTGAAGAAAAAAATTTATGATTTTAGTGTATATGTATTGGAACACAATAATAATGAAATATGGATCATAAATTATTGGTTTTCCATTAATGATTTATAAAAATATATTTAATGGTTCTAATGTCCAAAAAATGATTTAATTGAAGAATTATAATTTGACTAAGGGATGAAAAACCTTTAATATATTCCTGATATTGGTGTAATGATGTTTTGATAAATATATGCTATACATGAATAAGTAAATTGAACTATATCTATATTACCTTGGAATTTATTAAGGGTTTTTTAGAAGTATAGATTTTACTATCATGGATGGAGTTTAAGACATTTTTAGACTAAAGGACTATATCCAATAAACAATAGAATAAGGAAACTTTGATTATTCCAATAAGGATTAATCATAATTCAGGGTATTAACAGGTTTCAAAAGAATTCATGATGAAGGTATCCACATGTTTGTTATGTGACAAATAAGAGATACTTTATGATATGTTGGGGATAAATTATAATATAAATTTGAGATAATTTGTTACCATTTTCAAATGTTTTGGAATATCATCTTTTAGTAGGGTTACAAGGATAAGAATTTAAGGAATGGTTTATGTTAAACATGAAACAATTTTTTATAGAATAAAGTATTATCCTTCAATATGAGTATTTAAGCATATTTCATAACATGTTCCAAACATTTCATTACAATAACGATATATATAATGACCCATATTTCATGTTATGGCTCTCATGATCTACTAATTCCTTAAGAATGCAAAATCCACCTTCATTTCATGGAATAAGAGATGCATTGGAAATTGATTGAGGCAAAATAAAGGGTAATATTTTTATGAAATCAAGTAAGAATGGTTTCTCGTGTAAAATATTCAACATTAGGAAAATGGTGTCGAGGTAAAATGATGTCTCATAATTATCATATTTTATCATATTAATGACCAATTTAAGCCTCATTGGGTTATGGATTTGTGATTGTTAACATTCTCTAAAACATATTCTCATTCACTTTTCATCAGAACTACATAATTAGATTTCACTTCCATGTCCATGATTCTACTTCCCACCCATGTTTTCTTTTCTAAAACCTATATATAATTTACATTAGGTAAAATTTATTTTTCTAACATTCCATTCATTAAATTAACTTGTAACTTTTATTTTTAAGAAGTGGGTTTCTATAAATGGATCTTTTATGTAATAATCCATATATTACTGAGAAGAATTTCGAGGTTGAGATTCATTTTAATGGGGTGGAATGTAATACAATACTTATTTTTTGAATATATATTTTTTATTTAATTTAATATTTTCTCATATTTTTCATTTCACTTGACATTAAATATTGATTTTGTTAATGGAATGAACTATGTTTTCATTAATTTCATGCAATAAAAAATAATTCATGAACAATACACAACACCTAGATTAGAATATGATATAACGAAAACTATATCTGGTATTTTTGAAACCCAATAACGAGTTTTTAAAAAATATTTTGATACCTTCATGGATGTGTTTTACAAAACTAAAATGAACTATTAATATTGTTACTAAAATATTATTATAGTTACCCCCAAGCCATTAAAAAAGAATTTACGAATAAAATTAAAAAAATTATGATAAATTTTTTTCACATGTATATACAATTTATCTTTTTTTATCAACTATTTAGTAAATAATGTAATAAATATTTGATAATGAAGGACTTAATTTTCTAAGGAAACTAGTTTTCTGTGTAAAACACAATTTTATTTCAATAAATTGAATATAAAACTTTTTATAAATTTTTTAATAAAATTATTATATTATAAATTCAGTCAAAAAGTTTACACTCATCCAATATATTTTATAGGTATAAGACAAGAATTAATCAAATTTTATGAATAAAAAGAATTATTTGTCTAAAATACAACTTTACTGACATATAATGATGTACTTATTTTAAATGTATTTTTGGAATAATTATTTATTTTTATATGAAAAAAATTACATTTTTTAAATTGTAATATCAAAATTCTCTACGGGTGAAATTTTGGGGGTTTTTTGAGAAGTTTCATTTTTAATGAATAGTAAAGAATATTGAAATTTAATTCAAAACAACTTTTTCAAGTAATTTAATTATATAGTTAAAAATTATTATTATTTCTAATGTATAATAAGCTAAATTAAAAAAATTATAAATCCAATTTAGGTCATTGGTTTAAATTTCATATTAAAGATGGATATATAAACATTTTAAACATTTGACATTTTTTACTTTAAAACCCCACATTTCCATCACGTTTATGGGATTATTATTAAATAAATTTACCACACTTCTATTGTTGGAATTTTAAATAATGGATCCTACATTTAGGATCATAATAATTAAAAATTCATATTACATTATAAATTGATATTTTCTAAAAAATTAGTGAATGTGGTTATAATTAATTATAGTATTTAAGGTATAAACATGTTTACATAGTGGTTAAACTTTTTTTTAAGGGCCAAAAAACATAGAAACATGTAAAAAATATTTTGTATGGATATATTTCGACCATATACTCCCTTATCTAAAAAATTGTGAAATATTTGAGGCATAGTATGTAAGGAAGTCCTCCCAATATAGTGTATATTTATACATTTACCTGAATTTCACTCCACCTCCAATATAAAATGACACTCACCCCCCACCAACTTGTCACTTATTAAAATCAAATAATCCTTTTTATATTATGATCACTTCTATATAAATCTTACCAGATTCACTATATTAATATTATATACTTATCTTTGGAAATAATCCAATAATGAAATTACATCACTAAAAACCCAATAATGTTTCCAAAAGAAAAGGTCATATCTGTCATATATATTTTTGTTTTAATGGTTAATATACCCCAAAACTATTCTTATTCTTGGAATATATAATATTTTCCATAACATAAATATACTGAGATGATTGTATTCTATGGGTATGACCTAAACTCACACACACTTCCTTCAAATGGGATTCCCAATCATCATTCGTGTGTATGGAGGACTACCCCCTTACGATCCAATGCCATCCTTTTTTACGTAACATCATTTCAAGGATGGTAATAATGATGAACACAATGTTTTTGAATGATATATAGGATATTTATTATGTATTTATTCTACATTAATAATTATATAACACATACCTTCATTCTTTCCAATTTTTGGGAATACAATAACATTGTTTGTGGGAGTGTGGACTATTGCCTCCTTCAAGAAATGTTATTCATTGAAAAATTAAATATAATGTATTAATAATGGGTAGAGTAAAAATATATTATATATTTGAAAAAAAAATTACCATACTGATAATATATATATATATACATATATTTAATTTACATTCATCCCTTTAATACTGAAAGAAAATAGAAACATCATCCATGTGTAGGTACAACCAACTATATATATGAACGATGTATTCCATTTCATATTTAAATAATTTATATATTGTTGTAAAGAGATATTTAAATAATATATAAGATATTTACCTCATGTTTAACATTATTTAAATAATTAAATTAGGGTCAATGTAAGGGATCAAGAATAATAGGTTAAAACATATAAAAACAATGTGGTTATTTCTCGAAAGGTAACATTAACAGGAAATTGATAATACATATGTAATATATTGTCACAAAAAAAAATAATATATGGAATGATATATGTTAATATGGTTCTATGATTCATTTATAATAATCATATACTTACGATACAATAATTTTAAATGTGTATAAATAAATTCAAGACATAAGGAAAGGGTTTTCACATATCACTTTTAAATTTGTGATATATATGCTATGTTAACAAAAAAAATCTATATTTGCCTTATATACTACAAGTTCACTTGTTATGTAATTAATATAAATTATTTAAAAATATTTAATGTTGAAATTTATTTTATTATTCCACAGAACTCTTGATTCCAAAGTTAATCATCTAGAATAGGGATTTATAGTCTCATATTTATTTCATCATGTATATTTTTCATATTCACCCATATTTTATTTTGTGGGGTCTATATACTAGCAATAAATATATTCTATGATTATTATCCTTGAGTTTTTCCGTATTTTCTTATCTGTTTTATTATCTATCTTTCATAGGGTTTTTTTAATTCAAATTATACCAAATCTATAAGGTAATATTGTTTTAATTGGACTTCTTTGAGACACATGTTTTGTTATTAACGTTTATTATTTTTCTGATGGGTATATGCTTCCCTTTGGAATGTTATATAATGAATCTACTTCAGTAACACCCAAAAATTGTAATTTAAGAACCATGTATAAAATATCTTGTAATACATGAGACACTAAGAGAATATGGGAATATAATACAAAAAGGCCCTATAAATTATTTAATATTTTAAATTGATTAAATATATTCTATATATTTAAATGAATGAAACACTGAGTTATTGTCTGTTATATGTATCATCAGCCTTCTTCAATGGATTGCATTACACACAAGGACAGATTTTACCGAAAAATAATATATTGTTCTAATTTAATATAATATAAACTTCTTGACATGAATAGTATTGAAAAAAATATTAAAATATAGTTTAAAAAAATTACATTTGTTACAAGTTAATTATAAATGAGTATAAGATCCAATTAAAAATAATGGGAATAATTTATAAGAAATTATGTTCATGGACTCAACGATTTTATACAATAACTAATTAAAGTATTTACAATTAGTTATAGTAATTAATGAATTATATCTATTATATATTCAATGTATTATTTTTTATTCATCCAATATATTTTATGAGCATGATATTAAAACAAACTCAATATTTTTCATAAAAACCTATATTTTTATTAAGGAATTATTACCACCTGTAAATGAAGAACCTATTTTAATTTAAATTTTTGGAAATTTTATATATTCTACATTTAAAATTAAACATCATACTTTAATGATAGAAATATAAATTGGGATATGGGGACTTTTTTATTATTTTTCTATGAAGTTTCATCATGTTAATGAATAAATAAATATAATAAATTTTTATTCAAATTTACTTTTTCATATAAATTACTTATAAGAGTAAATATTATATTAATTTATTTTCAATTTTTAATTAGATCATATATTTATCAATTAAATCAGTTTTGGTCATTGAAATAAATTTCACAATGAAATTTACTATTAAAATATATCAAACTTTTATAGGTTTTATACGTTAAAACCTTGCATTATCATCTCTTCAACATGAATTAAATTAAATAAACATCTACCACTTATGTGATTATAATTTTTAAAAATATATTACTTATATTTAATCATAATTATTTTTAATTTCTAATATTTTTGACAATGATATTGACCAAAAATATTAGTGAATGTTTTTAGAATTATTTACAAGGGTTCAAGAAAATGAATGCTTAATAATATGCTAAACCTTAATCTTAATGGACCAAATGTCTTATAAAATTCACCAATATCTATTGGATGGAATTATTTCAACCCTATACACCATATTATTGAAATTGGACCATTATGGAAGATAATTTAAATATAAAAAACGTGTATCGAATTCTTTTTCAAAAATATTACAAGAGTGTCACTCCTCCTCCGCTGTAAAAGGCCTTCACTCATTCCTCATACTCACAACTACCAATACAAATTTGGTCAATAATGATATAAAAATATTTATCCTAAAAATACCTCCATTAATTATATTTTCCTCCCCTTGGGCAGAAATAAATCAAAGGAATCTCTTTTGTGCAAACCAAATGGAGTTACCTGATTAAGAGGTAACATCATTCCATACACACTTTTGTTTTATTTCTATTCTCAAATCCCTTTCTTCTTATTATTATATTATATTATAAAAATAAAAGTATCATAGGTATACTAATTTTTTTTGATAATGATTTACCTACAATTACATATAATTATGTCTAATTGTTAATGAACATACATTTTACCTGTACGATGAACTACTACCTGTAGAAACGATGACTGGTAATTTTTCCTTTACCACATTTATTTTTGAAAATATAATGGACACTATATTTTTATGTGTTACATAAGATATTTATAATTTCATTATAATTCTATACTATTTTTTAACACATAAATTTATGCACTCTATTTTGGAAGAATACTTTAAAATCGTTGATGGATGTATGGACTACCTTCTCCTTAAAGTGATATGATTTTTTAACACTAATAATGGAACATATAAAGCATGGTATTAATAAATATATGTATCATATATGACATTTATATTTTAATTGAATTATAATATACATATGTATCATTTAATTCTCAAGCATTTCATATGATAATGAAATGAATGTAGTGTTCATGTGTATGTATGACTTACCATATCCATGAATTATAAATTTCATTTCTCATCTAAAAAATTTATAAAATATTCTTAATAAATATATAAAGAATATATATAAAATTATAATCATCGTTTAAAATATAGAAAACTTAAAATCATAACTTAATTATAAAAAAAATGTAAAAACTTGTATGATAAAACTGGGTAATTAACTCTCGAAAGAGTTGGAATAATGAATGGTTATTAAAAAAATGGTAATAAAATATTTTAAAAAGTTAATATATGGTATGATAAATATAATTATGGTTTGGGTATAAGTTATTTACATGGTTAAACCCCTTTTATAGGTGGGAAATTTTCGGTCATCTAGATATAAACATTAGTTAAATGATTTAATCTCAATTAACATTCCATTGGGATTTATTTTTTGTTATGGACCTAGTTTATTTTATAATATGTATGTACTACCAATTGAAATTTTATATAATGAAAATATTTATTAACATAAAATTTTATGTTTCACTTCATGTTATTCATTATTGGATATTATGATTCAAATGTTTCAAATTGTCGTGGGAAACTTTGGAACGTTTAAAGACGATTCTCCTTGAGAGTGTTTTTAATTGTTATCTTTGAAATCTCAAATCTTATTGTGATTATTATGATTTTTTTAAAACAATCACTTTATTATTATGCACATAATTTCTTATATATTGTGTAAATTCTTCCAAATTGACATATAAAATAATTATTCACTAATTATTCATGATATTTTGGGTTTCATATTGAATTATTTCATTTACGGTGATTCGAGATAAAAGTTATCATGTGGAAAATAAATTAATATCCCAAATAATTTTCGTTAAGTTATCCTTCTTGCTGATCATCATTAATATTATATGACTAAGATTATAATAACATTGAATATATATTGATGTATTTCTACTTCTATATGTGGATTTATATTTGATACACATAATATACTCATTGATAGATTATCACTAAAACAGTACAATATTTTCAACAGTTTAACATGCAATGTAATTTTGTTCAATTTTTTTTAAACAAAAAATTTAATAAGAGGAAATTATTATATCACTATATAATTGACCATTTAATTTTCTTACCCTCTAGTCATTTGTATTCTATATTAATTAATAACAACAATTTTTTACTTGTTGGTACTAAAAATGTTTTAAAACCTTCTTTTAAGAAAACAAAACATTATTTATCTCCCTAGTCAGAGAACATATTTTCTTATAAAACCACAATTTTCAAAAAAAAAAATTCAAAAAAATTGAATGATTTTGTAAATTAAATTTTAACTTTTTTTCTTTTAATTTTTTTAAAAGGTGTCATTTTTCTTCATTCCAAACATGACCTTTTTATAACCTTTTTATACTGTAAAAGGATTGTTATTTTTACAACTTACAGAAAGTATGGAATTATTTACATGCATTTATTTGAAGCTTCCTTTTAATATTTAATTTTTAATTTTTTAATGAATTTTTTTCCAAATTTTATGTTCAATGATATTGTTTTCCAAAATAATTTTCCAATGAAAATGATATTTCCCTCATGAATGTATTTAATAGATATTTTTTTTCAATTCATCAAATAAAAAACCCTTTTATCTCAATCCACTTTTGATATATTTTGTTGAATCATTAATTATTCTTCCTAATCATGTTTTACTATTGATTTAGAAAGGAAATGTATTTAGATTTGGTACCTTTATTTATTTGATAGTCACCTTGTAATATTCAATCTCATATGATCCATGAACATTGAATTTTCCTTAAATTATAAATTTAATTTATCCTGGATATTAATATTTCATGACCAATATAACTATTTTCATATAGTGAAAACTTAGATTGTTAATTGATTATTTGGTGAAACATTGGAAATTCTTTATTCTTTAATAAATAAATATTTTTGTTGAGGAATGTGATTTATTTTGGTTATTCGATATGAGGACTGTTTGGACAAGTAATGATGGGTAGATCTCATTCATTTTATCGATTATCATTGAAATGATAGTCACTAATAAGGAAAATTAGTTGCACAAATTAAATTAGTCCCTATCTGTAATTTTAAACCATCTCATGAATGATATTGATGGTATTTTCTTTCATATTCCATAGAAATTGTAGGGTCCTGAAAATTCCACAAGGGGTAAATCCAATTACCACAAGACATGGAAAAGGACCGATCTGGTCTGTGCACCGGCTCCCAGCAATAGCACGTGGACGGTTTGGCAAACCGCCTTCCCACTATTCTGTGGTCCAGCATTGTCCGTGAAATACAGGTGGGGACCCTCTGCAGGCACGATGCAGGATGATCACCAGGCCATTCCACCGTCGCGAACCCCATTATTCGCGAAACTGAATTGGGGAGGTGCACGGCCGCAGAACAATTCGGCAGATCTCGGTTCCAAAATTCGATGGTTGATCGAGTTGTCCGTGGCTGGGGATTCCTTCATGGGCTTCCGAAAAGTTCGTGTGCCCATCCTATTGGTGGCTCTATAAATATTCATCGAGGGTCACCAGAAATGGAGAGATAGGAAGGACGGGTGATAACCCGTGGGTAGACGCTGGAGAAATCGCTCCTAGCGGTCCGCGACCATCCGCGAACCCCATATCATCCACGGATGCACTCTTTCGTGAAGAGGCGAAACCAAACCACGAACCACATGAGGAAATCTCCTATGCATCAAGCACTTAGAGCCCATTTACTTTGGGGATAGTCCCGCCATGGACACCCCCTCCGCAGACCAGTTTCATTCGTGAAATGGAGGCAGAGATCCTCCGCGGGCGCGAAGCAGGACGTGCACCATCCCCTTTCCAGATACCCTTCGCAGACGACCATCCTTCATAGACAGCATCCTTCACAGATGTCAATCTCATCTGCGTCCAGCTCCTCCACGGACACCCTTCGCAGATAACCATACCGCGAAACACATACGGCCAGTCCCTCGCAGTCAGTCCTTCACAGACGGCTTCTCCACGGACAATCACTCGCTACCGGATCTTCGCAGACAACTCCTCAATGGCCCGCCCCATGTAGATAACCCCATGCACTCGCTGGTCCATACCATTGGGGCTGTGCCCCCGCACCCCTGCTCAGGCTCCGTGCTGGGCTACGGTCCAGTCACCGACCCCCATGATAAATGGACAGTCACAGTGTGAACATTTCAGGCCGGGTCAACAGTATTTCACATTGCACCCTTGTGCCGCCCCAACATCCATCCTATACATTCCTTGAGTTGAGCTACTACTCATGAATCTCATATAACCCCATTTCCTACCTCCTTATACACAGTTCATCCAAAAAGGTTCGCCCTTGCGTAAGGCCCACACCAACCATTGCTAGGTATCTCCTACATAGTCGTCCTGACCACATGACGTTAAACTGGATGGTCCTCATCCTAACCACATGTCATTAAACTATATGGTTGAATATAAACTGTATCATTCCCTCTCATTCAATAATTGGATTCCTCTGGCTTCATCCAAGAGATTCCTTATGCTCCAAGCATAAGATTCCTCATGCCATGTTTATAGTGGAATAACTTCAAGAGTGCTGGAATCCATTCAAACTTTCCATCACACCGCCCCACTATTTGTGCTTCCTTCATTCGGATCTTCATCCACTTTCATGTCTGAAGGGACCCCCAAATGGCTTGGTCTCAGGCCGCATCGGCTCACGTACCGTCTTGGTCCAACGCCCCCGATTACTTTTGACAACCCTTTGAGATCGGTCATGTGTTTCGAACATGGTCAGCAGTCGACCCAAATTTGTCTGTCCCCATTTCAGTCTAATGTGATATGAATGCTATTTTTCGAACATGTTCAACATCTATCCTCCATAACCATGCCACCCTCATTGTGTTCCGAATGTCGGGCATTTAATTTACACTTTTCACCTCCCTTTGTTCGGACTGATTCCAACGCTCCTGGAGTTATCCCGCTTGTACACTTGCACATAGGCGTTTTCCCCCATTATATTCCTCAACCCACCAATGGGTTGGGATTCCCACATGGACAGACATGAAGAAGACACCTGGGCCTCCTCAGAGTGTAAGCCCCAATCCATCGCCTTATGGGCCGTCCTCATGGGTAAGCCCCACTCCATTCCTCATGGACACACCTTTCGCGATGTGATCATCTTGTACTTGATGACTCTTGTTTCCCACATTGAGCATGACCCACGTGGGATTAGAGTAAGAATCGACCATGACATCCTCCCACGGGCCTACTCAGAGTGTAAGCCACAATCCACCACTCCGGGCCTCCTCAGAGTGTAATCCCCAATCCATCACCATGTGCCTCCTCAGAGTGTAAGCCCCAATCCATCACCATGGGAATCCTCCGAGTGTAATCATTAATCCATCTTTTTGGGATGCCCCAGAGTGTATGCCCCAAGCGATATGTGAACTACATGGACTTTAATCACTGCCTCCTAGATAGGGTACGTAGGAAGCCTCAATGAGGTTCAAGCCCACCACCCATCAGACCACGTGGTCTCTCTTCACGTCGGTTCCCTGACACCTATGTGAACTATGTGGACATTGATCCCGGCCTCCGAGACAAGGTACGTAGGAAGCCTCTCTGAGGTTCAAGCCCAACAACCGGTCGATCTGATCATCTCCACATCGGTTCAGCGCACCAATCCTAGTGTTGTCTCAAGCGAGTTCCAACCCTTCGGGGTCATTAATCCAACGAGGGATGGTAAACCTCGGGCATAAATGATTCTGAACCCCTGCATCCAGTTGACCGTTTCCAACAAAGGATAAATCAGTGGATACTATGTTTGGGAATAAGCAAAAGATTCACGAACATATGAATAAATCTTAAATCTATAAGAGAGTGCCATAATAGGCAATAATTCCCCCTAAAAGGGGTGTGGTGCGCCCGACTTCCTGTCCTCTCAAACAATGTGAGTTCTTAAGAGTCGCTGGTCAGACCATCCGATGAACGCCTGCCTTCGGAAAGCAGGTCCATCAATCATTAGATACGGAGCCATTGGGCGTTTCATGGTCGAAAACAAGAACGAAACAGACATGCATCCAATAATTAATAATTTCTATAATTTAAATTTTATTATTATTTATAAATGATATTTTTCATCAATATATATACTTATATATTTCATTTTGTGTTCATTGATTAAATGGAATGTGTTTTAGTTTATTAATATTTCATATTTATTTTTCAATATCTATGTATTTTAATGGAATTAGTTTTTATTTAACTTACCATATTTCTTATTCAAATCCTTTTTATACTATTGATTAGTTGGAATGTGTGTCTAGTTATTAACCTTATGATATTAATTTATTCCTATTGATTCATTATTTTTTCCAATATAATTTACCCAAACATATCATTTCATCTCACCCTTATTATGATACCATTCTACATTATTCCAAGAAGTTTACTATGAATGATATGAGTGGATATTCTAGATGAAATAATTTTTTTATCCTCAATTTTTTAAGAAAGAAAAAATTGTGTATTAATTAGTGTATTAATATTTATTTCAACACCCATGTATGTATCTGGCATATCAAGACTACTAAACTCTATATCCTTCTTGAATTGATCCCTTGTAATGATGCTAATTTAATTGATTGTAGACACTGGAATTGACCCATTTGGGGTTAGTTATCTATAGTAAGATCCACATAATATCAGTAGAAAACATGGGAAATAAATTTAGAAAAACAAATATTAGAAAACGTGAACCAAAAGTATAATTTTAGGATAAGTATAGAATAAAACCCTAGAATTTTGGTAATGCAAGGGTTATGTGTGTTTTAAAAGAATAAATCCTTGGTTGGAAACTATAGGTGGATGTGGTTATGGTACATATGTACCAAGGAGTAACAACATTGACATGGTGTTTTAAGCCTAAGTTAGCATAACTTGGTACATGAAAAATGACTTCATTACACTTCTGGATTGACACTCCTATTGAATAAGCTTAGGAAAATTTAAATTTTCATTAAAAATAACTATGATGTATTTTGATAATAAATAACCTAGGATAAACCTAATTTGATTTAGGTTTAAAATAAGGTGTCGTGATTTAGAAATCCTAGAAATGATACTATGGGAAAACATTGGATCACAGAAGGACCAATGTTAAAATAAATCGAATGAATAATTTATGTATTAAGGTATTATTCAAAACCATAGTTAAAATTGAATTTAGGGATTAACCTTTTTTCAAGGTTGTAAATTTTATTTATTTTGGAAATTATGTTAACATTGTTTTATAAAAGGAAAAAAAATATGATGACTGACAACCAATAAATTCAACCACATATGCAGGACTTATACCCATAACTGAGTGACGATAAGGGTATCATACCAACCACTATCATATACAATGTCTTGGTTAACATGAAATTTGTTTAGATGAACAATTTGATGAATTAATATTAATGATAAACTATTAGTGTAATGTTTTAGGATTAGAAATTAATTCAATAAACATAATGGTTTTCAGAAGTAGTTAGAGACAAACAATTAGGCATGTCACTATTTTATGGGCCTTAATAATCATTAGAAATTTATTATAGTGCTTAAGGTATATAAATTAATTTTCAAATGACTTGATAAAAGTATAAACAAAATGTGTAAGTGTTAATATAATATTATAATGTATATTTATTATAAATTTCAATATATTCAGAGGATGTAAGATAACAAATAAACATTAGGAAAATGAAAATGAATGAACATTTTGTCCTAATACCTTAATTTTTTGAAATTACTATCTTATAAATCATCATAGATTTAGGTAATTGAGGCCCTAAACATTTTTTCAACATTCACTTGTTTTTTATAAATGACCACAGTCACTCCCTATAAATATTTTCTCTTTACTCAAAGTACATATATCTACATTCAATTAATGTTCACATACTTATTAACTTAGTTACATGCTAGTACATGTGGTCTTTTAAATTCAAAATATATCTCTTCTAGATGTTTTATTATGAACCCTTCTCATTATGTGGGATTTAATAATAGTAAATATCATACAATCTATTAAAATAAAAAAATTTATATTTTGTGTAGGAATTGTTTTTTAAGGTGAGGTGAATGTAATCCCCAAAAATTCTAAATTAAGAACCATGTTTTAAAAACATGTATGAAATACAACACAAAGTGCGTAAGGGAATAAAATATGCAAGGAACTTATAATATATTTATTATTTTGAACTGATTCAATATATTCTATATATTTCAATGGATACAACACTGATTTATTGTTCCTATCATATAATAGAAACCTTTTTCGATGGCTTAAGTTACACGCATGACCATATTTTTTCAAACAAGAATAAATTTTCATAATTTAATATAATATAATATATCTATTAAGAATATTATAAAATAATTTATGAAAATATATTTTAGAAAACTAAATCATTGTTTTCAAATAAATTTGAAATGAATATAAGAGATAATTCAAAATAAATGGAATAATTTACTGACAACTATTTTTATTCTCACAAAGATGGATTATCCTAATAAATTAAATTAATTAAAATTATTGACTAAAATTTACGTAGTATATTTATTTTATATTAAATATAATATTTTTATATTCATCAAATATATTTGATGAACATAATATAAGAAAAAAATCAATATTTATCATAAAAACACACACATGCATATATTTATAATAAATGTTTTACCTCTATTTAATTGTGAAACTATTTTAAATTGATGTTTAGGAACTTTTATAGATAATATAAGTACAAATAAAAATAATATTTTAAATAAATACAAAGGAAATATGTTTGGGTGAATTTTTGGTATTTTTATGAGAATTTTCATTTTTCAATGAATAATGAATAATACAAAATTTTAATTCAAGAGTACTTTTTTATATACTTTATTTATAACGATAAATCATATTTTAAAGTTTATTGAAATATTAATTAGATCATATTAATATATATAAATCCAATTTAAGTCATTGAAATCAATTTCACTTTAAAATTTACCACGATAACACAACAATCTCATGGATGTTTTTACTTTAAAAACATGCATTGTCGTCCCTTTTACAGGATTAAATTTAAAAAAAATTTCCCCTTATATGATTTTAATATTAAAAAATGAATTCCATATTTGGAATCATAATAATTTATAATGATTAATAATGTCAACATATATTTTGACCAAAAATATTAGAGAAATTACTTAAAATTATTTACAATGGTAAAAGTAAAATTATATTTAATTAGAGAAAACACCTTAATCATAATGCCAAAAATGACGCAACAATGTGTCTAGGTGTCATTTTTTGAAAAAAAAATTGAACCTATCCTCTATTTACTTAATATTAAACCATTATTGGTTCAATTTGTAATATGGAAAAAATCTATGGAATTTCTTAGTGAAAAATATTATAAGAGTGCAACTCATCCTCCAATATAAAAATCCTCATCCCCTCATACTTCCCCAAACCTCATAAGGTTCATTGGTTAAACAAATATATACCAAAATATATAAAAAAATTCCATCCCTTTATCATAGACTCTTCTCCTTTAGCATAAATTATTCCTTAGAAGACATTTGTGGAAAACCGAATGGATTTAACCAATGAAGTGGTAACATCTTTCCTTATGATCATTAATATTATTTCCATTTACTAACCCCCAAAATAAACATATTCTATGATTTTATAAATGAAACAATATCTTAAATATACAAGGATGTTTTTATTGTTATGTTTCTACCTAAAAATACACACACTTCCATATAATGGGTAACAAATATATAGTTCACTTGTATGGTGATCTAATGCTTCATGAAATAATGATCACTAATTTTTTCTTTTCAACCTCACATGGTATCCATTATGATGAAAAATCTAATTATATGATTTATATATGATATTTGTTATGACTATAGAGTTTATAAATTATCTTATCCCAAATTCCTATATGTACATGATAACCATATTTTGTATATATATTTTGATATATTTTTATATATAAACTCATTGCATATTAATTTTTGTGATATTAGTAATGTTCTTTTTATTAATGTTTTGAAAATTTTATTTCATGATTGACTTATGATTCAAAATAAATACAGTATGGACTCTGTAGAACAAAAATAAAATTTGGGACATGGGTGAATAAAAGCAAAAGGACACTGAATTTTTAAGATGAAGGAAGCTAGACGTTATGGAGAAGAACCGGTAAATATATTGTACATAGAGTACACAATGTGTATCATCAGTTCTTGACATGTTGTAGACCACATAGAACATGTTTTAATGAATAAAAACACAATAAAATGCAAGTGCACATAATGTAACTCTAGTATATGATGGAAAAGGTGGCAAATCATTGTACAAAGTCCCACAAATTCAACATGGTGGAGGATAAAATGAATATGAAGTATGCGATGTGTACCTCAAGAACACATTTTGACGACGATGATGTGTGAAAAATTTAAATTGATTATCTAAGCCACACTGTAGAATTTTACAATAACAATAGGCCTCTAGACTACATTCAAGCTCACTTTGGACCAAAGGGTGGAAGAACGACAATAAAGAGACTTCCATATATAATTTTTCATTTTTTTTGTTTTTCATTCCTTTCATTGATGTATTCAATTGAATGATTTCAATTTTACTTCCAATGGCTCTTCTAGTTTCTTTTTCTTCTCACTATCCCTCTTATATTCCCTTCCATATGTAATATGGTTCATTAATCATTTGTGATCAACCAATAATAATTGGATAAATCCACATGGGAGAATGGTCTCAAATAAAATGGGTGAGTATCAAGGTGCATTATTTCATTCTTCTCTTGAAAAATTATTATATTATGTTGGTCTCATATTCCGACTCATTTTGCTCATATTTTTTATTAAATCATGGACTAGGTGTCTTTAATAGTGGATGAAAACCAACATGATTAAGATAATTAATTCATGTAAATTTATTTTGATTATTCTTGGTAATTGTTATCTGATCATAATTCACAAGTGTATTTTATTTAATCATACCCCCATGAATTGAGATGCTATGGTAGATTAATTATATTTAACCATATATCTATTAATTAAATTTGTTTGATTGCACAACAATTTAATATGATTATTTTGAAAGTGCATTGATGTTTTATCATTAGAATAACATCTCATGGAAATTGATTCTCATCTATTATGTTTCTTTATTTGAATTAGTTTTTTTCAATTCGTCCTTTTGTTTAGTTAAATTATTCAGTACCGAGAGCGACCTGACCTTTAGTCGATAGTTGTCATCATTTCGTTCCCCACTCTCTATGTTTTCATCCGTTCACTTCATCTGTTCTATTCCATTGTTGTTAATATGAAATGGGTTGTTATAAAATTTTTAATTTGACACACTCATGGAGAAAATAACGATGCCATTCAGGAACATCCCATTTTGGTGTCATTATTAGGGAGTAGTAGATAGTTGCATACATCTTGAGATAGATTTTTTAAGTCAAATACTTTTCTACTCCCATTTCATTTTACTATATTTAGTTTAGTTAATTTTATAGGAAAGTATTTTTATCATATATTACACTTTTTTAGTGTTATATGGTGTGCAGTATGAGTTTCTGGATAAATCAACATTTTTTTGCTACACCATCTAAATTCATGGTATATATGGAGTATTAGACCACATGGGAAGAACTAAATTAAGAATGGTGGACACAACAAGACAATAGTTGGAATGATTCTTATTTTTTTAAAATTGATTTATTTGAACCTCCACTATAGAATGAAACATACTATAACCTAAGAAGAGTCTCCTGACTATCAAAGCTAGAAATGAATTTGTGGGGCCGACTAATACACTCATGATGACAAATACATTTAATATATTCAATATAAATAGCCGAAATTAATACTAAAAAGATTACTCACCCATTACATTGTTGAGTTAAAGAAAATTATGGACTATAATGTGGCTGAACATAATTATCATAGAGAATTGACTACTCACTATGCTCAAATCACTTCAAATTTTTATTATTTTATTACATTCCAACTAATAGATTCAAATTTATATATATTTTTATTTAAATATGATGAAAATAAATATCCAATGGATGTCCAAACTATTGAAATAATTAAACCTCAAGAGAAAAACATTCAATAATATTATTCCTCCAAAACAACCTCATAAACAAAATTCAGATGACATAATTTCCACATTGATCACCAAATTAATTTTGGTGTTGGAAAAGTGAATGGATGATCATTAATTCCAACTTAGTTATAATGAAGAAATGATTTATCACTATTATCGTTATATTTTTTATTTTAATTTTCATGTGTGCAACTTACCTTAAAAATTTGATGCAAGGATTGATTAGTTTTAAGATGCAGAAGATTAAAATGTTTTGGAATTCCATACTATAGACATAAAAAGATAAAATATATGAGGTAGAAAAAAGTAATATTTTCATGGAGTATGTTGGAATCATTAAAAATAATGATCCTTTAGATTTAGAATATGTTTCCTAACCTAAGGCGTCCCTTTTATATATACAAAAATACCAGTAAGAACAAATAGAATTCATTTTACAACTACATGATGAAGATAAAAGAAAAATGATGGGAATTTTAGATTGGATAGTTAGAGAGGATGAAAAGTAGGATGTCAAAGTAATGAAATATATAGAATTAGTGGAAAAAAAGTTGTAAATAAGGCTAATCAAGAGGTCAAGGAGTTACAATCCAATGAATTTAAGATGGAAGAAGAAAATTTTAATGAAGAAGAAAATAAGAAAACATCCATCAAACTAATGGGTATTCTTAAGACTGAAGATGAATGGGACTCCCTTATACAATTTTGAGAAGAATATATGAATGGAGAGGGTCTAACTAATGAAGCCATTAAAACATGTGAACCATATATAGTTATGGATGAAGAATTTGTGGAGCATGTGAACTATAAAATATGGAGTGTTTTTTATTTATTATTATTTTCATCAAATTTTTTCAGATATTGTACCCACAACTATTCATGAAGAACCAGTGGAGGGGGAAGTGAATTAAAGCCATAGATGTACAATAATATCAGAAGTGGTTTAATCCAAGACTGTTATCTTTGTACCATTTTATAATTAGCTAATAAAGTTAAAAGGTTTATCTAATCAACCATAAAAACAGTAGCTAGTGGGAGGCAACCAAGATTTTAAATTTTCATTCTATGACATAAATTTAGTTTATTTTTTTTAAATAATTCTCATTGTGACCGTCCTCATTCCTTATTTAATCAACATATTTTAAAATCTCAATTACCTGTACTTTGACTATTTATTTCTACATTTTCGATCCCTAAAAGGAAAGAGAAAAAACAAACTAAAGAGCTATAAATTATAACATTATAGATAGGGAAATCATAATACACATTGTGAACCTAGACACATAAATCCTGACAGAATCATTCGGAAACATAAATAGAAGGGGAGTATTGTTTCTAAATGTATATATCTTTTAACCACTAGTAATTTTTGAGAACATGATAAAAAAATTAATTTAATTGTTGTATGAATTGAATTGAATCAGATTACCCAAAAATACATAATTTTTTTTCTTGGACTCACTAATATAGAAGAGATTAGAATCAAAGATAAGTATTATGACATGTTGGAAAACATAAAATATGATTTCCACCAATGAAAAAGAAATTAATGAAAATTTTAAAAGTCACTTTTTTACTTTAATTTCAAATTTCATGAAAATGATTACAAATATTATTTCCTTTCAAGATACTGAATCCTAGAAGCATGAATTATGTAAACTAATTATTGATTTTTATGTCATGACCAGATCGAATGATTTTGTATTCACATTCCTAAGATTAATTAAATGAAAATATTTCAATTTTTTCTGAGCATATTTCATGACTGAAACATGTGTCATGTAAATAGACTAGAACATGAATTTATATCTTGTCAAACATATGATTTTAAAAATTCAATTTTGAAATATTTGAGACATTTTATTAATGATCCCTTTTATCTAGAGAATCACCAACTCATTAACTCTTTAATCCTTTAGAATCCACGGATGGCCTTATTCAGATTTAGATACATTACATGAAATAATTTTTTTCCTATCCAATTCTTTATATTTTTCAGGATATTCAATTGAAAAGGTGTGTATAAGGGTTTATATTGGAAGATATAAGATGTGATATCTTACAGCGAGACTTCATGGTATATTAAGGGATTGTGGAGAAGGTTTGTATTTACATTCATTAAACTCCATTTTTTATCAGTCAGGTTGTACAAAATAAATAAAAAATAATGAAAACATTTGTTGGGAAATTGGAGAATCAAATATCACAAATTTAAAAATAGATGATTTTTATCATATTTGGTTAGGTGGTGGATGTGAGTTTTATTCAAATCAAGACATTTATAAAAATAAACAAAAAAAGATAGCAACAGGAGAGGATTATTAATCATTATGGTTGCATTGTATGTGAGCCTTGATTGTATGCTTTGGGGATGTTTGAGTTGGAAATAAATTTATGTGGAGGAGAATTTTATTGAGATTTTATTTTGAATACCATGATTAGTACATTATATTTTATCATCCTCTTTGATCAGTACTTGATTTTCAACACTTTACCTACCTACCCTCAGCCACATATTCATATCATCGTTATTTTAAAACCCTCATTATTAGTTGTGATATTTTAATTTACAGGGTGGAGAAAGTATATTCCCTGAAATACCATGGTTAGGAATATTTACTTTAGGTTTGATCAAAACTCCATTAAATTTTTATGTTTAGTGATTAGTGGTGAAATTAATGGTGATGTAAATCATAAATGGAATGGATGTTGATGAAAGGTTGAAACTGTGTGTGAAAATGGTAGAAATTTCTTAAATTACACAATATAAATGAATCATTATTTTGGGACTCATTATTGGGTAGGCGAGGGCATCAAAAATATATAGTGATAATATGTTTTGATGAGAATCATAATTTAAAAATATCTTTATTAATGTATGGGACCTTGGTATTTTGATGTTATGTTTTTTCTCAAGGAAGAGAAATGATTTGATTGTGTGGATATTTGATAACTCTATTTTCTATACATATTTTGACGGGTTTCTAAATATGAATTAATTTAATATAAATTTTCATGATATTATTTATGTGTCTGAAAATATTTCTTTACGAATTCTTATGCATGATTAACTTGTGTAGGAAAATAAGGAAAACATGGAAAATGTAGAACACGCCGACACTTCGGGCTGCGAGTGAATAAACGAGACATGACACCATATTTTGAAGATAAATAAAGCTAGAAATTCACTAGTAGAACTGGTACCCATCATGTATTAAGAGTACATGTCATGTAGTATCTGTTCATGACATGATGCAGACCATGTAGAACACGTAATAATGAAGGAACACAATATGAACTTCACACAAACATCCTATAAATCCAGTACACGATGTGACTAGAGTCAAACTTGCGTACAAAGAATCTGTGGATTCAAAGCATCTAAAAAGAAATTAGACCTGAATTAGAGGAATTGTACCTCAGATATATATCTTGGCGATAATGATGTCTGGAAATTAAAATCAACATTGTAGGCCATGCTGTAAAATTTTCCTATAAAAATATGTCTCCATACTCTATTATAGAGAACTCTAGAACATAGAGAGAATGGATGACCACTAGGAGGCTTCCATTGATATGTATTTATTTCATTTTTTTCAGTCCATTCATTAATTTAATCGATTGGATGCTTTTTATTTTTATTACAATGTATCTTTTCATTTATTTTTCATCTAACTCCCTCCCTTATATTCTCTTACCTATGTAATATGGTTCATTAATCATTGCTGATCACTAAATGAAGATTGGATAAATCCATATGGGGAATGGAAGTAGTTAAAATGGCTGTGTATAAAGGTGTTTTGTTTCATTCTTCACTTTCAAAATGATTATATTAAGTTGGTCTCATGTTGCGACTCTTCATTCTCATATCGTTTATTATATCATGGACCAAGGGTGTTTATTAATAGATGAAAACAAATTGGATTATGATAACTATTTCAAGATCAATGAATGTGAATATTATTCTAAAAATTACAATTCGATCTTAAGTAACTCAATAATTTTAATTTGGAAGACTATTATGAATTTATAATCTATGTTAGATTGATAGGGTTTGACCATATCTCAATCAATTAAATTTTTTGGTTGTGAAACAATTTAAAATAGTTGTTTTTAAAGTGCAGTAATGATTTATCTTTAGAAAAAAACACAAACAAAAAATTATCCATATCTTTTCTTTTTCTCAATTTGTATTCATTTATTTCAATTTCACTATTAATTTAAGTGAGTCAATCAGAAATTGGAGTGACCTAACCATTGGTCAATTGTTGTCTTCATTATTTTCCCCGACCTCTGTGGGATCGACCCTACACATCTACTATATTACACCTTTGTTGTCAGTATGGAGTGGTTTATTATAAATTTATCATTTGACTCGCGTCCAGTGGAACTAACGATGCATTTTGGGTGCTTCAACACTCCATTCTATAGGAATACGATAATATTATCATTAGAAGTGTGGACTATTAGATCCTTAGAGTTAAGTGATTTGTTCCCAATATAAATGGGATATATAATGAATGGTTTTAATAAACATTTGTAACATATATATAATATAGATATAATTCTATAAATATTATATATGTATATGTATCATTTTCTTTTCAATATTTTATATGAAAAAGAAATTAATGTAGCATGCATGATTACGTACAACCTAACACTCTATGAATGGTGTATTTAATTTCTTATATCCAAGAATAATATATTTTTCTAAATGCATTTTTAATAAATATATATAATATTAAAATAAATTTTTTGATTATGGATATGATTAAATCAAGATATAATTACTATTAACAGTACATAATAAGTCAAATATTTGTTGAGTAAATAAGGTAATTTAATCTCAAAATAGATAAAATAATGAATGGTTATTAAAAAACATGTTATAATATATTATTTGAAATTAATATAAAGTATTATAATAGTAATTATAGTTCATATATAATCTATTAACATTTTTAAATTTGACATACATATTTCTAAAAAACATTAACCTGAATAGAAACACAAGGTACATGATTTCATCTTAATATACATTCCATAGAGACATATTTGTTGTTATGAAGCTATTCTCTTTCATAAGGGGTATATAATGCACATTAAAATTTTAGACCATGTAACTCTTTATAATCATGATATTATATTTTTCATTAATTTTTACTAAATCATGTATATTATGATAACAATATGTCAAAGTTGTTTGGAATATTTTGGAATCTTTATTGTTTATTCTCATTGCAATAAATTTTAAATAGTATCTTTTCAATCTCACAGCCTTTTGTGATTGTTAATATTCTATTGAAACAATCACATTATTACTATACACGTAATTTCATATATATTGGGTACATATATCAAATTTTACAAATGATATCTTGATTCATTCATTATTCAAGATATTTTTTGTTTCAAATTGAATTATGTCATTTAATGTGATTTGAGATAAAAGTTTCCATGTCGAAAAAGAATTCACAACCCAATTTATTTTCATTAGGTTATATCTATTCAACATTTTCGTTAATATTATATGATTACGATTATAATAACCATGACTATCTAATTATTTTTTTACACTTTTAAATGTGGATTTATAGTTTATACACATAATCTACCCATTGATTGATTCTCACTCCCACATTATAATGTTTTCAAGTGTTCACCTTACAATGCCATTTTGAACAAGATTCAATACACTTATATTATAATCATTGGATATTATTTGATCATTTTATATTAAATCATTTAATTTTCTTCTCATATAGTTTTTTATGTGCATTATTATGAAATAGTAGCATTTTCCCAATCTTTGGTACTCAAAATGTTATAGAATTTGTTTTTATTAAATATTGAGTTTATTTCCCTATATAATCATAGAACCTTTTTTTTTATAAAATCCATATCTTAAAAAAACATATTAAAAAATTTATAATATGATTTTAGAAAGGCATTTTTACACTTCTAGTCTTTTACCAAAGTTTTTTAGGGAACAATCATGTCTTCTATGGAAGAAGGAATTATTTTAACAATTTTAGTGTTCAAAAAGAAGTTTACATTTACCTCATATGTCTAGTACAAATTTACTACACTTTGGATATATTGCATTGATACCATCCTTATTATTTCTCTAGACTGTTTATTACAAATTTTGACAAAGATATTTTTCACATTCACTTAATTGATTTATTTTCTAGTCCCCTTGAAATATAAAATCTTATATGATCATTGAACATTGAATTTACACTAAATTATGAATTTCATTTATCATGGAAATTAATATTTCCTAAACCATAACAGATTTTACATAAAGTTTATACATTGATAGTTATTTTATTATTTGGGGAAATATTGATAAATATGTATTCCTTTTTCAATATGTTTATTTTAAAAGTCATATTATTTTTTTGGTTCTTTTATATGAGGAATTATTTAGAGTGGAAATGTCCAGTGGATCACATACTTTATATATATCCTCAATGCATTGATAGGTTCTCATTAGAAAAATAATCTACACAAATTAAATGGGTATTTATACATAGTATAAACAATAGTATAAATATTTTGATGGTACAGGTTTTCATGTGACATAGAAATGATGTCCAAAAATTATTCATTTCCAATATTTGGATTAATTTTTTAGGTATCCATGAGAATTTTTGTCGACATATCTATATATAAATTACATTTTCAGTTCAATGATTAAATAGATCGTGTCATATTTTCATACCTTTCTATATCTATTTTTCTTTATCTATTTATTTGAAAAGAATTTGTTTTAAATTACCTTTCTTTATTTCTTATTAATTTCATTTTACTCATATTGATTACTTGGAGTGTGTGTTTAGTTATTTACCATTCTTTATCAATTTATATTTATTGATTATTTTTTAATTCCACAATAATTTACCCTTACTAGGAATTTGAGATCACCCCTGTTATGTAACATCCTAATATTTTAAATAGAAACAATATCTTCTAAAATAAACTCAAAAATACAATGTAACCATTATATCCTATAATTAAAACATAATTTTCCCACTATTGGGAATTGAATTACAAAAAATGGACATTCATAGTTGTGATCAATAACTTATTTGTAGTCGGATAGGATCAATATAATTTTTAGTGAATATTTACTTACCCTTATGAATAGTAACCCCACCTTACGAATATTAAATCATCCAAATGAATAGTAACCTCACCCATGAATGCCTAAATATAATTTAGGAATATTATAAGTAATAATACTATCATCATATATGTATTGGTACCGTTTTAAGTCATAAATATTTTATTACAATTTTATGATTAATTTATAAATTTTAATTAAAAATTATGTTCATAATATTTAGTCATAAAATAATATTTTGATGTAATCATATTATAATACAATCTTATTATACCATAATTAATTCTCCAAAAATGTTAAAAAAGAAATTTTAATTTTAAAAATCTTATTTTCCACATAAATTTTGATTTTAATTAAAACTTTATATTCTCATATTAATAAAATTATTTACATCAGATATAGTGAATATTTTTTTTACATGTCAAAAAATTATTAGACATAATTTTTGGGATTTTTTATAAATAATTTAATTTTTGGGGAATAATGAAATTCGGTAATTTATGATATAGGGTAAATAAATAAATATATGCATCATTATTTAGTCATGGATGATGTAATTAGAAATATTTTCTAACTAACATGATCTTTTTATATTTTTTCGTCACATTAATATGAAAAATTTATTGTATTTAGAAAAATAATAAACTAGTGAATTAAATATTGATAAAACTTCCCTCTCCTCCACTATAAAAACCATCTCTCACCACCTCTTTTCTTCAAAACATTCAATCCATATTCCTATCAATTTTTATGATAAAATACATCCTTAAGACCTTATCTCATGTCTATGATCTCTTGTTCTCATCAAAATACCAAAAACCACTGCCCTAAAGAGGATCTCAAGAGTAAGGAATCAAGAGGTAAAACCCTCTTCCATTTCCATTCATTTTATTTTCACGTTCCTTTGTATTATTTTATATCCTCAACTATCATCATCCAAATGGGGTGATAACTCTAGTACATTACATATACTGTAATTTTTTTGTGTTAATGAAATGATTCATCATCATTTCCCCTTTCCCCTAATTTAATACTAGAAAGGAAATCACCATCAGAGATGTGTTGATTTATCACATTGAAGGACGACGTGATTTTAATTTCTATAACCATTTTCAATTCTGGTCACAAAACCATTTTTATGAATCAAATAAATTATTATGTATGTTATTTATCTTATATAATCTTATGGGTTAATTTTTTACCAATTATTGATATTTAGTAAACAAAATGATATTTTTTTTGTGATAAAAACCCTCTAATTTACCCAAACGGTTATCATTAATGTTTTATAAATTGGTTCATCCTAACTCCAAATAACCAAAAGTATTTTGTAACCATATAATATTATGAAATTTCTATAATTAGTTATATCTTGAATTCTTTAAAACCATCCTCATCTTACATTATTATCTATAAATAAATATAAGTAAACTGATCATGAAACCCAAGGAGACAAATTCTCCCAAATAATGAAAATCAACCTCTTAACCTATAAATATTCCATGATTGAACTTAATAAGGTTATAAGAAATAAATTAAATGTAGAATATGTTTTTACATTATTAATTAATGATTCTTATTTTATTTTCATGACAGTAAGATCATTTGAAGAACACCTTCAAACATAATGTAATGGATTCTAACAGAAACTCCATTATTCCATAAGGTTTCTCTATCTTTATTTTTACCCAAATGGATTTATATATTGTTTTAGGTAAATCTTATAAATTACATGTATATTTTCAAAAATCATGTATCAATATTCTTTTATCATTATATTTTTGGGATATACGTATTTTTTGTTGTTCCCTTCTTAATTCATTCTGATAAGCAAGCCTTTTTTAAGAGAACACCCCAAATTATTACCCAATTTCACATTCACACTCTCATCAATTTTAAGAAACACTTTTTTTTAAATAATCATTTTTATTATCATAACATTATTTTTTAACTTCTATATTTATATAAAATATTATTCACTTTTTTATTTTAAATGCTCTTTAGTATTTTTCTTAAAACAACTCTAAAATATTTTAATGATAAAGTTTTTAAAATATTCACATTACATGTTTTAACTTTTGATATCATAAACAATGATATATTCTTATTATACTATATGAATGTTGATGAATGTTTTAATTATATTATTTTATGGAAACATGTAAGATACACACATTAATTATACTTTGTGACATGATTTTGATACCCATTTCTTTTCATGGGTACCCTTGTGTTAATGTATGATTGATTATGTATGACTAATTATGTAGAAAAAATATTCATGAACATGATAATATGGGTGTGATTACATGTATCTCTAATTAATTGGGTATATTTTAGTCTCACCGGACATTATATATAATATTATTGGCAGTTAGACATGACAAATTATCTATGTGCAATAGTCTTGGCGGTTAGCCTGAAATCATGATCCATGTGAAATATTATTAGAGATTATAATTTTCTAGTTCACATATATATGAAATGTGCCTTCAATCGTGATAAATTCATGTTTTCTGTTGCTACCACATTACTATGATTCTAAGATTATATGATCTCATGTTTTATTTATTATGATTCAATATGTTCAATCATTTTCACTGAATTTTTATATCACAATTTCATGTCTTAAAACCCATATTCATAGACTTATTCTTATGATTGTCCGAGTACTGAGCTTTTAATTCTCAATCCATGTTTTAATTAAAAATTATATTGATTCCTCGGAATTTCAAGGGGTAGTTAATGTTTCATTGGAGATGAATATAATTAATTATATTGTAACTTTTGTTTTAAACTATGTTTTAATGTGAGGTTAACTATAATAACCCTATCCTTTAACTAATTTCATTACATGATTTTATACATAATTAAACACCAAAATACAAAAAAAAATTATCATATACTCTATTGTATTTGGAATATTATGTACTCAATTAAGCACCATTAAAGAAAACTTTATTTAATTTCAATACTGAGTTCCTAACATCAATTTTGATCATACATATAGATAGGGTAACCTGGGTATAACATGAGAAAAGGGATGAAATAAAAATCCCAGTAAGGGAAAAAACATAAGAATAAATCATCATAATGTGGGTTAGAAGGCATGACATAATGATATAAAAATTTATAGAACATGATTGAACATATATAATCATATATAAAACATGGGATCATATAAAAATGGAATCATAGTAATGTAGTAGAATAATAAATACTAATATTTGCTATATTCAAGGCTCGTTGTGGATAGAGGATCATGACTCAAGGATAACCACCAGAACTGTTTCACATGGAGCATGTGTTAACGCTAACCACCAAGATTGTTACACATAACATCTCATAAGAATAAACATTAACAAATTAATTGGATCCCTGTTAGTGTGAACCCATCATAAAACGTTTTTGAATATGTTTTACACATATATAATCATACATTATCAATCAAAATTAACATAAGGGTACCCTTAGAAATAAATGGGTATAATAATCATGACTTAAAGCTTAATAACTGGGCATATCATACAAGTTTCCATGAACTATGGGAAATAAAATATACATAGATATTAATAATAGGAAGTATAAATATATCATGGTATGGAATGTCAGACTGAAGTGATAACATGCTATAAGATTATTTAATAGAATTTAGCATTAAAAAAATTTATGGTGGTTTTATTGAAAATACTAAAGATACATACAACAGAAAAGTGAATAATCATTTATATTAAAGTATAATTGAACTAGGAAGGATTTAATAAAAAAATGGCTGTCTTTATACGAAAATAATTGCTTAAAATAGATGATACAATGAAATTGTATTTGGGAATGAATTCGAGAAGTTCGCTTAAAACGAGCTTGATTATCAAAAATAAATAATAATGGAATCACTAATATATATATATCTTCAAAATATAATGATTAATGGATTTAGATAAATGATTTTTAACATATAAATATCATTTCAAAGATTTAAAAACGATTAAAATATAACTTTATTTGGGTAAAAATCATGATATAGCAACCAAAATGAATAATGATGGTTTGGGTGGAATCTCTTACAATATGTCCAAAGGTGTTCTTATCTTAATATCATGTATTGTATAATAAATTATATTCCTTAATTAATAATTTCCTATCCTCTTAAAAAGTAATTAATTTTCTATACCTTATCAATTTCATTCAATTACTTTTCAATGGGTTAATAGGATCAATTTCATTTATTGGGTGTATTTGTTTCCTTAGATTCCATGATCGATTTAGTTATATACATTTAAGGATAATCATAAAAGATGAGGATGGTTGTCTGGAATAGAAGTAATATGTAATTAGAGAACATAAAAATTATTAAATTTTCATAAAATTTATTAGATTATTTGCAGTGAGGATAAATCATTATATATATATCATTAATGATAATTTTTATGTTAATTGGAAGGGTTTTGGTCACAATGAACTCATTTTGTTTTATACATTAAAATTATTTATAAAAAATGATTCCAGGGCATTATATTTTATATAATAAATAAATAATAATATGGGTCAACCAAAAAAATTATTTCATTGCCATAATTTAACATGGTAATAGAAATTGAAAACCAGTCATCCTTGAATGTGATAAATGAAAACATATCGGATTGTGTTTCGATTTGAGTATAAAAGAAGGGTAAATGAGATATGATGATGAATTAGTCCAAAAGGATATAAATAATCTATTATGTGTAATGTAATAGAGTTATCAAACCATTCAATGAGGAGAGGTGAGGATATAAAATAATACAATGGAACGTGAGATAAAAAATGAAATAAAAAAGGAAGAGGGTTTTTCCTATTGATTTCTTCCTCTTGAGAACCTTCATTGTGGAGAGGATTTGGTATTTTGATGATATAGAGTTATCCTATACATGGGATGATGGCTTAGGTATATATTTTATCCAATACGTTTCAATACACAAAGCTTGGGAGGAGTGAGGAAGATGAGGTGGTGAGGGGTTGTATTTATAGTGGAGGAGAGGAGAGTTTTCTCAATATTTATTTTATTAGATTATTATTTTTTCTTAAAATAAGGAATAATGCTGATTATTGTGAAATAAAATAGTAATAAGTGCATGTGAAATTTAACAAATTCCTATTTTTATTAACCATGACTCATGCATGATGTATAAATTCATTTATTTACCATATTTTATAAATTATTTAATGTCATTATTCACAAAAAATGAAGTATTTCAGAAAAATCCAAAAAATACTAGGTAAATAAAACTGAAAACACTAGAATAAATAATAATTAATTATAGTATATTTTTATAGAGATCTTAATTTCCATTATGCTTATACATCTTAATAGGATCACCTAGGTATATCATGAATAATGGGATAATATAAAAGGCCGATTAATGTAATAAACCTAAGAATAAATCATTAGAACTTGGTATAGAAGGAATGTCATGATGATATAAAAAGACGTTGAAGAAGACTAATTGTATATCACTTTAACATATAAAACATTGGATCATATTAACATGGAATTTTAGTAATGTTTCAACATCCTAAAACATAAATTTAGTAAGATTGAATGTTCAATGCATATAGAGGATCTCATGTCGAGGATAACAACTTAGAACATTGCACAAGAATCACGACTCAAGGCCAACGACCAAGACCATTGCACAGAACGTCTCATGATACGAAACTATACAAAATTAATTAGAGATCTGTCTAGGTTAACCCATATTAACATGTTCAAGGATATGTTTTCCATATAATTAACAACACATAATAAATCATACTTAAATATAAGGGTTCCATTTGAAAAAATGGGGATAATAATCATGTGATAAAGCATAATAAATTGTCATATCATACAATTTTCGATGAAAGAATATAATTAAAACATAAATGGAGATTCATAATGTAAAATAGGCAGATATCATGGTAAGTGATGTCAAACATAATTGAAATCATATATGAAGAGTTTTTGATAAATATTAGCATTAAAACATTTTAGTGTGTTTTTAAGTAAAATAATAAAGTGCATTTCAAATAAAATATTGAGTAATATTTTATATGAAACTAGAAGTGAACTATGATTCTTTTCCTAATAAAAATTAATATTTTATAAAAACAATTGTGGCTACAAACCTAATTTCATCTTCACATGAAATTGGGTAAGAATTTGGGAAGATTCCTTCAAACGAATTTTCTTATTGAGAATAATTGAGAAGGGAACCACATGAACATTTGAATATTAAGGAAGGAGAATTATGAATATATACTAATACAGGAGTTTAGAAAATATAAAAATCATTTATAAAATTTACATAAAATTAAAAGATATACTCATTTAGGTAAAAAAAAATATAGAGCAACCCAAAGGAATAATGGAGATTCGTGTAGAATTCCTTAAATCAAGTATGAAGTTTTATATCACATGACCTTAATTTCCACTATAATAAAATTAAATTCATTAATTAGTAATTCAAAAACCTTTTCTATATGAAATTTATTTATTATAACCTTATGAAGTTCATTCATCGACGTTTTTATGGGTTAAGTGGTTCAATTTCATCGTTTGGGAGTGTTTGTTTAAATAGTTTTCATTATGAGTTAAATTATATACATGAATGGATAATCATTTATGATGTGAATGGTTGTAAATTTTTTAATTCTTACGTTACCAAATAAAATTTATAATATTAAATGGTTATAACATTCATTTTTTTATTTTTATTGAGGATGAATCGTTATATAAAATTTTAATGATAATCGTTTGGGTTAATTGGATGTTTATTATAACTGCAAACTAATTTTGTTTTAAAAATAAAAACCATATGTAGTAAATGATTCCTGAACCTTTCATAGGATATATTACATACATAAAAATATGGATCAACCATAAAAATGGTTTCATGACCAAATTTGAATATGGAAATAGAAACTGAAAACACGTTGACCTTGAATGTAATGAATTCAAACGTCTAAGATGGTGTTTCAATTTCTTGGATAATTTGAAGGGAAAGGATATATGATGATGAATTATTCCATTAGAAAAAAATCCATTATATTTAATGTAATGGATTAATCAACACTTTAATGAGGAGAGGTTAGGGTCGAAAAAATACAAAGGAACTATAAAATAAAATGAATCTAAATGGAAGAGGGTTTTACCTCTTGATTACTTCCTCTTGAGAACCTATTTAGGGGATAGGTTTTGGAAATTTGATGTGAACATGAGATCTTGGAAAATGGAGAAGATCATAGTAATATATTTTTACAGAACATAGGCAATGATCATGGATTTAGAGGTGTGAGTATAAGAGGTGGTGACAGGTGGTTTTTATAGTGGTGTGGAGGGAGAGTTTTCTCAATATTTAATTCATTAGTTTACTATTTTTCTCAAGAAAATAAATATTAATTATTATTGTGAAAAAATATTAATAAGTGTGTGTGAGTTCAAACCAATGGATATTTACATTATCTATGACACATGACTTATGCATTAATTTTATTATCTATCATATTTTGGAAATTTCTAAATTTAACAATTCACAAAAAAATTCCAGTATTTCAGAAAAGTCTGAAAAATATAGTGCAAATAAAACTGAAAAGATGGTAATAAAAACATTTCATTATTAAATATTCATAAATATCTTCTATCTTCCTTTTTTCTATTACATCTACCTCAGATAACCTGTGATAATTAAAATTAAGGGGTGGGGAAAATACTAATAAGCAAATAAACATAAGAATAATGAATTATCCCATGTGGTAGATGGAATGACATGATGATATAAAAAGGCGTGGAAAAATATTAATCATAATAAAAAATAAAAAATAAGACATGGGAAAATATAAAACTAGAATCATATTAATGTTTCTGAATCATAAAACATTCATTTCCCAGGGTAATGACTCATTTCATATAAAGGTGCACAAGTAATGTTTAACCACTAAGAAAATTTCACATGAAGCAAGAGTCAAGGAAAACTGCTAAGGCCATTGCACATAATTTATCATTATACTAAAAATTACCTAATTAAATAGAGTTCTATCTAGGTAAACCCATATTAATATGTTCATGAATATGTATTCTATATAATGAATCATACATAATCAATCATACATAAACATAATAAATGGGTGTATCATAAAATTTTCCATGAAATAAAGGAATTAAAACATAAATGGAAACTAATAAGGTAAAAAAGTAATATATCATGGTAAGTGATTTCAAACAGAATTTAAAACTTGTATGAATTGTTTTTAAGAAATTTCATCATTAAAACATATTAGTGTGTTTTAAGGAAAATACTAAATAACATATAAAATAGAAGATGGAATAATATTATTTATAAAAAAATAATTGAACCATGATGTTTTTTATAATAAAAATTCATATTTTGTAAAATCAATTATGGGTATACACAGATGATAGATTGAAAATGAAATTGGGTGAAAATTTGGTAAGTTCCCTTAAAAAGTGCTTGCATATCAGAAATAATTGGGAAGGGAACCGATTGAAAATATGTATATACCCAAAATATAATGATTAATGTATATTAATACAATATTTTAGAATATATAAAAATAATTTATAATATTTACATAAAAAATTAAATATAACTTAATTTTGATTAAATGAATGATAGAGAAACCTGAAGGAATAATGGAAGTTTGTGTAGAATCCCTTACCTTATGACCGAATGTGTTGATAATTTGATCTAATTGTCTTAGATAAACAAATAAGATTTATTAATTAATAGTTAAATAACCTATTTTATATGTAATTGACTTATCAAAACCTTCTGAATTTCATTCATGGACTTTTTTATGGGTTAAGAGGTTCAATTTCAATGTTTAGGAGCATTTCATTCCTTGGTTTTCATGAACATTTTACTTATATATATGTCTGAATAATCATGTAATATGGGGATGGTTGTCCATAATTGATGATATATATTACTAGAAAACATCCAAAAGATTAAGGTTTTATAAAATTCATTTGGTTATTTTGAGTGAGGATGAATCATTATATTAATCATTAACAATAATAGGTTGGGTTAATTTGTAGTTTTTTACCACAACAAACACATTTTGTTTTATAAATTATAACTATTTGAAAAGAAATTATTCAAGAACATTAAAAATGATATATTAAATACATAATAATCTAGTTCAACCATTAAAATTATGTCATGACAAGAATTGGATATGGTAATAGAAATTGAAAACCCATTGTCCTTGAATGTGATGAATTAACACATCAAAGTTAGTGTTTCCATTTATAATATAAAAGGAGGGGAAAGGACTGATGATAATTGATTATTCCATTATCAAATAAAATTTCAGGACATGTAAGATAATGTATTTATCACACCCTTTTTCTGAGGATTGGTCATAATGGAAAATATTACAAAGGAATATGAAAAGAAAATGAAATAAAAGGGAAGAGGGATTTACCACATGATTCCTTCCTCTTGAGAACCTCCTAAGGGGATAGCTTTTAGAATTTTGATGAGACCAAGAGCTCTTGAACATGGTATAAGGGAATATGTAGATATTTGAGTAGATAATTGTGATGTAACATGTCTTGACTGTTGTGAGGATAAGAGGTGGTGATGGGTGGTTTTTATAGGGGGATATGGGGAGTTTTTTCAATATTTAATTCATTAGATTACTATGTCTCTCAAGAAAAGCAATAGTGCTGATTATTGTGACCAAAAATAGTCAAAATTACTTTTTAGATCGAATAAAAATCCATTTAAATCAACTATTACTCATGCATGATTTATAAATCCATTAATTTTTCGTATTTCATAAATTATCGAATTTCACTATTTATAAAAAAAATTGTATTTCAGAAAAATCCTAAAAATTCACCAGAACTATTTTTTGACATGAATTATTATAAAATTAAATATAATCTATGAAAATAGTTTTAAAATTTTAATTGATAATAAAAATCATAATTTACATGAAATATACAAATTTTTAAATTAAAACAATTTTTTTCATTGAAAAAATAATTATGGTATCAAAATATTTTATTATCATCTTCGGACATAAAATTATTATTTCATGAATAATTTTTATAAAAATATATTTTCATTTAAATCATTAAATAAATCATAAAATTGTTACAAAATTTTTATGACTTACCAAAAATAAAAACACTATCATATTTCCAATTAATTGTGGATACATCTTATTTATACCTTCTATATAAAGGTTACTAATCAGTGGTGGATTTACAATTCAAGTAATCCCATAGTGACTAATATTTATGTTCTTTATTTTATTTAAATAATTTGATTAATGAAATTATTTTAAATAGTATATAAAAACATATATTTGTTGATACATATGTGTGGTTAAATATTTTTTTTATCTATTTTTTTTATTTTTCAAATCTAAAAACATGTCAGGTATATTTTTTATTATCTAAAAATTTTAATTGTAAGATGTTATTAAATTTATATTATAATTTAATTCATGATTTTATAAGGGTTTTTTATTCATTCAATTATTCTAAATTATTTTTTCTTCTGAGTAAATATTATAGTTATTTATTTTAAATCGTTGAATTCTAGTTTATTATTAGGGAAAATTATTTATTTCTAACCATTTATAAATTTGAAATTTTTAATATTTAATGGTGTATTTAAATTATTTTCAGTTTTTGATTCCATATTGTTATTTAATTATGTAATGGGGTTCATATATTTTATGGTACATATTATATTAAATTTATAATATCTTTATTTAATTAAAATGTTCATTCAATGTATGTTTTATTTTCAACGGTGTATATACATATACATATATTTTTATATATAAATATTTATGTATATCTATCCAATTATTTTTAATTATTTTTTTAAACTAAAAATGTAATGGTGTATGTTTATTTTGTTTAAATTTAATTTATTATGGTATAACATGTTGTTTCATTAGAAGTATAATTATATTCACAGATTATTAATCCTTTGTGTGATTTCAAAAACAATATTCCACTTATATATATGTGCATTTTACAATGATTATGTTTTAGTTTTATTGCATATTAATTCTTACAATGGATATTTTCATTTATTGATGTTTTTCTAAAACATAAATTAATATGGTCATAATGAGTGTTATTAATTCAATATCATATGTATATATATAAGTATGAAATGTTTATTTTAATGTATATATATATGAGGATAAAACGTTTTTTTACATGTTATAATTTTTATTGTCATGTTTCAAAAAAAATTCACATCATTCCATTATGATACATTAAATTTAATTGTGTCACATATTCATACAAACATGGCCATGTGTTATGAACAACATCGATTTCCATTTTGTTTATAATAAATGCATGGTTTAAATTTACCTTTTTATGGTTTAATTATGAAATTAATAATTATATGAATTTTTTTCAATGTGTTTTAATTTAAATGCATCTTTTATAATTATATGTTCGGAACCTAATTAATTATTATGATTATTTTAAGAAGTTGTGTTATTTATAATAATATCAAATGAATGACGTGAAATAATTTTTTAATGCATGGATAGAACATGAAATTGATTATAGAATGAGTTTTTGTGGTAACCAAACTCACATGTGATATAAAATTAAAGTTAATATATTTATTCATGTACATACTTATATATATCAAAATAAGCATAAATTTTTGTTTTAATATAGTGAATAATTTTCCTAATTATAAAATTCAAGGAATGTATATATAATTAAATAAAGCATAAAATGTTTTATGAAAATCTTGCATTTGAACATTGTAAATATTGACAGGAATTGGGGAGTGAACCCATACTTCACTAAGTGGGTATCCCCAATACATCTTTCAATGTTTTAGGTGATTTTATATTTGACATTTTTTTTATAATATTTCCTATTATTTTTTAAAAAACTGGATTATGTTTAACGTTATTCTGAACATATGTATTTTCAAGTATTATTGTATTTTGTAATGGTATGTAATTTGAAATAATATTATAAAAAGATTATTTTTTAAAATTATTTCAAAATAATATCTTTAAAAGGATTATCAATGACTATAAAACTCCTTACTGTGAATATTTAATAATCACCCCTTGTTTTAATAATCTTTTTACAAGTCCATTAGTGTTTTCCAAGGTATTTCCCTTTGTTTAAGGAGTTATTACATGCGGTGTCTTTTTTTCATTATATTACATGACTACATAAAACATTAACTACAATGACATCTTTTTTGAGAACATCATTTCCCTAACTACAAAATTCCTTCTTATGTAACAATACATGGGATAACTTGAGGACATACATATAAAATGGGTGATCTATAAATCCTATTAGGGGTGTAAACATGGAATAGCATGAGAATAAAAAATATATTTTATACAAGGCATTCCAAAAATTCATAATAAAACCTGAATAATAAGTCATGGTTTAACATGGTAATCATAACATGGGAAATAAAGAATTAACATAAAACACTGAATCATAAACAGAATTTAATGAAAATCCATAAATAAATTATGGTGGAAAAAGGTCCCATAATGGAATCTGGTAAACCCCAATCCCAAAATAATGTATCATGGAACTAAATATTTCCCATTTCATTGGAATTCTGTTAGGGTTTACCCTTCATAATAATTTCAATGTCCTCATTATTTGTGCTACATAAATCATATAACATGGATTCATTCGACATCATTATAAATTCCATAACCAAGGAATGTGTAATAAATAGTATTAAATCCTCATTCAATAAATATATTTTCATAAAGTTGAATACCCTTGATATAGGAATGGTTATTCTATTCACGATGTGAAGACTTTTTCATGGAAAACTATGGTGTAATTTCGGCAACATAACAGTGTAACAAAGAAATTCATAAAATTGGATGGTGGGAGCCAAAGGGGTCTCCCATCACATAGAAATGAAATTGAAATTAAGTATAATATTTAATAACATATCCCATTATAGTCAAAAGTAAATTTTAAGACATAATATAAATGGGATACTTGATAAAGGTAATGGTTGGAAGATCTCTTATGGAATTTTGATATAGTAATTTGTGGGAATAAAGGATAATTAGGCTAATTAATGAGAGTCAAAATAAGAATCAATAACATATAATTCTAATGCACAGATAGGGGATCATGTATCATCATATCCAAACATATCAAAATGGAATTTTAGAAGCATAACAGAAAATAATTTCATGTTTTTAAATAAAGAAAGAAACCCCTTATGGAATTTCAGTGTGGTAATGACTAAGGTAAGGGACCAAATGAGGGCTAATAAATAATCCCTCATTCAACAAACATAATATTTATAGTACGGAATTTATTATAAAAGGATAAAAATATAACTAATTGAAATTATGAAGAAAAGTTTCAAACAAGGTTCTTGAATTGAAGGGAATATATGAGGTGAGAATCACTTACATGGATGTGTGACTACAAAGGATTGAGAAAGGATTCATAGGAGCTTGGGGGAACCTCAATAGGACTACATGGAATAAGGGGATGAGGGTGGTCAATATTAAAAGAGTTTTAGTGAAGATAAAAGTGATATTTTTTGGTGTTATATAAGAAAGGCATGGGATTTCATTATTATTTTTGTTTTGAAAACTACACAATTAAATATTCAAAACCAAAAACCATCCCATGGTTTTTCCAGTGGTTTTTGTCATTGGGGAGTGTATTAAATGATTTTACTAAAGAAAGATACAAAATTATTAAAATATTTCTCTTTCTTATTTGGAGGTGAGCCACACTCATAGTAAAATGAGTTTAAAATATTAAAATATATTTTATTATTTGGAGTATTTTATGGTCTATGTTTTAGAGGATTGCATAAACCAAAAAATTAAATCAGAGTTAACAAATATAATTAAAAAATAACTAATTTGGTCCATCTTATGTGGAACGTTAACCATACTATAATCATCTATATAATTGTTAGAAAAACAATTTAATAACTTTCGATGAGAAAAAAATCTCAACAAGGGAATAATATTAAGTATAAATATTATAACATTGGTTAAAATGAATGAAATAATGATATAAAAATCCATGGAACATGATTCATCATATGGAAACATAACATATAATACATGGGATCATATAAACATGGAATCATGGTAATTTGGAAGCAACATAAAACATGAATTTAGAAAAGTTAAAGGCTCATTAAACATAGAGGAACACGATTCAAGCCTAACTACCAAGATAGTTTCACATGGAGCATGAGTAAAGGATAACCTCCAAGACCATAACACAAACATAATGATCCAGGTTTATTGGCCAAGAAATTTCTGCATAATGTCTTATGAGACTAAACATTACCCAAAAAATTGGAGTTCTATCTGGGTTCACCCATCTTAAAATGTTCATTAATTTGTTTTCCACATAATGAATCAAACATAATCAAACATACAAAAACATAAGGGTTCCCATAGAATGAAATGGGTATCATAATGATGACAAGAAGCATATTAAATGAGGGTATCATACAAGTTTCCATGAAGGAAATTAATTAAAACATACATGGACATTCATAAGTAAAATATGGCATATGTCCTGGTAAGTGACGTCAAATAGATGTGCCAACATGTAAGAAGAGTATTTAAGAAATTTTAGCATTAATAATTTTTAGTGAATTTTTATTGAAACTCAAAAAGGGAATTTAAAATAGAAAATCTCATAATATTTTATATAAAATAAAAAGGTTTTCATTTTAAAATGACTAAATTCAAAAAAAAAATCTTAAAATTGTTGATATATTGCACGTGATATTGGGTAAGAATTTGGGAAGTTCCCATAAATTGGGATAGTTTATCACGAAGAATTTAGAAGGGATCCCCTTGAAAATATGTATATCACCACAAAATAATGATGAATGGATCTTGATAAATGATCATAGAAAATATAAACTTAATTTATATGATATAAAAAATATATAGATAGATCCAGCTAATGGAATAATAGAGGATTGTGTAGAATCCCATACCAAATGTTTGATTGTTTCTGTCACATAGTCATAATTTACTTGATTATATATTTATATTCCTTTATTAATAATTTCATAACCTAATATTTATGATAAAGATCTATAATAACCTTATTGTGTTCATTAGTGGCTTTTTCGATGGGTTATGTTGTTCAATTTCATTGTTTCGGAGAATTTGTTTCCTTAGTTTTCATGATTGGAATAAATGTACAGATAACCATGTAAGATGGGTATGGTTATCCAGAATCAAAGTTGAATATTAATAATAACATCTATATGATTAAATGTTAATAAAAGTTATTTGGTTTTTTTGAGTGAGGATGAATCATTATATAAAACATTAATGATAAATGTTTTGGTTAATTGGAGGTTTTTATCACAATAAACTCATTTTGTTTTATAAATTAATTTCATTAGTAAAAAATGATTCCAAAACAATATCTAAGATATATTACATACATAATAATATTGTTCATCCACAAAAATGGTTTTATGACCAGAGTTAAAGATGTTAATATATATTGAAAACCCATCATCATTTGATCTGATAAGTTAACAATTTCGGATAGAGTTTCAACTTCAAGTATAAATGGTGGGGAAATAGATATGATGATGAGTTATTCCATAATCATAATAATATTCTAGTACATGTATGGCAATGAAGTTATCACACAATTTTTTTTAGGATAGGTGGGGGTAGAAAAGAATACAATGGAATATGAAATAAAATTCAATGAAAATAAAAAAGGGTTTACCTCTTGATTCATTCCTCTTGGGAGCCTCATTAAGCGGTTCCCTTCCCAATTATTTCTAATAGGAAAACCTTTATTAAGTAAATTTTTTAATTCATACACATTTTCAATTACACTATATCATCTTTTTTAAGAGACTAATGTTTTTTATAAATTCATTTTTTTTATTATGAAAATATTCTCGGTTTACTTCTTGTTTTATACAAATGAATATTCCATTCTCTACTATATATGCTCATTAGTTTTTTCCATAAAACATCCCTAAAATATTTAATTTATAAAATGTCTTAAATACTCATCTTACATTTTTTTTTCACTTCTATTTGAAATTAATTACCATAATATATGTTTATTTTACCTTATGAGTGCCCATGTATATTTTTATTGCTTTTTTTGTGGACACTTGTATGACATACCCACTCATTATTATTTATGACATTTTATTGATACCCATTTCTTTTTATTAGTACCCATATGTTAATGTATGATTGATAATTTAGGATTCACTATATAGAAAACATAATCATGAACATGTTAATACTGGTGAACCTTGATAGTGATCTAATATATTGGGTAAATTTTATCCTCATGAGATGTTTTGTGCAACAATCTTAGATGTTAGCCTTGAGTCGTGTTCTTTGTGCAACATTCAAGGAGGTTATCCTCAACTCGGGCTTCTGGCTCAATGATCATGGTGGTTATCCTTGGCTCATGATCCATGTGAAATTGTCTTAGTGGTTATCCTTGACTCATGCTAATCTATGTGCAATGAGTGTTGACTCGTGCATAATTCATGTTTTATATTCCTACCAGATTACTATGATTTAATGTTTATATTATCCAATGTTTTATATATAATGATTATATATGATCAACCATGTTCCTTGCCTTTTTATATCGTTATTTTATGACTTAGAACCCATGTGATATGATTTATTCTTAGGATTATTCCCTTATTGAGATTATTATGCGCATCCCGTGTCTTTAAAATGTTTTTCAAAGGATTACATAGACGTTTAAAAGATGGTTAAAGTACACGTTGAGAGGAATCCAATTAGTTATTTTTTTATTATTTTTTAAAACTACAATTTAATGTCTAGTTTTTGTAATCCTAAAAATTATAGATCATAAATGGTCCATAGATATATAATATACTATTTTTTTAATCCCTTATACAAAAATTACACAACAATTTTTAGTACTAAATCTAGAAGTGTGGGTTTAGGGATTTCAATTTTTTTTTAGATAAAAAGTTAATAAAATTTTCAGAATTATACAATGTAATTCATAAAGAAAAATATTAGGGATAATACATAATTTTTAACTTATATTTAATTAATTACACATAAGAAACAAAATTTCTAGTTATATATATATACATTCGGAATTATAAGTACATTGAAAAAATTGTGGGGGCGGAATTAATTTATTGTGTTAGGGGAGAATGTAACATCATGATATATTAAAAGGAAACACTATTTTCTTAGATGAACTAATAAATAATATATAACCTTTATAGTCTAGCTGTTAAACATAATTGGGTTTCCTCTGTGAATTGAATATCAGAAAATAGACATACACAGTTGCGATTAATATGTCTATTGAAATCTGAGAGGATAAACATAATTTTAATGAATATTAAATAACCCAAATGAATAGTAATATACCCTTATGAATATTAATGTTCATATATAAATAGTAATTCATCATAATGAATTATAACCCTACCCATGAATTTATAATAAATTCTAGGTACCTTCTGAATGAGAGGGAATTTTTTAAAATATAATTATTGAGTGTTGGCATTTTGTGAGTAATAAATATTTAATTTTAATTACAATCTAATTAATTTTCATAAAATTATTTCTGAAAGAAATATTTGATCCTATGATTTTAAGATAATTTTATGAGACCTCAGTTAATTTTTTAAAGTATTATTATATCAATTTTCAGTTTTGAATTTGTATTTTTCAAGTAAATAGTGATTTTATTTAAAAATTAAATTTCTTATATTTAATTTTTTTTATAAAATGGATTTTATTGTTTAATTACACAAATATATCAATGTTTAGGGTGAATTTGTTTTCTGAAATAACTATATTTTTTGTGACTAGTGAAAATTTATAATTTATGGGATATGCTGAATAAATGAATTCATACATCATGCTTGAGTCATGCATGATGTAAATGTCCATTTGTTCAAAATAACATGAAATTTATACTATTTTTTCGTAAGAATATGCATTATTTCTGGTCATGACAAAAATAATAATATAATGAATTAAATATTGAGAAAACTCTTATCTCCTCCACTTAAAAATCACAACTCACCACCTCATCTCCAAACAGATCTCAAGCCTTGTTCCTTATCTAAATTCCTCTCAAATATCTATCAATGTAAATCTAAAATTTCATGGAGTTATTTGTCACATAATAAAACCAAAACCTACACCCAATGAAGGTTCTCAAGAGGAATGAATCAAGAGGTAAACCCCTTTTCCATTTTCATTCAATTTTATTTCAAGTTCCATTACATTCTTTTCTATCCTCACCTATCCTCTTACAAATGGTATTAAAAATCTAGTACCTTAAACATAATTTAATATTTTTTATTCTAATGTAATAATTTTTCATCATATTTTATTTACCCTTCTTTTATACTATAATTGAATACACCATCCGAGATGTGTTAATTTATCCCATTCAAGGATACCAGGTTTCCAATTTCATTTTCCATCCTTCTGTCTAGTCATGAAACAATTTTTATGGTTTAAAAAGATAATAATATTTTTATTTTATCTTATATAATGTTATTTAATCATCATACACACTTGATGTGAGGTAATAAATCTAAAAAACCTCATTATGAGAGGAACTACTCAAAAATAATCCAAGAGATTATCATTTAAATTTTATTTAATAATTCATACTAAACCAATTTCATAAAATGAATTATATATCCATTTAATATTATTGATTTTTTCTAACTACATATGACATCAATGCTGGAAACCATCTTCATCTAACATGATTATCCGTAAATTTTATAAGTAAATCGTTCATAGAATCCAAGGAAAAAATTTCTCCAAAACAATGAAATTGAACCTATTAACCCATAGAAAATTCATTGAATGAACATAATAAGGTCATAATAAATCAATTACATATATAATAGGTACCTTAGTTGTTAATTAATGACTTTAACTTTATTAACCAGGACATTAATATCAAGTCAAGAGTACCTTCAAACTTAATGTAAGGGATTCTACATAAAACTCTATTATTCCTTCAGGTTTCTATATCTTTCTATTTACCCAAATGAAGTTGTATTTTTATTTTTTGTAAATATTCTTTATAACATGGGTTAGATGGCCTGATATAATGATATAAAATAACATTGAACATGATTGATCATATGTAATCATAAAATCTAAAACATTTGATCTTAAAACATAAAACTATAATAATGTTAAAGCAACATAAAACATGAATTAATAATGGTTCAAGTATCATTTCAAATAGAGTATAACTAGTCAGGTATAATCCCCAAGATCATCGCACATGGAGCATTAGTCAAGGATAAGCACCAAGACCACTACAGATAACATCTCATGAGACAAAACATTACAAAATCCATTAGACCACTATCATGGAACACCCATATTATAATGTTCGTGGATATGTTTTCCAAAAAAATAAAACACACATAATTAATCATCCATATACATAATGGTACCCATGGAATGATATGGGTATCATAATCATGTTGGAATGAATAATAATTGGGCGTATCAAAAAGGTGTACATGAAAGAAGGACTTAAAAAATACATTGAAATTCATAAGGGAAAATGGGTATATATATAATTGCGGGTGATGACAAATAGAAGTGCAAACATGTAATGAGTTTATTTAATAAATTTAATCATTAAAACATTTTATTGTGGTTTTAAGGAAAATACTGAAGAATAATTAAAATTGAAAAGGGGATAATATTTTATATAAAACCCAAAGTGAACCAAAATGGTTTTCATAATAAAGAGATAAATTTTATTAAAAAATGGATAATTAAAACATATTATAGACTGCACATGAAATTGGGAATCAATTTGGGATGTTCCTCAAAAAATGGGCTTGCTTATCAAGAAGAATTCAGTAGGGAACCACATAAAAGATTTATATACCAATAAGATTATGATGAAGTGATTTTGATACAAAATATTGGAATATATAAACAGCCTTTATATAATCTAAATGAAAAAAATATATCTTTTTTTGGTAAAAAGAAAGATAGAGTAACCTGAAGGATTAATGGATATTTACGTATAATCTCTTACCTTAAGTCTGAAGGTGTCCTTCACTTGATATTAATTTCATAGATAACCAAATTATTTTTATTAAATAATAAATCAAGAAATTAATATATATTTAACTATTTTATCATAATTTTATTAAGTTCATTCATATCCTTTTTTATGATTTATATTGTTCAATTGTATCTTTTTGGACTGCTCATTTAATTAATTTTCATGATAGGTTCGCTTGTATAAGAGTGTGTATGTTTATGAAAAATTGGAATGGTTTTCAGGAATTGTATTTATATTATATTAATGAAATAACAGAATATAACTTGATTATATAATTCATTTGATTAAATTGGATAAGGATGCATATTTGGATATATTTTTAATGAAAATATCTTGGATTATTTTGAGAGGTTTTTCTCACAAGGAGCTTGTTTTTATTTATTATATTACATCATGGGAGTATGCTGATCCTGGTGCATTAAATAATATGATATCATTATATTAGGCTCTAGTTATACAAAAAAACGGGTTAATGACCATCCATGAAGACATTAAATAAAATTAGAAAACCTTTATATGTGAATTTGATAAAGTAACACATCTCGGATGGTGTTCATAATTTTTAGTATAAGAGGGGGAATGATATAAGTTGATGAATTATTCAATTATCATAAAAACATTCTAATATATGAAATGTAATAGGGTTATCATACTATATTGATTAGGGTAGGTTATGAGTGAAAATAAAGTAACTTGAATGGAAAATAAATGAAACAAAAGGAAGAATTTACCTCATAAATTTGTCTTCCTTTAGAGCATCTTTAGGGAAGAGATTTTGGTCTTTTTATGAGACCAAGAGATCTGCGATGTGGGATAGGGTCTAGGGTAGAGTATTTAGGAAAAATATTAAGAAGAAAAAAAGCATTGAAGAGTGACGAGAAGAGGTGGTGATGGTGTTTTTTTCATGGTGGATATGAGGGTTCTAAAATTATTTTAATTATTTTTTTTTATTTTTTTCAAGACAATAAATATAGTTGGTTTTTATGACCCAAAATAGTAATATATGCATGTGAGTTTGAACCAATATCCAATTACATCATCCATGAATCAAGAATGATTCATTAATTTACTTATTTAAAATATTAACTAAATAATATTTTAATAAAATATAATTGTTAAATAAATTTTATTAAAAAGTAATTATTAGATAATTTTTCAAGTCAAATGTATTTTTTTTATTAAGCATTGATAATTATTTTAGTAAAAACCAATCAATTTTCAATAAAAGTATGTTTTTATTTTATAAGTGAAAATTCATATATATATAAAATTATTCTAATAAAAATAATAATATTTTTGAAATCTGGACATTTATATTATCCAATAGTGAGGTTTTTATAATTTCCTCACACAATCAAAATATTTGATAAAAATTAAATACTGTATAAATATATAGTGTGTTTATGACATAATAATGGACAAATAATGTTGTAATAAATACAAAAAAAAAACGTTTCTCCATTAAATTATATGTTTTCCTTTAAAATATTGTAAATCTATGTATTTTTATTCATTTTATAAACCCTTATTGAGTCATCTAAAACATATAATGTATTTTCTTATTTTAAATTCTTGTATTTAAGAGTGTGACTCAACACCACATAAATAAGGGTAATATTTTAATAAGTATTTCTCTTTCCTATATAAGTTATTTTAAAACACTACCCTTTGATAGAAACAAGGGAAAACCATGAGATGGTTTGTAGTTTTTAATATTTTATTAGGTTGTGTCCAAAACCAATATAATAAATATTTCTCCATCACTTCCTATATAAAAACACACGAGATCCTATTTCATTTAACTAAAACTCTTTAATTCTTGACCAAACTCTTAACATTTCTCCCTAGAATCCTCCCAAGGTGCCCCAAATACCTCAAGAAGCCTCTACCAATCCTTTTGGGTAACACAACCATGTAAGGGATCCTCAACTCCTCTCTTCCTTTATATTCGAAAATCATGTTTGAATGTTGTCTTTTTAATTTAATTTGTTGTTTTTTATTCTTTTATAATAAATTACCTACTATAAATTCGATGTTATATGGATGAGGGATCATTTATTCCCACAAATTAGGTTTCATTCCTAATCTATTACCATGCCATAAATTGAATGGGATTTCCCTCTTTATATTTCAATTCATGCACTAATTTTATATAATGATTCTTAAATTCGGTATTCATATATTAAAATATGATGGTACAAAATCACCTTACTATAAAGTTTATTTATAAATTATGATATCTTCTTTTGACACCCATTAATTCATCATATGATCCTTTATGTACACCTGTTACTATGGTTAAAACCCATAAAGGATCACTCACTTGTCTCCATTATCAGGCATCACTTTAACGGTATATCTTATAATTTCCTTTTTCCAATGTTAGGATATCTTCTTAAATATTCCCCTTACATTCCATTCCATTTCTATGTTATGGGATAGTCCTTTCACTTCCATCACCCATTTCATTAATTTTTATATTGTACAGTTATGCTACCAAAATCACACCATGATTTACCATGTCAAAATAAGTTTGTGTTGAATACCATAACCATTCCTCTATCAATGGTATTAACCTTTATTCATGTATTTGTTTTTATTGTGGACATATATATATTTATTAAACATTATTAGTGAAGGAATAAATGAATATTTTTTATGAATCCAATTTATTTGATCTATATAAAACACTAAATGATGAGATTGAAATGATTGTGATGGGTGTGCCGAGATAGTTCTCCAATGCATTGGGTAATGTTTAGTATCAGGATACACTATACAATGATAGGGACGTACCAGATTCCTTTTTAGGAAATTTTTTCATCATGATGTCTTTATGAGTTATCTTTCAATTGTGTTTAAGATGTAGTGTTTTATGTTGATTCCACATTTCACATGTTGTGGTTATATTGCTAAATCACTCATAATTATTCATGTTCCTTTATGCCTTGATGAAATTCCATGTCTAATATGTATTTTTATACTTATTTTATGCCATGTTTACTCCCTTAACAGGCTTTATTGATGACCCCTTTCTTATTTATGTCCTCAGTTTATCCCATGTAGTGTTATGTACAAAGGAATGTTGTGGTCTTGTAAAATAATTTTTCAATAATGATTCTCATGATTATGTGTGCCACATAGATCATATAACATGTATTAATTTAAAATCATCATTTATTCAATGATTAACGAATCTCGAATACATAAAATTAAGTCCGTAAAAAATATTTATAGGTTCATAATGGTTAATACTCTTGATATAACAATGGGTAATGTATTAACTACACAATTATTTTGGCATGGTAAATCGTAGGTCCATTTTGGCCCCATGATGGTATCATATAGAAATTCATAAAATGGGTTCATGAGAGTTTAAGGGGTATCCCATAATATAGAAATTAAATGGATAGTAAGAGGTATATTTAATAATATATCCAAAATTTGAAAAAAGGAAATTAACTGACATAATATAAAAAGGATTCTTCATAATAGAGAAGGGTGGAAGATCCCTTTTTTAATTTCTGTATAATAACAAGTGTACTTAAAATATCATAGGGAGATTGATGATATTTAATGAAATATCCCATTATTTATACATTAAACAGAATGTATGGGGATCATGTTAGATCATATCCCAATATCATAAAATGGAATTTCTGAACCATAATATAAAATTTTCCCTTTGATGGAAATGTGAAGAGAGAAACCCCTTATGGAATGCCCACATGGTATGGACTTAGGTAAGGGACCAAATGAGGTGGAATAAACTATCCCACCTTTACATAACATAATATAGTTATTAGGTAATGGATTATAAAAGGATTACAATATAACTAGTTAAAATTAAAAATAAAAATTTCAAGCATGGATCTTGAAATGAAAGGAAGAGTAGAGGTAAGGATCCCTTAGGTGGATGTGTGGCTCCAAATTCATGGTAGAGGATTAATGGGAGATTTTTTATTACTAGGGAGGACTCTATATAGTATATGGAAGAGGGTGGAAGATATGAAGGAGTTTGAGTAATGAAAAATGAGATCATGGGTGTGTTTATATAGAAAAATAGGGGGATTTTAATTCCCTAAACCCACACATGCAGATTCAATACTAAATCTAGTTGTAAATTTTTTATAAAAAAAAATATGTAGTACATTATAAAATAAAGGAATTTTTATGGTATTGGTTTTTGAGATTTTGATACATGAAACATGACATCACTAAACTGTACAAAATCAAATAAAATACTTCATGTGATAATTCATTTTCGGAACCGCACGACATAGAACTTCTAGATAACCTATAAAAATATATTTAATGCATTGTATGAGAATTAAAAGATTGTAACCCTTCCTTTTCTTATATTACAATTACAAAATTATAAAGATATAAAACGTAATAGTATTACACAACCAGGATCCAGAGGTTTAGTGTCTTGGGAAAACTTAGGCCAAACATAACATTTACAACATCAAACATAAGCATTTATTTAATTCCTTATTATCTAGTCTCTTATTGTCTCTTGAGCTCTATTAGAACATTTATTCTCCTAAGGATATACATAAAAAATATATGAGATAAAATCTAATAAAATGATAGATATGAACAATATAAAAAAGGGTGAGCATAATCATAACATATGCAAAGGATCATGAAAATGACTAACTGAAAATTACTTTTTTATTATAATGCACTTTTAAGGGAAAATTAAGAAACCACATACAACCAAAGAAAACTATCGGACCGCCAACCCAGCATGTAAACCATAAACAAACCTTCATCGGCACAAGGTCCCTCGGCAAGCAGTCCCTTACAGAAGCACAGGCACGAAACCGATGGCGAAGTCATACCCTCTCAAACATCCAATTCCAAGAGGCATGCATCAATGAAGACTTAATTCTCTAACCCTCTTTTAGATCTGGTCCAAGTAGCATGTTGAAGAACATCATAAAAAAGCGTCAATGAAAAGAGATAAGTGACCTGAAGCAACTCAAGCACACACAACCCAAGAACTCACACTAGCCAAGCACAACCACTAGCTTAAGATATATCGCAAAACAGAAACTTAATATTGCCTGATTCTGCTTCCCGAAATAATTTACATGTTAAGGAAGATATGTTTACGCATGCGTCTTCCAATATACACTCCTCAAAAATAGACACCAGTTGATCTCATGTTTGATTATGCTCCTCAACACTAATCTTACCATGGTGGAAGCCCCATTCCAAAAATGAGTCCTACATATCGATCCAAGAATATTATTCCTCATTAAGAGACACCTCTAGAGACCTCCCAATCATTATGGAAACCTCCTCCTCATCAGCATTGAGTAATAGGACCTGTTCTATCACTTCTTCTTTAGAGCTTAAAAGTAGAACCAAGGGCTGAAAATTATGATCTCCTGTCCTCAAGTATCTCAAAGACTCCATAGTCGTCCTCTTATCACTCATCCTCTTTGATGATCAGGTCTTCAGAGGTGGAGGTAGAGAAGAATAGTCCTTTCTCCCCTTACTCCTCTTGGTCTTCTGATTTGGTGCTTCATCTGCCAAATGTATGTTCTTATCTTCCTTGCACTCATGATCACATCCTCGAACTACCTTCGGAGAGTAGCTAGGGGAATCACTGATATTTGGTTCATCAAGCCTCTCATACTTGTTATTTATAGGAATTAGTATCTGAGGTCGGGAAGCAGTACTCCCTGACTTCCCCTTACTAGATTTTCAGTCCTCCTCTAAAGAAGGCCCCTACAACCCCTGCTGAACAAAACCACTGACCGACCCTATTGGCTTGGCCAAAGTAATATCACCCCTATCCTCCATCTGCAACACAGCCTCCTGGTGACCAGACTCCGGAATTTCCTCCTGTCTGCCATCTGCAACACAGCCTCCTGGCTTCCAGACTCTTGAATTTCCACCATAACCAAGTCTTTTTGAACCCAACTACACTCCTCCACACCATGGGATGTTTAAGAATTATCTTGGTCCAGCCTCAACCTGTTAGACACATCAGCGACCGAAGTATTGGTTTGAGGCACCAAATACTTCTTCGTAGGAGACCGATACTGAGAAGAACGACTGGACCCTTCCAAAAGTGCCCCCTCACACGTAACTGAACTGATAATCATTTCCTCCTCCATTTTCAAACCACCAGAAGGGTCTCCCCAACCCATAATTCCATCCTCCACTATTGACTTCTGTATGAGAATCTCACCCTTTACCTGACCCCCATATTCCTTCCCACAGTAACTGCTCCTCTTCAAAGTTCACTGAGATCCCCTACGATAGGCGTCCAGCGAGTGACCAAGATGATTGCAACCAGAAAAGAAATCAGTCCAATTCTCATAAACCACCCTTTGTTTACAGCGGTATTCCTCACCCACAGTGATCCATACATACTCAAATGGCACCCTTTAAGCATCCACATCGACACAAACCCATGGATTGATGGGGTGACAGAGATATTCAGTTCGGCTATTGGAGCACATGTACCTACAGAGCATATTCCTTAGCATACACATAACCAAAGGATTTTGAAATGGAAGGGGATGGTTCGGGAATCATACACAGGACTCTATAGTTGATGGATCGTGCTTCATATGCCAGTCGAAGGACAATCAAAATAGGAGAAATCAAAAGCTATTGATGTTATGAGAAGAACAAGACTATTCCATGAATAGGTCAGCCTCTGAGGTGAAGTGGATAATCATGTGTCTACTATCCAACAGACCCGCTGTCGCCCTATCCTGAAAATCCAAAGCATCGAAGACATGCCAATTGAACACGTCCACTGACTGTCGCCGCTGAAAAAACCACGCAATTATGGAATTCTTCAGAGGATACGAGGTTTCTGAGAACTCCCCGTTTGATAATTGGATATTAGGGTAACCATCATGTAATTCTGAAAATTTCGTTCTAAGAGGGACTTAAGGAAAAGGGGGAAGAAATTCGGGCTTCGTGAAGGGGATTAATGGGGATGACCTCCCTTTTCTGGGTGCCGAAGGTCCCTCCTCCCCCGTTAGAGGGGGAGTAGCCGGTGCAGAGGTGGCTACCGCTGCCACAACAAGGACACAGATAGGTTTCCACTAGGTGATTGGGAAAGAGTTCAGCTCCACGATCATGAAAATGAGACTAATCATTAATAAAGGACATAAAATGTGTCAATGCATAAAAATAAAAAATCATGTCTTAGTATTCATCTACCACACATAGTTCAGAAAATATATATCATCTTATTCATTCATAATTTCACATAAATTCATGAGATTCATCACTTTACCCAATAGATTAGTGTGGTGTAAAATTTTGGGTGCACCAGTCACATCATTACATTAATTTTTGGTCATATAATTCCAAGCGCACCCATGACATCGTAACATTATCAATATCATTCATTCCACACAGATAATATATAAAAATGAACATAAATAACCCATGGAAAGAAAGTTTGTTCATATAATATTAAAAAAATCATATAGTTTGGGTTCCCAAATGAAAATGTGAATAACATACTTGATATAAGATGCCTCAACCTTGAGTGAGAAATTAAAGGGGTGTTTTTGAATGAAGATTTCTTTTTGAAAACCTTTGTTTGACATAAATCCAAGTAGAAGAAATTTATATCATTTAAACCATATGATAATGTAGAAAAACATGTTTATAAGGAGTGACCATACAAAAAACGGAGTGAAAAAGGGATAACTAGAAGAATGAAAGTTGGGTTCGAGAATTTCTCCTTACCTTGTATCTGAACTCTTTCATCACATTAATGTATTGTATAACCACATTAGATTAAATAATTAATAGTTATAGAAACTATTTTACATTAATATCATTCATTATAATTTCATCTTGTTATTTTATTAAACATTTTATGAGTTATATATTTTAAATTCATCATTATGGAATTTTTTCTTTTATGGTTTTATTGAGTGATTCACTTGTATTCATAAATGGATGTTCATGTAGAACAAGAATACAAATCTAGAACTAATATTTAATTTTATTAATGATATTAAAATTATTTTATATGAACTTATAATTAATTCTATAACATACCATGTGGATGAATCATTGTTTAAAATTTAATGTCGATCGTTTGGGTCAATTCAAGTTGTTTTTCGACCACCGTGAATTGTTTTGTTTAATAATGTAGTAATTTGTACATATGTTAGTTATATAAAAAAAACATTATTTAATACATATAATATAATCTGTTTCATCCATAAAATTGTTTCATGACCGTATATGAATGTGTTCATGGAAAAAATAAAACATGTCATTCTTGAAGGTGATAAATTAACACCTCGCGAAAAATGTTTCATTTTCTAAAATAAAATGAACAGGAGAAATAGGTTTGGATTATATATTATCTCATTAGTATAATATAATTCCATTATAATCGATATAATAGAGTTACCATACCATAGGGACGAGGATAGGTGGGGAGAGATTAAGAATTGGACTTGAAATTGAATGGAAATTAAAGGAAAAGAGATTGGGGAATTACCTCTTCAATCCTTCTCTTGATATCCTCCATAAAGAATGTAGGATAGGTCTTTTGAGGAGATGAAGAGAACTTGGACGTGTGGGAGGGGCTAGGTAAGATTTTTGGGTATAGTATATACAAGGATTTATGCTTTAGAGGTGTGAGAAAATTTGGGTGTGAAGGGTGGTATTTATAGTTGTGGAGAGAGGGGTTTTATCAATATAATATTAATTTATTTATTATTTCACCATAGGAAAAATAATAGTGAGTCTCCAATGACTGAATAAAATCCTTTAATCATGTGAATATGAACCTTATGTGCTCAAATCAGCATAACATAACCCATGACTGTATAATTCATTAATTTAACTTACTTTGTAAATTATAGTATTTTATTATTCATAAAAATTCTTGTATTTCTAAAAAATCACAAAAACACACCCTAAACATTTATCAATTTGTATAATCCAAAACCAAAGTCCATTTTTCAAAATTAATTTTCTAACTATGATTAATTTAATTTTTAATTCAAATAATTATTTTCAGGAAAAATACAGTTTTTAAAATTAAAACCGAGTTTATAATGCTTTAAATAATTACATAAGGTCTTTTAAAATTATTTTAAAAATATAAGACACTGAACTGTTAATTTATTAACACATTTTAGTAAATAAATTTTATTTAAATTAATTAATTTCTTATCTATGACAGTAAAAATACCAATACTTTTACTATGGTCAAATTATAACTTATATGATTCCTAAACATTATTTAACCATTCATGGTCATGGTAACTATTATTTTGGAATATTCGCTATTAATTTGGTTCATATTACTATTTATAAGGTTTGTTTACTATTCATAAGGGTAGGATATTATTCACCAAAAATTATGTTTGTCTTTCCAGACTCTAAAAAATGTACATATCACAACCATGTATGTTATATCATCGAAATTCAAAACATAAAAGTGAAAAAATGATTTTTAATGGTCACATAGTAATTAGTATCATTATATTTCAATGTACTCCTCGATGTGATTATAATATAAGGAATAATTATAATAATGAATTTCCATTGATGAAACATTGGGTTTTTACATTCTTCCCCCTTAGGAAATATCACCATTGAAATTTCATTTTACACAAACAAGTGAGGGTACATCTACTTTATCGCCTCCTTTGGTTTCCATGTATCTTCTTTGAACTTATTATTCCTCAAACAAATTTGAAAAGGTTGATTTTCTTATTGTGTTGGACCTCATCTCTCCAATATAGAATCTTTAGTAGCTGCTCCCCAAAAGATAGATCATCTTCCAGCTATACCACTTATGAGTTTAGTATATGTGAGGGGTCTGGTTTGTACTTCCTCAGGAGTGATATGTGAAACTCTTCATAAACATGATCCATATTCAGTGGATGATCATCCCGATATTCCATAGCTCCTATATGGCCATGGATCTCAATGAGTCCAATATACCTTGGGCTTAGCTACCATTTCATTCCAAACTGGATCACTCTCGTCCATGGTGATATTTTATGGAATACTTTATCTCCAACGTCGAACTCCAGGTCCCTTTGACGGTTATCACCATATCTCTTTTTATGACTATGAGTATCTTTGATTTTCCTTTATAAGACATTAACCTTATCTAACATCTCATTAACATGATTGGGTCGAAGTATCTTTCTTTCTCCAACTTCATCCGAACAGGTTGCAGTTCTACATTGCTTTCCATCCAAAGCTTTATATGGAGCCATTTGAGTACTCAAGTGGAAGCTATTATTGTATAAGAACTCATCCAATGGGAGATGCTGATTTCATCCAACATTGAATCCTAACAGGAAGGCTCTTATCATGCCTTCATGCATCTTAACAGTTCTTTCATATTGGCCATCAGTTTGGCAGTGATATGTCGTGCATAAGTTTAATTTAGTACTCAATGCATGTTGAAGGCTTCACTAGAATTTAGATGTGAAACTTCAATCATGACCAGAGATAATAGATTGTGGAACACCACATAGTCTCACCACTTCCTTCACATATATTGTTGCAAGTTATTCATTTGAGAGATCTGCATGAATAGTGATGAAATGGGTAGTCATAGTGAGTCGGTAAAACACAACCCATATCACATTATTTCCCTTGGACGTCTTCAGGACACCTGTGACAATATCTATAGTGATATTCTCCCATTTCCACATGGTTATAGGTAATGGATGTATCATCCAATTGATCTCTTGTCACTCTGATTTATCATTCTGATATACAGTGCACCATGATAAATATTCTTGCATCCTCATACTTAATGTTGTCCCACGATAACTATTCTCAGAGATCACAGTACATCATGGTACTCCAAGGATGGATAAAGAATGTTGATCTATGTGAATTATCCAATTGTTCAATATTTATCCTAGGTGATTAAGGCACATATGTCTGTATTATATACCGAATCACTCCATCATAATCGATATAGATCACATGCACCTTCCCTTCATTTTCGGAATTCACCATCTTTTGTAACACCAGATCATCCATTTGTGTCTCCTTAGTCATCTCTTTGATTGATGGTTAGGAAATAATTTGGGGAAGGAAAACTGTATCCACCACCTTTATAATATCCAAATCCATCCTTTTCATATCCAATAATATAGGTTCTTTCTCAATCCACAACACCGATAGGGTAATATGTTATTTTCTACTCGGAGCATCAACTACATTGTTCACCTTTCTAGGATGATAGTGAATAGAGAAATTGTATTCTTTGATTTTATCTAACCATTAACTTCTACTCATGATGATCTCATTTTGTGTGAATATGTATTTTAGGATATTTTGGTCGGTGTATATGTTATAATTCTCACCATAAAGGTAGAGTTGGTAGATTTTCAAGGCCACAATCGTGGGTTCCAACTCTAAATCATGTGTCGGGAAGTTCTGCTCATGGTTCTTCAACTGTCGCAAGTCATAGGCTATCACATTATCATTCGGAAGGAGTTGAAACCTCAATACGTTCTTTTAATCATTGTTTTATATCACCAAAAATTCTCCATTTTTCAGTAGTGTGAGTACAGGTGTAGTGATCAGCCTTCACCTTAGACCTTTGAAGCATCCCTCACATTCTTTCATCCAGACATACTTTACCCCATTCCTTGTTAACTTATTTAGTGGGATTGACATTCATGACATATATATCACAAAACATTGGTAGTACCCAGTTAATCCCAAAAAACACGGGATTTCAGTTACACTAGAGGGAATGTGCCATTCATCAACAACTTTTATTGAAGGATAAAAAGAGATTACTTCCCATGAGATCACATGTCCCTAGAACTTGACTTTCTTAATTCAAATTTGACACTGGATGAACATGACATAAAACTCCTCATTTATAAATGTCTCCAATACTAGTCTTAGATATCTTTCATACTCCTCATTTTTTTGGAGTAGATGAGAATATCATTTATAAAAACTACCACAAATTTGTGAAGGTAATGTCTAAATACACTATTGATAAAATCCATGAATATTTCAGGGGAATTAGTAAGTCCAAAGTGCATAACCAAAAACTCATAGTTCCCATACCTTGAATGGAAGGCAGTCATTTGAATATCTTCCTTCTTCACCATTAACTGATTATATCCTGAACAAAGATTCAACTTTTAGTAGTATTGATCTCCTCTTAACTAATTGAACAAGTCATAAATCCATTGAAGTGTATGTATATTCTTTATAGTGATCTTTTTTAGTTCTCGATAATCGATACACAACCACATTTTTTCATCCTCATTCTTTAGAAAGAGCACCGGTGATCCCCAAGGCGATGTTGTTGGTTGTATGATCCCATTCTGAAAATTATCATGATGATGCTTCTTTACATCCACAATTTTGATAGGATCCATCCAATAGGGACAAATTGAGATAGGCACACCTCTCAGAATTAGTTATATCGAGAACTCTACCACACGATCAGGGGGGTGTCCGGGTAACTCTTCTTGAAATACGTCATTTTATTCCCTCATGATGGGCATTTCAACAAGGTTGACACCTTCATTTGACTCAACCATTCGGGAAAGGAATTCTTCTACATAGGGTCTAAACACCCATGCCATCAAAGGATTTTTAAATGGAGAATCTTGATCTTCCTTGAATTTTTAGAGGATCAAGGGATGGTTCATAATATGAAAAGATATTTCGATTTCCGAACAGCTGATATCTGCTCTATATAAAAAGATCCAATTCATTCCTATTATAGTGTCAAATTCCACCAATGGAATTAGTACGAGTATAGATGAAAGAATCATCCCACATATGCCAACATGATAAGAGTCAAAAACTTGGGTTACAATGATTTCACCACATGGTGATTTTACAGATATCTCTATATAATGGTTTTGGGGGTTCGATTCAAAAGTTCTATAAAAAATGAATGATATAATAGAATGCAAAAAACTAGAATAAAATAATACTTTTTCAATTATTGAGGGGAAAAAAGTGTACCCTGTTTGAATTCATTCTCTTACTGCACTTCCGCAATATTTATTGCATAAGGATTCCCCTGTTCATTTGGATTTGTTGGCTACTAATGCTGATTACCTCGAGTACTCGAGGATTACTACACTATATTGCATAGTTCCCTTGATCCATAAAGTCGTAGCACTGAACCATGGGTGGTTCTCTCCTTTCATCCACTAAATTACCCTTCTATTTAATTTCTTTTCAACACTCATGATCATAGTGTCCTTCTTTTACATACATGAGGCATCTCCCCATTCTATTGAGGCAATTTCCATTATGCAACTTCTGACATTTTTTTAAATTTGGTCCATTGAATTTTCCTTACACCTTTATCATTTGATCCTCCGGCATGTAACTCAATCTTTCTTTTCATATCACCATACCCAAGGGACCATTCTAAAAACTCCATATCTGTTTTGAGGGAGCACCCAAAATCTTCTTCATAACTCCCAAAGTCTCAAATTACAATATATTTTTGAAGGTATGGATTTAACCCACTAATGAATTTATCAATTTTTCCATCATAATTGATAACAAAACGAGAAGCATACCGTTTATTCCTAGTGAAATTCACTTCATTGGTCATGAATGATTTATCTTACTTTTTCATTCTCTCTATGAATTATATTTCCATATTAATACAAAGAGTTTGTGGGAAATAATTAATAAGAAACATGATCTTAATGTCTTCCCGTTACATCTCTTCAATTTCGTCTCGACATGGTTTTATTAATCAAAGACCAACATTGATCGGCCACTCCATCTAGATGATAAAAGACTAATGTCACCTTCTCCATCTCAGAAAAATGGAGCACAGAAAAGATCCTCTCCATGGAGTTGACCCACTATTCAAAAACTAGTAGATCAAAAGATCCACTAAACGTTGGTGGCTGTTGCCGCATAAAACACTCGATAGCCAATTTCTACCTCTTTGGTGAAGGTGTAAATTCCCAATTATCATGGTTATTTATCATAAACTGATATAGTTGGGTAATAATTTCCATGAGGTTTTGAACTCCACATCCCAAATCAATAGGGATTTCGTTACATTCACCCTCACATGAGTTGTTGACTATGTTTCTGCCAGTTCCCAACATTTTCAAAAATAGAAAAGGTTTTAACAAAACCTAATTCAAAATTTCATGAAAAAATAACTTATTAATCTATAAAATTTCCAATAAAAGCATAACTTCTGGGATCCCTATGTAAAAAAGTTAGTTTTCATATTTTTACTTAATTTAATACTAGAGGTTTTATCTTGGGTTCACTAATCATAATTCCCAAATTAACTAAACCATGCATGTGATACCAACTATAGAAAACCTAAAATTTCATAAATTACTATTAAATTGTTATAATGATAAAAATAACATAATAATATTTCACCACATGGATCTAGAGGTTTAGTATCTTGGGTAAAATAGAACCAAACATAACATTTAAAATATTCATACATAAACATTTTTTTAATTCCTTCTTCTCTAGCTTCGTGTTGGATATTGACATCTCCTTAGTATGTGTAGTCAACTGAATATATAAATCAAAAAGGGTACACATAAAATCTCATTAAGAGCATAGATAAGAATAATAAAACAATGGGTGTGAATAATCATTACATAGTCAACGGATCATGAACACGAAATTAATCATTAATAAAAGACATGAAATGTGGCAATGCTTGAAAAGGAAACATCATGTCTTTGTTGTCATCTGTAACACATCATTATGATCACATCTAGAATCATGTTCACATATCATTTCACTTTAACTAATTAGATTCATCTCATTACCTGATGCATTGGAGCAGTGTACAATTTTGATTGTCCCTGTCACATCATAACATTATTTTTGCGCTATATAATTCTGGGTGCACCTGTCACATAATAACATTATCATTATCCAGAATGTGACATAGAAAATATATAAAAAATGAACAATAATAGCCCATGGAAGGGAATTCATTTCATCTCATAATAAAAAAATTCATAAACATTGGGTACCCAAAAGAACGTTGGAATAACATACTATATACATGAACCATCAACCTTGAGTGAGTTGTAAAAGTGGTGTTTTTGAAATTAGATTTATATTGGAAAAAATTTGTTTGACACATACTCTACTGTAAAAAAAATTTATCTCTTAAAAGGTGATATTATTATGAAAAATGATTTTTAAGTAGTGAACATAACAAATATGGAGTGAAAGAGGGAGAATCCGGAAAAAAAATTTGGGTTCGAGAATTTCCCCTTACCTTGTATCTGGCCGCTTTCTTCACATTAATGTCATATATGAACACCATATATTCATTAATTAATAGTTCTAGACCCACTTTTACTTGAATATTTTTCACTATTGTTTCATTATATGATTTTTTAGACTGTTGGATTACTAATAATGTTTAAATACACTTTTCAATAATGTTCATGTCTATGGTTTCTTGAACAGTTCACTTGTATTCATAAATGGGAGTCTGTGTAGAACATAGATAAACATCCAGAGCTGATATTGAATTTTATTAATGATATTAAATGAGTTTAAATGACCTTTTAGTGAATTATGTTTTATAAAATTTGGATGAATAATTAGTTAGAATTTATTTGTGATCGTTTTAATTAATTCGGGCGGTTTTTCGACCACAATGAACTTGTTTTGTATGATAATTTTGTAATATGTACATAAGATAGTTATAGAATACTATTTAGGATATAATACATATAATATATTCTGGTTCAACAAAAAAAAATTCATGACCAGATCATCAGGTGGTAATGGAAGACGATAACATGTCATTATTGAAAATGATAAATTAACACCTCACAAACAATGTTTTCTATTCTAAAATAAAAAGAAGAAGGAATGGTGTTATATTAAATATTATCCCACTAGTATTATAAAATTACATTATATGTGTGATTAGGAAGTTAAAATACCATTTGGATGTGATAGGAGGATAGAAATTAAGAAAATAACTTCAAATTGAAAGGAAATTAATGGAAAATAGAGTAATGAGAATTACCTCTTGAATCCTCCCCTTGAGATTCTCATTAAGGAACCCATGCTTGATATTTTGATGAGACCGAAATAACTTGGATGTTGGGGAGGGGATATAGATAATTTTATTCCGATTTTAGACAATTATTGATACTTTATTGGGGTGACGAAATGAGGGTGTGAAGGATGGTATTTGTAGTGGAGGGGAGAGTGGTTTTCTCAATATAATATTAATTAATTTGTTATTTCTCAACTAGACAAGTAATAGTGATTCTTCCATGACCAAAAAAATTATTTTATCATGTTAATCAAAACAATATGTGATTACATCAGCAAAACATAACACATGATTCTAGAATTCATGAATTTAACTTAATTTGTAAATTATCATATTTCAATATTCATTATAAAATCATGTTTTCAAAAAAATCCCAAAAAATCACCCAAAACATTATTAAATGTTTTGAATCCAAATATGATTTCTAAGTTTCAAAAAAATTTCTAAAAATATTTAATTTAATTTTTAACTAATATCCTAATTTACTTGAAAAATAATGTTTTTTAAATTATAACCGATTTTATAATGCTTACAAAAATTACATAAGGTCTTATAATGATATCATAAAACCAAAAGAAATAGATTTTTAATTTTACTAACACATTTTAAGAAAATAATCATTCTTTTAAATTAAATATTTTTTTTAATTTATTATTTATTACTTACAAAAATACCAATACTTTTAATATGGTCAAATTATCACTTATAAGAGGCCTAAATTTTATTTAATCATTCATGGGTAACATTACTATTATTATTGAAGATTTAAAATTAATAACGTGTAAAGACCCGTAATTTCTGTGGAAATTTGTTTTTAAGTACTTGGGAATTTTACGAGTCCGTGAAAACTGACAACACATGATTCTGAGGCCAGGTGTGCCTGGAATTAATTTATGAACTTTTGATCAGGTATGTTCAGTAAACGTACGAGCGAGTTTTTATAACTTTTGAACTAATGCTCGGAATTTAAATCTGACGTCACCGTTGAACTCACAGCGTCGGTATTCGCTTAGGGATACTTTCACCTCGAAGGCAGTTGGTCGACAATAAAATTTTGATATTTGGTTTTCATGGTAAATAACAATAAGATAAAGTGAGATGTAATTTTTTTTATTTGAGCCGCCATTTAGTGTGTGGTTGTTAAAACATCCCTATGGAGGTTGGATGTGGACCACCACAACTTATCCTCCCATGAACGGTTATGGTTGTGGGGCCCGACCGAACTCAACCTCCAATGAGAGGATTAATTTGGTGGGGACCACTCGAGGTTATAACCTCTTGGACTACCCATTATGTGGGGTGAAACCTCTTGAGCTCCACACATAATGGTCCCACCACCCTTCACATAATTATGCCAACCAAGTGTTAGGAATTATTTTTGAATTTATTTCCAATGATGTAATCGATGTTATAATCTATTATTTGGAATGTCTATTCAATTTGGTGTTTTGAGTGGACGATTATTGAAAGAAATCTCCCAATGAAGAATGCTCCTCCCAACGAAGAACAACCATCGAAGAACAATGAACACTTCATCCGCCGACGACATACATCTTCTTCATTGATCTCCAACCAGCACAAGGGAGGAAGCATCGTCCATGAAGAACACCGATGAAGTTGTCCTCAACTTCTTCATATTCTTATCCAATGACAATGAATCCCACATATGGTTTCATTCTTGGTTAATTAATGCATATTCCTCATTTTCCCTCAATGATTATAATTCAAAGCCGTATGATATCACCCTAACATAGAGGGTGTGGGCCGAAAAAACACGGCCCCACACCTCAGCCTTCTTTGTGGAATTTTACATTAAACGAGGCATGAGATAAGGATGAGCGACTCTCGTCAACAATGAATGTGGATCTAAGGCGAAGTCCCGAGGAGAGCATGCCTTCTTCCGGAATGAGAATCGGGCCACCAGAACTCGTCCGGTGACCCGCCAAAGTATCACTGGTGGATGGAACCAATGAGCGTCATCACATGGCGGCGCTGTCGCAACCGCACTGCCGTATGAATAGCTCGCGGCCAATAGACCACGGCGGCAGGCGGCGCAAGGCCGACCCTGAATGAAACCGGCGGCCCGAGCCGTAGAGCCACCGGATATGGCATGGTGCAACCACGCCGTGTGGTATAGAAAAAGAGATCGTGGACTCTAGAAATGGTGGTGCAGCAGCGGCTGGCGCATGGCCATCCGCGAGGAAGACCGACGACCTGAGCTGTCGGGCCACCAGAGGCAGCGCGGCGCAACAGCGCCGCGCTCGAGTCGGCTGGCCGCTTGGCTAGCAGGGAGGAGCAGGACCCACCGCTGGGTCCTGCGTGATGCATATCGGTGCCACGTGGTGCCGGTTGTCTCCCCCCTGAATGGATTCGTAGTTTGGGAACCCTAGGGGGCGCGGCCTTCCCCCTGGATGTGGCTACGGCGGACCCCACGGACTGTTGGGCCGAACCTAGCGTGGGCCGCTGGGCTGGACTCCGCGCGGGTCAGCCGTGCTCCACGGCCCAGACCGTCCCCAAAGACCGGGTCGGACCCGCAGAATGGGTCAGATCCCAGTCCGGACCCGGGTCTGTCCGACGAGGCTGGGCCGAACCCGGACCCAATTTGTCCTGTTTCAGTACTTTTGGCTGTAACTTGAGCTATATGCATCTGTTTGATGAATCGTCTGTAGCGATGGAAACCTTAGAAGGAGATGGTTCATTTGGTATACCCCACTCGAGGTTTGCACATAGTTGGGGTATGACTGGGTTGGATTCGAACGAAATTTTAACTGGGCCCTCGGAATGGAAAGGCCAATAAATCTCAGACCGGGTGTCCGATTGACGCACCATCTATCACATTGAGTTTCTTATTAAAGGAAGTATCTTTTGGATACATGAACATGAGAATTTGTGGCAGTTGATGTATCAACACTTGGTTTGAGGAGAGGACCCTCCCGAAATTAATCATGCTTTGTGCGGAACAATGTGGTTGGCTATGCATTAACGACTGTTCCTAGATCCTATGTGGGTTCGACAGCATGAACGACTGTTCCTGGATCCTGTGTGGGTTCGGCTGCACTGATGACTGTTCCTGGATCCTGCGTGGGTCTGATAACTCCAAATACAGTTCATGGATCCTCTGTGGGTCCGACAATTCTAACTGTTGGTACAAGATCCTGTGTGGGTCTGACAACATAGATGATTCAGTGGCTATATCTGATCATCTATATCTCTCTACATAAGTTTTATACTTGTGCGAGCTGAGTCAGTGACTTCTGTGTTTTCCTCATGATTGAGATGGGTTACTTGGTAACAGAGGTATATGTATGCGCATATACCTATGTAATGGATATCCGTTGATTTCATACACTGTGGTTTATCCTTGGTGGTTTTTGAGAGACCATGGTGGTCTCGGGGTCACTACTGAGTATCATTACACTCACACCTACACGGGATATGCCCGCACCTCATTGTGTTGGATGCAGACGATGGACATCACTGACCGAGGCTAAGTGTTCCAGGACTAGATGATACACATAGGTGGACCATACGACTTGACGGTACACGAAGGAGACCGATACACAAGTAGTGCTGATGAGGCTATATGTACCTACCATTCAGGTAGGTTCCATGGTGGATGATCCAGGAGCTACTTTTCACCTTTTATATGTGTTGTCATTTTTATTTGTATGTGTACTTTACATTTGGGATTGTATTTCTGGCACCTTTTAATTTTTAACTCTATTATGTTATACATTTTTAATTAGTTATTTTCTTTCATCTTGTACTATGTTGTGTGTGTTTACAGTTATAAAGGCAATGCCTTCCCAGTTTAGGGATTTATGCCTTTGGTGCTAATCGTTAGCCCCTGGCCTATGGAAGGTGGGTTTGGGGTAGTCACGGCACGGGCCCTGAGGGATGGGTCATGACAAATTGGTATCAGAGGAGTTGGTTCTACCGTAGAAATTAGGACTCTGATATTTTCTATCAATCAATAGTGTTAAGTGTATTGATTGTGTCTTTTAGTTCATGGAATCCAGTTTTTTTGCGGAGGCAAACGTATCCATACACAAGGACCCTAAATTCTAATTTCAGACTCAGTGCACAAAAACACTGATCGCATGTGTGTTTCGAGAGTTTTTTTGTGATCTGTTTGAGTCAGCTCCCCAAGTATATCTTATTGACCGTGGCACACCTGTATCTTTTCAGGACGTCCTCAATAGATAGCTAGGTAGTGTTCCAATAGTTGTACGAGATGGAAGCCCACATAGCGACGAGGCCTCAATGTAGGGCCCTATCACAGCAGAGGCACCAATGTACCACTACCTGTTGGGCCACCGGTGAAACCAGCCCCAGTAGTAGAGAGTGCGCACCATCTGAGCATGTTGCATGAGTTCTAGTACTAGAGGACGCCTACGTATAGGGCTGAGGTGGACCCACAGGTAGCTGAGGAATGGCTGGAGGATGTGGTGAGAGTTTACAGACTGGTAGGGACACCAGCAAACCTTATGGTGATCCTTTCAACGAGTCTACTCCAGGTAGCAGCAAGCAGATGGTGGAGTCTGATGCTCCAGGTGCATGATGAGGCGACACTTCTCTAGGCAGACTTCGAAAGCCTGTTTCGGGTGGAGTTTTTCTCATCCACCATACGTGCGGTGCAGATACATGAGCTACATCATCTACAGTAGGGTAGCATGATTGTGCCACATTACTCCGCAAGGTTCAAGGACCTCTTGCACGACTCTGCAGATATGGTGTGAGACCCATTTTTTAGGGATCAGACCTTCGAGCAGGGGCTTAGGCAAGAGATCATAGCTTCAATGATCTCCCTCAGCATCCCGATGTAGGCGGGGGTGTTGGATCGAGCCCTCATGGTGGAGTGTTTCCTTATTGAGAAGTCACCAGCAGAGAGACCCACCATTAGGCATCACTTAGTGGAGTCATCTGAAGCTGGCAACAGACAGTTGTCGCAGAGGTCCAAACATACCAGACCATCCGGTGGATGACCTCCGGACATGGGTTCGTTTGTGCGAGGCACACGAGATAGAGCCAGCCATCTGAGTAATAGACAGTGTTTCACATGCGGCAGGTAGGGTCACATGGCTTGTGACTATCCGACCCACCATATGGATGATCAGAAGGCAGTTGAGGTACTTCCCAAGCAGAGGTATAGGTTTTATTAAGGTGGTCTTCAGGGCACATGCGGACATGGCAGAGGAACTGGTCATGAAGCTGGTGGTGGACGGCATTACGAGGTGTTACCATCACCACCACCATGAGGTCCACCCCGACCATACGGATCAGGTGGATAATAGAGAGCTCAGCTCCAGTCAGGTGATGATTATGATCATGGTGATCCGAAGATGATTTGAGGTACGATCTATGTCTACTCCACCTTAGCTGCAGTTCTGATAGACATAGGTGTCAGTCACTCTTTCATTGTCACCACCCTCATTCAGTGCTCGGAAATTCCGGTGGAGACTTTCGCTCAATCCTTGCAGCTATATACTTCTACGGGAGTAGACTCAACAATTATGCACTGGTTCCGGCAATCTGATCTTACTATAGGAGGTGAGAGCTTCGGTTGGGATCTCATCGTGGCAACGACGAGACCTTAGGACATTATCTTGGGCATGGACTGGTTATCGACAGTCCATGCTCAGATTGATTGTATTAGGTGAAAATTATGGTGTTCATTCACATATGGGACCAGGTACACCTTCACCGGTAAGAGGGGATCCTTTTAATCACATGACATACTTACTCGGAAGAGGGTGTAGCTGATCACTCATCATTTGGTCTGCCTTACCCTCAGAGTAGTTGATGTGGAGAGTCTGAGCTATCCTGTAGTGGTGGATGGGTATGGGGATGTTTTCCCTGATGATGTTCCAAGTAAACCTCCACTCAGAGAGGTGGAATTAATCATTCATATGTACCACGATATGGAACTGATATCTACACTAGTGTATCGGATGGAACCTGTGGATCTTAGTGATCTGCTGGTAAAGTTATAAGAGTTGCAGGGGAATGTATTTATTCTACCCAGTGTTTCTCCCTAGGCTGACATGATTCTGTTCGCCAAGGAGGATGGAATCTTGAAGCTTCGTGTCAAATACCATCGCCTAAACCAAGTGGCTATGAAGAAAAATTACCCACTATCAAGGATTGAACACCTCTTTGATCAGCTGAAGGGAGCACGGTGGCTCTCGAAGATAGACCTTAGATCAGGCTATCACCAGATCAGAGTTTGAGATGAGGATGTGCAGAAGATGGTGTTCAGATGTCAGTACGACCACTATGAGTTCATGGTTATTCAATTCGGTGTAACAACTGCTCTAACAGTGTTCATGGGACTCATGAACAGGATCTTCCAGCCATACCTCAATAGCTTTGTCATAGTCTTTATTGACGACATTCTGATGTACTCAACTACTGAGGCGGAGCATGTCGACCATTTTAGGGTAGTACTGGACACGTTCTGAGAGCACCAGCTTTATGGTATTCTCTCGACGTGCTATTTTTGGATCCTAGAGGTTCACTTCTTAGAAAATTTCATCTCAGAGGTCGGAGTTGTAGTGGATCCAGCGAAGATTGAGGCGTTTCTTTCTTGGGATCCACCCAAAATTGTGATAGAGGTACAAAGATTCCTTGGTTTGGATAGATACTACCAGACGTTTGTACCATATTTCTCCAGAGTTGAATATCCAATATCTGCCTTGAAGAAGAAGGGGACACCCTTTTTGTTATCAGAGAGATTCTAGAAGATCTTTCAAGAGCTGAGGTAGAGAATGACTAGTGCCCCCATCATGATTCTTCAAGAGGAGGGTGTAGGGTACGTAGTTTATTGTGATGCATCCAGGACCAGACTCAGATGTGTATTGATGCAGGAGCGAGCAGTGATTGCAAAATGTTCTCAGTAGTTGATACAGAAAAATCAGAACTATACAACCCATGACCTGGAGTTAGCAGCAGTGGTATTCTCCTTGAGGATTTGGCAGTAGTATATTATGTGTGAACATTTTACCATATACTATGACCGCAAGAGTCTCAGGCATATCTTCTCTCAGAAGGACCTGAACCTGAGACATCAACGTTGGTTTGAGTACCTCCAAGACTATGAATTTGATATATTTTATACTCTTTAGAAGGGGAATGTTGTTGCAGATGCACTAAACAAGAGATCTAGTATACAACTGCTAGGAGAGGCGACAGAGTTGCTGTTTGCCTTACAGATATCCTTTGAGGATAGAGATGGAGCAGCCTTTCTATAGTCTCTTACAGTAACTCCCCCACTTCTTCAGAGAGTTAGGGAGACATAGCATGGGGACGCTGACTGCGAGACACGACATGCTTAGATATCTACAGGATAGGCACCTGATGGATATTTTGAAGTTGGGGAGCATGTCATCCTCTTTAGAGGACGTACTATGGTGCCAGTGACACTTTAGGAGGAAGTGTTGAGGGATTTCCACACATCCCCTTTAGAGGTACATCCAGGACTGGAAAATATGTATCAGGACCTTTGAGGACAGCAATGGTGGCCAGGTATGAAGAAGGAAGTTGCAGAGTTTGTCTCTCAATGCCTCACTTTTTATCAAGTGAAGCCAGAGCATCAGGTACCACAAGGCTTTGTTCGGCATTTAGAATTCCCAAATTGGAAGTGGGATGGGATATCCCTGTACTTTTTGACAGGTCTTCCACTTACATCCTGGGGTCACGACTCGATTTGGGTGATAGTTGATCGACTGACAAAGTCAACCCAATTCATACTAATCAGACAGTTGGGTTCATTAGAAAGCTTGGGACGCCTCTATGGGACGAAGATTGTGCGTCTACAAGAATTATCTTATTATATTGTCTCTGATAATGATGCATGGTTTATTTACCGACAATGGATGGGGTTGTAGGAGGATTTTGGGATGCAGCTTCATTTGAGAACCTCCTTCCATCCTCAGAAGGATGGCCAGACTGAGCAAACCATTCAGACCCTCAAGGACATGTTGCGTGCTTGTATCCTCGACTTTGAGCGCATCTAAGAGGAACACATAGCTTTTTTGGAGTTTAAATACAACAAAATCTATCACTCCACCACCGGGATGGAACCTTTTGAGGCCTTGTATGGTCGACCATAAAGATCACTACTGTGCTGGACATACCCAGGGGAGTCAGCACTAGTGGGACGAGAGATGGTACAAGATACCATGGAGAAGGTGCAGATCATCTAGGAGTTGATGAAGACTGCATAGTGTATGAATAGGTTGTATACTGATAGGATTTGGAGGCCTTTGGATTTTGAGGATGGCTATCACGTCTTTCTATTGGTCTCATCTCGATGTGGTTTATGGAGATTTGGATGAGGTGGCAAGTTATCTACACGATTCATCGGACCTTTCCATGTCATCAAAAGAGTAGGCGAGGTGGCTTACCGCCTGTATCTTCCACCTCAGTTGCACCTGGTGAACTATGTTTTCCACGTATCCCAACTGAAGAAATACGTGCACGAAACTTCTCACATCACCGACCATGTGGAGATGGATATCAATGATGGGGAGACATTTACAGTGGTTCTAGTGGAGATTGAAGATCGATACGAGTAGGTCCTTTGTGGACGGTCCATACCATTGGTTCAAGTACTTTGGAAGAACGGAAAACTCTAGGAGAACACATGGGAGAGGGAGGATCAGATGCGTGATCAGTACCCCCATTTGTTCCCTTAGTTTGAGTTGTATCTTACGGGGACGTAAAGCCCTGAGGGGGGAGAATTTAACAACCTGGAATTTCCATTGAATTTTTTTCCCTCTTTACTTGGGAATTTTTCGAGTCTGCAAAAACGGACGACACATGATTCAAAGGACCGGTGTGCCCGGAATCAATTTATGATGTTTTGATTGGGTACTTTCAATTAACGTACGAGCGAGTTTTGATAACATTTGAACCGGTACTAGAAATTGAAATATGAGGGCACCGTTGAACTCGCAGCACTGATATTCTCTTAAGGAGACTTTCACCTCGACGGCAGTTGGTCGATAATAAAATTTAGATTTTTGGTTTTCATGGAAAAAAATAATAAAATAATGTGAGCTACAAATTATTTTATTTGAGTTTCCATTTGGTATGTGTTGGTTAAAACCTCCCCATGGAGGTTGGAGGTGGGACCACCACACCTTAACCTCCCATGATAAGTTCTGGTGGGGGGCCCACCAGAACTCAACCTCCCATGAGAGGATTAATTTGTTGGGGACCACTTGAGGTTATAACCTCTCGGACTCCCAATTATGTGGGGAGAATCCTCTTGAGCTATCCACTTAATGGTGCCACCACCCTTCCCATAATTGTGCCAACCAAGTGTTAGGAATTATTTTTGAATTTATTGCCAACGAAGTATTAGATATTATAATCTATTATTTGGAATGTCTATTCACATTCATGTTTTGAGTGTTTGATTATTTTTAGAAATATCCCAATGAAGAACACTCCTCCCAATGAAGATCGACCATTGAAGAATGAATAATGCTTCATCCGCCGATGGTGGAAATATTCTTCTTTTATCTACAACCGGAACAAGGGAGGAAGCGTCGTCCTTGGAGAATGCCAACGAAATCATCCTCGACTTCTTCATCTTCTTCTCTAATGACAATGAATCCAAGGTAGGGGTTCAGGCTTGATTAATTGTTGCATATTCATCGTTTTCTATCAAGGATTATAATTTGAAGCCGCACGATATCACCCTAACGCGGAGGGTGTGGGCCAAACAAACGCGGCCCTACCCCTTTTCCTTATTTGTGTAATTTGACATTAAACACGTAATGAGATCGGGATGTGCGACTCTCATCAACGATGAATGCATATCGATGGCAACGTCTCATGGAGAGCGTGCCTTCTCCAGAACAATAATCGGGCCACCAAAACTCGTCTGGTGACCCATGGAAGTATCATCGTCCGATGGAATTGATGAGCGTCATCGCGTGGCGGTGGTAGAACAACCGAACCACCGGAGGAATAGCATGTGGCTGATGGACTACAACGACACAATGGTGGCCGGCTCAAGGCCGGCCATGAAGAACACCAGCGGCCCGAGCTGCCGGGCCGCCGGAGAAGGCGCGGTGCAACCGCGCCGCCCAGTGGGGAAAAAGGGGCCACGACACTTGGATGAGGAGGTGCAGTAGTGGCCGGTGCATGGTCGGCCGCGTGGAAGACCGACGACCTGATCCACCGGGCTGCCGGAGGGGGTGCGGCAGAACGGCACTGCCCGAGAGTCGGTTGGGCGGTCGGCCAGCTGGGAGGAGTGGGACCTACATATGGGTCCCCCGTGACGTGGTCCAATGCCACGTAGTGACGGTTGTCTCCCACCCGAATGGCATAGTTGTTCAAAAACCCTAGAGGGGGCAGCCTTCCCCCTAGACGCGGCAAGGCCAGACCCCACGGGCGGTCCGGCCAGACCCAGCGCGGGCCGCAAGGCCGGACCCAGCGTAGTCCGGGTCGCTCCCATGGGCTGGGATGTCCCTATAGACCAATTCGGACCCGTGGACCGGTTTAGATCCCAGTCCGGACCCGGGTCGGTCCGACTAAGCCGGACCAGACCCCGACCCGTTTTGGCATGTTTCCATACATTTGCCCGTAACATGAGATCCAGACATCCGTTTGATGAACTATATGTGATGACAAAAACTTTTGAAGGATACGGTGGTTTTGTTATAACCCAATCTAGGTTTGGATATAGTAGGGGTATGGTTGGTTTGGATTCGAATGAAATTCCATCCAGGCCCTCTGAAAAGTAATGCCAATAACTCTAACACCGACCATCCGATTGACGCACAGTCTATCTCGTTGAATTTCTTATGGAAAGACGGATTGTTTGGATACATCAACTTGATACATCGTGGAATTTTATGTATCGACACGTGGATTGAGAGTCAGACCATCCCAGAATCAAGCATGCTTCGTGCGGAACTTTTTTGCTGGCTGTGCATTGACGACTATTCTTGGATCCTATGAGTTTTCAACAGCACGAACGACTGTTCCTGGATCATGTGTGGGTTCAACACCACTGATGATTGTTCCTAGATCCTGTGTGGGTCCAATAGTTCTAACTTTTATTACTCAATCCTGTGTGGGTTCGACAGAATAGCTGGTCTATGATCTTGTGTGGGTCTGATAGCTCCAACTACTGTTAATGGATCTTGTGTGGGTCTGGTAGTTCTAACTACTGGTCCAAGATCCTCTGTGGGCCCGACAACATAGATGATTCAGTGGCTATATTTGATCATCCCTATCTCTCTACATATGTTGTATACCTGTGTGAGTTGATCCAGTGACTTCTATGATTTCTTCATGATTGAGATGGGTTAATTGAGTACATAGGTATATGTATGGGCATATACCTATGTAATGGTTATCTTTTGATTTCATATTGTGTGGTTTATTCATGGTGTATTTTGAGATACCTTGTGGTCTTGGGGTCCCTACTAAGTATCGTTATACTCACCCTTATACAGGCTATGACCGCACCTTGTTGTGTTGGATACAGACAACGGACAGCAGTAACCGAGTCTGAGTGTTCCATGACTAGACGATACCCGGAGGTTGACCATACGACCTGACGGTACATAGAGGAGACTAATAGATGTGGATTGATGAAGAGGCTATCTATACCTACGCTTTAGTTAGGTTCCTTGGTGGACGATATTGGAGCAGCTTTTCACCTTTCAGTGGTTTTACCCTTTTTAGTTGTACTTGTACTTTATAGTTGGGCTTGTAATTTCTGCCCCATTTACTTTTCAGCACTGTTATGTTATACAATTTTACTTAGTGATTTTCTTCTATAATGTACTTTTTTGTGGGTTTTTATAGTTATAAAGGCAATGCCTTCCCAATATAGGGATTTACTCCTTTGGTGCAAGTCTCCATCCCCTGGCCTATGGAAGGCGGGTTTGGGTAGTCACGACATGGGTCTCGGGGGACGGGTCATGACATAAGGGTCATATTACAATTTTTTATGTTATTTTACTATCCATAGGGGTAGGTTACTTTCCACCAAATTTTTTCCCCTATCAGACTCCAAACATATTATTGATCGCAACAATGTCGGTTAGATTTTCAAAATTCGAAACATATAACTGGAAAAATTATGTCTAATGGTCATATAGTATTTAGTATCATTTTATGTAATTTTTAACCAAATTAATTACACCATAATTAATAATTATAAGAAGGTATTTCCAATGAAAAAACATTGGGTCCTTATATTATGTATGCCCAATAAGTGGTTTTAAAAAATTCAGAAAATTATTTTAAAATGATTCTATTGAATTTTTTTTTGAAAATATCTTTTTTATAACATCATTTCAAGCTACTTCTCCTTTTAGAAATACTATATCACTTTGGAAAATTATTATATTCAAAATTTCATAAAAATAATCTGTTAATATTTCTGAAAATTCAAATAAATATTCTAAAGGCAAAACACTATGTCGAGGCCACGTGAATCATTTAGTGATGTATTGTGTTTATTCACATAACGAAGGTCGGGTACACTCCCCAATTACCTTCCATATTTACATCATTCATGTTTGGGATTTTCTAAAAGCATTGTAATCTTTCATTTATTATATATAATTTCATTGGAGTTTTTAATTTTGAAAACATTACAATGATTTAAAATACATATTGTCATATATATATATATATATATGTACATAAATATATTAACATTAATTTCATATCACTTGTGAGTTTGGTTATAATGAAAACCCATTCCATAAGACTTTGCATGATATGACGATGTACTATAACTTTCATTCATGGGATACCTTTGTTATTTATATAATTAATTGATCATATTATGAATTTTTAGTGTTGTACATAGAAGAAACATTTCAAAAAAAATCCTGATGAGATCCTTCTACTTAATAATTTTGGAAGCATACAATAATATATCATTTGAGACAATGAATGACTTATAAATTCAATGGATTTTAATGTTAGAAATAACACATGTAAATGATTATATGGAAATGTGATGTCCTTTATTTCAAAATAACATGATAAAATTCTATGAAAATCATTTAAAAATATAGAAATGTAAATTATAACTTGTCACTAAACAATTAATGTATATTTATATACATATATATATATATTGAATGGAACTTATAATACTCCTAATTATGGAATAAATTCATGTCCATTCATGTCTATGATAAAAATATTTGTTTTGTAAAAGAATCAATTAATAGTTTTCATAGGCATAAAAATATCATTTTTCAAGGAAAGTAAATATTCTTTTCACACTGCCATATAATAAAAAATGATTTGGTAAATAAAAATAATTCATTATTTATTAAACTGATCTTATAATTGAATATTTAAACACTTACACTGCCATAGTTTACTACAGAAAGAAATTTATATAGAAAAAGATGCAAAACATTAAATGAAATTTATCTTGCACCTTAATTTTCATAAATCATAAATTACATAGTTAAATAAGTAAATTCTAGAGAATGTTTTTATTCCAAATATAGTTATATATAATTCACATTCAGTAGAAAAATTTATATTAAACCTTTCAAAAAATGAATATAATTCACTATGATAAATGATTGAAGTAACAAACAATCAAACCTTTGATTTTGAAATAACAAACAAATAGATATTTGAATAAAATTTTAAAATATGTTTCTCGTACATTTAAATTTTCATTAAAATATATATATATATGAAAAAATATTTATATATTTATTTAAATATATATATATGTGTGTGTGTGTGTGTGTGTAATAACATTATTTTAACAATAAAATAAACCTCAACCTATATTTCAAGAAACCAAAACATGAGGCTTTAGACCCTCTTCATTACTCATAAAACATTAAATTTATTTTTGAACATTCGTATTTGATCAGTGTACTATTTTATAGAAAAAAAATCAAACTATTGAAATAGCTATGTAAAAATAAAAAATGATAAAACTGGGACCAATAGTGACTTCCACTGACTCATTACAATGGTCGGTTGATGCTTGCGATGCAAGCCTAATGAACAGGTTAAAATAACAAGTGAGGACAGAGAAAATGAATTCATTCATAGTATGAAAACATTGATAGATATTTTATGATATCAACATATTAAAATATATTTTACTAAAATATAAAACAACTAAAATGGGTTATAGTTAGATGGTGATATTGATGGGGGAAGAAAAGAAAATTCAATGAGAACAAAAAGAGGTAGACCGAATAGGACATCTAAAAAAAGGATATTTCACTCCTACATTTTTAGTTCGTAGCATATCGAAACTCTCAGATACAGACCTGTTTCTATTTTCCCATTCTTGACTAAACCCAAGACTTTGTTCGAGATTTGGTGATGTCGCATCATCCGAAATTCCTCACCGGCATTCAGACTCTTTCAGCCTGCTCTGAACTGTCACCATGACTCATCTCCCCCAGATCTCTACTCAACATTAAAATCCATGTGGGTTCCATTGGGGTGCGACTTGGAGATCTCAGCCCCCTCTTCCACTAGCCTCAACCAAGACACACCTAATCCCATTTCCCTAAAAACAACTCCATATATCTATTTCTACAGTTTATCCTAAAATTATTAATAATAAATATCAATGTTTTATTTTATAATATATTTTTTAAGATATTTCCACATCTCAAATTTCACTTTTTGAATTTTTCTGTCAGAAATTATTCACAATAATTTCCCTTTTGTTGTGTCTTACAGGATTCAATCATTAGGGAAATTATTTCATTATTTTAAGTTTTTTATTTTCCCTCTCAATTTCACACATCTTGACTTATTTTATTTTATATTAAAATGAAAAAATGAGAGATAAATATATATAATATTAAAAATGATAATAATATTTATAAACATATAAGTATTTTTCTATAAGTATTAAACCATTTATATATATATAATAATTATATGTATTTATCATACATATTATATTTTAGTACATTTTATTTTATTTTTAAAATTTGTTTTTTATTAATAAATCAAAGTAACATATCCTTATGAATAGTGATGTTACCCTGATTAATAGTAATATGACCACTATGAATAGTAAATCATCCAAAAATAATTCTATCACTAATCCAACACCTTAATGAAGACTGCACAACCTCATTCTCTTCCTCACCTTCATCGCCTCAGAGAAATACTGGTGGATGAATGTTTCCGTGAAGAACTCCCAAGTGATATCTTTTTTAGGCTTTCTTCGATGCACATGATTCCACCATTTCCATGTTGGACCATAAAGAATAATGATAGCCTACATTACCATGAATGTCTTAGGCGGTGTGAGAAAATATATGTTCCTCTCATTCTTCCACAACCACTCCTCTGACTCAAGAGGATCATCTTTTCCATAAAATAGACGAGGGATAAATTTCCAAAACTCGATGATGTTGTCTATGTGATGATCAACTTGATGATTTCTTAAGGGTGCTCCGCCTGAAGCTACGCCTTCTGCCTTCATTAAACCTTCATGGCGGTGAATACTATAGAACATGGGAACAAATAACTTAATAAAGACATGGTAATTTGCATGTTGAATTCATTTTTTCACAATTTCCAAAATAAAAAAAATCAAAAATATTTCAAATGTAATATAGAACTAAATGGTTCACATGGGAAAATTAGTGTTGATGGGTGACACAGACATATGGTTGGAAGCCATATTCCAATCACACCCCCATCATAGAGAGCATTATAGGGTAATGTCCCCGACTCCACATGTTTTTCTAGGCCCAACGAGCCCACATGGATACTTTCTCATCTCCCTTGTAATTTACAAACATAAAACAATTCAGAGGAACCAAAAAGACACAACAACGTGGACATCCCATGGTAACCAAACGTTCAGAGTGAGAAACAGTTCATGACATTTTTCCCATCACTACGTCTCGTATCCTCATGTTTGTGCTTCGTGTTGAGGTAGGTCCACCACTGCACTGGCCTTTACATTCAGAATTTATCAATTACTTGATATTTATTTTAATTTTGTTAAATGAGAAATAATATTTGATAATTACTTGTGGAATAAGTATTGATGTAAGTGAATCTTTCTTACATTTATCATGGAACATAAATTATTTTCTTGATGAATTTTCCCATAACATGGATTGAATTCTGGTTTGTCCTTTGAACATAATTTATAAACATTCAAGTGTGGTTTTGGTTTGATGTTAAATGTTTTCTTCTGATGTGTGAGAAAATATGTTGGTGTCTTTTGTGAAATGATGTTTTTAATGTAACATACGCCACGTTTGAAACTTTAATAAAATAAATTATTTTGAAAAATCTCTTTGGGGTGACTCAGTGGTGATATCGTTGTGTACATTGGTTGTGTGAGTTGTTGGGTTTGATGTTATTTTATTGTAATAGGTTATCTGATTGACATTGTTGACACACCCCTCTTTCCCATTAGTACTCACCAGGGGAACCTATTATAGTTTGTGAATTTTCATTGAACGATTGTAGAACTAGTTTAGATTATGCATGAGAAAGTGGCCCATAATAGGAGATACATTATTATTATTATTATTATTATGGGATTGGGCCCCATGACTAGTCCAGGTATGGGAACGTTCAGGCATTAGGGAGTTATGAAGTCCTTGTGTAGGGAGTGCCTTCAGTATGAGTAACACATATATTACATTCATGATTTTGTGTAGATATGTTTTTCCTATGGTTTAGAAAATAAAATTAGTATTTCATATGGTTTACAGATATGTTTTTAAAATTTGATTCATATTTTCTCTTCAAACGATGAATATTATTTTAAATTGAAATGGAAATGGACTGCGACTTGATTTAGAACTAAATGTTTTGTGAAAATTCATATTTTATGTAATGTAGTTCAAACCTGAAATTAGTAAAATTATTTATTAAATGGTAGTGAATTATAAATAGATTTTTGTGTGCAACTTATCATTCTTAATCTTCAAGACTATTGTGTTTTCTTGTTTTTAGTTTCTTATGTAGGTTCCATTTCAATTTTTGGAATTTCATGGGTGATGTTTGGTTTTGGTGTTGGGGGGTTTCACTCCGGGTCGTGTTTTGTTTGGACAAGGTCAGGTTATTGAGTTAATGATGGTCATTATTAGTTTTTTGTGTTGTTTATTTAAATTTTTTTGTTTTATTTTCTTCACACAACATTATTTATTTTCATTGGGTGAAATCATTACCAATTGTTCTCTGTTTAAGCCTTGGAACTTTTCGCTAGCTCAAGATGCTCAGGAATGCCTCTTGGGCCTTGTCGTTGATCGGCTCAGGTGACCGGTTCAGGGTCAACATGGTATGTTTCATGAAAAACCTTAACAATGAATGAATAAAAAAATTTCTATCTTATAAATGAAAATAAGATTTTGCTGGTATTTTTGGTAAGAAATAAATATTTAGATTCAATTTTTTTAGTTTATAATTTAATTGAATATTTATTTTCATAAAATATATATAAAAAATATATTTGTATTTCTTATGATTAAAAGATAATTCTATGATAATGTTGTCAATTTTTCGAAGTGTTATAAAAGTAGTTACAAATATAAAATTTGTGTATTTCATGTAATTTTTAATTTTAATTAAAAATTAAATTTATCATAAAAATAATATTATTTTTTAAAAATAGAGTTAATTTTACGATACTATGGATTGAAAAAAGATTACGGTGAATTTTTGGGATCTTTTTGAAATACATGAAATATTGGTGAATAGTGTAATTCAATAATTTATGAAATATGCAAAATAAATTATTTTATGCATCATGCTTAAGTGATGGATGATGTAAATGGCCCTTTTTTAAAACTCCAATGCACTTATTACTATTTGCGGTCAAAATAATCAGCAATATATATTTTCTTGAAAATAATAATAAAATAATGATTTATATTTTGAGAAAACCCCCCTCTCTTCTACTATAAAAACATACCCTCACCTCTTCTTCTCCCCACACCTCTAAATCCATATGCCCTGTGAAAATTATCCTCAAATATATCCCTAATCCTCTATCCCAAGTCCATGGTAATTTTTTCTTATCAAAATTCAGAAAACCAATCCCTTACAGAGGGACTCAAAAGGAAGAATTAAAGAGTTAAAACCCTATTCCATTTTCTTTCAATCGCTTTTCAAGTTACTTTATATTCTTGTATATCCTTACCTATCCTCATCCAAATGGTTAGATATGTAACGCCCCGACCCTAGTTACCCAGAGTCGGTGCATTAATTACGTAACATTGGCATGATCACAAGAAAGATCAAGTCTCGAAAGACCGATTGGTTTAGTAGCCTTGGAAACACTAGATATATTCATAAGTTTTACATTACATCATTAAACAAAAAAAACTACTACAACAACATATTGTCTCCATAATCCACACTCATATCCCCACATAATATCCCTACAGGTCATTCATAACTTACTTCTTCACTTCCTGGGAAAAATAAAACATAGAAAAGGGGTGAGCTCAAATGCCCAGTAAGGATAACAATATAGCGGAAACTTTCATAAATAAGAATAAACTTTTAAGGCAATGTATAACTAAAACAAAAGCCTTTCAAACATGAACTTTCAACATGGTATGGCATAAATAAAATGAAATAATGCCATTTACTTATTCACATGGATATTCTACTAATCGAATAATCACATGAAAAAAATCATTAACCACTTTCATAATGTTGGAATGCATAATGCTAAACTTTAATTTCTTTTCAAGGCCTCATCCCAATACCTTGGGGCTAACTGTAACCGGAACCCAACCCGGAGTGCCTCTAATAACCGGACACCAACCCTGAGTGCCTCTAATAACCGGACACCAACCCGGAGTGCCTCTAATATCCGGACACCAAACCGGAGGGCTTACTTTTACCAGTCCCTAACCTGGAGGGCTTACTTTTACCAGTCCCCAACCTGGAGGGCTTACTTTTACCAGTCCCCAACCTAGAACATACTTGTCCAACACATTCATATGAAGTAAAGGTTGAAATATAACATGAACATTCTTATTGGAACTAGCATACGAAATGTAAATAATTTCACCATAAACTATGAATGGTATAAAAATAGCACATTCACAGTAAAGCATATCACAAAACCTTCAATACAATATAAAAGTTTTGTATCATAATAAATCAACTTCAAATAATCTTAAAATCCATCAAAGGATGTTGACATAGATGAAATCAATATTCTTTTTAAAGAAATATCTCCTTTTAATTTGAAATAATTTTAGATCCATATAAAATAAAACATTTTCTTTGAAAATATTCTTATAAGCTTGTAAGGGATGCTTTGACGATTTTATAACGGCGGAAAATAACCGCACCCGCCGTATAAGTTAAAAAAACATTCTTATCTTAATTCTGTCGAAAAGGTTAAAAAGCACCTTGTTTGGAAAACGACGGAAAGATTCCCTTATAAACCTCTTATAAAAAGTCAAACAAGGGTATAAATGACTTTAACCCATATTCTTTTAAATATTAAAAATGTTTTGAAATACATTTTGAAGAAACATGGATGTGGATGATAACGAGATCCCAGTAGATTATTACGTATAAACAACCTCGGATAATGAAGAGATTGTGAAATAACCCTTACCTTGTACTTTTCCTTTGTTGGGGTAGGTTAACCTCCTTTAGTTTAGGTAACTCACTTTGGTTGGAACCAAAGGACTTATTGAAATGCTTTCTGCCTAAGGGGAAGCTTCAAGGAGGAGGAGAGGGATGTGGGGAGCTTAGTTGGGCAGAGTTTGGACGAGCCAAGTGGCTTGAGAGGTGTGAGGAATGCGTAGAAGTGGTCTCCTTTTATAAGGGAGAAGAGGGGCTCTTTAGGAAAGAGTGAAAGTATTACTTTATAATATAATTATATTCAGTTTATAATGGTCAAAAAATCATTGAGGTCGAAGATAAGATGGCTCATATTCTAAATAACATCAACCAATAAGAATTGGACAGGTTTTAGATAATATTTTAATCATTATAATCTTATTTATTTAAATGATTTATTAATGAGGTAAACATTGCATCATTATTGTGTCATTAATAATATAAATTATTTGATGTCTAAAAATTATAAATAAAATATCATTATGTAGGAAATCTTTTTAGATTTTTAATGAATATTTATAATCGAAAATCCAATATGTATAACCCTATGTAAAAATTGTTCTTCTAAAAGATGTAAGCTTATGCGATTTTTATTTTTATTTTAACTTTATTAATATAAAGTGTCCCTACCACATTCAAGTGGCTCCAAGGGGTCCCCAAATTGACCCAAGGATGCCCATGGTCGGGTATTTGTCCACCAATAAGGTTAGGACACGTTTTAGGGTAATTTAGTATTATTATAATATTATTTTTTAACCCTTATTTACCGTATTTACCCTTAACCATGGTAAATAAAATATTTACCACAGTAATTATTCAAAATGTCTAAAAATAAAAGTTACCTATTTACACAATTTGGACATCCTGATTCCAAATATGGAATCCATTTTTCTAAATTCAAAACACAGAAGTGGCAGAAATTAATTTAAAATTAATTCCCGCTGTCAAAACAAAAAGCGTGTTTTTAAGAGGTAATAACTATCAAAAGATTGACACTTGTTTATGTTCGGTTTAATTGTAAAATTATATCCAATGACCAACATTATATTAAATGGTAAAAATAAATTCTAAATATACTTTAAAACCACTCAAATTCACAATTTATCACTATTAATTATTTTGATTAAAAAAGTTGTTTTTAATTAAAATTTAGTAATTTTCACTATTCATCAAAATATGAAAGTTATCCGAAAAGTACCAAAATTTCACCTTAGGCTAAATTAGATATTCTGAATCCAAAAATGAAGTCCATTTTAAAATATAAAATATATATAATTCTGAAAAGTAGGTATTACTATTCAAAACGGCTAGTTTGATTGGTTGTGGTATGTGTTAGAACTCGAAGTTGTGTACAACACACGCTACTGTATTATTCAAAGGAAAGCGTATCGTGGAAGCTTGGGATGTTTCATTTTAAATTTTTTGATGTCCCCATTTAGTCAAAAAGTTTAAAATATTGTATTTAAAAAGGGTTCACTATTAAAAGTTGATAAAAGTGCAATATTGAAAATGAATTTGTTCTTGCATTATGTCTAAGATACTCATAATATGGAAAAATTATAAGGATTATATAAAGTTTAAAATTTAGTTAATACTATTCATAACCTCTTTTGAATGGCTTTTTGGTAAGTCATGGTGCAATTGAACTCGGTGTTGCGTGTAGTGCAAGTTATTGAACTATTTTGAAGAAATAACACATTATGAATTCTTGGGGTGTTACATTCTCCCCTCCTTCAATAAATTGCGTCCTCGCAATTTGAAATTGTTCTTCGAAAATAAAAGGTTGAAAATAGAAAATATATTTGTGGGAAAACCCACATCGGAAATTGGGTTACTAAAATTTAGTCTTAATATGAGGAAAAGAGAAATGAAAGGGTCACCACCAAATTATGATTTTGATTAGGAGAACATTGGTGGCAATTAGAGACATATAATCGGAGGAAAAACGTAAATATTTATTGGTAGTGATTGAGGTCATCAAACACAAACAAGTGTATAATTGAGGTCCTTAAACTCATCAATCTATGATGATTTGATGTACTACCGGTTCAACAAAATATAGGGTATTGGGATAACATATTTTTGACGTTTCAAAATATCTTAGTTGAAATCCCACATCGAAAAATGAATTAACGAGGCCTCTATTTAAAATAAAGAGTCGAAAGTATGATGATTACCGAAAATAACACATACTAGGGTTCCATGTAGGAAAATATGGATATGGAAGAAAAATCTAACCATCAATTATCTGATGGAGAGTGGTAGAGAACATGGCTATGAAAAGGCCAACAATCCCAAAGCCATAAATTTGTTATGATTTAAGGTACCATCTAGGAAAACATTTTTGTTCTAAATTGCTTTTCTTAATATTGAGGAATTTATTTATGAGATTGGCTAAGATCATAAGGAGATATAATTACTTTATAATTAGAGTTTTATCCATTAATAAATTTCTACCACAAACTCATCTTTCACTCTAAAAGATAATAGAATGTAAAAAAATTATATTTACACTATTCGTATAGGGTTCCAAAATAAACGAATTTATAATTCATCTACAAGATCTTTTAATAAAAACTAAATTATTTAATCCAGGACATCTCGTGGGACAGTTGTAGGTGATACACCCTTGTCGCCCTTCGGTTGCGGGTTCATGTCTCGCAGCCTTGCCGGACGCGACGGGTTGCCGCCCGACCTCCGGGTTGTCCTTTTATGGCAATCCAAAATAATCCAAACTCGAACTATCCAAAATACTTCTATCCAAACTCACAGTCCAACATTTATAAGTAAGGTAAACATAATGTAGAACCTTTTTACCCCGTAATAGCATATGAATACCTTCATCATGTATTCTTTTAATACACCGAAACATCCTGAATTACCATATTCCTTATTGATTACATTCATGCTCCCTTATTCCATATAGAAAGCTGGATATACTTCATTAATCCAAAAATGTTTTAAACCCCGACAATGATGGAATATACAAATCATTAATCAGTTCCAGGGTAGTCAAGAATATCCAATATAATTTATCCAAAACAATCACATATTATTCCAAAATCACTACCTCAGTATCAGAACTATATTATGATTTATCATTCTCTCAACCATATATTTTCCAAAAATTTATCCTGCTATTGAGTCACATTTCTTTGTTCCACACAATATCAAGTCCTTGATGAAATAGTACTGCAGTACAATCCTTATATACTCCATGATTATTGTAACAAGTACATTGTCGATACAACACTCAATTGACATAATCAACATAATAACTCTAATCATTCCTCTTCATCTGTGGTAGTATCATAACTTGATTATTATCCAATAACATCATTTGCGGCATAGTCTGATGACTGGGACATAGGTTCGCGTAGTGTCCAAACTCCTTGCAAATGAAGCATTGTACATTTAAAACCATTTTCTTACCCTTGCAGTCACGTACTTTGTGCCCTTTTCCTCCACACTTATAACAAACTCCCATTCCTTTCAGGCAAGTTCCAGGGTGTTTCTTTCCACAGTTACCACATATGGGAAAATTCTTCTTTTCCCTCTTCCCTTTATCCATTTTTCTCTCTTCCATCATTTTCTTCTCTTGCTTCCCTTCAAAGCCATAGGACTCAGTAAACTCTTTACTTATCTTATCAACACATGATATTATTTCTTCATATGATGATAATACATGGGAGACTATTTCTCTTATAAATTCTAGCTTAAGACCATGAAAGATATGATCCTTCCTTATCTTTGGATCATGTGCATTTCTGGTGTTCTCATTCCTTCTACTAGGCGCCATTTCTAAACAATGGAATACACTAGATCAGTTTATGAATCAAAATACATAATCCCATACTTATAAAACACTTAACATAAATTGAACTATTTATTGATATAATCCATAATCATAAAAATGTCTCCTTTGAGGATGTATATAATCATAAACCCTTCATAATGGTTTGTAAAGAATATGAGAATTATCCTAAACATATCCCACGGGAGTGTCGTAACCAAGAGTGCAGCAAGGCCCGTTGTCGTGCACCAGTTCCCGTTCGAGTCAATCTCAAAGCGGTGTTTTCAGGTTTTACCCATAGGTACATCTGTGCCAGAGCCACCTCTACCTGCTCGTATCTAGACAGGGATGTATTGCTTGGAAAACTCACAAAATCTCTACAATACCAAAATTCTAGGAAGTTCTTCTATACTAATCCTCAAAGTTCATCTTAGGTCTACGTGCTCTAATCAGAGTTTATCTAAATCTAGCTTCCAAGGTTTGTACTAAACTTCCTCTGATACCAACTGTAACGCCCCGACCCTAGTTACCCAGAGTCGGTGCATTAATTACGTAACATTGGCATGATCACAAGAAAGATCAAGTCTCGAAAGACCGATTGGTTTAGTAGCCTTGGAAACGCTAGATATATTCATAAGTTTTACATTACATAATTAAACAAAAAAAACTACTACAAAAACATATTGTCTCCATAATCCACACTCATATCCCCACATAATATCCCTGCAGGTCATTCATAACTTACTTCTTCACTTCCTGGGAAAAATAAAACATAGAAAAGGGGTGAGCTCAAATGCCCAGTAAGGATAACAATATAGCGGAAACATTCATAAATAAGAATAAACTTTTAAGGCAATGTATAACTAAAACAAAAGCCTTTCAAACATGAACTTTCAACATGGTATGGCATAAATAAAATGAAATAATGCCATTTACTTATTCACATGGATATTCTACTAATCGAATAATCACATGAAAAAAATCATTAACCACTTTCATAATGTTGGAATGCATAATGCTAAACTTTTATTTCTTTTCAAGGCCTCATCCCAAAACCTTGGGGCTAACTGTAACCGTAACCCAACCCGGAGTGCCTCTAATAACCGGACACCAACCCGGAGTGCCTCTAATAACCGGACACCAACCCGGAGTGCCTCTAATAACCGGACACCAAACCGGAGGGCTTACTTTTACGAGTCCCTAACCTGGAGGGCTTACTTTTACCAGTCCCCAACCTGGAGGGCTTACTTTTACCAGTCCCCAACCTGGAACATACTTGTCCAACACATTCATATGAAGTAAAGGTTGAAATATAACATGAACATTCTTATTGGAACTAGTATACGAAATGTAAATAATTTCACCATAAACTATGAATGGTATAAAAATAGCACATTCACAGTCAAACATATCACAAAACCTTCAATAAAATATAAAAGTTTTGTATCATAATAAATCAACTTCAAATAATCTTAAAATCCATCAAAGGATGTTGACATAGATGAAATCAATATTTTTTTAAAGAAATATCTCCTTTTAATTTTAAATAATTTAAGATCCATATAAAATAAAACATTTTCTTTGAAAATATTCTTATAAGCTTGTAAGACAAGCTTTGACGATTTTATAACGGCGGAAAATAACCGCACCCGCCGTATAAGTTAAAAAAACATTCTTATCTTAATTCTGTCGAAAATGTTAAAAAGCACCTTGTTTGGAAAACGACGGAAAGATTCCATTATAATCCTCTTATAAAAAGTCAAACAAGGGTATAAATGACTTTAACCCATATTCTTTTAAATATTAAAAATGTTTTGAAATACATTTTGAAGAAACATGGATGTGGATGATAACGAGATCCCAGTAGATTATTACGTATAAACAACCTCGGATAATGAATAGATTGTGAAATAACCCTTACCTTGTACTTTTCTTTGTTGGGGTAGGTTAACCTCCTTTAATTTAGGTAACTCACTTTGGTTGGAACCAAAGGACTTCTTGAAATGCTTTCTGCCTAAGGGGAAGCTTCAAGGAGGAGGAGAGGGATGTGGGGAGCTTAGTTGGGCAGAGTTTGGACGAGCCAAGTGGCTTGAGAGGTGTGAGGAATGAGTAGAAGTGGTCTCCTCTTATAAGGGAGAAGAGGGGCTCTTTAGGAAAGAATGAAAGTATTACTTTATAATATAATTATATTCGTTTTATAATGGTCCAAAAATCATTGAAGTCGAAGATAAGATGGCTCATATTCTAAATGACATCAACCAATAATAATTGGACAGGTTTTAGATAATATTTTAATCATTATAATCTTATTTATTTAAATGATTTATTAATGATGTAAACATTGCATCATTATTGTGTCATTAATACATTAAATTATTTAATGTATAAAAATTATAAATAAAATATAATTATGTAGGAAATACTTTTATCTTTTTAATGAATATTTATAATCGAAAATCCAACATGTATAACCCTATGTAAAAATTGTTCTTCTAAAAGATGTAAGCTTATGCCATTTTTATTTTTATTTTAACTTTATTAATATAAAGTGTCCCTACCACATACAAGTGGCTCCAAGGGGTCCCCAAATTGACCCAAGGATGCCCATGGTCGGGTATGTGTCCACCAATAAGGTTAGGACACGTTTTAGGTTAATTTGGTATTATTATAATATTATTTTTTAACCCTTATTTACCGGATTTACCCTTAACCATGGTAAATAAAATATTTACCACAGTAATTATTCAAAATGTATAAAAATAAAAGTTACCTATTTACACAATTTGGACATCCTGATTCCAAATATGGAATCCATTTTTCTAAATTCAAAACACAGAAGTGGCAGAAATTAATTTAAAATTAATTCCCGCTGTCAAAACAAAAAGCGTGTTTTTAAGAGGTAATAACTATCAAAAGATTGACACTTGTTTATGTTCGGTTTAATTGTAAAATTATGTCCAATGACCAACATTATATTAAATGGTAAAAATATATTCTAAATATACTTTAAAACCACTCAAATTCACAATTTATCACTATTAATTATTTTGATTAAAAAAGTTGTTTTTAATTAAAATTTAGTAATTTTCACTATTCATCAAAATATGAAAGTTATCCGAAAAGCACCAAAATTTCACCTTAGGCTAAATTAGATATTCCGAATCCAAAAATGAAGTCCATTTTAAAATATAAAATATATATAATTTCTAAAAGTAGGTATTACTATTCAAAACGGCTAGTTTGATTGGTTGTGGTGTGTGTTAGAACTCGAAGTTGCGTACAACACACGCTACTGTATTATTCAAAGGAAAGCGTACCGTGGAAGCTTGGGATGTTTCATTTTAAATTTTTTGATGTCCCCATTTAGTCAAAAAGTTTAAAATATTGTATTTAAAAAGGGTTCACTATTAAAAGTTGATAAAAGTGCAATATTGAAAATGAATTTGTTCTTGCATTATGTCTAAGATACTAATAATATGGAAAAATTATAAGGATTATATAAAGTTTAAAATTTAGTTAATACTATTCATAACCTCTTTTGAATGGATTTTTGGTAAGTCATGGTGCAATTGAACTCGGTGTTGCGTGTAGTGCAAGTTATTGAACTATTTTGAAGAAATAACACATTATGAATTCTTGGGGTGTTACAAGATAACTCCATTACCATAAATTTACTATAATTTTGTGATTTTAATGGATTATTTCACCATCAAATATCCCTTACCATCCCTTTATACTAGAAATGGGAAATCCATCAAATATGTGTTAATTTATCATTTTCATGGATGAAAGGATTTAAATTCCTATTAGCATATTCATTTCTAGACAAATAACCATTGTAATGGTGAAATAAATTTATTATGAATGTAATATATCCTATTTTATGTTCTATAATTATATTTTATAGATAGTTTTAATTTATTAAAAAAATGAGTTCGTTGTGATTAAAACCCACTATTTAACCGAAAACGATTATCATTTATGTTTTATATAATGATTCATCCTCACTCCATATACACAATTGAATTTTATAACCATTTTATATTTTGGTTGTTACTTAAAAAAATATAACATCAATTCTGTACAACCATCATCCCCTTACATGATTATTCTCTACATGTATATAAGTAAATCGATCATGAAAACCATAGAATGAAATGCTCCTATACAATGAAATTAAACCTCTTAAGACATCAAAACTACCTTGAATGAACATAATATGGTTAAAAAAGAAATTAAATATATAATATGTTATGTAAATTGTAAATAATGATTCTAATTTGATTATCCATGAAATTAAGACTATGATAGGATTACCTACAAACATATGGTAAGGGATTCTACCCAAACCCCCAATTTTCATTATAGTTTCCCGACCATTATTTTGACCCAAATGAAGTTATAATTGAATTTTATTTACATATTAAAAATGTTTTCTTTATGTTTCACACTTCTTTATCCAGATTAACTCATAGTTCTCTTTGATGGATATACATATCATTAATTGGTTCCCTTATCAATTATTCCCTACAAGCACCTTTTTTAAGGGAACATCCTGAATTCATACCTAATTTCAAGTGCACTCTATCATGAGTTTTAAGTCAAATTTTTAAAAAAAAATTGTTTTCTTATTATTAAATCATTCTTGGTTTAATTCTTATTTTATATAAAATATCATTCACTTATCTATTTTAAATTCTGTTTAGTATTTTCCTAAAAATCACACTTTAATGTTCTAATGCTAAAATTTCATAAATACTCTTCATAAAAGTTGTCACTTTTATTTGAAATGAATTACCAAGATATATTATTAATTTTCCCTTATCCGGATGACCTCCCAATAACACTATATGACTGAATGTGTATCCTTCATCCCTTGGAACCACCATATTAGAAAATAAAATCCCTAGAATAATAGCAATAATTCTGAGAGTAAAAGGAATGTACAAACCCATCCTTGAATAATGCGAAAGGAAACCAATGTTTTGGTGCCTTTGATCCTCATAAAAATGAGTATTTATAGATTCCTTAATTTGGTCATTGAAAAATAGACATTGAGATTAAATTTTATGTGACCGTTGATGTTTTTATAACTGTTATAATTTTATAACCATTATGTGTTTTAAGAATTTAAAATTTTAAATGGTTTAATGAATTATTTTAGTTTAAATAATAATATAGTTTTAATTGAATATAATTTTTAGTATTTATATTTTAAAATTAAAAAATGGGGTTTTATACATTTATATTAACCTTTCGTTTTTTATCAATTGAGTGTTTTATATTGTTTAAAATGGATTTCAATTAATATTAGTATGTAGAAATAATAACTTAATGTAATGTTATAATTATTAATTGAATAATATAACCTTAGAAAATAAAGATTTTATAATTTTAAATAATAATTGGATTTTAGTACATATATTAAAATATGTTTTGTTCCATTTATGTCTAATAATATTTTATCGTATGTAATAAATTTTAACAAAAAATTGGCTATGTACCCACAAACTAGAGTAGAATTATAGAAAAAATCCTCATGATCCAATGGGAACTTGGCATAGGTACACTAGAGTATTCCAAGGATGGAACAATATATAGTCAAGGCGATATAGTGTATGGACCCATGTGTAGGGTACTAGTCAAACTCCTAGATGGGTTGGGCCAAGGCCCCTGGTGTGGTCCCAAGTATGAGGACCCCATGGTGTTTGTGTTCATGTTATCGAACTAAGGAAATTCACACTAAGCCTTATAAGGTGGTCCTAAAATCCGAATAGTTTCAACGTGGGACTTGTTTTTTTGTGAATGTTCAAATATTGATCAAACAATCGAATTGAGCATGATCTCAGTCGTCTCCATCATTTCCCAATTCGAACAACCTCTTCCCCAGTTTAATGATGTTTTTAATTCCATCATTCTGATCCAAAACAAATGATCTAGATGGTTCCCTTGAATTCCTAATATACCCCCTTAGAAAATAGAATGGATTATTCAATCCCTTGGATTGGGATTTTTTTAATCAATGTTATATAGTATTTCTCCCCTTCTCCCTCATTGAGTCAAACTTTACAAAAGGTCACACTAGACATTGGCTTAGCCACCAGCCTCCTTTCATCCTCCTCAACTGTTTTTCTTCTACCCTATGAGTTAGTAGGAATCAACACATGAAGCACATTCTTTCTATTATACATATGTATTTATACCTCATGGCCCATGTTGTTTAAAATTTTTATTTTTTTTATACTGATCCCCACCCGTCATCTTCCACTTCATATTTTGATTAAAGCGTGCACACACACACACATATATATATATTGTGTAATACTTATTTGATCTGATGAATTATCTTAATCATTCCAAACCCACAGAACATTTTCAAAGGTTTTTTTTAAGAAATAAATAATTATAAAAACCCTCTTTCCACCTCATTAGCATGAGAACCTCACCACCCAAGTTCCCCAATTTGCATTCTTCTTGAATATCCAGAAGCCCAAATCCCCTCATATATTCTAAATCAGTTAAGGATCTATTTAATTTACTCAAAATTATAGTTGGTTTACAATGTGGTATATATATATATATCATTATATTTTTAGAAAATATATGTGAATATAATTTTATACAAAAAATTTATATAAATTTATACATATGAAATGGTGTATTTTAGTTTTTCAAATTACAGTTTATTCTCAAAGAGTTACATATATATGTTTATATATATGCATATATACACATATATAACTTATTATTTTAAGGGTTTTTTTAAAACATAATTTCTATAATTGATGTTTTGTAAGGGATTAATTATTGTGTCAATATATTTTATTATTTCAAAGAGATATATATATATATATATATATATATTTGTGTATAAATATATTTATATAGAAATGTAATTATCATTTTAAATGCATTTATAAGTCATATTATTATTTTATATGAAAAATTGTATCTCAATTCCCTACATGTCTTGAATGGAATGTTTTGGCCATAATATAGCTCATATGTGACATTCCACACATTATGAGATCATGTATGAAATTATTTCATTTTTCATACAATTATAGTTTTCAAATAGTAATAGTTATTAAAAGAATTTGATTATATTAAATCTTTTTAGAAAACTATTTTAATGAATGTTTTATGTCAGGTTATAAGAAAAATTATTTTCGTGAAAAGGAAATAATTCATTGTACGTGATTCAGGAAATTTTTGTGTTAGAACTGAAGAAGTATGTTACATTGAAAATGTTTTCCAAAATGGAATTAGTATAAAGGATGTTGTGATATGGATAGTGACCCCATAAGATTTAAGGGATCATTTTTCCACATGAGTCATATCTAGTGGCCATACATTTTTGTTTTATATTTATGTAATCCAACTATTAGATATTAATCCATGAGAAATTTATTATTTTCAAAGGAGAATACTCAAATGATTCTACAAATATAGTTATGCTATGAAATATATGTTTCAAAAATATTTTGGTATCTTTTATGATTTAGAAATTTACTTTTATATTTTTAGTCTTTTAAAATATTTTCAAACTGATGATTGATTGATGAAAATATTCAATAAATAAGTGACATGTTTTCAAAATTAAAAAACTCATATGAAAGTATATATTAGTAAAGATTGCCTAAAATGGTTTCAGAAAATCAAGTACATGAACTTTATAAATATCAAACTAAATTGGGGAGTGAACCCATCCATCACTATGTGGCTTTACAAAAGACACCCCTAAATGACTTATGTGGCCTTAAATCGGAGTTTTTCTTCAGAATCATGGTTAAAATTATCAGAAATACCACTAGATTTTTTAAATAAATTTTTAATTAATATATTTTCCAAGGTGAGATAGTATTATTGAAATCATAAGTGATGTCAAATGATGTTTTAAAAATTATATTTTTTAATTTATTTTAAAAATATTATTTTTAAGATAGTTTTCTGATGGTTGTAAATCCCTTTACTATGTATATTTGAAGCTCACAATTTGTTTTAAATCTATTTTTATATGTCATATATAAGTTCTATGTCAGTCGGTTCAGATAAAGACACGGTTCATGAAGTCTTTTATTTAATTTTGTACAATATTGTTATGTCATATTTCATGACTCTAAATCTCTATAACATTGGCCGGTAAATTTTCTAGTTATGTAGTAAATGTTGTGTATTATTTCATTTTCTTTAAAAAAATGCATAGAATTTTCTGTGTAGATTTCGGTAGCTCGAGCTTAGGGAATTATAGTTTGCATTAGAGGAACTGTCTAGGAAACATTGATATTAGATGTGTTAATTTTATAGGAAAAATAGTGATTATAGTTATTTTTTAACTTTTAATAAATTAATTAACCACAAGGATATAGTTTTTCATAATTCTCGATATTTAAATTCAAAATTAAAATAACGATGAAAAAATTACTAGGGCGTAATTTACTTTAGGGGGAGAATGAGACATCTTGAGATTTTAAAAGGAATCATTATGTGATTAAATTTACTACTAAATATTGTTTGACATTTAATGCCTTGCATTTAAACATAATTTAGCCACATCAGTGAATTAAATTTTGAAAAATAGACATTAACAATTGAAATCACTATGTTGTTTGGATTCATATAGGATCAACATAATTTTTGGTGAATAGTAACAAACCCTTATAAATATTAGTATACCGTTATTAATAGTAACTCATCCAAATGAATAGTGACATCACCATGAATTTATAAATATAACTTAGGAATATTATATGTTACAATATGATCATATTATAAGTGTTTTAATTTGTTTAATTCATAAAAATGTGATTACAATATTATGATTAATTTAATAATTTAAATGAAAATTTAATTTCCTAAATTGTATTCATAAAATAATATATTTATTTCTTATGAATAAAATATAATTTTATGAAACCGTAATTAATTTTTCAATGTGTTTAAAAGGCAGCGTACATTTTATAATTTTTTTTTCTAAACAAAATTTTGATTTTATTTAAAAATAAAATTTATCATATATAGAAAATTATATTCATAATATTTAGTTTAATCTATGATTCAACACATTGAAAATTTTTTGGGTGAAGTTTTGGAATTTCTCTAAAATACATGAATTTTTTTGAATTGTGAAATTTGATAATTTAGAAAATTTGAAAAAAAAATGTATTTTTCACCATGATTGAGTCATGAATGATCTAAATGGACAATGGGTTAAAGTCAAATGCCCTTACTACTATTTTTATTTGTATGAATCATAAGTACTTCTTGTCATGAGTAAAATAATAAATGAATGAATTAAATATTGAGAAAATTCCCCTACACTCCACTACAAACACCATCCCTCACCACCTATTCTCGTCACACCACACCAACCTTTTTAATTTTCATTGTTTTACTAAAATATCTCCAAATGAGAATATACCAGATACATTATCTCTTGGTCTCATCAAAAGACCAAAACCTCTCCCCTATGGTGGTTCTGAAGGGGATGAAATCAAGAGGTAAAACCCTCTTCTCTTTTCTTTCATTTTATTTTCATGTTATTTTGTAATTTTTCTAGGCTCACATATCCTCATACAAATTGTGTGATAATTGTAGTAACATAAATATACTGAATTTTTTTTCTAAAGGAAAAATCCATCGTAATCTCTTCTTTACCATCCATTATTACTAGAAATGGGAACACTATCTAGGATGTGTTAATTTATAACATTAAAGGATGACATGTTTCCAATTAATTTTACCATATTCAATTCTAGTCATGAATCCATTTTATGATTTAAAGGGATTATTATTTATGCAATATTTCCTATTTAATGTTCTGGAATCATTTGTTACAAATGGTTTTAATTTATAAAACAAAATGAGTTCATTGCGATAAAAAAAATCCAATTACCTAAATAGTTATCACTAAAGATTTATATAATTATTCATCCTCAATCAAAATAAAGAAATGAATTTTATAAAAATTTATGCTTATGTATGATATCTAATAACATATGACTTTAATTTTGGATAATCATACTCATCTTACTCGATTATATGTATATGTTATAAGTTAACCAATCATGGAATCCAAGGAAAGAAACACCCCCAAAAAATAAAATTGAACATTTGTACCCATAAAAAAAGCCATAAATGATTTTAATAAGGATATAATAATCAATTACATGTCCAAGAAATTATTTTATTACTAATTAATAAATATAATTTGATTATCTAGCATATCAATATCTTGTGTATAACACCTACATACTTTAGGTATGGTATTCAATGTGAACCTCCATTAATCCTTCAGGTTTCTCTCGCATTCTTTTTACGAAAATGATGTTATCTCATCATTTTATGAACATCTTACTAATTAAGTTTATATTTTTCAAAATCATATATAATGATACATTCGTTCTTATCTTTTGTGGATATACATATTTTAAAGAGGTTCACTTCTTAATTCATCTTGATTAGCATGCCCATTTTATGGAACATCCTGAATTCTTACTCTATTTAATGTGCACAATATCATATGTATTAAGGAACCATTGTTATTTTACAAAATAAGTTTTTTTATTTTTAAACCATCATGGTTCACTTCTGGTTTTATATACAATACTTTTCCCTTTTCTATTTTAATGTCTCTTTAGTATTTTTATAAAACTACTCTAAAATGTTTCAATGGTAAAATTTCATAAATATTGTTCTTACATGTTATCAATTATATTTTCCATCACATACCATGAGATATGTATATTTTACCTTATGAATTACCATGTATGTTTTAATTCCTTTATTTCATGGACACATTTATAACACACTATTTCCTTTTTCTTTATGACAATACTATGATACTCATTTTTTCCATGGGTACCCATATGTTTATGTATGATTGATTATGTATGAGTCATTATGTTGATAAATTATTAATGAAAATGATAAAATGGGTGAACCCAAATAGCACCCCATTTCATTGGTTAAATTAGTCTCATGATATGATATGTGCAACATTCTTGGTGGCTAGTCTTAACTCGTGCTCCATCTACAAAGGAATAGTAGTTAGCCTTGGCTCGTGATCCATGTGAAACTTTATTTTTGGTATATCTTCACTCATGCTCCTATATATTCAATGAACCTTGACTCATTATAATGTCATGTTTTATGATTATTCAATATTACTGTGATTCCAGGTTTATATGATCCAATGTTTTATATTTTATGATTATATATGTTCAATAATTTTACATGCATTTTTATATCATTATTTAATTCATTATAACCCATGTGCTATGATTTATTATTATGATTATCCCCTTACTAATAACACTATTCTCATCCCTTGTTTTTAAATTTTTTTCATAACATTCCATAAATGTTTGAAGGATGGTTACGAAGCTAGTGCAGATAAACCCAATTAGTTACTTTGTAATTGTTTTGGTAAAATTAGATTTAATAATGGTTTTTCTAATCATAAAAAATAGATTCGAAATAGTCATCTACTATTATAAATTATGTTTACATATTCATGTTTATTTTATTAAAATATTACATATCATTTTAGGCGTTGAGTCTAGTTGCTCAAGCTTGGGGTGTTACATATTATGATTCTTATCTACATGATTCCAAGAAGTGTACTATAAATGATATTAAAGGACATTATATATGTAATATTCTTATTATCTTCAATGTCATATAGATGGAAAAAATATCTTTTAATTTGTGTATTAATTTTTACTTCAAAACTCATGTATGTATCTATATTTCCAAGACTACTAAACTGCTGATGCTTAACGAGTTGATTTATTGAAATCATTCTAGTGTAATTGGTTTCAAACATTGGATCTGAGCCTTTTAGGGTTAGGTTACTATAAATTATATTTATTAAATTTTAACCCTTCTTTAATATTATTATTTGATTGGGATTTTTTTCAATGTTATCAAAATATTAAGATTAAATGGTTAATATCTCAACGTTAACTGGGATAGTTTATGATAATTATTCCAATGATGAAATATTCTGATTCACCTCTAAATAATTATAATGAATTTTCATATACTATGTTTCTTCCCCATATGTTCATGTATTGTTACCATTTTCCAATTTTTGGGAATTTAAGATAATTAGGAAGGGTTTTTTACAAAATATGGTAGTATTTACATTTAGTTATAAAATATTTTTTAATCAAAAACCATTTTTTATAAATATTAATAAAAAAATTAAGTTATATTTTTATATCATTTTTTAAAAAAATTATTTTATACTATTTTTTGAAAAAGAGTTTATTAAATAGTTATTAAAATATGATTTATATGTTTTTCGGGTTATTTTAAAAGAAAAATAATTTCAAAATGCTATATAATGTAAAAAATTTTCATTGATGAGGAAATGATATTTTTCTCAATAACATTTCCCAATGATTCTGAAAACTTATTTTCTAAGTTTTTTTATAAAAAATTATAAAATTATTTTGTTTATTTTTTTGACTTAAATATTATTTTCAAAGGATGATTAATTTCTATAAAAAAGGCTCCTAGTTATCAGTAAAACTAATTTTAAATCAAAGATGAAATACTTCGATATAGTATATAATATATTGAGGAAATTATTTATTTAAAACATTTTAATTAATTATATAAATGGTTTCTATTTAAAATTTCATGTTTATTTTGAAATCCATTTCTCTTCCATAGGTTATACAATAATAAACCTCTATTAAAACCCATGTTCTTACATTAGTTATTAGATAATGAAATGATTATGAAACCCATCCACTTTCCATAGGTTATGATATTTTTGAAATGATTATGAAACCCATTTCATTTCATGGGTTATGAAATGATGAAGTTATGTAATATTTTGGAATGCATATTTAAGAATTAATTATGCAATGCATTGGACATATATCTTCTTATAATGTAATTGTAATGATATATATCTCATGATATAATGATTATAATCAAGTCATTGGTATTCATCCATGATAGTAAACATGTGTTTCTTGATCTAAAACAGAAAAGGAATGTCATGTTCCATGATGGGAAGAGGTGTGCCCTAATTCAAAATAGAAAATAGGTGTGTCTGGATGCACAATGGAAAATAATTGTGTTTAGATCCAAAATGGGAAACATGGGTTTTATGATCCATAATGGGAAACATGAGTTTCCGGATCCACAATGCGAAACAGGTTTATCCTAATCAACTATGTTTATAGTATTGGAATGAAACATTGAATACTATGATGTTATTCATGAACTAGATTACATATTCACAATGTTATTCATCGACATAGTAGCATGTCCAAAAGTTTATACGAGTTTCTAGTTTAATTTACTTAACATAACGAGTTCACTTTTCTCTACTTACATATGTTAACAATGTTTTAAGCTGATGTTTATGGTAAAAAATATGTCTTATTCCTATGGTACACTCATATGATTCATTTTTCATTACAATATTATGACTCATATATTAGAAACATATAATCATTATTATATGACTCTTAATTATGATCATTGATATGAATTTTATGATATTCAAATCTTATAATCATGTTATAATGTCTGTAAATTCTAGAATAGTATTATATGTCTACTTTGATTACACTTACTGGTCATCTCAACTCATCGAATCTTATGTTTACTTTCAAATGGTTATGAAGAAATATTTTAAGTCAGTGTAGTAAATAGTAACATATTTATGGGATACTTTTAATATATTTCACTAAGATAGAAGATTGTGTTCAACGTTTATAATGAAAATAAACTATTACAATCCTTGGCCATGCATTTGTGTAATGTGATGAACATTTATCTAAAATGATTTAATATCTAGGAATGTTAATCCAGGTTCAATATAATTATGGTATGACTATTTAAATTCATCCTTATACAAATATTTTTTTAATAATTCTTATAGAAAATCATTTTCATATCAGCTATGCATCCCAAAATATCATTTGGATGACATGATTGGACCAAAATTTGGGGCACAAAATCAATAGTTTCTTTATAATTTTTTGTAAAAAAATATATCAAGTGAAAATAAAAATGAGTTATTTGGTTCATGGATAGTGATTTCTCAACCTATATGTTCGTTGAATACTTCGAGAGCGATCACCTTTAAAATATCACCACATTACATAAAACTTTTAGTGATATCTCAAGAAGTATGTTCATTGGTATATGTACAAGTGGACTATCAAATTCCTCTACTCTTAAATATATTCTATTTTAAAATTAATTTAAATGATCATTTTATTTGTATATGTCATTTATATGATAATAGTTTTACTGTCTCTTCAGAAAATGTATTTTCTAATGTTTTTTATTCCAATGGAAAACATTTTTATTTATATTATTATTCTATAAATGAATATTTTTGGAATATTAATTCACTTTAAAATTAAAATTGTAAATGTTTAAGTTTGAATGAAAGTGATTCAGGGATTTGGAATGGGTTCCATAGTGATTTCTGTAGAGGCACATCTTTCAAAATTATCAAAAATCATTTAGTATGAGATTTAAAAAAACTATATCTAAAAAATGACATTATTTTTTACATTTTATACTCATTTGGAAACAAGAAATATTATCTAAATCTAAAAATAAATTATCCACCAACAAGTAACGTGATATTATTCATATTAATTATTATTTTCCAATCCACCTTCCATGTATTTGATTGAAATCTTATTCTTTTTAAATTATCGATGTTTATAGAAGATTTACATTAGTTTGTTTATTTTATAATAAAAATGAGGGTTTTAAATTCATTATTAATTATTTTAGATGGAAAAAATTAATATTTAAATAAGATCATATCCATTTTAGTGATCATGGGGGCGAGGTTGATAATAAATTTTTTTATTAACTATTTACTTCACCAATTTATAATCATTATTTTTCTACACCAAGGAATCCACAAAAAATATTGTATTAAATGATTGAATCCAAATATATAATACAATATAAGATGTATCCTATATAAAATTCATATTCAACAATATTTTGTATTTATGGAATTATATAACACATGTTTTGCATTGGTTCATGTTCTTATGTGACCCATACTTAAAAATACACCATATGAACATTTGAATGAAGAATATTATATTGCTTGTTTTTTAAAAGCACTAGGATGTAAATTCTATATTCCAAGCACCAAATACACTATAAGAATGATTAAATATAAATTTTATAAAGGAAACTTTTTGTTTACTCTAACTCATGTAAAAATATAAAGCCATTAATATATGTCTAATAACATTAGAATAGACAATTCACAAATAATTTGATAAATATTTACCAAAACAAAATCATAAAACTGATTAAATTGTTGTTGTCCTATAAAATTGATCCATAAATAAAACACATATATTTGAATATGTTAATATAATGGAAGAACCACCATCAATACCTTTATTCATGGATTGGGTAAAATATAATGATCCTACATTTTAAAATGTTACTGGCGATTTAAAATCAGGTACATATACCCAGAAAGTCCGATCCAAGCAAGTTTGGACCACCAAATTTATTAATAAAATAAAAGTGCAGAAACAGGAGAAAGAAGAGAGAGAGATTACAAGTCAAAACATTCATAGTCACCACCCCCATACCCGATCGTGTCATCAGCATCAGCTGATTCCCATTCTGATTGGGTCTCGTATTGTTTAAGAAGCTTCTTATAGATCTTCCGTTTGTCCATCTGCTCCTTTGATAGCTTCTCAATCTCCTTCTTGGCAGATGCCCTAGTGGTCACGGTCTTCGGAACTGCAGAGTAGTCCTTCCTTGGTTTCCTTGAAACAGGGGCAGATCTGACACCCTCACTGTCAGAGCCTCTTTTCTTTTCTCCTCGGACAATATCACTATATGATATCGTAGTTGCATCCATACCTCTTCCCTTGGTCTCAACATGAGAGGCACCCCCTTTGCAGAGGGTTAGGTCCCCAACTCCAGGAGTGGGTTCCTCCGCCCTTCCTTTCTCAGTAGTCTTTGACTTGTCACCATTGCCCGAGACCCTGATCGGTGTACACACCCTCCCCTGTTCATCTTCAGAAATGTTCCCCCATTCCTCATGTAACTCAGATATCTGAAATTGCTTCTGGATTTCATGATGATAATCAACATGTAAATGCACATAACCCTGATTATAAACATCAACCTGGTGAGAGTCAGGGATCAAATTATCAGAAGTGATAACCTCCTGATCTCTGGAAGGGCCGCTATATGATCTTTTCTGAGTAGAATCAACAATCAACCCTTTGCCCTTTGAAGGAGTCGGCACATCAGGGACTGCCTTCATAGGAGGGTCGCTGTCCTTGGTGACATGCTTTGGCGAGGACAATTCCTTCAAAGTATCCTTTTTTTGACAGAGATTGGAGGGGTGTCCTCGCATCCCACACTCTTTACAAGAGTTGTTTTTCCGACACAATTCCAAAGAGTGCCCCACAATCAAGCATTTAGTGCAGAAAAGAGGCATCTTTTCATATTCAACATCAATTTGAATTTGATCAGACGGAATAGAAAGAGTTACCATATCAATGAGAGTGGATCTGAGATCAACTTCCACCAGCATTCTAGCAAAGTGCCCAAATCTGACATCAGTTGTTTCCTTGTCAAGGCGGATGGGAGTTCCAATTGCCGTTCCAATATCATGCAGGATCTCTGGATGCCAAAGAACCCAATTAAGACCATGAAGACGCACCCATACTTGTGCGAAGACATTTTTTGCATTCGAGACATTAAAGTCCAGTGACCATTTGTGCAGATGAAGCCATCCCGGTTTTAGAAACATGGAACCAGAACTCCATGCCCTAATCTTGAGATCCGCCGATGGAAACAAGCAGTGAAAGAATCCCCGCCCAAGGGAGACACATTTCCAGCTAGCAAAGCCCCACAACATCGAAATTCTACGGAATAAATCTTCACATTTCCAGGGTTGCGCACCTTTAGGAAGAACAATGCGAGCAATCAATGAGTTCTCACCCAAAGCCAACCTTTCAGCAATCACACCGGGGTTCGCCTCAACGTGAGCCAAAGATCCCTTTCGGAGAATCCTTCTAAAGCAGGAATTGTCAATCTTTTTCTGATCCGATAGCGAATCCTTCATCACATCAACAAATGAACGTTGTCCACATGATGCGGCACCAGAAGGAACCCTCATAGATTCCTGAAACTGACCAAAATTGACATCGGAAGAGGAAAACTTCAAAACCTCCTTTACCTTGGACCTTGAAGAATCCCAAGCAGACTGATTAAGGGGTTTGCCGGGCGGCGATTTCGCAGCGTTCAACCGGTCCACCCTCACCGCATCATCCTCCGATCTCAGCAAAGCAGTCCCACAAGAGGAGACCTTCGCGCCACCAGTCGATGCAACATCAGCAGAGGAAACCTCCAAATTTCTGAAGCTGCTCGGGTCCGTATCCTTCCCAGAAGGCCGTTGCTCTCCGGAGAAGACCACCCCACCAACCGACGCGAGCAAATCACGGGAGGAAGCCACTGGTTTTCTGACATCGGAACTCGGCGCTGGTTTTCTGAAATCGGAACTCGGTGTAGGGGAAATACCGCTCAGAGCCGGATCCCTCCCCACCATTCGCATGTCGAGGCGATTGAATCCCAGGAAGTGCGGAATCGCCATCTCGGTAGAAAACCCTAGCAGACGCCATCCCGCGCCGTCGCTCGGTTCGCCTCCCGTCTCTCCTCCCGTCTCGCCATCCACCCTCTCTGACCTCCTCAAAATCAGGTACATATACTAAAAGGTCAATTTAATGTGATGTTGATCACCATGTTATTATTTCACACATTGGGCCGATATATATTTATGATTCCATTAATTATTAAAATTGGGTTGCTAAAAATGAATTAAATTTTAAAAAATTTCTGAATTAATGATTTTTTGATTATTTTAACAAGAACCATTGATACTCCCATTATTTTTACTAAATCAGTTTTAAGAAAAAAAATATACACTCAAGGATAATTCCTACAGTAAAAAAGACATAATTATTATTGTAAAAAATATTTCCATATAAATATTATAATGTCAATTGTACTATTATTTAATTTCAATGCTCATTTTTATTTTTATATTTTTCAAATGAATCTAAAAAGTTCATTTTGGAATTGTTTTATTTCAGAAAAAAATTAAATAAAGATTACCTATTTTGAATATTTGTAATCTCAAAATCATTATTATGAGTTAACTAATTACTTTATGGTTTAAAATAATCCCCATTATATTATTATACATAGTTTAGAAATTTCTCTCAAAAGAATTATTTTAAAATGAGAAAATTCGATTAATTTTTTTAAAATATATATATAAAAAGATTTATTAATTTTTCAAATTTATTTCCACTATTTTTTCACTTATTTTAGATAAATGAATTTTTTGGGAATTTTTTAATTTAATAATAATATAATTTGATAACAATTATTTTTGTTGAATAAAATTGTTTTTAGTTTTCATATATTTGAAGATAAATATTATGATTTTATTATTTTAATAAAATTAAATAAATTAACAATTAACGACATTTAACATGGGTAAATTAGTAAAAATAAATAAACTTATTCATTCTTCTAGTATTATAATATTGGATGAAACTAGTTTACTGGTTGAGAATATGATTCATCACGATATCATTGAAACCCTTTTTTACCATATTGTGACCTAGTCAGACAATATGTTTAGAAACTTTAATTCGGAGTATTACCAATCGTATCATATAGAATCATATTTAAAATCTATTAAAGTATTTTTTATTTATTTATGTGTTTTTATAAATAATGGTTTATTTTATCAATAAGGAAAATATATTCAACTAATTGTTTTCATCTGGTTTTGGTGGATTTTAATTAGATAAAAAAGTATAAGAATAACTGGTCACGTACCTAGAGAACATGTAGTCTTTTAGAGTAATGTCAAAAATTAATTATCCCTTTCTACAACAAATTGGAATATATAGTCATGGGGATTTGTTTCAACCAATTTATTTGGATGATAAAAACTCTCTTATATTATTGTATAAATTAATATTATAATTATATTAATTTGGAAATAACTATTTTAATTAGAAATTCTATTAATATAATTCAACACTATCACGCCATGAAAAATGACTGCATACACAAATTTTTTAGTGATCCCTTAAAAAAGGTGATACATTTCATTATTTCATTAAAATCAATCATTAATTGGATGATATATTTTTCTAAGAATATTTCTATATATAATATTTATTTTATTAATTTATAGTTAGTTACGGTTTACCATTTTTACTCTTTATTGAACCACGGATCTCATGAATCTTATCAATTAATTATATTATAATCCACAATTTTTAGAAAAGTTAATGTTTTCCAGATTGTCACTGAATAGACATCCGTATATGGAATAAATAAAATGCACTTGGTTTTGTCAGAGAGGCACCAAGGTGTATTAACAACAAAAAGTGTTCGATTGATAATAAAATAATCATTGACATTATAATTGGTATGGGGCCATTAACACAATATTTTATTGATACTCTTGCAATATATTTTTTTGGTAATCTATATGACCATTATGATGTATTTTGAGATTTTATTTCAAAATATATAATCCCTTAAATTTAATCATGAATTTGTTGATCTGAATTTTTTTAATTCTTCAATTTTCAAAAATCATTCTTTATTTTAATGTGTATCATCTAGTTATATAATACATTAACTAGGTGAGATCATAGACTATTTTGGATTTTAAAATATTCTAAGGATACATCATTTTTATAAAAAAAAGTAAAAGTTATTGAAAATCACTTGATTTCATAAATGGTTACTAATTCCATTCAACGTTAAAAAAGTTATTTGAATAATTTCTGAATTTCTTAGTTTTAAATTTCTTTTTATATAATTTAAAGCATTTACATTTCAAATAAACCGATTTTCACACACAATAGTTTTTCATCTGGTTTTCACTCTTTAAGGAGCATTCATGATGGGAAACAATATAATCATATTCCTTTTTCACTCATTATTATTGGTCGTTTTTATGTTAAAATTTATTCATTTATCCTTATTTATGTTATTTTTTCCAATAAAAATTGAGATGAAATTTATATTATAATTTTAAAATTTGTTATTTTGTTTTTTAGGATATGTTTATGTTTTTGGAGAAGTTTTATGTTTTAGTGCTAATTTTTCCCTTTTATTGATGTAAATGATATAATTATGTTTTAAATTCTTTGTTTTAAATCATATTTTATTATATCTTGACTATAAATTCTATTTTGTCTAATCCTCTTAAAATAAATCATTTTTAATCTATTCAATATTGATAATAATTTTATCATCATATTTAAATATCATTATGATATACTGAAATTCCTTTTTTATTTTTATTTCATAAAATTGAATTATTTATAATAAAAAAAGGTTACATTCCTATACCATACTCTCTTAGATTATTTTAATAATCATGAAAATATTTTTATTTTATAATTTCATTTAATATATGTTTTTAGTATATTTATATATTTTTTACCAACAAAAATATATGTATAAGAGGATCATGGAAATCCATTTTTTAAGGCCACACTAGAAGCTACCTAGATTCACCTTATGGGGGACACCAACAGTCATGTGGCATTGGACAGAACTATTGATGAAGAAAAAATTCCACATGATAGTTGGAGGAGGTCACTAGAAAGATAGTGAGGTCTAGGAAGGCCTAGAAATGTAAAACAATACCATTTTCCAACTAGTGGGACCAAGGAAATAATCGGTGTTGTCAAGTTAGCATGTAAAATGGAATACTTGTGGTGGAATTCATTAGATTTAATTATTGTCTTACAAACTAGAATACTCCTAAGAATTATGATCCACTATTGATTAACACCTGGCCTAAGGTGAACCTCCTATCACACAAAAGGATATAAACAATGAGTGATAGTGTAATGAGGTGATGGTTGGTAGACTAAAACATCAGCTGTTAATAATAATAATAATATATGTGTATAAAATAGTGGAATAAAAAAATAGTATATATAATTATAAAAAATATAAGAATCATAAATGAATAATACTAGTAATATAAAACATGACCAAATGTTTAAATTGTAGCCACATAGAAAAATTCATTATAGGTCATAATAATAGTAGATAATCCAAAAGGTCTTCAATGGATAACCATCAATACATATGTATATAATAATTCTAAACAAAAAGCAATCAAAAAAACTCCTGCTCATTCCTAAACCTCCAAGGTATCGTATCATCCATCCCAAGGAGATGGATAGACTTGAACACTATGGTCCATATCATAATATTGGGAACTTACCTATTCATAGAGAAATATAGTCTATATGTATCATAAGGGGCCAGTTTAGGGTGTGAGAATAAATCATTGTAGGCTGCACCCAATGTGTTCCTATCTTACATCCCTATTAATTCATGAATTTATATAATATGAGAAATAGTAAAACATGAAAATTTAATTAATTACTCACTTCCCCCATACTTAGCAGCAAAAATTAAGTGATCTACTACTTCGTATTCAACTATTATGTCTGATCAAGTTCACAAAGATAAATATATATAGTATACACCATCTATATGAATATATAATTATATAATTAATATGGTAAGGATTGGTGGAATATGTCCAAATGTATTCCTATAAAAAATGCATACTAGTTTAACTGAAATGATCCATATATATTCATGTACCTTGACACCTCATTCCATCATTCAATACCCAACGTCCTAATAACACACCCAATAAATAAGTACCTAGTCCCTTAGACCTCATCTTATATGCACCCATCAGCTCGAATCCCAGCATCAGAGGAATACTAATATATTCACTGTAAAAAATAAGAACCATGGGATCAACCAACATCATCCTAAGGTATGGTGTCATCCATCCTGTCATGTCCCAACCCAATGTACTCAATAATAACTACAATCCTTTTTCCCCAAATGATAGCCTCTTCATCTTCAACTTATGGTTCATTACCATCGATGTGGAATCCTATAGTGATAAATCATAAGAATAATTAATTGTTAAAACCATCAAATAATTTGGATAGTTGATTGGTGGCTCCACCCACACGAGTGGTCCACACCACCTAAATCCGACCCTTTTATATGTAAACACAAATCCTTGAAAACTTTAGCAAATCATAGTGATGAGAAATCACCCAAACAATCAATGTCATTTTATGTGGAACCTCTATCCACTGTAACTATGTAATTTGATCAAAATTTTCATTACCTTGTAATGTCATTTTATCCATTCCCTTAACCTAATGACATCGTCATATCAAATTGATAACCATTCCCATAAAGCATGTGTTCAAAATCACACTAAGTACGTCATTCCAAACCCATCTTGATGAATCAAATCACCTCAGTCTTTATGGACAAAACGACCAACATCCATATTTTATGTCTATCATGTTCCCAGAAATCAAATTCATTTGATAATACCATATAAATTAATTTAAAAAACACCCAACCTATCCAACCAGATGGGTAATAATCCCCTACAGATCATGGGATCAAAATCAATGTTAGGGATTTTTTAATGTAATACATTGAAAAATTTAAATTTATCTTTAAAAAACATCATTTAAATGTGGTATCTCTTGGAAAACCATCATATGAATATATGGAACTTTCCCTCGAAACACCTAAAATTGATTTTTTAATGATAATAGCGTGCTACCTCATAAAATTTGGTGCTCAATCATCGAATTGCATCCACTAAAAGGAACCAAATATTATAAAATTGAAATTTTAAACAAACATAATGAATATAAAGTAATATAGATCAGAATTATATAACGTTTCGTATGTCAAGATAATAAGATAAGATAAGATAAGAAATAAGAGTAGTGGAGAAACCACTAAAAATATAAAGAGACTGTTAGAGCTCAGATCAGAGCACAGACAGATATGAACATCCAAAAGCAAGGAGTGGAATCTAATGGAATGCAAGATCCTGGGAAATTCCCCCCCTTAAACTAGCGGTGGAGATGAGAAAAAGAGGGTTTGATACAATATACTCTTTAAACAAACACCTCACACATATTAGATGATGAAAAATATTTATATTTTTTGTAACATTTAGTTGATGTCATATTACTAAACATAATTTATTTATTGTTGAATGTTCCCTGTGCCTTTTTCTTTGGGAATCTAATGGCCAAACCCCATAAACAAATTACATGTTTTGTAAATGATTTAGAACCCTTGTAAAACATACAAAAACTATTTTTAACAACCCATGCCAACAGATATTCTAATAGTGTTAAACAGAAAAACCAATATTTCCATCAAATCTAAAAAAATCAAAACAACTAGGAAAAATAAACCATTCAAAAAACTAGTTATTATTATTTTTCAACTAACAATTTTATATTCACCCTATATAATTCTAAATAATTTAAATTAATCGTGTTTGATGCTTAATATTTTGATTTATAGAACATAAAATAGATTCATTGATCTATAACGAATAGATATCAATCCTATAAGCATCAATTAAAAAATTCTTCCCACTATTCCTCCTCTCAGGATAACTTTGTACTTATTTGTTCATACACATTGTCCCGCATATTTCTCCCATTAAATATATCAATTTCTACTTCACTATATTTTAAGATAATGGAAAATATTTTTTCAAATGGGTTGTGTTTGTGAAAATATACTTTTTCATTGTCTTTAGGGATTTGATACAACTAAAACCAAGTAATTTATTTTTTGGTTCATGGATACCAATAAAACCATGGCCTTTTTTCATGATTTTTTCCACAACTAAATTCAACTGGTTGTGTTCTTTTTGGGGTTCTTAGTTATATATAATTTCATTTTATAATAATACAGAAACCCTTATGTAATAGGTGTGGGATACATAGGGTATTTTATTCTGATATTACATAACTACCTTATAAAATTATATTTCATATATTATATTTTCATTCAATAATTTTTTCCTTTCAATCGCTATAAATTAATTAGGTATTTACTAATTTTTCCTCAATTTAGAGGATAATATTAATTACTTAATTTATGATTACTATTTACTCTTTTAAAAGATATAATTATTCATTATTCACTTATTTATATAAGTATTAATCAATAATTTATTTTCATATTTCATTTACTTTTATTTTTTAGATTTAATTATATCAAGTAATTTATGTTACCACTTAATTTCATAATTGTAAAATTTTATTTAGTTTTATTTATTCAAATAGAAATTAACCCCTCCCAACTTTATCGCATACTCCGACCAACATAATTTCTACAACAGTTAATAGAATTGATATTTTTTTCCAATATTTATGATATAATTTACTATAAAAACTCCAATGATATATAATTTCATGAAGTTAAAAATAATAATTTTTTATATGGAATTCATGGTGTATTTTGTTTACATTACAATTCCATATCTCAATAAGAATTATTCATATATTTAGAAGTGGATATGTACATTTAAGAGGATGATACGAAGTCTACGTTATTTGGTTCATTATTTCATGGATTGTTTTTGTATTTCTGAGCTCAAAAAGAATCAATATTATTTTCATTAAGTAATTAAAAAGTTAAATACATTTTTTCCAGTAATTATTTTATGAAAATATTATGGAAGAATAATTAACAAATGTATATATGAGTTTAAATGAAGTTTCTTAAATGAATTAAATGTGAAAATTCATGTTCTATCAATATTATATAAAAACTCATATGTCAGTCAAGGGAGAAACACATTAAAATTAAAAATCATTTTATAATGAATAATGTTGATAATTTAATCATGATGTTGGAGTATTTAATATCTGAAATTCATATTTTAGTTTTCATGATAAATTGTATACCAAAGTGGTTTTCTGAGAAGCATTAGCTAGATCATGAAGTGTAGTTGACTACCCACACTTTAATTGTGTGTAATTGGGACCCCCTCCATAATTAAAACATTTGAATCACACATGTGTTACACCAAAAAATGATTTTCCCATTATGTTTTTTTTCTAAAGGGGTAGATATTATTCTGACATTATGATTAAATGGGGAGTGTCTCCCTTGAATGATAATAGTATGTATACTATTAAAGTGTTGAATTATGAGGGGAAGGGATGTTGCATAAATAAGTTATTTCAAACATTATGTGTTGATAGAGTTGAATCGAGGGATTTATCATTCAAATTTTTTATGTCACTATTATTTCTCCTATTTATCATGAATCATGAGCTGTATCGAACATATTGGGTGAATACATTATTTTTCTTTTAAAAGTTAATTGTGTTTGAATTTGAATGCCAAAAATTATATGTCAATATGGTGGAAAATAATTAATACGAGAATTCAACAAACCCAAAGGATGAGATTGTTTCCAAAAATTGATCAGGTTTGATTTTGTTGTATTTATGTTATATTTGAGGATAAGGAATTATTAAAAAGATATAACAATTTATACAATTATTAAATTCATAAATATATTGTGTGTAGTTGTGTTTATAGTAGACTGTTTTCAATAATATTTATATTTTAAAGAGAGGTGTGTAGTTTTGTATATAACTTCTAGTTACATAGGCATAAAAAACTAGAGTTGTGTGATCACATGAAAAATAAAACATGTGTAAAAACCTGTATACTATATTTTTTTTAATGTCAAAAAATGTATTTGTTAGATATTTTATAAACTTTATTTGGGTGAACTTGTACAAACGAGAGTTGTTTGAAGATTTCCAAATTGTAGTTGGGTGATAATGCCTGAAACATTGAGGTTAGTGAATCTATGTAATTTGAGATCTTAGAAGGTTTTATGAAGTGTAAAAATATGTTATATTTTCTTCTAAATATGCTCACAAACAAGTTTTTTTGATAAAAAAATAAACCGTTGGGGAAGAATATGGATTGTTGATTGACTTCAATTTCTGAAAGAAACAAGAAGCTGTATTTTCATGTGTTTTATGAAAACCATTATTTTTATAAATATATGTTTAGTTAATTTATATTTTCATGAATATTTTTTTACCATACTTATTTTTAAATAGGTGTTACATTAAATGGGAATAAACAGACTATAGTTTTTTTGGTATATATAAACACATCGTATTGATGACATATAGGCTTCATGACACACCATTGAATGTGTAAATAGTTCATGGTTTTATTTAGATCATTTATATATTCTTATATAGTGATAATGCATTCAATTAAATTCTATGAAAAATAAGATCTAAATTTTAATTTTCTATAATCATTGTGTGATAGTGATTTCACTCTAAAACTGAAAACAATAGTGTTCATTGATAAATTTTAGTACACAGGATCATCAAAATGTGTGTTCTCAATTTTTTTATCATAGTGAAGTTAAACCACATAGAAATATTATATACCATTAATACTTTCACATTAATTATACATTTTCTTGTGTAACACCCCTGAACCGGGTTCCACTAAATCAGTGCCGTGATCCGAGTCATCACATGACTTCAAGAACACCTCCTCATATTCTAGAGCGTGCAGACTAGAAGTGAGGGTAAACTAGGTCACATAGAGAAACTATACACTATTTACCAGAGTATGATATATCTAAACACAATATAAATACTGAAAAAATATAATATAACCAATACCATTCATAGTCATACATTTCCACAATTACATACAAACGATAAGCGAGAGTAATTTTTTATGCCATGCAATAGTTCCAAGTGGATAAACCCCCCCAATAAAAGAAAGATATAATAATAACCCAAATGGTCTTGTCTCTAAGTCCTAGAACTCATCCATACACATACAAAACTTGAATCACTCCTCATGAATGAATCCCTTTCCTCTTTCTTAACATACAACCATGAAATCTACTCGGGTACCCATCATCGTCCCAAGCAGGAAATGAGTAAAACACATTAGGCCACCACCAATGGTGTCTATAGAATATCCAGTCATGTAGATAGTTTATTCAATTGATAAATAATGGAATTAAATTCAAAATAGTTCAATAAATCATTTAATATTATGTTATATTATGTTATTCAACCTTTAAATCTAATTTCACTACTTAATAAAATAATGGTTTAGTTTGAAAATTTTCACGTCTTCAATGGATTAGTAATGGTCTATGCTCTTAAAAAATATATGAATACATTCAGTCTTATATCACATGGTTTCACATCATAATTACCATATTATCCACACATCAAAGACTTCATCTGAGTGGAATGCATCCATTAGGGGAAAATATCATCAACCCTTTCTCTAACGCATAAATTTAGAGGGTGGGGCATAGAACCTTAGTCCAACTCAACCAATGGTCATATAACCTTATTTATATACCCTAGTCTACCAATCCTTGTTCACATTCTTATTTATTGTCCTCCCAAAGTAACCAAATCACATCCATGCATAAATATATCACTAGAAACATCAAAACTATATAAATAAATAGGAATTTAACATTTGGCCACAATCCATTAACAGACATGTTATTTATAACAAATAACCATTTCACCCCAATTCCCATTCCACATTCCTATCTCACTAAAAATATTCAAGTGTAACATAATTATTTATCATATTCCCATTTATCCCATTTAACCCATTTACATAACAACCAAAAAATTCCGTATCTTTTTACCACATTCGACAAAAATAATCCCAATCCATCCTAACTCATTACATAAACCAATTAACACATTCAATAAGGCTCTGCGTCATCATGTTCAATTTCTAACCTTGCATTTCCATTAGCCCATTGGGAAGGGTTGGTGCACCCAACAGGTGGCCCTAAAAATACTCACAACATCCTCCATGTATCCCACAAGCATAATGAAGCGTTCGTTTGGTTATTTAGACATTCAATATACTACTTCTTACCAAAAAACCATGCACACATCCATATGTGATAAAGAATAAATCCCTTCATGAAAAAATCATAATATAAACTACATGATATAACTTGTAGACTACATACCATGAATCTGTTGGTTAATAAAATCCTAATAGAGTCCATAGATTTTGATTCAACCACCCTTTGAAGCCTCAACCAAGGTCTCAATGGGAAAAAGAGTATTTTACTACTTCAGAAGGTTATGTTGAAGAAATGGAAACCCTAAACCAAAATGAGAAGGAATGCAGAGATTAGATGTACCCATATCATCAATCCTCATCTAACGTCACACTAAACATCATATAATTGAATGAGAATCACTAATTGGAATATTATGGAATATTTTCTCATTTTTAGGGTTCAATGGAAGATAAATGGAGGAAATCCTAAGTGGAACATAAAAATCTTGTAATGGATTTTTTGTAAGTTTTCTAAATTTTCTAGGAAGCATGGTTTACCCGCACGGTCTTCCAAACTATGAACAAACCATGTGGATGCAACAGTCAGAAAAAACCCCCTCAAATGTTTAACTTGTATTTTCACATGTTTTTTCCTATCCATTCACAAATCGTGCAATATGCCATGAAACTCCTTTTTCCTCCTCCTTCATACCCCGAACCCATGGAACCCCCATGGTCCTCCTCAAGATATTTAGGAGACAATTATTAGACTAAAATAGAGGACTTATGATAAAACATAAAAAAAACATACATTAAAACAATACTTGATCTTACCACTTTCCCACCTTAGGAAGGCTCATCCTTGAGCCTCTCGTTCCATGAATCCTTGAGCAACCAAATAAATAAGATCATGCCACTAGACTCACATATCTGATTCTTTATCCCATTTTTCTTCCTAAAGGTTTCCATGTTGACATAGAACATGAAATAAGGTAAAACATTTCCCCTCAAAACCATCTAACTATGATTTACAATACCAACTGGATGCTCCTCAAAACATGAATTAGGTTCAAGCTCAGCATCATCGACATTTAACACATTAAGTGGATCAGAATGTTACTACCAATGTTTTGAAACATTAAAAAATCATGAATCCCACTATACCATAAAGGATTATCTATTTATTATGACACTATTCTGATCCTCTCCACAATCTCTAATGGCCCCACATACCAAGGTTCCAACATGCCCTGTTTCCAGATTTGAAGGTGATCCAACCTTAGAGACACCTGATGAAATACCCAATCACCTATACTGAACTCGAGGTGTCTAAAAAACTGATCTACATATGCATTATATTTACTCTAAGATGTATCCATATGCTTCTGAACCAAAAGATCATTCCCTGATCTCTCCTTCTTGATACATGGTACTGACAAGTCAAATTACCCAGCCTATAGAAAAAACAACATTGATCTACATGGCCTCCCATAGAGTTCCTAAAAAAACACATATGATTTGTATCCTAAGAACTATTTTTGTATGAAAAATCAATGGGAAAAAAGTTCATTTACCACAAACCACCAAAATCTGGAACATAATCTCTATATTTGTTTTCTAATATGTGGATCGTATGTTCTAACTTCTTGTAAGTCTATGGGTGATAATACATACTCAAAAACACTTGGGTACGAAACAACTTTTGTAATACCTATCATAATTAAAGAGAGAATCATGGATCATGATATAATACTATAGTTCCTAGAACACTAAGAAACCATAGTATATATCGAACATATAAACCACCCAATTGGTCTGTTGTATATGTCTCCAAGATCAGTAAGAAAGGAGCTACAATTTTCAGTCGGTCCACAACCACCAAGATCACATCATTATTTTGATGTTTTCTTGGAAGAAAAACTGTTACATCCATAATTACATCATTAAACACACAATCCAAATAGGAAACAACTATAACAACCCACCTTGATGCTAATGTTCAAAATTCACCTATATGCAGGTAAGGCATCTCGCCACAAAACCAACAACTTCATTATTTATTTGATTACCACAATACTTCCTATTAAGGTCTCGGTACATATGTTTCAAGATATGATGCACTTCCCACTTCGATACGTGAAAATTTCTCATAAACTCCTCCTGTACACCATCCTAAACCACAACATGACTATGAACATATGCAAATCCATTGGCATGAAAATCGAAAATTGGAGGTGACTCTCCACTATTAAGACATTCCTTCATATCCAAACAGTTCATATCCATTAGCTGACACTCATTTAACCTATTCAAAATTGTATATTGAATTGCTATGGAATTGAGAGTCATTCATCTATGCCTATCCAGTACCTCCAAATGTGTCATAGAAAACAAGTCCATCATCTTACACTCTGAAATAGATTCGTAAACCACATGATTTTGTGTCTTCTAGCTTAGAGAATCATTAACGCTATTCTATTTCCCTAGTCTATGAAATAACTCAATGTCTATGCATTGTAGGTACTCGAACCACCTTCACTATTGAATATTCGAATAATGCTTAGAGAAAATGTACATGAGAATTTTATGGTAGGTAGATACCATGAAGTGTTATACCAATAATTAATGCCTCCAACAATTCTTGGAATGAACAAAAATTGCTAACTCAATGTCATGAGTGGGATCATTAGTTTCATGTGGTATAAACTTTCTGGACCCACAATCTACAACCCAGCTGTCCAGCATCAACACTACCAAAATTACGAAACTGGATGCATCATAGAAAAAAGATCACCTCTTACATGGTTCGATTAAGGTCAAAATCGGTGTGGTTGTCAACTGCTCATTCATCTCTTGAAAATAATTATCACTAGCTTTTATCAATTCAAACAAAACCCCTTCTTGGTTAAGAATGATATTGGTGCTTCTAAATCATTGAAATCTCTAATAGGCCTTTGGTAGTGACTGACCAAATAAAAAAAATCCAAAAATTAGAAATGATATTGGAATACTCCCCAGACACCACAACTTGTACCATCTCTAGATCCACTAACACACCAGACTAAGAAAATATGTGTCCCATGATGTTCACTTTATCAGTACAAAACTAAAAATTTGATAGATTTGGGTAAAGCCTCTGCCATATTAATGTACTAATGATGATGTCAATGTGTTTGGAATGATCTTCATGAGTTTAGGGGTACACAAATATTTCATAAATGAAGAAAACCACAAACTGATGCAAAAATTAGTGATTTATTGGGTTTATCAATTCTATGAAAATAGTTGGCTCATTGGATAACCAAAATGGCATCACCAAAAATTCATACAAATAGTTCCCACTTTGGAAAGATGTCTGATGTAATTCAAATGGTCTCACACTCAACTTATGGTATCTTGATCTCAAATAGATATTAAAAAACATTGAGGATCCTCTAAGATGGTCAAATAGGTCATTGATTATAGGAAGAGGGTAGTGATTCTTAACTATCATCACGTTTAATATCTTATAATCAATACGTAACCTCAGTGGTCTATCAACCTTCGTATCATACAATACAAGAGATCCTCAGGGTGATGTACTAAGACGAAATAACTCATTATTATCGAATTCCACTAGCTGAAACATGCATGGATTTGTGTTGGTTTGATTCAGTATAGTTTAATGGAAAATGGATCCCCTCCTGGAAGCAACTCAATCATTTATTAGGCATCACTCTTAGGTGGTAGCCCTAATATTTCCTCAAGAAGAATGTCTTGGAATAGATTCACCACAAGAGGGAATACATGTTTATCCACTCCTCTTTTATCGAGAATAATTCATACCACATGGGCCGTAAAATCATCTATCTAGTGAAAAAATGATCCCAGACGTGCTACTCAATGTTTATCCCACCAAAAAGGTCATAAGTGTCTCCATAGGAAGATGTGAATGTTACTCATCATTGGTAACACTTGATATGGCCTTGATACCCCAATAAACAATCCATTCTCACAATTAGTTCAAAACCTTAGAACTCTTGATAAAACAACTCCCACGAAAAATGGTATATCCCAATCTACGTAGCACAGCCCTTACACTGCCTGATATCCTCAACTCGTACACCTAACAGAGTATCAGGTAAAATTAGTCCACAATCACTCTCCAATGTTAATCCCAACAAAACTAAAAAATAATTTGAAACAAAATAATGCATGAAAGATATATCAAACAAATAACTAGCTTCATGGAATCCACAATAATTGTACCTAGAATAGTAGATAGTCTTGCCTCACCAGCTTTGGGCGTAATCATAACTGCAAGGGGATGACCTTCTCCTCTACCCTTGATATCAAAATGAATACCTAGGACTTTAATTCCATGTTGGTGTGGGTGATCTCTCCCCAGAGATCCACATAAACTACCTCTACCAATAACACCCATGGAGCTCCAAATTCCTACCTGATACGGGTTAACTGAACCCCTTCTTGTACTCAATATATTCCACTGACATCCATCATTTCCCAAATGCATTGGATTCCTACAGAACCTCTACACATGTCAAATAATTCCACACACTCTTCACATGACTGGTGGTAGAGGATAGTGGGCAAGTATGCACCTTGGCTTTCCACACCAATAACAAAATATATTGTCACCACTATGTAAGGCTATTCCCAACTTTTTTCATCTCAGTGAACTTCTACCCTGTTGTATGTTTACAAAATGGTTCTTCCTACTCTTCGATTTCACACCACATTCTCACCAAAATGGCTCCAATATGTCACTACCTGAATCTCCTATTTTGTTCCATTTTTAAATTTGGAATTTATCCATGACTTCAAAAAACCTTTTTAGATGGAAAATATTCACATATGTTCTGATCTTCTTTCTCAGCCCATCCTGGAAACATTTCTCTACATATTCCTCATCTCCTATCAACATTGGAAGGAAGCCTCTCAAATCGAATTAATTACTATCATAGTCTATTACAAACATTTCTCGCAGGTCAAGATCATGAAATATGTATATTTATCCTCTATAAATTTTTCTGGGTGAAGGTATCAAGAAACTTCCACTGAAAATCCTTTCACATCATTTCTCGGTGTTCTTTGTTTGAACCATGATGTCCCACCAATTCATTTTTAGACTCTCCACATATAGTTATATAACATTTCTCACATCTCAAAAGCTGCCTCTAGATGGTTGAGAATAATCTATATCGAATTTATCCAAAACTCTACTACCTTTGGCCCACCCTATTCAGTAATGGAGGAAGGTGATGCACCTAAAACTCCCAATTAAACACAAATGTACTCTGTGCAACCTACCCTTGGCCTTATTCAATCATATTCATAAAATGAGAAAATTTATAATAGAACATAACTTCACTATATTCCTAAATCCTAATATTCTCTTTCTCAATAATTGGAGGAGTGTTCTCGGAAACTTTCTCCAGTCGCCCAACCGACACACATATTTTTGGTTGCATCTCTCTACAATTCCAAACATGATATTTAGAACATAAACCATAAAGAATTCACGAAAATATAAATGTAGGTTCCACACTAGAAACAATGAAATCATTTCTCATACCCCACCCAAATGATCCCAATCACAACCAGGACACTACCCTTCGCCACAGGAACAATGTAATCGAGAACATGGGTAACCAACTCACATGGTCACAATCCACACACATACACCATTCATGAACTATTTCAATATCAATATTCACTTACACTACTCTAATCCACTTTGTAACCCTTATCAAGCACAATTATTTATATTTTATCAAATATTTTATTTCCCATTTTCACATTTGTACCATTTCATTTGTAACTATTTTCATCATTTTTGAGAAATCAAATGCATCCTACTCTCTCTGTCCCAGAAACCTATCCCACGTGTGTGTTCCGACTATGATTCATATCACTTATATACATAGGTTCATATAATGATGCATGAATGCGTGACCTAGTTCTAGTTTATCCATGAGAAAAATATCGTTAAACTATCACATCACACTACATGAGCATCTCCCAATTGTGAAATATAATCAAATGTAATAACACACAACAAGAACAACAATTCCCATCTAGGGTTACTTGGGTTTTACCCTATAATAGGGGTAGATACTTCTAGGCCCGAGCTAATTACCATGGTCGGACAATGACCAAATACTCTCTCTAACATCCCCAAATAGCAAGAAATTGAAAATAACTCCTACGATACCATATTGTAATGTCCCCGACCTCGGTTTTAGTACCTCAGTGCCCCGAGACAAGTCATAACATGACCCCATGTGTTTCTCCACATATTCTAGAGGTTACAGACTAGTAGCGTGGGTCTAATAGGTCGCATGGGTAGACAATACCCTCTTTACTAGAGTAAGCACTACCACAAAACTGGGTTTCTACCACGCCACCCATTATCAATGCTAAGAAACCATTGATAAAGGGGTGGGGGCTTTATGAGGGCTAAAAAAAGAGTTGATAAAGGGTACATTTAACAACGCTAAAAAAAATTTGTTAAAAGTAACCCTTTATCAGTGTTTTTTTAGTGGTGATAAATCCCACCCTTTATCAGCGCTTTTTTAGCGTGGTTAAAGGGGAACCCATTATCAGCTCTTTTTTTAATAGCGTTGATAAAGGGGGGGGGGGCTTTATCAGAGCTATTTCCTAGTGTTGATAATGTTTATATTTCAAATTAAATAATGAAAATTAATATATTGTTATATAAGTATATTTATATTGATATAAATATAATAAATTTTTTAAATTATGTTTTAGATAAGTATTAATAGACTATTACATTTAATATATAAAAAATTAAATGAAACATTCATTGAAATATTTTGAAAAATATTACTAATTAATAATTTTCTTATAATAATCGATTAATATTAATTTAATGACAAGTTGAAGACACAAAAAATAAAAAATAAAATTTTATAAAAGATCTAAAATAAGTTGAAAATGTAACTCAAATGTCCAACGACAATAACTTTTGATCCGAATGTCCATTTGAGCTATATAGAATATAAAATCAAATCCTATGACGATCTCTACACTATAGTGACCCAGGAAACCTTCTGTCACATTTTTCAAGACCCAAATAGGCCTAGAAGTCCTCCAAAACTGTTTTTTAGTCGGGATACCCAGATTTTTTAACATTAAAACGTGTATAACATTTTATCTGGATGTCTGATTATCCTTTACCAGATATTATATCAAATATTGATTCATTTTCGTTGATATGAATGGTTTTGGAGTTGAAATGGACTACTATATTGGAAGTTATTGTTCTTTTAAATGTAGATATATATGTATTTATTCGTAAATATGGGTGTGTGTGTGTTTGAGTGACTGTCTATGTGTGTCTTTGTGTGTGTATTGTATATATGTATGTATGTACGTATTTATTTATTTATAAACACACATAAAAATCAAATTTTATATACGTATTTAAAAAAAATATTATTAATATATATTAATATACAAATAAATATAAAGATATAACATTATTACTAATATATATATATATATATAAATGTAAATTAATATACAAATAAATATATATACTAATATATGATAAATATATATGTATTAATTTAACTAAATATAATTATATTAATATTAATCTATATTATTATACGAATAAATATATATTTATATATATTTATATATAAATAAATATGAATATATATTAATATACATACTTATATATATATTTATATATGAATAAATATATATGCATTAATATAACTAAATGTATTTATATTAATATGTGAATAAATATATATATGAATTAATAAAACTAAATATATTTATATTAATATGAATCTATATTAATATAGGAATAAATATAACTATATATATATATAAATAGATATATCATTAAATAGAGAAAAAAGTAAAGAGCTTAGTGGTAATGGTGCGGGCATGCAAGGGGGAGGGTCTCAAGTTTGAGTTCAGGTGAGGGCAGGGAGGGGCGCGCGAGCATGTGGGGGATGTGCATGCAAGGGCAGCGCGTGAGACAGTGGGAGGGGGTCCACCAAGCGCTGATAAAAGGGGAGGTCAAGTGCTATAAAAATCTCCCCCTACATTACATATTATTTTTATTTTTAAAAATTTTTATTGACTTTTATCAGCACTTAAAAAAATTGTTGATAAAAGGGGCCTTTATCAGTGCTTTCCTGAGCCCTCGTAAAAGGGACGCCCTATCTTCACCTCAATTAATATCTCTTCTTTTAGCATTGTTAATGCACTTTTGTAGCGCTGATAAAGGCCATATATGTAGTAGTGAAGATAAAATATAACACAATATAATTAGTGGAAACAATAGGAAAACCTAATAACAGTCATAGAAAAACATTTCCCGAACGGGATACAAACTACATGCAATAGTAAATAGGTCATAACATGCTACAATGATAAGTGAACAAACCCCAAAAATAATGAAAAACAATAGAATCCCCAAAATAGTTCTAGCTCCAATTCACAAACTTTATTCATCTACATACTAAACCCAACTCATTTCTCAATCAAAAGGCCCTTACCTCTTTCCTAACCTACATCCATGAAATCTGCTCGGGAACCCCATAGCGGCCAAAGCAGGGTATGATTACAAACTTAGTTTTCCACTAAAAACTCTTCCCAAAAATATCCAATCAGGTAGATAGTGCCTTCAAGTGAAAAATAAGGGAATTTAATGTAAAATAGTTATATAATCCATTTTATATTATGATACTTATGTTATGCTACACATAAATCCAGGTTCACCACTTAAGCATAACAGGGTTTAGCTCACCCATTTTCATGTGTTCAGTGGATTAGGCATAATCAATGTTATTATGGAATGTGGGAATAAATAGTTTCCAATATCACTTTGAATCACATGTCAAAACCCATATTATTCTCACCTCGAAGCCTCATACTGGGTGGAATACAACCATTACTTTAATATAACACTTTCTCTATCCCTAATCCTTTTATTTAGATGGTGGGGCATATAACCTCTGTCAAACTCGACCTGTGGGAATAAAAGCTCATTTCTATACCTCACTCTACTATGCCATGTACACATGCTTAATTTTCATCAACCAAAAGTAACCACATCACAACCATGCATATAAAATATCATTAGATACATCATAATAATAAAAATAAATGAAAATTTAAAATTATTCCACTATCTGCTAACACACTCATCCCTTAGAAAACCTAATAATTTATGCCCAATTCCCATTCCCCATTCCAATATCACTAATAATTTTCATGTATCACAAAATTACTTTTCATATTCCCATTAATCTAATTTATCACATTTATATGACAACCAAAAAGTCCCTTATTATTTAACCACATGAGATGCAACTAACAATAATCTATCATAACTCATTTCATAAACCAATTAAAAAATCTCTAAGGCTTTATATCATAATGGTCAATATCACAACTTATATTTCCGTTATCCCATTTAGAAGGGTCATCCCACCACATGGGTGGCCCTAATGATAGTTACAACATCCTCCATGTTTCCCACAGGGACCATGAAGGGTTCATTTGGTTATTTAAACATTCAATATACCACATCATTCCAACGACACGATGAAAAAAATAAATATGAGAACAAGAATAAAACCCTACATGAACAAATATAAATATAATCTTTGGGATATAACCTTTTGACCACATACCCTGAATCTTTTGAAGAACACACTCCTAATTGAAGCCATAGAGTCCAATTCAACTTCTTAATGAAGCAACACCCTAGATATCATTGAGAAAAAAGAAGGTTATAGTTTTTCAAAATGATATGGGGAAGAAATGGAAAACCTACACCAATAAGGAAACTATGTAGGAGAATAGACTTACCTTGATCATCATTATTCAACTGATGGATATCCAAATGATATATGTTTTACAGTGAATCACCTATTGGAAGATCGTTGATGACTGTATCGTTTCATGGGTTTAAGGAATTTAATTAGATAAAATCATGAGTAGAACATAAAAAACCCATATTGGATTTTATTAAATTTATTAAGAATCATGACTCGCCCCACGGGGCCCGTGCCGTGACTACCCCAATACTACCTCCCATAGGCCAAGAGCTGGCGACTAGCACCGAAGGAATATTCCAAAAAAAACTAGGAAGGCATTCCCTTTATAATATATAAGCACATGTAACCATGCACACAACTAGATAGAAACACAAATAAAAAAGAATTGTAAACTGAGTGAGTGCAGTATGTAAAATTGGCCAGAATACAAGCCCAACTGGAAAGTACAAGTTAAAATATGATACAATACAACTGAAGAAAAGGGACTGTCAGCAGTTGGGTCGTCCCCTGAGGATCCTACCTGAAGGGTAGGTACAAATCACATCCTTATCACTCCACATCCACCTGTCTCCTCTGCGAACCGACATGCTGTGTGGCTCAACTCTAGGTACCGTCCAGTCTTGGTACTCTTAGCCACAATTAGCATTGTCCATCATCTTCATCCAACAGAACAAGGTGCAGGCATAGCCCATGCAGGGGTGAGTATAATGATACTCAATAGGGACCTCAAGAGCCTCTAGGACTCAGAAAATCCATCAATGATAAATTAGTAATTTTGAAATCAACAGATATACATACTTAGGTTTCTGCCGATACATAAACCTAAGTTATCAAGTAATCCATATCAATAATGATGAAAACATGGATGTACTGACTTAGATCACACCAGTATTTATTCTAGGGGTAGTATCATGTAACATTCACTGTCACAACGTTGAACAGCTCGACTACAGGAGAACACCTCCTCTATCGAGTACAGTGGGCCTGCCGTGTCACATTGAAGTGCTTCCCACTAACCTTGGACTACTGAGGTACTCCACCTATCGAGTACCATGGTTCTGTCATGTCACCAAGCCGCTCCCCACTGTGGGTCTTCCGCGTAACCAAGGCGCTCGCCCTCGTGGCCTACTGAGGTACTCAACCTGTCGTGTACCGTGGGTCTGTCGTGTCATTAAGGCACTCCCCACCATGGGTCTGTAGTGTCACCAAGGCACTCCCCACAGGTCCTGTCAAGTCACTCTGAGTTGAAATGGTCAGCAATATTCAAGTCTCAGCCATCCATTGTGTTCCTGCACTATGCTCACTCATCTTTTGGAGGACTCACTCCACAAGCTACTGATTATACTCCACCTGCTACGAAGTCCCACAAATAAGTGTCTTAAAGGCCGACATTTCATAGGGGTCTCAACAGAATATACGACGCGTCAATCAGATGCTCGGGTTGTTAGTTATTAGCCTTTTAGTCCCTGGGGCCTCATTGGATTCGTCGTCGATCCAAACTAACCATTCCCCCATCCTAATCCAAAACACAGTGGGGTATCACTCAAAGAAACTGACTTGATATAAAGGATCACAAAACAACTGACGGTTCATTTAATGGACCTCCGGTGCCAATGATATTGCCAAAAAATGTAATTAGGTCATAGTGGGCCCAGGTCTAGTCCGGCCCAAATAGACCGACTCAGCCTGACTCGGCCTGGCCCGACACAGTTCGGGTCGACCTAGCCTGACTCACTAGGTCTGGCTCGGCCCGATGGGAGGCCCGACCCCTTGGGATCACCTCGGTCTGCTGGGTAGCCCGAACTGCTGGATCCTTCCTAGCAGGCTGTGACGGGCCGCAGAGGGATGCACGTTGTCACGAGGCCGCGGAGGGTGAGAGGCCACATGGTAGCTCGGCTGAGGATGATGATTCGGCCACAGGGTGGCGGTCCGGCCACGGGGCGATGGTTCGGCTACGTGGGGGGGGGGGGGGTCCGACCGCGTGGGGTTGCGGTCTGGCCGTGGGGCGGCGGTCCGGCAGCGGGGTGGTTGTCCGTCCACGGGGAGACCGTCTGACCGCATAGGGGGGTGGTGTCCGGTCGCGGGGTCGCACCTCAGCCATAGATGGTGGCAGTGGCCACGATCAGTCCACATGCCGCCGGGTGGCAACAATGTGCCGGCACCTTCGTCGCATCTGGCGGGGGTGTCAGCCGCCGTTCTCATGCCCTAACGATGGATGGAAGTCATTCTCATCCATCGCGAAGAACACCACAAGATTTGTGGAAGGTTCGGGCCATATTGGTTTGGCCCGTACCCTCCGCGTTAGGGGGGTAGCATATGGCTCATCAAGAACATGAACATGAACATCAAATCCTATCCTCTCGGAATGATTGTTCCCAACCAGCAAAATAAATAGAAGGGGTGTACATGATAAGTAATGAATAAATAGAAATAAACCCCTACCGCATTCACTTGATGAAGTTTACGTGGTGGCAAGGAAGAATGAAAATCATTGAAAAAATATGGATGTCAATTTCACCGGCATTTTCATCGATTGTCGGTTCGTGCGTCATTGGAGATCCTTTGATGGAGATTGGAGAAGAAAATCTTAAAGGAGAGGCTTTCTTCATTTGCGTTCTTTGTTGGAGTGCTCTTCAACCAAAGCACCTCCTTTCCCAAATCCACCAACTTGAAATGGTAGCCCCAAAATAATAGATTATGTGTTCTATTATGTTTGTTAGAATATAATTCAAATTGGGATAATTAATCTCATAGCTTGGATAAATTAAAGTGGTGTCTCGACTTAATTTTTGTGGGGGAGGGTTGACACAATTAATTTTGGAGGATTTGAAGATGCTCTCACACATTTAATGAGGGAGTTGAGTGGTTTAGGCTTCGGGTCATCCCCACCACCATAACCTCTCATGGGAGGTTAGGCTCTGGTGGTCCCCACCACCAAAACCACTAATTGAAGGCTAAGGATGGTGGTCCCAACTTCTCAATTTCCCCAGGTAGGTTTTAACAAATAAAATAAAAATAAAATCTATATAACTTTATTTTTAATTTATATTTTCATAAAAAAAACCAAAAACTAACTTCAACCCTTGACCAACTACCATCGAGGTGAATGTATCTTTATGTGAATACTGACATTGTGAGTTCAATGGTGTACTCAGATTTCAATTCCAAGCACCAGTTTAAATGCAACAAAACGCCACTTGCACTTTTACTGAACGTACTCGAAAAAGATTTCGGAAAATTATTAACAGTCACCCTTGACCCATGCCAGTCGAGGTTAAGCTCTACCCAAGTGAAACACACCTCCAAGAACCCAATGGTACTCTCAGATTTATAATCCAAGTTACCGTTTGAATGTTATGGATTTTACAATAAAATAGTAATCACTTAATTATTTTATTTACATGAAAAAACAATCATTCACTGGTGGCCCGCGCAGACCAAAGTTAGTTTCAGCATAAATGATCCATGCCCTCACAAGATCAACTGTGGTATTGGATTTTCAATCTGAGCTACCATTTTTAATTTATAAGCATATGAAAAATAAAATAATTTATTTAATTATTTTATTTATGGTTATGAAATTATTTTGGTTTTCTCACAGGAGGCGCGCGCCAACTAAACTTAAGTCTCATTTAGGGTCAACCCGACATCCTAAGCACCACGGTGCCCTCAGATTTCTGATCTGAGTAATAATTTAATAGTTATTCCACTTTATCATGAAAACTGCTTACTTGTGATAATTAAATCATAACAAAACTTTGAGAAATCATTCTGAGCACTCCAGGAATCCGAATCGCACGCCGTCATATTTCACAGGCTCAAAAAATTCACATATAATTAAAAAAAATTACATGGAATTTCTAGGTAATTATATTCACTCCCCCTAAGGGATTTGCATCCCCGAAATCCATATTACAAAAACTAGGAAAACAAGTGTGGGTACTGAGCACCAATTTGAGACTCTCTCCCATGTTCTCTCTTGGAGGCTTACGTGCTACTAATGCACATGCAGAAAAGGTATTGATCTCCGACAAAGGACTCTCTCTTGTCGATACTGAATATTTACTAGAACCTCTGTAAACGTCACCCCATCATGAAAGTTCAACTTTCCATGGTCGATGATGTGGGGAGGGTCGTGCACGTATCTCTGCACCTGGGAAATGTGGAGATATCGTGTACCCTATCAAAATATGGTGGAATATTCAATTGGTATGATACCTCTCCTATCATCCTATGTATCAGAAAAGGACTGATAATCCTCGGTGATAACATGCCGCCTCATCCAAATCATCATAGTCCCTGTCGAGGGGAGACTCGCTAGAATACGTGGCCCCCATCCATGAACTCCAAGGGTTTCCATATATTCTCAGCATAAGAATTCTTCCAACTCTATACAGTCTTCACTTACTGAAAAGTGAGACATCGTGATAAACAGTCTTCCACTACTTCCTGCATCCAAATCCATTAGTACTGACATCAGATATCCTAATACAAGTTCACCACAACAGGATGTACCGTAAGAGGGGACGTATCAGACTCCCTCAACACCTCCTCATGTAGTGCTACTAGTACCATGGTACGTCCTCTAAAAAGGATGACGTGCTCCCCACATTCAAAAAATCCATCAGGTGGCTGCCCTATGGATATCTGAACACGTTGAGCCTCACAGTCAGGGTTCCCGCACTGCGCCTCCCTGACTCACTGAAGAAGTCGGGGAGTAAATATGAGAGACTGAAGAAAAAAGTCTCCATCTATATCCAGAAAGGATATCTTTAAAGCATCCAGCTACTCCGTCACCTCGCCTAGCAGCTGTATACATGATCTCATGCATAGTGCATCTACTACAACATTTCCCTTCACATGAGTATAGAGTATCTCGATGTCATATTCTTGGATGAACTAAAGCCAAAATTGATGTATCAAGTTCATGTACTTATGAGGGAAGATAAACCTAAGACTCTTGTGATTAAAGTACACTCAAAAGCATTCTACCATAAAATATTGTCACCACATATTCAAGGCGAAGACCACTGCTGCTAACTCCAGGTCATGGGTAGCATAGTTCTACTCATGGTGTATCAGCTGTCAAGACCCATATACGATCACTTCTCACTCCTACATCAGGACACATCCTATTCTAGTCCTTGATGCATCGTAGTAGACTACCTACCCTTCACCCTCTTCTAGTATCCTAAAGATTGGTTCAATAGTCATCCTCTGCCTCAGATCCTAAAAACTCTGTTGGCATCTCTCTGAACAAATGAAGGGTTGCCCCTTCTTCGTCAACACTGATAGTGGTGCTGCAACTTTGGAGAAGTCTGGCACGAATCTCCAGCAGTATCTGGCCAAAGCAAACGTCCATCTCCCTTCAGGGAGATAATCCCAGAAACATCTTTTGAAAATATGTCCCCATGAAATGCCACTCCTATTTGGAACTGAAAACTGAAAACTCATGCTGCCACAAAGGTAAGAATGGACGACTCATGAGTGATCGGTTGCACCCTCTTATGAATGAGTTTAACTTATGCTTCCTGGGTTTACTTATCACTGACCATGGAAAACACCAATCCAATGTTATAGATAAACCAAAAACTTTTTGCCTAATATAGTCAACCAGAGTATGAACAGTGGATGTCCAGTCATACCCAAACTAACATTGTAAGGCCTCGACGGTGCCACCAAGAGGTTCCGACTGAAACTCTCACCTCAAGGGTAAGATCAAACTGTCCGTGTATGTGTGATTATCGAGTCTCCTCCCAATGTTATCTTCAGACATGAGGGTCAAGACAATGCTTAAACTAGAAAATCTAGGTCTTGAACAAGATTCATGGATGGATGAAATGATTGGTACCTATTTCTATTGATACAATAGCTAGTAATAGACACAGACCGTACCTCAAATCATTCATAGAAACCTCTGATCACACTCCATGAACACATGCAACTACTCTTTTTACCTGTCTTCCTGCTCCCTGAGCGTGGTGGGCTCTACAAAAAGGGGGTGGTTGTGACATGTCAAAATGTACACCACCTCACGCTACTCTCCTAATCTACTTCAACGCCTAATTCCCTGCAGATTCATCTGTCGTAGTCACATCCTCTTCCTGAAACATTTTAGAAGCCCAATTCACTGAGACTGGAGATAGTTTTCAATTTTCCAACTTCTAAAATTCACTGGATGTATCCGCTCAGCCAAAGAACATTCAACCACAAATGTTCTCCCTAGAACCCTAACATAAGTATTAATTCATAGAAGAATGGTGTGCGATCAGATTTCCATAAACATACCTTGCTTGGGAATCTGAGTCTCTAAGAACTGATCATATAATATTCATTGAGTACTTGGAATGGTCATCAAGACTCGATGAATACATAGTTACCGGCATGTCATTCATCCAATGATATCGAAGATCTAGGGAATTGTCAACTACCTCCTCAATCCAGTCATTAGCCGCCTATGAGTCGAGCACGCCTCATAACTTGAGGGGTATCTGATGATAAATCTCGTTAAAGTAACTAAGCCTAAATGTGTCCTATACCAGTACTGCCAGTTGTAACTACTGACCAATAGGCATTGATATAGCTGACACACTACCCAAAGTTACTATATCGGGCGATGGTCCATGTATCGAAGCCTCATCACTATGTGGATCATCCTATTATTCAGTCACTGAAATAGACTAGTAGGTAATATCTTCATATACTCTACTAGTATCTCAACAAGGTGGAAAACTCTAGCAATCACCTCCAGCCATCCCTCAGTTGTGTAGGAATCCGTCTCACCTCGAATCCTCAGAGGCCTCTGCTACTAAAACTCATGCAACATGCTCAGTCATAGTGCATTGTCTGCCAGTGCAGCTGGTGGTAACTGCATCCCAAAGGGTGGTGGTGCAACTAGTACACCACCCAAAGGTTCCAACATAGTAAGAGGGACCTGAACTGGAGCCTCATCGCTCGGTGGGCCGTCGTCGTGTACTCTCTCCAGAATCCTAGATGGATATCTACGCAATGATATCCCGATAAAGAATAGTTGGGCCACGATAATTTAGTTATACCTAGTGAGATGACTCAAGAATACAAAAGAAAACATTTCAAAATATACATGCAATCAGGGTTTTCGCAAACTAAGTCAGAAATAAGAAGTAAGGATCCTGGTGTATGGATACGTTGGCCACTGCACCAACACCGGATTTCCTGAAGTGATATCCAAACTCAATAAAGATAACACTATTTCTGTTAAAAAGTACAGAGTCTAATGTTCTATGGTATAACCGACCCCTTTGATACCAATTTTTCATGACACGTCCTCTGAGACCCATGTCGTGATAACCCCAAGACCTCCTTCCATGGGCCAAGGGCTGGTGACTAGAACCGATGGTGTATTCCCTAAAACTGTGATGGAATTTCCTTTATAACCTGTAAGAACACATAACCATGAACAAAACAAGATAGAAACACAAGTAAACTGAACTGTAAATAGAGTGAGTGAAGAAAGTAATAAGGGCCAGAATACAAGCCCAATTGGAATGTACAAGTAAAATTTGATACAATACAACTGATGAAAAGTCAAAGTCAGCTACTGGGTTGTTCTCTGAGGTTCCTACCTGAAGGGTTGGTACAGATCTCACCCTCAGCACTCCACGTCCACCTGTCTCCTCTGCGTACCAAGACATCGTATGGTCCACCTCCATGTATTGTCCTGTCATGCTACTCTCAGCCTCAGTTAGCATTTTTCGTCATCTGCATCCAACTTAATATGGTTTGGGCATAGACCGTGTAGTAGTGAGTATAATGATACTCAGTACGGACCCCGAGACCCTCTAGGTATCACAAAATCCATCAGGGTGAAATAAAAAATTATGAAATCAACAGATAACCTTACATAGGTATATGCCCATACATATACATATGTTATCACGTAATCCATCTCAATCAGGAGGAAAAACAAAGGTACTGACTCAGCTCACACCAAGATTTATTCTAGTGGTAGTATCAAGTAACATTCCTAGTCACAACGTCGAACACATCGGCTACTGGAGAACTCCACTTATATCGAGTATAGTGGGCCTACCGCGTCACACAGAGGCACTTCCCACTAACCTTGGACTACTGAGGTACTCCTCCTGTCGAGTACCATGGGTCTACCATGTCACCAATGCACTCCCCACCATGGTTATCTCGCGTCACCAAGGTGCTCCCACTCATGGAATGCTGAGGTACTCCTCCAATCGAGTATCGTGGGTCTACTACCTCCCCAAGGTGCTCCCCACTGTGGGACTTCCACATCACCAAGTTGCTCCCTAATGGGCCTATCAAGTCACTATGAGTCAAAACAGTCATCAGTCATCAAGTCTCCGCCAACTATTGGGTTTCCTCACTATGGTCGCTCGTCTCCGGGAGGATCCTGTCCACAAGCTACTGATCAATACTCCAACTACCACAAGGTCCCTTGAAAAAAATGTCTAAACGTTCTTCCACATCATAAGGTGTCTCAACGTAACAGACGAAACGTCAATCAGATGCCTGGTCTGTGAGTTGTTATCCGTTTAGAACCTGGGGCCCAGTAGGATTCATGCTAGATCCAACCTGACTGTTCCCCATCATAATACAAAACACAGTGGGGGTATCACTCAAAGGGACCGACTCACTCCATGGTTCCCAATGCCGTTGACGGTTCATCTAATAGATGTCTGGTGCCTATGTTGTGGCAAAAAATGTAATTAGGTCGTAGTGGGCCTGGGTCCAGTCCGACTCAGCTCACTGGGTGGCCCATACTGTTGGGTTTAGCCCGACCTGTTGGGCGGCCCGACCTGCTGGATCCGGCCCGACAGGCTGTGAGGGGCTGTGGAGGGCTGCAGGTGGCCGCGAGGACCCGAAGGGTTCCGCGAGGGTGCGAGGTCGTGGGGCGGCTCAGTAGGGGAAGATGGTTCGGCTGTGGGGTGGAGCTCCAGTCGCAAGGCGGCTGTTCGGCCGTGCGGGGTTGTGGCCCGGCCGCGGGGCGGCTGTCCAGCCGCACAGGGGGGTGGTCCAGCTGCGTGGGGGGGGGTGTCTAGCCATAGTGGGGCAGTCCGACTGCCAGGCGGCACCTTGGCTGTGGGGCTGTGCGGAACCACAGACGACGGTAGGGGCTACGGTTGGCATGGAGGCCGTGGGGCGATGACAGTTACCGCGTGGTGGAGTCGTTGCGCTGTCACCTTCATGGCGTCTGGTGGTGTTGTCGGCCTCTGATCGCATGCCCCATCCATGGATGGATTCCATCCTCCTCCATCGCAAAGAACACCACATGATTTATGGAAGGGTAGGGACATGTTGGTTTGGAACATACCCTCTGCGTTAGGGAGGTAGTATATTGTTCATCAGAAACATGAACATGAACATCAGATCCCATCCTCCCACAATGATTGTTCCCAACCCAAAAAAGAAATAGAAGGGGTGTACATGGAATGTGATAAACAAATATAAATAAACAATTTCCTCATTCATTTGATGATGTCGATGCGGTCGCAAGAAAAAATACAAATTGTAGGGAAAAGATGGATGTCGGTGTCAACGGTGTTTTCCTTGATTGTTGGTTCGTGCGTCATTGGAGATCCTTTGATGATGTCCGGAGAAGAAAATGTTGAAGGAGAGGCGTTCTTCGCTGGAGAGCATTTCTCCCAATTCTCCTCCTATCCCAAATCAACTAAGATGAAATGGTAGCCCCAAAATAATAGATTATGTGATCTATTATGTTTGTTGGAATATAATTCAAATTGGTATAATTAATCTCATAGGATAGCACAATTAAACATGTGTGTTGGATAAATTATTGTGGAAGATGGTTGGCACAATTAATATTGGTGGAGTTGAAGAGGCTCTCCCACATTTAATGAGGGAGTTGAGAGGTTTAGGCCTCGGGTGGTCCCCGCCACCATAACCTCTCATGGGAGATTAGGCTAGGGTTGTACCCACCACCATAACCTCTCATGGTATGTTAAGGCCAGTAGACCCCACTTCTCAACTTCCACATTGAGGTTTTAACAAATAAAATAAAAATAAAAGTTACACAACTTTATTTTTTTTATTCATTCACAAAAAAAACCAAAACCTAACATCCACTCTCGACCAATTGCCGTTAAGGAGAATTTCTCTTTAATTGAAAACCAGAGCAGTGAGTTCAATGGTGTCATCATATTGCAATTCTGAGCACTGCTTCAAAACATACAAAATGTCGCTAGCGCGTTTACTAAACATACCCGAAACAAAGTTTGTAAAACTAAGAACAGTCACCCTTGAGCCATGACAATCAAGTTTAGGCTTTTCCCAAGTGAAACCCACCGTAGATAACCCAACGGTACTCTCATATTTCTAATTTTAGTTACCGTTTAAATGTTTATGATTTTTCAATAAAATAATTGTCATTAACTATTTTATTTATGGCCAAAAACTATCGTTCAATGGTGGCCCGCACTGACCAAAGTTAGTTTCTTCTTAAATAAAGTATTCCCTCACACGTTCAATGGTGGTCTCAGATATTGAATCTGAACTACCGTTAGTGAGTTATAATAATTTCACAAATAAAATAATTTATTGATTTATTTTATTTACGGTTATTCCATTTTTGGGTTTTCTCACAGGAGGCCGACACCGACACAACTTATATTGCACCTAGGGTCAAACTGCCATCCTGAGTGCAATGGTGACCTCATATTTTTGATCCAAGTAATCGTTTAAGAGTTATTCCACTTTTTCAGGAAAACTGCTTACGTGCGCTAATTAAATCTTTACAATACATTGAAGGATCTTTACGGGCACTCCAGGCATCGGAATCGTGCGCCGCCAGATTTCATAGTCTCGAAAAATTCCCATATAATTAAAAAAGTTACATGGAATTTCCAGGTCTTTACATTGACTTTTATAGGCCACAAGGTTTACCCACATGGATTTCACTAACTATGCGTGAACCGTGAAACATGCCTAGAAACTCCTTTTTATCTCTAATTTCATGATTTGAACACCCAGAATACCCCTGATTCTCTTCATGATCATTGGGAAACACTTATATGAACGAATAATGCACTTTAACTAAAACCTAACCAAAACCATACCTTACAAAAATCCCAGATCCTACATCTAAAGACAAATAGTGAATTTTTTTTTGTCATGATAGATAAAGATCAAAAAAGGATTTATTTAATAAACCAATACCATGAATGACCCCCGATAGGTATTTACCCAAATGTGTGACCAATAAGTTAATTCATTGTTTGTAGGCTATCCAAAATTAAATTTTTAAGACTAAATGACTAAATATATTTCATAATAGAAGCATGATCTTCATATGAGAGCTATTGGGTTTAGAGTTTGAAGTAGTGGTCAATATTTTATGATAGAATCTGTTGGAGTTAGTTAATGGAAATTAGTTAGATTTGTTAAATCATGTAGTTGAATATATGTATTCTTATACATGTCACATATCGATTATTATATTTTGTAGTATTACATTGATAATGTTATATATATATATCATTAAAGGATTATAAAATTTCTCTAATATAGTGAGAATGTATAAATGATATGAAGATATTATTAAAAAATCATCATTACCAAGATACATAAAAAAAATGGACACAAATGATGTATGACTTTTATTTTAAGAAGTCCTATAAACATTGAGTAATATTTTCATGACGCATGCACATTGTAATCTCTAATAATAGAGATAAGGTGGAAATAAAGACCAAATAAATTATACATGTTTTAAATTACAAAAGATATTTATATATATTTTCATGTATACCGGTCATTAAATTTATGAAAATTATTATTGTGTATCATGAATCACATTATTGAATTTTATAGGATCCATGGTGTACTGAATGATGTTGGATTTGATCCCATAATTCTATTATATCAATTTCAATTCAAAAAATTTAGAGAGCATTATAACGAAACCATATATTTTTCTATTAATGAATCATTTGAAATGAATTTCTAATATAATTTAAAACATTACATACCTCATACTGGGAATTATTCTCTATTTACAATCAATTTTGTAGGATCGTTAATCTTAAAATAATTAAAATGAGGAATCCTAAATAGAATTACAGTAGATATATCCACACATTATCCATGAATCACTGAAAATTTACATTTTTATTATAGGTTTTATCATAGAAGATCAAATATCCTTTCATCCTTCATCATTTATCACAATAATTAACCCATCAATCATGAATGGATCTCCCTATTGTTCACTAAGTACTAGGACGGAAGATGTAAGGTTCTCTCAACATTATTAATAGAGTTTTCAACACGTTATCTATTTCTGGAAAAAAATTTATTTATAAAATTTATTGCAAAAAATATTATTATATTCATTGAAAATAATAGGAATTTGATTATATACATAAGATTAAATAATTAGTAATTTTTATATAGGCCTTTTATTTAATTTGTTATCCTATGTGAACTCCTCATCAAATAATAATGACAACAAGAAATACACTAATATATTATTTTAAAATGTATTAATATAATGGATTAATATATCATTTATATTAGACCCTTAACTAGGCCCCTACATCCTCCTAAAATTTTACTAAACGTTGATTGATATTAAAATATTATTATTTCAAAAAATAAATATTTATTATATTTAATAAACCTGTATATAATTTTTTTTTTAATACCAACACAACTAAATAAATATTTCTTTCAAATTATCCCTTGAACTATTGAATGTATCATTGTTTTTCAATAACATGTGAATAATAAACAATATATAAAAACTATTTTCATTACTATGTATAAAAAAATTATTTGATATTAAAATATCATATATTGTGAACTTGAATATATCTTGAATTTTTTTTGATAATGATTACATGGATTATTATTTAAAAATAAGTTAGTAATTATATTCATAATAATAATGACATTAAAAAAATCAACTAAGTTTCTGGATAGTATTATTATGAAACCCTCTTGGGTTCATTCTCAGTGGCACTGGGTGGGGTTATTTAAATTCTAATATTAGTATATAGAAACACATCAAAACCCGTATGTAGAAAGGAGTTAATGTTTCAATTTTATGAACCTCATATGAATGATTAATATGTAATATAGTGATGTTTTCATGATATCCCATTAAGTAGGATGCATAATTTATTTCTTTATTATATATTTTTAATTTATCTTTAATTGACCCCCCCTAAAATGTCCTAGTTTGAGATATACCATTGCCATAGATTTGATAAAATAGTTCTACTTTAGTTAAATTGATCCTAATATCATCATGCACTACTTTTGAAGGGAAAAATATTTTATTGAGTTAATCAAATAATGTTATATCACTTATGACACATATAATATATGATATATCTCTATGAGAATATATCAACAATGTCTTCATCAATAAATAATATAAAATTATCCACAATATAGAAATATAATAATCTATCATTTTAGAACCAATACACATGTCTATGTATAAGAATACCCAATGACACATATAACATGTTGACTTTCTATTGAAAAGTATATCCTCATAACATTAAAATTTAGAGATTACAATGTGTGATCTTTAAGAGAATATGTCTTATTCGATTATGAGAATCTAACACCTGATAGTTAAACTATATATGTGTCCCATCTGTAATAGTTTTTATATGAAGTATATTGGGGTATTAAATAAAAAGGTTACCCTACATCCAAAATGTTTTTATATAAAACTGATAGAATCAATTAAACATGATGAAATAACCACTTGTTAAATATAAAAAATATATATTTTAACAAATTATTTATAAATATTAGAAAAATAGAATTATGTCATCATGATAAATCGTTCATTATTGTTGAATATTTTTATTCTATGTCTAATAATTTCAATTTAGGGAAAAATAAAAAATTAAATTAGTAAAGAGGTATCCACATGTGATTCAGTATTTTCATAATGATGTTTCTGGTAACCTAGGTGATATCAAAGATACACCAAGAGGCATGTGTCATTTCCAATTTATGGTAATGATAATTCTCTCAGGATGTTTATAAATATTTATCTTATTCCCACGTTCTTGAGTGGGATAATGACAATTGTGTCTCATTCTTTATAGTGTTCTTGAGATGTTCTATCAATCATGTCGAAATTAAATCAAAAGGAACAATTGTACCAAAAATTATAATGTTACACTAGAGAGATTATATAAGAAGGGGTATATATTAAAGGTAAAAAATTTATAATTGTCATGAGGAACTTCATAAAATATTATTTCAAATAAAATCCCCATGTAAAATAATAAACAAAATTTTCATTAAATTACATGAAATTTTCTAACTCAAGTATATTTCAAAATAATTTAATAAAAAATGATTTTTTATTTAATTAAATGATCTTATATAAAATATTTCATCTTCATTGATTCCTCGATTCACCCTTTGAATCCTCCTTGACATTTATTGAACAATGAATACAATGTCCTTATATATATATATATATTACTCATTAATTTAATAAATAATGAAATATTAAATTTATAAATCATTATAATAACAATGTATTTTCAAATTCATGTCTTAAAATAAATATATTTTTAAAAGATAAATTTTTCATTAATAACATTTTAATAAAAAAATATTTTATATTCCCTCTCTTGAAAATAAAATTAATATAATACTCAAGTGATATATATTATAAAACCATATAACTATTGAATGAATTTATGCAATTAAGTTTATTGGATTAATTATGTAACCTCAATCCAGAATAATATTTACTATTACTATAAAATTTAAATATAATTTATTTTCTATTCTAGATATAGTTCTTATATTAGACACTACGCCTGATTATACATGGTATTATAAAATATATCAAAATTCCTATGGTTGGAAACTATAAATATTTCATTGAAAAAATAGAGAATGAAGATAATATAACAACGTCAACAACCTCTAATGAATGCATACTATATAATATAGTTATCGAGGATGTATAATTTATATCATCATCTTATATTCATGATTTATATTTATAGGACTATATGAAATGAACAAGTAAATTTACTAGAATGGCCATGATATAATCATACACTATGATTTTGATCAATTGTCCATAGATTTCATCATTCAAAACTCTGAAGGGACAAACCCTTTATTAACATGGTCAATTATTGTTATATAACTTATAACATACCTAATGTATCATACTTCTCCCTTAGAATATATAATCGTTTTTTATTTATAAATCAAAGTAAAGGATTTGAGATATACGTTAATAATAGTTTCAATTATAACAAGTGACAAAGATGTTTTCATATAAGAACATATAATGAAAAATATAATATATAAAAATAAAATTGGTATTTATTTCCACAAAATATCCTCTATTATATTTTAAAACCAGAAAACTTCTTGAAAATAAAAAATAATCACTTAAAAACACATATCCTCTAATAGAAAAATATAATATTTTTCTACTCAAATGGATTCCATCTAGACTATATGACATATATTTAGGTATATTCTTTGAGCATATGATGGTTAATAATATAAAATGGACCCTTTATAATGTTTCAATGATATAAATACAATAATAAAATTCTCACATTAATTTTATATAGGAGAAAAATCATCATATTATAAGATAAAAATTAATATTTGGGTTTTTGGATATTCTAGTTAGTGAAGGTATAAATTTAGTAGGTTCAATGGAATCAACACCAACTAAATCCCAATTGTACTAGATATGTATAAAAAATGTTTTACTAGATTTCAAATTATAAACATGATTATATTGAGTAATGGCTATATCTTATGGTCTATCTAAGTCCTCGTGTAACAATTCTTCTTACTATGATGTTACTACATTGTGAAAATCCATAAAGAAGAGATATTAAGGATAATTTACATTATTTCCTCTGTCACAAACATTAAATCATGGATAATTCCATATTATTAGGTGTATAATTATTTTAAAACAATACCTATCTTCGTGTAATTAAATAATATGGAACAAATAATTTCTAAACTACTTTAAAGATGATTTAAAATACACAATATAATCAATCTAAATATAAAAGTAAATCATTATCATAAATTATTTTTTAATTATGAAAACCATTATATTTAATATGATATTAGATCAAATTTATCTAAGAGATGAAATTTTTTATTTCCCTCTGATAACTAGTATTACAACTTTTCTAATTTCCTATAACTCATCAATTTTTTAATTCAAAGCTTTTTTTGGAAGCTCTGATTGAAAACCAAGAATTTACTTGGGTTCTATCTGAAATATTCCCACATTATTTATATATAAAAATACTAAAATTAGTACATATCAAGGTATATGAGAATGATTCTGAAGTACTATTAAGAATATTGAATTTTATTAATCATAAAAATATACTCTTGATCATTAAAACGTCAACTTGTACGGATTTTATACCATGTGACACACGAAATATGATCATCCTTACTTATTCATTAGTATATTTTTTTACTTCCAATTTGAATAATGTGATTGGAATGGATATAAATAAACACATAGAAGTATATCATTAGAACTTGTTCACTAGAACATGGGTATCTACTTTAATCTATTATTGGAGAAATATATTTTTTTAGTCTTAAGAAATAAAAATACATAATTTATTAAACATAAATTATTTAACCATTATTTGTACATAAATAAATAAATAAATGAATTTCTATCTCTCTAATACCATAAATGAATTAATCAAATTTACTAATAATTATAGTAGTAGAAAACAAGTTTCATTTTCTATCCTAGAGTTTCATGATCATAAACACTAGACTTATTTTATAATAAGTTCATTGAGGGAAGAATAAAAAATCATAAAATGGAGATGGAAGTGGCCCCACATCCAATATTATTCCACATGATAGCTATGTGGGGAGTACCAGCTAGCTGGTTATAGTTCTATAATCCCAATGAGATCTATATGAAAAACTAACCAACTAGTGAGGTTTTGGTAGATGGTTTTATTGAGCCTATAAATTTGGAAATACATGTAATGTGGAAATTTTTTCAATATGTTAGTCTTTTATAGATTTAATGTCCTAAATTGATTTCAAGAGTATACAATATCTTCTTAATATTATAAAAAGATATCCTAGGTGTCTGAGATCATCTACCTGTTAATAAAAATGCATCTATAATGATATTAAAAATGAATGATGAGTAATATCAATGTAATCTCAATGACTCAATTATGATTTCTCAATATCTCAATTATTATTACCCAATATCCTTATCTCTAATCCAAAATATAATTCATTAATATTATAGAAACCTGTTTAATATTATAATGGGGTTTTGGATTGAAAATCATGGATAGATCATATCTTTATTCAATAAGTTATCACTTCAAAAATTTCTAGAATGTGTCCCTTAGATACCGATGAATATCAAGTGGATGATTACAAAATATAAATTTTTGGGACGTGTTACCTGATCACAACCATAATCAAGGGATTAATTCTTGTCACCCATTATCCTAATCTATAATCCTAAATTTTGTTCATCTATATGATAGATTATAAGTTAAAATTGAATGAAATTTTTAAAAATAAAATCTTGTTGATCACATCACATTCATCAATGTGTTCTCACTCCTCAAAAGTAGAGGATTTTTTCCACTAAAATTGGTGAGGAAAAATAGGGTTCATAAAATAAATAATTGTGAAGGACACATTTTTAATCACTTTGATCGTCATTGTATTAAACAAATATGGATATAAATTCAAATGATATATAAATAGGGCCTCACTCTGATATATTTATATAAATCATATAAAAGTTTTTTAAAAGTATCTATTATTTAATGAATTATATCATTAAACATCAATATTAATAAATTCATAAATTGTATTCTTCAATTTACCATTTTTAAATATTTTTCAATTAGTGTTAAATTAAAATATTTAATTGGTTAAAAATTATCATTAATAACTTTATCAATTTTATTAAGTAACAAATTTATCATTTCAATATATTTTTAATTTCAAAGGTACATTTTATTCATGATTTATATTTTATACATGATATTCAGACTCCTCTTTCAATAATCTTTGACTAATAATTGAAATAATTTAGTTTTTTTATTTCAATATAAAAATTTCAAAAACAAAATCAATAATAATTGTTTTAAATGAATGATTTTATAATGATATCTAGTTATTATTTCCGTGTTCTAATTTTTGAATCCCTGGATTATTTATATTGGGAAAATTAGTTTTCAATTTTTTTATTCTAATTTGATATCCTCTTTTAAACATGGTTTTGCAGGAATATATACAAAAAAATACCCTAAGATAATTGATCTCCCGATAATATTAAAAAGTTACATTTAATAGATAATAAATTAATCCTTTACATTGTCGAACTAATTGAAATGAATTTAATCATGTTTTAATAGGTAAAACAATTCATGAATTATGACATTTTCTATAAGTTACACATGGTGTCACTACTAATGTTAAAGACCCCAGATTGTATATGTTTATAAAATATTTTTAACGATTTTCCATGCATCTAAAAAATCCATTAAAAGTATTTTTACAATGGAGTGACAAGATAAGATGAATGATAATGAAACCAATAGTATAACGATAACTATCACATTTAATACTACATATGATAAATCTTCTGGAGGTGAATTTCATGGAATAACATAACACAACCAAACCAGAGAAAAATATTTTAGAAATATATTTTTTTAATTAATCCATGATATAGAATCAAAAAGTGGAACTAAAAATAATATTCCATAAATTTAAAGAAGGTCCCATCAATCAAGAGTTCCCCTACATATAAAAATAAGGTTAATGAAATGAGATAATGTATAAGGGATCTCAATGTTGGAATTAGGAGTTTAGTTGATGACTCTATGGACTCACATCTATAAGTATCTACATGTTGCTCAATTTTTATGTTATATATATAATGTGTTGATTAATAAATCTAGTATATTTCCCCTATCCCTATTCCTTCTTCTTCATACACTTTACCAAAATCTCCCCTACTTCTTCTTGCACATTCTCCCAAAGTTACCTTAATTCTTAAGAAATAAAATACCCTTTAGATCAACATGGAAAAAATTTCATTAAATTTACTCAATATACATAGAAATTTAGGGGAAATACAAGAGTGCTATTTATAATTTAATAACATCAAAAAGAAATTGAAAATCATTAAAAAATTAATAATTATCATTGAAATTCCGGAATAAAATAGTTATAAAGATACTTGAATCTAAAATCAAATATCAAAAGATATATCATTCCAATTGCACTCAATGTAACATTAATATTAAAAAAATTATATCAAATACATGGAAATGAATTGGTTAGTCGTGATTTCTCAAAATAATTATAGCTCCTCTACAAATAAAATTTAAAACACTATTACTTATGTATAATCGGACAATAGATCTTTTAATTATTGAAGAAAAATTTAATTTAATATATGAATGTGATTTTAAGAATTAATTAAATGGGAGATAAAAATCATTAAAAATATCATTTAACATTTCAAAAATAAAAACCATACTATGAGAAATTTTATTCTCAAATAATTATTTTCCAAAATTAGTAGGCCCATGTTTTTTTATTTACCAAAACTTCTAATCATTTTATATTGTATGAATAGTTTATTTAGAGAAACTAATAACAATACCTATGGTATCTAGATAGTGGGTTCCCAAAAAAAATTGTGTTGAGACATTTACGAATTACATAAATAAATAAATTTTATGGAGGTTGCAACATCATTGATGATAACTCTAGAAATAAGATAACAAATGAATGTACCAATGATTTCTCTAACTGAAGCCTTATTAGTGAAATTTCCTTATTAGTATTTTGAAATAAAATTTCATAAGAATATGTAAAATTTGAGATATTTCTTTTGAAATTTATTTCAAAAAATAATTTAAAATTATTTATCTCAAAAGGAAAAATATTTTACACTTCTAATTTTCCAAATGATCACCCAATAAATTTAAAATCTGTCTCTTGTCAATAAATAAATTGCTTCAGTTTATAAGTTATTGAGTTGTAGTTTTTAGTGTAGATTCCATGGTAACTATAGACCACAGTATTTTTCTGAGCTCAACCATTATCAATTAGTATGATAACTATCCATAATTTATTTCAAATATGGAATTGTATGTTATGAATGAAAATATGGAATCAAAAATAAATCTACTGTTAAATCTAAAAATTGATTTTTTTTTCAAATTCTAAAAAATTAATTCCTCTTGGTTTAATTAAACATATCAATTTGAAAAAATATAAGGTGCATTGTATAAATTTATTATATTTTATTAATTTATAATATTAGCATAATATTATTTATTATCTCATACTACTGTATCTTTCAAATCCGTCAATATATTTTCAATAAAAATTAAATGTTAAAAGTTATTGAATTAATTTCCATTTTATTATATCATTATGGATAATGTGACAATGATATATTTGATGATTTATTTTCAAATCAATTTTAACATAATTCTATTTTAAATCTCTGAGACCACCAACAAAATAGTGTATTATTTAGTTGAAGTAAAACTATCCCTGAAATCAGTCAAACGATTTTAAATAAATTTAATCCACCTCATTATTTATAGGTTGATGTCATGAATAATTCATAAATCATAATTAACCATGGTTTCAAGATAAATTTTCTCAAAAATAACTCTTATTATATTTTAAAATTAATAAAAAATATTTTGAAATTCATTCATTGAAAATATTTTATATTCATCCCAAATGGAAATCATGGAAAATTTTGTTCAAAATTAAATAATGTTATCCTTATTTCATACTCTAAATCTTATGAGTAATACCAACTATTTAACAAAAAATTAAAAATATATATATATAATATGTGTTTGAGTAATATAATCCAAAATTAACTTTCTCATTTTTTTACAAAAAAAATATGTTTCAAATGATCCTTGTAAATATAAAGAAGTTCATATTGAAGAATAATTTATTTTAAATTATTTTCCAAAATAATTTATAGTATATAAAGAGAATCTTCTTGAAAATGTTATAATAGATTTTCCTGTGGGAAATCATACCCGAGGATACCTCATTAATGCTGTTGAGAATATTTATTTATCTATCACTTAGAACCCTTAAATATCAATGATTCCCTTAATAATGGAAATTGGTTTCACTGCATAAAATATAAAATAAATCGATTTCAATGAAATAGTGTATGGACTCTCTAGGAAAGACATAATTATTATACCATCATTGTATCTAGAAGTGTTTTTTGGAATATGATCTATGAAATTGATAATATCACTAGTAATAAGGCCCATTCTTTAGCTAATGTTTATAAACGATAAGAAGTAATCAACAATGTAGAAACCATTTCTCCCAATTAACAAATTGAAACCATTAAAACGTGTTTGGGTTTCACCTATCCCATCAATTTAAAACTCATCCAATAGATGTAAATATTTTCATTAAAATGGTTTTATTAATGGAACAATTTTTTAAGAACAACATTGTTCTAAAAAATTGTTTTCCCAAATCAAACATTATAAATTTCTAAATCTATTTACTTTTTTAAAAAAATACTATAGGATTTGTATGAAATTTTTTCAAATGATATTATAATACTAAATATCAATAAAAATATTTTCATATTCACATTTATTTTTTTTTTGAAAAAATTAAAATTTTATCTGATTATGTTTTTTTTCTCCATCATTGAATCAAATTATTTTTAATTTTATAATTTAGTGAATGTTGAATTTGAGATAATCATTAAGGGATAAATGAAATTATTTCTTTGTTTTAGAATTAGTCAATATAATTGTGTGATATTTCTAAAGTATGGAAAATACACTAATAATCTCATAAAATTATTTTTCTAGATCAATATAAGAAAATACAAGTCTGCATGATATAACATTAAAGATAATGTTGGAAGAATTAAGAAAGATAGAATAAAAATTTATATATGTATGATTAGTAGTAAAAATTTCAAAAATATGACTTGAACTAAAATAATTTTTAGTGTTTTCATTTTCAATTAATTTATATTAAAAACAATGGAATCTCATGTTAAATTTGTTAAAAGTAATGTTTTCATTATAAAAAAATAAAAAATAACAGTTCGTATTATTCCAAGGGAACATATTCTTAATTAAATAGTTTTTCTAATGACAATTTTAGAGGACACTAACAATATATGATCGTAAAAAATGTTAAATTTCACCAACATGTAAAATATGATAAATCATGGAGAATAATGATATAGAAATCACATTATATTTCTATTGTTGAAGTGGAATTGATAGCCGAATGAGAGTAGTTAATCAAATATAATATTTATGAAATACAATATATTAGACATAGATCTTGCATATCGTCTTATCATTATTAAGTTAGATAATATTAATGATATAAATATTTCTAGAAATCATATCCATGATTCTCAAACCAATAAAACATAACAAAGGCTCCAGTTATTAGTATAACACTTCAAAATTTTTGAAACCTTATTGGATTTGTTTTGTGATAAAAAATCAATTTATTAATATTTTCAATAATCCTTAGTGTCGTCGTAATTTTAATTTCATTTAATTTGAATTGGGAGTAATATTCTTATAAAATATTCCATTTTTTCCCAGATAACATCACTAATAATTTTATAGTATATTAAATTGTTGATTTATTTTTTTCTCGAAGGACTATGATCACATTATATTAATTATTCACTAATTTGAAGGAGAGCCTTACCTATTTTTTATATAATTTTTCTTTTGATAGAAATTTTGTTTTAAAATTATTTTTTAACATTAAAAATTATTTTTAATATTTTTAAAATTTGAAAAAATATTTTCTAAAACATGGGTTCCTTATAATATTAACAATATTTTTTTAAAAGGTTCTCGAAAATTATATGAGAAATTATTAATATTATATAATAATTTTCAAGAAAAATTAATGTTTTTATCATCCTTATTGGAATACTATTGATAAAGAACTAATTTTATGTATATTTTCTTTATCAATTGTTTATATGTTTTAAATGATGAAATAAAATTTTTGGATTATTTTCTTTTTATGTTTTCTCATTAAAAATAAATCATTCAATTTTATTAAATGAATGAATCACTAAAATTTTGAATGGAAGATCCTTGAGGATGTGATCATAATGGAAATGGTATGTATACTTTTTACTTTTCATTTTTTTCTTCATTTATTATTTTGTCTTTTAACTATATTTTTACTTTATTTTATTCTTCCCATTATTATTATATTTTCATTTCTCTTTGTACCTATTTTAAAAATATAATTTAATATTCTCCCTGAATTTTTTTTAATAAACATAATCTCCCTAAAAATAATGATCATATTAACGAGGAATTATGAAGCTGAATAAATTTCCTCAAAATGTTTTTATAGAGTATATTATTCTATCATTTTTTTCAGAACTATTGTATGGGTTTTGAAAATATATTTTTAAATATATCTTGATGTTTATCAATAAAAATTTTTTGTATATGTTTATATTCCATTTCATAGTATATTACATTGTTGATCTAAAATGGTTATAAGTTATTTAGAATTTAGGAGTGATGTTATAATTTTATTGAAATTTAGAGGGGTTGATTCAGGGATTGTAAAGGGAAAATTTTTATTCATTCTCAATATGAAGTAAAATTTCTTCATATTTCCATTATTTATTTATTATTTCACCAAGGGAGAGTTATTGAGTTTTTTATTGAATATATTATATTTTTATCAGGATTCTATTAAATGTTTCCATCACTCTTGATTTTTATTTAATATATATTTTTAAAATTAATTATTATCATCTTATAAATGAATATTGTTGTTTGTATTACTCTCCTAGAGTTTTGGTGATCACAAAAATAATATTTATTTTAAAAAACTCATTTGTTATATTTCATTTATATATTTTAATTTATAGATCATTTCATTGATAAAATTTATGAATCAGTTCAATTGAAACGAGATTAGCAAGTTTTAAGACTTGGAAGGTTATTTTTTCATAATTCATTACCCTATAATATAGTAATAATTTCTATATCTCACATTTGATGAAAGTGATTGAATCTCTATTTAATAGTTAAGTAGTACATGAAGTACCTCCTGGAATGTTAAGGGCACTGAATAGATTATTCCATGTTAATAAGGACTTTAAATGCATTGTAGACCCACCATACATTTGGTGGAGTGCCACATTATAGAGAGTGGTGATAGAAACAGCTCAGTCATCCAATAGTTCTCCACCAAATGACTGGTTGAGGAGAACTAGCTATCTCGTGCCCATTCCAGATCCCCATTGAGTTATAGTAAACCTACTAGATAACTTTTGAGGTGAACCAAGTAGTTACTGTGGGTGAATTAATTATTTCTATAAGTGTATTTCATATAATAAAAATATTAATGAAATATGAGTTCTTCATATTTAATAAAACCACATGATCCATGAATCCAACAAGTACTTTTGGAGACTATAAATGGTGGTTCTTAGTTTCTTGGAAAATTTAAGAGTTTCTAATAACACACATCTTATTTAATCTATAATAAATCACTATAAATAACAAAGAACTATTAATGATACAAATATAATTTCACTATTTATTTGATTCTCTCACCCTTTATCCTTATATATCATCCCAAATTATACCAATATATAAAATATATTAGAGATAATAATTAAAATGGATTTTCTCCAAGAAAATATTTTACATCATTGTCCATTTACAATGAATTTTCACACGAAATAATATGATGGATAGTTTCCTTGGATATAAGTTAATCTCATTAGGTTTATCACAAACCATAATTACAATGATTGGATTTCATTATCAATATAAAAATCAAGGGATTATTAAAATAAAAAAGTCAACTCGAAGGGATGATATGTATGGGCTCAGGTAGAACTATTATTTAACTTGTTATCAATGATCTTTTGCTGTACATATTATTTTAAAAATTATATAATGCAACATCGATAAACAAATTTGCATAAAATTTATTTTTTTATTTAAATTGTTCATGCTCAATAAAAAATTTTAATTTAATTTTAATTTGGATCAAATTTATCAATTTTGACTTTATAAATTTTACCTTCAAATATATTTATTATTTAAAAAATATTTAAATACTGAATTTAGAATTTTTACATTCATTACATTTTAGAATGTAAATTTTCCATCACCCCTTTTCTTCTATAATAAATAAAAATACAAACATATTTGAGAGGTATTACGTCAAAAAAGGATTCCTTAACGTAAAATAATCAAATGTATTAATATTGTATTTTTATCTTTGATATGATTTTTTACAAGATTCTAGCGTAATTAATGTTATATATATATATATATTGTCAATGATTATTTCCAGACATCAATTGAACCATTTGTAAACAATGGATCCTTATATGTACTATATTGTACAATAAAAAAGTATTAAATATTTGAATTATCACCAATGAAATTATATTAATTGGAGAAAAAAATAAAACTATACTTTATAGAATGTAATATATCATTGAATTTTTAATAAATTCTAATCAAGTCTAGTTTCCATTTCTCAAATCATTATATGATTCATTATTCTTATCAAATAACATATCACCTGTCTTGGGGAATATAAAACCACCTCATTGATTTTCATTTTCCTGTATAGTTGTGTATCTACAACAACACCTACCAATAAATATTTTAGAGTTTACAATTAATATACTAACTCAATAACATCTATATCCTTGACATCATTCATTTTTCTCTTATTCCCGCTATCATAAAAGATTTTTTCTATCCCCTTATATAAATATTTTCTAATTTGGATACTATTTTTCTATCATTGGGATTTTCAAATCATGTGTAGCTATAGTTTAATTGATTATGATTAACATAGAATTTTCCTTGATGTACATTTGTATTTAAATTCATCATTAATAAATGATTCTTAACAAATACACATAATTATATCATTGAATATTCCCAAAATATTGTAATTTTAATTGTATATATATTAATCGATATAGTTAGAATATGTTCAGTTATTACACTTCTATTAGATGAAAACTTCTTGGACGGAATTATGGAATAATAAAAATAAATATAATACTCATCATTAGATGTCATCATACAACCATCACCTATTTTATATGTATAATATAATATTTTTACTATAGTATTTTTCCTATAATTTTAAATAATCAATGAGTATTTGGTCAACATATTCTATGACAATCCTTTTTGTGGGTCCTTATATATTTTTCCATATATAATGCTTTTATACACATTATAATCTTTAAATCAAATAATGTAACCCTTCGCATATATAATTTTAACTCCATATTCTTCTTAGAGTATCTCAATCACTCTTGCTAAAATTATTATAGAATCTTTTTATCTATACTGTTATACTCAAAGGGTTATTTATATCTCTAATGATTATACACACCCTTGTGGGTATGTCCTCGACAATCAATTTTAGTTTTACTTAACAATGAACAATCATTCTATAATTGTGTCCGAATATTAGAATTTATATTCATCATTGATATTTTATATTTTATATTTATGATTAAATTTTTTCTACCTATTATATAAGAATTTCAAACCACCATTAATTTCAAATGTGAAATAATTTTTCATCATTATTATTCTTGGAATCTAAGTTAAAATTTTTATTACTTATTTATAAAAAGAACATTTTTTAAATAAATCCACTTTGAAATATGAATTTATGTTATTATTTTTCCTAACATAGGGATATTCCTTTTTTAAACAACTTATAGAGTGTACCTTAGTTATTTAAATTATTGTTTACATCCTTGGTTACCATATTTTAATTTTAATATGTGATTTTTAGGATTTATTTAATACACTAAAGAAATAAATTGTTATTATATGTTAAGATGATTATAATTGATTTATTAGATTTTATTTTATTCTCTTTCCTTAGATCATTATAGTTCTTATTAATATGATCTTTTCTGTAACATGTGAAGTAGATATCCTCATCTTCAATTACCTCCCTAATATTTATTTTCTATTTTAAGGTTATTAAAAGGATCCATTGAAATTAATACTATATTTCAGTTTTCTACATTATCATTACAATCGTTCTCTACAAGGGGTGATGAACCATATTCCAATTAAAACATATAATACTATAGATACAATGTTAAAATATTGTTGAGTAGTTATCTATATAGATCATCTTGTATGTCTTGATTATTTAGGATAATATTTTTGGTACGGAGGTTAATATGAGATTAATAAGAAATTAATCATATATACAGAAGCCAAAAATTTATATGTACTCAATGTAGTCCATCATTATGAAGGATAAATCACAAGATATACACCTACGTTCTAGTTTACACTTATATATTGATGTGATATTATTGTTTATATTTATCCTCTATTTCTCATATTCATGTTTGAGTATATGATTAATTATGTTGTAATAAAACATATCCTTTTTTAACATATTCATATATCTGGGCATTATTGATGATAAGATACAATTTTCATTTAAATCATCCTCAATTTTTCACCTATGGGAATGATTCACATCCCTACTATATCGATGGGGTGTCCGATTAAGTGTTTGTTATTCTTACAAATAGTAAAAAAATTTATATAGTAGTGATGTTTTTAAATAATAATATCTCTCTTAAAAAATTTGGTCAGTGGTGACATATTATTTTTATGAGAATGATCATAGGATTTTCATGGATTTTATTCCACATTCTATAATAAGTAAAAGTAAATTTTATTATTATATCCTGATCACCAATTGTGATTTAATGAATTTTATTTTATTAGTTTCAAACATTTTTGTTCAAATAAAAATATCACATACCATTGGATTTAGAATTTCCTTTTGAATTTATAATCAAGTAGAATGTACGCATTTTAGCTATCAAATAATATATACATGGGGCTACAAACTCAATCAAAAGAAATTATATTAGTGATATTTTGAAATTAATTGACTTTTAGTTCATCAATCAGTTGAGTAGAATCCATAATACAAAAATCATATAATCATATTTCCCAAACACAAAATTCTTGGTTACTCCAAAACATACTTAGGAAATAAGCCCATGATTCTTAATTGGACAGGTCGAACCAATTTTTTTATATAATTTCATAATAACTGAAATTATCGTGGAATGTTTTAGATAGATACTTCAAACTACGATTCCATTATAACTCATGTAATGGAAGGTGGTATCTAATTCAATATTTTCTTATGGTATTATTTTACCCTTCTCAAAAATATTGTTTAATTTATCGACTTATATACTAGTTAATATTACGTGACTTTAAAAGTATCAACTAAAAATATTTTATAAAATAAATTCTTTATAATCACTAAATTTTATTTGATATTTATTTTTGGTTTATTTATATAAATTATGTGATCATATTTAATCATAAAAAACATGAATCACATAAATAAAAAACCATGCACTTTAAAAATAGAATTAACTAGTAACATTATCCTAAAACATAAACTTGGATTTCGCTGATTTATCCGTATAATAGACAACATTAACATTAGGGTTAAACTCCATGATCTAGTCCCTACCTTGAGTCCAAACATCACACATTAACATTTGTATGACCTTTGTTAGTTTCACCTCAACTTATATCTTGAATTATCACCTATAAATGAGATTTTTTTCCTTTAATAATTCATAATCAATATTTGGTGAGGTGTTTCATGGGATAATGGTTTAAAAACAATCGTAGATATGTTGTTCCATACCTAAAAATATTTTATGTATGATACCAATATTTTCATATTTAACTAGATAATAAATTTATAAAAAAACATGTAATGTTTTATAAAATTAAATAGAAACCCAAAACATGCATAGATAAATCCATCTAAGGATCATTCACTTCATAAAAATACATTATATAATTAATTTATATTATTTCACCAATTAAGAAAAATTTATATATGTCATAAAATAGCAGTTAAAATACATAATTACTCATTTATCTCAATTATCATTCCAAATATCCATTGAGACTACCATCTATTATATTTTTTTTATAAAAACGTTAATTATTTGATTTTAATTTAAAATAATTAGTACATAGTTTATTATGATATGGAACATCGGATTTACCCTTTTGGTTTAATTAAATTCAATATATATTTTAGTATATTAAAAGACATTACAAGAGGTGACCAAATGTGTGCTATTATCCTACTTTTAAACAAACTTCTTGTGTCTATTGATTATATGGAATATATGTAACCTATGATGGTGTGATATTAACATTTCCCATAGCCATATCTTGTTTTATATACTAACAAAACATAAATTTCTACATGACACAACATGAAATGACATAATTTGTTAGTCCATAGGCCCTGATATATACTCTAAACAATATTTATGTCCACTTAACATGTCAAGAATATACACAATGTGTATAATTTTTAATTCTTATAATGTACAATGCATGTAATACCACCATAAACATCATATATTTTTCATAATTATTTATATATAAGATAAAAAAAATTATTTCCACACAATGTGTCAAATTTCACTTTACATAATCCTTGTTATGGTATTACATATTCAATGGTGTGAATAAAAAAATAAAAGTAATATAAATATTTTTTTAACAATACACATTATTTTACTCACATGAATATCCTATCTTAATATGTACATTTCATGACTATATTTGGACTTTCATAGCATGTACATTTAGTGACACAATATGTGAGTCATTAATGCCATCTATGATACATGAATTGGTAATCTAAATGTAACTTACACAGAATTTCATATGTTACAATGTTTTTGAAATGATCTAGATGCCCTATAATTCACAGAATTCTTTGTTTCATATCTTTAACTTTTTACATGGAAAGTGTATTAAATACACACAGTGTACATTAATTATGGGGATTATGTGTATTAGAAATGGTAAACTGCATAGCTTTACATGGTATAAACACCATCTAAATGTTGCGTAATCCATTTATAACCATATTAATTATATTGATTAATAGGTTCTGTTTAAATATATAATATATAATAACCCATCATGGTATGTTATGAATACCATGATATATTCTTGTGTATCTAACCATGTATCGAAAACGTGTAATTTTTGTTACATATCAAGCAAGAATTCCCTATAACTAGAATCCATGAATAGTCTACCTGAGACCCTAAAAAATTCATCATGTGTTCTTAGAATGTTTTGGATCAGATGAAATCAATAATTTTTTTGACTTTTGTATTAATGAATCAAAAACTAGAAATGAATTCTTTTCTAAAAAACTATAAATCGATGAACCAAAAAGATAAATCATGACAATTATTTATAAATTTGTATTGAACCTTAGCCTAATATATTTTCCAGTGTTTTTAATGGATAAGATCCACATAAATTGAGGTAAAATACTCAGATTATACAAAGAGAGTATCCTTTCACTTATAATAAATAATTAATATAAATTATTAATTACTTAATCTAGATACTTATTTCATTATTATAAGATAATTTAGTATCTTCTCCTATAATCTCATTGTTTTTTAGAGGATCTCATGGATAATTCATATAGAACAATTCCTAAGATCTCTATTAATTTCAGTATGACACTATTTGTATTCATGGATCTATCATGGTGGAACCTAATACTGTGCACCATTCATCACTAATTGCTACAAGAATTCCCTTGGTGGTGATGAATTGTTTTTTTTATTCTCAGTGTCTTCAGATGGAGTAGGAATATTAAAACACATTATTCAAGGTGTTCTTGAGATATTCATTACTCTTCATATAATACATCGATAGGATTTGTTTTTCAAACCAACATTGATGTTACCCAATAAAAAAGAGTTGATATGTAATATATATTTACGGAGAAATATTTGAAAATACCATTGATGATGTTTATAAAAATTAATTTCTAATATATTTCCATGTGAAAAAATAACCATATTTTTATTATTATTATATAATTTACAAGATATAACTCACTTAAAATTAAATGTTGTTTCTCAAAAAATATATTAATATTTATATAAATGTTATTAAATAAATATATCATTTACATCAGGCCATTAACTTATCCTTTCGATCTTCTAGAAATTTATCGAAACTTGAATAATACATTTTCATTTAAATAAATTTATTCATATAATTTTTTCAATAAATAAATATATATTATATCGATTAAACATATAAATAAAAATACATTTTAATATTCACAAAATTAAATAATTATTATTTATTAAATATATAATTATTTACTACCTTGTTAATAATAATAAAAAGATAAATAAATTTTTTTATTCACTATCAAGAAAATAATATTTATATAATATTGAACTCATGTATATTCTAATATTGAATGGATATTGGTTTAATATATGTAAATATTCAAACTTTAATAATAATTAAAACATAAATCCAGAATTAGACTTATTATAACTACTAAATATAAATATAAATAACATAGATTTTAGACTTACATAGTGTGTAAATGATAAAGAATATTTATCAGTTTCATTTATAGAGATATCCAAAACACCATGATTGAAATTTAGGAACTTATTAAGGATCCCATAGAGAAATATGTAATTGTGAAAATGAAAACATCCTCATATGAATGATTCCCTTGTAAAGTAATCCCATTATATTGATATCTCATAAAAAAACATGCATATATTGTCTCATCATCCTATAAGAATGATATAATATTTTTTATCCCCCTCAAATGTACATGTAGATGAACTAGTATAGCTATTAACTTAATTAAGATGTTTTATTTCAAGAAAATTAACATAGATATCATCGTTTATAACATAGAATTGAAAAAAATCTATTAACATATTCAGTTAATTCCAAATCACATATTATGCACTAAACATTTCCAACATCAATATTAGAATATGTTTTCTCCATTTTTATTAACTCATCTAATTACATGATTCGTTATATAAATTATCAATATTGTCATGTATAAAGACCAATTAAAACATATATAGATTGTAATATTCAATGGAATTTATAATATGTTGAATTCCTATTGTCAGGTCTAACATTTTAACCTCTTTAATTACATATTACAATTTGCGATCTTCACGAGAATAACAATCAATGTATTATGATCCCTTATAACAGAATAATAAATTTTCATCTATATCCTATTATATTCTTGTCTTCTAGACTAAAATATATTTTTTAGTAATATTTTCACACAATTTTCAGGTTTTCATTATAGTAGAGAACAACTAAAAAATGTTTATGAACAAATTACACTAAGAACATTTATCATAATAATGTTATGTAGAGGAAAAATAATCATATTAAAAGATAATTATTAATATTTTCCTATTTTTATATCTTATAAATTTAAATTAGAGTATATTTTCGTTTTAATCACAACCTCCAACAATATTAACCATTTGACATAGGTTTATAAAAACTATCATAGCATCCCAAGGTTCTCATTATAGCAGGGATCTACTATAACCCTTCTATGTTACATATAATCTTATAAAATTATAAATTTGTGTTATGAATAAGAACACTCATTATATGATAAGAAATATTTTAATATCAAGGTACTTGAGTATTTATGTAATAAAAAGTAAACAAGATCAATTCATTTTAGGGAACTCACTCCAATAAAATTGATATTACACTATAGAAAACTAAAAAAACAATATAGATTTCAAATAAAAAACATATTGTTATTAGTTATGATTATATATTCGTTGTCTTCCACTATATCTTGTGGATATAATGCTTACTACGACCTCATTCCTTTGAGAAACCCTGACAATAAGTGATATCAACAATTATTCTCTATTATCAATTAGTTTAAACATAGAATTAAGAAAAATACTATCGTATTTTTTGTATCAAAATTATAATAATACATTTCAATTATTGTTAAATTATAAAATATTGAAAAAATCATTACTAAATTTCTTCTCATGATACATGCGAATCCACAACGTAATATCTCTATATAGATTTGGGAACCTCAACATATATAATATTATATATTTTTTAAAAATTATATATACTATGATTATATATAAAATTTATAAAAATTAATATTCTTTTCATCTACTTTACAACTATAATTCCTCGATCTTCATATACTATGAACTCATCCATCATTATTTATCAATTATTTTCTAATAGTTCTGACTACTACCTAATAAAATTCTCCTCAATATGTTTGATATTTTAACACTATTATCTATATATAATAAATTTCAACCTTCATTATATAACATAGAATATGTGAAAAATTTCCTAAAAAAATATAGTATTATATTCATCAAATTAATATTCTTATGATCATTGAAACATTTATATAAAGAGATTTATTGTCATATACCATTTGAAATGTTTATTATTAAAGTTATTCCTCATGTATTTTCAATTAAATTTCAAACCATGTATTATTATTGGATCAATAGAATCGAGTAGATCGATTTATATTAATATTATTCTCTAGAACATGGTTTTCAACATTAATTCATTTTTTTAGAAATTTAATTTCTTTAATCTTAAAAAACTGTATGAACTTACATTAATTTCAATATGTTTTAAATATATTAAAATTAGTCGAGAAAGTTCAGGATATGAGCATGCTCATTCCTAGAAAACTTATTTTAAAAAATAATTTCAACAAGGATACAATACATGATGGGTTTACAAAAATGGGTAAACAATGACCCACGTGCATCCACTTCAACCAGTGATGAACAAAAATCTGGAACCACAAAAGACAAACTATAACTGGCCTCGATGAAAACATTATTTGAGAGAGCATCAACAACCTCATCCACCTATTTGTAATCTTGAATAATGTCAATGGAGGAGATCCTCTATAAGATTAAGGCAATCAATCCAGTGTGGTTGCATGCACCATGGAACATTCATGGACTTTGCTTTGAGTAGATCCACAGTAAGAGTATAGTCAGATTGAATCCATAAGAACTGCCAGACGAAATGAACCACATTCTTTACCGCCGTGATGATAGCCAACAACTCAGGCTCAGTAGCATACATGATGCCAATAAAATTGCAGAAACAGCCATTGAAAAATCCCTGTGGGGTACGAAAACCCCCACTACACCCTAAAGGTCTTGGGGTTCAGGAGTCGATCCCATCAACATTGACCTTCAACTACCCTGAAATAGGTGGGATCCACCTAATGAATTTAACCACCAATGGAATCTTTATCCTGCATGTAACACGAAGAGATTTTAATAAGCATATGTTAGGGTAATGATTATCCATGCAACCGGTATGGACTTTTGAAACTGAAACAATGTCCTTATGAATGGAATGAATAGAGGCATGCAGAAATGGATGTTTCTTCTCAACAATAAACTTGTTTCTTACATTCTAAACATAGTATAGAATAGAAGAGGAAGCAGAAGGAAAGAAGTAATGTGCCTTCTCGCTATAGCCTGCATGCTGGAAGGATGACACAAGCCTTTCAATGGAACTGAAATCAATAGTACAGTTAATGATACGATTGACATACAACCATAGCCAATTGCTGAAGAAACAATGTATAAAGACATGATCAATGGTTTCCCCAGCACACAGGTAAAGATGGATGGATGAAGCATGATAAATTATAGCATCTTATAAGATACCATGTACTAGCAGTCTGTTTTTCAATATTTTCTAGACCAAGAGAAATTTAGAGGGTGGAATAAAAGACATCTAGAAGCCGATGACCCATGACAGGGTGCGAACTGAATTATTGCAAGTGAACATATAATAGTCATTAGAGGTGAAGTGCCATTAACATTTGGTGTCCAAACAAGATTTTCTTAATTAATATATTCATAGATGGAGATTTTTACTGTAAACACAGAGGGTAGAAGATTCTATATACCATCCTTCCTTAATAATTTCAACTATTGTATCATTCTGCAGCAATGGAAGAACATCAATTAACTCATGCAATGGATATGAAATCCATGATGCATTCCAAAAATTTAGAGATGATTTTTTTGAAACAAGCCACATTGAACTAAACATAATGTCACAATATGCTTATTTAAGAGCTATCCAAAAAGATGAGAAATGTTAAGTGAATGATCCATTTAATAAGAGAACAGTGAACCTATGAGTGAGAAAGTCAAGAGGATTAACAGTCATGGAGATTAGTCTCCATGTGAACTTTTTAAACAATGAGTCATTAAATAGCAGAAGGTCTTTGACTCTCATTCCTCCCATATCAATAGGCTTGATGCACTCCTACCAAGAAATGATTATCAACATGTGCTCGTGGTTAGACCCAGTCTAAATGAAGTTATAAGCCATGTCTTGTAAGTCATTAATGAGTGATATTGGCCATATATGCATAGATAAATCATATAAAAACATAGATGTTATCACCAAATTTACCAAACAAACCCTACCTGCTTGATACATTATCATTCCTTTCCATGATGCTAGTTTATTAACAATTTTGGATGATATTTTCTCTAGATAACATCATTTCACTTTACCCAAGAAGAGTGGCACTCCAAGATAAATAAAAGGAAGAGACCCTCGCATCACACCAAACCCCTTTGAAATTATGTTTTTCTTATAAATTTTAATCCCTTCTCTAATGATCACAGAAGACTTACCCTAACCGATAACATTGCCCGAGACATTTTCATAATGCTTAAACATAGACATAATGTAAGAGAGTGTAACTTTGTCAGCTTTCTCATGGATCAGAATGTCATCGACATAAAAAAATGGGAGGGTGAAAAGAGCCCTCTAACATCCATTATCCAATTATACAATACAATATAAAAAAGTTCATTAAAATAACAACTTAGGTAATCCTCAGTAATAGAAAAAAGAAGTCCAGACAGAGGTTCACCCGATCTGACCACACAAGAGCATTGAAAGAATCCCCTCATATAGTTGTTAAGAAAAATGGGCAACCATACACTCTTGAGAATATCATTGATCAAAGAAATAAATTTCAATGAGAACCCATTATTCCTTAAAATTATAAATATAAATCACTATTTGATATTTTCAAAAGCCTTATAGATTCCAATTTTGAGGGCCAGTTTCCATAGTTACCTTTCATTTTCATAATAATGACACATTTAGAAGAGCTAAAAAGACATGTCTAAATAATCTTTCCTAGAAGAAAATAAAATTGGTTTATTGTGATAAGATCCTTGAAAAAAGTTACTAATTAAATAGACATAATTTTTTTCATTACCTTTGGAATAAAATTTCAAACCCCAACCAGATGAAATTCCTTAATATCAAGGGAATTTTCCTTTTTTGGTAGTAAATTAATGAAATTTTAATTCAATCCAATGGTATTGAGATGAAATTAAAATCTCCACACACGCCACTAATCAGCTCAGTGTGTAGTATGTCCCTATAAAAAATAACAAACTTTTTGGTAAATCTATATGGGCCAGCAGCACTGTAAATACTTAATGAAAAAATTTCATCTTTCACCTCCTTCTCACTAGGAGCCTACATCAGTATTCGATTTTTTTGTCACTGATGGTGGATTCGATACTACTAACCATCACATTAGTATAATAACCTCCTTTATCCTCATAGACGTCATTGAAATATGAACAGGAAGAATCTTCAATTCCATTCTCGGAGCTATACATTAATCATAATACTGGAGAACCCTTTTCGTACATTCTTTTCTCCATGCATGCATTGAAAGATACATGTGTTCCTATAGCCTTCTTATAACGATATGACATTAAACTGTTTTCATTCCAAATTGTCATTAAGATTCAACAAGTCTTCATGTTTAGACATTTCTTTCATCTCCTCTATATAATGGGTCTTATTAAGCTGATTGCGGACCTAGCATTGAGAAAGATTGTATTCAGTTGCCTTGATGTCAATATCCTGCTTTGGAAAGGAGGCTTTTCTCCATTCCATGTGCCTCACTTTGACACATTTGAGTTTACCTACAAGAAAATGTAGTGGGATACCATAGAATCCACACTTCCAAGCATCAGTAATAATTTATCGACAACCTGGAGTGATAAGGCAAGCATTGTTAAACTTAAATGGCAAGGTAAAAGTACTTAATTTGATGAAGAAAATGTAAATAAGCAAGGGATTATGATCAGAATGAATTTTAGGAAGATTATTCCCAAATACTTCAAAAGAGTCACTCATTTCAATAATGTTTACAAATAATCTATCCAATTTATTGTCTGGTCTCCCATTAACAATGTATCTACCCCATGGGAACTCATCTCCAACAACGGGGATCTCAGGCAAACTACCTTTATCAATCCATGAGGAAAACTCAACTGATGTAGGACAAAAAAATGTTCCTTTTTTTTTCTCCTCAGGCCTCAGGACCACATTGAAGTCACCAATTATAGTTCATGGGTGATTAATGCTTAGAGCCATATCCTATATATTCATCCACGAAACTCTTCATCGCATGTACAGATTAGAAGCAAACACAGAAGTCATTGGAAAATTATCTCCATTTTTAAATACATCAACTATGATGGATTGTTGATCAGAATGACCTGAATAAACATGAATAGATTCATTCTTGAGCACCAAAAGAGGCTCCCTTAAACCTTAAAAAGGTTCTGAGAATCAATGAAGAAACCAAGTGAATTCCATTTAAAGCTATTTCAATAATCAATTGTCCAACATGTTTCAACAATACTGTCAAGAAGTGGTTTGTTGGTCACAATTAAATTCCTAAGGACCATGACCGTAGGAGGAATCCTAAGTCCTTGAATGTTCCAAAAGATAAAATTCATCGATTACCCATTTTCATCCTTCTGCAAGGCCCATCATGCTGTTTTTCCCCAAATCATCTTCAATATCCTCAGGATGCCGCTCACATGAAGTGAGGTCATCAACATCATCACCACATGAATTTCCAGAAAGCATCGCATACATGTTAGATGATTGAATAAGATAATGATATAAAATAGAATGTAAAACTATTTAAGTAGATTTGGTAGTAGGAATCTGAACAAGCATTTTAGGATCATGTCTACCTACATGACCAGTATTTTCAGAACCATCCTGGAACTCTTCTATAGAATTTGTATCCCCACACACCATCTTATCCTCATCTTCTATACTAGAAACAACATGAACATCCATAGATCATACTTGAAGTATAGGTGTGTGCTTATCAATGACACCAAATACTAGTAAAGCTGGGGAAACAGATGGATTAGCATAAACCGGATCATCCACAACTACAGCACCAACAGAAATTTTCACATATTTGTTATCCTCAACAGATGCAACATCTTAAACTGGTTCTAAGTTTTTCATTACAACAACAATGACCACATCATCTAATGTATGAGTAGCAGCCGTAGTATCAGGTAGAAATTCCGGTCCATTTTTATGGATTACATCAGTTGATAGTTGAAGCTCCTACATGTGGGAAAATTTACCCTCTTTATTTGATTTCCCTGGCCTTGGCTTAAAGACTAGTACGGTGATATTTCCCTTAACCTTATTCCTTCTCCAAGAAGAATAATCATGACCCTTAAGTTTACAAATAGAGCATGATTTTTCCCGATTGCATTCTTGTTCAATATGTCCAAAAACATTACATTTCATACAGAGATTCGACTTTATCTCATAGAGGATCTCAAGGTTAATGGTATCAACCCTAGTGGTCAACACAACTTATTTATCCAAATTGGAGTACATGTCCACTTCAACAAGGATTCCGGAAATAGCGAAAAAATCTCATATTGTGCATTTGTATGTCCATCTCAATTGCATTTCTAACAGATATAGATATATGCCATAAAATGAGAGGATTCCAATACAACCAATTCAATTTGTATACTAATATCCATATTTGTATGTGTGTGTGTGTTATTCTCTTTCCTAGGATCAAAATTCCAATCTCATTCCTGAATCTGGAGGAAACTGGGTTTTAGAGAGATGGAACCAGCACTCAAGGAATATCGCTTAAACTCATCAAAGGGTAATGTAATGTGATAGTAGCCACATCCCATGGTAGTCATTTTCCACTCTTCAAAACCCCAGATCAAGGAAATAATCTGTGTACAGTCATTTAACCTCCATGATTTTTTCCATTTTAGTAGAATAACATGTACAATGATAGAGAACTTATAGATCTTGATTCGTTCCTCAACTATATGTTGGCTCACTGAAAAAGGGGCGGTGCACCCTTTCTTGATAACCCGTCTGGATAGAGTCGGTCAAAAGAAAAGGAGGGATTATCCACCTCCTTTACCACATCTACAAACATCATATGCGGCCCATTGAGATCGTAAACCACATGAGATATTCAATTTTCTTTGGTGTATAAGGATAACATCTCCTTGTGACAAACCAGATCGTCATCCATAAAACTACAACCATCATACTTGATATTAGGATCAACAACACCATCCCTAGGGTTTTCTTGCCTTTACCAATCCTGCTCCTCCATCATCCTCATAATTAGATAATAATAGAATTCACAACCACCAATTTTAGTAACATGATACTCAATCTCTTTTAATAAAACCAAACTCTCTAAATCATCAAAATTATCTTTCTTGTATCAGAATTTTTGCTCCAATCGATAAATGGATCTCTATAACTTGTATACCTTATTCTAATTCATTGGGGTCACCAAAAATTTTAGTGTAATCATATAAAAATATTCTATAGAGTTTCATATAAAAAACATAATGATTTTATGAATTATTTTTTAAAATAAATTTAATTTCACTGATTGATTATGTTACATGAAATATTATGTATAAACGATTCGTGTTATACTATTAAAATATTAATATTTCATGTGATAGTAATAAACAAGACATTACATTTTAGGGTAGGAATAAAAATGACTAAACATTGAATGTTATATGGATTATACATGTATAACATAAATTCATTAGTTATCAATTTATTATAAATTGAAATAAAAATTATTCAAAAGTAACATATAAGTATTTTCTAAAATATGTTTAAATTTATAATATGTATTTTTATCTTCATAAATTAAATTTAAATCTATTGGTGAATTAATTTAATGTAAATTATATATATTATACTTTATAAAAAAATTATCATTCATCTAATACTTTTTCCAATAATGTTATATAATAAAAAAGAATTTAATGCTTAATAATTATATCTTTTACCAAAAATTGGTATCATTTACCTTTTAATTGTTATTTTAAAATTAATTTTAGAATGTTTTAGAGATTTTTTATTGAAAAATAAACCTTAATTTTTGAAATAAACGTTACAAAATTATTATAGAGTAAATTTAAAGAGTTTTTTTTAATATTAATTTATTGAAGAATAATGAAAAAAATTAAGTTTATTAAAACCGTTCTTTTAAAAGAATTTAAAAAGCTCCATATTTATCATTACATGGATTTAAAAGTATCATCATTTAAATGATGTTATTATTAATACAATTTAGGCTGTTATAATAACAGTTATGTTAATATTTTATATACAACAATTTACTTATAATAACCTTTCTTTGGAAACTGATATTTTTGTTGGGCTTCAATGATTCATTTCAAATTATATTCATCATCTTATTTGAATATAATGTGGTAAAATATATTCCATGTTTATAATCATAATAATTTGAAAAAATTAATATGTTTAACTTAATTATTGGTCATAATCAATAATAAAAAAATAATAAATTATTGTAGTTAAGGTTAAAATAGGATTGATATGGAGGGGCGTCGAAACAAAAGATATTGTTAGGTATTAAATTTGATCATGAATTAATACTATTACATGAAAGTATTTCTATCATATACTATCCAAAATTTTAATATATATAATCATATATAATCATTTTTCTTGTGAAAAAATCATTTTTTTAAATATTTTTGGGAAATATCAATGTGCTTTTCTTATGGGGCATCTCTTGTACTAATAGAAGGACTCCTCATCCCCTCTCCACTCGAAAAATCATGAACCCTTTATTTAAGAAAATACCTATAAATTTTTTCATTTGTTTCATTCCCATATCCTAGAGTCATTTTTTGTTTAGGAAACCCTGCAAATATTTCTTTTGGGGGAAACCTAAATATGTTTTCTAAAGATGTATCATTCATAATTGAGTATTATATTATATTTATTCATTAACCTTAATATAATATTATTCAACTGTAATTATATAATAACATTTTTATATCCCATGAACATAGATGTTATCATTTTAATGGAATAAAATTCGTAGATCCCTATCTTCCAATAATTATGAAATGAATCTATCTATAACTTGCATAAAGAACTTCCGCCACATGAAATGGTGTAATTACATTTATATAACCACCTATAATATATATATATATATATATATATATATATTTATTTAATATAAATATATTACACTTACTGAATAATTATACATCTGGATTTATAATATCATATCTACCTTCTCACCAACCAATATGTTGCAATAAGATAATAACGCTCATGCGTAAATGTGGGCTACTAGCTCCACGAAGCCATGTGATAGATTTTTCATTTTATTTTTACATATATTGTAATAAGAATGTGTTTAATGAATATATATAGTATCCATGATATCAAAATGATTCTATAACAGTAAATTATAATTTTTAAGACTTTTATTCTACATAACCAGAAAATATAAACTGTTTTCATTTGTGACCTAAAATCTCTATGAATGATGTAATCAATTTTTTTCAATATCTATAGTTTATGGATGAATATAAATATGAACATAATTAATTATTAATTTATATATTAAATTTTAAAAATTATATTACTTATAGAATCATAATTAATAACAAAGGACCCAAACTACAGAACCAAAACATACATAGAATAAGAAGAAGATATCACCCAAAATAGTGATTTTAATTAAAAATTGATAAAAAAAGGTTGGTAAAAGGTTATAATAAAAAAACTATATTTTATTATATATATTATTCAGGTTTTGTAATAGTTTTATAATGAACACTATTTAATATATATGAGGTTCAAACATGTATGATGGTTGTCAGGCATGTGGAAAGTGATTTTCATCTCACAATAACTTTTTTAGGAGATATTTCATACTCACAAATTGTTTCTTTTATTTGGATTATATAATTATTAGTAATTTATTTTATGATTCTCATATTGAAGAATATAGGGATATTCATATCTAAATCAGATTTCGTTTTTATTGAGATGTTTATTCAATATATACCAAATTGGTATGTATTTTACATTACAATATCACTGCTTATCATCATGGTTTAGGGATAAGTTCATATGATGGGATATTATAAAATATCTCTAATGAAGCTCTTGATTTTTCTTATAATCTAATTATTTTTTGGTTTAACATGTTTTCCTTTCATTTTCCACTTCCAAATCTGAAAATATTGGATGGATGTTTTTAAAGAAAATCGACTATATTAATATATTTGGTCAATAAAATGTTCTCTCCCATGTCCATGTTTTTAAAAATTGTGTAAAAAATTCTTTTTATTACTCTATAATTATTTAATGATTATATTTTAACTATTCATATATTTTTTCAATCTGGTTTCCATTAAATATTATATTCATCTTTGGAATGTTGTACTTTAATATATTTACTGAAAAAGAGGAATGAATTTTTTTGACATGTATGAAAAGAATGGAATTTTCATCAAATATGATTACTAATATATTTTAAGACACTATTACTTGTTTTTAATGCTAATTAAAACTAAGATTTTATCAATAATAATTTTTGAAATTTTAGATTTTAATTAATGGGATCCTAAATGGGAGTAGTTTTTTCCTGAAGAATGTTTATTGGTATTTAAATTCACCAACATCCCCATAATTTTATGATGTTTTTACTTGATATATCATCTTATGGTATCATCCTTATTCATTATCATGATGGTTTAATATTATGATGACAATATTTTTATGAAACTTGTTTTATTAAATGGGTTATGCTATAATGTATGGATAAAATGTTAATGATGCCATTTTTTCACAGGATATGTGATGATGATATGATGAATGTTTTATGATATTGTGGAATATATATGTATGATTATAAATATTAGAAGAGTGATAATATAATGATGCATCCCTATAATTAATTTAAAATATATTCATATCTCAGGAGATTGTTATGAGTAACATGTCCATGTGCTTAATCCTCTAAGGGAGTTGGAATACAGAATCATCATTCTATGATTAATAAAATATCCATAGATATGAAAAATTTTATCCTCAAAACATGAAAAGGATAAAAAATATTATTTATAATTTTTCATGAGGAAATATCAACCAATATTTAGGTGTTCAACTGATCCACTGGTTTTTTTGGAAATGAATCAGTACTATTGAAAATACAGTTTTGATTCTCCATTATTTGGAGTATGAAAATAAAAATTTTCCATTTTCTATTATATGATGAATAAAATAATTTATAGAATGGTATTTAGAGTATGAGGAGATAATAATAAATTTTCACTATAGAGTGAGATAAGTTTAAGAGATTTTTTTCAATAACAATTTTCCTCATATTCTTTGTGTAAAAATTTAGAAGGAATTACTTGATATAAAGTAGAGGGATTATGAATATATTTATAGTTATATTATAAAATTTCACAAGACTAGTGAGGTATTCATTTGGTATTATCATCTTACATGAATGTAATATTGATCGATTATTTGGTGGTATATATCAATGACTCTAGATGGATATATATTTAAGAGACATAAGAATATACAAATAAAATGATCAATATTCCCACAATATATATATATTTAATATAGATATTACCATTATCTATATAGTTTTGATAAGAAAAAGAAGATCTACTATCATAAAAATTAAAAAAATTCACCTGTCAGAATGAAATTTCAGCCATCTGTATGCCAAAAATGTAGGAATAAATTTTAAGGGAAATAATTAAATGGAAGTATTAAGTGATTAAAATGTGAAAAAAAAGTTCATAATGATTGTGAAAAATGAATTAAAATCATTTTAATAGTTAATTTATTATGGTATAATATGATTCCAACTATTAAACCACAGATGATTTAATGATTTAGATGACAAGATTATGGGAATTATTGAAATAATTGCACATAATTCAAGGTTTTTGATATTTTATGTCATCATAAATAAATAAATAACATATAAAAATCGATGTATCATGTGATACTGACTCCTAAAGTTGGTCACAATAATTATGTGGTTAAAGGAACACTTTTTATGAACTATAGAGCTATTATCTGATTTGACATTTTCTCTTCCAATTAATTCATATATATGTAATTTGTAATGGGAGTTGAATTACTAGATAAAAAATTAGATACTGAGTCATTAGTAAACCTTCTCATGGTAGGTTGGTCACATCACAATTTTATAGTTCCTATCCAAATCTAGTTTTTGGGGGAGTTCTTCCTACAAATCTATTAATTCTACCAATTGTTTTATTGTATTTCATTCTATGAATAAAGTTAATATCTATATATGAATTCAATTTCAATTTTTGAGGGAGGGAAGTCGCATTATTAATTAGAAATGAACCCATTCATATTTATTAGTTTTAAGATGAATGAGAACTTCACATGGAAGTCAGATATATTACATGAGTCTTGATTTATATTACAAAATGGGGTTAATGTCATATTTTCTGGGATAATGTAAATATTGATGACATGATTATTATTTTGGTGTTTTTTATTTCATTCCAGAAGAATTTCCAAAAATTCCTCTGAATCATGATTTTTTTTCAATATAACTCATAACCAGTACAATTCCTTTTTCCAAACTCCTAAGAGAATATATTATATTGATTTGCACGAATTGAATAAAACTCATAGTGAATTGTTTAAATGGATTTATTCAACTAATTGTGTCACCATGGGTTGCACATTATATTTGTTATGAATAATCATGAATCAATGTGACTCTATATTGATTTTCATGAACTAAAAAATGAAAATCAAATTAATGTTTAACATACCAAATATTAATTACAAGATTGATCATTTACATAGAGAAAAATAATATTCCAAGAGTGACCACCATTTATGAAATCATTAATCAAGTGACAACAGGTGGATATGCCGAAAAAAGTATTCTATAAAAATCATTGAAACTATGAATATATAGATATTCCACGTTTTATTACTAATTACCCCATTATCATTATATATTTAATGAGTAATGTCATTAGATATAACAATGATCAATTTCTGTTCATATTCATATATGATACTCATCTATATTAAACATAAAAAAATTATCATAAAGATCACTTTAGAATTGTGTTCATGACTGCGAGGAAAGAGAATTTGTAGGCATAATTTATAGAGTGTAAATTTTGGATACAAAAGGATTCATCTTTTGGTCATATAATCCCAATATATGGTATATTTTTGGATCCATTGATGATCAAATGTCTAGAAAATTAAAAAAATTGAGAAAATGTGACTAACATCCAATGTTTTAATTATTCGGTTTGATTTATTCAAGGGTTTGTGGAAAATGTTTCATAAATATCTAATATAAACAATAGGTACACACCAAAGGGATCCATGTTCATTTGAAATAAATTAATATGATTAAAATTTCAAGGAACTAAATAGAGGGTTATACAACACAATTTCACTTACATAAAGCTATAATAGAATTTTTTTTTATTATATAGTATTGTATTGAAGAAGGTTATGGGATGGTTTATAAGGATGAATGATACGGTGATAGCTTATTCCCCACAAAAAAATGATTTTGATGACAAAAATCACCCAACTCATGATTTGGAGGTCACTATTGTAATTATTTCATTATATATATATATATAAAATTATCAATAAAGATGAATGTTAGATATATATATTGATAATAAATTATAAAACTATATATTAATAAAAAATGAGTCTATTATTTTCCATTTAATATATTTATAACTAGTTATATATTATGTTTTCTTGTAATATTTCCACTATATGATGGAAAACAGGGTGACTAATTCATTTAGTCGAATGTATAATGCCATCATATCCATGATGTGGAACACAAAATATAGAATATTCTTGGATTTTTAATGGATATATCATATAATATTGATGGAATGGGAGTGATCTTATATTATTGAATGTGTCTTTGACCATCAATCCTAGGGAAGATTGAAGTTCCTTAGCTAAAATATGTAATGCTGAAGAAGAAGGAGATAAATGATCATTTGCTTAAATTTAATTATAATGGATTCATAATATTCCTGATCTGTTTCTATGTACCATCCATAACATATTTGATGATTTTATTAAATTAAGCTCATAGTTAATTATTCTATATCCATACTTGAAGTAAAAAAGCTATATATATATATATATATATTTGATATAATATTTTTTTTGGGATGGAATGGAGAGAGATATTATAGAGTTTTTATCCCATTGTTTGGTATGTAAGAATGTTATGTAAGGGAAAATAATTTCCAAAGGGATATTACAACCATTTCCTATACATTAGTTTAAATGAGAAAAATTCACCAGGAATTTTTCCATTAGACTCCCCAAAACATTTTAAGGATATAATGAAATTATACTTCTAGATGGTCCCATTATATGGTTTTAACACTTAATTTCTATTAGAGAAGACTTCTATATTATGAATATTTCTAGAATATACATTAAAATTGTGTTATGGTTTCATGGATTTTGAAATTATATTATATTTAAACATTATATGAGCTTTACCTCTATGTTTTGGTAAAGTCATTAGTGGGCCCATGATACCAAATTTAGTGTCAGAGTTGTTTATAATATTGAGGTAATTACTTAGTCTGATAGAACCATTCAAACCATAAAGTATATTCTATGCTCTTATTATATATATTTTAATGGGGGTTGGGTTCGAGACTTTCCTCTCGTAATGTTTTATAACAAAAATAGATTACATTAGAGGGTTCATATGGCTCCATATGAATCCATGTAATGAAAAATTCATTAAACATGAACATGTTGTGATAAAGCATGAAAAATAACACAATTTATACCTAATATATATGTTTAAATGTCATATAATTTTAGATAAATTCAGAATCACATAATGGAATCAAGTATTAGATAGAGAATAGATTTTTATAATTGTTCATAGGATCTAGAGTTTAAAGTTGTTGAGAAGATTTTATGTAAATTAACCCAAGGTATAAGTTTTTGATATTCCTAATTAAGGGAAAGCGAATCCCTTGGAATATTTTCCCTTTCATGATTCATGATCTATTAAAGATTATATATTATTTCTTATTTCTCTAAATAGACATCTTTATGGTTCACGATGTCTTCCATGGATCTTTCTTATTCAATTAATAACTAAATATAGAACAAGTACTAATCTGAGAGATCATATTTCTGGTGTAATATCATTCATATTTTTAACAATTGGTACATATTTTGGATTATATAATTAAATTTATGTGATATACAATCACTCACCTAGTCAATGTTTTTTTTCGATAAATAAAATAATTAACAAACCCACATGGGAAACTAAGGAAATGATAAGGCATATGTATCCTAATTTTTTTGTATGATAGTATTGGAATCTAAATGGACATTTATATTATAATTTGGAATAATTTCACACCAAGATGTTATATGATATAATTTTCAAATTAATTTAATTTATTTGATAGATTAAAGGAAATGCCACACTATTTTAAAATGAACTATATTATGCTATTAAAATAATGTAACTTTATATAATAGTAAAAATGAAACCATTAATTTTTTGTATATGAATATGAATTACTAGATCAAAAAAATATATTTTTACTACTATAAAATAAAATCAAAGCGTAATAATTGATTAGAAATGAAAACAACATTTCAATGTAAAAGTAATGATTACCTAAAAAACCATATTTATACAAAAAAAGAATTTTTATATTACTATATAAAATTAAGAACTATTGATAAATTATTTCAATAATGTATATATATTATATATTAATTAATTTTATTACCATTAATATAATACTTTTTCTATGCATTGAATATGAAAAAATCTGGGTTTTTCATAAAATTATACTTTTAAAAAATCTATTTGGTTCCATCATTAATAAATATTTTAAAATTATTTTTTCATTATTGATTTTTTTTAAAAAAAATTAATTTAATTTTTGAAATCAAAATGAAAAAATTATCTTGCATTTATTTTTAGATAATTTAAGAGTAAATTAATTTTTTTTATTTGTAAGAATTTTATTTTATAAAAAAATGAATTTAATTAATCATTTAAAAAGTTATACATTATGTTTAAATTGACTTAAAAGTATAAATAGTTTAAATTTATTATTATTATTCCAATTTAGGTAATTGAAATCAGTTTTATTTTAATCATTGATATAAAAAAACATTAACTTAAGATAACATTTCTTCGGAAACAAACATTTTCACCATTATAATGGTTTTAGTTTCAAAATAAATTCTTACTATTTTTTTAATAAAGTTTGTTAAATGGATTCCATAATTTGAATCTTCTTAATTAAAATTATTTTATATGTTTAAGTTAATTTTTTTTATAATGAAAAGTAATTAGAAAAAAATAATTATCACTGTAAAAGATAAAATTATTTTACTACGGTTCAACAAAAGATAATTTTATGTTTTCTAATTTAAAATATAATAATAATATTTCTTTCCTATATTTTGATCATATCCTATAAAAAAAATTTATTTATGGTCATTTTTTATGTTTTCTTTTGAACTACATTATTAATTTTTATCTTTTGGGAATTTATAAAGATGATACCAAGTGGGCCCTCTCCCTAACATATAAAAGGACACATCTTTACCTATCATCTCTAGATATAATCAAACCTTTTTATCATCCATGAAAAAATAAAATTATATAATTAATTCCCATACTACTTCGTACTGGCCATCGTTTGATTATAAAACCTTCATAAGAATGATTTTTTGCAAAACTAATGTGGTGTCCAAATAATACATATATTTTTTAGTTGAACAATTTCATTAAAATTTTTATTTTTATAAAGACCTGGAATTTTTCATGTATTTTATTAATTATATGGGAATATTATGAGTTTGAGAAAATTGATGTGGTGTGATTCTGATGCCCGCTGTTCCTGGAATGAATTTATGAAAAAACGTTCAGCTACTTTCAGTAAATATGCGAGTAGAGTTTTGTAACTTTTGAACCGGTGATCGGAATTGAAATAAGAGGGCACTGTTGAACTCAAAAAGACAATTTTCACATTAGGATACCTTCACCTCGATGGCAGCAGGTTAAGGGTGGAAATTAGTTTTTTGACATTTTGTGGGAGAAAATAAAATGAAAAATGTGTTATTTTATTTTTTAAATTGAAACCTCCCATTTTGAATCATAAATGTGGGGACCACATGAGGGTGGTTAGGCATATAAGGATGGAAATTAAATTCCTAGTTATTAAAATGTGTAACCACATCCCTCTTTAATTAATAGGATTCATTAATTCTGAATTAATGAATCAACTTGTTATTAAGAGTTATTTATTGTAACTCTTTGAATCCTCCATTGATGTGACAACATTAAATCTTAACTTATTATTTTTCCACCACACTCTCGTAGGGGGATTGGAAAAGGAGATGCTTTGGAGAAAAATTCTCCAAACAAAGAACCTCTCCAATGAAGAATGTTCTATGGATCAAGAATAAGGAATCGACTTTGGATCTTGTTGCGGGAGTGAAGGACGTCAGTGACTTCATCTCCTTCATCTCAACATCTCCAAAGAACCTCAGGGAAGGGGTTTTAAATTTAATTATGATTAAATATCATTTTTTTATTCTTCAAATTCTGGATTTACAATGATAATGGCCAAACAATCATGGCTATCGTCCCACACATATACCTTACCCCATTTTCTTCGTTCTTCGCGCGTTCATCATGCATTCTTCGATGCCAATTAATTAATGACCCTGGAATCAAAAAAAATTTTTGAGCACGAAAAATGAATGAGGTGCCCTCAACTCGAGGACCATGAATATGCGAACGAAATTTTTTTTAGGCTTGGAACAATGTCGCGATGGCTCGTGGAAGAAGGCGGAGGCCGGCACCAGGATGACCATGAGGAAGGTTGTGTGGCGCATGTCTGTGCCACTGGTTAAGCAGGAGGTTGTGACCCGTCAGCCATGGAAGAACACGGTAGAGGCTGGCATCCATCTGGCTGTGTGACGGAGTGGCGGCATGTGTCTGCACCACCGAAGCAGGAGGTCACGTCCGCTTGGCTGCAATGGAGGCCGGAGGGCGCCCCGCACCCAGGCAGCCGTAGTGGAGTAGCAACACGTGAAAAAACCACTGGGAGTAATACCGGCTGGAGAACCAGGAAGCTATAGTGGATCGACGGGACCTGATCGGGTCTTAGGGGTGGCATGGAAGTGGCTAAAGGTGCTTCCCTTTTCCGTTCTGAATGTAAGGGGTCGCTCCCCCTTCGGCGCAAGCTCGGATGGACCATGCCAGGAGGCCGCGGCCAGCAGGCCAGGCTGGGCCATCTCTTTCGCGGGCCAGGTGGGACGCAGACTGGGTCGGGTTGACCCGAACCGCGTCAGTTCAGCCTAGGCCGGGTCGGGCCTGGTCGGATCGGACCCGAGCCCATCTAGACCCTGTTTCTCCATTGTGGCCAAATCATCAGAACAGGGTGTCCATTTGACGAACTATATATGCCATCGATATACTTGGATCTAGAAAGTACTTTTGTTATAATCCACTTGAGTTTTGGATAAATTTGGAGTATGGCTGGGTTGGAACGAACCCAAATCCAACCCGTCCCTCAGAGTGGAAACACTAATAAGTTACAGACCGGGCGTCTAATTAACGTGTCGTCTATTGTGTTGAGTCCCTTATGAAATGACCAACCATTTGGGTAATTCTTAATGATACTTCATGGATGTTGAGGTATTACTTATGACTTGATGATAGGTACTCCCATATTTTCTAATATCAGGAATCTAGTGGCTGGCATAAATGCTGAGGTTAGAGAAATATCATATGGAGGTTAGTACCAAGTGATCCTATGTGGGCCATCACTAATATTTTGTGGGTCAAATCCTTTGTGGGTATTTGTGAGGGTTAGTACCTATCGATCATGTGTGGGTCTGACTCTTTACGGTCAGTAGTAGTTCCTATTGATAAAATACAATGATCTAGCTTCGTGACTAATCATATGTACTTCTATACATCACTAATTCCTATGTGAGATGAGTTTGTTACCTTTGTGGTGTTACCTGTGTGGTACTTATACCTTCATGGTGTTACATGTGTGGTAATGTACCTTCATGGTGTTACCTGTGTGGTACTTCTACCTTCGTAGTGACAACATTGTATATTTTGCTATCTTATGTATATGTATGGGAATATACCTAAGTAATGTAGATGACTACAACTTTGTGCTTTGTGGTTTTTTCTTTGGGGAACTCTAGGATACCTACAAGTGTCTTGGGGTGCCTATTGAGTTTTCTTTACTCTCCCCTACATAGGCTACACCCACACATTACTGTGTCTTGTGAAGGAGACTGACAATTTAGAACGAGGTCGAGGGTACCAGAATAGAGGTAGATCGGAGGTGGAAATTAGACGAGAATATCCATTGGGATGACCGTTCGAGAGATGTTCCTACCCATTTGGTAGGGTCCTTAGTAGTTGATCATAGGAGTTGCTCATTTTTTAGTTTTACTTATACTTTCTAGTTGGGTTTCTGTTATGGCCCCTTTACTTTCTGTATACACCATGTTTACTATATTGTTTACTTTGTGATTGTATCTTGTTTTGTGCTTGGGTTCTGTGAGTTTACATGTTATAAATGCAATGCCTTCCAGTTTTATGTAATAAGCCTTTCGGTACTATTTTCCTACCCCTTTCTTATAGAAGTCGGGCTTGGGGTAGTCACAGCATGCACCTCGGGGGACGGGTCATGAAAAATCTGTATCAGAAGAGTTCGGTTCTACCGAAGAACTCGGACAATGATCATTTCTATGTGTCAATAATGATAAGTGTGATGAGTGCGTTTTTCAGTTCAGGGATTCCAGTGTTGTTGTAGTAGCCGAAGTATCCATACACTAGGACCATGGCTTATGATTTACGACTCAGTGTTTGAAAACAATGTTTGTGTGTGTGTTTTGAGAAGTTTTCTTTGTGAACTATTTGAGTCAGCTCACCAGGTATAACATATTAATTTTGGTGCACATGTATCATTTTAGTATGCTTCCACACAGACAGTCAGCCAGGGTTCTGGGTAGAATAAGTGATGACATCCCACAGAGTGATGAGGCTTCGGTGCAGGGCCACCTTACAGTAGTTGTACCATCGGGTGGTATACCAGCGACACCACTACCCAATGGGATTCTGATGCCACCAGCCCCACTAGAAGAGGGTGCATGCTTCTTGATCACGTTTCATGATTTCCAGCTCCAGAGGCCACTAAGGTTTTAGGGTGAGACAGATCCGAAAGATTATGAGTACTGGATGGAGGCCGTGGTTACGGTTTTTCAACTTGTAGGGACACTAGTCTATCTCATGGTGAGACTTGTCATCACTCTTCATTAGGAAGTAGAGTGCAGATGGAGAAGCTTGATGCTCGAAGTTCATGATGAGGTTACTCCCATCTGGGAGGACTTTGAGAGGCTTTTCAGGGAAGAGTTCGTCCCAGATACCCTACGCACATTGCATATACAAGAGCTTCTCCACATGCAGTAGGGTAGCATGACCGTGGATCAATATTCAACGAGGATCACTGACCTGTCATTCTGCTCCACTGACATGGTGCATGAACCTTTCTTCTGGGACTGAACATTTGAGCAGGGGATCAAAAAAGAGATTAGATCATCGATGGTTTCTCTATGCATTCCGATGTTGGCAGGGGTGTTAGAGAGAGCACTCATAGATGAGAGATTCTTTACTGAGAAGTCACCGGTAGTGGGACCCACCAACAGATGGCATTTAGCAGAGTCATCGGCAGCTAGCAGCTTACAGATGATGAAAAGGTTCAAGTGGAATAGAACCATAGGTGGATGACCACAAGATAAAAGGTCGGTGGTGTGGGGCTCTTGAGACAGTTCATGATAGGGAAAGGACATGCAATGTTACTCGTGCATCAGGTAGGGTCACATTGCCCGCGACTGCCCGACCCATTGTACGAATGACCAGAATATGGTTGAAGGGAATCCTGGGTAGATTCAAATATTCTATTGAGGTGGTCCACAAGTAGGAGGTAGAAATGGTAGAGGAGTGGGCCATGCAGCTGGCGGTGGGTAGTTATTCACGGTTCTACCAACAAAACCAATAGGTGGTTCACCCCGGCCACATGGAGCATGTGGAGAGGGACGAGCTTAGCTCCAGGCAGCTGAGGATTATGAACATGGTGCACCAGAGATAATATGACGTACAATCTGTGCCTACACTACCTTAGGTGGAGTTCTTATAGACACAAGTGCTAGTCATTATTTTATTTTCATGGCCCTTGTTCAGGGCTTGGAGATTCCAATGTAGCTATTAGATATATCTTTACGGCTATAGGCTCATACGAGAGAAGATTCGATGATTACACACTGGTGCCAACAGTGTGATCTTACTCTAATAGGTGATATTTTCGGCTGGGATCTTCAAGTAGTGGTTCTGAATCGTTATGATGTCATCTTGGGTATGGACTAGATATCTACAGTCCATGCTCTGATTGAAATTTTCAGGTGCAAATTACATTGTGTTTTAACTAATGGGACCAGGTTTTCCTTCACTGGTGAGAAGGGAACCTTTGAAGCAAAGGATGGACTTACTCGGAGGTTGGTGCAGCTAATCACACACCAGTTGGATAGCCTTACCCTCATAGTAGTTGATGTTGAGAGACCAAGCTATCCTATAGTGGTGGACTAGTAAACTGATGTTTTCCCTGATGATGTTCCCAGTCTAACTCCTCACATAGATTTTGACTTTTACGTCGAATTTTACACTATGATGACACTGATATCTACCCCAACATATCGGATGGGTCTTGCAGAGCGTTGAGAGCTGCGAGTACACCCAGAGGACTTGCAGAGCAATGGGTTCATTAGGCCCAGTGTTTCTCCTTAGGCAGCCCCAATCTTTTTCACCGTGAAGTTGGATGGGAGTTTGAGACTCTGTGTGGACTATCGGAGCCTGACCATGGTTACTGTGAATAATAAGTACCCAATATTGAGGATTGGGGATCTATTTGATCAGCACAAGGGAGCACAATTGTTTTCAAAGATAGACCTCAGGTCGGGCTATCACCAGCTTAGGGTACGAGATGAGGATGTGCATAATATGGACATCAGATGTCATTATGGCCACTATGAGTTCTTGGTTATAACATTTGGCGTGGCCAATGCCCCATCAGTATTTGTGGAACTCATTAACAAGATCATCCAGCAACAACACGATCACTATGTAGTAATCTTCATCGATGACATCTTGATATACTCAGTGTCGAAGGAAGAGAAAGCCTATCATATGTAGATAGTTTTGGACACACTCTAAATGCACTATATTTATGGTAAGATCTCAAAGTTATTGTTCTAGATACGAGAAGTACACTTTCAGGGAAATGTTATCTCAGAGGCTGGAGTTTTGGTGGATCCAGAAATGATCAAGGCTCTGCTTTCTTGGGAGTCACCTAAGAGCGTGATGGAGGTGCAGAGTTTCGTAGGTTTGGCTGGTTACTACCAAAGGATTGTGCCTAACTTTTCTAGAGATGTGGTACCATTATCATACATGATGAAGAAAGGGAAAAAATTCGTGAGGTTGGAGAGATTCCAATGTAGTTTCCAGGAGTAAAGGCAGAGACTGAAAAGTGCCCCTATCTTGAGGCTTCTGGAGGAATGCGTTGGGTACGTAGTCTACTACGACACATCAGGAACTGGTCTTGGATGTTTCCTAAAGCAGTGATGAGAAATTATCATGTTTTTTTCTCGACATGTGAGACAACATGAGTGGAATTATGCTTCCTATTGCCTGGAGTTGGTAGCATTGGTCTTCTCCTTGAAGATGTGGAAACATTACTTGATGGATTAATGTTTTATAGTATACTTTGATCATACGAGTTTCAGGTATATCTTCTCTCAGAAGGATCTGAACCTGAGACATCAATGTTGGATTGATTTCCCCCAAGACTATGACTTCGAGATAATCTATACACTTGGGAAGGGGAAGATAGTAGTAGTTGCACTTAGTAGGAGATTTGGTATACAATTACTGAGTGAGGAAATGGATCCGAAAGCCTCTTTGCAGATATCCTACATAGATAGATATGAAGTAGTTTATCTTTAGCCTCTAATAGTCACTCCCCAACTACATTAGCGAGTCAAGGAGATACAACTTGGGGAAAATGACTACAAATCTCGATGTGATCAGATATCCACACTACATGCACCTAATACATTTTCTAAAGGTAGCGAGAACATCATCCTCTTCAGAGGATGTACTATAGTCCCAGTGGTTCTGTAGGAGGATTTGTTGTAGTATTTTCATACGTCCCCTTTAGTGGTATATCCAAGAGTGGTGAAGATGTACCAGGACCTTCGGTGTCAGTACTAGCGGTTGGGAATGAAGAAATAAGTAGAAAACTATGTCTCATGGGGCCTCACTTGTCAGCAAGTGAAGGCAGATCACCATGTTCCAGCAGGCTCAGTAGAACCACTAGAGGTTCCTAAGTGGAAGTTGGATAGAACCTCCGTGGACTTCGTAATAGGACATCCACACACGTCCAGGATTCATGACTCTATCTGGGTGATAGTTAACGGACTCACCATGTCATCCCACTTCTTACCTATCAGAGAGCATAGATCAAAAGAGAGCTTGATATGCCTCTATGTACAAAATATTGTGCGGATTCATGGAGTTATGTATATGATTGTCTCCAGTCATGATGAACGTTTCTCCTCTCATCTATGAAAGGGGTTTGAAAGAGGCGTTCGGGACACAGCTTCAGTTGAGAATCACCTTCCATCCTCAGACGGATTGTTAGACAGAGCGGACCATTTAGACCCCCGAGGACATGCAACGTGCCTCCATCCTTGATTTTGGTAGAAGTTGAAAGGATCACTTTCCTTTGGTGGAGTTCGCATTCACAAACAACTATCACACCACTATCAGTATGACACCATTAGAGGCATTGTACATTCGACCATGAAGATCACCTCTATGGTTGAATGACCCAGGGGAGTCATCACTCATTGGAATAGAGATGATACAGGCTACCACGGAGAAGATACAGATCATCCAGGATTGGATGAAGACAGCAAAGATCTGGCTGAAGTCCTGTGCTGACAGGAGACAGAAAAATATTGAGTTCGAGGATGGTGATCATGAATTTCTATGGATCTCACCTCGATGATGTCTGGGTAGATTTTTCTAGGGAGGTAAATTATCTCCACAGTTAATCAGACCCTTTCAAGACCTTAGAAGAGTTGGCGAGGTGGCTTATCGCTTAGCTCTTCCACCTCAGTTGCACTGGGTGCATGATGTTTTCCATGTATCCCTGTTGAGAATATAAGTACATGATCCTTCACCCATCATTGATTGAGGCGAGCTGGAAATTGATGATGGGGCGTCATTTTCAGAGGTTCTAGTGGATATTAAGGATCGATAGAAGAGGGTCCTTCATCAGTGGTCGATACCCTTGGTGCACTTATGTTGGCAACATGGGAACCTCCAAGAGAGAAAATTGGGGTGGAAATCTCAAGTTTGTGCTCAGTACCCCCAATTGATTCCCATGTTTGTGTTGGGGATTTTAGGGACTCAAGTATCTGAGGTTTGTAGAATGTAAAGACCCCAAATTTTCAATGTATTCATTTTAATTATATGGGAATATAACTAGTTTGGGAAAATTAACGACATGTGATTCTGAGGCCTGATGTGCCCTGAATGAATTTCTAAACTTTTTTCGAGTACGTTCAATAAATGTGAATGCGACGTTTTGTAACTTTTGAAATAGTGCTCAGAATTTAAATATGAGGACACTGTTGAATACACAGTGTTGATATTCGAAAATGTAAAACTTCACCTTGACCACAGTAGGTCGAGGGTGGAAATTAGTTTTTGGACTTTTTGTGGTAAAAAAATAAAATAAACATGCTTTATTTTATTAATGAAATTGAAACCTCCAATTTTAAATCATAAAGGTAGGGGCCACACGAAGGTGTTCAGGCATTTATTGCTGGGAATTAAATGCCCAGTTATGCAATATTTGTAACCACGTCCCACTTTAATTAATAGGATTCATTAATTCTGAATTAATGAATCAACATGTTACTAAGAGTTATTTTTATAACTCTTGGAACCCACCATTGATGTTCCAACATAAAATCTTACCTTATTAATTTGGCACGACACTGTGATGTGAAAAAATGAGTGGAAAATGAGAGCATTTGAAGAAACATTCTCCAAACAAATAACTTCTCCAGTGAAGAATTTTCTCTGGATCAAGAATGAGGAACAAAATATGGAGCTTGTTGTGGGAGTGACGAACGTCAGGGGCATCTTGATCTTCATATCTTTCCACACGACATCTTCAACGAATGTCTAGGTAGGGGTTTTAAATTTAATTATGATTAAATCTCTTTTTATTGATTTTTCAAATTCTGGTTTCACAATGACTATGACCAAACAAACATGGCTATCGTCCCGCACAAATACCTTACACCTTTTTCTTTGTTCTTCAAACATTTATCATGCGTTATTAGACAAAAAATAATTAATGATGCTAGAAACACTATGTATTGTTACGAATGAAATATGGGAAAAAAGCCCACAACTCCGGGATCCTAAATATGTGAATGACATAATATTCGGGCATGGAATGAAGTCGCGATGGCCTGAGGAAGAAGTCAGTGGATGACACCTGGTCGATCGCATGGAAGGTGGGGTAGAATGCGTCCGTGCCACTAGTTAAAAATAAGGCCATGGCCTGTCGACCATGGTGGAATAGGGTGGAAGCTAGCATCTGGTCGGCCGTGTGGTAGAGAGGCAGCACGTGTCTGTGCCCCCAGATCAAGAGGTTGATGTCGCTTGGCTATGGTGGAGGATGAAGGGAAGCCGAAACCCGACCATCCGTAGTTGAGCAGCAGCATGCAACCGCACTGCTAGGAGGATGACCGGCTAGAGAACCAACCGACAGTAGCAGATCGGTGGGACCCACTCATGTTTCGCGGGTGAAAAGTCAGTGCCTAAAGGTGTTTCCCTTTGCCTTTCCGAACAGAAGGGGCTTGCTCCCCCTTCAGAACCTGCTCGGGTGGACCGTGCTAGCGAGCCGGGCTAGGTTATCCCCTTCGCGGGCTGGGCCATACCCAGACTGCATTGGATCCACCCGGACCGGGTCAGGTCGGCCCAGGCCGGGTCAGACCTGACCCAGGCCCATCTTGACCGAGTTTCTCCCTTGTGGACATATCATGAGAACCGAGAATCCATTTGATGAACCTTCTATGAAACCAGAATCCTTATATCGAGACAGTCATTTTGGTATACTCCACTTGTGTTTTGGATAAAGTTGGAGTACGGTCGGGTTTGATCGAACCCGAATCCAACCAGGCCCTCGGAGAAAAAATGCTAATAATATACAAAACAAACGTCCGATTGAAGAGTCTTATGTTTCTTTGGGTCCCTATTGACATGATGGGCCTTTGGGATACTTATTCATGGATATTTTTGGTGGTTGAGGTACGACCGATGACTTGAGGAGCAGTTCTCCCTAATGTGCTAATAATAGGAATCCAGTGGCAAGCGGTGAGGCAGAAGTTGGAGATAGATCATACGGAGGTTAGTACCAGACATCCTATGTGGGTCAGCACCAATCCTTTATAGGTAAGATCTTGTGTGGGTCAGCGCTCAATGATCCGGTGGGGGTCAGCGTATACTAATCCTTTTTGGTTCAGATTCTATGCGGGTCAGTGCTCAGCAATCTTATATGGGTCAGTGCATACCGATCCTGTGTGGGTCAAATCCTGTGTAGGCCATTGCGGGGGTTAGTACCTATCTATCCTGTGTGGGTAAGACTCTGTACAGTCACTAGTAGTACCTCTTTATAGAATATGATGATCTATCATCACGAATAATCACCGGTACTATTATAATTCACTAATACATGTGTGAGCTAAGTCTGTTACCTTTTTTGTGTAACCTATGTGGAACTTATACCTCCGTGGTGTTAAGTCTGTGGTACTTTTATCTTCGTGTTGTTACCTGTGTGGTAATTATATGATCGTTGTGTTACCTTTTTATATCTTGATAACTTCGGTATATGTATGGGCATATTCCTATGTAGTGTTGATGACTACTGCTTCGTGATTTGTAGTTTTTTCCTTTGTGGAACTCTAGGAGACCTATAGGGTCTCAGGGTCCCCACTAAGTATCGTTATACTCACCCCTACATGGGCAACACCCGCACCTTGCTGTGTGTTATGCAGATTACAAACAACGCTAATAGAGGTCGATGATACCATATTGGAGGCTGATCAGAGGTGAACATTAGATGAGACGATCCAGAAGGATGACCGTTCAAGAGATGTACCTACCCATCAGGTACGTTCCTTAGCGAGTGATCACATGAGCTATTCTTTTTCAGTTTTACTTGTAATTTCCAGTTGGTCTTATAATCTGGATCCTTTAAATTCTGTGCACTCCTTGTTCAATATATAGTTTACTCTGTTCATGTATCTTACTATGTGCTTTGGTTGTGTGAGTCTATAGGGTATATAGGAAATTACTTCCCCTTTTAGGGAATACTATTTTCGGTGCTAGTCGCCAACCCCTAGCCTAGGGAAGGAAGGCTTGGAGTAGTCACCGCACGAGCCCTGGGGGATGGGTCGTGACAATTCCACCCTCATAAAATATTATACAGAAATTTGGATATAATAAAATCATATTCTCCCACATACCTATATATTATTTTGTCAATGGAATATCCCATACACATCCCCTCTTCCATAAAATGAAATATGAAATCATTGATCATTTTTTTGAAGGACTACCACCTCGTGAAGAGATGAATTTTTTTAACCTTCCCCACCCCTAATGGATAGTTATAATAATGGACTTAATGTTTATTTATGACATGTATAATATAATTATACCTTTGTAATTATACCATCACATCTACAATCTTTCATTCCAAACAATTGATAAATGATAATGTTTATCATGCATAAGTTTAGAATATCATTTATATTAAGTGATGTGATGTGCCTTTACAATTTATTCCGACATGGATTTTAATAAGGGTTGATTTGATCAATATTTATCATATTTATTAAATAAAATTAATTTTGTACTGTTAAATTATTATTTACCTTCTCTTATTCCATCAATCGAAAATATCAACATAATTTTTAGGGGTACATACAGTCTACTATCTACATGAATGATGAGATTCATTGTTTCTATCTATAATTTTTATAAATTAAGATAAATAGATACATGTAATGAATTTATATGTCATTTATCACTATTAAAATAATGTATATTATGTCATCATAATTAAATTATAAGGATCTACATTATCTAAGAAACTTTTACTTGAAATAAGTAGTTATCTCTAAGAATAGTGACTTTAGAAATGAGTTGTTAATAAATGGGTGGTAAAAACTTGTATGTAAGTAATATATGGTATGATATATATTATTATTTTTACTAAATATATGTATTGAAAATATATATTTATTATACAATAGGATAAAACACAGATGAAGGATGTCAGAACCGAGGTAAGTGGTTGTTGTCTATATTTTATTTTCTTGGGACACATTCCATATGTCCATGTGTTTTTTCATGGTGTATACAATAAAAATGAATTTACGTTATGGGTATTATCATGAATATTATAGGTATATATATATATATCTATATTTCACTCATTCATGGGTGTTTGATTCTAAATTTCATAATGTGTTCATGATTTTATGTCACAATATCAATACTAATAAAAAACATTTGGATAAGATATGATGATTAAATCTTATTATTTATTCCTATATAAACTAATGAAATATATTATAAACTAATTATTTTTATATAATAAATCTGTTTCATTATTTTTACTCTCATTTAGAAATAATGATACTTGAAGATTACTTATAAAGAAAATAACATTTATTTCTCTTATTGTTTGAAAATATATTCCCTTACATGTCCATGATTCGTAAAAAAAATTTAAGAATATAATTACTACCTAGCAATTATTTATAAAATATATTAAAACCAAATTTGTGAATTTTTAAACTTTTTTTAAAACTAAACCGTCTATTCATTTTCTGAATGAGGTTCTTTGGAATTTACAAAAATTGTGAATGAAATAATTGATTTAACATGTTTTTTACATGGAATAATAAATTTTCCCGAATAGTCATTAAATTGATCACTACATTTAAATAATATAATTTATATTTCATATAATATTTTTCCATTATTTTTTATTGGTTTATAGATATTAAAGAATAGATTTCATAATGGAACATGAATTTTTCTACAGAATGTTTATTGGAATTTATATTTATATACAAGAATATGTCTCAGTGTTTCTTTTGTTTTAAATGGGATATGATCCATTGGATCCCTAATTATTCTTTCACATGCTATTTTATTACTATGATTACATGGTTTTTATGAAACTCATTCCTTTACATTAGCTATGCTGTGACAAATAGATAAACATCTTAAGAAACCATTTTTTTCATGGCTTATGTTATAATGATATGATGATTGTTTTATGATATTGTGGAAAATATATGTATGGTTTTAATTATTTTATTGTTGTTCCAATAATTATAAATTTATATAATGAAATGTTTAATGGTTGATATCTCAAAAAAAAATTACAGAAAAAAATTATGTTCATGATCCGCAATGGGAAATAAGTAGAAGTGTTTTATTATTTATTGGATATAAGTTAAAATTATAAATATACTATGGGAAATATGTTATTATGAATGATATATTATAATTTAACAATCTTAATAATAAATATTGACTTGTGAAATAGTTTCTACACAAATGATTATTCAACACTTATATGACATGAAGTTATGGTTTATAATATATTTATTATGATTTATCACACTTATGATTCATGTATTTTTAAATCATGATGTTTTATTCAATGTATCATGATTAAAATACATGATATATTTGGAATGAACATTGTATGTTATATTCATGTCCTTATAACCATATCAATATCTTATTATTTAATTTGATCGTTGATTGATATCTCCCATGTTTACCATCACAAATCATCTGAGCTCCCCAATTCTTATGTTTCATTTCCGAATGTAATGAATAAATAATTAAAACCTTGTATTTATTGGAATAATTCATAATGGGATGATCTTATTTGGATATTTTTTACATATTTTATAAAATAATATTATTTTGTATCTATTCACCAACGATATTAGAACATTATAGTCATTGGGTGAGTGTTTGTGAAATGTATTGAATATTCATAAATAATATATAATATTTAATTATGAAATCATAGGGAAATTATATCATGTATGTAAGAAGGTATTGACCACCAATTACCAATATAATAATCCTAAATGGTCTATAAAACAATTGGATTTATAATGGATATTCAACTGATGATTTGGGAAATTTGTTAATAATATACTATATCTAGACCTCTCATGAAACATTTTATAACTACTTAAGTCTTATTGGATGCAACATGAACCATCCATGTCTTATTTCTTCATGAATACCCACCAATTTATTTAAATAAAACTGTGAAAATTCCATAATACATAACAATATTTTAGAAAATAGAATTCCTATGTAAATTCATATAAACATTATAATATTATCTATTTACATGTTACTACATCATTATAGTATACATTATTGTTATCAATTAATAAATAAAAAATGTTGGTGATTATAAAACAACATCATTGGTTTTAAATTCTTTTCACAACATATATCTCTATAAAAACACTTCCCCCAGATTTTTGAGAGTGTATTATTCTTATGTTCACTCATGTGCCCCACAAGCCTTGATATTATTTATTTCTACCTTAATATCATTATCTCTAATGATATATTCTTAAAAATTATTAAAATATAGTATATACTGACTAATAACATTTAATATTAGGGATATTTATATCCTAAGATGATATTTGTTATTTTATTAAGAATAAATTAATTTATTTAATGTAATGTTTTATAGATTCTTATTTCTAAACATTAATAATCAATAACTTTATAGAATGATACAATTCGTTCACATAATATTGTAACTCATATGATATCCCATAGTCAATATAGTTTATATAAATTATGTTATTACACTATTATTCATGAACCATGACTTGAAATAGCTATAAAATAAATATAATAATCTCATTGATAGACCCTATAACATTATCACCTCATTGATTTTTATTATTTAATGTGAGATTTAGAATAACAAAAATAAAAAATAATATTATCTATGAATTCTTGGTTTTAATATTATCAATATAGAATTCCCTTAGTATCTTATGTACATTACCACCATCATTCATTTCATTGATTTTACATTCAAAAAATATATTATAGGAATCTCTTGAAGTATATAAATTTAAATTTAGGTTAGCTTATAATAAATTACATGTATATTTTTTATGATATTCTAAAATCATTATAAATATGCCTTTATCTCTAATGGTTTATGTTTCTGAAACAGAATAAGTAAATAAATAAAATACCTAAAATTTATATCTATAGTGAGTCTAAAATGATTTCATGGAAAATTATTTTACATTGATTTCAATTTTACTAAATAATGAATTATATTTCTATTAATTGCATGTGAATATTATATATTATCTTTATCATTGATTTAAATATTTTATAACATTTATTTATGTTTTACAAAATATTTTTGATTGATGTGCTGTAAAAATATCCATTTAATGTACAAATAATGTCAAAGAATTTCTTGGACCGGACGTTGAGATAAATTTTTTAGTAACACATAGTATAAATCAACATTTTTATGAGAATCAACACACATACCAATGTTAGGACATGATTTTTTCTTTACTAACAAAGTAACTACCCTAGTCATAATACTCCATGATTTCAAATTACATCTAATTGTCATTATAAAAACCATTTTTTCATTTTAAAAATATTATTTGATTAATATATTGTATTTAACAAAAAATAATTTAGCACCTTTAGATTCGAGTAAGTAACACTTTATTCATTAAATTTATGAATGTACTGTATATGGGTTATTTTTTTGTGTGTCTAGAGAACATATGGTGTGTTTATATAGAATTTCCTCAGGTTAATGGTTGGTGCATGGTTTGGAAAAACCATGTAACACCTATAAGAAAGTGTGCAGAATGAGGCATGGGGGATAAAGGGAAGGTGCATGGGCAACACACAGTTTATCCAAACCGTACAGTTGATAAGGAGAAACCATTAAGCTTGAGATAATGGGGTTTTACATAGCTTGAACATGGTTTGATAATTATGAAATAAAATCACATGAGATACATCCTTTAGGTCGTGGATAACATACAGTTAGCACATGGGTTGTCTAACCATGCGTCTAAACCATGCATGGAAAAGAAACTAGATCCTAAAAAATGAGATCTAGGATGATTTAATTTATATAATTCCTTTTTCCACAAAATATACCTTACTCGGTATTTTTTAATCTAAATTGTTGGAAAACCACTCCCCATTTAATTGGAAGTGATCTAGATCCATTCCATTGGGCATTAATGCTTGAATCATGTGGTATGTGATTGTTCTTGAATGTTCTTGTTAGTTGTCTTAGATCTACTACTCCCTTTCTCTATGGTTTCTATATATATATTCCATTTATGAGTATATATATGGTTTTTAATACCATATTTGTTTATATTTTACATTTTTATTTATAGGGTAAGTGATATAATTCGGGTTTTTAGAGATTTAACCCAATTTCATAGATGTTCTTCGTGTCATTTTTTCATCTTAAAACCCATGGTAGTTGGATTCACCCTATCATCATATATCTAGAACATGGAGGATTAGTTTAAAATACATTTAATTTATTTATTTTTATTGTGAATTTTTGGTGGATGGTATGTTATAAATACTCTTTATTGATGGTTTATAGTTTTTGGTGAAATTGTGGAATTCTGGTAATTTGTTGAGTGAAGTGAACTTGTTGCATGATTTTAAAATATTTATTTTAAAATATATCTTTTCCATATTTTTTAAATTTCTAGTTGAAAAAGTACTCAAAAGAATGTTAAATGATATATTCAATGATTTTAATTTTTTGGATTTTGATTGGGAATGTGTGGTGAAACACTATAAGGAAATACTCGAGTAGTGGTGAGTTTTTATTTGGTTGAAGTTTAAACCATTGCAACATGAATCTATGAAGGTTAAAAAAATCCTCTTAATCATGTGTTGGCATCCAATACATGGAAGTTTCATAAATTTAGTCCCATTTTCTAGTAAGCATCATTGAAATCATATTTAGCGGTGGTAGTTTTGATTTTTAGGTGGATTAAGGAGGTCGAAAAAATGAGGATATAGAGATGGTTAAAATCACCTCTAAATCAATAAAAAAACACCACAAAAACACAGTTAAACTGATTAAAACATACACTAATTAAAAGTATGTCAAATTTAGTGTTAGTTTTAACTGAATAAAATACCTCTTTTAGAAACAGTTTAAATAGTATCGAAAAATTTATTAATAAAAAAAATTCACGTACAGATTCTCCATCCCCAGAACTACCCTCAATAAAAAAAATACAATCAATGTGCATCGACTATCAATATCATAAAAAATCAATATCATAAGCATATAAAATCTGGCGTACATAAGAAATTTGGAATCAACAAACATGTATGTTAGTTCATATCCAATTATAAAATCTTCCTCGTATCTGACAAGAAATAATACATCAATAAACCCTATTATTCCATATTAGTCCAAAACATCGAAACGACTAATAATAACTACAAGATGAACTATGCTCATCACCCAACCCAAATCCATATTCATTATCACCTTGATCTTTACTTCATACTATAAGGACCCATAAAACAATTATATTGAATATTTAATTGTGCTATATATTTATCTTTTAACATAAAACCAAATACAATTTTATAAACTAAATGATTTTGAAGTAGTTTTATTTACATGATAACCATAAGTCATGGATGAATTATCAATGGGGACAAATATGATAATATATGGATATAAATCAACCAACTCTTTCAATGTCCACTTTCATTATATAAATTATTCAATTGGAAATTTAAATTAATTATATAAAAAAGAAAATAATTTTTAAAATATTAGAATTTAATAACACAATGACACTCAATAACAACATAATTTATTAAAAATAACATTATCTATGAATAAAAAACATCATTTTTTTCAAGATGAAGGCATTTGTCTCCATTTATCATACATAGTTGGAAGGGTAACCAACTCCATCAAATATTAACCTAAAATATGGACAAGTAATCCTGCAACATCATCTATATGGACACCACGGTAGTAAAAAGGTAAAACAATCTTTGTTCTATTAAAAATATAAACATATAAAGCTTTTTTATTTATTTTTTTCATAGTATCACTTGTTCCATATTTTATGATAAAAATATAGTAGTATAAAAACTACAATAAAATTATTTATATTAATATTTTTAAAGATTAAAATCTCCCTGAAATATCAACATGAAGAACCGGGAGTGAATGGATTCATTGTTGACAAGGGTTGTCCAGTAACAATATAATGCTTCCTTCTTTTAATTCCTATTAATCAGTCAAATTAATGTAACATCATAGCATATAATTCAAAAAATTCATTGAGAAAAAATAGATATGATAAAAAAATCACAATACCATCAAATAAAATATATGCAAGTATAATAATGAATGACTTCACAAATGATATAACTGGTTTTTAAATGAATGGTGGACTTTATATTGAATCATATTATCATTTTATAATGTCATTTTCCTACTTTATTATTACTTCATATACTTCATATACACTTAAAATATTAATATATTCTATATTATGCTGGGAATATAAGTTCACTTCTTGAAGTTGATGTGATCTAGTGTCAACGGACAAATCATACACTTCATCACCCTTATCATACAAGTCTCTATGTTTTACATGAGTAACTATACTCTACCCTTCATTTGGGACATATTTCACATAATATAGCACGTTATATTGTGATTATTAGATATAAAAATCACATAATTCACGGTCACAAACATCCATCATGTGAGATAAGATCACAGAAGTAAATTATATGGAATCACATTTAACACTGCCAATAAAATCAAATCAATTGCATATTAATAAAACAACATAAATAATCTTATGGTTGTTTAATTCTCTAATATTAGTCAAATTTACATAGTATAAAAATCAGAAATATAAATATACAACTATTATATGTATTCAAACCTCTCTTGATAGACAGTATAAGATTTATAGACACTCACATTGCATGCATTGAACTTTCTAGAATGATTGAGAGGGCCTTGTGGAAGAAACATCAAATCATCTAACAAATCATATCAGGTATCAGTATTTATGATCACTATAAAGTAATATACATTATTATATTTAAAAAATATATTTTTCAACCAAATATATGTATTGATTGTAATATTTATGAAAATACACACCATAAAAACCATTCTATAAGCTTTTTATTAACAACATTGGTTATATATTTCTCATTTCATGTTTGGCCTCTTATTTAAATAATTGTTTATATCATAAAATCTTCAAAAAATGTATCTATAGTTTCACTATTAAGTAGCACATGTATATGTTCCTGTGATAATTCCATTTCATTCAGTGTGACATTGACGCTTTACCCAACTTATCAGCCAATAACATGAGAGTTTTGTAATTTCCCATTTAGTTTAGATTAAGTAGATTTGTTGTTAACATGTAAAAATTGATTTAATATTTTTTCATTGTCATCAAGGTATCTAGAAAAAAAGTTAAGTTTCTTCTCTTCCATATATCCATCAAAAATAGAGTCTTCAATTTGAGGTTTATTTTTCATGTATGATATCAAATGCGCATGATATATATGAAAAAAGAGGAAAACATAATTCTGTATTTAATGAAGATAAAATAATTGTTTAAATAAATGAAAAAAATTAATAATTTTAATCTCAATTGGATAAATCCACCGATAATGTATAGGGCCTCCTAATTTAGCATCCTCAAACAAATGCACTATTAGATGCATCATGACAGTAAACAAATGGAGGAAATATCATCTTCATAACACAAAGTGTCAGTAAAATTATCTTTTGAAGGTTTTCAATCTCAAATGGTCGTATAGTATTATCATATAGTATTGTAAAAAATGATAAAAATTGTATCACAACAGCATTAACAATTCTTTAGGTAATAATGTATGCAATGCTAATGGTAGAAACTACCGTAAACCAATATGTGAGTTGTGAAATTTAAATAAATGTAAACTATGATTCTCTAAGTCAGAAATAATTGATATGTTACTTGAATACCCACAATAAAAATTTAATTCTTCTAAAATTCATTTGAATGTATCTTCATCCATATAATACATTGTGAAAAATTTTAGACCATACATTTCATTATCAACTGGCCATAGATCATGCTTTATATTCATTGCTTGTAAGTCATTCTGAGCATTAAGACTATCCTTTAATTTTACTTGCTTATTAAGTAATGTGAAATTAAAATATTCATAAAAAATCATCTAAATATGCATCACATCATGATTATTCTACAAAAATATAAATTTACAACATAGAAGTTTGATGAATATTATTTTCTTCTTCCATTCTAGAATTCATATTTCACTTGATGATGTACTCCAAACATATTTACCAGTATCATTCAAATGATAAACCATTGAAAATCTTGTTTCAATATCTCTACGTGGAGAAAATAATTCATAACCTATTAAAAACATTGTAGGTTTTCTACAATTAAAAAAACCCTTGAATATTGACGTGTTTAAACAAAATTTATGAGATGCATCAAGGAATATTCGATGACACAAGAATGAACATTTTCTATTATGAGGTAGTCATTAAAAATAAAAAATTTAAATGTTTGAAATAAGATAATAAAAAACATTTTATGTCTTCCAAATATCCAAATTCTCATGTTTATAAAAGTCATGAATGGTCCACATTAGAGAAACATGCATTTTAATCATTTTTCTAGAAGATGCATCATATTTCTCAACTTTTTTCCCTATATTTCATAATTCTGATTAAATAAAGGATTAAAATATACGTAAATATCATTTCTAGGAAATTTTCATTATAAAAATAATTGATTTGATAAAATAGTTTGTTTCATACACATCCACAAAGATAGATTTTAAGGAATTAAAACAACTAGCCAAATACTATAACTGGTTTTCAATGTCCCAAATGGTTTGAATATATGGTAAAAAAATCTCAACCAAACATTCCTAGGACATGATTAGAAATATTAATGTAATGAATCAAATTTATTCCATGATTATAAATCTCTTGGATGTCGCATTAACACATCACTTTTATTACCTACAAAATTTAGCTTCATGTGTTTGGTGTTTTTTGATTAAATGAATAATATTTGAAATTGATGTATTAAATGAAATTAATAAAAAAAGTACCTGTGTGCCCTATCTATTATTCTTTGTAATATAAAATTGATTTAGAAATTAAATATCACACAATGACTGCCATATAAAAGAAGATCATTTTTAGAAATTAGATCTACTTGAATCATTTACACAGTAAATCATACAATCATTGGAATCACACTGGTATTTTTATATATTTCAGACCATGATGGTTAAAAAAATTTAAAAACATAAAATATATTTGAAATAATTTCCTCAAGAAATTATTCAAGTAATAATTCCAATATCATAGGCATCGCCTTATTTTTAATTCTGCATAAGCATTTTTTGTGGTACAACATGTGTATAAAAGAATGTTTTCAAGATTTTAGGTGTCCCTTATACAACTCTTGATTTCCATAGTCATCTAAACCATGAAACACATTTGTCTACAATGTGAAGTTTTCTCTTCTATTAGTCTCTCCAAATAAAGTGGTGGATCCAATTATATGTTAAAATCATGATCTGGTTGTCATATTGTCTCAAAAACATTCACTGTCATGTTGCTATTTGTACTACCCTCAACATGTTGTTCTGATATGTTTTGATGTTTTTGTTTTTGTCTAGAAATGATAAATTTGTCAATAGTTATTTTTTTCATTTCATTTTCCATTTTCAATGAAGTTGAGAGCTCGTTATTTTGATTGACATTGTTGCTCAAAGATTCTCTTACATTAGATTACCCATGAAAAATTGAACAGAAATATTGAGTTGGGAATTCATGCAATATAAAGTGCTCAAAAAATTTATCTCTCTTCAACAATCTTCTCAATTTATATTTATCACATGTAAATATTATTATCCCATAAAAAGATCAATTAGAAATTTAAAAATCTAAAAACTCTTACAAACGTTTACCATTCTTACGTGGGTTCCTCAGTAATGTGATCCAACTTATATACATATAAATCTAAATGTTCCTAAACATTATTTAAAAATTTAAAACATGTAACTATACATAGTTAATAAAATAGATAATGTTAAAATTTGGTAATATGGGTAATGATAATGAAGTGAATGAATATCCTAGTTTTATAATAGAGGAAACCAACCATAATTGGAGTGTCAATTATAAGATGACCTTAGTAGTTCCATCCTTCAAAAAAATATAGGTAATACCTAACATGATCTAGTGTAGATATCAATTCATGGTATAGGATTAATATAATTATTGATTCTAAATCATTGGATTAGAGGTGGTATATTTAAATCAAAATGAATCCTGCTGTTATGATAATCAATGCAAACATTTTTACCGATATAGAATCCCCTATACATATATGATTTATAAAGTAGGAGGAAATACTGAAATTTATGGATTCTATGGTGAGAGATATGAATGAAACCATCACAGAATTAGTAATCTACTCATCACTATAGTATATCTAGTAATAGAAATGGAGGAATTGTTTCTTATATGACTTGATGAATATGACCATGTCAATAATAAATTGTGAAACATGTCGAATGAACATGAACTCAATTATAATAGTGTGTAATTATAATTCTATAATATGGATTTCCTCCGCTCATTTATTTATGTCTAACAAGTATGGTCACTCATAAATCCCATGATACCATGGTAGAGACCCATGTTGATGGTTAAAATTTAGAAAGACCATGTTCTATATACATATTCTATACAAGTGAATCATTTTACCTACTTATAATGATTAGAGATTATATTTTTCCTATCACTAGTTCATATTTTCATGTAAATTACACATCATAACAATCATGATCCAATTTCTGACTAAATATTCCATAAGAAACAACGATGTGGAAATATATTTTAAGATTACTACTACGATTTTTATTATTGATAAAACCATTTGTAAATATACCTCATTTGGGAGGCTATGATTACAGTGTAGAGAAACGTAGACAAGGACTTGGGGGATTGGGATCATAGGGCTCAGGCTTGGGCTCAGTTGGACAGGTTTTAGACATTGATGGCTCAGCCAGTGAGGGCTCGGGCGACAAGGTATTTGAGGGCTCTTGGTTAGGCGATGGCGAAAAGGGATTTGAGTTTTTAGTATATGAGGGATGAGGCTTGGCAGAGGTGGATTGGAGGGATTATGATCTGTAGAATCTAGTAAGGGCATGTGGGGCTCAATATTGTGATCTACTAGCAACGTATTAGATGGATCAGGCTCTACTGATGTTGGGGGTGTCTAAGCTAGGGTTTGTTGTTGGTGGAGAAGGGGGAGGAGGATGGGGTCAGGGGAGATAGAGATGAGTTAGGGTTAAAGAGTGTTTTTTTAAAACATAATATATATTATGGTATCTAAAAAACCACTGCAAAATCATGGGAATTTTTTTTTGTGGTAGTTAACTAAACCATAGGTAAATAATTATTTTTTTTTGTAGTGAAAGAATGTTATAATTCATCTTTAGTGATGATTCATGGACTTTGGTGAAATTGTTGAGTAATTCTAGTTTTTTTTGTGTGATGTGATTTGGTTATATGTTTTTATAAAGTTCAATTTATAATATGTAATTGTTTTATTTTTGAAATTGATTATTAGAAATGATTTTAATTTAAAGGAAGTTTTTTTGAAGTCATTTGAAATGGTTTGTTTTAAATATTTTTGGAATACATGGTTTTTGTGTGAGTTCTGGTCTTATGTGCCTCTGAATAAGGGATGTGTACCATTATGGTACATGGAATAGACCCTAGATCGGTGGAGTGATTCGGTGGGATACAAGGTGATTTGGTGATAGACTAAACATGAGTATGGAATTATAAAACAAGATTTCATGTATGGGTGCGTTTTGAACCAAATAATGGATATTCCAAAAGTGAATGATAAATGTTCTTAGTATTTTTTAATATAATTTCTTTTGAAATCTATTTAATATATATATATATATATATATTTTCATATAAACTATTTTACAAATTTTTTAACAAAAATTATTTTATATATATGTTTCTAACATGTTCTATTCTTGTGGATTGAGTTGGGGAGTCATCATGGAAATCATAATGGGTTCTAGTACTCACACCTACATTGGAGATTTGGTGCTTTAATACATATCATTTTTCGAGATATGGGAAAATGTAAGGCATCACAGGTTTTTAGCACTACTTTGTGATACTTGGGATATTTCATTGAGTTTGAGAATATATCATACAAGGCTTCATGGTCACATGGGGGTCATTGATTATTGATAATTTTATCTTCCATTATTTACATGGATGAAATCTTGTCTTCTGTGATGACAATATTTGAATGGTTTTGATATGAATGGAATATTTGAGTTTCCTTTCATTTCCATCATGCATCATGTAGAATTTTATTTAGTAATGGTTTATTTGGTTGGTAGTTTATCTTGAACGAAAAATCATTCCCCATATTATTGAATCCCTTTGACTTTTTTTCCATAATATAGAATCTTAGGGATGTCGATTAAATACACGTATCATTACTTCCACCCTCTTCAATCCACGTAGAACTAGAGGGATGTGACAAGTTGTATAATCTTGTTTGGTCGTTTACCAATAAGTGGTTATCAGTTATGTCGGTATTGGAGTTGAACTCATTCTTGTATAGTCCTTGATTTGGGATCATTTAAAGGATTTGTATTGTAAGGAATTTAAATAGAGATGATAAAAAGATAAAGCTAACCATTTTATACTAAATAGAATGTTACCTAGGAGATGGGTACATAAGTCTTTTGGAGACATGTACATGATTTTAAAATCTCAATGGCATGGGTTTAACTAATGAGGCGAGAATGAAATGAATTATAGTAATGGATTCCCACTAAAATTTCAAATTCCATTTTGAGTTATGAAATATCATTCAGTGATATTTGTTGATTTTTGAAAAAATTTGATATTGTTTTCTAATGAAGGATTTTGAAAAGATAATGGTTATGTTATTTTTAAAAAGGTTTTATCTAAGAATTATTGTCGATTTTTTAAAAAATTACTGAACATGATAAAGGATGATTTTTAATGTCTTGTTCTAGTTGTTCATTTGTGAGAATTTCCAATTTTTAACCCTTACATTAACAGAGAGTGATACATAAGGAATTTTCTATCTGTATATAAATGGAAAATAGTATAAATCAAAAGAATGGATGAGAAGAGTGTGTTAAGAATGTGGTTTAACTAGAGGCACAAGTGAACGAAGAGTTGGTTCAAATAATCACACCTGATTTTCCAAAAAAATTGATTCAGTACAAAAACCATATATATTTTTTATTATATCTATTACATTTGTAAATCCACGTCGATGAGGCATGTTTTTCATCAATATAGGAGGTTAGAACTCTAGAACTAAGGTAAAATGGGATAGAGACACAAATTCTCAAAGAGGCGGAACAAATTAGAATCGGTCCACAAGAGCAAGTAATCTTATTCCATGACCCAAGAACACACATGGATGTTTTTAGTGTGTATCACTAAGTCACATTAATAAAATGTTTACCAGACCACCAAAAGAATGCTACAATTGAAAAATTATGGGCCAAAATTAGTTTTATTTTCATAGTTCTTTGTGGTTAGTTGATTAGGTATCTTCTAAAATCTCCCAAGAATCATATGATTTATCCTTGTGAAGGAAACATAATCAATCTCATTAGAAAAACATTGATAGAAATGTTGATTCCAAGAAATTCATGACACCTCAGGAAATTAAATCCAAATTGGGTTACAAAGATCAGGGTGTTGCGAGCATAAAATTAGATGGGGATAAGAAGGTGATTGTGAATAATCTAGCTAGACCATCTACTGGGTGAGGTATAATTATTTTGAATTATAAACATACGAAAATAATGTTTGATATGGGTGCATCACAATCCATTATTTATTCTCATGTTTTTTGATTTTCTATTTTTAAAACTTGATATGATTCCCAGTATGATAAAATGTAAAACTCTCATTGGGCAAAGAGATTGTAGAGAATTTATATGTAGATCATGTTCCATAACATATTATAGAGATGAGATAAAAGTAGATTTCACTATGCTGGAGAATAATGTATTTGATGTAATCAAAGGTATGGATTGTTTTACAAGGGTAAATGTTCATATCTAATATTATAGTAGAAAGAATAGTTTCTCTAGATAGGATGGAAAATAGAATATCTTTACATATGGAAATAATTGGATGACTTGTGAAACATGATTTTTTACACCAAAAGTGGGAAAAATCTCTTACCAGTTGTTGTTTGTGACCTTGAAATCAATGTAAGAGACCAAGAGTAACAATTTTCTAGCTGTCATGGATTATATTACAGATGTTTTTCCTAAGAAATTATAAGGGTTAAAACCTGTAAAGGAAGTGGGTTTTATGAATTTTCTACATATAGGTACCATTTTTATTTCCCTTATTTATTTTAGTATGGATCCAAACATATTTATTGGGATTGAATGTGTAATTAGAAGAGCAGAAAATCAGTTGGTTCATTCAACCAAGCACAGATCCATGGGTAGCATCAATTTTGTTTGCTAATAATATAGATCCAAATATTCATAATTGTGATGATTATTGTAAGCATAACCATGTTTTTTTAGTGAATGTAAATCAGCTTCCACACATTGATGATGTATTAAATCAATTGAGGGGAGATCAATGGTTCTTCATGATTGACATGTGATATGATTATCACTAATTGAATGTTCTAGAGGAGAATATTCCGAAGGAAATGTTTTGAATTTTATATGGCCATTATGAATAAATTTTAATGCCTTTTAGTATTAAGATTGCATCATTGGAAATTATTTTATTTATGATTAGGAAATTTCAGTGATATCTAGAGTCTTTTATTACAGTTTTTTTATTCCATTTTGGGGTAATCAAGGACAAGATCTAAACATGAGAAACAATTGGGGAATTTTTAGGGGATCTTGAGAGATAGTAATTTTTTTGAAACTAGAAAATTATAATTTTTGGATAAAATATGTATTCTTTATTTTCTAGGTAAATTTTGAAAGTGGAGTTTCAGTGGATCCATAGAAGATATAAGATCTCATATCTTCAAAAAACATTAATGATTTTCTTTGAAATACAATGTTTTATTACTCACACAGGTTGTCTGTAAAGATTTTTAATGACTTATCATGAATATCATCACATGTGAAAATATTTAAATAGTAGTACATTCCATTATAATGGGAGGATGAATTCAAGAAGTATTTTTAAGAGTAGAATGTTCATCTCACATCATCACCTATCAAGATTTTTCTAGAATCATGACCAGGGTGTGTGGTGTATTTTACTGTTTTAGAATCTGGGGTTGTGTGTGTATTCGTGAAAATATACCATGTTATTTCTTATGGATCAATGTAGTAAAGGATTCACGATAATAACTACCAAACATATGATTCGGAGTTATTTGTAGTTTTCCATGATTTTAATTCTTGGAATCATTTCCTCTTTGGTAAGATATTTACTACATTTATAGATCATAAATTATTCAATCATAAATTCTCAAAAAATAATTTTAACATATGAATATGGAGATAGATGGAGTATAAAAAATGTTAGAAATTGGTATAATCTATAAATAAGGCAAAAACAATTATTTGTTCAATGTCTTTAGAAGAATTTCATATCCTCAATTAGAATGCGAGGATTTATAATATTGGAATTTGATAGTGGTCCTAGATGATATGAACATGGAATTTATGTTTAAATGTAACGTAGTGGTTTTATTTACAATTTAACTTATTTTAGATTTTCTGATAATGGTAAAAGAGGGATCAAAATAATATGCAAAATGTGTTGCTAAGAAGTTAAAACACAATTGTGGGGAAACCATTGAGGGATAGAGGCTAAATTGGTATTCAATGTTGTGGTTCAAAAATCAGATGGATGTACCCATGGATTCTTATGAGGTACTTATTAATGATTACCACCATTCAAGATGGGATGTTCATCTAGAAATACCAATGATGTATAAGTGTTTAAAAGAATAGTTTTTTTGGATCGATGTGAAATAGAAGGTGTCTGAGTTTGATTCAAGGAGCATAACTCACTAAAAATTTAAGCAAGAGAATCAGTGACTAGAATGTATGTTGTAGTTTTTACCATTCCCTATTTTTAAGTGGGAGTAGATAGTTAGGTATTATGTAAGAGGTCTACCCAGAAAGGTTCTATGACACGATACCATATAGGTAATAGTGGATCAACTAACCAAGTCAACTCTTTTCATCCGTATTCATGAATCTGATACAATATATAACTTTTAAAAACTCAATATACATGATGTAATAAAGTGGCATGAAATACATGTTTTAATAGTGTGAGAAAAATATTCGAGGTTCATGTCCCATTTCACGAAATAGTAGTATCAAGCCATTGGAACACAATTGAACATGTTTATGATTTATCATCCTTAGAATCCTAGAAAATGTGAATGGATGATAAAACATTGGATGATATAATGATAGGTTGTGTAATGTATTTAAAGGGTTCATGGGAAGAGAAAATGTCATTATTGAAGTCATCATATAACAACAGTCATCAGGACATGATTAATATATCTCCTTCTAAAGAATTTTATAGTCTTCCTTGTTGTTATCCACTTTGTGGGGTGAAAATAGGTGAGACATTACTATTTAGTCCAAGCAGTATCCACGATACAATGAATAAGATTTATTTGATCAATAAATGGATAGAGACGAATCATATTCATCAAAAATCATATGGGGGTCATCATCAATGGTTTATTTCATTCAAAGCGAGTCATCATATGATATTGGGATCTCTTAATGGCTTGGACATTATTTATTTGGTGAGTATGACATGTTATCTCCTCGATATGTGGGACTTTTTGAGATACAAGAATAGGTTGGTGAGATGGAAAATAACTTTTCATTTTCCCCCATGATCCATTGTAGAACATAATGAGTTTCATACATCTCAGTTGAAGAAGTATCAACCTAATATTGACTATTTGACTTTATTGGATCCTATTAAACTATAGCTAGAAATTTTTTAGTATATAATCTAATACAGATTATGGGTAGGCAAGAAAAAGTATTCTTTGGTAAAAGCATCAAACTAGTGTGTGCTTTATAGAAACATGGTCAGATTCAAGAAGATACATAAGAATGGGGAAAACAAATAATAGAACAATGGATGGATATATTTCAGAAAGATGTGGGAATTCTACTTTATTAGGATGGAAATTCCTATGGTTTGGAGAATTTAGCACCCCTAGCTTCAAGTATGAAACCTGTTATTTATTTGTTTTGAGTATATAAATTATATTGGTGATGGTTAGGAGAGTTTGGAGAAATTTTAAAGTGTTTTTGGGGTATTTTTGTTAAGTACAATGTTGGTGAATAGTTTTGACAATTATTGAATTCCTAGAAATAAAAATGCACAATGAGATATCAAGGATGAACGGAAGGCACATGAGTAGGGTACGGTTTATCAAACCCATGTGGAAGCCTAGTTTAATCCACACTACTTAATACAATGGTCTATCACATAGCTAGAACATGGCCTATAAACAGTGTGACCCAACCAAGTGAGGTTCATCTATTCGGTAGTGGCTAATTCATGATTAACGCACAGTTTGTTTAACTATGTGACTAAAAAATGCCCATAAGGGAAACTATATCAAAAGAAATTTATATAGGTTGGTTGGTTTTTTGAAGTTATATTTTTTTCTAATAAAACAACCATGTATTGGTATTTTTTCCTCTCAATGGTTATAGAACCTCTCCCTATAAAATTGGAATCAATTCTGATACATTGCATGGTGCGTTTAAGCTCGATTCTGGTGTTATAGGATCACTCTTGATCGTTATTGTTAGTTTTTATTGATATAGTTATAAATTTCTATCGGTTTCACATATATGGTCGCAATATCGGTATATATAGGGTAATTATTACCAAATATGTTTATATTTGGTGAAGTTGTTGATATGGGAAGAGATTTAAGGAATGGTTTCATATATTTAACCATGTATTTTCGATATTCTTCCTACCACTCTAATTTTGATTGTATATAAAACACATGGTAGGTGGATTAAATCATAGATCCTATATTTAGAATTTTAACTCATGGTTTATAATTCATTTAATTTAATGATTTTGATTTTGTAATTTTGTTGAAAATAATTTTATAAATCCACATTACTGATGATTTATGGTTTTCGATAAAATTCTAAAATCATGGTAATTGGTTCCGTAAAGGGATTTGGTTCCTTGATTTTAAAATGTTCATATTAAAATGATGATTTATTGTATTTTTTAAATGGAATTTCATAAAGTTTTTCAAATTAATGATAATTCCTGGTTTAAAATTCATTTATATTATTGATTCTTATTGTGAAATTGTGATGAAAAGTAAATTATAAATTCTCATTTGTAACGATATATGGTTTTTGCTGAAATTCTAGAATCATGGTAATTGCTTTTGAGAAGTTCTCTGTTTCCTTGATTTTATAATTTTTATATTAAAAATGGCTTTTCTAGAGTTTTTAAATGTATTTATATAATAGTTTCATAAAAATGTATTTTTTGTTGAAATGGGTTTTTTAATAGTTTTGGCATACATGTTTTGTTTTCTGATTTCATGTTTGAGGATCCCCTGAATAAAGGATATCTTCTAATGTGGAACAAAAGTATGTGGACTTAGGTCTGGGGTGGATTTCAGAGATAAAAATGGTGATTGTATAAGATACATATCAAGAGTATGTAAATCTCAAACAAAAATTCATTTGTGGTTGTGTTGAGAAAAGTGAAATAGAAATGATAAATTATATTATTAAATGGTTAAAATAAATATTTATGTTATTTCTTTGAATTTTTTTACTATTTATTTTATTTCTATTTTGATATTAACTATATTAGATATTTTTGTTAAATTTTTTTTTAAAAATGAATATAACATGTTAATTCCTTGTGGTGTGAGTTGGGATGTAATCAGGGAAAACCTCTTATGTTTTAGTACTCACCCATGATTTGTCACATTGTATCTTTTGCATATATAATATATTAGAAAATATTAAAATGTAAAATATCCCCCATATTTATCACTAATTCATGTTACATGGTCATATTGGTGGACTTCGTGCATGGATAATGTGTAGAATTTGAGTCACATGGTTTTATTTGTGTTTTGATAGTTTTGTCTTCATCTGTTTACTTTGATGTTAGTCTGTATTTCACTATAGTAATCTTTTATTGGTATTGATATGAATAAAATGTTTGAGTTTCATTTATTTGTAATTATACATATATTATATTTTTATATTGTTACATTTTTTTGTTTATTTGTTTATATTCATATGGAAATCATCCCCCATGTATATTGTAGCTCCTTGGAATTTATTACCAGCCATTAGCTTCTTGGGAATGTCTCTTAAGGCTAAGTATCATTCAATTTTCCATTGAAATGCAATGTACAAGAGAGGGGTATTATAAATACGAAATATAGAAATATGATACACAATTAAGAATATACCAGAATTAGAAGTTTCCAATATCATCCATATAACTTTATTTGGGTTTGTCTTCCAGTGACCTTTATTTCCAAACGAAAATAAAAATTCCTCTTCTTTTCCATCCCATTAAATATTAATTCCCTATAAATTATGTTTCAAAGGATCAAAGGATATTGAACTAGTCATGGGATTTTTAACATTCTATTTAATATCATTCACCATAATGGGTGAGAAACAATATTCCCACTTATTCTTATATTTTGGGAAAGGAATGGTTAATTGATTCCTTAAATGGTTCTCTATAACATTCCTCTAGTAACTGATGATGAATTAGGGGACTATTCGAATAATCAATAATAATGTGAGATTAATTTATAATTTTTTATCCATATGGAAGAAATAATTAATTACTTTATAAGTTCATTTCATCAAATTGATTGAGACACCTATAATTGGGTTCCTACAATCTAGTTTACCCTTGTATAGTTTGGTAAGAATATTATTTATATTTATAATATCTTTCTCTCATTATTATTTTAAATGGAAATTTTTCATTATTTATAAATCAATATCAATATTTTTTAGAAATAATTCTACATAAATAGCTGATATAATGATGAAAATGATATTTAAATCATCATACATGTATCTATTGTAGGAATACTTTTAACCATTACTCACTCACTCATGTGGCTGAACAAGATATCATGATTCCAGAGCATGAAATAATTTTTCATGCAGATGTTATTTGTAGAAATTTTTTAACTATTTTGAAAATATTCACTTTTGAGGAATGTTTATTTCTCCTTGAATGGCCATAGCGTTCTCATGGTATATTCATTTCATTTTCATGAAAAAAATAAAATCATATTATTTTTACCTTTTCATTATTTGTATGTGTTGTGTATCAAAATAATTTTATTATTCTAAACTTATTATATCAAAATACAATGTTATATAACCATTAGATTCTAAATATATGGTCTACTAGATATTACATTTTCATGGATCCATATTTTTCATCTCATAAACAAAACATTCTCTACAAAAATAATGTGAATTTATTTAGGTATAAATTATTTCCAACTTCATTGTCATGTAGTTTCTTGATATGTTGAGAGGACTCCAATATAATGAAATGTTATAAAAATATTTCCTCAATACATTCAAATAACGTTTATAGTCTATACTATATACATTATACTTAAAACTTATTTGGATAGGTTAATATTTTTTTAAAGAGTAATTAATAATGGAATAGTCTCAATGAATTTGTCATGACTACCACATTAACTATAATTTCATATTAATGTATAAAATAATATGTGACATAAGAATTATTATTTTCTTAAAGGTATTTCATTGGTCTTATGTAGAAATTTTATTTATTTTATCATTAATATAAGATTAAATAGTTTATAGATTTTACATAATTAATTAAACACCTCTGATAAAAAATATACACAAAATAACATAATTTTTTTACATCGTGGTTTTATGTAATATATTTATTGTATGTGAAAATACTAAAGGATTAAATAAACAATAATCAAACAAGTAAATTCTCAATCAATCAAAAAATAAAATAAATATGTGATATGCTCATGAGATTTCAACTTTTGTATTTTTTATCAAACTGAAAAACCATCCTTAACCCAAATGAAAAAACCTATTTAACAAATGTTAAATAAAAATATATCATTCCTCAATTATCCTATTTATTTTCAAGGTTGTTTTTATAAGGACCCGTCTATAAATATTAAATAATATTGATTTTTTTGAAATTAATTCATTTTATTACATACTCATTGGTGATTACTTTTAAGAGTTTTAATGAAACATTCCATAACTCATACATAATAATCCTTTATTTTATTAGTTTTAAATACTTCTCAGTATAAATTTTCACCAAATTCAAGAAATTTTAAAATAATAAAATTAATATTAATTAAAAAATTTCAAAACTTTTAACATGGTTTTTTTTGTTCTTACATATCCATAAACCATGTGAATAAGATTTAAGAACAAGTGATGGGATATTGAATATAATAATCATCACACTGAGTGAAAATTATGAATACTTGAAATATATATACCATCATCACATTATTTTTTCAACATATTATATAACTCTTTTATATATGTCATAAAAGAATTTTTCAAAAATAAATCATCAAAAGTACTAGAAAAATATAGAAATCAACCGAAGATGACTTAGATAATCATATTCATAAAATATTTTAGGCCAATATTAGAAATAAATGGAACCCAGTTCAATACATTTAATAAACCACTCTCGTCAACTTAGTACTTCTTGAGTATGAATACATGGAATATTCCCTGTGCATTGGAGAGTTATGATAGGGCTCACCAATCAAATAAGTTATATCAGGGTCTACCATATTCAAGAGATATAATGGGTCTAAGGCCATTATATAAGAAGTGTGTGGAACACCAATTTATTAGATATAAATCATTACTATGATACCATGATTATAAAATTGTGATTCCAAATTTTCATCAGAAAAGTCTTCATAAATATTTTGAACCAATTAGAAGAGTATATTCAGATAGTGAAATACTTATTCCTCTAAAAGAAATTTAAGAAAAATTTACCAAGATGGAAGGGAAATTTTTTTTTATGAAGAAAAAATTCAATATTTAAAATGAATATATAATTTATATAATGTTTAAGATGGTGGAAAAATTCATTTCCATCATATATGATCAAAAAGTATATTCTTTTTGCCTTTTGTAGATAATGTGTTAGAATATTTTATAATGATTCCTTTTAAAATAATCAAAAATAAAGTAAAAATAATAATATCCACTATAAATATTTTATGTCTATATAAATACATATTTTAAATAATTTTAAAAATATTTAAATGGATGATAATAATTTAGAAAACAAGTGATAAAAATATTTTATAATTTATTTTTACATGTAATGTGCCTTAAAGTAGATAATTAAAATGATTCAATTCAAAAAACATTTTAAATAATATCTATTATGGTAAAAAAATAACATATAACTTCTATTTATGCATAAATAATTTATTTATTGAAAAATTTAGAAGGACATGGACATGGAAGAAAATGTGTTTTAATGGAAAAATTAATATAATATTCTTTATAAGATTGTCTCTTACCTTGAGTCCAACTCATATGTCCAAAAAAATTGGAAGGTTGAATATGGTCAAATATGTAGTTATTTCTTCATATAATGAATAATAATCATTACATAATTATATCTATTATACAAAAATAATTATTTAAAAACATTATATTAAATATATTTATAAAAATGATATACAATACAGTCATAGAGAAACTAGGCTAGACGTATGCATGAGTAACATTTCTATTTTCCAATAAAAATTATTAAAATAATGAAACATTTATTTTAACAATCTATAATGATAATTTTATATTTATTATAATATAATATCATTATAATATTCTTATATATAGCATTCCTGTGATGTAATAATAATAAAATAATCACATCGCTTCATTGAGGTGGTAGTCTACACGCACACATAAACGACATTCTCATTTTTATGTGTATGGGATGTTAAAAAAATTAATGATATATTGGATATAAAATAATTATTCATATGAATTTATTATCACATAAATATATTAAACAAATTATTATTACCAGTAGTGAGACATTTTCATGGGAAAAAATTACATCGGTTTTTGAGGATGTAGTCTACCAAACATAGGAATAATGTTCTAATTACCTATTTAATGAATGATGGGATAATTATAGGTCATTACATTAAAATAAAAACCTCTTAGTATATATAAGATTCTTAATTTTTTACTAAATCATATATGAATAATGTTTTTCTGGGGGTACAAGTTGAAATAATTCAATTACACTAGATTAGGAACTATATTTCTTCTCCATTCGATCTATTAATACTTACCATAAAATATTTTCTAGAAGGGTTTCTAATAAAAAACAAAATGAAATGGGGATATATTTGAAGAAGGTATTAATATTGTTTCCCTTAAGAAAACTATTTTTAATGTGGGAAGAAAATAAGAGAATAAAGGTTCTTTATAAGTGAGGGGTGTGGCACCCTTGTAATATGTTAATGTATTAAATTAATATAAATTAATTTCAACATTAAAATTCCTAAAAAAAATATATTATTTAATTATAATTATATTTTTTTAAATCAGCTCATATATTAAATATTGGATGTGTTTTGGTGATGTTTTCACCCTTATCCATTTATTTTTACCCATACTGAAATTTTTGACAGTTACTATTCTGTTAATGTTTTTACGATTTAAATGAATAACATTTACAATAATGAAAGGCCCATGAATAAAAAATGGTTGGTATTATAAACCATATATCATTTAAAGGATTGAAGATAATATTATCAGGAATTTTAAATAATTTAATAAAATATTATTTATTATAAAATATCATTGTTTCCAATTTTGAAACTAATTGTTTATATAGAAATTTAGACGCCATGAAAAAGGTGGAATATGAATATAATGCATTATCCAAAACAAAATTTGTAATAATTATATGATAATTAATGCATTTCAATCTCTCGTTTAAAAAATATTACTTTATAACAATTTTAAAAACATTTATTCTATTTTCATTTAAATTAAATAAATATTCCTTCAGTGTTGCATATGAATTAAACATAAATATATAATTAATAAAAATATTAATGAAAATACTATAATTAATATAATTTCATTATTCTAAAAATAAGAATTAATATTTTTTTTAAAATTATGTTCCCTACAGGAACACATAGGTGATATTTGTAATAAAGTGAGTGTTATTTTGTCTTCTTTCTCCTAAAAATATTATACAGGTAACATTAAATAATAGGTGTTCCATAAATAAATAAATACTGATAATTAAAAGATAAGTGTAAAAATAAATTCATTAAATAATATCAAATTTGAAAAAACTGTGATCGTATCATTTAGTTTTCAACTATGTTAAACAAATTTAACTTTTTACAATGCTGATGAATTCGTAATTTTTTAACTATTATGTTTTATGCTAATTAATTTATATAATTAAATAATATTAATTTTAATGTTAAAAATATAAACAAATATTTATTAAATTAAATCTTTATAAGTGGTATAAAATCATTTTATAGATATCTTGGAATGAGTAATTAAAAGCACTTTGATGGGAAATGAAATTTAATCAAAAAGGATTAACTCTTCCAAGATGAAATATTATATTATTATTTATGTAATTTATCATCTTATATATAAATAAAGTCTAATTAAATTAACTTATGATTGATTTCAGAATTAAATGGGGCTTTATCAATAAAATTAAATAACACTTTTTTCTGAATCGTTGTTATGAAACCTTTACTACAAATATAGTAATTTTAAAAAACTAAAAAAAAATATTATGTATTTAATTTATTGAAATACTAATTTATAAAATTATTTCCATTTTATCAAATAATGATTCTAAATGTTCTAAAAATTAATTATCATATTATATCATATAATGTAATAACAAAAGTATCACATTAAAACTAATTTTGGTTGAATTAACTTGCCTTAATAAAATGTTAGGGAATATTAACTAAGAATATATCAATATAATTATATTGAGTATGTAACTTTAAAAAACACGAATCCCTATAATTGACGATAAAACTAAAAATTTTCCAATTATTCTTCTGATACTATTAAATTCTTTAAAAAATCAATTGAAAACATACAACAACCAAGTGATATACTAGATTACTTATATATATAGATACCTTTTAGATTTAGTGTTTTATATATTTTGGGAAAAATTATTCATAAAAAATACAAATGACATCAGTAGAGTATGTTTATCTCAAGAACAAGATTATAATATTCTAATTAGTTCATGAATATCACCCAAAAAATTCCTCACATTTCAGAAAACTCTAGACTCAAATCATATTACACCATTCATTATAACATGGGTAAATAGGATCATATGAATAGTTATCCAAAAGTCGAAGTAATTGTAAACATAATAATTAACATATTTTTTATCATCCATGAAAATAATATGAGAATGATGTTATGATGACATAATTTAAGTTCATAGAAACATTATAAGAGATGTAATACCAATCAAGATTAGGATCATCAATCATGAACTATGGATTAAAGAATTAAGAAATACAACATTCATTTTAATTAATAATAATTATCAATTTGAGGTCAATCATGTTCACATGATACATTTATAAACCATATAAAGCAATTATAAAAAATTTAAGTATCTTGGGGTATCATTCTAATATCTCTCTTATATAATAAATAACCATTATTATTATACATGGTGTATCATTCATACTATAAATGTGATAAACTAAATGGTTATAAATATAATAAACATTGAGGTAACACTTATAATTAGAATCATGGTTATTCATGGAATGACCATCATGATAAATTCCCCAAACTCTTATGAGAAACCAAATCAATTAGCTACATACCTTTAACCAATTCATTATAGATCTATTGTGGGATTACATGACCATGGTTTATAACATAACCACACTCATCATAAATTATATCAATAACCCATGAAATAAAAAAAGAAAACAGATCATTTATTTTACCATAAGACTCATAGAAATGTCCATTATTCTATTTATAACAAGATAAATGTAACGTCCCGGTTCCGAAAGCCACCCAGAGGCACCCTGCACCCGATTGGTCCTATGGACTCAAGCATATTTCCCCAAATGCCAGAGGCTGCCGAGTAGTAATGGGGGACTTGGGTGTGATAGTGGGGAAGTTATGCCCCCATTGGTTGAGTACATAGTCGAAGAAAAAAAATAGACTACAGTAGAAACTGTAACCATCCATACAAGAGGAAACGATAAAAATCGGAAGTCTAACACTAAACAACGGGAGCACACACACTTATATTTATAATGATGCATGTTACATATGTATAGGAATGTTTCCAAACAAGTCACAATACTGAATACAACACTAAACCAAAGTGAAAAAGAAAACATGTAAACTCCTCAGCATCGCAAGCCATAGCTTGGTCCCATGCCCTACAACTCCATAGAAAGTCAAGTATTTGAAGTAGAAGGGTTATTTCCCTTATCTATACCTACGACAATATAGTCTTCTTGGGGCCAAAATAATGGCCCAAACAGGGTGTGAGACAAGGTCCCAGTAGGCAACCACCCAAAGATCTGTGCCTAAGAGTCAGTGAATACATGGAAAGTAAATGTGTAGGAAACAGTAAACAACAAATCACACAATAGCTACATTCCACAGTGTTTACCATATAATTTACACATTAAGAGCCAGTCAACAAGTATAACAATAGGTAACCCCCTAGGTAGTTCTCACATCCAAACCCTTATGGTTCAACCTACAAGTACTAGCAACCCTCTAGGAGGAACACACGGTCTCACTGTAGAGACCCAAACTTTACATACATGGGAATTATATTAATTTTTTCATAATACCTAATACATAATAATAACAGACACCAATGGACCGTAATAGTTTAGGGTATTTGGAAACTTAGAACATAATATTTTAATCTGTGTAAAATATCTTCAACATATCCCAAAAAGATCTTCCTTTTTTTAATACCTAAAACCTTTCATTATATCCTGGGGAAAAGAAAACATAAAATGGGTGAGTTCAAATGCTCAGTAAGGGTAAACATAGATAACATAAAACAATTCATAAACATTTGAATGCAAAAACTTGAACATAAAATCTAATCATCAAAATCTTGAGCAAAGACATTAATCTTGGAAGTACGTAAGGCATATATCATAAAGAAACATCAATCATGATAAAATAAAATGGGAATAAAACATGTAATTGCGGAAAAAAATTAAGCACATGAAAAGATTTCCATAGTAGCCATGGAATTTCTTCCAAGACCATCTTAGTGGACAAAGTCCCTTTTTTAATCGAGTTCACTAATCGTTCTAGTCCTATATCATTGAACCAGATTAAGTTACAGTTTTATCCATGTCTATCCCATGAGATATAAATATTTACCCAATGCATTGGAGGGAGATATTGGTCCCACCAATCTCATAATGAAATCATTCTTACTAGTGCCACAAAATAAACATAAATTATTCATCATAACCCAATGAATAAAATGGGTTTCATAACCATCATCCCATAATAACATAAACCATATAAAACAAATGGATAACATTTCATCAAAAGAAAACTCAACAAATGTAAATCATAGAGACAGTATACTTGAAACATACACATTTGAAATAATGTCATCATATATGGAAAATGGTTTAGATAAAATACTTGAAATTAATTCTTGAGGAAAATATACTTTCTTCTTCAAAATCGTTTTTCTTTTCCCAAAAATTCCTTGGAATTTTAAAATAAAAGGATTTTGATGAAATTAATCATTAAATCTTGTAGAGTAAACATCATTAAAATATGGGTTTATGAAACCATAAAAATATGTTCATGCCATATATGTTAAAAAAAATCTCCTCGCACTTTTAATGGAAAAGTCAAAAAGTTCTTCGTATGGTAATCAAAAGAAAGATTCCCTCCATAACACAAAGTAAAGTCAAGGAGGGGTGAACATGACATTAAACATATATGGAAGAATATTCAAAACTTTATGAAAAACATTTTATGGTCATGGTTGAAAAATATAACCCCAGTAAATACTTACATATAAGCAATCTCGGATAAAAATGAGATTGCAAAATTATCCCTTACCTTAGTTCTGATATGCTTCGTACGTATCCGAAACTCCTGTATAATGATTTAGATAGTTTCATTTACATATTACAGAATCATATTCATTGTTATTATATCATATATGGTTCACTTATTACTTTATATTACCCGTTCTTTTGTAAATTCCATGTTAAAGTAGCATTTGAGTAAAATTATTTTATTTATCGAACGTGTTTGGACTTGTTGGTCTTGATATTATTATTACATATATCATGATTTAATTACATCCAGAATGTAAATCATGATTTATATATCATAGGTATTCAGTATATATATATAATAGATAGATAAATGAAATGAAATACATCGTTCATGGAGATGGTAGGTCATACGTACACATGAACGCTGTTTTCTTTTCCTTATTGACAAAATGGATGTAAGAAGACTACACATATATATATATATATCCAGTAGATTTATCATGTCATATATTTCATTATTATTCATTATATATACTTTATAATCATTCTTGTGTTGTTAACATGGAGAATGAATCTCATCACGTCGTGGCGATGGTAATCCGTACGTACGCACGAGTGATGATATCGTTCCAATAATTATTGAATTTAATTAGAGTGGATGATATAATATCTCAGAATCATTATAATGTTATAATAACTATATATAGTTATTATTTACACAATTATACCCATCAAAGTAAGGTGTTGGTGGGAAAACAGATTACACCACGGCGTGGAGACGGTATTCCGTACGTACACACGTGCGGTGATTTCATTTTTCGTAGGATGGATAGAAGGTGAAATAGGGTTGTATCATATTTATAATAACATATCAGTATATTAGTGATATTTATGTTATTAATATATGATGAAACAAAAAAAAAAGATGTTTAAGAAGAAAGAAACTTGAAATAATCGGTATAAGAGATTACATCTTCTTCGACACACCCCTTTTAAACTTCCTCTTATGGCACTAGAGTTGGTCTTTTGAGGAGACCAGAACCTCTATAATTATTGTAGGGATGTTGATAAGTGAAATGATCAGGGTTTGGCAGAGCTTGAAAGCTCAAAATTGTGTAAAGAGAAGAGAGAGGATGTGCCCTTTTATAAGAGAGGAGAGGGGCACCTTAGGAATAACTTAAAATATTATTCTATAATAAAGTCATATTCGGTTTGTAATAGATAAAAATTGTTTTATTTAGAAGATAAAGTATGGATGGGTATAAATCCTCTCAACCAATAGGTTTTATATAGGTTTAGTTTTCTATTTTATCCTTACCGTTTAGATTTAACTCTAAGATAAATAATTTAATATTTACCATTTCTTCTTGTTTTCTTACACTATATGGTTAATAAACATACTATAACAAGCCAAACATAACCCAAGTGGTTCATTATTAATATATATCACCATATATATGTCATTTTTCCAATCCTTAGATTTTTATGAATATAATAATAGTTAATAACATAATATTTGTTTTAAAATCAACTTTATGTCAATTTTGACACTATTTGGTAAGTGATTTTTGTGAAAATCATAATAGCATGATTAGTTCGAAAACAATTAATTAAATCAATAATAACATTTCAGATTAACCTATAAAATTAGGTTAATTTATAAAAAGTCTCAAATTACATTTATTTGGGTTTTTATTACATCAATTATGTTAATATTTCATTAATAAGCTAATTTCTCCATCATAATTGTGTCATGAATAAATTAAATTATTTAATGTCTAAAAATTATAAATAAAATACCATTATATTGGAAAACTTTATGAATTTATAAAGAATATTTATAGTATAATTTACCTTATTTATAACCCTATATAAAAAATGTTTTTGTTAATAATCTTTTATTTTAACTCTTTTAACTATTTTTTAAATAAAATAATAATAAGTGTCCTAATCTAATCCAAGTGGTCCTAAATGGTAATATTTTATTCCTAATGTTGTTTTTGTTCGAATTAATTTTACCCAATATAAATAGGACATGTTTTAGGGTAATAATAATATCAATTTTACCCTTAATTACACTATTTACTTTTAACTGTGGTAAATAAAAGTAAAAAAGTCACTTTTCAACACAAATTATTTTTACATTATTGAACCACATTTTACTCCTTGATATTAACCATGTCTCTCAGATTTTTGAAATTCAACTCACAGAAGTGGTAAAATTATGTTTTATATACAATTGCAAATGCTCCTAGGAGGTGGGTAAAAGACAGTGAAAAGTTCAATAAAATTTTTATGTATCTAAAATTATTATAAAATGACTAAAATGAATTACATTGAACTTATATAACAATTATGTAACAATTTTGATATAAAATAAATTTAAATAAATTAAATAACAAGTTAAATAAAAATTCGGTTTTTAAATATAACCCAGTGTTTTCACTATTCATAAAAAATTGAGTGTTTTCATAAAAATAAAAAAAATCACCCAAGGCTAATTTCGATATTCCAAATCATATAATGAAGTCCATTTTGAAATATAAAATTTATAAAATTTCAAAAAGTGGGTATTACTATTCATAATGGCTAAATCATAATAATATTATAATAATACCTCATTTAGTAAAACTAGGTATTGCGTACTACACACGATATTGAGGAAGGTCTTGATTGCATGTAATGCAATCCAAGTTAGGGTTGCATGTAGTGAAAGCTCCGTTTGGTGTTGCATATAACGTAATCAAAACATATTTCATTTATACAGTAAACAAACTCTATAGTTATTGTTGCGGATAATAATTTCCACAAAATGAACATGAAATTGTGTGTAACATGAGCCAAGAATAGTGTTCTATATACTGCAAGCTAATACGGTGTTGCGTATTGTAAAAGATAATCTTTGTGTAGTGTATAATAGAAGAAATCAACGAAATTAAAAATAATATATCTCATAAAATCTCAGGGTGTTACAATCTACTCCCCTTAAAATGAATTTCTCCCTCGAAATTCATCGGGGTTATAAATCGTTTACTATTTGAAATATTCGTTCTTCAAAATCCACTTCGTAAAAGGAATACTAAAACTTATTTTTTAAAAATTAATGTAAGAAATGTAACAGTTACCCAGATTAACTCTTCACTGGGATTCCACATAGGAGAACATATGTGGAAATATGGATATGGATGAGAAATATAACCATAAACTTCTGATGAAGAGTGGTAGAGGACATGGAAATGAAAAAGCCAACTATCATAAAGCCATAAATTTATGATGATCTAAGGTACCATCTAATTCAACAGATATAAGTGCACCAGGACAACATTTTTGGTTTTCAAGATAATTTACCTAAGGTTAAATAATTTGGAATTAGAAGAAATACATTCTTGATTTTGGTACAATCTCATTGTTTTTCATTCATAGGACAATTTCAACTTCATATCTTATTGAAATGAAGTTGAAGTTTTCATTTGTGAAGTGTTAGAAGATCATGTGATTGAATGATGGGTCATTCCATCTGTCTCAAGGAAAATTTATCAAATATACATAAGTCCATCTACAGTGAGATTAATCATATATGGTTCCTAAAATGGAATCATTCTTCATATATCATACTGCTTAAAAAATATAACTAGTTTCTACTAAGAAAAAACTTTTTGTAGGCCAGTGGTAGGTGATAAAGGTCTGTTGCACTTCGGTTGTGGGTTCGATTCCCACAACCTTGTCCGACATGACGGGTTGTCGGTCGTCCTGCAGGTTTTCCTTTTTCTAAAACTACATTGTTATAACATTCCATCAATAATATCGGAAAAGTTATAGAATTAAACAATACTGACTTATGTCCAACATAATCCATTCCAATCATTAGGCTTATCCAAAATATTTCTGTCCAAGCTCATAGTATAAAGAATACAATTACAATAAATTTCATCTTCCGAGCATGTGAATACCATCATTTATTGCCCATATATCATACGATATATCTTGTTGGCCAAATTACAAACATGTGAATATCTTAATCATGTATTCTCTTTAAAAATGAATACCCATTGAACCTTATTGAAAAATGGAGGCAGTCAAAATTTAACACATTCCACAAACCAAAATCCCAAAATTTCTATATACTCAAACCATGATATAACTTTTTCCTTATATCAATCACGAGATCATTTCATTTTTTATTTATCCCTTCCGTATATGCATATCATATTCTTTACAAAATTATTTAAATCACTTTTCATGGTTATCAGTACCATATAATTATTGAAAACCAATACATAGATATTCCAAAATTCCTCGATACCAAAAATGAGATTCCATGATGCTATTTTAAAATCCCATTACATAAACACTTAATCATTACACAACATCCCAAATAGTGATCTCAAGTGAATTCCCCTTATCCTTTTCTTTAATAGGTTGCTCACGTTGACCATTATTAACCCTTGGATTAGGGTATTGATTAACATAATTCCCACTTTCCTTTCACTTGAGGCATTGATGTGTTGGTGGTGCGTTCTCTGCAGTCTTTTCTTTATTCACATCATTAGCAACCCTTTTTCCATTACTTTGACACTCAGCTACTCGATGACCTTCCTTTACACACTAAAAACATTTTCTAGTCCCTATAATACTATCTTCACCATGCTTCTTTCCACACATTTAGAATAAAGAAACAAACATCTTCTTTTCACCATTATTCTGATATTTCACCTTGAACTCCATCTTTCATTTCTTGTCAAAACCATGAGATGGATATGTAACACAAACTTCCATTTCTACCTTGACAACACAACACATAATTTCTTCATAGCTACTGAAGTCTCTTATAGCTAATTCCCTTCCAAGACATGGTTTGAAGCCACTGAAGAATCGATCAATATTACTTTTATGTTGGATGATAAAGCCAGATGCATATCGTGAAAGCTTTGTAACATTCTATTCATATATACAAACAGATTCATCATCCTTTTGCTTAATCTCAAGGAAATCCTTTTCCATCTTTGTTCGAAGAAAACGAGGCAAGTACTTATTGAAAAATAAGTTCTTGAAGTCATCTGATTCCATAGATTCAGTTTCATCTCGGAGCCTCGTATTCTTAATTAGAGTCCACCATTGATCTTCTTCACCTTTTAATTGTTAAATAGAATGAATTTCTTTTTCATGTTCCAAAAAACGAAGTATAGAAAATATATTTTCAATGGTACTGATCCTTTTTTTAGAAACAGGTGGATTAGAAGACCCATTGAATGAAGGTGGACGTTGCCTCATGAAGGAATCAATAGAGTTGTGTTCCATTCTCTGCTCATTTGGATGTCCAGAATGATTCATAGCTTGTGTAAGTATAGCAAAAAGATTTGTCACTCCATCTCCCATAACAATGGTTTTCTTGGGAGGACAATAAATACATTGTCTATTACATTGATCAACGTGGTTCCTTCGGGTTCTAGCCAACGTCTAACATCAAAAAATAATAGGTTGAGAGGAAAAAATCATGCTAGTGAAAACAACATAATTATGGGGGATTACCTTCAATATATAACTTCTTCGGGTTATTTCTATGATTGTTACTATAATTCTAGGACTATAAACTATACTTATACTTAACATTATGGACATCCCTAGATATACCTTAGAAATATCTCTACGAATCCCAATAAATTTTTCGCATCCTAGTTTCCAAAGGATAACTAAACATTTCCTCTGATACCAACTGTAGAGACCCAAACATTACATACGTGTAAATTACATTACTTTTTGTGGAATACCTAATACATAACAAAAAAAGACACCAAAGGACCGTAAAGTTTTAGTGTCTTTGGAAACATGGAACATAATCTTTTAATCTTTGTGAAAGATCTTCAACATCTCCCATAAAGATCTTGGTTTTTTTCATACCTAAAACCTTTCGTTATATCTTGGGGAAAGGATAACATAGAAAGGGTAATCTCAAATGATCAGTACGGGTAAACATAGTGAACATAAAACAATTCATAAACATTTGAATGCAAAAACATGAACATAAAATATTAACATCAAAATCTTGAGCAAAGACATAAATCGTGAAACAAAGTAAGGCATATATCATAAAGGAACATAAATAATAATAAAATAGAATGGGAATAAAACATTTAATTGTGATAAACCATTAATCACATGATATTATTTCCATAGTAACCAAGGAATTGCTGCCAAGACCATCTTTGTGGACAAAGTCCCTTTCTGAATCAAGTTCACTCCTCGTTCTAGTCCTATATCACAGAACCAGATTAACATATCATTCCAGTCATGTCTATCTCATGAGATAGAAATCTTTACCCAATGCATTGGAGAGAGATATAGGTCCCACCCATCTCATAATGAAATCATCCGTACTTGTGCCACAGAATAAACATAAATCATTCATCATAACCGAAAGAATAAAATGGGTTTCATAAACATCATCCCATCATAACATAATCCATATAAATCAAATGGATATCATCTCATCAAAAGAAAATTATAACAGTGTAAATCATAGAGAAATTATACTTTAAACCTACACATATGAAATAATGTCATCATAGATGGAAAATGGTTTTGATAAAACACTTGAAATGAATTCTTGAGGAAAATATACATTCATTGACAAAATGATTTTCATTTCACCAAAAGCCATGAAATGTTAAAATAAAATGATTTTGTTCGAAATAAAAATGAAATACTGTAGATTAAACATCATGAAAATAAGGAGTTATGAAACCATAAATATCCATTCATGCCATATAAGTTAAAAAAAACATTCTCCTCTTACTTTTAACGGAAAAGTCAAAAAGTTCCTCATATGGTAAACAAAAGAATGATTCTCACCATAACACAATGTAAAATTTAAAGAGGGGTAAACATGACATTAAACATATATGGATGAATATTAAACAATTTATTAAAAACATTTTATGGGTATGGTTGAAAAATATAACCCCAGTAAATATTTACGTATTAGCAATCTCGAATAAAAATGAGATTGCATAATTATCCCTTACCTTAGGTCCGATATGCTTCGAACTTATCTGAAGCTCCTGTATAATGATTTAAATAGTGTCATTGACCTATTACAAAAATATATTCATTGTTATGAAATCTTATATGGTCCACTTATGAATTTATATTACCCATTATTTTGTACATTCCATGTTAAAGCAGCGTTTTGGGTAAAATAGTTTTATTTATCCTACGTGTTTGGACATGTTGTTCATGATAATATTATTACTTATATAATAATTTAATTACTTACAGAATTTAAATCATGATTTTTATATCTTATATATTTAGTATATATCTATATATATAATAGATAGATAAATGAAATGAAATACAACGTTCATGGAAACGGTAGGCCGTACGTACGCATGAATGTTGTTTTCTTTTCCTTATTGACTTGAATGGAAATAATTAGATGAAATATATATATATATCCAGTATCTTTATCATGTAATATATTTAATTATTAATCATTATATATACATTATAATCATTCTTTAGTGGTTAACATGGAGAATTAATCTCACCGCGTCGTGGAGACGGTAATCCGTACGTATGCACGAGCGATGATATCATTCCCATAATTATTGAATAGAATTGGAGTGAATGATATAATATCTCAGAATCAGTATGATGTTATAATAACAATATATAGTTATTTTATTTAAACCATGATACCCATCCAAGTAAGGTGGTGGTGGAAAAACAGATTACACCACGGCGTAGAGACGGTATTCCATACGTACGCACGCAAGTTGATTTCTTTTTTTGTAGGATGGGTAGAAGGTGAAATAGGGTTGTTTCATATCAATAAAAACATATAAGTATATTAATGATACTTATTTTATTAATTTATGGTGAAACAAATAAAGAATAAGAAGTTGAAGAAGAAAGAAAATTGAATGAATCGGGAGAAGAGATTACCTCTTCTTCGACGCACCCCTTTTAAGCTTCCACATAAGGCACTAGAGTTGGACTTTTGTGGAGACCATAACCTATATAATGTTATTATGGAAGTTGAGAAGGGAAATGGGCAGGCGTTGTCCGAGCATGAATGCTCAAGATTTTGTAATGTGAAGTGGGAGGAGGTGCCCATTTATATGGGAGGAGAGCGGCACCTTAGGAAAAACGTAAAATATTAATTTATATTAAAGTAATATTCGGTTTATAATAGCTCCCAATTAATTTCTTTAGAAGATAAAGTTGTTATGGGTCGAAATACTATCAACAAATATGTTTTAGACAAGTTTAGTTTACTATTTTAACCTTATCATTTTGATTTAACTATAAGTTAAATAATTTAACTTTTACCGTGTCTTCTTGTTTTCTTACACTATAAGGTTAATAAACATACTATAACAAGACAAACGAACCCCAAGTGGTTCATTATTAATGTATATAACATTATCTATGTCGTTTGGTAGAACCTTAGGTTTTTAGGAATTTAATAACAATTAATAATATAATATTTGTTTTAAAAACTATTTTATGTCAATTTTGACACTATTTGGTAATTGATTTTTGTGAAAATCATAACAGCATGATTAGTTCGAATAAAATTACTTAAATCAATACTAACATGTCATATTAACCTATAAAATTTTTATAATTCATAAAAATTCTCAAATTACATTTATTTGGGTATTTATAACATCAATTAGGTAAATATTTTAATTAGTAAGGTAATTAATGCATCATCATTGTGTCATAAATAAATTATATTATTTAATATATAAAAATTATAAATAAAATTCAATTATGTAGTAAATATTTTTATCTTTCTAATTAATATTTATAGTCAATTTTATCTTATATATAACCCTATATTAAAAATGTTTTAGTTATTAAACATTGATTTTTACTCTTTTAACTATTCTTTAAATAAAATAATAATAAGTGTCCTAATCTAATACAAGTGGAACTAAATGGTAATATTTTAATCCAAATGTTGTTTTTGGTCGAATAAAACATACCCAATAGAATTAGGAATGTTTTAGGGTAATAATAATATCATTTTTACCCTTAATTATCGTATTTACTTTGATCCGGGTTAAATAAAAGTAAAAAAATTACTATTCACCAAAAATTATTTTTATCTTATTGAAACAAATTTTACTCCATGATATTAACCATGTCTCTCAGATTTTTGAAATTCCACTTACAGAAGTGGTAAAGTTCATTTTTATGTACAATTGAAAATGTTCCTGTGAGGTGGGTAACAGACGGTGAAAAGTTCAATAATATTTTTATATATCTAAAATTATTATAAAATGACTCCAATGAATTAAATTGAACTTATATAGGTATTATGAATCAATTTGGACATAAAAAATTTATATAAAATAAATAATTATTTAAATAAAATGTCGGTTTTGAAATAGTAACCTAGTGTTTTCACTATTTATCAAAAAATGAATGTTTTCAGAAAAATACCAAAAAATCCCCATAGGCTAATTTTGATATTCCGAATCCAAAAATGAAGTCCATTTTGGAAGATAAAATTTAAAAAATTTCCAATAGTGGTTATTACTATTTATAATGGATAGTTCATAAAAATATTATAATAATATATCGTTTATTGAAACTTGGTATTGCGTACTACTCACACTATCGAGGAAGGTCTTGATTTCATGTAATGCAAGACAAATCAGGGCTGTGTGTAGTGAAACCTCCATTTGGTGTTGTGTATAATAAAATCAAAACTAATTTCATTTATACATTAAAATTATCTATACTTAATGTTGCGTAGAATAATTTCCACAAAACGAACTTGAAATTGTGTGTAACACGAGCCAAGAATAGTGTTGCGTATAATGCATGCTAATACGGTGGTGCGTATAGTACAATCTAATATTGGTGTAGTGTATAATATAACACATAAAAGAAATTAAAAATAATATATATCATAAAATTTGGGGTGTTACACTCACCCCTAAGGTTCAGCTGAAGAATAGACTCTCAGAGAAAGCACTCACCATCAATTCCCCCTATAGTCTCGTATCGTACTAAAGGATCTAAGGGGAAGAACTCAACATCTCATTCCCCATGTTGCCTATGTCGATAAACTACAAACTCTCTGAGGAAGCACTCATCATCAATTCCCCCATTGGTCTCACATCTAAGTAATAAGACACTCTAGAGAAGCCCTTACGTCCATTCTCCCTATGGTCCACTACAGTAGGTTCCCACAGCCCTGTGTAAAACAAACATGCATAGTGCGCGTATTGCCCCATGTAAACCTCAAGAACTACATGGATATTATTCTAAGGTAGAACAACATAATAGTACAATAGTTCCACTATCCTACAACTAGGCATGGAAACTGGAAAAACACCTAACAAGCAAAACATGCATGGAAAAACATCCAGACCACAATAAAAATTACCATATTCAAAAGCATTGACCTCTTCTCAAGTAATCAAGAAAAGCAGGAAAAAAACAGTGGAAAAAATAAGAAACACACAATACCTTGTACAAGAGAATTGGTGGAATTGCAAAAAATATTCAAAGACTTCCAACAGAAAGGCACAAACCACCTGACTCGATCCTAGGAGATTGATATACTTGGACCACGAGGCTTGATTCTCCATAGAACAGCGTAGATGTGAGAAAACATACAAAAATATCAACCCACGATATCTTGAGAAAGAGGGAAAATCATGGGACAAGGGTTAAGCAGAAGAGTGATCTTACCGAGGTGATCCCAACGTAATCGACAAGGGCTGAAACGGAGATCGGACGGAAGCTCAGGGGATCAGAGAAGGATCGCGACCGGATGAGAGATCTCAGCCAAACGAGACCTGGAAGAAGGTAATTCTAGTGATTAGACGCGACCCCAGTGTGTTTAATGAAAAAACGAAAGTACACAGTGTGTACTTCTTGCGTACACTGCGTGTACTTGGCATTTCCATACTCTACTTTATGTAGCCTCCACATCGCCCCTACACACCGTGTGTGTGGCCCGGACATGGCCAGCACATGGCTGGGCGCTGCATCAAAGTACATGATGTGTCCTTATAAAGTACTCCTTGTGAACCTAGAAAATCTCTAGATTTTCCTTTTTTTCTAAAAAACGACTAGAAAAAGAAAAACATACCTAAAACGAAGATATGAGTACTTACAAACTTCCCCCCTTAATGAAATTTGCCCCCAAATTACCCTAACGAGGTGTGGAAGAAGAAACCCCGAACAGCTCTGGCAACTGCGATCGTACATCGGCCTCCCTCTCCCAGGTCTCATCATGTACTCGGTCATGCCGCTATAGTACCCGTACTAGAGGAATAGACCACCCACAGAGAACCTTTGTACTACGATCGACAATCCGGATAGGATGCTTCTCAAATGACGCATTCGCTTCAAGCTCAACCTCCTCGGGTTGAAAGACATTTGAAAGGTCTAAAAAGTGACGTCGAAGCTGAGAAACGTGGAAGACACCGTGCATATCTTGGTACCACTGAGGTAACTACAACTGATAGGCAACTGGCACAACTCTCTCCAGCACCTCAAATGTCCTGACGTACCGTGGTGAAAGATTACACTGTCTCTGAATCCTCTTGTGTCCAAACCTCGGTGCAACATGCAGGAAAACCTGATCCCTGACCTCGAACTCCAGAGGCCCTTCTCCGCTGATCAACAAAGACTTCTGTCGAGACTGTGCTATAGGCATATTCTTCCAAATCAACTCTATCATCTCTAAGGTCTCTTGAACAAGACGAGTTTCCAGTAAAGCTTCCTCTCATTCCTCCAGCCAGCATAAAGGTGATCGGCATGGCCTACCATACAATGCCTCATAAGGTCCCATCTGAATAGTCGCCTGAAACCTTTTGTTGTAGGAGAACTCCACAAGAGGTATGTGCTTCTCACATGAACTGCCAAAGTCTAGAATACAAGCTCGGAGCATATCCTCAAGCACGTGGATCGTACCCTCGGACTGGCCATCTTTCTGGGGATGGTTTGTTGTACTCAAAAGTATTTATGTACCGAAAGCCCTCTGAAGCCCCTTCCAGAACCGAGAAGTAAAGCGCACTTCCCAATATGAAACAATGGAGTGTGGAACTAAATGAAGATGTACAATCTCTCAGATGTATAGTCTTCGTAGATCATCAACACTGATGGTCTCCTTGATCGGTAAGTAGTGAGAAACCTTCGTAAGCATGTTGATGACAACCCAAACAACATCATTCCCTCAAGGCAATATCAGAAATCCGGTCACGAAGTCCATTTCATTATCGTTCCACATCCACTCCAGAATGGGTAACTACTGTAAAAGGCCTGCTAGTCACTAATGCTCCTCCTTCACACGATGAAAAGTAGAACACCTCAAAATGAAACCAGCAACTGCTATCTTCATACCTGGCCACCAGTACTCGAGATGAAGATCCTGATACATCTCGTTGATGCTAGGATGAACTGCACAAACTGAGGAATTAAAATCTTGCATCATCTCCTCACGTATGTCGGATAGCACCCATACGTGTCCATGGAAACACAATATCTCATCCTCAATCACTGTCCATCCAGGAAGTGGGTCCTCTCTTGACACACTCTCTCATAGGATTAAGCCTTCTGAGTCTAATAGATATCACATTTGTAACCGATCAAGAAGTATAGAGGTAACAACTACAGAAGATAGGTAAGTTTTTCCATGTCTATAGTGCACCTTCAGATGAATATCAGAGAATAGATCCATATGTTTCCACTCACTACTGGCCTCTTAAACCACCTGAATCTGATTTCTCATTCCCAACTCATATACCACTGCGTTTCCCTTTCCCGGTGTATAGAAAAGATCAAAATCAAAATACTAATGATACTCGAACCACCTGCATTGTCTCAAATTCAGATCATGCAGAGTGAAGATGTACTTGACACTGTTGTGGTTGGTGAAAACAACAATGTGTTCTCCTAGAAGGTAATTTCTCCAACATCGCAAGGCATAAACAACAGCTGCCAACATCAGATCGTGTGTCAAGTAGTGTCTCTCATGTGGCCTCAACTGCTGAGACCCATATGCAATGAATCCATCTCCCTACATAAGCACTGTAGCCATCCCAATACCTGAAGTATCACAATCAATAGTATAACTCTTGCTTGGCTCTGGAAAGACTTGTATCGGTGTTGACGTTAACCTTCCCTTCAACTCCTGAAAGGCTTGCTCACAAGAATATACCAATAAGAACATCGAACACTTCATAGTCACACCTATCAATGGTGATTCTAGGCATGAAAAGTCCTAAATGAAGCATCTATAGTATCCATCCAGCCCTAGGATACTTCGTACCTCAAAAACGTTTTTCAGATACTCCCAGGAAACTACATCTCTCATATTCTCTAGCTCCACATATAATCCTGCCTCTAATATGAAATGACCCAAGAAGTGATTTTGATCCATCAAAAAGTGGCACTTCGAGAGTTTAGCATAATGCAGATGCTCTCTCAGTGTACTCAGAACGATCTCAAGATGGGTAGCATGGTCATGTTGAGAGTGATATTACACCAAGATATCATCCATGAAGGCCACAATGAAGGAATCCAAGTAAGGATGGAACACTTGGTTAATCAGTTCCATGAAAACTGATGGCAGATTCATGAGACCGAATAGTATAACCGTATACTCATAGAGACCATACCTTTTCCTAAAATATGTCAAAGGTATATCTGATGGTCTAACGCGCAACTAATAATAACCAGACCTCAAATCGATCTTCGTGAAGACCTGAGGTCCTCTAAGATGATCAAAAAGATCAGCAATACTTAGCAAGGGGTATCGTTTCATGACAGTCAGCTGGCTCACCATCCGATAATACACACAGATCCTAAGCGTACCTTCTGTCTTCTTCGCAAACAGGACAGGCGAACCCCAAGTCGAAGTACTCGGTTAGATTAAACCCTTTTCCTCACACTCCTCCAACTCCTTCATGAGCTCCTGAAACATAGGTGTATCCATCCTATATGGAGGAATAGACACCGATGCCGCTCCTGGAACGTGCTCAATAGAGATGTATACCACACGCTCTGGAGGAAAAGCTAAAAAATCCTCTGGAAAGACATTTATTAAATGATCCACCACTTGAGGGAAGTCTAACTGAGAAGTCCCATGATCCTGCAGATAAAGACTATAAATCTGGGACATAACCCTTCATATCCCATGATTCTTGAGTCATGCTAGACTCTCTTGAACATCCCATTCGCCTCTATGAAGAAAAGACTCACCCTTTGGTGAAATGAAACTCACCCTACGGTGATAACAGTCGACGACTTCCTGGAAGGGAACCAAAAAGTCCATCCCAAGGATTACATCATAGCTTGTCATCTCTAGGACATAGATATCCCATAAGAAATGATAACAAGAAATCTCGAGAGGGAACTCTCTACACTGATTTACACTGGATTTACTTGTCCACAAAGCGGTTTCTAGTGTTATCATGTTGGTAGATGAAAAGATACAGATCCCAAGGCTCTACAAAACAGAAACAGAGATAATGTTATGCAAATTATCAGTATTGAAAACAGTTGATGATAAAACTGAGGCTACTATGATCGTAACTCGAACTGTAGAAGGTCCGGGATCCTACTCTTGATAGGTCTGCTCCACCGGAAAAGTCTGGCCTGCCACACAACCCTATGGCCCTGCCTGACCACTCTGAGCTAATCCTCCCTACTAATGCTGAAAGACTAGTGACTGACCGCCATGGCCTCGACCTCCACCTTGGCCCGAATGTACGGAAGAACTCCAGTTCCCCGACTGGTGAAAAACTGGTGGTGCTGCTCTTAATTGAGGAGTCATGGAAGAACCCCCGTCACCAGCTACTGGTGAGAAAACCTGGCACAAACGTTGAAGGTGACCCATCTTGCTGCAATATCGTCACTCCACTGGGTCTCTCTAGAATTGTGGTCTCATTTGCATTGCTCTTCCACACTCGTAGCATACTACCTAGCTACCTAAGGATGTATCTCGCCTCCTCGGATCACCATGCGTAGACTCTCTATGATGCTTCCTGCTGTCAACTAGAGGAATACTAGCTGTGGAAGCAAAACCGCCCTGGCTCACAGCTCTAGAGTCTCTTAGATTGTGCTCCGCAATCAGTGCCTCATTGATGATGGAAGTGATGGAAGACAACTGAAATATATTCACCTGTGAGAGGATATCCCTTCTTAGACCATCCTCAAACTTCCTTACTAAGAACATCCCATATCCACCCCGGATGGGTGTGAAACATTGTAGCTCAGTGAAACGAGAGGAATACTCCATAACAGAAAGAGTACCTTGCTATAGACCCATGAACTCCTGGGATCGATCGGCACTCAGGGTCTTCGGGTATAAGTAGTCGTAAAAAACGCTCTGGAAATCCTCCCAATCCATAACCTGTTGATGACCCGCCTATGAGATCACCTCCCACCACCTCTTGGAGGAGCCTCATATCATATAGGTAGTGATATCAACCCGCTTATTTGGAGGCATTTCGAGATTCTCAATCATAGTCCGCATGGCTTCAAGCAATGACTCTGCAGCCTGTGGTCCTCCTTCCACCGAGAAAGAAGAAGGATGCTACTGCTGGAAAACCAACTTCATGTCTTCCATAGTTGTGGCAGGAGGGGGTGTTCCATGAAAGGTCTGCATCATCCTCATAAAACCTTCCCTAAACTGCATATCAGTGCCTGCAAGTGGTATGACAACCGGTGCCAAGGCTAGCATGACTGGAGGATCGGAAATAAGTCCCTGATCAGCCATATCTAGCGTCTGATCACTATCCTGCAACCGACTTACAACTGGAGTACATATTTGAGGCATAGATCTGAAAGATAAAAAGCATAACGTAGATCAATAATATCAAAAATAGATAAAAATGGAGTACAAAACGGAACACGAGAAGGAAACACTCAAGTTTTACAAAACATGACTACACAACATGTATAAACTCTACACGGTGTGTACTTAACTCTATTCCCCTGCCCGAGTCTCCTTGCATGGCTATCCCACACGGTCATCTTGAACTGAGACTGCACGACATGTTCTGAACACACACGATATGTACATGAAGATTTTTCCTGACCTGTGTTGTTAGTGACACGGCTGGGTACACAGCTGACCCTTACACAGTGTGTTCCGAACAAACACGGTGTGTATAGAAGGAGATAACACCACCCCATGTTGTTCGTGACAGGGTCGAGAACCTTGAACAAGGCTACACAGTGTGTTCATACAAAAAATATCGTGTATTACATGAGCTTTCCCTACCTCATTTTGTTAGTGACACAACTGGGTACACGACTCACTACTACATGGCGTGTTCCTACCATACACGGTGTGTTCCTTGATAAATTTCACAACCCGTGTTTCTGCTCACACAGTAAGTGAAATTATTTACAAACTACACGACATGTGTATATAAGGCACATGCTGTGTATTCTAGGTTTTTCCGGGCTGTAGCTCTGAAACTGCACCTAAACCCGGAAAAAACTGAAAAACAAGCATGAAGGTGCCAAATTCCAATCCGTGAGGGGCCATACTCCCCGTGAATCAAAGATTGGCATCTCTTAAATAACATATATAAGGAAAAAAGTCAATTACCCAACAAGTTCCAATTCATGAGGTTCCATAACACCATAAGAACCAAAATTTGGCGTTCATTTAAGCAAGGTACAATACAAACATCCTCTCTATAAAACAGTACAGATTCAATCAAAGCATCTATCAAAACAACAAACATAATCTACACAATGTCTATCACAACAACATGCAATTTATAATGCACCCTAGATGGCATGGAAAGAATGCATGGAATTTGATTTCTAACAAGTGCCTATGTGATGAATGAGATGGCATACCCTCATCTCATCGGGTTGCAACAGAAATAGAACTACAATATCAACAAAAATAACAACACAAATCATGTGAATCACTGTAGGTGAAGTCAGATCAACTTTAACATAGAAAAAAACCAGAAAACTATAATAAGCGGGGTAGATTGGCTTTTCCCTGTACATGGGTTAGCTACTGCCGAGCACAGCTTAATACCAAGTACTGAATCATCCTATCAATGGCTAAAGGCTACAAACTATAAATCAAGAGAAAATAAATCCTATGATACTACTTGGTAACATCCTAGTTCTGGAAGCCACCCAGAGGTGCCCCATACACGGTTGGTCACATAGACTCAAGCGCATTTCCCCAAATGCCAGAGGCTTCCGAAAAGCATCGAGGGCCTTGGGTGTGATAGTTGGGAAACTATTCCCTCAATGGATGAGTATAGAGCAGAAGAAAAACAAATAGACAATAGTATAAATAGTAACAATCTATACAAGAGTAAACGATAAACAGTGGAAGACTAACAGTAAACAACTGGAGAACACACAAATATATATAAAATGATGCATGATATATATTTCATGAAAATCAACCAAAAAAGTAACAATGCTGAATACAATAATAAACCAAAGTGAAAAATCAAATAGGTAAACTCCTCAGCATCGTAAGCCATAGCTTGGTCCCATGCCCTCTATCTCCACAGCAAGTCAAGTACCTGATGTAGAAAGGAGCTTGACCTTATTTATACCTACAACAATATAGTCTTCTTGGGCCCAAAAGAATGGCCCAAACAGGTTATGAGACAAGGTCCTATAAGGGAAAAAACCCAATGATCTCTGCCTAATAGTCAATGAATACATGGCAAGTAAAAGTAATGGACGCAGTAAACAGGAAAGCACACAGCAGCTACAATCCACATTGTTTAGAATATAAGGTACACAAGTAACAACCAAAAAACAAGTAGAACAACATGCAACCCCCTGGGTAGTTATCATAGCCAAACACTTATTGTTCAAATTACAAGTACTAGCAACCCTTGAGGAGGCACAAACAGTCTCACCCCTCAAGTTCAGCTGAAGAATAGACTCTCTAAGGAAACACTCACCATCAATTCCATCTATAGTCTCGTATCGTACTAAAGGCTCTTTGGGGAATCACTCAACATCTCATTACCTCTGTATCCCAGGTCGAGAAACTACAGACTCTATGACGAAGCACTCGCCGTCAATTCCCCCTTTGGTCTCGCATCGAAGTAAGAAGACACTCTAAAGAAGCCCTTACGTCCATTCTCTCTATGGTCTACTACACTATGTTCTCACATCCCTCTGTAAAATAAACATGCATAGCATGTGTATCACAACAAGTAAACCTCAAGAACTACTAGGCCATTATTATAAGGTACAACAACATAAAAGTGGTAAAATAATATTTACAAAGATTACTATTCAATATGACTAAAAATTATAGAGTTATATTTATAAAATTTGGAACCCATAATTCCAAATGTGTAATAAATCTTTAATTGGTAATTATATGTGATGGGAATTTTATACTTTTTTATTGAACCATTATAATGATATGAAAATAATTCATTCAGAAAAATAAATTTTTTAAATATAATATGATTTTATAAAAAACAAGAGTTTAAAGTAAAATTAAAAAAAATTTAATTGTATTATTTAATATTAAAAGATAAAAATTAAATTATAAAATTAATTATTTATAATTTTACATTATACATAGCTGAAATGAAAACACAAATTTCAATAATAATTAACATATTTCACTTCTCACTGAATAAAAAATAATATAAAAAATTATAAAAAATTAAATCCAAGATAATTGTTACATAATTATTTAAGAACATATATCCTTCTAATAAATACCATTTCAAAAATTTTCTTGAAATGATTAAAATATTCTCTCATAGAAAATATAATAATTTTTTAATAAAACTTATTTTTGAAGAATAAAATGACATTAATAAAAAATGTGTGTGTATTTTGTAATCATTAATTAATGAATCAGTAATTAGTAAGATCATTATATATTTTATAATGGAGTTAATAAAATTTAATCTTATTATTTTATTGTGGATTTTATATTGTTCATATTTAAATAATAACATTTTTATGTTTGATTAAGCTTAGTGTTGTGTATCGTATACACTATCTAACAAAGTCTTTCATTTTTTTGGAAAATATCAAGGTTTTACTTTGTCTCCCCCATATTAAATTTCATCTCAATAATTTGAAACAAAAAATTGTAACTAGGTTTTTATTGTTCAAATTACCTTGGATGAAATATCCCATCAATGAACGTTTAATGAAAACATTTTATTAATAAGTGAGAAAGTGAAATATGAATTTGAATGAGAATTAAATATAATTAGGTTTCCAAAAAGAAAATAATTAGATATAATTGATAACAAGGACAATGAAAAAAATACTTACTCTAATGTACTGATAAAAAGTGATAGTGAACATGGTTAGGTGAAATATAATAGCTACAAAATCCTAAAATTGTGATGGGTGAAAAGACAATAGAGTCATCATAAATAAATGTAATAGGTTTATTTTTTTGTTTCTGTGTATTTTTTTAATTTATATGAAGATTTAATTTCTATACAATATAGTTATATAATTGTATATGCTTACATGTCAAGTAGATTTTCATACTTCAACTATATTCCACCACTATCACCTATTGTTCTCAAAATGATGAGTAATCATGATGAATTGTTCATGCCCAAATCACAAGAATAAAATTATAATGGATCACATTATCAATTTAGGGATAATTAGTAAATAATATTATATATAGACGTTAATAATTACAAAAAGGTGATACTAAGATAAGATAATTCCAAAAATTATTCATCCTTCAAAATATGAAAAATTACTTAAATCTAAAAAATTAAATTGTAATACCCAAATTTCATCATATATCATTTAATAAATAATATACTTAAAATAACTCAAAATAGTCTACACTAATATGGAAACCCCAAAATCTATATAAATATTATTCCATTTTAATTTTTAATTTTATCCCAAAATCACTCTAATCAATGTTAAATTAACAAAAAACAATTTGTATTACCCAATCATATAATATAAAAAATATCGTAATAATATCCATAATTTTCCTAAATTATAATAAAGTCTACATAATATTTTATTTACTTCCAATAGATACTTATAACATTATTCCTCCAGTAAAACCATATTATGATGTAATCCTTAATCACATAATATTCCCCAATGTAATTAATTTTTTCGTTTTTCACAAAGTGAAAAAATTAGTTTACAATCCCATGGCTAGTTAGGTCATATTTTTTCATATTTTAACATTCCATAGTTCCCTCAATAAAAAAGATAAGACAAACTATAATGGTCAGTGAACCATTAAATTTATGTCCACATAAAGAAAAAGAATTTTTCTTACAAAATTTTTTTCACTAAAACTTTTACTAAAACCAAGGGTTATAATACCATAAATGTGTAACAAAATATTTTAAAATATCTTATACTTTCGTAAATTATGATTATAAAATGGTTTTATAAGAATTTTAACATGTGATTATTCCCAATCATGTAAACTCATGATGGTATCCATAAATCTTAAGATAACCTCAGACGAAAACATCCTAATATTAATTTTTTATATAAAATCTTCTCTTATAACAATTATAATATCCTAGATCATAGATGCCTAGATTGGATGCTTAAAACATAAACATTAAATTTCTAGGAGTAATAGTGATAAATTTAACCCTATACATTCTATCCAAAACATACAACATCACATGGATATATTGGGTCACATACATACCCACGTCTCATTTTTCTTTAGAGTTTTATAGATTTAGTAATAACTAATAAATAAATAATTCCCATAACCTCAAGAGAGTATCATTCCCACATTACCCATATTTTCATATTGCATATCAGTTATTCACCATGTCCAACCAAATTCATCATCTATGAAACAATTCTAGAATAAAATGAAGTATAATTGTTAATTATAACTTGTGTAAATATGAAACCTAATAAGCGTTGTCATAAATTTTCAATAGCGTTAAACACAAGAATATTAAATTGAATGATATTCGTAAAACATATATGACCATGGTTTCTATGGATTAATTCAAGAACCTGAACATGAAATAATGGAATTTATACCCATTAATACTATGATAATAAATCATGATAGATTTAATAAATAATTTTAAATGGAAGGATTCATTAGAAGAAATAATTATTATTAACCATTCTTTGTTTAATATTTCTAAGAACTATAACATAAATGAAGAATATTGAAATTTAATTTAATTCTAAACAATCATAGATACATAAATTATTCGTTTCATAACATTATTATATTGTGTAAATGAAGAAGGATCCCTTAAAAGGAAGTTGAAAAAACCATAATCAATGTATATAAATAATGATGATTAAATAAATAAAAACATCCCCCTTTGAGTTTATGTAACATTAATGGGTTTTAATGTTGATGAATAAAAATGCCTTTTAAAATTCATTGAAATAATTCTTCTGGACAATAACATTTTCAATATGATGATATGTTTTTAAAAAATAAAACATTCCAAATATATGATAAATTTAATTTTATTGGAAATTAAATTTGAAACTTAAAAAATACAATTTAAAGTAGTTAATTAAAATAACTGTTGGAAAATGATTCATTTTTTAATATTTTAAAATAATAAGTTTTTTAAATCATCTTATAAAAGGAAGTATACAGTTACCCATTTTGAATGAAATATGAAATCTCATTGTAAAAATTTAATTAGAAGAATATTGTTTACCATGTGAAAATTTTTTATAATGATTTTTTTTAATAAAATAGCATTTTTTAAATAAATTTAGAAAATATATATATGGAACAGAGTGAATCTAAATCTAATAGAAGTTACATGATCTATATCATTTTCAAAAAAAATTCATTATGTTTCATTTATCAATAAGAGAGTAAATATAAATTAGACATTTAGACAACATATATTACAAGATAAGAATTAAATCGACGAGGTTCGATTAAATGATAGTATATTATTTTGCCTATGTAATATTGAATTTAAAAAATATTGAGAAAAGGGAGATTAAAACCTATGTCCTTTATTACTTTGGTAAATTTTAAATCATAATATCTATGAAATAATAACTTAAAATGATACCATAAATTTCTGAAACATTATTACACTCATGGTATACCATTTAAATGGGAAATTATATACACATTATAAAATAATATTGATACATAACATAAAAATGATTATTGAAGAATGATAATTAGATATTAATTAATGTTTCCAAAATAATATCATTGAATTGATAATTATCCATAGAGTGATTATTTGTATCAAATATAAACATAAAAAATATAAGAGAAAATAAAACGTAAATAAAACAATTATAATTTTACACAGTATATTTAAATAATATGAAAAGGATGTAGTGATATAACTTAATGAAATGAAATTGATTTAAAAACCAATTTTAAATTTTTACATTCATGTAATATCTCCTCTGATGAAATATTATGAATTTAAAATTAAAATACCATGAAATTTGAAAGATTCATTATATAACTTGTGTAAGGGAATTATATATATCATATAAAAGAAAATAGTATCATAAAATTTAAATACACCTTAATGAATGGAAATTGAGGGGAAATTCCATACATCGATTCGAGACATTCTATATATTCCATTTCAATCATGTATAATAAACTCATAATTTATTTTTTATTTAATATCCAATTAATGGATTTATATTTATAACAAGGAATATTTTTATCCTTAATCAATTTGTTCGATGTCTAGTGTTTTGTGGAAATTCAGTTCATAATTTCAAAACATATTATGTATGTTAACCCAAATCAAAGATTTTATTGATCCATAATATCTATAATAGTAATGTTGAACTAATTTTTATTTTCATTCCCAAATTATACTATTAAAAATAATCTTGAAATATTTTTACGATAAATGAATTTTATTGTATTCGTGGAGATGTTTGGTCATATGTACACATGAGTGGAATTTCACTTTTTCAATGATCATTTGGTCAATTTGTTTAATATTATTTTATGATTACATAATTAAAATTATATCATAAAAAACATAATATTTATTCAGTTACACACATAGATATATATATATCATCTATGTGATTTGGTGAAGAAAAAATAATCACATTGCTTATTTGTGGAGCTAATCCAAAAGTATGCATGAATGAGAAATTATATATTCAGTGTATGGAAATGTAATAAAATAATGGACATATTATATTTTAAATATGATAAATATTTCATGAATATCATATATAGTAAGAAATTCAATCTGTATATAAATCGATAGGATGGGGTAATATAAAATGAATGACATCAGTTTTTGAGTAAGTACTCCATCTTAATGAAGATGAATTGTTTTATATCCCATTTGATTGAAGTGGATAATGATATTATAACACCCCACATTTTTACAAATTATTTTTTCTACTAAATTTAATTTCATGTAATGTTTTTTTGCACACAACACCATGTATATATTAAATTACATGAGAGAGAAAGTTTGAACAAAATGCGATATATTGTTAATATTATTATTTGAAAAAGAAAGTTATAACTTATCTATTAAAATATAGAGTACATACAATAACCAATAATTTATAAATATTAAGTATAATGGTTTTGTAAAAACAAACTATATTTTTAAAAAATAGTTAATTTTATTTGAAATGTTTTATTTGTTTTCCAAGTAATATTTTCTCAAAAAATGGTTATATAACATTATGTGAACAAAAAATAAATTTAATTTTTTCTAATATTATAAAATGTGTTTGAAAAATAATTTTTTTATAAAAAAATATAAATTTTTTTGAGTTAATTCTTTATAATTTTATTAAAAGATATTTTTAATAGAGAAAACTACTAGTATTTATTAATAATTTTTCATCCATTTAAATAATTTAAAATACATAAAAATATTTTAATTTGGTGTTAAAAATAAAATTATTTCAAGTATATATACTTTAATATATTTTTTTCATTTTAATAAATTTCATCCTGAATTTTTTAAAAAACATTTTATGTGTCGAAAACATTTCTTCTTGGGAAACTACATTCTCATCTCATCTGTCATATAAATCTTAATTTCTCAGTTTTTCCATCTGTAAATGTAATTAGAAAAAATTATTCCATATTTAAAATCATGATACTATACATTTTTTAATAATTCTATATAATATTTTTACCACTATGAATAATAAAAGTATAAAAAACATTTTTGGTAAAGATAAAAAATTATTTTATCGGTGGTTAATGTAAAAAAAAGGAGTAAAGTTACATATAAAAATGTTTAACACCCATTTAATATAAATATTTATATCATAACAAATCTATTGTATAATATTATTTTAATCAGATACTTTATCCATTATAGAAACGTGGGTATAATGTTTTAAAACAAATTACATGCATTTCTCTCACATCACTTATAAAAGGTCACCCCTGACCTCACATACTAAAACATATTATACCCCTTGAATCATCAAATAAATATCTATTTTACTTAATAAATATCATCCTCTTATCATTAAATACTTTTTTATCATAAATTAATCAAGGAAGAACTTTGGTGAAAAACCAATGTGGTTACCTGAAGAACATGTAAAATAATTTGATGATTTATTATATATTATTTATTTATGAACATCGTAAAAATATTTTTAAAAATGATAAAATAATTTCCTCAATATATTCAATATACATAGATGGTATTATACTATTTTATTGTCCTATATAAATATCATCATTCCTCCAATTGGAAATGATAGCATCGCTCATATGTATAATGGACTACCATCCCCAAAACTAATGTGACATGTTTTCCATCAAAATAACTCATCGATGGGTATTATGGGAAATAAAATTTATACATGTGATATTTTTAACACACATATACTTATTTAATTTTTATAACACATATAGATTCCTATATTTCATGTTATGTGGCATACAATTAGGTCATAATGTGTAATATGGACTACCACACTATGAAGCGATGTGACTCATCCTTCACTAATACTTTGAATGTAAGGATATTAGGGAAAATTAGTGTAATATATTTGATAAATATTAAATATAGAATAATATATATTGTTAATATATTATTTAACATTATTTCATTTCATCTACTGTGAAAATTGAAACAGCCTTACTACCTCCATTAATAGTGTATTTAATTTTTAGTCTCCAAATTTCATGGATTAATATAAATTGATATATAATTAATATATATAATATTTATATCATTGTTTATATTACAGATATTATTTTTCCATGATAAAAAAAATTAATCAAAAATAACGAACAAAAATTAAAAAAAGTAATTATTATATGAAACATAAATTTAATAACAAATTATCAATTAGTGAGTAATAATAAGACAGAAGTAAATAATATATGGTTGGATAAATATGATAATTATTTAATAATATTTTAATATTAAACTTATAATTATTTTACATAATGATTGAGCATGTACATCGTAAGTCAAGACATAAGTTAATGGATTTCTGTCTCAATTTTCCATCATTGAGATATATGTTATTTTCTGAACATATCTCCCTTTTCCTGATGTATATAAAACAAAATTTTAATAAATATAATTAAATTCTTTATAGTCATTGTATTTTAGATTTCAGTTAATTTTAATTTTCAATGGGGCTTTCAATTCAATGTTACGAAATTTGTAAGTGTTTTATGATAAATTCTAATCATTTGTCAGGATTTTGTTATTTTTTCCTTCTGTTGATGAAATGTTATGATCTGTATCTCAAAATAATATTCACCTATGGTTATTTCTTAATAATAAACGTTTTTTCCTTTATTTTAAACTCTTTCTGAAATAATTTGTTCAACATAATATATTATAGAAAAAAATAATTTATTTATTTCTATTTTGGTCAATATTTTCTCATGCATATCCTTATATTCAAAAAAAAATGTTTTAATGAAATATTTTACTATTCAATAATGATTTTGTAAAGATATTTTTACAACTAATTTAATTTCTTAATGATTTTAGTATAAAATCATCAATTGATTTTCAAAATAATTGTTTGTTGGATTTTATAGAAAATGTGGAAGGAATCGTTGACTTATAGTGTAGGGGATGAATGGAATTTCCCATCATCATGAACACATAATTCATTAATGATTCAATTATATGTTTCTATATTTATTATAAAATAATATAATTTCCTATTTATTTATGAATTTTTAATGTTTTGTAAAATGAAAATAAATTTTTCCATAAGAATGGTTTTAATTAATTTTTATATCTACTTTTACTATTTTTGAAGGAAATTTTAATAAAAATTATTTTAAAAATGTTTTACTTTTTAAAATGTTTTTTCCAAATTTGAAACGTTATTTTCGATAAGAAATGCTTCATGTGAACATCCAAAATCATTTTCCATATATGATGGAATCATTTGATGTTACTTATTCGTTACCTGTAATAAGAATGAATTCCACCACACTTTTTACTTATCTAAAAGTTTAATAATTATGTTAAGGATATTTTTATGAAACCAATTTATTTTTCATGGGTAATGATATGAATAAATAATGAAATGTTAATGAAACACATTTTTTACATGTGTTATGATCTGATGAATAGATAACTGTTTTTTATATTGTGGAACACATTGGTATGGTTATCCTTATGAGATTGGTGGTTCCTATATCTCCCACAAATTCATTATTTAAAACATTATATTTCAAGCGATTACTATCATAAATATGACGATGGGATTTATACACTATAGGAAATAGGTTTGTCCTGATCCACTATTTGAAACATGTGCATCCCAAACCATAATTGGATACATGTTATAAGTAATCATCCGATATGTTGGTGGTCATTTTATTTATCCATGACATATGAAATAGGTTTCTATATTTTTGACAGTTCAACACATTTATGTTATGCTTTAATGGTTGAAGATTGATTTATGCTGATTTTTCATAATTATGGCCTCTGTTTTCATAAATTATATATGTTTATGCCATGACAACTGATTATTCTCTATCATGGGTTATGCGTAAACATCATAAGTTATATTCATGATAAAATACATTTATTTACATCATATTCGATGATATGATGAATGATTTATATCCACTGTGTTTACCCTTAGTATTCATCAGAGCTCACCTTTTTTTATGTTTTTGTCGCTAGGATGTATAGAATGGTTTGGGTATGGTATTCCTAAGATGCATATTATGTGATAATTTGTTTTTCATGGGATGTATAAGATCATTGATTAAATAATAATTTTTTTCTAGAATCCAAAGAATCTATACTATTAAGGACATTTGGAATGTGTTTTTGAAATGTATTAAATATTCCTATAACAATATTAGTGTGATAATCATGATATTTATAAAAATATTATATATATATATATATCTGATAATATTGGGTAATTATAAATTTTATAATAGAAAATTATTATTTTACCATTGTAAACTAGGATGTTAATAAATTCGTGATATCCCTAGGGAAATTTATATGGATTCGACTAAGGATATATCTATGTATAAGTCTAAAAATGATTCAATGTGTAGGAAAATGTTAGAGTGGGGTTTTTGGACAAAATAAAATTTCTATATAAATACTACATGTTTATATTGTACTACTACTGAGGTAACATGGGGTAATGACTTTGAAAAGGGTAAATTAAGTTGGGCTTGATCATCACCATATGTATAAAATTAGCTTGCTGCACACCTAGTTTGACACTCCCAGGTGATATATTTTTTAATGTCCTAGAATCCTTATGATGAATCATTATGTATTTGAATAATGACCACAAATAACCATGGATAATCCTATGGTGTCATAAATTGACAATATAGTGTCATTATTTAGTCCTCCTAAATTTTATTTTTATAATATTATTTTTCCACTATGATTAGTGCTCCTCAGATTATGTTTTTTGGTTTCAGTCAATGGATTGATCCAAAATGAACCATGTTAATGGTTAATGTGATTAAAAACTCAATTACTATATACTTGAATAACAAAATTCTATGAGATATTGGATGTAAAACTAGGTTGCTATACTGACATGACATTCTCAAACCATGAATCTTTCTAAGCATCCAAATGATCAAATGAGATAAAACCATTATGTTAAATCCTTTGTGAGGAAACATTAACAATATTTTAGTGGCTACTTTTATCCAATATGTATTTTTAAATGGTTTTTCACCACAATAGAAGACATTCTTTATATTTTAGATAATAATTATTTAATTTTTATATAACTATCAGTTGGAAGGAAAACTAAATCGATTGACGAATATACTAAATAATATGATGCAATAAGAAGAAATTGACTCCATGGAGTTATATGAGTTTATAAAATAATTTTTCATTAAGCCCTTCAATTGTATCCTCATAATTCAAATTGAAAAAATAATTCTTTTATCGAAAGTATATTGATAATGAACCTCATGGTACAAATGAAGAAATTTTTAAAATAAAATATAGTATATGATTCTATAATTATCATCCTACTAGAATATAGGTTTTATTAATTCATTTTTGTATTTAAAAAATGTTTTTAAGGGTTATATACCTAATATAATTGGGTAGAAATAAATAAATTGGTCAATTTTATATTAATGTGTAATTGTAGATTGAATTTACCCATTATTCACTTAGTCATAATAAGAAAAGAAAGATTTAAATCAAGTGAAACTCTAAAAACAACATTGAATAGAAGATGATATTTATATTATTCTTGAATGTGATTAAAGAAACATGGAGGAAACACTCTTCAATGGAAAACAATATATTTTATGTGTGGAGAATAATTTCATACTGAATTTGAATGTTGATTTGATCGGTAGATGATAGATAATGATGTAAATAAAGAGAAATCTCCAAAGAATGCACCACCCACACTCATATGATTCAGGTGCATTGTGTATTTTGAATTATTTGAATCAAAACTAAATGTAAGAGATAATATGGATGATAAGAACCATCAAACTATGCATAAAAAGTAAGAAATGAAATCTTATGTAATAAAAATGTGTTTAATGAGTCATGATAATAAGGGAACTCATATCCTCCCCTCTATAGCTTGTAATTTCATGATATTTTTCATTTGAAAAATCCCTTTTAACACTTATTGGTCATCCATTAGTGAAATTTCAGGTTATTTTGAGTATTTATTTTATCCCTCTACTTGGACTATGGAGTAATGAAATAAAGGTTGGAATTAATTTGGTATAATTATGGATGCAAGATTACGTTAGTATTTTTGGTATAAAATCAGATCATAATTAAGTAAAAAAGGGTTATTTATCTTTTGGAATAGTATATATCTCTATGTAATAATAAAGTATGGTTTATGTATATCATCATGGACGTATGAGTTTAAGGTTCATTATATGTTCAAATTCATGACACAACTTTTTTGGTTTTATTTGATTGGAGTCTACCAAAATTACATTAATTTATTATGAAACATTTAGGTCAATAAAAAACATTTGTTTTTTATGTTTTAGTGGTAATTTTATTTGAGTAGGAACGCCTTTGATTGTTCTAGATTTAAGATTATAGGTATTGGAAATCATTACATTTTATCTTATCATTCATATTGTGTAAATTAAGGATTATTAAAATAAGGTAATGTTTTTTAATAATATTGATAATGTTTTTAATGAGTTTGTACACATGTTGGTTTGAAATATTATTCATCTAGAACATCCACAATGCATGAACCCACAACCGAACATAACAAAGTTATAGCGCCTACCACAAGACAATGTGGAAGAATATTTCTGGTTGGAAAATATAACGATAAATATTTCTCATTATGTATCTTATTGTTTGGTATGTTGTCATGTTAAGGTTGATATAATGATGTCTTATAAGATTTCACTACAACTACCCATACCAGAATAGAAATTTGAAAATAAAACAAGGTATTTTTTTGTCAGATTCCACAAAAAAATATAATGGGAATAATTTTGTCTGGGTCATATTCAACCACTATAAAAATTCATTAAGCTTCATCACAATTATATAATACATCTTTCATGACAATCATATAAAGATATATACTATGTTTGTGGTAATATTACATGAATTATAACATTATATTTTATTTTGTTGAGATCTAACTATTACCTCAATGTTCTAGTGAATTTATCAAATGGTTTTTGGATGAGAAGTTATCATTCAACTTCTGGTAATCCATAACAACCTCAGACAACCATCATCCTTATTGGATAACAACACTACATTACCCAATGATGATATACTAGGGCCAATTTATCTATTATAAATTGTATACTATATCTAAATTATCATATCCAGCTACTCAAAAGGTTCTATAAGATAAGGATCCATCGAAATTGGAGAATATCTGGTATAAAATTATACCAATATTCAATATCATGTTAATGAGATAATGTCACCAAAAACTCTGTAAAAACATCTATAATACCAACAATGACAATGGGAACCAATATTTTCATTGTATCCATTTATTCCACAAAAATATAAACCATAAAAAGAAGAAATATCCCAAAATACTAGCTACAAACCAAAAAAATCCAATCTCCAACAAAGACCATGTGATGGCCATCCATTTTTTTATGAAATGATTATACTCAATAAGAAGTTGACATCAAAGAACATAAAAAATGACTATCCAATGATGAGGATTATATATTTTGGATACATATAAATTATGTAAATATATAAATTGGACTAATGTAGTGTCATAATCAATCTACAAATTATGGCCACATAAAAAAAGCTGGAATAGCCTCTGAATGGTGTAGTTAACACATGTGGAAGGAGGATCCTCTCCATTTATACTACTAGATCCAGGAATAGAGAGGGTGAAAAAAAGAGTGTGAACTTACTATATAAATCAATGAATAAATATAGAAGGATAAAAATAAGATCACATCTCACACAAAATATCATACCTATAGTGATATTTCTTCAATTGTATACAACTATCCATTCCCATCTCTTCTACCTCTCAATTGATGGCCACCTCCATGGTAATGCTTAGGCCGATGTCCCTGAACTAGAGAAATGTATTGGGGATGGACCCTACCATATTTATCACCTATTAGTAGATCATTAGAATACTTACTATATTATAGTATGAATCTGATAAATAGTTACTACTGATGATGTTGGTGAACCTAACCGCCTCCACCTATCTTAGTAGAGAGATCCATTGCGCACTAGTTCTGGTGATGAACATGAACCCCACATAAAAAATATTATCTAACGATCCCTGTATGAAATAAAGAATACCACTAACCATGGAATGACATAAATCAGATTGATGAGGTCAACTCCAAGGTGGTTGAAACGTCAATGTCCCTTGTTCCTGAGACCTACCATTGACAACTCCACTCCTTGAGAAACACTATAGGGTCCCCTCTCATTGTAAACATCCTCATGGGTGCATCCAATCAATTAATTCCTATATATATTGAAACTATCTATATTCAAGAAATATGAAAGGGTTAATTTCATATTAGATAAAAGGACAGAGTTACTCTTCAATATGAATTTCTAGTGACTCCACACTAGGAATAATAACTATAGACAAAAATCCATGGGTACCTAAAATTGATTCCCAACCCTTGCACTAAAAAACACCAATGTTAAAAAGAATGAGAATTGCACCTCATCACTACCATCATATTTGATTAAAAGCTCTATTAAGAGTGTTATAACTAAAATTCATCACATGAGACATCTTCCTCCTTCATCTCACTTAGATATAATACCCACAATTGAAACACAACTCCACACATTTAACTAATAGAATAACTGACAATGTTTTATACTAAATCCATAATCAAATTTAATAAGACGTCAAGCTCTTCCAAATATTATCACTATATATATTATAAAAGTATCCCTCATTATTAAAAGAATCCTACCATCGGAATGTAATTAATATAATCTGCCACATCTTTTCCTCCGTAATAGGATCAACCCTCTAATTATAATCTCGATCATCCTACTGAACCTCCACTAACTAAATAAGACATGGACGATTAAAAAGATCCTTTTTATAAATGGGAGAGAAAAGATTTACTAATACTGAGAGTATAGAATTTTATAAATATTCATTTATTTAAGATTAAATATTTTTTACTACCCTAAACGAAAACTACCAAAATAAAATACTGACTTATGTAAGTCATGATATGATAAATTATCTTTGGTATCCACCCTATAAACATTTACACCTCACATTTACATTTCAAAATCCCAGCACCCATGCACAATATCATATGGTCCCCTAAACTTATTTTTCCTTAGGGTTCTTGCTAGCCTATTTAATTTACTAAGAACAAATTGTATAATTTCCACACAAACCAAGTTCATTATAACCATGCATTACTCTGAACACCATCAAATACATCAACCATTATCTCTCATTCCACTCTTCCATGACCCCTATCTCTAAGGATACCACTATGATGCTAGAGAGATAATGAATTCCTAGTGTTGTATCCAATAGGCCTCGAGTTTGAGACTAGCACTCAGGGTATAAAAATAACATAATTGGGAGGCATTAACCACTATAGAAAAAAATTAAGAGATAAGATCAATAAAAAAAGAAACTCCAATACATAATATAAAATAAAATGAATAAATCCCGCAATAAATTTATAATTTAAAATAGATATAGTCAAAAGTCACAAAATTAGATACCCAAAAGAAAATAAGAAAAATTGACACAATAATAGTTCAAGGGTCTAAAGAAGAAATGTTATTAATGGTCCATGTAATCCTCATTGTAACTAAAAAATAACTATATATATAGGATTATTTTAAAGTATACTAGTTATGAAAAACAAGGACTATCATTACCTTGTGACAGAATAAAACTAATTCACTGAGGATAAAGTAACATAAAAAATACAGCATAAAATTTTCAACCATATAATATCATCCTCCTTATATCCCATATCCAAATAATGTATCCATCTATAATAAAATAGTAATAATCTTATCAATATTTGGTACCCTGCACCACTTTCCCAGCGATTTTATTTCGTCACAACCAAATATCATACATCCTGGTACACCCATTTCTATCATATAACATCACATCATTACAACATACTAGAAAACCCTCACATCACAACCCACCTGAAAACACATAGTCCATCACATAATACCTTGAATAAACACACATGGTGACTCAAATCACACCTAAAATCTTAATATTAGTTAATCGTAAACATGATGGATATCAACCTCATTCCCGCCTCCTATAATAAATGACCCCAATATAAGACACCCACAACATAGCCACATCATGTCTCACCTCCCTATAATCTGGTAATATCACATCTTTCTGAAAGACACCTGGTCTATCATCTAGTTAATTATATAATCTACATCCATCCAAACCTATGTATAACTACACACATATATTATATAGAAGGAACAATATAGAATAAATCTATTCAACCCCACTAGAGAGAGGTTAGAAAAAACATCCCCAAATAGGTATGGGTGTTAGAACATGGTTCTTGATACAAGTGAGGTTAATATAAAATACCATGGAATATAAATACACATATAATATACACATACAAGGACAACCTAGCAGTTCATAAAAAAGGTACTTACAAACTCACAGTGTTACAGACATTTACTATTACCTCTAATTGAAAAAACATTTTAAAATAAAAATACACAAGACACAACACATATTTTAGTATAATAAAATCAAATTTCATTTAAATATATCATTCATTTAATTATTTATAAATATAGTATTTAACGACACACCCCATTCTTAATTCCTTCCTTAAACCATTCTATACCATTAGATAAAACTGACCAATCAATTTTTAATATTATTATCTACTAAATCAATCAGTACCCGGACATCTAGGAAAACATAACAATTCTCATATCATCCAACACATAATAAAAACACACATCACCCCCCTCCACATCATGTTCTCGTACAATTCAATGATCATCCCATACCGCATCACACACACACACACACATCTTTACCCCAAAACATAGCAACACCACATCACATCATCCCCAAATAAAAAATAAACATTACATCCCCATAGCATAAATGAATAATAAAACATTATCCTTATATCAAAACTAAAAATCTCTTCTCCACAGAATGACTAAACCACAAAACATAACACAAACATACCATTTCTCAGAGATAAACAATGCAATTTATCATATTACACTTCTTTATTTAAGGGAATTATTACATAATACATAGATATTGGGGAATCCATTTTATTAAGATAATTTATTTTGTTAAAAAATTATAATTTACTCATGTTTATGAAGATAAATCACATAAAAAGGGTTACACAACTCATCAATTATAGCATAAATAATTACTACAATGGAGACCTCTTTCTGTGGGTGTTCTTACTGTACAATTGAAAAATCAATAATAATATCAATGATTTGAAAAAACTTTTAATTAGTCCTATTCCCTATCATTTAACTGATTAATATATCATGATTAGGACAGTTCAAGTCACCCTCAATGATAAAATCATTAATCAACCCCATCGTTAGATACAATATGATAAAAAATGGAAACCCAAAATCAAATTGAGCTTTACAATAAATCTTCACCCCACAAGGTGATGATGAAACCCAAAAATACCAAAACCCCAATAAACAATCCATGGATCAACACACACTACATCATGGGTTATAAAAATGCTTCCCCAAAATCTTACCAAACTAAAACCACACCACCATATAAGATCTTTAATATTAGATTTAGATAAATCCACCAAAAATAAGAGAAGGGATCACCAACATTCATGAATGACCCACCACAAGTTCTTAAAAATCAAAATAGGAAAATTCGGTATGGATAATCATTCCCTCATGTCTAGGGTTAACAAAAAATTATATATAATGATGGTTGAATGTAAAATAAATTCATCTAATAAAACCTATTTATAACCTATGAAATTCACATTTCATGTCATGAATTACATTTTCAATACATCAATTCCATAGGTGTTGGTTCCTTGAAGCTGTGAATATTTTACAAGGATTGAAATCTCTATATCATTAGTATCAGGTGAAAATTAAGTCATCATGGGTATAATATAATACATTTCATAAATTCCATTTTAATAACATGAATTTAAATCATTGACTCCCCTTAAAAACAAAAAAAATAAAATATATGTAAACTAATAAGTCAGGAACCATAAACTCAAAATGTGGATCTGGTTCACATTTTGGACAACCTCCTGGAGTCCTCATATTGCTCAACCCCCATGAACCCTCCATGAATTTCTCCGTATACACTCTCATAAAAAATTAATAGGTAAAATTATCTCATTATGGACCTCATAATACATTAATGAAGTATACTCATGATTATGAGATATTCTGAAAACATACACTATGATACATATATTATCAATATCTTTCACAATAAATTTTATATATAATGGGTATGTAAGCACTAACACCACATTAACTAAGGCTAGGAAAATAATTCATCTCATTATACTATCTTTATATAAAGGGGTTATATATAATCATTCCACACATGAATTTTTATTTCCAATACATTACTCATATATCTATTAATTGATTTAATTCATGAATGATATTTATTATAAAATAATTTATATTGAGTAATAAATATTAATTAACAATAATTTTCCCAATCACGGTTACTACTTTCAATGATGAATAATGTATGTATAAATCATATATTATTCATTTAATTATAATATCAATGAAATATTATATGAATATTTTGGGGTAATATAATGTCTAATGATAATAATAAATTGAATATCTCACTAGAAAGTCAATGATTACAAAAAAAGTACGGAAACAGAATATCAATACATTCCCAGGTCAAATTGATCGTAAAATATTTAGGTAACTAATAAAAATTGTTTCAATACTACATATACATAGAAATTATATGTAAAAATGGGTTGATGTCATTTATGAATTTAAATACAATAAAAAACTTCAAAATTATATTGAGAAAAATAGACTATTCATTGTGGAAATGTTTTTAATACTAAATGATCACAGAAAAAATCAAAATTAATATTCCTTGAAAACTAACATTTAAACATATAATCTAATAATTAAAAATTTAGTTTTCTTGGTTTCTATAACTTCCTTTCATGACGTACAAGTTAAGATATATTATTTACACATTTTTTGTTAAATCCCAATGGGCTTGGTTTGGAAAATTATATAAGGATTCCTATTTTAAAAAAAATTCAAAAAATATTGAATTTTTTTAAAAAAAAGTAATTTAAAGAATGTAAAAAATGAATTTTTATTAGAAAATATTGTGTTTGAAAAAAAATTAACTGAATAGGTAAATGATGTTTAATTTAAAATACATTTCCTCAATGATTTTAATAACAAATGAAATAAATATTGTTCTATTACATGTAAATATCATGAAAATCCATATTAGAGGAATATTAATGGGTTTCTATCTATAATTTTGAATTAATATCATTCAATGTAAATTCAAGTATAAAAAATCATTATTAAACTGAGATTGAAAAATAAACTCATATAAAGATCATAACATTAAAGTAAGATTTATTCAATGAATTGATTTTTTGAATAAATTTTAAATACACATAAAAAAGTTGAATTGTAACATAACATTTTGAAAAGTATTTAGACTAATTATCTAATCATGTCAATAAAAATAAATATGTAATATAATCTAGAGAAATGAAATTAAGTTATCAAAATATTGACCATTATGTAATTTTCAATTCAATCCCTCTAAGAGGAAATTATTATAATTTAAAAATAAATTTTTGTTAATTATGAATTACCAATGATATTACATGAAATATGGGTAGTATATTAACTATATAAAATATATTATGAACATGAAAATAGAATATGACTCAATAAAGAGAAATAGAGATAAAGTCCCCTACATCACACTTCATTTTGGATGAATTTGTTCAAACACCATGTGTAATTGTTTTAATCAAGGTATTTATTTATAATAGAACCATTACCACTTTGATAATATCATATTTTATTCTATAGTATCATTTTACCACTATTTGTTTAATAATATATCATTATTTTCTTTACTTTTTATAATAATTGCCTTGTTTTCTCATGCGTGTTTTTCAAGAGTATTCTGATTATTGTGTATAAGTTATAGATACATCATATATATGATTTAAATAATGTTATAAATACCATATTTAATCAATATATAATTTTATATAATAATTATTTAGTTTTTTTCATGGGAAATAAATCACATCACTTTTGGAGACGGTATGTTGTAAGTATGAATGAGCGACAATACCATTCCATTGACGTGTTAAAGGGTAAGTAAGTGGGTGATATATTAATCAACATGAATAAATATCATGTTTTATATATAAAATATGTTCATTAAATTTAAATTTATTAATTTATATATAATTCATAAGTGAAAATGAATCGCATCGCTTCATAAGGTTGTAGTCTGTCGTACATCCAAGAAACATTATTATATTTTAAAGGATATGGATTGTAAGAAAGTAAATTTGATATTAGAATTAAGTAAGTAAAATAATATCATAAATAATATATATATGTATATAATAAATAATTATGCCCATAATTTAATGGTGGTTATTATAAATTAGTTACATCCTTTCGTGAGCCGATATTCTTCCATACACACGATCAACAATATCATCTTCCATTTCATAAAAGTGGAGACAGATATAGGTAATGAAGATAACATAAAAAAATATTTGTATATTGGAGATTATTAAGATAATATGTAATAAATCTTTTATAATACATTAAGGATGTGGAAGAAGAGACAAATTGGAAACGTTCATTTACGAACATTAGCTCTTCTCCAGACAACATCATTAAGTTTTCACAAATTTTCATTCTAGGTTGGGATTATGATAAAACCAATAGATATGTGATGTTTCTAGAGAACTAAAAAATTTATTAGGTAATTATTTTCAAAAAATGGATTCAGAAGAGTGAAGAGATGAGGATAGGGGTGATCTTTTTTATGTGGGGGAGAGGACAAACATGGAATGTTTACAAACAATCAATTAATCCAATGTTTTTATCATTAAAAAATAATTAAAAATTGGTAATTAGAATAAAAAAGATTTTATAAGGTATAAATACTTCTATAAAATTTATTTTTTACATGTTTTATCTCGTATTTAACCCTTATATTCCTTATTTTACTCTTATAAATAAGTTTTTACTGAACCATGCTAATTAATTTTTTTTCCTCTGTCAATACGTAAATGTAAAAAATTAATATGAACATATTAGATAATATAATTTATTTATTATATATATGGAATTAATTAATTTATAATTAATTAAATAATTGGTAGGATCTAATTTACAACTGTACTTGTTGGTGCGACAAAAATGAGTGTTCCCAAACGGAAAATTCCGATAAGTATTTGAGGAATGAAAATAAAAAATCAATATGAAATGGATTATAAAAAAATATTTTTTTTTATTTTAAAATATTTAAACTAATTTTACATTAAAACCATTTAAAATTTAAATTATCCTTATAAATTATTAAACATGTAAGGCAGTTTCCAATAAAAAGAGTATTTTTTTACTATTCATCCCAAATTGTCACTTTTGAGAAGAATACAAAAAAACATCTTATGAAAATTTTTAATTATGAATTAAAAATATAATTTAATTTTTTCATATAAATTTTCTATAAACTATATTAAATAATAAAAAATTAATGTACTAAAAAATCGATGAAAATAATCTCTTTGAAAAAAAATCGTTCTTTAATAAACAAATCTTTTCATTTCAAGTGATAATTCCTTAATTTAGAGTCAATGCTTTCCAATTAACATGTATAAACCACATATTGTTATATATTATTAATTTATTTTCATACCAACCATTATAAATTCAAGGTTATAGTGATCACATTTTATATCGTAATATTTTATCAGTGTAATGCATTATATTTAAACTTGTTTTTTGCATGAATTGAAATCTATTAATGATATCATGTTTTATTAAAAAAAATATTTCATAAATTTTCATCTTTTTATCTTCTATTATAATATTGGTATCTCATTTCATATATTCTACCAAACCTGTAATTTCTTTTTTAAAATCATGTGTTGTTACCCGATCATTGATACCAACTAAAGAACACAAACATAACCATATATAATTTCAACATAAATACCATGTATAAAATATCTTGTATAAAGAAGATATTTTCAGTATACTATTTTACACAACTCTAGAAAAATATTATACTATAATACTCATATATTATTAATTAAATGAAAATGTTTCCCATTATACCATGAATTAATTATTCCACTAAATGTTTTTAAAATCTCCCAAAAAAGTATCCCACAAAAATTAAATTTTAGAAATATCATACATAATAAACATATTTATAACATGGATAAATATAAATATGATATAAGTAAGATCAAATAACCTGTTAGGGAAATTATATTCATTAATAATCAAAGATCATATGTGTACAAAAGTTGATCTTTTGGTTACATGAAAATAATAATAAAAATAAAAATAGAATATAAAAATAATATTCAATAAAAATGGATCATGAGTCATAGGATGAATATTTTTAAAATATATTATTAAAATTATATTAAATGAAATATTGAAAAATTATAATCCCAAAAAACATAACTAAGAAATGATTCAAATTATGAACTGAAAAATTTCATGGAAATTTTTTAAAATAAATAATTAAACTAAAAATTAACCATGAATGATTCATGGTACATCATATTTATATAACTCTTAAAATTACCATTATAATGGAATTACATGACCTGTTACATTAAATATTTTATCATAATGGAATCATGAAACCATATAATTTCATTATCCTAATTAGAGTAACTTATATCCAGATTTCTACATCATCACAACCCAATACATCAGATAACTATATTGGATAATCATATAATCATATAAAATGTATAAAACCAAAAAACTAATAAAAAATATTTTCCACCATTATCATTAAACACAAAAAAACATTCGTCATTTTTTCACAGCATAATTAACCTATGAGAAAGAAATGGGTTGACTGATACGTTCCTAAAAATATTATCATTAGTTATATATAAAATGTTTTTATGGTTTCATTATATAATATCCAAAATTATATATAAATTTTTTTTAATGGGTATTGCAATATATTAAAAATACATTAATTAATGAATTCAAAATAATATTTTTCAAATAAGAAGAAATTTCCCTCTATTTTGGTAACAATTCAATATGAAAAATTCAAACTGTGCAAAAATAATTTTATATCAATAACAAAATGATATTAGAGGGTAATTATGTTAATGATTAATGAAAACTAGATCTATGATATCAAATCAAGTGAAAATCATTAAAAAAATTGTATACATAACTAAAGAGATTCAAAAGTGTCTCATGTGCAAAATGAAAGAAATATTCTTTTTAAAACCACTATATCTGTAAATAAATAATATTTGGGGTATATATAATTAAACTATTATAAAATATTAACAAATATATATGATGGATAGATTCTAGTAGAAATGTATTGAAAACAATCAATGAAATGGTTTCATTGAAAATACATAACATTATTTTAAATCCAAATAATTTATCCTAATTAAATCAATAAATCATACTTAGTGGATAAACTAATATCATTATAAAATATTTATAATATAAATTATATGCACCGTATTAATTAATATATGTGTGTTATGAAAATATGATTCAATGTAAGAAAATTGTGATGAAAACCTATTATGACAATGGTAACCCAAAGAAGGAAATTTTGAGTTGGGAAACTCATAATGATTTTATAACAATTGAGTAAATATAAATGTAATTTTTTTAATTATTTTTACCAACCATGAATAAAATTAAAATCCCAGCCTAATACATTCATGTGAAGTGAAAGATAATAACAACATAATAGATTAATCATGGTGAATAATAATAAATATATGTTAAGGAATTAAAAATCAAATTAATAAAATTCTTGTGATCATTGTATCTTTTAAATAAATTATCAATGAATTTAACATTATATATATTTTTAGATCCATTTAAATATTTTAAATAAATATGAATTAAATTAATGAGATTTATAAACACCACAGACGATAAAATAAGAATTCAATGTGAATCTTATATCAATGAATTGTATTTGAGACAAGAAACCCTTTTAATGATCCTACCATTTGAAGTACGTATAAATTTATTTAAGGATTGTGATAAATTACTTAATAATTTTTTAATAAACCATAAAAAAGTTAATTATATGCATAATCATGCCAAAATATTGTCAATGTGGAACGTACATAACAAAATAGAGGGAGAAAAAGTAAATAATCTCCTTACCTAGGACATCTAATCGATGAAATATGCTCTATCATTAATACATGTGAATTTTTGGTTTAGTATTAATATCAATAATAACCAAATTATTAGTAAATCTTATTTATACAATCTATTTATCCCACATTTGTACCCATATGTTAATTGTTTAATGTTAAAATTATTATTTTGGTGTTAACTGTTATGTTTCCGTTAAATACATTGGTTTTGGGTTCTCATCCTTCATTTTATTCCTAATTTCCACATGTATATAATGTTAATTAATATTTATTTCTTTAATTTAATATATTTCTAGACTCCCATTTAAATTTCAAAGATCTTATGCTGACGTCTTTTACAAAATCATTAAAAATTTATTTTTTATTGAATACAGAATGAACAAAATAATTAAATTTTTGGTATATATAGTATTATATATTACCTATAAATAATTATGAAAAAATATAATGTTAATAATTATTATATATCACTATACTTATTTAATATTTTTATTCAATAATGAGATATGTATCATAACAAAGTTCATGTTAGTAGTGAAGTGGGACAAAAGAAGAACATTATATAATGATCGAATGAAAATGGACATATTATTTTATTGTTATAATATAAATTTTAAAAAGATAAAAGATTTCAAAAACATTTGATTAATTTGATAAATAAAATTCAATAAGATATTTTTAAAAAAGAAAAATTATATAGAATATTAAGAAGTTCATACCTACAATGTTTCATGTTATGCTCATTTTAGGTGCTTAAATGTTATGATGACAATTTATTATTGATTTTATAAATATAATATAAACAAAATTTATAGAAAAATAATAAATTAATAATTATTATATTTATGAACTAAATTTATTTTAATGATCATCTATGATACACGGTGATGAAAAATGAAATATATCGTTGCTGAAGGTGGTAGTCTAAAAGTAACCTAATGATGATTCCATTTTATAATTGATAAAAGGGAATGTATATCATCGTTTTTTCTAACAAATTAATTACATTATAGTATATTATTGGTGATTATATCATTATTTTAGTATATTTATTATATATTTTGAAGAGGTGGATGAGGAAAGAGACATTAAATTACTCTATTAAAACAATTATATCTTCCTTGCATATCCTCTTTTGTAGATATCCCAGAACCTTCTTAGAGTATAATTTTGATTATAGTGGAAACTCTATAAAATGTCTATTAAAATTTTTGAGGTATTTATTATTATATTTTTAAACTAATAGGATTATGTTTTGTGAAAACATTATGTGGTTATGGTATAATCATATATGTGTAAAGACTGACAGTCATGTAAATACATGTTTTGTAAATATATAATGAATATAAATCTAAATCCAAGTTGAAAAAATTAATATATTTTGGAATATTGTATTTATTAGGTCTAAAAGCAACTTAGGTCATCAAATTAGGACATATTTTTGTGATTATTATGTCCTTATCATATATTTTTATCCCACTACTAAACCTTTTAACATTTACACATGTGAATAACTATTACCATTGTATCATATTTTATGATAAAAATAAATAGATCTTATTACATTATTTAACAATTATGGAACAAAATAGGAAAACCATTTTAAACAGATTAAATTATATAAGTTGTGAAAAAAAATTTAATATAATTATACATAATTCAAGGAATTTTAGTTTTCTAATAAAAAAATTATTTTTAAACAAAATAATTTATATTATTTATTTTGTTGATATTCATATGTTTATTAAAAATATAATTATAATTATCTATCTTTTAATATAATCCAAAATAGAATGGTAACAATTGTATATTAAATTGATGATAATGATCCAAAAAATTAATTTTATTAAAATATATTATGACTTTAGTTCCAAAATATCATGAAAGAGTTTCAAAATTAAATTTTAGAATGTAACCGCATTATTCCAATTTCCAAGAAACATTTTTACTTAAGAAAACAATAATATATGTTATTTATTTAGTAATTTATCTTTATAATTATCTACAATTCCATATAATGTTAAAGATTATGTTTCATTGTTTTACTAAAAACGAACTATTTAATAAAAAATATATAATAAGAAAATATTTTAATAATAAATCCACAATATAAGCAAATTTTTTCAAAATAATCTTAAAATTTATAATTTCTACCTTGATATGAAACCATATAAAATATAGAAATATTAATAATTTAACATAGAACCTATTTTCAAAAATATAAAAACCATATAATTCCTATTAATGTGATGAAAATATTTCTAATAAATAACAATAGTAATTAACATGAATAAAATAATTAATAATCAAATAATTCTTTTACAAGAATCCAAATATGAAAATATTATAATAAAAATTTCTTAACAATTAAATAAAAAATACCTTTAAAGATAATGCAAACATAATAGTATTAGATATATTATAAGTATATAATTGGTTGTATAATAAATTTTCAGAAATGATATAAACAAATATAATTGACTATATCAAGTATAAAAATTCATAACTATGAATGTTCAGAATTCATAAATGTTATATCTTATTAAAAATACATTGGTTGTCAGAACTACAACATGGGGTGGGTTGAATCTTATTTCTTTTATTATAAATATGTATGTATTAACATGACTTAGTAGACTTGATGATTTTTTGGTATTATAGGAGGATCATACTGAGTATATTCTACTCACTAGTTTTAATCAAATCACTGTGATCAATTTTTTTATCATCTATTAATTAGAAGATGTAGTAAAGGCTTGAGGTGGTATATTCTATCACATTTAAGGAGATTCAAGACAACCTAAGGATATATTTTTATATCATCATTATATGTATAATGAGGAATTTTGGTAATTATTAGAATTATAATTTTAAATTACCAAATTATTTATTAACATTCCATATAAATATGAGTGAGGAAATAAAACGGTGTTTAACCCACATGGATGGTCTATATGAGAATTAAATAAATAACAAATGAAATCATGAAAAAACATCATGAAAATATTTATAATGGGAGAATATAATAAGGTATATGAATGGAAAATTATTGATAAAAAAAATCAAATAACAAATATTTTAAATTAATGTTGAATTAAAAATATAGAAATAGTAGATAAACATGAGGTATTTGTGATTTATTTTTATTGAAATGATATTCATCAAATATTTAAAAAATTACGTGAAATATTTTCACCTACTAGAGGTTCGTCATACTTCTCATGTCGAGGATTGTGGTTCAATGTTATGTGAATTCAGTATAATTTTAACAACAAAAATCCCAAAACCAGAGTATGATGTATTTTGGATTATTCACGATCAAATTATCTTTTGATCTGGGAAAATAAGAACCATGTATGAGAAATGGTTAAAGAAAATTGTAAATGCATAAAGAATAAAAATATTATTCCCTTTATTAAACTTCACCAAAAAAATGAATGTAAAAATAACATATGAGAATTATATTTCAAGAAAATATGAAGCAGGGAATTGGGTATGAATAGGTTTATTTTTCAAGAATCTCAAATTAAGTCTCATTTTTTCATGAAATTGATTTGTTGTTTTACATTCAAAATGTTTTGATCACTAAATGAGTGAATGGTTTTTCCACCACTAGAATGTATATGTCCTACTAGTTTATATGAAACCACATGCCATGTCCTATAATTATCCTCAGCAGTAGTTTATATAGGTTGAATGATTGGTATCCATGTTAGTGAATGCCACTATATTGAATCTTCTTTATATTAATCTAGGAATCATTTTAACAAAACGATCTCCTCCCACATCTTATTGGATTTACATCTAAGAAATATTAAACATGTTTTTAATCCCATATTTTATAATACTCAATATCTATTTATATTATGTGAAAATTATATTTTAATAAAAATATATGGCAACAGACATTATAATTTTTTTGGAACGATAAATCAAATTTTATATGATTAATATCAATTATTATCGTAATAGTTCATAATAAGCCTATAATTAATATTTGAGATTTTCTCATAAAATAAGATTTTGTGAATAAAAAAAAATGTCATTAACTTATTAATTCTATAAGTAATAATAATTTTTTTATAAAATTTATAATTAAAAAATTATTTTATATAAAATAATATAAGATCATTTTCATGTAAAAATAATTATTTTTGAGAAAACAATTTAAGTCATAATGAATATATATTTTTATTAATTAAAATAATCTATAATGATGAATGATTTAAATAAAATATATAAAATATATATTTAAATATATTAATTAAAATCTATATAACTATTATTGGAACTCATATAGTTAATTTCTATTCTTATTATACCTAAAAAATGTATTTCTCAAGAAATTATTTTTTGACTTGTATTGCGGGATTATTATTAAATTTAATTATGACTATTAATTTAATTCAATTTAATAAAATTTATACCATATTACTAATCATAATAATTAATATTGGAAATAATTAAAACCTAAATAATGGTAATAATAAAAAAAATACAATAAAAGTTAGTTACCGCATTTAATTTTAAAAATGATGTCATTGCGAGTTAACTGAAAAATGACAAGTGTTCAAGTGACCTAAATACACAATGAAAACTCAATGGTTGGAGTTATTTCAACCATAAAAAATTATCTTTTAATATTATCGATTTTCTATCCATTTACCTATTATGTTACTTGACATTAGTGTAAAACATTAAAATATTACTTGTGAGTCGCACACCTCAATAATAAAAGGGAACCTCTTCCCCTCATTTATTAACAAAAAATCCATTTTTCATTAACATACCATAATGAAAAATCGACACATAATCATTATATGTATTAGATATCTACTATTATTCCAAAAATTCAAACCCAATGGTTTTTAATATGATATCATAGATAGGTTTATCTTTGTTAATGTAATCTTCTTCACCAACATTATTTGTTTAATTATTATTTTTCATCATTAAATTATTTCTTATAATTATAATATATAAAAATCAGTATATATAATATAATGATATGTTATAATTTTTATTAAATAATATTATCGATCTCTTTATTATTCAATTGGTAAACAAAATTATCCCTCCTGTGGATGGAAGACTGACACCTCGTGAAGCCATGTAATTTTTTTTCCATCAACGAATCATACAGGTTTTCATAATGATGGAGATAATGAATATATATGTTACATATGAAATTATATTTATTCATTAAATTTAATATATCATCCACTTTATCACCCTTTTATCTATTAATAAAATTATATTGTCACTCGTCTGTACATACACCTACCATATTCATGAATTTATATGAGTCATTTTACATGCAAAAAAAACATCATGAATGATTCAAAAAATATATATAATGTATAAATATGATATATAAAATTAATAATATTATTTATATAGCATTACTATATAATAATTAAAATAACCACAACTTTTGTGAAAATAAATTCACATAAAAAACGAACCAATAAACACTTGATATGATTGTAGTAATAAAATATTATTAAATATTCCATGATTGATATTAAAATCAGGTATTATAAGATATTTTAAATATAAATTTGACTTCTATATAAATTAATTTAATATTTTAATTATTAAATTGTAGGTTAAAGAATCTTCAAAAAATGAAAGTACGAGGTATGATATTTCATACCAATTTCTACTCCATTGATATACATTTAATACTTTCTACTTATTTACATTTATGTTGTGTATATATTTCCCCATTGAAATGCTTACCATTAATACAAATTTATTCATCTATATTATTGTTTAAATTATTTTTTCTTGTTTTAAATTTTTATAATCTAAAATTTACCAAACATGCAAAGTTGAATTTACAATCTCTCATTTTGGGATTACCTATATTTTTCTTAAAGAAATATTATAATCAATGATTATTAAAAAACATACATTTTCATATAATGTGGATATTTTAGGAGATTTCGTATTTTCTTTTATATTCTCCATGAATTTCTATTTAATTATGAAAATATAAGTTTAGAAGGAAAGTAATTCTTTTTCTTTATTAACCGGGAATATTTTTCTACCATGTCCCGAATTTTCAAAGTTATTTTAAAATGTTATTTAATTTCATAAAAATAATTATATAAGAAATTTTATGTGATTCTATAATTGATAATTTTTTTGAAATGAATATTTATAATGTTTTATAAAATACTGATTTTTATATAGTCTAAATGATTTTTTTGACGAATATAATGTTAACTGACTTGGAAACCACCAAAACCCATTCCATGATAATTAGATTGTTCTAAAAATTTTATATTTTTTATAAATAACACACTATTATGATTTTTTTAAATATTTCACTTCAATTTTCGTGTATTGATAGTATATTATTTTACAAAACCAATATTTTTGATGAATTGATTGTTACCTCTTATCTGTATTTAATTTTATGGTCGCCAAATATCACTTGAAACATTCACATAATAATAATCCTTAAAAAATAAATTTATCTTAAATTTTTATACTTTTTTAATATATATATGACTATTTCCTAAACCATGTACTACTTTTACATATTATGTTTTATTATGAATTTTATTTGATTAACAATGAAAAATATTTTAAAACCCACATTCATTAATCAATAAAAATATTAATTAACATGGAATGTTATTTAGGATATAAATTTATTATTAAATATATGAGGAATGCATTGAAAATTCAAATTTTAATGTCCCCCAATCTCAAACTGTCTCATGGGGTTGAAACGGGTTGGTTAAGGGACCTCAAACATTCTTTCACATATGCTAGAGGATTAAAACTAGAAGTATGGTTTTGATAGTTATATTGGGGAGACTGAATCCCTTATTTATATGGTTAAAACATTATATAATAATCATATTACAGGAAATAAATGTCAAAGTTATAAAATAAGGGAATAAAAAATATATCAGAAAATAAAACAATAAGATCTAATTGAATAATCCAATATATATAAACCCAACATCAGAATCCTAGATCCAGTGTCTACCACCATTACATTGGAATGATTATAATGGATCAAATCCTAAAGTATAAATTGTTTGGTAGTATTGGAAAACTGTATACATACATGAGAATTTTTTTACAAATAGATAAACCTAGTACAATATAATTTTTTTCTTTTATTGGGTGATAACATTAAAATATCTATTTTATCTTTGAATATCATTATTAGTACCCTTATTTGATTTTTATGTAAATTAAATAAACTAAGGGTGATATAAAATTATTAGTAAGGATAAATTATAGAGGATCAAATAATTAATCAATGAGAATAATCAATATGGGATTGTAATAACTGAAGACACACAACATGTAACCAATAGACTATGAAATAATTTTATAAACAACATGGAATGGTAAATAAATAAAAACACATTCCATTATAATAACTATATAATAAAAAGTCTATATGGTATGAAAAATAACTAAAACAAATTCCATATAATAAATGAACTAATAATGAAATGAATCCATATATTTTTCAATATAAAATCTCATGGATAAATAATATATTAATATAAATGAGTGAAATACATAATTATTTTATTCCATGTTTCCTAAGTACATTGTACCTTTAAATTAAATACATTTTACAAGATTGTTTAGAATATTGGGAAAATATCATCTATTTATTTCGAAATAACTCATCACTTTAGACAACCAATGCATCAATAAGTTGTCTATAACTAGGCCCCACATGTGTCATACCTATCTTATGCGATACTCACATATAAAAATTATTGATTTAATAATATGCTTTATCAAATAAATTTATTTATTAGAATATACAAGTTTATTAGTATTTAATCTTTGGATGACACCAAAAAACAAGCGTTGTCGATGTTGATGAATGGAGATACCATTTAATTATCATTAAGACATTCATAAGGTAAATAAATTTTAAACATTCCAATGTGTCACATACAACATAGTCACATTTGTATCATAACTCACCAATAATAAAATGAAACACATAATATCATGATAATAAATAGATTCATGATATAACAAGTCAATGTAAATACCATATGTAAATATGATATACGTCTTAAAAAATAAACATTACCATGATAAATGATATGGATAAATGGAGGAAATTCAATGTCATATGATCCTACAAAATTGAATATTTCAATGGAACTAAATGAAATCAAGGAAGTGAATTCCAATACTATCATTGGTTAAATAAATAATTTTCAATATAGTGGAATAATAAATATGATATCAACACATCATATCCTAAGTTGTGTAAAAAATAAATGGATGTTTTCATTGATAAATAGAGATACTATTAAATAAAATCGTTAAAACAATGTGGAAGAAAATATGCATCTTGTTTAGAAAAAAAGTTCAAATTATTTTTCTTTTTAAAATCACTATTGAAGTAATTTTCATTAAAAGTTTACATGTTAAGGATTAAAATTAAGAAAAGATGAAATGGTGTTGGTAAATATATATATACCATTAAGGGTAAAAATAATATTCCTTTTTCATGGTAAAAGGTTATATAAGTGCATTGTTCAGAAAGAGAAAACAAAATTCCATTTAAAATCTTGTAAAAGAAAAAAGAGTAAAAATTTATTTAATATATTTTTTAAAAGTTTATATGTTTTCATGAAAGCCTTTTTATAAAATTGGGTTTTTATAAGAAAATAGTTTCTTCAACTAAATGAGTAATTGAAGTCGAGTTTTTATAAAAATATTTTATAGAAAATTTTCTAAATAAAAGAATAGAAATTTTTTACTATTATATGGAAATCGTATTGAATAAATATAGGAGAGGAAAATGAATGGGTTTATTATATAATGATAAAATAATTTTTTCTAATTTAAAATCAATTATAAACTATCCTAAACAAAAATATGTTGTAAAGTAAACCTTTGAAAAGGCCATAACATTGAAGGGATAATCAATCAATGAATATATTAAGGGTTTCAAATTTAAATACACCTAAATCATGTTAATATATAAAATATATAGTAAAAAGTGATTACATATATAATTTTTGATTATTAATGAAAACGGGAATGTAATATAACCCAATGAAAAGGAATCGAGTTGTAAAATTATTTACAACATGATAAATTTTTAATTCATATACACATAGAATAAATAATTAATAATAAAACTCACAATACCATAATGATAAATATACTATGTATATCACATATAATACTGGTCATTAAGTAACACATAGAAAATAATTTAGTGGTGAATGTTAAATTTTATCTCCATGATGTAAAAACATGTAATGAAAATCCCTTACCTTGTGTTTCATTTAGGGTAAATATCCTTTAAATTAATATATTTTTATTTTAAACATGATTCTAACATATTCCATAACAATATTAAAATTTATTATATCATATATATTATTTTTATAATATCTTATTACCAAATTTTTAGCCTCCTCTAAAATAACTTTTTATTAAAATAACAAAGGCAACAGAACAAGCTATGGGGGTCTATAGTAATGCAAACAGATGGAATCCCCTCTGATAAGGTTAACACATTATGGCTTCATGCTATCTATCTGAATGAAATGAGTGTCGGTAGACCTACGATCAGCCATTGAAGCCAAATAGTCTGCAAACTTATTCCCCTCTAACCATGTGTGGGATAAAAGAGTGTTCTAAAGAAGAATTCCACTGCATTTTATGACTATATAGACAATGGAACATAGAGAGTAGCAATTCACTTTAAGGGATTCATGGAGGATTATATAATCCACATCCACCTCAAATATATCCAAATTCACCTGAATGCACAAAGATAGCCCTGTGTTGAGAGCTTGTGTCTCCTCCTAAAAAGCAGTGCCCCTTCCAAAGGAATAAGAAAAGGCCAAGACCACACCTCCCCCAGTATCTCTAACAACCCCCACCCAGTAAAATCCCCCATTAAAAGCCCCATCCGAGTTGAGATTAAAGCCTGATGCCCAGTGAACCCACATACCAATGCCTCACGCCACGGATGGAAAGGGGACATGGTAATATCCTTGAATTCATGGTAATGGGGTGGGGGTCTCGTGCCACTCTTTATTAAACGAAATCAGTTCCAGATGTAGGAAACATATACGGGCAATTATAGCTCTCACCGTGGGCCTTTCTCCTTCATACTGAGCTCAGTTTAGGGCTTTCCAGATGCACCAGCACCCCGCGTTTAAGGATGAAGCCCAATCTATACGGGCCTTCTCTGAGCCCATAGAACCATCAAACCATCTTGCTAGGAACGAAAGCTCAGTCTCCTCCCTATTGAGAAACTGATTACCTCCAAGAAACGAACTCACTCCATGTGTCCATTCTTCCTCAAAAAATAGGTGTTCAGACCTTTCCTCCCTCCACTGGCTACAGCAGTGACATCCCGAGGCCAAACATATCCCCAGATTCTTGATATTCTCATCTGAAGTAAGGTCATGATTTCTGATACGCCAAGTGAGGATGATCAAATTCACCGGGATCTTACAGCACCATGCCACCTCATTCCATCGATCCAGAGGTCCCGAAGAAGACAACCTCTGAAAGTCTCTGATACTGAAAATAGCTGAGGATAATGAAGTGAATACACAACTTTCCATCTCTTCATTAAACTCTATAGAATCAAAGAGGTCCAACTGTTCAGCACTCATCACCACCTTGATGAAGCAGGGATAATTTCAAGATTCCTTAAAAGTGATTAGAGGAACCAGAAACCTAGGGAAGGATAGAACAGAGCCAGCCCAGTTCGTATACCAGAAGGAGATATCCCCCGATCCCACTAACCAACGCGTTCTTTGAGACAATGAATGGACCATAGGATAAAATTTAGACCAATGGGGAGAGACATAACCACTACTGACCTCCTCATTACTTCCGATGAGTTGCGACAAGCTTTGGCCCCAAATAGTACGTTGCTCCACGATTTCCCAAGCAAGATTAGCATGAGATCCCTCAATAGTGCTCTGCATACTTCTCTAGTTGATCCCCCACCTCTTGAATGGGTATTTCTAGTTGCACCCACAAAGTCCAGTTCCTCTTCCCCTTTGACTTTGCGTCCCAAAAAAATTACAAAGAATAGAGTCCACAGCTTTAATTTGATCATGGATTCTTCATATAATGACTTAAGATACTATGTAAATATCACTTGTATCAGAATATATGTATTTATTATATGTCAGTGAATATAGAGATTATAAATGCAATATAATGTTCATAGAGATCGTAGGTCATACTCACAAACAAACCTTGCTTTGATTTACTTTTCATATTAAAATAATGAAAATTAATTAATTTTTATTATAATTATAGTATCATATATATTTCATATATATTGCATAGTTTTACGAAATTAATTATTTATATATTCCATGTGCTGTGTGAATTAGCCACATTGATTTGGGGGAGTGGTAGTCCACGCTTAGACAAACGATGTAATCTTATTTCCACAAAATGGAAAGCATACAAATATGAATTATATAAAATTTTGTTAAGAGTAAATAAATTATCATTGTCATATATATATATATATATAATTATATAGTTTCTACATTATAATTCCCATCCGTGAGAGGTGGAAAATTAAAAAACTCATTGTATCTTTTTGTGAGGCGGTGGTTCACCGTACACATAAACAGTAAGTATGTAACACATTATATGGAAGTGTGTGAATGTGCATATAAAATTATAGAATAAAAACATATAATTATATCTAGGATAATTATTTTATTATATAATCACATAATAATAATATTTTCTGTGTTGGAGTTTGAGAAGAAATAAAAAGATCACGAAGCAAGATGTTACCTCTTATTAGTGCAACTCCTTTTTCTATGCACAAAATGAATTCCACTGATAGATTTATGAATAATATGAGGCCTTTATATTTAGGTAAGGGATTTTTATGATTATGTTTTTATGTAATTGTTTGATCCATAGTGGATTGAGATGTGTGAGGAAGTGGTTGGGGTAAGTGACATTTTATAGTGAAGTGGGAGTGACATTCTTGTAAATTTCTGAAAAAAGAAATCCATCGACATTTTTCATATGAAAGGTTTCTCCAATAATAGTAAAATGTATTTAAAAGGGAGTTTTGGATCGAAATATAGCCATCCAATGTCTTTTTTACTGGTTTTTAGGTCATTTTTCCGTTTTTCATGTTTTTTACTCCATTGTTAGGCTAATTTGTCTCTTTATCACGGTAATTAATTTTAATTACATTTAGATGTATTTTTTTAAAAAATAATTTATATTAAAATTATTATACACATAGGTTATGTTTATTACAATTATGGAATAAAATTTTCCAATTTCCAATAATATAAGTGGCATAAATTAAGCCTATAAAATATTTTGGATGAATGTAAAAATTATTTTACTTAATGATTAATATATATATTCACATAAGTTAGATAAAATTATTCATATTCTATAATTTAATGCATAGTTGGAATCTTATTATATTGAATAACATAATAATAACAATATATTGTTGTTTGGTAAAACTCGGACATGCATTTAAAGCAATCCTTTAAAGAAACTCTTTATTGCGTGTGATTCATAAAAAATAGGTATCATGTGAATTTCAAGAAATATCATGGATTAATTTTCTTTAAAAAATAAATATATTATACTTTCTCGAAATATTATATTCTATTACGTGTTTGGGGTTATGTGTCACACATGCTATCAAATACAATGTTCTTAAGAATTTTGGGTCATTACATTCTCATCAACTTCATTGAATTGAAACCACATAATTTAAACTCAACCATGGTAATAATTGTATTGATATTTCCTATGTTGAAATCCCCCATCATTGAAGGGTTCATAAAATATCCTACAGAAAATTGAAAATGGGGATTACAATGGCTACATATACTGACATATAATTAGGTATATATCTAATAGAACATTAGTGTTAAGTTGAGATACAATGTTTATGGATAACCATAAATATATATATGGTGTTAATAATGTAATCAATCAAAACAAGTGAATTATCATAGGAATGTTGAGGGTCTCAATCATTTAAATCAATGAATAATTAGAAAACAATCAGTTCAACAATAATTAAGGTATTATGATAAAAAAATCATCTTCCTAATGTTGAGTAATTATTTTAATATGAATTAATATAAATAAATAATCATATATAATATATTTCTAAAAAGATAATTTTCATCTACTATGGATACTTCGATAATTTACCAATTCACCAAAAAAAAAAGTGATGCCCGAAGCACGAAAATAAAAAAATCACAGATCTTAAGGGGCATAAAGTCTTCTCCGTTTCCTCTATATATTATTCATAGAAAATATGAATAATATATTAATATCTAAACCTAAAAAAGTAATATTATATGTTATAGAAATATATTTATTCCCAAAACATAGTAACTAAAATCAATGAAATATTATCCAAGGCATTGTGTTGGTCAGTGGTTGGTGTTAAACCATTATAATCCATTGATAATGTGTTCAGGCCTCACGTCCTATCTAGATATAATGGTTTGTTACCTCACATACATGTTGTCCATTTCTAAAACCATATTAATATAATTCAAAAATAGATATTATGGTCATCCTTAATATTAGGTAAATAACAATATAGCATTTTAACTAATGTTTTAAATAAAATCTCAATACACAAATAATTAATCTGTTTATTTATACATTGTTCCTTCCATGTTCTAGAGTTTATATAATATATAATTTTCCGGAATCCATAATAATGAAACCTTACCTTCAATAGAAATCTGTATAGGTTTTCACTAAGTTATTCATTTTCATTATCAGTTTAAATACATTATAATGATTTGTAATGAAAATGTGAGTTATCTAAAGCATATACCATATGAGTGTTACTCTAGAGAAGCATTAAGGATCATTTTCATATACCTAGTTACGCCATGTCAGGCCTGATGCACTTTGTCATAGTTATTACCCCCAGGTACATCTATTATAAACCTGTATCCACTTATAGTATTCAAACAAGGATATATACATATAGGAGAAAACATATAATCTCTATCATATCAAAAATATAATATGTTCCCCCATAATTATCCTCAAATTATATGTTAGAGATATGTTCTATAATTTATATTTTCCTAAATCTAGTTTCCAATATTAAAAATTAATATCCATTAATACCAACGATATTCACCCAACCCCTAAAACCAAGATCAAGTGACTACTACCATTACATTAGCGTTCTCACAAGGAATCAAATCCCAAAGGACTGAAGAGTTTAGTAGTATTGGTAAACCAGATAAAACATGTGACTTTATTTATAAATAAATACAATAATTAAAACATATATTTTTCTTTTAATGGGTAATACAATTATTTTATCAAGATTATATTTGAATATAATTACTAATACTGTAGGTATATTCTTAATGAATGGAAATAAAATAATTGTAAACTCAAATTTTTAGTAAGAGTAATATACATGTGATGTAATAATTAATTAATATGATTTTTCTACATGGAAAGTTAATAACTAAATACATATTCCATAAAAAATATTGAAAATTAAAGAATTTAAAACACATTATATTCAAATCA